>CANJKZ010000461.1:5000-1227931 GCA_947471745.1 Closterium sp. Naga37s-1 | reverse complement strand
GGACAACACGCCAGCACGCTCGCACCTTTACCTTCCCCTCTCGCCCCGCTGAAGCTGTAGTCATGTGGAAGACTGAGGGAGCGAGGATAGGAAGTCAGGATAGGGAGTGAAGGTAGTGAGTGAGGATGGGAAGTCAGGATAGGGAGTGAAGGTAGTGAGTGAGGATGGGAGCGAGGATAGGGAGGGAGTGACCATATGGAGTGATGATAGGGAATGTGGGTAGAGGATGAAAAGTATAACACACTGGCACCATTGCCTTTCCCTCTCGCCCTGCTCAAGCCGTAGTCACGTGGAAGACTGAGAGCCCCCGGCTACAGGTGAGGATAGGAAGTGAGGGTGGGAAACAGGATAGGGAGTGAGGATGGGGGAGAGGAAAGAGAGTGAGGATGGGGGTTGAGGATAGAGAGTGAGGATGGGGGGTGAGGATAGAGGATGGGGGGTGAGGATGGAGGATGGGGGGTGAGGATGGAGGATGGGGGGTGAGGATGGAGGATGGGGGGTGAGGATGGAGGATAGAGGATAGAGGTTGGGGTTGGGGGACATGAACACGCTCGCACCTGTTGCTTCTCTGTTGCCCTGCATGTTGCGTCCGTGCGTCAATTCCAGGTGACATGACTTGTCGTTTGTTTGCAATTGCACGATTGTCCATCTTAGTACAATTGTAAACAGTCGACAGTCTTATGATTCCACCAGTCTCATATCAACCACCGCTCCCATGGACATTCCAATCCCGCCACACTCTATGGACATTCCAATCCCGCCACACCCCCTTTCCCCCCTTCCCCTCCCCCGCCTAAATCTCTCCTTGTTGCAAGCGTTTCCTCACAATACCAAGAAAAAACTGTATTTATCGCTCATTCCATTCGTTCGAATTTTTGTCTGTCCTTCTACCGTTAACAGGCACCACTCCCCATTCGCTACAGCTGCGTCTGTTTGTGTCACATCACGGGGCCATGGCTCTTAGACTCAATGCAGCCGTGGGCGATGGATTTGCACATGGGGATGCTATTGAAGGGGCGATGCTGGATGTTTAGCTCGGGCTTGGGCGTTATTCTATGATTTATTAGACCCTGCAAGCAATCTGTGTTGCTACACTAGTATCTGTCAAAGTTTTGTGATGTGCGTGCGTGTGTGCCACTTAACCTACTCCTGTATCAGTAAGACCCCAATGTCCTTTATTGGGGGTGGGCTATCTGGCATTTTCCTTCTGTTTTTTTACTCTCGTTTTTTTTGTGAATGGGTATGCACTATAACATATGCAAGTACATTCGCAGTCGTAACTGTATCTGGCAGTTTATGGTATCACTATAGAGTGCACGACATCGTACTCAACCGCTTGTAATGTACTGCAAACTCACTGTGCGTGACCTGCGCTAATCGTGTGACACTCGATTTGCCTCCAGCACGATTATTCCCAGTCCCGCAGCATACCTTCCGATTTACATCCAACGCCCGTCCCCGAGATTATGATAACTACAACCTTGAAAGCCGTCAAGGCCTCGCGCCTGCTTCACGCGTCATCGCAGGCGTCGATGTACCTGGTTGTAAAAAGACGGCAGGAATGATCGAGTCGTCTGCGGATCAGTTTGTACCATCTCGAAAGACGAACTGCACTCGCGCGACCTACGGCGCCTCGGGCCGCCTTTTCCTCTGACGAGATAGCTCGCTTTCGTTGAGTATAAATGGAGCCGCATCAGTCATTCTCAA
Source organism: Closterium sp. Naga37s-1 (assembly GCA_947471745.1). Classification (NCBI taxonomy): domain Eukaryota; kingdom Viridiplantae; phylum Streptophyta; class Zygnematophyceae; order Desmidiales; family Closteriaceae; genus Closterium; species Closterium sp. Naga37s-1. Next base: position 1,226,224 of record CANJKZ010000461.1, on the reverse strand, counting down.
ATCAACTCTCATCGGTCCGCTCGCTAGCGTTACCCCAGCCTTACCCAAACAGACTTCAAGACTTCAGCTCAGCGCAGCCGCAGTTCTACCCTCACGACGATTAAAAAAAACCGCAAAGACTTTTAGTAATCGCGGGCTCTCGTTCGACTTCCGGCCTCGCCTGATTTCGGTCCTTCGGCAATGGCTTTCGACGGACTGCTGAAACTTCTCTGCGCGGCGTTCGGTGAGTTTGTCAGATTCGTCAGATTCAGGTCCCGAACACCAACCCCCTCGACAACAATTCAGGGATGTGCGTTCGGTTCGGTGAGTAGTCAGATTCGTCGGTTTGAGTGAGCGCTCGAATCCGACGCTGTTAGAGTAGGGTGAGTGCTCCAACCTTTCTGATTTGAATAGGCCAGCGCCTAGACCAGTGGCGGATAGCTCCCGCGCTGGATTTCCATCTCTCCTGTTGCTCGCTTTCCTCTTCTTTCCTGCTTCTTTTATTCCCTCTCCTGTTCTCTCCGTGCCTGTCCCTATCTCTTTTTTTTTCTTCCTTCTCCTGTTCTTCCCTCTCCAATTCCAGCCTCCTCTGGCCTTCTCTCATTTTCTCTCCTCATGATCGCCTTGCTTGTCCGTCCCACTCCTCCCATTCAAATCCCACCCCCTTCTCCAGTATTCGCAATGCTCACCTTGGCACTCGCTGTGCCAGCTCTCGCTGACGTCACACCCACTGAAGCCACGCCTGCTGTTGACGTCACAGCTGCCAGCACTACCACTCACACGCAGCACGGTACTGCACCTCGCAAGGTGCTGCTGGTGCATGCCTCCAATCCCAGGCAGCGAAGCAGGCCCCTCTCATGGGCGGAAAAGTGGATGAAGCCGCGAAGCAGGCCCCTCTCAGGGGCGGAAAAACAGCAGAAGCCGCGAAGCAGACCCCTCTCATGGGCGGAAAAGTGGATGCCGCGAAGCAGTGGGCGGATGAGCCCGGCTCCAGGGGATGCCAAAACAAGCACGGAGGGGCAAAGGGGCTTGGCCAGAACCTCTACTGGAAGCGCCCTGCCAAGCTGAACAGTGACGAGGACCGGGCGGCGGTGCGGTAGCAGCGTTTGCTACACGCCACTGGGCAACATCGTTGGGAAGACTCCGTATTAGCTAGCAGTAGCAGCCGTTTGCAGTGCAGCGGTGCTGGCAGATCTGGTTGCTACCGTATGCTTGTTGGTATGCAAGGTGTGGTTTGCAAGTGGGCTGTGCTCGCGTGCGTACACATGAGAATACAAGTAGAAATAAGTGAGGCGTACCGGTATTGGTATTAGGTAAGCATGGAGGCTGGTGGTGGGCTGAATGGGATACACTTTCCGGTTTATTCGCTAGCTTTTGCTGCGTCTCAAATGCTCATGGATGTTGTGGTGGTTCTTTTAATACTGTATCTGGTTCACTGATCAGGGAAGTACCTCTCAGAAATAGAATGGAACGGAAATGTGTGACTAGGAAAGCATAGCAGTACAAATATGAAACTCTAACTGGGTTGTACTCACTAAGGAGCACCTCATTGCAGCCTATAACACATAATAACATTTGACACACCCCCATAGGCTAAGTGAGGGGCATCAAAGCAAGCAGGGTGAACAAACGGTCACAAGACCAGTCAAGACAAGAAGCAAAGCAAGCTCAGGGTGGACCTCAAGGACACCACACAAATTCTGAGCACAAGCAAGCGGCCACAAGGCCAGTTCAAGAGAGCACAATATATATAAAGGCAATGACAAGCAGAACACGCAACAAGAGCAACACTACAGCAACCGTGGGCCTACCTCAACAAGCCCTAGCTGCACACAGAACCTGTGGTGGTCACCAGACGCCAAGGCCTTGATGAAGACGTCGGCAGTGTTGGCCTCTGAGGCCACAAAGTCCAAGCATGCCTGGCCGCGTCGCTGTAGCTCTCGCAGGAGAAAGTACCTCACGTCAATATGCTTCACTCTGCTCTCCAGTCGAGGCTCTCGACACAAGAGGATCATGGCCTTGTTGTCAGCGTACAAGGTCGGTGCAGAGCGAGGCCGCTCACCAAGGTCGGTGAGCAAGAATGGAGAGAACACGGGAGACAACAGGGCGAGCAGCACGGTAGTAGTCAGTGATAGGGTGAGAGGAAACGGTGAGAGACGACTCAGGAGGTGAGGGGAGAACAGACGCAGGCGGAGAATGACGAGGACTAGAACGAAACAAGACAGTGCGGAGGTCGGCAAGAGGAGACGAGGGCCGAGCACGCGGAGGACAACGACTGGTCCAGTCGTGCGGGACAACAGGATGAGACGACTGTGACTGAGGAGGAGAGAAAACAGCCGGAGTCGATTCCGGAGGAGGAAACGTAGGACCGTACGCAGTAGGAGACTGGGAGTGTACAGGAGGAGAGGAAGGAAGACCAAGGGCCCGAAGGCCACTCACTGGCGGCTGCGGCTGCTGCTGCTGCTGCTGCTGCACCTGCTGCTGGTCCAACTGCTGCAGCTCCTGCCTCTCCTGCTCCAACCGCTCTTGCTCCTCGCGCTCAAGCCGGCGAAGAGCCTGGAGACGTGTGTCGTAGCGGTGGGGAGGCGTAGTAGTCATGCCTCCAGCTCCTGTCTCCTCAGTACTAGCTCCTACAGCGTCAGCACCTCCTGCTCCAGCACCCCCAGAACTAGCACCACCAGCGCCAGTACCTCCAGCTCCAGGACCGGCAGAACTAGCGCCACCAGCGCCAGCACCTCCAGCTCCAGCATCCCCAGAACTAGCACCTCCAGTGCCAGGACCTCCAGCTCCAGCACCCCCAGAACTAGCACCGCCAGTGCCAGCACCTCCACCTCAAACACCTCTCGAACGAGCGCCCCCAGACCGAGTACCGCCACTGGCAGTACCTCCAGCTCCAAGACCAACCGAGTCCACAGTAACCTGTCGCGGAAGTGCCGAAGGCTGCTGAGGGGACTGTGAGGAGGACTGCGGGGAGGGAGACGCTACCTGACGCTCGACCGAGGGTAGAGGGGTAGCGTGAGACACACCTGACGGGGAAAGACCAGGGGGGGGCGGGGGGATCGGAGGAGCGGGAGCAGGGGGAGGAGAGGGTGCGAGGAAGAGGGGGGGAGGGGGAACCGGGAGACCTCGACAGGGGTACCGGGTGTAGTAGGACACTGACTCGTCAAACCGGACGTCACGAGAGTCTAGGAACTGGTGGAGGGGCGGGTGGTAAAAGGAGTAGTCGGGAGAGCCCACCGGGAAACCAAGGAAGACACAGCGGATGGCACGAGCCGAGATCTTGTCCGCAGAGGTGTCGCGGACAAGCGCAAGGCAGCCCCAGACACGAAAGGCCGACCCAACACCAGGAGACCCGGTCCAAACACGGGTCGGTGAAACCTCTGGCCGCGAGACCCGCGGCTGGAGGTTCAGCTGGTGCGTGGCGTAGCGAAGCGCGTAGGCCACAGAAAATGGGGCGCACGGGCATGGATCATGGACGTACGGGCGATGTCCATGACCAAGCCAATGCGGCGCTCAGCAACCCCATTCTGCTGTGGGGACTACGGAAGCGTCCAGGACTGTGAGATGCCCTGTTCGCCGCAGAACCCGGCAAGGACATTGGAGCGAAACTCACCCCCACGGTCGGAGTGGAGACAACGAACACGACTACCACGAGTGCCTTCAATAGCCAGAAGCCACCGGATCAGCGTAGAAGTCACATCGGACTTCTTCGTGAGAGGAAACACCGTGGTGTACCTGGAGTAGTCGTCATCGACCACTAGAAAGTAGCGCTCCCTCTCAGGTCCCAGCGTAGGGGCAGGGCCCCAGACGTCCAGGTGGAGAGTCTGGAAGGGAGCAGTGGCCAGACGAAGGGAGGAGGAGTGCGGAATGGCGCGCAGGCGGCCGGCGATGCAAGGAGTGCAAGGTGGAGCAAGCGAGGGAGGGAGCGACGGAATGACGCGCGGGAGACCTGTGACAAGACTGTGACTGGCCATGCTGTGGAGGCGGGGGAGCGACGGGTGGCCAAGGCGGTGGTGCCACAAGACGGTCGGGTGGGCTAGAGACCGAGAGGAGCAAGACGCAGCAACCTGACCAGACACCACTACCAGACTAGACACAGCAACCGGACTAGACACAACAACCGGACTAGACACCGGGACCGGAGGGGACCTAGCGACCTGAGCGGAGGACGTAGAGTCCGGAGCGGGGCTCCCTGGTGAACGTGGCCAGAACAGCACCTGTAGCAGCGTCTGTACAGACCGCAGTCCTCCCACCCCCCACAAAGGTAACGGTGATCCCCCTTTCCTGGAGGTATCCAACACCCACCAAGTCTCGAGTGAACGAGGGGATATGGTGGCCGCGTAGGACACCAGAGGGGACCACAGGGCCGCGTAGGACACCAGAGGGGACCACAGGGCATGGGAGGGTGGTGGAGCTGCGCACAACGGCTGGTCCTGAAGAAGGATCAGCCAGAGCTCCGGAACCGGAGCAAGGAGTGGTGTGAGGGTCGTGTGGTCGCGGAAGAAACACTGCGACGCGCCAAAGTCCAGCGTGAAAGACAGGGACGCCTCAGCGGGAGGCGTGCCAGGTCCGGAGGCTACACAAGCACCTAGAGCAGAAACACAAGCACCTAGACTAGAGAGGCACAGGTCTACACCAACAGGAGGCAAGCATCCTATACTACGAACACGCGAGCACACAGATCCATCAACACTATAGTCAACATCAACATACAAAGCATACTGACGAGCATCGTCCATAGACAGTTCAAATACAGGAATCTTACGGGCTAGTAGGCGAGCCCAACGCGGGGAGGTTGCCTCAGGACCCCAGCGTGCACGGTAGAGGTCGTCGAGGCGGCGGAAGCACCGCGCCGCAGAGTGGTCGTCGCGGCGGCAGACACAGGGACTGCCCGGTCCGGTGACGCACCAGTGGTCGCAGGGGCCGGTGTCGCGCCGCGGGGGGGGGCGGGGCCCAGCTGGTAGTGCTGCTGCTGCGGCCAGTGCTCTCGGGTCCTCCACGTCCCCACTGTGGCGGAGGGCCCCAGTGTTGCTGCGGACCCCACTGCAGTGAGGGTCCCCACAACTGAAATTGTTGTGGTGCCTGCCACTGCTGCTGTCCCTGCTGCTGCTGCTGTCTCTGCTGTGGCTGCTGCTGCTATGGCTGCTGCTGCTGGGGCCCCGCACCACCGCTGGTCGAACCTCCTCCAACAGGCGGGTCAGCACCTCCTCCAGAGCTCCCTCTCTGCCTAGGGCACCACCGCCACCGCCACCACTGCCGCCCCCAGGGCCGCCTCCACCACCGCCACCTCCTCCACCGCCGCCACCCCCCTTCCCCCCTTTCTTGCCTCCCTTGCCCCGTTTCTGCCTGTCAGCGGAAGAAACAGCTGCAGTGTCCTCAGAGACCGACACAGCAGCAGAGGCACGAGTAGCAGTGAAGGTAGGAAGCTGGGGGACAGCACACCCCTCAAACAGACGGGGAGCGACTGCGTCAGTGGCCGAGGCAACAGAGAGGAGGTTACTTTCGATCTTCCCGAGAGTGGTCTCGAGAAGATCAATCGTAAGCTCACTTGAGTGCTGCTGGAGAAGCGCGTCACGTGCAGTGGAGAGGCGGTCAGTGAGACGAGTGACTACCCAGTGGACAGTGAGACAGATAGGAGGGGGAGCAACAAGAAGCTGAGCCTCAGTGCAAGCTGCACGGTAGCTAGCGAGAAGGGATCGCAAGTGAGTGGCTAGGTCGGAGACAGTCGCAAACGAGCCGAGGTCGGGAAACACGAACGGCATGAGGATGCGGCTGAGGGAGGCAGAGGAAGGAATGGAATAGCGTGCAGAAATAGCATCATAAACCTTCTTCGCAGTCTCTACCAGGTCGAAGTGAGCGGCCTCAGTCGGTGGAAGGAGCTCTGTCAGCGCGAGTGCAGCCGCAGTGTCAAGGGAGTCCCAAACGTCCCGCGCCAAGACGAGACGATCGTAGTTTGTCTGCGCCTCCGAAGTCGGGGGGGGGGCTCGGCAGGTAGGGGCTTGGGGCGCCGGGGTGCCTGGAGGGCGCCAAACGTGTGGGCGTACAAGGTGGCGCCGTCCTGGCGCTAACTGGTGAGGTAGCGCTGAGTCTGGCAGAGCCATGTGCCGAACTCTATCGGACGTCCCTCTGCATCGAAGCGAAGGCGGCGGGAGGAGTCCATAGTGGAGGCTAAGCTAGCGGCGGCTGGAGTACGGAGAAGGCGGAGAACAGCTAGCGACGGAGGAGGTGAAACTAGGAGTCCTAGGATCGCCAGTGGAGACTAGGCGAAGGGTACGGAGGAAACCGGGCTAGGGGCTAGAGGCTAGGAGCTAGGTGCGACCCGGGTCGAAATCGAGTGACCGGAAAGCCAATAGCAGTAAGAACGGTTTCGGCCCGGGGAACAGGGCGGTGGAGGGGTGGAAGGAACCATGTGCCTAGTGCGGGTTGGGTGAGGGCACGAGCTAGGAGGGCGCGTTGGCTAGGTGAGGAGGGGCGGTTGGGGCGTTAGTAGGAGGTGGCGCGTGGGCTGGGCGCGGCCTTTGGCGAGGGCGCCAGTAGGGCGCGGGCTAAGGCAAGGGCGCGGGCTAAGGCGAGGGCGCGGGCTAAGGCAAGGGCGCGGGCTCGGCGCGGGCTAAGGCGTGGGCACGTGCTGCACTGCAGGGGTGCGCGTTGCTCTGCACGGGCGACGCGACAGGCTGAGGCAGGGCGCACGGGCAACACGACGGGCTGAGGCAGGGCGTACGGGCTACGCGACGGGCTAGGGTAGGGCGAACGGGCGACGCGACGGGCTGGGGCAGGGCGCACGGGCTACGCGACGGGCTAGGGTAGGACGCACGGGCTACGCGACGGGCTGGGGCGGAGACGCGATACTGAGGGCGTGGAGGGCGCGTAGGGGAGGGCTAGGCGCGGAGGCGCGGAGGGCGCGTTACGGAGGGCGCGTTACGGAGGGCGCGGAGGGCGCGTTACGGAGGGCGCGGAGGGCGCGATACGGAGGGTGCAGAGGGCGCTAAGGCGCGGAGGACGCTTGGGCGCGTGACGGAGGGCGCCTTCACGTTCTGCACTGCCATAATGCCCATGCACCCTTCTAAGCAATAGGCGCGGAGGGCGCTAGGGCGCGTGATGGAGGGCGCGTAAGGCGCGGAGGTGCGCTAGGGCGCGGAGGGCTCGAGGGCGCGGGCTAGGCTAGGCTAGGCAAGGATTCTAAACCTACTTGTGATACCATCTTAGATTTAGAATGCAACGGAAATGTGTGACTATGAAAGCATAGAAGTACAAATATGAAAGCCTAACTGAGTTGTACTCACTAAGGAGCACCTCACTGCAGCCTATAACACATAATAACATTTGACACTACCGGTGATATCGAAGCAGGAGCACGAACCGTAGATCTTGTAAGGGCAAGAAACAATGTATAGTCACTTCTAGTATCTTCCCTGACACAAATTTGCCAATATGAAACCGGCCAAGAGCAACTGTAAACAGGGCATTTTACCCTTCAGCTTTGAGACCACTTACGGCATCTCTCATCTCATGCTGTGCGTTGGTCGGCCTTCCTCAGTCAACTACCGTAACATTCCACCATAATTGTCAGATGAGTGAGTGAATGATTCTGGTTAGTGTGGCGCTATGCCCAATGTTACTGCAGGTGGTCGGTACATGCATGCTCAGCTCACTTCACTTCACTACCCACCGGAATCCATTAGCATATGGTACCGTTCCAAGGTTAGCGATACCAGTACCTCATTGCAGAATGATGATGCTGGGGGTTTGCCTCAACAACACTATGGTACATTGAAATAAGCTAGTACCGTAATAGACACTCCTAGCAGTTCCGTGACCCGTCGCTTCAGTACGCAGATTATACCGGTAACCAGTACCGTACCTCTCTCTGTATAAATAGTGGTAACACCTGACAGGTCCCGTTACAACAACCCTCTTCCCCCTTTCGTGGGCGAGCTGAGCCTCCTCCCATTCTCGCCCATCACCCCCCCATACTCCACATCCCCCTTCCCCTCCTCCCCCATCCCCCCTCCCCCGCCCTCCTCCCCTTTCTGCACCGGCAGCAACGGCAACCCCTCCTTCCCTCCCTTGCCCTCCTTCGCCCCCTTCTCCCCCTTCTCCTTCTCCACAGCCCAGCTATACAGCAGCATGCCCACAATAGCCATGAGCATGCCACTGAAATTTTGAAGTGTGAAGGGGTCCTTGAAAACGGTCCACCCCAGGATGAGCACCACCACGGTCTTCATGTGCCCCAGCACCTGGAAAGGCGTTGCCGAGAACTTTCCTATGCACAGGTACACGGAGAGGTTGCACCCGATGGCAAAGGCGCACGAGAGGAAGATGAAGAGATGGAGTGGGATGGGGTGGGGAGGGGTGGGGAGGAGTGGAAGGGGATAAGTAGGGGGAGGGGAAGTGAAACATATGCTTCCAAACTGTATTTTATATAGCTTATTTAGTAGTAGTCTAGGTGTTCCTATTTTTCCCTCACTCATGGTATAGAGCGAGGTTTACAACCCTAGCGTTTTCCTCTCGATAGTTAAGGGCCTACCTAAACCGCCCCATACTAGCGCGCGCGCGCCGTCGGAACGCGCGCCTCGTAGCCCGTTGTCCATACCTGGGTGAACTGCGCCGTTATTTTGGCTTGTAGATCACCAGGGACAGAGCCGCTCGCACCATTACCCTCTCACAGTGACACATGGTGCAACAGGTCCTTTAGCGGTTCTGGCTACAGTTCTCCACCACACAGCCCACTCCTCTTGCTGTCGACCACAGACTCATCGGCCCTTTTCCCGACGAGCCGTTTGAGCCTAGTGGTCCCTCCGCAGAGCTTGTGGGCTGCCTCATATACATGATGACGTGTACTAGTCCAGACCTTGCCTTTCCCCTCAGCACTCTCTCTCTCTCTCTCTCTCTCTCTCTCTCTCTCTCTCTCTCTCTCTCTCTCTCTCTCTCTCTCTCTCTCTCTCTCTCTCTCTCTCTCTCTCGCTTTGTTGCGACTGGGAGACACCGTCATGTACACTGGACGGCTGCTATGAGGGTGGCAAAGTACTTGGCGACTATATCAGGCGTGAGGCTTGTGCTTGGAGGAACACAGCCAGTTGTACTGACCGGTCACTGTGACTCTTTGTACGCCGACAACGTGAAGACCCAGCGGTCTACTCAGGGGTACCGCTTCAGTTTGGGTGCTGGAGCTGTGTCGTGGAGGTTTATTCGGTCGTCGTCTGTGGCATAGTCCAGCGCAGAGGCAGGGATCTATTATGGTGCCATGGCTGCGCATGAGCTTCGTTGATTGATTTTCTTGCTCACTGACATTGGTGACCGGCCTCGCTTTGCACCGACCTTGTTCGCTGACAACAAGGCCATGATCTTCCACTGTCGAGAGCCTCGACTGGAGGGCAGAGTGAAGCACATCGACGTGAGGTACTTTCTCCTGCGAGAGTTGCACCGACCCGGCCAGGCTCGCTTGGACTTCGTGGCCTCAGCGACCAACACAACAGACACTTTCACCAAGGCCCTAGTGGTTAGTGACCACCACAGGTTCTGTATGCAGGTAGGCCTTGTTGACGCTGGTGCTCGGCTGCTGTAGCCTTGCTTCTTGTTGCTTGCTCTGCTTGTCCTTGCAACTATACACATTTGTGAACTCTTGAACTGGCCTTATGGCCGCTTGCTTGTGCTCGGACTGTGTGGTGATCTTGAGATCCACCTTGAGCGTTGTCTTCTTGCTTCTCTTGATTGGTCTTGTGACCATTTGTTTCTCTTGCTTGTTTTGATGCCCCTCGCTTGACGTATGGGGGTGTGTCAAAGAAAATTTATATGTTTTGATAGTTTGGTAAACTACAGCGAGTTGCATAGTATAGGGTACTGTTAGAAGCTAAGTTATGGTTGCATTAAATCAAGGGGGGGGTACAAGTAGAAGGTCAAGAGAAATACTGTACCCCCTAAGGCTAAACCCACTACAGCCTAGAGAAATGTAAACACATAAGTTTTGATACACCCCCATAGGCAAAGAGGGGGATAGCCAGAGCAAGCAATGGTCACAAGACCAGTCAAGAGAAGAAGAAAAGCTCAGGGTGGATCTCAAGATCACCACACAGTCCGAGCAAAAGCAAGTGGCCACAAGGCCAGTTCACATGCAGAGTTTATAATAGCAAGAGTAGTACACTGATCACAACCTAGCAAGTGTAAGCATGCAAGTATACTCATATACATAAGTGTACAACAAGGGCAAGGCAAGATCAAGAGACACGCAGGTGAGGCAGAGTGGGCTCAAGCCCGAAAGTGCAGAAACGCTGATGATCACCAGACCCAAGGGCCTTGGTGAAGACATCAGCAGTGTTGGTCTGTGAGGCCACGTACGAAAGGCGAAGCTGACCACACTGCTGCAACTCTCGTGCGAGGAAGTAACGAAGCGCAATGTGCTTCGATCTGTGCTCCATTCTGTGGTCCTGACACAAGGCAATCATGGCCTTGTTGTCGACGTACAGAACTGGAGGAGAACGAGGCCGCTCACCCAAGTCAGTCACCAGGTAGGTCTGCCAGCGGAGCTCCTGTACAGCCAGAGCCCGAGCGTAGATCTCGGCCTCACAGCTGGAACTAAGGACAAAAGACGAGCGAGTGGACCTCGACAGAAGCAGTGCCGAGGCTAAAACTGTAACCCTGTGTCGACAGGTGAGTCGTCTAGTCGTCAGCCCAAGAAGCGTCTGAGTAACCGATGAGAACAACTGGACCCCGTCACCCAAGCACAAGCTCCATGCCTGATGTACTGCACAAGTAACGCAGTACCCTCTGTGCAGCTGTCCAGTGCTCCTTCCGGTGTCTACTGGGTGCAACGTAGCGAGCAAGGAGGCTGAAAGGGTACGCGCGGTCAGGTCGTGTGCACGTCATCAAGTACATGAGGCAACCCACAAGCTCCGGATACGGACCACTCGGCTCTACGGACTCGGTCCGAAGGTGGAGCTGAGAGCGAGTGGCCTGTAGGGAAAGGAGTGGGCTGTGGCGAGGAGAACTGGAAGTCGAAGCGCTGAAGGACCTGCTGCACCATGTGAGACTGAGTCTGGGTGATGGTGCACTATGCTCTGTCCCGGGTGATATGCAAGCCAAGATAGCTCCGCAGCTCACCCAAGTCAGTGCAGGTGTGTCTCTCCAGCATCTCCACCTTCACTAGGGCTAGTGCCTCCGTGTCAGCAGTAGCAAAAACCAAGTCGTCGACGTACACGAGGACGTAGAACGGCGGCAGAGAAGTGTCCATGCGCAGAAATAACGAAGGGTCAGCTGTTGAGGGAGCGAAACCAAGAGCCGCAAGCGTAGTCCTCAACGTGTCGTGCCACTCACGGGCCGCCTGGTGTAAACCATACACTGGGTACCCTAAAAAAACGACCCAGTGAAGCCAGGTGGGCGGCGCAGCCAGATCTCCTCGTGAAGGCTGCCCTGCAAGAAAGCTGTGGAGAAGTCGAGGGAGTGCAGCTCGTAGTCACGCTGTGCTGCAACGTGGAGCAACACCCGAAGAGTAGTCATCTTCGGGGTGGGGGAGAAGGTATGGAAGAAGTCAACCCCCTCACGCTGACTGAAGCCTCGTGCAACGTAACGCGCCTTGAAGGCAGGCGGAGAACCCGGTGGCCGCTTCACCCTGAAAATCCACATGCGATCGACTATGTTCGCCCCAGGTGGAGGAACTGCGTCGACGTAGGTGCATGTGGACTTCCACGAAGCCATCTCTGCGTCCATGGCTATCTACTAATAAGAGGAGTACGGACCCGTGATCGCCTCTGCGTAAGAGCGTGTGGTCGGGATGTTCAGTGCATCCGGGTCTCCCTCAGGGCAATGTAGCGTGGACGCGAGATGAGGTGCAGCGGCTGCTAGGCACTCAAGCTAAAACTGCCTGTCCTCAAGGACGTCACAGCCAAGGGCAAGCTCACCCCCGACGGACGGAGGACAGGCAGAGTCAAAAACAAGACTCGCAGCGTAGTCAAGGCGACACAGAGTAGCAAGGTCAACAAGCTCTGTAACTAAGGCAGACGCAGCAGAAGACTCAAAAGTAGGACCACTCACAACCGTGGCAAGAAGACGAGTGTCAGTCGGACTGACAGCACGAACAAGGTCAGACTAAGGGTCAGGAACGTGAGGAAGAGAAGACGCAGGAGGCGACGGCAGGACAACACGCTGTGGAACAGAGGAAGGACGAAGTGCCATAGTGTGCATGCCTGGGACAGGTGGAGGACGAGGACGGGCAGTACGACGAGTGCGGACAGACGTGACACGACGCGACGCATGCTCTCTACTCTCAGTGAGGGACTTTGTCACCGCAGTGTAAGGAGCAGGAGCATACAGTGGGGAGTGAGGCAGTAACTGTGGCTGAGACTGGTGAGGCGGTGGGAACAGTAACGGGGGAGTATTGCCAGCAACAAGGAACTCAGTAACAGCAGGCGGGAGACTGAGAAGGTGACGGAGCGCAGACGACTGCTACTGAGTAGTCGCACCCCAGAACCTCCAGCTCCAGTAGTAACAGCACCCCCAATACCAGCACCTCCAGCTCCACCATCGGGGCTGCCCCACCGGACAACCCAGTCGCGAAGCTGCTGCGGCGAGAGCGACTCCTGCCGACTAGCGCCACTAACTCCAATACCTCCAGTAGCACCTCGAGGACCAGCACCTCCAGTACCTCCAGCTCCAGTACCTCAAGTAGCACCTCCAGTGTCAGTACCTCCAGTACCAGTGCCTCCAGCACCTCCAACTCCAGTACCTCCAGCAGTACCTCCACCTCCAGCACCTCCAGCTCCACCACCGAGGCTGCTCCACTGGACAGCCCACGCACGAAGCTGTTGCGGCGAGAGGGTCTCCTATCGACTCGGCTGCCGCTGACGTCCACTCCCAGAGGCTCCAGCAGGAGTATCCACAACCCGACCACCAGTAGGACTCTCAGCACCCCCACAACCAGCACCCCCAGAGTCAGCACCCCCAGAGTCAGCACCCCCAGTGTCGCCACCTCCTGCAGCACCATGTTCCACAACGAGTGGCTGCAGAGGCTGTGAAGACGGTCAAGGCAGAAACCCCGGAGGGATCTCCAAGCGCGGTGAGCGGCGAGTCGCCGCCGTGTCGTCAGTGCGAAGAGTCACTCTACAATGGTAGTGAGCTAGACTACAGGGGTCGGCACGAACTACTAGGAGTGATCGTAGCTTTGCTTAGTTCCTTAGCGCTTGCGCATTCACGGGAGAAATCGGCAAGAGTTTTGACTAGGCAAAGATTGCATTCCAGAATTGTTGAACAAGCAATGACAACAATGACTACATCAGGCACCTAGCAACCCTGCAGCTAGCCTGGTCGACCGCCAGCACTGCTTGGTCGACCGCCTGCCAGCGTTGCGTAGAGGAGCCGCGCCAGCACTGCAGAAAGGCGACCTGCCAACACTGCAGGTCGACGGCGTGCCAGCGCTGCAGCAGAGCGGCTGTCCAGCGTTGCCCCGTAGAAGACAGCTGTGCGCATGCTCGCAGGTACGCGCAGACGATTGGCCCGACTTGCCTCGTTGGGCATCCGTCGGCTGTTGTCTGCGCCTGACAAGCCAAATTGACTTCGGGATACCAGCCCGAAGTCGCCTGCGCCATCGCGACCTCGCCGACGTTCGCGTGCCTCCGCAGAACTCGTCTAACAGGTTACCCGGTCGACCTGGTCGACCACCAAGTGCTCCGGTCGACCACCAGTGCCTCTGGTCGACCACTGGGTCCCTCTGGTCGACCACAGCTCCCGTCGAGCTACCCCCTGGTCGACGGACCCCTTCCGTCGACTAGAACTGTTAGCGGTTGTCGCCGAGCTCCCCTCGTCGACCGCTGCTCACTTGTTAGGTCGACGGACTGATCCGTCGACCTCCCGGTCGAACTGCAGGTCGATGGACTGCTCCGTCGACCTCCCGGTCGAACTGCCCCTCCTGGTCGACGGCCCACCCGTCGCCCAGAACAGTCAATTGCAGCTGTCGAGCTCCCTGGTCGACAGCAACACCACAGCGGTCCCCTGCAGCTCGACGAAGCCTGTCGGGAGCTCTCCCACTGTGAACGGTCGGCTGCTACTCCCGTACATCCGACCAAGTCGTCAGCGTTGCCCAAGCGAGGGCGGGGCCAACACTTTATTCCTCTTAACAGTCAGCAGTTGGGTAACCCGCTTCAGCTGGGCCAGAGGTTTCGGAGAAAACCTCAAACGGCTCAACCAAAGGGGGTGGGTCAACCTGGGACACACCTGAGGGAGCAGGACCGTGAGGAGGGAGAGGGGCTACCGGGGGGGGGGGGGTCGAGAACCAGGGAGAGAGGCGGGAGGGGTACCGGGGAACTGCGGTGGGGGTGAAGACGGTAGTAGCAGACTGACTCGTCAAAAGTGATGTCGCGGGAGGACAGCACACGACGAGAGCCCGGGTGGTAAAACTGCCTGGGCGGTGCGTCGGTGGGAAAGCCAAGGAACACGCACCGAAGAGTGCGCGGAAAGAGCTTGCCTGCCCATCACCCCAGACCCGAAACTCCAACACATCACCAACCTCTCCCATCCACCGCAGAGTAGGGGAGGACTGAGCTGGTGTGCTGCGTACAGGACCGCAAACGGCCACAGAAATTGGGGAGCAGCCACATGTATCATGGAGGTGCGAGCAACCTCCATGACCAAGCTGATGCGACGCTCTGCAATCCCATTCTTCTGTGGAGAGGCCGGAAGCGTGAACGACTCCGTGATGCCCTCAGCACCACAGAAGTTCTCGAGGAGGCGGGAGGAAAACTCACCACCTCGGTCAGAGTGCAGCCGCTGGACCGGAAGGTCCTGCCGGAACCGAGCTCTAAGCTGGAGACGGACAGCGCGGATCCGGTGGATCAAGACACTGCGGACATCCGCCTTGCTCTGCAAGGGGAAGACCGTGGTGTAGCGCGTGTAGTCGTCAACAACCAGCAGAAAGTAGGGCTCGCCGCCCTGTCCAGTGACGCGATCGAGACCCCACACATCCATGTGGAGGGTCTACAGAGGAGGCCATGCCCGGATACGGGAGAACAGTGGAGCCACGGGTCACTACCGGGCCACCGGAGGGGTCGGCCAGTGTGACAGGGACAGGGGCTGTGAGTGGCGTGACTGTGGTGCTGTCGCGGAAGAAGCAGCGAGACGCGTCTGAGTCTAGAGTGAAAGTGTGCAAGGCCTCCTCAGGCGCTGCACCTGTGCTAGCTAAGTCACAAGCACCTAGAATAGCAGCCTCTACACTAGCAGCTCTATACACACACAAGTAAGCGTCACCCTGGTCACTTGAAGAAACAACATATATAGCATACATGCCAGCATGGATCACGTCCCAGTCACAAGCAAATACATCGATGCCCTTCCTGAGCAAGGCTAACGAGTCTGGAGTCTTCATCTGCTCACCATGCTCCGCACAATACAGGTCGTCGAGGCAAAATAAGCAGCGAGGCTCCGTGTGGTCCGTGCGGCCGCAAGTCGCTCCAGGCTGACCTGTGCGACGGACGTACGGGCAGCGAGCTGGGCCACCGGAGCTGCCCCGGATCGCCCACTCACAAAGCTGCTGGGACGAGAGTGCCCCCACACGACTCAGCTGCTGCTGCTGACCACCCCCAGCGTCACCTCCACCACCCGCTGCACCACCTGACGCAGTAGTACAAGGCCGAACCTCCAGCTCCTCCTTTGCCAGTTCCACTCCGCGTGCCACCCTCACCCCCTCCACCACGCCCACTGCTCCCACCACCCTCTCCTCCTCCTCTGCCGCCTCCACCTCCTCCTCCCCCACCACCACCACCCCCACCACCACCACCGCTACCCCCGCCACCCCCACCACCCCCACCACCCCCACCCTCGCCACCATTGCCCTTGCCGCTGCGGCGCCTCCCACTAGGAGCAGGCGCAGCACCGACCTCCTCTGCACCAAGGAAGTCCACAGCAGCAACAGAGGCAACAGACGGCGCAAGCAGGGAGGGGGAACACCCCTCGAAGATAGAGGGGAGGGGAGTGCCACGGGAGGCAGCGACAGCTAGAGCAGAAGACTCAGCCTCTAAGAGACGGAACTCAAATGAGGCGAGGGTGATCTTCGTGGGGTCTAGAGCGAGAAAGTGGTCGCGAACAGCACGAAGGGAGTCAGGGAGGCGGGTCGTGAGAAAGTAAAGGGTGAGATACATGGGGGGCTTGTTCTCAGCAAGAAAGGCGGGCTCGAGAGCGGCAGTGTAGCGGGTCTCAAGGGTGCGCAGGTGAGTCAGGAGGTCAGCTACAGTGGTGAAGTCTGACAGCTCAGGAAAGAGGAAAGACAGCGCCAGACGGCCTACGGCCTACGGCCTACGGGGAGGAGTAGCGCTTGACTACAACGTCGTAAAGTGCCTTGGCCGTCTTAAGCTGACGAAAGTGGGTGCGCTGGTCTAGCGGAAGGTGACTACGGAAAAAAAGAGCGGCAGTAGCGTCACGAGAAGTCCACTGTGACCTGTCTACGCGGTCAGCTGAGGCAGCAGGGACATTGAGGGACCCCGAGGGATGCTAAAAAGGAGAGACATTCTCCCTTGTAATGCTCTGCAGGTACCAGTGGAGATCTTCTAGCCAGGTTTCAAAATCTGTCGGGTGGCCCTCGGCGTCAAAGGTGAGCACAGTGGGAGTCGCCATAATAGCAGTAACGGCATCAGCAGCAGCAGCAGTAGTAGCAGCAGCAGCAGTAAGGGCGGCAATAGCTGTTGGACTGGTGCAGAACGGCACTGGTGCGTGGGGCAAAGGCAGCACTAGTGCAGGGGCGGCTCGACAGGGCGGCTCGGCTGGGCGGCTCGTCTGAGGATCGAGGATCGAGTTCAGAATGAAGAATGAGAATTGATTGATTCACCTGGGTACAACACGCGGCTATATATAGTCTCAACACAAGGTAGGTAACCCAAGTGTTACGCGAATGTTATGAGGGTCGAGAAGCGTCCCGAACAGAACCTTCCCGAACTCGGTAGAAAGCAATTCGGTGGCAACCAAAAGGCTTGAGTTCGGTGCACGTAACCTGGTTAGGTGCTATAACTATAATAATATATAGGAATGCACCTAACCTAGGAAATCAAGCATTAACATGCAAGATAAAATAAACCTAAGCTAGTGATAGCGTAATACAGTAAAGGCAAGCAAGCATAGCTGGCATAAGCCGTCGTACTCTTACACATCCCCCCCTCAAAGCTGGGTGGCGTGAGATACACCCTGCTTGACAAGATAGTCCTTGAGTGCACGACGTGCGTTGCCCATATCAGCTTCTGCAACCCAACTGTCCTCCGATGGGTCGTATCCCTTCCAGCGTATCAGGAACTCGAGGGTCTTGCCGCCGCGGCGCCGATGAGTGAGAAGGCGCTCCACTTCGTACTCTGGTTCATCCTGTATGAGAACAGGTGGTGGTGGCGGTACCTGCCGTCCCTGGAACTGTTGGTTGGGGTCCTTGTAGGGCTTCAGTAGCTGAACATGGAAAGCATTGCGAAGCTTCCACGTAGTAGGTAAGCGCAAGCGGAATGTTACAAGTGTCACCTGTGCCTCAACGTGAAAGGGACCACAGAAGCGAGGCCGGATTTTTGATGGTAGGTGAGACAGGTTTAAGTTGCGCGTATCGTGGAGCACCTGATCCCCAACTGCTACCGTGTGATCACGTCGCTGGCGATCGGCATACTGCTTCTGGGAGTTCTGCATTGTGGTGAGACATCGCTGAGTCTTCTCCCATAGCTGCTGCATGGTGGTGACGAAGTCATGTGCGGCTTGGACGTGTGCCGGTGTGGTTGGCTGCTGTGGTGTAAGTGCTTCCCGTCCGTAACACAGGAAGAAAACATATTTCCCTGTGGCCGCGTGTGACGCGTGGTTGTAAGCGAACTCTAGGGTCGGTAACTGTTGATCCCAGTGGCTGACGTCGTCTTTGCAAGCTGTGCGCAGTAACTGTTCAGCCACCTGATTGAGTCGCTCTGTCTGTCTGTTAGTGTTGGGGTGGTATGCTGAAGACATCGCAAGCTTTGTCCCCAACAACCCCATGAGCTCCCTCTAGAACTTACTTGTGAACTTGGGATCTCTGTCTTATATGAGTGTAGCGGGGATGCTGTGGATGGTGATGATGCGGTCAAAAAAGAGGCGAGCAGTTGCTTCAGCTGTAGCCGTGGCATTGGTCGGGATGAAGTGACCCATTTTGGAGAACTTGTCGATCACCACGAGTATAGCGTCATGCCCTCGTGAGGTCGAAGGAAGTCCCGTGATGAAGTCGAGGCTAACGACCTGCCATGGCTGCTCCAGTACGGGTAGAGGTTGGAGTAACCCTGCTTTTTTTTGCTTGCTACTGTCATCCGCTGGCACGTGTCGCATGAGGTGACGAACTGCTGCACGGCTGCTGTCATCAGGGGCCAGTAGTAATACTTCGCTATCCCTGCTAACGTCTTGTTGCTGCCGAAATGTCCCCCGTATGGTATGTCGTGAAACTCCTCCAGTAGGATCTGCCGTAGCGGGGTATAGTTCGGTACCCAAATCTTCCCTGAACCCTTCCTTACAGCTAAGTCCTTCTCCCACTGTAACAACTTCTGTTTCTCAGCCGTAGCAATCTCTGCGCCACGGAGTACCCATGTTGGAATAGACCCTTGAGCAGAGGGTTCATCCCGTCAAGCTGGATGCCTGCTACATGACCGGCGCGGCTCAACGCGTCTGCCTTGTTGTGTAGCCCGGGTTTGTAGACGATGTCGTAGTGGAAATGAGTTTCCAGGAAGTCCACCCACCGCACTTGTCGTCGTGAGAGTGTCGGCTGCGACTTCAGGTATTGAGAATGCAGTGGTCAGTATAGACTATAGTCTTGGCTCCCTCTAGGTAACACCTCCACGCCGTGAAGGCTATGACTATCGCTAAGGCTTCCTTGTCATGGATGGGGTATTTCAGTTCTGCTCCGTGTAACATTTTACTGAGGTAGGCAATGGGCTGCAAACCGCGTCCGTGATCCTGCATCAGTACTGCTCCGACTGCCTGGTTACTACCGTCAGCTTCCACCACGTAGTCTTTGTCTGGATCCAGTAAGATGAGTACTGGTGCCGACACATACAAGACGCAGCTAACTGACCCGACACAGCCACCTGACCTGACGCAGCCACCTGTGCAGACTCAGTGGTCAGTGTGTACAGTCCCAACCCAGGTCTCCGAGTGAACGTGACGAGGTGCTCGCCAGTGCGTGAGTCCGTACAGATCGCCACACACTCACCTCCAGGAGTAAAGGTACTGACCAACTCGTCCTGGAGGACAGAGTTACTCACCAAGTTCGTAGAGAACGAGGGGAGGTGGAGACCTGAGAGAGAGCCGGAGGGGACCGAAGGACAAGGGAGGACAGTGGAGGCTCGTGCAACGACTAAGCCATCAGAGGGGTCAGCCAGAGCGACTGGGACAGGTGCTGTGAGCGGTGTGACTGTGGTGCAATCGCAAAAGAAACAGCGAGACGCGCATGAGTCAAGTGTGAAGATGTGCAAGGGCTCAGCATAAGCAGTACCTGTGGCAGCAGACTCACAAGCACCTAGAGCAGCAGCTTCGACACCAGCAGCGCGCGGCACACACGAGTAACAGTCACCCTCAACACTAACAAAACCAGCATACATAGCATAGATTCCAGCATTGATCTTGTCAAAGTCAAGAGCAAACACATCCACCCCCTTCCCTATCAATCCTAACCAGTTGGGGATCTCCTGATCATCTCCGTACTCAATACGCCAGGCATCCTCGAGACAGGCGAAGCAACGGTACACAGTGTGCCCAGTCTTCCCGCAGGGCTCACCAGTCCTGAGACCCGTGCGCCTGATGTACGGGCAACGGACACTACCTCCAGAGGAGCAACGCTGAACAACCCACTCACGAAGCTCCTGAAGGGTGCGTGGCTCCTGCTGGCGTGGCTTCTGCTGCTGTCCACCCCCAGTGCCTCTGCCGCCACGATCTGCACCCCAAGTCGCCGCCCCATAGCCTCCGCCCCTGCCAGCTCCACCCTGACCGCCACCCGAGCCCCCTCCGCCCACTCCACCGCCTCCACCACCCCCGCCACCTCTACTGCCGCCACCACCGCCTCCACCCCCGCCACCACCACCGCCTCCACCCCCACCACCACCACCGCCACCACCCCCGTCACCACCTCCTTCAACGCCACCCCCACCACCCTTACCCCTCTTGCCCTTGCCGCTGCGGCGCTTCTTACTAGGAGCAGACGCAGCACCGACCTCCTCAGTACGAAGGACGTCAATAGCAGCAGCATTAGCAACGGAGGGCGCGAGAAGGGAGGGAGAACACCCCTCAAAGAAGGGGGAGCGGGGAGTGCCACGAGAGGCAGCTACAGCGATAGTACTGGTCTCGGCCTCAAGGAGATGCTTCTCCTGCAAGGCAAGGGTGAGCTCGGTGGGGTCAAGAGCAAGGAAGTGATCCCTAACGGCGCGGAGGGAGTCAGGAGGCGAGTAACGAGGTAGTACGAAGAACACGCTCAGCTGACTCCTCAGTGGCAAGGCAAGAACCGGGCGTGTGCTCTAACGGTGAAACGTCCTCCCTAGCCATGCTCTGCAGGTACAGCTGGACATCCTCGAGCCAGCAGTCAAACCGAATTGGGCGACCCTCCGCGTCAAAGGTAAGGACATTAAGAGTAGCCATAGTGGGCAGTAGCAGTGGCAGCAGCAGTGGCAACAGCAGCAGCAGCAGCAGCAGTGGCAACAGCAGCGGCAGCAGCAGCAGAAGAAGCAGCAGCAGCAGCAGTAGTAGCAGCAGCAGCAGCAGCAGAAGAAGAAGCAGCAGCAGCAGCAGCAGCAGCAGCAGCAGCTGCAGCAGCAACAACATCAGCAGTAGCAAACAGGTACGGCAGCAAAGGCAGCTCGGCTGGGCAGCTAGGCAGGGCGGGCTGCGCAGGGCGCGCGGCGAGCGCAGGAAGCACGCGTGCATGCAGCAAGGAGGCAGCGCGCGGCGCAGGGCAGAGCGCGTGGGTAGCGCAGGCAGGGCAGCGTGAGGGACGCTGTCCGGGCAGGGCAGGAACGAACGGGCAAAGCGGTTCGGGCAGTTCGAAGCTAGCGGTGGGCCCTAACGGAGCGGTCCTACGGAGGGACCTGCTCAAAAACCATGTCAAAAATAACGTGTAGGAAATGGTGGACTAGAAGCATGAGACGAGTACAATTACTAGGTCTAACCCTAAAGTGTTGTACTCAGTAGAGGCTACCCCACTACAGCCTACACACATACAAACACATTTGACACAATCATGTCCTTATAGTCAACGTACAGAACCGGAGGAGAACGAGGCCACCCACCAAAGTCAGTCAGCAAACGTAAATTGTGTGCAGCCATAGCCCCAGCGTAGATCTCGGCCTCACAATTGGAACTAAGCACAGAATACGAGCGGGTGGACCTCCAGGAGATAGAACCAGCGCCAAGACTGATAGTGTAACCCTGTGACGACCGCTGAGTCTCCTGGTCGTCGGTCCAAGAAGCGTCTGAATGCCCAGGCAGCACAACTCCACCCCGTCCTCCAAGCACAAGCCCCATGCATAATGTAGCGCACAAGAAATGCAGGACCCTCTGCGCAGCCCAGTAGTGCTTAGGGCAATGTCTCCCAGGCGCAACGTAGCGCGCCAGGACGCTGAGAGGGTATGGAAGGTCAGGTCGAGTGAACGTCATCAGGTACATGAGGCAACCTACAAGCTCTGGATACGGACTACTTGGCTCTACGGACTCGTCCGAAAGTGGAGCTGAGAGCGAGTGGCCAGTAGGCAGAGGAGTGGGCTGTGGCGAGGAAAACCGAAAGCGGAAGCGCTGAAGGACCTGCTGCACCATGCGTGACTGAGTCAGAGTGATGGTGCGCGCTGCTCTGTCCCGGGTGATCTGCAAGCCAAGATAGTTGCGCAACTCACGTTGGTCAGTGCAGGTGTGTCTCTTCCGCAGCTCCGCCTTCACAAGGGCCAGTGCCTCAGTGTCAGCAGTGGCAAAGACCAAGTCGTCGATGTACACGAGGATATAGAACGGCGGCACAGAAGGGTCGATGCGCAGAAATAGTGACGGGTCAACAGTCGAAGGAAACCCTAAAGTGTCGTCTTCAGTATGACGTGCCACTCGCGGGGCGCCTGGCGGAGACTGTAGACTGGCCGCCGGAGGCTCCACTGAGTACCCTTAGGAAACGACCCAGTGAAGCCAGGTGGGCGGCGCAGCCAGATCTTGTCGTGAAGGCTGCCTTGCAAAAAATCTGTGGAGAAGTCGAGGGAGTGCAGCTCGTAGTCACGTTGTGCGGCAACGTGCAGTAACACCCGAATAGTAGTCATCTTTGGGGTGGGGGAGAAGGTATGGAAGAAGTCGACCCCCTGCTGCTGACTGAAGCCTCGTCCGATGTAGCGCGCCTTGATGACAGGCGGAGAACCCGGCGGCCGCTTCACCCTGAAAATCCACATGCCATCGACTATGTTCGCCCCAGGAGGGGGAACTTCGTCGACATAGGTGCCTGTGGACTTCCAGGATGCCATCTCTGTGTCCATGGCTGTCTGCCCCTGAGAGGAGTATTCACCCGTGATCGCCTCTACGTAAGAGCGCGGGGCCAGGATGTCTAGAGCATCCGGGTCTCCCTCAGGGCAAAGCAGCATGGAAGCGAGATGAGGTACAGCAGCCGCAAGGCACTCGAGCTCAGACTGCCTGTTCTCAAGGACGTCAGAGCCAAGGCAAGCTCAAGGACTGCCTGTCCCGACGGACGGAGGACAGTTGTGAGGATTGATAGGATCGAGTCCATAAAAGAGCAAATGTATTGAATGATCCACCTGGGTACAAAACGAGGCTATATATAGTCTAGACACAAGGCCAGTAACCCGTGTTACGTGAAGGTTTCGAGGGTCGCGAAGCGTCCTGATTGGATCCTTCCCGAATTCGGTAGAAGGCAATTCGGTGGCAACCGAAAAGCCTGAAATTCGGTGCATGCAACCTGGTTCGCTTCTATAACTATAATAAAATATAGGAAAGCACCAAACCTAGGAAATCAAGCATAAGCATGCATGATAAAATAAACCTAAGCTAGAAATTGCAGAATAAGGTCAAGGCAAGCAAGCAAAGCTAGTATAAGCCGTTGTACTCTCACACGTCCCCCCCTCAAAGTTGGGTGGCTTGAGAAACACCCTGCTTGACAAGATAGTCCTTGAGAGCACGGCGTGCGTTGCCCGTATCAGCTTCTGCAACCGAACTGTCCTCCGATGGGTCATATCCCTTCCAGCGTATCAGGAACTCGAGGGTCTTGCCGCCGCGGCGCGGATGAGTGAGAACGTGTTCCACTTCGTACTCTGGGTCATCTTGTACGAGACCAGGTGGTGGTGGCGGTAGCAGCTGTCCCTGGAACTGTAGGTTGGGGTCCTTGTTGGGATTTAGTAGCTGAACATGAAAAGCATTGTGAAGCTTCCACGTAGTAGGTAAGCGCAAGCGGAATGTTACTGGTGTCACCATCGTCTCAACGCGAAAGGGACCACAGAAGCGAGGCCAGAGCTTGGATGGAAGGTGAGAGAGGTCCAAGTTGTGTGTGTCGAGGAGCACCTGATCTCCGACTGCTACCGAATGATCACGTCGCTGCCGATCGGCATACTTCTGCTATGTGATGCTATCATTTGCATTCACGTCTGTCTGCCTCCCATCATATGTTCGTGCGTTGCATGCGTGGTGTGAGCGTGTGCAAGAATTTATGTTTTGGTGTGGTATGGATTCTCTGAGTGTGTGTGGATGTTATTCTGCTTGAGCAGATATCTGAAACGACTCTTATGCTCGAGAGCTTTCCGGCGAACCAAGAATCGCAGCGATCGGAGCAAGAAGGAGAAAGTTGTGATCGTTCGAAGTTTTGATTGTGATGCGGCGACTCTGAGAATTTGCGGGTTGACTCAATATGGGGTACAGACTTTTTGGGGGTTGGGAAATTTGTCCCCATCAATGTAGATGATGCAAACTGGTTGGGAGATGCCAAACCAGGTTGGCAAGTGTGGCCAAGTTGGGGTGAGGTGGATTGTGGAGGTTGGGAAAATGACAAGGGTTCAAGTTGGGTACCTATAGAGAGGGAAATTGTGTGGCATGGGATTTCCTTGGTTGGGGACTCTCCTGGGACCTTCCCTCTCGTCCTCCTCTTCCCTCCTACCTGGTTTCTAGCTACTTAACTTTCTTGTGTATAACTTGTGAGTAAATTGTGATTGAGTTAAGTTTCTATGGCAGCATACCCCCTAGTGCGCCGAAATTCATAACTCGAGTTATACTCAAAATGTTGATATGATTCAAAATGAGAAAGATAGCCACGGTCAAGGGCTACAATTGTAACAATGCGTTTTTCGTCGACGACGTTTCTTGTGACGACGACTTTTCTGTCCAGAATTATAGTTGGCGATTTTGAGATATTTCGGCCCCTAATCTTCATAGACTCCGTCCTTCAATCTCTAACAAGTGGTATCAGAGCTGATTGAGGACTTTGTGGGGAGTCTACTGAAGTGTGAAGACCCTCCTAGACCCACCATGGCCTGTGGGCGTGCCTAAGTGGAGTTCTAGAGGTTGCATGTGACTTCCGCTAAGGGGAAACTCTGCCGAAATGTCGTTGGCGCCGACACTTGTGGAAATTGAGTGGGACTTTGGTGAGGACAGCAAGGGGGGAGCTGAAACCTGAGATTGGGTGAAGAGAAGATGAGTCAAGGGAGTGGAGACGCAGCTGAGAAGAGGAATGAGCCGCCACCATCCAAGATCGAGGCATTGGATGGCTCCAACTATGAGGAATGGAGCGGGCAGATGCGGATTGCGTTCAAGCGCTACAAGCTGCTGAAACTTACGATGGGAGAAGAGAAGATGCCGGAGGAAGGCGACGCCCGCGATTGGTATATTGAGAAGAGCGCGGTGCTGTACGACCTAATCCTTCAATCGGTCAACAACGACATGTTCCAACACATCAAGGATATGGTGGAGTTGGATGATTCCGGACCAAAGGCGTGGAAGCTACTGCTAGACGTGATTCAGCCCAACACGCTGCCGATGGTGATTGTGTTGGAGAAGGAGCTGGCTGCCCTCTCCATGCGACTGGGCGATGATGTGAAGTTGGTACTTGACAAGATCAAGGACACCTATGCGAGGATGGCAGCGGCGGGCAGCAATGTGTCGCAGATGCAGCAGTGCACCAA
This sequence comes from Closterium sp. Naga37s-1, assembly GCA_947471745.1. Classification (NCBI taxonomy): domain Eukaryota; kingdom Viridiplantae; phylum Streptophyta; class Zygnematophyceae; order Desmidiales; family Closteriaceae; genus Closterium; species Closterium sp. Naga37s-1. The sequence continues at coordinate 1,201,151 of CANJKZ010000461.1, read as the reverse complement.
GATCATCTCGGTGCTCGACAACTCGTGGGACAACCTCATCCCCACCCTCAACACTCAGCAGGACCAGTGGACACCAGAGTGGCTACGGCAGCAGATTCTGCAGGAGGACTTCTGCAGGCGCCACACGGGAGGTGGTGCTGCCAACAAGACTGCTGAGGGGTATGGAGCTGCGGGAGGCAGCAGAGGACGAGGGGGTGGGAGAGGCCGAGGCCGTGGGAGGGGCTTTGGCAGAGGGAAAGGCCGAGGTGACTACAATGAGGGGCATGGGAGCTCTGGTGGCAGGGGGAGCACCCGAATGGAGGGTGCATGCTGGTACTGCAAGAAGGCTGGACATCCATCGTTCAAGTTTTTCAGCCGGCCTGAGGGATGGGCGCCCCCAGGCATGAAGCCGCCAACTGGTGAACGTGCACGAGGTGGTGCTGTGCAAGGTTCAGGTGCACAAGGTGATGGTGCACAAGGTAAAGCCGACCCTGGGATGTTCCTCATGGTTGAAGATGTGAAAGGGAGTGAGGGTGATGTGGGTTCAGTTGGGAAGGTTGCGATGCACCCCCTCACTCACTGGGTGATTGATTCGGGTTGCACAAGTCACATGACCCCACGGGCAGACTTGCTTGATGAGGTAAAGCCCCCTGGGAAGATCAAGTTTGTGGCTGCCGCTTCAGGTGCCTTGCTCCCTGTGACTGGTGTTGGGAATGTCAAGGTGATGGACTTGGGAACGTGTTGTTGGTTGAAGGTTTGTCTGCTAACCTCCTTTCTGTGCGCGGGCTGCAGAAAAGCAAGGCTAAAGTCACGTTTGGCCCAACCAGCTGCCGTGCGAAGCTTGGGAAGTTGCTGCTGTGGGATTTGGAGGAGAAGAGCAGCTGCATCAAGGACCTATGGCAGCTGCCCATTATCCCTTGGCACGGGAAACCACCAGCAACGGCAGCGGCAGCAGCAACGGCTAACGCAACTGCGGGAGGAGAGGAGACTGCACCAACTGATGGGGCCCTGGATGCGGTCAAGAAGGTGCAGCAGTCACAGCAATCACATGGTGAGGTGCTTGCTGGTATGGATGCGACAGCTGCATGGGCAAAGGCTTCATCTGGGAGTGGTGAGGCCGATTGGGAGACGTGGCACGAGAGGTTGTGTCACATTAACATTCCGATGCTGCAGAAGTTGGTGAAAGATGGGAGCTTGAAGGGGTTGGAGGTGAAGGGGGCAGCGAAGGAGATTGGGAGCTGCCCTACATGCCTTGAGACTTAATTCACCAAGTTCCCTTTCAGCAGCAGCACGGGACCAGCCAAGGCTCCACTTGCACTAGTGCACATGGATGTGGTGGGCCCCACGAGGGCCCTTTCTCTCTCGGGCAGCCGCTACTTCTCAACCATTGTGGACGACCACACGCGTGCGGTGTGGGTCTACCCTCTCAAGACCAAGGGGGGGGTGGCAGCGGCTGTTCTCAAGGAGTGGATGCCGAGAGCACAAAGGGAGAGCGGATACAAGGTGAAGGTGATCCGCACTGACAACGGGGGAGAATTCATTGGCGCTGATTTTGAGGCGGTGCTGAAGAAGAAGGGCATTCAGCATCAGCTCACAGTGCCCTACAACCCTCAGCAAAATGGCGTGGCTGAGCAGTTCAACCGGACCCTGCAGGAAGGTGCTCGCACTCTCCTTGGGCGTGCAGGGCTGCCGGATCCGTTTTGGGTGACTGCACTGCGGCAAGTCGCCCTTATGAAGAACAGGGTGCTGGCGACTGTGGGGGACAAGCAGTGGGTTCCTTACACCAAGTGGTGTGGGAGTGCACCGGCGGTAAACATGCTCAGAGCCTATGGCTGCATGGTGGTGTTTCACGTGCCGAAGGAGAAGAGAGGAAAGTTGGAAGCTTCTGGGAGATGGGGTGTGCACTTGGGGATTGCCAAGAATCACAAGGGCTAGTTGGTGTGGGACTTGACCAGCCAGAAGCTGACTATTTCGAGGGATGTGAAGTTCCTTGAGTCACTGTACTACAAGGAGTGAAAGCAGCAGCAGCAAAAGCTTTCTGCTACACCATTAATTGTTGAGGCCGATGAGGTGCAGCGGCCTTCAAGACAGGTGGAGGTTTCTGTCTCTGAGGAGGAGATCTCTGGGGTGACTGAGGATGAGGGAGAATCTGAGGTGGTGGAGCAACAGCAGCAGAAGTAGCAGCAGCAGCAGCCGCAGCAACAGCAGCAGCAGCAGCCGCAGCAGCAGCAGCAACAACGTGCTCCACCACGTGCCCCACGTCCGCCTGAGCGTCCTAGAAGGGATGTGCGCCCACCTGTCAGGCTGAGCTATAATCGTTGTGGCTCACGGAATGTGGAGCATGCTGGAAGTGTGGCCGAGCAGTGTGATGAGGATGAGATTGCGCACTGCTACTGGGCAGCCGTCCCTGAGCCCAAGACGCTTGCCGAGGCCTTGAGTGGGACCGATGCTGAGAAGTGGAAGCAGAGTGTGAAGGAGGAGTATGACTCTCTGCTGGAGAATGAAACGTGGGAGTTGTGTGAGCTGCCTCCAGGGAAGAAGGCCATTTCTTCCAAGCTGATCTTCAGGCACAAGTACGGACCTGATGGGGAGCTGACCCGTTACAAGTCAAGGCTTGTGGCTAAGGGGTTCCAGCAGACAAAGGGGAAGGAATTTGACGAAATTTTTGCTCCTGTGGGGAAATGGACAACACTAAGGGCGTCGTTGGCAACGGCTGCAAACAGCGGATGGAGAATCAAGCAGATGGATTTCTCGACTGCTTTCCTAAATGGGATCATTCTGGAGGAGCGGTACATGCTGCAGCCTGAGCGGTTGGATGATGGGAGCGACAGGGTGTGCAGGCTGAAGAAGGCCATCTATGGCCTGAAGCAGGCTCCTCGTGCATGGTACCACAAGCTGGAGGAGACACTGCTGGCTGGGGGATTCAAGAAGAGCGAGTGTGATCACAGCTTGTTCCTACTGCAAGAGAAGGAGCAGTTCCTCATGCTCCTGGTGTATGTGGACGACATCCTGCTCTTCTCGGAGTCGTCTGCGATGATTGACCGTGTGGAGGAGATGCTGGAGATGCAGTTCAAGTGTTCCAAGATGGGAGATGTGAAGTACTATCTGGGGATGCATGTGGAGAGGGACCTTGACAAGGGAGTGTTGAGGTTGCACCAGAGGAAGTACTGTGAGGGGCTGGCTGAGAAGTATGGGCTGCAGGATGGAGGAAAGCCAGCAACCCCACTGCCTTCGGGGTTCACTGTGGAGCCCTGTGCTGATGAGGAGGTGGTGGGTGAGAGCGACAGGAAACTGTTTCATTCCATGGTTGGGGGACTCAACTATGCGGCTAACCACACGCGGCCTAACATTGCCTTTGCAACATCCAGGCTTGCCAGTGTGGTCTCACGCCCCAGTCATGAGCAGCTGGAAGCGGCCAAGAGGTTGGTCCGCTATGTAAGTGCTACAGCATCAGTGGGCTTGGAGTACAGTGCTGTGCGACAGAGGCTGCAGAGGGGTGCATCTGATTTGAGCAAGGGGGAGATGCTCTTGACTTGCTACACCGACGCTAGCTTCAACTCTGTGAAGGCGGACGGCACCAGTATTGGAGGATATGTGTGCCTGTTTGGAGGTGGTGCAGTGAGCTGGCGCAGCAAGAAGCAGAACGAGGTGGGGCTGTCCTCGTGTGAGACAAAGTACATGGCCCTGCATCATGGGGCAAAAGAGGTGGTGTGGCTGAGGCGTTTGTTGGAGGAGATCGGGTTTGAACAGAAGGACACGACTGTGATTTTCTGTGACAATGAGTCCGCTATGAAGCTTGCAAAGAATGATTGTCTTCATGGCCTGACAAAGCACATCAGGCCAAAGTGGCATTGGACGAGGAGGCTCTTAGACAAGGAGGTGCGGCTGGAGATTGTGAAGACCCATCAGCAGGCGGCTGACATTCTCACCAAGCGCCTTGGTGAACCTGAGCATTGGAAGGGGATGAAACTTGCTGGAATGAGTGTGCATTGAGGGTGCATGCTTCGTGCACGTATGTCTGCCTCCCATCATATGTTCGTGCGTTGCATGCGTGGTGTGAGCGTGTGCAAAATTTTGTGTTTTGGTGTGGATGTTATTCTGCTTCAGCAGATATCTGAAACGACTCTTATGCTCGAGAGCTTTCCGGCGAACAAAGAATCGCAGCGATCGGAGCAAGAACGAGAAAGTTATGATCGTTCGAAGTTTTGATTGTGATGTGGCGACTATGGGAATTTGCGGGTTGACTTAATATGGGGTAAAGACTTTTCGGGGTTGAGAAATTCGTCCCCATCACTGTAGATGATGCAAACTGGTTGGGAGATGCCAAACCAGGTTGGCAAGTGTGACCAAGTTGGGGTGAGGTGGATTGTAGAGGTTGGGAAAATGACAAGGGTGCAAGTTGGGTACCTATAGAGAGGGGAATTGTGTGGCATGGGATTTCCTTGGTTGGGGACTCTCTTGGGACCTTCCCTCTCGTCCTCCTCTTCCCTCCTACCTGGTTCATAGCTACTTTCTTGTGTGTAACTTGTGAGTAAATTGTGATTGAGTTACGTTTCTATGGCAGCATACCCCCTAGTGCGCCGAAATTCATAACTCGAGTTATACTCCAAAGTTTGATACGATTCAAATTGAGACAGATAGCCACGGTCAAGGGCTACAACATACTCGAGTGAGAGAATTGTAACGGTGCGTTTTTCGTCGACAACGTTTCTTGTGACGACGACTTTTCTGTCCAGAATTATAGTTGACGATTTTGAGATATTTCGGCCCCTAATCTTCATAGACTCTGTCCTTCAATCTCTAACAACTTGTTCAGGGAGTTCTGCATCGTGGTGAGACGTCGCTGAGTCTTCTCCCATAGCTGCTGCATGGTGGTGACGAAATCATGTGCGGCTTGGACGTGTGCCGATATGGTTGGCTGCTGTGGTGTAAGTGCTTCCCGTCCATAACACAGGAAGAAAGGAGATTTCCCTGTGGCCGCATGTGACGCATTGTTGTAAGCGAACTCAAGTGTCGGTAACTGTAGATCCCAGTGCTTGATGTCGTCTTTGCAAGCTGTGCATAGTAACTGTTCAACCACTCGATTGAGTCGCTTTGTCTGTCCGTCAATCTGGGGGTGGTACGCTGAAGACATTGCAAGCTTTGTCCCCAAAAATCCCATGAGTTTCCTCCTGAAATTACTACTGAATTTTGGGTCTCTATCCGAGATGAGTGTCGCCGGGATGCCGTGGATGGTGATGGTGCGATCGAAGAAGAGGCGAGCAGTTGCTTCAGCTGTAGCTGTGGCGTTGGTCGGGATGAAATGTCCCATTTTAGAGAACTTGTCGATCACCACGAGTATAGCTCGGTGATGAAGCCGAGGCCGACGACTTGCCATGGCTACTCCGGTACGGGTAGAGGCTGAAGTAGCCCTGCTTTTTTTTGCTTGCTACTCTTCATCTGCTGGAACATATCGCATGAGGTGACGAACTGCTGCACGTCTCCTGCCATCCGGGGCCAGTAGTAATACTTTGCTATCCCTGCTAACGTCTTGTTACTTCCAAAATGTCCCGCGTATGCCACGTCGTGGAACTCCTCCAGTAAGAGTTGTCGGAGTGGGTCATAGTTCGGTACCCAAATCTTTCCTGAACCCTTCCTTATAGCTAAGTCTTTCTCCCACTCTAACCGCTTCTTTTGTGCTGTAGCGATCTCTGCGTCCACGAAATACCCATGTTGGAACAGACCCTGGAGCAGAGGGTTCATCCCGTCGAGCTGGATGCCTGCTACATGACCGAGGCGGCTCAATGCGTCTGCCTTATTGTGGAGCCTGGGTTTGTAGACGATGTCGTAGTGGAAGTGAGTTTCCAGGAAGTCCATCCACCGCACCTGTCGTCGTGAGAGTATAGGCTGGGACTTCAGGTATTTGAGACTGCAGTGGTTAGTGTAGACTGTAGTCTTGGCTCCCTCTAGGTAACACCTCCATGCCTTGAAGGCTGTGACTATCGCTAAGGCTTCCATGTCATGGATTGGGTAGTTCAGTTCAGCTCCGTGTAGCTTCTTACTGAGGTAGGCGATGGGCTGCAAACCGCGTCCGTGATCCTGCATCAGTATTGCTTGGACTGCCTTGTCATTGGCGTCTGCTTCCACCACGTAGTCTCTGTCTGGATCCGGTAGGATGAGTAATGTCTTTGTAGTCAGTGCTGTCTGTAGCTGCTCCATGGCTTGCTAATGAGGAGTATCCCATTTATAGGGCGTATCCTTTTTTAGTAAGTTCGTCAGTGGCGCTGCTATCTTAGCGTACTGTGGCACGAACCTGTTGTAGTAGTTGGAAAAGCCTAGGAAATGCTGTAACTCCTTCACGTTCTCCGGTACTTTCCACTTCTTGACGGCTTTGATCTTCCGCGGGTCCACGTGTACGCCCTCCGCACTCACCATGTGCCCGAGAAAGTGCACCTTCTTCAGGGCGAAGTCGCTCTTCGACAGCTTCACGTAGAATTTATTCTCCTGCAAGATCTCGAAGACTTTCCGCAGATGCTCCATGTGCTCCTTCATAGTTTTGAAGTAGATGGGAATGTCGTCCATGTACACTACTACGCACTCGTCCAGCAGGGGCCGTAGGATGTGATTCATCTCCGCGTGGATTGTCGCCGGTGCGTTGCAGAGTCCAAACGGCATCACTAAGTATTTGTAGGAGTCGTATCTGGTACAGAACGCCGTCTTGTGGATCGAGTTGTTTGCCATCTTGATCTTCCAGTAACCCGACCGTAGGTCCAGCTTCGAAAACATCGTTGCACCACGCATTTGGTCTAGAATATCGTCTAAGCGCGGTATGGGGTATTTGTTCTTGACTGTCTGTTTGTTCAGTGCCTGGTAGTCGATGCACATTCGTAAACTACCGTCCGACTTTGGAGTGAAGGGAACTGGTGCACCGTAGGGAGAGGTGGATGGGTGGATCATTTGTCTGTCCAGTAGATACTCTATGTGCATCTTCATGTCTGTCAGTTCGGTCGGACTAAGGCGGTATGGTGCACGTGAGACGGGTTTTGCACCTAGTTCCTCCACGATCTCGTGCTCGTGGGTTCGCGCTAAAGATACTCCTGCAGGCAGGTCGTCTAGCATGATGTCTTTGTACTGCTGCAGGCAGCTCCTGTACTGCGGCAACACCTCCTGTACTGCTGCAGGCAGCTCTGACTTCGGCTTCTCCTCCTCTGCTACTGCCACAACCAGTGCTCAGTAACCCGTGTTACTCTTATTCACCGTCCGTTCGAACCGTGCAAGTGTCGTTTCAGGAACGACCCCTGTATCCGTCCAGCTTCGCAGCTCCACTCGTTTCCCGTTGTTGTAGATGCACGCCTTCCAGTTGACCCAGTCAATCTCGCGGTTGTACCGCTTAAGGAAATCTCGCCCCAAGATTTCATCTTTGATGTTCGTCTTTAAATCCTAAACCTTAAACCCTAAACCCTTTGATGTTCGTGATCAGCAACGTCGGCTTCCACCTCAGCGCACCTATGTGCAGCTGCAGTGATGCTTCACCTCAGAATATTAACTCCTCAGAACGCACGACCCTTTTCAACGCTACGGAGCACTTTGCCCAACTTCTTAGGTACCTGAATAATTTCTAAAGGCTTTTTCTTGGCCTCTAATTCTCCACTGAATTTTTCAAAGGCTTGAAAACAACGAGAAGTAATATTCTTCGTTAAAGTATCTTTATAGGATAAATTTAACGAATTTTTACTTTCGTGGGTGATTGGCTGGAGTTTCCCGGTCGGTGCAGAGTCTTCTTTCGCGGAGACTCTTTTTTTCTCGGCGATTTCCCCTTGTGCCGGCCGGTCGTGACGTTTTAAATTCGCGCCATCATTTTCTCATTTTTTCGCCCGCTCCGAAGTCACCACATCGTCGCCTTTCGGCCTTTTCCATATCTTTTTGCGATCGCCATGTCAATCCGCGGCTACTGGCGATTCCCGTTTTTTTACTTCGGGGGTGCCGCACTGTTGTTGCCAGCATCTCCGCACGTGCTTTTTCGTTTTGTAACACGACAGAATCTGGTCTCCGGCTGCGCCGCAAGATTCGCACTTCTCGGATTTTGCTGGACGCGGATTCGCTTCGATTCGGTCGATGTCCATCGAGTCGGCGAACGTGGGGGGTGCCGATCGCTCCGTGCCGAAAGATATGTTCGGCATGTGGCATCGTGTTTCGGGCTGACCTCGTGTCAGCGCATCGTATCGCTCTGCTGCACACACCATGTCGCGGTAGCTACTGCAGTTCGCGGCGATCATTTGTCGTCGTATCTCCCTCAGTGTACGCTTGCAGTTTTTCCCCTTCGATCAGGTTTGGAACTCGGTTGAATAACTGCTCCATCTGCTGCGTGTGCTGCGCTACACTCCCGTACTGTTTGTGCCGATGAATCTGTTGCCGCGCCATGTAGCTCGAATTAATCGGTTCGAAACGCGCGATTAAATCTGCCCGAAATCGCGTCCACGTTCCCTCGCCTCGGACCACATCACTGTAGTACACCCATTCGAGTGCCGGACCTCGCAACAGTGTTGTTGCGAGCCGAATTCTTGCTGCGTCATTTGTCGGTGTCGTACAGCCAATGGCCTCATAATAAATTTCGAGTGTAGCAACGAATCGTCGAACGTCCGATCCCTTCGCGCTCGGATCGAACGCTTCCGGGAGCCTTGGACGGGCTGCTTTGGGTACTAGTGCTGGGGGTGTAGAGGCACCTGGTGGTGTAGAGGCTGCTAGTTTAGGTGCTTGTGACTCAGCTAGCACAGGTGCAGAGCCTGAGAAGGCCTTGTACACTTTCCTACTCGACTCAGGCGTGTCTCGCTGCTTCTTCCGTGACTGCACCACAGTCACACCGCTCACAGCCCCTGTCCCTGTCACTCTGGCCGACCCCTCTGGTGGCCCAGCTGTTGCACGTAGCTCCACTGTTCTCCCGTGTCCGGCAGCCCCCTCTTGTTCCCTTACAGGTTTCCACCTCCCCTCTTTCGCTAGGAACTTGGTGGCTACAGCTGTCCTACAGGACCAGTTTGTCACTGTTACCCAGCCTGGGGGAGAGCTCGTGGCGATCTGTACGGACTCACACACTGGCGAGCACCTCGCCACGTTCACTCGGAGGCCCGGGTCTGGTCTGTACACACTGACCACTGAGTCTGCACAAGTGGTTGAGTCAGGTCAGGTAGCTGCTTCGGTTGAGGTAGCTGCGTCTTGTTCGTGTCGTCTCCTCACGCACCAGACTCTCCTCTGGCACCACCGTCTTGGTCACCCCTCCTTGCCACGCCTGCGTGGCATGCACTCCCGTCTCCTTGTGTCTGGCCTCCCCAGGTCCCTGCCCCCACTCCCGAGGTCGCTTGCGCCGCCGTGCCTTCCCTGCATCGAGCGACGGCAGCACACCGCTCCTCAATCCTCCTCGTTTCCTCCGACCATAGCTCCTCTGCAGACCCTCTACATGGACATGTAGGGTCCAGCCCGCGTCACTGGACAGGGCGGCGAGCGCTACTTTTTACTGGTTGTTGACGACGACACTCGCTACACCACGGTCTTCCCCTTGCAGAGCAAGGCGGATATCCGCAGTGTGTTGATCCGCTGGATTTGAGCTGTCCGTCGCCAGCTCAGCGCTCGGTTCGGGCAGGACCTCCCGGTCGTGTGGCAGCACTCTGAACGAGGTGGTGAGTTTTTCTCCCGCCTCCTCGAGGACTTCTGTGGTGCTGAGGGCATCGCCCAGTCGTTCACGCCTCCGGCCTCTCCGCAGCAGAATGGGATTGCAGAGCGTCGCATTGGCTTGGTCATGGAGGTTGCTCGCACCTCCCTTGTCCATGCGGCTGCTCCCCATTTCCTGTGGCCGTTTGCGGTCCGATACGCCGCTGAGCAGCTCAACCAATGGCCCCGTGTCTCCCAATTAGAGACCTCCCCTACTCTGCGGTGGACGGGCGAGGTTGGTGATGCGCCGGCGTTTCGGGTCTGGGGTTCCCTTGCTCTTGCCCGCGATCTTCCTTCGGGCAAGTTCTCTCCTCGCACTCTTCGTTGCGTCTTCCTTGGTTTACCCACCACGCCCCGCCTTGGCAATTTTACCACCCGGGTTCTCGTTGTGTCCTCTCCTCCCAGGACGTCACCTTTGACGAGTCGGTCTGCTACTACCATCTCCATCCCCACCGCAGCTCCCCAATTCCCCTCCCGCCTCTCTTTTTGCTACCCGACCCCCCCCCCCCCCCCCCGGTAGCCTCACTCCCCCCGCGGGGTCCTGCTCCCTCAGGTGTCCCATTTTGACCCGTCCCCCTTGGTTGAGCCGTTGGAGGTCTCCTCAGACACCTCTGGCCCAGCTGAGGGGGGTGACTCGACTGCTTCCGACACCGTGGCCCGTCGCCGCTCAGCGCACTTGGCGGCCCCTCAAGGGTTTCCGCCTCGACCATCTTCACCGCCTCTACAGCCCGTCACTGTTGGCTCTGGTGCTGCAGGAGGTGGTGACACTGGGGGTACGGACTCTGGGGGTGCTGGCTCTGGGGGTGCTAAGTGCCCTACGGGTACAGGAGGTGCTAGAGGTGCTGGAGGTGCTGCTGCTGGAGGTACTGCGGTTGGAGGTGCTGGTGGTGCTGGCGCTGGTGGTACTGGTGCACGTCGGCAGGATACTCTCTCGCCGGAGCGGCTTCGCGAGTAGGCTGTCCGGTGGGGCAGCCCCGGTGGCGGAGCTGGACGTGCTGGAGCTGGAGGTGTTCGGAGGTTCTGGAGCTGGAGGTGCTAGTGCTAGTGTTACTGGAGTTAGTGGTGCTGGAGGCGCTAGTGCTGGAGGTACTGGTGCACGTCGGCAGGAGACTCTCTCGCCATAGCGGCTTCGCGAGTGGGCTGTCCGGTGGGGCAGCCCCGGTGGTGGAGCTGGACGTGCTGGAGCTGGAGCTACTGGAGCTGGAGGTGCTGGTGCTGGTGGTACTGGAGTTGGAGGTGCTGGAGGTACTGGTGCTAGAGGCGCTAGTGCTGGAGGTACTGGTGCACGTCGGCAGGAGACTCTCTCGGCGGAGCGGCTTCGCGAGTGGGCTGTCCGGTGGGGCAGTCCTGGTGGCTGAGCTGGACGTGCTGGTACTACTGGAGCTGGACGTTCTCATACTGGAGCTGGTGGTCCTCCCGGACCAGTTTCTGGGAGTTCGGGGGGTGCGACTACTCCGCCGCAGCCGTCTGCGCTTCGTCACCTTCTCGGTCTCCCACCTGCTTCTACTGAGTTCCCTATTGCTGGTACTACTCCTCCGACTGTTCCCACCGACTGACCAGACTCCCCACTGTCTGCTCCTTCTCCGCACACTGACGTGACATACTCCCTGACAGAGACTAGAGAGTCTGCTTCTCGTGCTTCCACACATGTCCGTGCTCGTCGTGTTGCCCGTCCTCGTCCTCCACCTGTTCTCGGCACGCACACGATGGCACTTCGTCCTTCCTCCGTTCCACAGCGTGTTGCCCTGCCGTCTCCTCCGGCGTCCTCTCTTCCTGAAGTTCCTGACCCTGAGTCCGACCTTGCTCGTGCTGCAAGTCCTACTGTCACTCGTCTCCTCGCCACTGTCGTCACTGACCCTTCCGTTGAGTCTACTGCCGCGTCTGCCCTAGTCAGTGGCCTAGTTGACTTTGCGGTTACCCGTTGTCTCGACTACGTCGTGAGTCTTGTTACTGAGTCTGAGTCTTTCTGTGCTCCGTCCGTCGGGGTTGAGCTTGCCCTTAGCACTGACGTCCTTGAGGACAGGCAGTTTGAACTTGAGTGTCTTGCAGCCGCTTTACCTCGTTTCGCGTACATGCTGCTTTGCCCTGAGGGAGGCCCGGGTGCACTAGACATCCCTAACTCGCGCTCTTACGCAGAGGCGATCACGGGTGAGTACTCCTCTCAGTGGCAGACAGCCATGGACGTAGAGATGGCTTCCTGAAAGTCCACAGGCACCTACGTCGACGAGATTCCTCCTCCTGGGGCGAACATAGTCGATGGCATGTGGATTTTTAGAGTGAAGCGGCCGCCGGGTACTCCGCCTGCCTTCAAGGCGTGTTATGTTGCTCGAGGCTTCAGTCAGCGTGAGGGGGTCGACTTCTTCCAGACCTCCCCCACCCCGAAGATGACTACTCTTCGGGTGTCGCTGCACGTTGCAGCACAGCGTCACTACGAGCTGCACTGCCTCGACTTCTCCACAACTTTCTTGCAGGGCAGCCTTCATGAGGAGATCCGGCTGCACCGCCCACCTGGCTTCACTGTGTCGTTTCCTGAGGGTACCCAATGGAGCCTCCGGCGGCCAGTCTACGGTCTCCGCCATGCGCCCCGCGAGTGGCACGACACACTGAGGACGACACTTGCGGCTCTTGGGTTTGCTCCTTCCACTGCTGACCCGTCGCTGTTTCTGCGCACCGACCCTTCTCTCCCGCCGTTCTACATCATCGTGTACGTCGACGACTTGGCCTTTGCTACTGCCGACACTAAGGCACTGACCCTTGTGAAGGCGGAGCTGCAGAAGAGACATACTTGCACTGACCTGGGTGAGTTGCGAAGCTATCTTGGCTTGCAGATCACCCGGGACAGAACACGGTGCACCATCACCCTGACTCAGTCACACATGGTGCACCAGATCCTTCAGCGCTTCGGCTTTCGATTCTCCTCGCCACAGTCCACTCCTCAACCTACAGGCCACTCGCTCTCAGCTCCACCTTCGGACGAGTCCGTAAAGCCGAGTGGCCCGTATCCAGAGCTTCTGGGCTGCCTCATGTACCTGATGACGTGCACACGACCTGACCTCGCATACCCTCTCAGCATCCTTTCTCAATTCGTCGCCCCCCGGAGACACAGGAAGGAGCACTGGACAGATGCGCAGAGGGTACTGCGTTACTTGTGCAGTACATCGGGCATGGGGCTCGTGCTTGGAGGACGGGGTCCAGTGGTACTCAGAGGACACTCCGACGCTTCTTGGGCCGACGACCAAAGGACTCAGCGGTCGTCACAGGGTTACTCTTTTAGTCTCGGCTCCGGTTCTGTCTCATGGAGGTCTACTCATTCGTCCTCTGTGCTTGGTTCCAGCTGTGAGGCCGAGATCTACGCTGGCGCTACGGCTGCACTGGAGTTACGCTGGCTGACCCATGATTGCCTTGTGTCAGGAGCAGAGACTGGAGCACAGAACGAAGCACATTGCTCTTCGTTACTTTCTTGCTCGGGAGCTGCAGCAGCGTGGTCAGCTGTGCCTTGCTTACGTGGCCTCTCGGGCCAACACTGCTGATGTCTTCACCAAGGCCCTTGGGTCTGGTGATCATCAGCGTTTCTGCACTGCTCTAGGCCTTGTGCCGACTCTGCCTCACGTGCTGATTGCTTGACTTGTCGTGTACTGTGATATATATATATATATATATATATATATATATATATATACCTGCATGCTTGCTCTTGCTAGGTTGTGATCACTGCACTGCTTGTGCTTTTAAAATTCTGCATGTGAACTGACCTTGTGGCCGCTTGCTTGTGTTCAGAATGCGTGGTGAACTTGAGATCCACCCTGAGCTTTGCTTTGCTTTGTTCTCTTGCTTGACTGGTCTTGTGACCATTGGTTGTTCTTGCTATCCCCCACTTTGCCTATAGGGGTGTGTCAAACTTTCTTTATCTGTAGGCTGAAGTGGGGTACCCTCTACTGAGTACAACACTTTGGGGTTAGACTTAGTACTTGTACTCATCCTTGCATTCTAGTCAATCATTCTTGTCCGTTATTTCTGACACTGTCAAGGGTTGTCGCCAGCATTTCCTGGGTAAATGCAAAGTCCCCCCCCCCCAGCAAATCCGAACTCGGTCCACGCATTCCCGTATTTGATCTCATGTAAGCATCGGTTTAGCACTAGTTGCTTATTTTTAGCAATGTAGGTGTAGATCAGGCTATGGCTAGCTCCGCCGTCGACTAATCATTTAACTAAGTCAGTGTGAATTTTCCTCTGAGCACTATGAGATTGTCTACCACTATACCATCCTTGTTTGGTCGAGTGTGATCGTCTGCATGAATCGGTATTGTCAATCGGTGAGGGTCGGATGGGTCGGGTGAGCGGCAAGTCTTGTCAGTAGAGGGCATGTCTGTTATTGAGCGTTTCCCTGTTGTTTAGACTGCTTGTGCTGCTCGACTCCCGTATTTCCCATTTCCTCCGGGCATTCTCTTTTGCGGTTCCCAGGCCGATTGCACGCGGAGCAGTGCCGCTTGAACGGTGCGGGAGCGGCATTCGCGACGACGGCGCGTACCGTGGCGTGCTCGGTCGTCCCACGAGCTTCGTATCCCGTAGGACCCCGTTCTCGGTCGGCGGAGGAGATCCAACTTTTTTCCCATGGCAAGGATTTCACTGAAGTTCGTGATGCCGCGGAGCAATATTTCTTGCGTGATTTCAGACTTCAGGCCTCCGACGTAGCTATCGACGCGCTCCGCCTCGTGCATGTATCCCACTTGCTCGCACAATGCCAGAAATCCACTGGTGTAGTCTCGGTCAAGAGTACACCTTCTGGCGCGCAGAAATTGACGCCGCGATCGGCTCGGATCTCCCCCGTAGGCCTATGCACCAAACATTCCACGTGCGGTACTGGGTGACTTCGCAGTATGATGGTGCCCGATGGATTACGGGTCCGGAAGGTCCCTCCACTTACGGTAGCGGCTTGTAGTCGCTCGGCGCAGTGACAATGTCACGCCACAAATCCATGGCGGGTCCTCGCAGTAACAATATGGCGTAACGAATTTTCGCCACGTCTGACGTAACGTAGTTTGCCACATTGACGCGACGGCGCACCCCCATCCCCCCCCCCCCCTCTCCGGAGATTCCGCCACAGTCGTCCCTTCATGGTGTGACGTACCATGTGAGCCGCGCGCGTCTTCACGTGCGGCGCCATCACTGGCGGCGGCTGAGCACTGTCCCACACTTTCGTGTCGTAACAGCGTTGTTGCTGCCGGTGCATGTGTTGCTTGCGTTTGTGTTTGTGATGGATTTGACGCGCGCTGGAGGGACCCGCGCTCTGCCATCAGCGTTGCAATATCCCGTGTGTTTTCATGCAGTCGACGTGTCAGCTCGTCCAGGCGCTCTTGCGTGACGTCGGCGAGATTAATATGGTTGACCATGTCGAAGGACGTCGGCCGTTCTAGGTGCTATGCGTGGTCATGATGTCAAATTGTATTTGTTCTCTGTAGGCTATAGTGGGGCATACCCTAAAGGGTACAACACTTTAGGGTTAGGTAGTACTAGTACTCACTCTTGCTACCTAGTACATCATTCGTACGTTCCTACTTCTGACATGGTATTCAGAGCGGGTCCGTCCGTAGGACAGCTCCGTTAGAACCCACCGCTAGTTTAGACCTGCCCGATCTGCTCGATCTGCCCGTATTGCCCTGCCCGAACTGCCCGTACTGCCCTACCCTGCTTGCACTGCCCTGCACGCTCTGCCCTGCCCGTCGCGCTACCCGCTTGCTGCCTACACGCGCCCTACCCGCGCTGCAGCTGTTGCTAAGCTGCTGCTGCTGCCAGCGCCGCACTGCCCCGCCATGCCCGAGCCGCGCTGCACCGCCCGAGCCGCGCCGCACCGCCCGAGCCGCACCGCCCTACTGAACCGCGTCGCCCTGCCGAGCCGCGCCGCGCTGTCTAGCTGCCTGGCAGATCTGCTTTTGCTGCTGCTTCTGCTACTGCTGCTGCTACTGCTGCTACTTCTACTGCTGCTACTGCTGCTGCTATTAACTATGGCTACACTCAATGTCCTTGCCTTTGACGCGGAGGGGCGCCCGATTAGGTTTGACCCCTGGCTCGAGGATCTCCAGCTGTACCTACAGAGCCAGGCTAGGGAGGACGTTTCACTGTTAGAACACGTGTCCGGTACCTGCCTAGCCCCTGAGGAGTCAGTTGCGCGTGCTCTTCGTACTCAGTGGCTCACCCGCGATGCTACCGCCCGCCTTCTGTCCGCAATGCCCTCCCGCCTGAGGAACGAGTCCATTTCGGCCAGCTTCAGATGAAGAAGGAACTGTATGACCCTATAGTTGCTCGTTACTCCTCCCCCTCATCTGCTGCCCTAGGTCGTATCGTGTTGCCGTACCTCCACCCTGAGCTGTCTGCGTTTAAGACTGTCGCTGACCTCTTCACCCACCTTCGCTCTAGTGACGCTCGCTACCGTGCCGCTCTCAAGCCAGCCTTTCTGGCTGCGAACCCGCCCCCGATGTACATCACACTCTACTACCTCGTTACTCGCACCGTTAGGGACCACTTTCTTACACTTTCAACCCCACCGATATCACCCTTGCCTTGCTGGAGAAGCATCTCCTCGAGGCCGAGACCAGTTCCGTCGCTGTTGATGCCTCCCGTGGCACTCCCCGCTCCCCCTTCTTTGAAGGGTGTTCTCCCTCCCTTCTCGCGCCCTCCGTTGCTACTGCTGCTGCTGTTGACTGAGCAGGTTGGTGAGGTTGGTGGTGGTGCTGAGGAGGTTGGTGCTGCGTCTGCTCCTAGTGGGGGGCGCCGCAGCGGCAAGGGCAAGGGGGGTAAGGGTGGTGGGTGGGGCACTGGAGGGGGTGGTGGCGGGGGTGGTGGCGGTGGTGGTGGTGGGGGTGGAGGCGGTGGTGGTGGCGGGAGTGGTGGCGGCAGTGGAGGTGGCTGGGGTGGTGGAGGTGGTGGAGTGGGCGGAGGGGGCTCGGGTGGCGGTCAGGGTGGAGCTGGTAGGGGCGGAGGCCATGGGGCGGCGACTGGTGGTGCAGCTCGTGGCGGCGGAGGCACTGGGGGTGGACAGCAGCAGCAGCCACGCACCCCTCAGGAGCTTCTTGAGTGGGTGGTTCAGCATGGCTCCACTGGGGCCAATGTTCGTTGCCCGTACATCCGACGCACGGGTCTTAAGACTGGTGAGCCCTGCAGGAAGACTGGGCACACTGAGTATCGTTGGTTCTGTCGTCTCGAGGATGCCTGGCGCACCGAGTACGGAGATGAGCTGGTTCCCCCCAACTGGTTAGCGTTGCTAGGGAAGGGGGTAGATGTGTTTTCTCTTGACTTTGCCAAGATCAATGCTGGTGTTACTAGTGTTGAGGGTGATTGTTACTTGTATGTGCCGCGCGCTGCTGGTATAGAGGCTGCTGCACTAGGTGCTTGCGAGTATGCTGCCGCAGGTACAGCTTCTACTGAGGCATTGCACACCTTCACACTTGACTCAGGCATGTCTCGCTGTTTCTTTCGCGATTGCACCACAGTCACACCGCTCACAGCACCTGTCCCAGTCTCTCTGGCTGACCCCTCTGGGGGTCCAGTCATTGCACAAGCCTCCACTGTGCTCCCTTGTCTGGCAGTCCCCTCCGGTTCTCTGTCCGGTCTCCACATCCCCTCGTTCTCTAAGAACTTGGTGAGTAATGCTGTCCTCCAGGACGAATTGGTCAGTACCTTTACTCCTGGAGGTGAGCGTGTGGCGATCTGTTTGGACTCACGCACTGGCAAGCACATCACCATGTTCACCTGGAGCCCTGGTTCTAGCCTGTACACATTGACCACTGAGTCCGCACAGGTGGCTGCGTCAGGTCAGGTGCCTGCGTCTGCACAGGTGGTTGCGTCGGGTTAGTTAGCTGTGTCTTGTTCGTGCTGGCTACTCTCGCACCAGACTCTCCTCTGGCACCACCGTCTTGGTCACCCCTCCCTGCCGCGCCTGTGTTGCATGCACTCGCGTCTCCTTGTCTCTGGCCTCCCCAGGTCCCTGCCCCCGCTCCCGCGCTCGCTTGCACCACCGTGTCTTCCCTGCGTCGAGGGGCGGCAGCGCGCCGCTCCTCACTCCTCCTCGTTTCCACCGACCACTGCTCCTCTGCAGACTCTCCACATGGACGTGGGGCACAGCCCGCGTCCGTGGACAAGACCAGGAGCGCTACTTTCTGCTGGTTGTTGACGACTACACGCGCCACAGTCTTCCCCTTGCGGAGCAAGGCAGATGTTCGAGGTGTTTTGATCGACTGGATCATCGTTGTTCGTCGCCAGCTGAGCGCTCGGTTTGAGCAGGACCTCCAGGTCCTGCGACTGCACTCTGAAAGAGGCGGTGAGTTTTCCTCCGGCCTCCTTCGGGACTGTTGTCGTGCGGAGGGCATCCGTCAGACGTTCACGCTTCTGGCCTCTCCACAGCAGAATGGGGTTGCTGAGCGTCGCATTGGCTTAGTCATAGAGGTTGCCCGCACCTCCATGATCCATGCGGTTGCTCCCCATTTTATGTGGCCGTTTGCGGTCCGATACGCCGCGCATCAGCTCAACCTCTGGCCCCGTGTCTCTTTGCCAGAGACCTCGCCTACACTGCGTTGGACGGGGGAGGTTGGCGTTTCGGGTCTGGGGCGCGCTCTCCCTTGTTCGCGATACCACTGCGAGCAAGCTCTCTCCTCGCACTCTCCGCTGCGTCTTCCTTGGCTTCCCCACCGACGCCCCGCCCTGGCAGTTTTACCACCCTGTCTCGCGCCGGGTCCTGTCTTCACAACGTCACCTTTGACGAGTCGGTCTGTTTCTACCGTCTCCACCCGCACACGTCTTCCCCGCTCTCCCCGCCGCCCCTCTTCCTAGTCCCAGGTCCCCCTCCGGTAGACCCCCTCCCCCCGCAGGGTCCTGCTCCCTCAGGTGTGTCTTAGATCGACCCACCCCCCTTGGTTGAGCCTTTGGAGGTCTCCTCTGACCCCTCTGGCCCAGCTGAGGGGAGTGACCTCGCGGCTGACGACACGGCGACAACCAGCTGCACGCACCTGCGAAGCTGGTGCACCGTTGTCCCGCGGAGCACGGGCCGGCGTCGGGACGGACGCCGACCACCCCGCCGACGGACATATCGACGGTGACGCTGCCTTTGCTCGCCGAGGTCGGTGAGCTTGCTGATGAGGACGCCGAGGTCGTCCATCCTTCTTCCCCTCCCCCTGCACCCCCTGCCCCTCCCCTCGTGGCCGACCTGCGTGGGCTGACTCTGGTGTCGGCCTCCGGCGATGAGGGGAGAAGTGGGGCGTCGCCTGTGGCGCCGACCAAGAGCATCGCCGGCGGCCGACGTGGCGCCAAGCAAGTCGGCGTGGGAGTCAAGTCGACGCCGACAGCGGCCAGAGGAGGTGCAGCCGACCCTGGTGAAGCCGGCGAAGGAGACATCAGCAGGGCAGCAGCCGACAGGGGAGCAGGCAGCAGCGACGCCGATTAAGGAGCAATCGGCAGGGGAGCCGACCGCAAGGGAGAAGTCGGCTGGGACGCCGACTGAGATGCAGCAGGACGCTGAGGGCAGCGACGCCGGTGATGATGGAGGGGACGCCGAGGAGGCTCAGCCTGGACCACGGTGTACAGGCCGACTTCAGAGGCCGCCCGACTTCTATGTACCGGCTGTCAACGGGAGTTGTGTTTGGCCCCGTCCTCGCTTGGGCGGAGCCGACCGTGGGAGCCACGAAATCGCAGTGGCCCGTGGCACCCACGAAATCGCAGTGGCCCGTGGCAGCCACGAAATTGCAGTGGCCCGTGGCAGCCACGAAATCGCAGTGGCCCGTGGCAGCCACGAAATCGCAGTGGCCCGTGGGAGCCACGAAATCGCAGTGGAGGACCGCGGTGGCCGAGAAACCGCGGGAGGACCGCGAAATACCCGGTCAACCAGGATACCCGGGCGACGTGCGCGAAAGTCGCCGGGGATGTTGTCTGCGAGGACGACCTCGGGGGTGGTATCCCGAGGTCGACGTGGCTGGTGGGCGCCGTCACGGGTGAAGTGTCTGCGCTGGGCATGTGACGGTTCTGGGAGTGCTGAGTCAGGGGGTGCCGGTTCTGGGGGTGCTGACACTAGGGGTGCTAGAGCTGCTGGTGCTGGAGGTGCTGGAGCTGCTGGTGCTGGAGGTGTTGGAGGTGCTGGAGGTGGAGGTGCTGGAGGTGCTGCTGGTGCTGGAGGTGCTGGAGGTGCTGCTGGTGCTGGAGGTGCTGGAGCTGGAGATGCTGGAGGTGCTGGAGCTACTGGTGCTGGAGGTGCTGGAGTTACATGTGCTGGAGGTGCTGAAGGTGTTGGAGCTACTGGTGCTGGAGGTGCTGGAGGTGCTGGTGGTGGAGGTGCTGGAGGTGCTAGAGCTGCTGGTGGTGGAGGTGCTAGAGCTGGAGGTGCTAGAGCTGGACCTGCTGGTGCTGGAGGTGCTGGAGCTGGAGGTACTGGGGGTGCTGGAGCTGGAGGTGCTGGAGCTGCTGACGGTACGGGTACTTCCCCGCGCCGACAGATTTTCTACCCGCAGCCGCAGTCGTCCCTGCCACCGCCTGACTTGGTCCTTCGCCAGGTTCTTAGTCTCCCGTCTTCCACTGGCCTCACTCCACCTCTCCTGTATCCACCGACAGACCAGTCTTAGCCACAGCTACTGCCTGGCTCCCCGCTGCCTGCTCCTGCTCCTCACACTGAGGTGACTGAGTCCCTGACTGCGCGTCGTAAGCCTGAGACTCGTGCTTCCACACCTGTTCGTGCTCGTCGTGTCGCACGTCCTCGTCCTCCTGTTGTCCCAAGCACTCACGGTATGGCACTTCGTCCTTCCTCTGTTCCACAGTGTGTTGCCCTGCCGTCTCCTCCGGCGTCCTCTCTTCCTGACGTTCCTGACCCTGAGTCCGACCTTGCTCGTGCTGCTAGTCTTACTGTCACTCGTCTCCTCGCTACTGTCGTCACTTACCCTGACTTTGAGTCTACTGATGCGTGTGCCCTAGTCACTAAGTTAGTCGACTTGACTGCTAGGAGTCGTCTCAACTACGTCGCGAGTCTTGTTACTGAGTATGAGTCTGTTTGTCCTCCGTCCGTCGGGGGTGAGCTTGCACTTGGCTGTGACGTCCTTGAGGACAGACAGTTTGAGCTTGAGTGTCTCGCGGCCGCTTCACCTCGTTTCACGTCCATGCTGCTTTGCCCTGAAGGAGACCCGGATGCACTTGACATCCCCACCCCGCGCTCTTACGCAGAGGCGATCACGGGTGAGTACTCCTCTCAGTGGCAGAGAGCCATGGATGCAGCGATGGCTTCTTGGAAGTCCACAGGCACCTACGTCAACGAGGTTCCCCCTCCTGGGGCGAACATAATCGATGGCATGTGGATATTCGGAGGTTCTCCGCCTGCCTTCAAGGCGCGTTACGTTGCTCGAGGCTTCAGTCAGCGACAGGGGGTCGACTTCTTCCAGACCTTCTCCCCCACCCCAAAGATGACTACTCTTTGGGTGTTGCTGCACGTTGCAGCACAACGTGACTACGAGCTGCACTCCCTCGACTTCTCCACAGCTTTCTTGCAGGGAAGCCTTCACGAGGAGATCTGGCTGCGCCGCCCACTTGGCTTCACTGGGTCGTTTCCAGAGGGTACCCACTGGAGCCTCCGGCGGCCAGTCTACGGTCTCCGCCAGGCACCCCGCGAGTGGCACGACACACTGAAGACGACACTTGCAGCTCTTGGGTTTGCTCCTTCCACTGTTGACCCGTCGCGGTTTCTGCGCACCGACCCTACTCTGCCGCCGTTCTACATCCTCGTATACGTCGACGACTTGGTCTTTGCTACTGCCGACAGTGAGGCGCTGACCCTTGTGAAGGCGGAGCTGCAGAAGAGACACACTTGCACTGACCTGGGTGAGCTGCGTAGCTATCTTGGCTTGCATATCACCCGGAACAGAACACGGTGCACCATCTCTCTGACTCAGTCACACATGGTGCACCACGTCCTTCAGCGCTTCCTCTTTCGGTTCTCCTCGCCACAGCCCACTCCTCTGCCTTCAGGCCACTCGCTCTCAGCTCCACCTTCGGACGAGTCCGTAGAGCCGAGTGGCTCGTATCCAGAGCTTGTGGGCTGCCTCATGTACCTGATGACGTGCACACAACCTGACCTCGCGTACCCTCTCAGCATCCTTGCTCGCTTCGTCGACCCCGGGAGACACAGGAAGGAGCACTGGACAGCTGCGCAGATGGTACTGCGTTACTTGTGCAGTACATCGAGCATGGGGCTTGTGCTTGGAGGACGGGGTCCAGTGGTACTCACAGGACACTCCGACGCTTCTTCGGCTGACGACCAGGCGACTCAGCGGTAGTCCTAGGGCTATTCTTTCAGTCTCGGCTCTGGTTCTGTCTCGTGGTGGTCCACTCATTCGTCTTCTGTGCTTGGTTTCAGCTGTGAGGCCGAGATCTACACTGGGACCACCTGGCTGGCTGGCCTACCTGTTGACCGACTTGGGTGAGCGGCCTCGTTCTCCTCCAGTTCTGTACGTTGACAACAAGGCCTTGATTGCCTTGTGTCAGGAGCGGAGACTGGAGCACAGAACGAAGCACATTGATCTTCGCTACTTTCTTGCTCGTGAGCTGCAGCAGCGTGGTCAGCTGCGCCTTGCTTACGTGGCCTCTCGGGCCAACACTGCTGATGTCTTCACCAAGGCCCTTGGGTCTGGTGATCATCAGCGTTTCTGCACTGCTCTAGGCCTTGTGCCTACTTTGCCTCACCTGTTGGTTGCTTGACTTGTATTGTACTGTGATATATATATATACACACACACCTGCATGCTTGTTCTCGCTAGGTTGTGATCACTGTACTGCTTGTGCTTTTATAACTTTGCATGTGAACTGGCCTTGTGGCCGCTTGCTTGTGCTCAGAATGCGTGGTGAACTTGAGATCCACCCTGAGCTTTGCTTTGCTTTGTTCTCTTGCTTTACTGGTCTTGTGACCGTCCGTTGTGTTTGCTATCCCCCACTTTGCCTATGGGGGTGTGTCAAATTGTATTTTATCTCTGTAGGTTGTAGTGGGGCGTACCCTAAAGGGTACAACACTTTAGGGTTAGGTATTGTACTCACTCTTCCTACCTAGTCCATCATTCGTACGTTCCTACTTCTGACACATGACTGTACGTGCTTGCGAGAGAGCACGAGGGCAGCGGCTCCTAGTACGCTGAGAGAGGGCTGTCTCTTCGAGTGAAAATTCAAAAGTTTGAGAGTGCTAGTTGTGGAAAAGCGCGGAGTCCGATCCGAATGGAAAGTACCTATAATACTAAGGGTTACTGGTGCAATTGAAAGTGAGAGCGATGATTGCAATAAAGAATCAAACGAATACGATGAAACCGAAGGCATGGGCGAACATTTATTTCAAACAAGCAAAATGATAACGCGATGCGTGCGAGTGCGATGCTGGCAACGAGGCTTGGGCTAGTCCCGAAACATAGGTTGACTCGGCCAAGTCCAGCGTGCGTGGGTTGGTGAATGTTACGCGCGAAATGGTGAACATCATTAAAGCTGTAACGTGCAAAGAAATGTGAGCGGTATACACGATATGGTGATGCGCGACAAGGAATCGGAGAAACTTCCTAACAATTTGTCACGTGAAGTAGAAATGATGTGAAAATGGACTTGGAAAATAGAATTTGATCCTTTTTTTTATAAGCCGTTGGATATATATTGATCGAATTGAGTACGCTGTGCTCCAATATATCGGGTCAACCGCCATGCCGTTTGAATGAAACTGTTCAGGCAGTGAATTTGCCCTTTTCCGCCAAAAAGGCCGGCCACCAGCCAATAAGCGAGCTCACCCTTTGCTTTTCACCCTTTGGTCAACATCGTGGTCAGACTCTGAACAACTCCCCGGGTTTCACTCCACGAACTCCCTCGCTGACCGTGCCTCCCTCCCTGCAAAACCAAACGCGCCGCATTTCGAAAATTCGTCTTGGCCGCTCCGGCCGCTCCCTCCAACGATCTTCCGGCATCCCTCCCACGATTCCCTCCATTGCTTGTGCACACAAGCTGAAACATCAAGGGTATAAGTTCAGGCTACTTTGATTGCTTATCATCAGTCAGTATCCGTTCTAATATTTCTCCCCTATCGACTGCTCGCCTAATCGACCAGCGAAATCTCTCGATAGACGACTGGCCTCAGTTTCAGATACCTGATTTGCTTTAGCATGGCGTCTGCCAAGGTCGTCGCGCCCATCGTGGCAGCGTGCGCGTTGATCGGAGTGCTGCTCGTGGCAGCCCCATGGCATGTGCAGAGTGCTGCGATTGCCTCTGAAGGTACGCACTCTCTTCATGTTTTTTCTTGCCTTCCACCCCGTGTTTGGTGGGATTCTGTCAGCGACGTGTAACTGCTGCACTTCGCAACCATTTCGCCGGTCATTCACACTTTGCTAATCCAATCGTCTGATCCGTTGAGTCGTTTCAGGTGGCGACGCTTTGTCCGGAAATGAATTCCCCTCGGCCTTCAGCCATGGCCGCGTGCTCAAGCACAAGAGCTCCGATACAAGCAGCTCCGGCTCTACTAGCAGCTCTGGCTCTACTAGCAACTCCGGCACTAGCAACAAGAAGTCGAAGAAGAGCGACTCGACTTCGTCAGGCTCGACCCCCTCCCCGTCTCCCGCGAAGAAGTCGAAGAAGGGCTCGAGCGCGCCCGCCGCTTCCCCTCCCCCTCCTACCAAGTCGGGGAAGAAGGGTAAGAGCTCCAACGTTCCCGCCTCTCCCCCGCCGCCAACCACCACCGGAAAGAAGGGGAAGAAGGGCGGAAGCAGCGGTACCACCACTCCCGCCACTCCCGCCACTCCCCCGCCAACCACCACCGGAAAGAAGGGCGGACACCGCAACAACGGCGGCGCCCCTGCCACGCCCACCCCTGTTCCCGTCCCCGCGCCTGCTACGAGCGGAAAGGGCGGAAAGAAGGGCAAGAACAACGCGGGTGCGGGTGGTGGCGGGTCCGCGCCCGTGGTGGTGAGCAAGGCGGACCAGAAGATCCAGTCGCAGCTCACGACGGCCGCGAGCGGAGTGCAGAAGGCGGCGGACACGCTGGGCGCGAAGAACACGTACTACGCGAGCCTCACCGCCACCGTGCAGGCGCTCACGAACGCGGGCATTCTGATCGACGAGGGGCAGCGCACGCTCGTGCAGGGGCAGATCGCCAACGCCGTTTCCACCATCGACGGCGTCTCCGTTATGCTCGACCCCGTTAACGATAAGAAGGTGCTCTCGCAGCTGGCGTCCGCTAAGGCCACCGCCGAGGCCGCTTCGAAGGCCTTCAAGCCGTAGTGTGACCGCAGAAGCATATTCGTGTGAACACACCTAGCGACGTCGAAAAGCGTAGCGGCCTTTGAAGCGTACCGGTAGTGGCGCCAGACTTTGAACCATCTTCCTGACATAGGAACGCCGTGCAGTAAGCATAGTAGTTCATGTATTCGCGCTATAATTAATGAATAAAGCACATGATCGCTACTTTCTTTTTAAAACCGTGTGTGATCGCCGTACGGGCCTGCTGTCTGCCCTTTTCGATATGGCTACATCGGTAGAATCATGGTATGCTTGTACGCACGGGCTCTCCCTCCCGCATCTCAATCAATGGCTGCACGTTCCTGAGACACTAGAAGTCACAGAGATGGCATCAGGGTGTCTCACAGCCTGAACAAGTCTTGAACGTACAAGCAGTGAGACGGCCTTGATCATGTGAAACGGCCCTCAGATACGGTACTTGCACCCCTGTATGCCTCATTAGTCATCTCATCATTATTTCAGTTCTAATTCTGACAGACGAACCTTACAAGGTTGGTGATACGTACATGACAGCCTCAACCGTACATACGTACATCGAAATAAGCTGGAACCAGACATTCCTAGCAGTCATCGCTTCATGAAGTAGATACCACCGTAGAACTTGTTTTTATCTGTATAAATATTGTTATCACCCGAAAGGTCCTGTTACAACAACCCTCTTCCCCCTTTAGTAGGCGAGCTGGGCCTCCTCCCATTCTCGCCATACTCCACATCCCCCTTCCCCTCCTCCCCCATCCCTACTCCCACACCCTCCTCTCCCTTCTGCACCGGCAGCAGCGGCAACCCCTCCTTCCCTCCCTTGCTCTCCTTCGCCCCCTTCTCCCCCTTCTCTTTCTCAACAGCCCAGCTATACAGCAGCATGCCAACAATAGCCATGAGCATGCCACTGAAGTTCTTGAGAGTAAATGGATCCTTGAAGACAGTCCAGCCGAGAATGAGCACCACCACCGTCTTCATGTGCCCCAGCACCTGGAACGACGTTGCCGAGAACTTTCCGATGCACAGGTAGACGGAGAGGTTGCAGCCGATGGCAAAGGCGCACGAGAGGAAGATGAAGAGCTGGCGTGGGGTGGGGTGGAGAGGAGTGGAGGTGGATAAGGGGGAGATGTGGAAAGGGAAGCAAAACATAAGAGACAAAGGTCAAAGGGGTTCGATGGCGAAGGCACAGGAGAGGAATATGAAGAGCTGGAGTGGGGAGGGGTGGGAAAGGGTGGAGGGGGATAAGAAGGGGAAAATGATGTGAAACATATGAGAGGTCAATGGGGGTTGACAGCAAAGACACAGCAGAGGAAGATGAACAAGTGGAGATGGGAAGGGGTGAGGAGTGTCGAGGGAGGAGGGAGGAGGGCGAAGGGAGAGCAAGAGGGGAGCCGGCGAAGGGTTGGGAAATGGGGTTTGAGGAAAGGGGGAACATGAGCACAGGACAAGGACTGATTCTGGTAAACGGGGAGCAGGTGGTAAATGCGATCTTGGCACTCACTGCAGCGTTGCTGGTGACGGGGAACTCAAGAAGGTTCTGCGAGGTGAGGAGGTAGTCGAGGAAGGGCCCGACCACCACAAGGGTCACGGCCTGGATGGGCGCTGTCTGCCTGAGCAGGTCGAACGACCCCACGTTGTGCTTCCTCTGCAGCTCGCCCACGAACTGAGGCGGCACGAGGGACACAGATGGGTGGGAAAGAGAAGAGGCACTAAGAGCACAGATGGGATATGAAGAGAAACACAAGCGTGCGGAGGGAAGGCCTGTCACAGCAGGTCACTGGGCCCCACATGCTTTTTCTGCAGCTCACCCACGAACCGAGGAGGGAAGACGCACTAAGCGCTCGGGTGCTAAGTGCTCAGGTGATAGGTGCTCGTGTGCTAAGTGCTCGGGTGCTAAGTGACGTAGAGACCACCGCCACGGATGCAGTGATGAGCCCAAACGCGTTCATAGGCTACCTCTGTTGAATGAAGAACACTCACAATCTGCTGCAGTGACGTAGAGACCACCGCCACGGATGCAGTGATGAGCCCAAACGCGTTCATAGGCTACCTCTGTTGAATGAAGAACACTCACAATCTGCTGCAGTGACGTAGAGACCACCGCCACGGATGCAGTGATGAGCCCAAACGCGTTAACAGAGATGTCAGTGACGGTGCACACGCCCACCCCCAGCATCACTGCCAGCACAGAGAGCTTGACTTCCTTGGAGTAGGCCTTGGCGTGCAGCAGCGTCTCACACAGACAGGTCACTGGGATGATGGCGAGCTTGGATATCTGATGGGGGGAGGGGGAGAAGCCAGAGGTGGGGGGGAAGGTAGGGAAAGGTAGGAAGGCAGGGGCAGGGGGAGGGGACAGATGGGACTTAGACCCCCTCTTCCAGAACATGGGAGGGGAAGGGGACGTGGGTGGGGAGGGGGTTAAAAGGTAGTGTGGTGTGGAGGGTATGACTTGTGCAACTTCCTGGAATTCGCGTTTGCGGTTGGGAGAATCCAATACAATCTTGTTGTCGGCATGTTCAGAGCCTAGAAGAATCCAAGCAAGTAACTGGAAAGTTGGCGAAATAGGATTTCTAGATAGGTGAGAAGAGGGAGGAGGTAGGACGGAAGAGAAGAGCGTACCTGGGGAGGGCGGGGATTGGGGCATGTGAATTTTCTTCCTCTTCGTAATCTTGTGTTATATGTGCTCTTAATTTTGCTAGTTTCACAACCATTAACCTGCCAAAACCCCTCTCCTCTCTCGCTCTCTCGCCCCATCCTCTCTCACCCTCTCCCCCACTCTCGCACCTGGTAGAACCCAACCGAGTTAGACATGAGAGAAAGGTTCATGCCAACGATGGAGAGGTTGGCGAGCATGCCGAACCACACAATGTCCCACAGAGGGATGTTGGCCGTCCCCGACAGGTACCCCAGCCACACGCACAGCGCCCCGAACAGGCCCGTGAACGTCAGGTGGAAACCGGTCAGTGTGGTGGCTGGTTGGGGGGGAGGAGAGAAGGGAAGGGGGCGGGGGGTGGAGGAGGGGGAGGGGCGGGAAGGAGGAAAAAGGTGAGGTTTTGTGTGTCCCACAGAAGGATGTTGGCCTGCCCCGACAGGTACCCCAGCCACACGCACAGGGCGCCAAACAGCCCCGTGAACGTGAGGTGGAAACCGGTCAGTGTGGTGGCTGGTTGGGTGGGTGGGTGGAGGAGGGGGAGGGAGAGAGACGGGAGGGAGGAAAGGAGCGAGTTCATGTGTGTCCCACAGAGGGATGTTGGCCTGTCTTGACAGGTACCCAAGCCACACGCACAGCGCCCCGAACAGCCCGGTGAACGTGAGGTGGAAACCCGTTAGGGTGGTGGCTGGTGGGGGGGGAGTGGAGGGGGTGTGTGTTCGCGAGGGGCGGGAGGGAGCACCGGGAATGAGGAAAGGAGCGCGTTTATGTCTGTCCCACAGAGGTTTGTTGGCTTGGCCCGAAAGGTACCCCATCCACATGCACATGGCACCGAACAGTGCCGTGAACGAGAGGTAGAAGGCCGTTACGGTGGTTGGGCGGGGGGTATAACGCCTGCGGGCTTACACGAAGGGTTGAAAGGCCCCTGCTGCGCCTCAAATATAACCCCCGTGTTGACCCAATGGGTAACGGGGCGTTATAGGTGGGGAGGGGAGTGTTGAGAGAGACGGGGAAAGGAGGGACGGACGGAACACGAGTCTCTACGAATCTCATTCTGAGATGTGGGCCTACTTTGACGCGTGCCCCAGTCACACGAACGTGAGGTGAAAGCACGTTTGGGTGGTGGCTGGTTGTGGGTGGAGGCAATGCCGGGGAGGGGTGCGGGGGGAGTTGAAGAGAAATGGGAACGAGGGGAGGGGGAAGCGTGGAGAGGAGGGAACGCGGATCCTTGTATTTCCACAGGGGGATGCCCTGGCAGGTACCACAGGGGATATGCTGGGCAGATGGGTGTGAGGAGGGGGTGTGAAGAGGTGGGTGTGAGAAGGTGGGTGTGAAGAGGAGCGTGTGAGCGCGAGCTTTGTCGCACCCACTACCGAATATGTAAATGAGCAACGCTGCTGCTCCGCGAACCCCACGTAAACCGCACCATTAGTTGACTGCCGGCGTAAACGCGCTCGGTAGGGTGAGTTCAAGACGTATCGGATTTTAGACGTTCCGAGGTCAAGTCAGCATTACATGACGAGCCGAATAGGGAAGGTGCGACGCATTGACGACGACTGAGCGACGCATTGACGACGACTGAGCGACGCATTGACGACGACTGAGCGACGCATTGACGACGACTGAGCGACGCATTGACGACGATTGAGCGACGCATTGAGGACGATTGAGCGACGCATTGAGGACGAGGCGGTAGGAGGACATGACGACCATGCTGATTTTGATGAGCCTCACGCCGTAGAAAATGCACCTGATAGAGGTACACAGTCAAAATGCACTTGGAATCAAGACGTACTGGACTTGAAAACAGTGGGGGACATGACGACCTTGTTGATCACAGTGAGCCCAACGCCGAAGACGCCGCATCTACATCATCAAAATGCCGTCGTAAACGCACTTGATAGAGCGATTCAGAAAGTACCAGAGTAAACAACGCACCGAAGAGGAAGCGATAGGAGGACATGACGACCTTGTTGATCATGATGAGCCCCACGGAGCTCACGATGTTCATCGCCCATGCCCCTCCCGGCGATATCGCCTGCGGATTGTTGAACATCGCGAATCGCTTGTTGCGACTAGCTGACGGCGAATAGCTGACTGCGAGTGGCTCAATGCGAGTGGATGCGAGTGCTTAGTTGGCGAATTATCCTCTGCGAGGTCGTGGTTGACTGCGAATTCTCGATTCTCGGCGAGACGCAAAGTCGTCGCATTCGCAGTAAGATGGGACTGGAAAAGACGTGATTTTAAGTGCACAAGCCGTTCTGGACTCAGCTGTCAGCACGACGTTCGTCAGAGACTCCCAGAACGGAGACTAGACGGCAACGATTGAATGCACATGAGACGCCCTGCTGCCTCAGCAGCACATCACAGCAATTGATCCGAATCTCAAGTTTCTGCTATGCAGTCCTCTCGCACCAACCTCGCAGCAGCAATGGCGATGGCAGGAATCGCGGTGGGTGGGTGAGACGTGAGGCGTGCAGGCCGACAGGCACACTCAGAAATACAATCGTGAGTGTGGGAGGGTCAAGTGCGGTGGAGTACCCAAACCAACCACACGTGTTTCCGAGCGTGAAGTTTGGCTTCAAAGTTCACAAAGCGCTTCACCAATCACATAAAGACCGAACCTTCTTATGTGGTTCAATTTCATCTCCTGAACCAGGGAGAGCGAACCTGGTGGATCACTTTGGTCATGTGGGAGCTCGAAGGCTGCTCCTGGATTTTGCGAAGCCCCGCAAGCCTGATGCTCAGCTTTGGCGCGGTTCGCACAGCCTTGTTGATCGGTGTGGGTGCAGCTATAGGGGCTCCCACGCGTATGGGCTCGTTGAGGTTGGTCAGTCAGATCTGTGAAACTGACACATATCGATTCGTACAGGACAAATGGCTTTTCTAGTTATGTGTCAGGAACTCGAAATTCAGTTCCATAACCAAACGAACGCCCAAATTTTGAATCTAGGCCACACCCATGGATCACCCAAAGTCAGACTGCCTTTGTCTTACTGACCTGACCACGGTATCTTGAAATAGTGAAATTAAAAAAACAAACAATGTGATAAAAAACTAACTCAGTAAAATGGGGGAGCACGGGGGAGGTGTGGGAGTATTGCGGGCTGTGTGGAAGATGGAGCCACAACATCCATGAGCATTTGAGAGACAAGACAAGCAAAAGCTATCAAATAAACAGGAAAGTGTAACACATTCAGCCCACCAGCCTCCATGCTTGAAACCAGGACCCATGCCTCATTTATTTCCTCTTGGTTTCTCATGCATACTGACACAAGCACAGCCTACTTGCAAACCACTCGCATACCAACGAGATCTGGCAGCACCGTTGCACTGCAACCGGGTGCTGATACAGGGGAAAAGGAGACCCCACCATGGTAACGTTGCACTGCCAACGGGTGCTAGCTAATACGGAGTTTTCCCAACCATGTTGCCCTGCGGCGAGTAGTCGCGAACCCACATGCCCCCCCCATCTGCACACTTGGCCGCAGCGCACCCAACACGCTTGGTACCCCGCCACACCACCTGCGTGTAGTGCCCACACATCTTGCCGCCCACACACCCCTTCGGCACGTCATTGTATTTCCAGTATGCCTTCTCCGCCATCCACGACCGCACCGCCGCCCGGTCGTCGCCACTGTTCAGCTGCGCAGGGCGCTTCCAGTACAGGTTCTGCCCAAGCCCGTTTGCGCCTCCGTGCTTAATTTTGCATCCCTTGGAGGCGAGCTCATCCGCTCACTGCTTCGCTGTTGCTGCTACACTGTCGTCCCATGAGAGGTCCGCCACACCCACTGCCCGCCGCGCCTTGTTGTGCTCCTCCAAAATTGCCGCCTTGTCCATTATGCTGCTGCCGCCACCGCTGCTGCGGCCGCAACCGCTGCTGCCGGCGCCACCTGTCTTGCTGCTGCCGGCGCCACCTGTCTTGCGTCTGCCACCGGTGGTGCGGCCACAACGTTACTCCCGCCGCCGCCTCGTCACCACTGGTGCTCCCTTGAGCTGCCTGGGAGTGGAGGCAAGCAACAGCAGCAGCTTGCGAGGTGCAGTGGTGGGATGTGAGTGGGTGGTACTGCTGGCGGCTATGAAGTCAGCAGCAGGTGTTGCTTCAGTGGGTGTGACGTCAGCGAGAGCTGGCACAGCAAGTGCCAAGGTGAGCATTGCGAATACTGGAGAAGAGGGTGGTATATGGATGGGAGGAAATGGAAGGACAAGCAAGGGAATCATGGGGAGAGAATATGAGAGAAGAGAAGGAGGGAAGAGAATGAGAATGGGAAGAACAGGAGAGGAAAGCGAACAGGCGTGGAAAGAACAGGAGAGGGAATAAAAGAAGAAAGCAGAGCAGAAAGAAGAGCAGGAAGAAGAGGAAAGGGACCAACAGGAGAGAACATAACCGACGGGGGATGAACAGGAAGAACAGGAGGGGAGAGGAGAGGAGAGGGAGGAGAGGGAAGAGCAAGAGAGGAGAGGGAAGAGTAGCAGAAATGAGGAAAGTGCAGGAGAGAAAAGTGAAGAGCAGGAGAGAAAAGAGAACGGCAGGAGAGAAAACAGAACAGAGAGAGAAAAGAGAAGAGCAGGGGTGAAAAGAGAAGAGAAGGGGAGAAAAGAGAAGAGCAGGAGGAAAGAGAAGAGCAGGAGGAGAGGAAAGCGCAGGGTTGGAGAGGGAAGCGTGTCAAACTTATATGACATAGTCTGTTTAGGCTGTAGTGGGGTAGACCATATGGGGTACAACACATTTAGGGTTTCCTACTTGTACCCACCTGCTTGCTAGTTCATTCATTCCTCGTTCTATCTTTCACATGGTTTCAGAGCAGTTTCCCTAGTGGGAACGTTTTTTTTAAGGGCCCACCACGATCGTTATTTTTTTTTCCTGCCCTGCCCGAAGCGCGCCTCGCGCCTGCCTCACTTGCGCCGTCGCGCGCCCTGCCCTACTGCCGCCCGTAGCGGCCCTGCCCTCTCGGCCCGTCACGGCCCTGCCCTAACGGCCCGTCGCGGCCCTGACCTAGCCGCCCGTCGCGGCCCTGCCCTGTCGCCGCCCGTCGCGGCCTGACCTAGCCGCCCGTCGCGGCCTGACCTAGCCGCCCGTCGCGGCCCTGCCCTGCCGCCCGCCGTTGCGGCCCTGACCTCGCCGCCCGTCGCGGCCCTGCCCTGCCGCCACCCGTCGCGGCCCTGCCCCCAGCCGCTCGTCGCGGCCCTGCTCTACTGCCGCCCCGTCGCGGCCCTGCCCTGCTGCCGCCCCGTCGCGGCCCTGCTCTGCCGCCGCCTCGTCGCGGCCCTGCCCTACAGCCGCCCCGTTGCGGCCCTGACCTAACCGCCCATCGCGGCCCTGCCCTGCACCCGCCCCTGGTAAGCGCCCCTGCTGCCCGTCGCGTCACGCGCCCCTGCTGCCCGCCGCGCCGTGCGCCCCTGCAGCCCGTCCCGTCGCGCACCCCTGCAGCCCGTCGCGTCGCGCGCCCCTGCAGCCCGTCGCGTCGCCCGTCGGCCCTGCCTGTGCCCGTCGCGTCGTTAGAGCGGGCTGCCCCAGCCCGCCGCGACGCCCGTCCGCCCTGCCTGCCTGCGCGCCGCCCCTGCCCGCCCCGCGTCGCGCCGCCCCGTGCAAGCCGCCCGCGCGCAGACCCTTGCAGCCCGCGCGCCGCCCGTCTGCAGCCCGCGAGCCTCCCCTGCAGCCCGCGAACCGCCCCTGCAGCCAGCGCGCCTGCCTCTTGCAGCCAGCGCACTGCCCCTACAGCCCGCGAGCCACCCCTGCAGCCCGCGAGCCGCCTCTGCAGCGCCCAGTGCGCCCTGCCAAACCCTATAAAAAAAAAAAAAAAAAAAAAAAAAAAAAAAAAGAGCAGCCCTAGGTGCTGCTGCCCTAGGAGCTACTGCTTGCTGCTGCCTGCTACTGCCCTGCTCTGGCCGCACGCCGCCCTTCTGGCCGCGCGCCGCCTTTTCCTGACAGTGCGCCACCTCGACCTACCCTAGTGCCTGTTCGCCGCCCTGCCTTTCCACTATGACGTCTCTTCGTGGGAGCAGTGGGAGTGGTGGTGGCGGTGGTGGCAGCAGTGGGAGTGGTGGCGGCGGCCGCAGTGGCAGTCTAGGCGGAGCTGCTCGGTGGGGAGGTTCTGGCGGTGGCCAGATACAGCTCCAGCGACGTCCGCGCGAGACCCTTACGCCTCTGCAGCTGCGTGAGTGGTACGCTCAGAGTAGAGGGTCTCGGAGTACTGCTCGCTGCCCGTACGTCATTCGCACAGGTGATCGGGCTGGTCAGACTTGCGGGACGATAGGTCACACACAGTCCCGCTGCTTCGCCGGTCTGAGCGACGCCTGGCGTACAGAGTTTGGTGACGCGGCTGAGCTCCCCAGCTGGGTGGAGCTGCTGAGGCAGAGAGTGGATATCTTTCCTCTGGCCTTTGATGCTATTCTATCTGCCATGTATGCATTGCCTATTAGTGCTGAGGGTGACTGTTACCTGTGTACGCTGCCGGACCCAGGTATAGAGTCTGCTGCCTCAGGTGCTGGTGAGGCTGCTGCTCTAGGTGATAGTGAGGCTGCTGCTCAAGGTGCTAGTGAGTCTGCTGCTCCAGGTGCTGGTGAGTCTACTCTCTCTGGTACTGCGCCTGCTGAGGCCTTGCACACCTTCACACTTGACTCAGGTGCTTCCCGCTCCTTCTTTCGCGACAGCACCACACTCACGCCGCTCAGTCGGCCGGTTGCAGTCTCCCTGGCGGACCCCTCTGGGGGCCCGGTCCTTGCGCACTCCTTCACGGTTCTGCCGTGTCCGGCAGTTCCGTCTGGCTCACTGTCAGGTCTTCACCTCCCCTCGTTCTCTACGAACTTGGTGAGTGGAGCTGACCTCCAGGATGTGTGGGTTGACCAGTTCACTCCTGGAGGTCAGCGTGTGACCCCACTGTACGTGCTCCCGGACTGGTCGGCACCTGGCCACGTTCACCCGAGCGCCTGGCTCGAGTATGTACACACTGACCAGTGTGTCCCCTCAGGTAGCTGCGTCTGCGTCTGCGTTTGCGTCAGGTCAGCTAGCGGCCCCCTGCTCGTGTCGCGCTCTGTCGCACCAGACCGTCCTTTGGCACCACCGTCTTGGTCACCCCTCGGTGCAGCGCCTTCGTGGCATGCACCGACGTTTCCTTGTCTCTGGAATTCCAGAGACTCTGCCTCCTCTACCACCCTCGCCTGCCCCTCTCTGCCTTCCCTGTGTCGAGGGGCGGCAGCGCGCCGCTCCTCACTCCTCCTCGTTTCCCCCAACGACTGCTCCCCTGCAGACCCTCCACATGGACGTGTGGGGCCCAGCCCGCGTCCGTGGACAGGACCGCGAGCGGTAATTTTTGCTGGTCGTTGACGACTACACGCGTTACACCACGGTCTTCCCCTTGCGCACCAAGGGTGAGGTCCTTGATGTTTTGATCCCTTGGATCCGCGCTGTCCGTCTCCAGCTCTGCGAGCGGTTCGAGACGGACCTTCCCGTCCTGCGTCTGCACTATGACAGAGGTGGTGAGTTTGCCTCTGACTTTCTACGAGACTTTTGTCGTGGGGAGGGCATTCGCCAGACTTTCACGCTTCCGGCCTCACCGCAGCAGAATGGTGTTGCTGAGCGCCGCATTGGCTTAGTCATGGAGGTCGCTCGTACCTCCATGGTCCATGCGGCTGCCCCCCATTTTCTGTGGCCGTTTGCGGCCCG
The DNA here is from genome assembly GCA_947471745.1 of Closterium sp. Naga37s-1. Lineage (NCBI taxonomy): Eukaryota > Viridiplantae > Streptophyta > Zygnematophyceae > Desmidiales > Closteriaceae > Closterium > Closterium sp. Naga37s-1. The sequence continues at coordinate 1,165,917 of CANJKZ010000461.1, read as the reverse complement.
ATACGCTGCGCATCAGCTCAACCTCTGGCCCCGTGTCTCCTTGCCGGAGACCTCGCCCACACTGCGGTGGACGGGGAAGGTTGGCGATGCGTCGGTGTTCCGGGTCTGGGGTTCTCGTGCCTTTGTCCGCGATACTACCGCGGACAAGCTCTCCGCCCGCGCTATTCCCTGCGTCTTCCTTGGCTTTGTCCCTGACGCGCCTGGCTGGCAGTTTTACCACCCCACCTCGCGCCGTGTCCTGCCCTCTCAGGACGTCACGTTCGACGAGTAGGTTCCCTTTTACCGTCTCTTCCCCTACCGCACTGCCCCTCTCCCCCCCCCGCCGCTCTTCCTTGCACCAGGTCCCTCTCCGGTAGACCCCCTCCCCCCTCAGGGTCCTGCTCCCTCAGGTGTGTCTCAGGTAGACGCTGTCGAGCCTGTCGAGGTAGCGGTTGACTCTGGTGCTGCTACTGGGGGTGGTGCTGCTGGGGGTGCTGAGCCTGAGCGTGCGGAGCCTGGGGGTGCTGAGCCTGAGCGTGTGGAGTCTGGGGGTGCTGAGCCTGGGGTTGCTGAGTCTGAGGGTGCGGAGCCTGGGGGTGCTGAGCTTGGGGGTGCTGAGCCTGAGGGTACTGAGCCTGCGGTTGCTGAGCCTGGGGGTGCTGAGTCTGCTGGAGTTCCTGCAGGTGCCTCGTCTCAGCGGGAGACTCCAGCGAGGAGCTGCTGGAGCTGGGGGGCCTGCCACTGGAGCCCCTGGAGCTAGGGCTGCTGGTGCTACTGGAGCTGGAGGTGCTGCCGGCGTTGGAGCTGGAGCTGCTGGAGTTGCTGGAGCTGGGGGTGCTGCGTCTCCTGGCGGTACTTGTGCTGCCTCCCTGCGGCCGTCTCCCCGGCGGGAGCCTCTCTCGCCACAGCAGCTTTGCGAGTGGTACGACTGGCGCTGCCGACTTCGGAGTGGTGCTGCTGGAGCTGGAGACCCTGGAGGCGCTGGTGCTGCTGGTCCTGGAGGTGCCGGAGCTGCTGAAGCTGGTCCAGAGTCTTGGGGTGCTGAGCTCGGTGGTGCTGCGTCTCCCCGGCGGGAGCCTCTCTCGCCACAGCAGCTTCGCGAGTGGTACGCTTCCTACTCCCGCCCTCAGAGTGGTCCTGCTGCTGCCGGTGGTGACGGAGGTTCTGGAGGTGCTCGTACTGCGGGTGTTGGAGCTGCCGGGACTGGTGGTGCTGGTGCTGCTGGAGGTTCTGGAGCTGGTGGAGATGCTGGTTCTGGGGGTGCTCGTCCTTCGAGTACTGGAGCTGCCGGGACTGGTGGTACTGCTGCGACTGGAGGTCCTGGAGGTGCTCGTACTGCGGGTACTGGAGCTGCCGGGGCTGGAGGTGCTGGAGCTGTTGGAGGTGCTGGAGCCGCTGGTCCCGGAGGTGCTCGTACTGGAGGTACTGGAGCTGCTGGAGCTGGTGGTGCTGCAGGAGTTGGAGTTGGAGGCGCTGGTGCTGTTGCTGCTGGAGGTGCTGCTGGAGCTGGAGCTGCTGGAGGTGCTGGAGCTGGTGGTGCTACAGGAGTTGGAGCTGGAGACCCTGGAGCTGCGGGTACTGGTGCTGTCTCTGCTGGTTCTGGAGGCGCTGCGCGGCCGCGGCCGTACTTCGTTCCACTCCTTCAGCAGGTTCTTGGTCTCCCGCCTTCTACTAGTCCTACTCCTCCCTTACTGTGTCCACCACCTGACCAGTCGCAGTCGCAGTTACAGCCAACCTCCCCACTGCCTGGTCCTTCTCCTTACACTGGGCCGACCGGAGGTCTTGCGGAGCGTCGTGAGCCTGAGTCTCGTCCTGCGTCGCCTGTTCGCGCTGTTCGCATTGGTCGTCGTGTTTCGCGTCAGCGTCCTCCTCCTGTCCCCGGCACACACCAGATGGCACTTCGTCCTTCCTCTGTTCCACAGCGTGTCCCTCTGCCGTCTCCTCCTGCGTCCTCTCTTCTTGACGTCCCTGACCCGCCGTCAGACCTTGCTCGTGCTGCCACTCCTACTGTCACGCGTCTTCTCGCTACTGTTGTCACTGACCCTTTGTTTGAGTCCACTGTTGCGTCAGCCCTAGTTGCTGAGCTTGTTGACTTTGCTGCCGCCTGTCGTCTAGACTACGCCACTTGTCTTGTTGCTGAGTTTGAGTCTGTCTGTCCTCCGTCCGTCGGGGGTGAGTGTGCTCTTGGCACGGACGTCCTTGAGGACAAACATGAGGAGTTTGAGTGTTTTGCCGCTGCTTTACCTCATCTCGTGTCCATGCTGCTTGCACGTAAGGGAGACGCGGATGCACCAGACATCCCGACCCCGCGCTCTTACGCAGAGGCGATAGAGGGTCCCTACTCCTCTCAGTGGCAGACAGCCATGGACGCAGAGATGGCTTCCTGGAAGTCCACAGGCACCTACGTCGACGAGGTTCCTCCACCTGGGGCGAACATCGTCAGTGGCATGTGGATTTTCAGGGTGAAGCGGCCGCCGGGTTCTCCGCCTGTCTTCAAGGCGCGTTACGTTGCACGAGGCTTCAGTCAGCGAGAGGGAGTTGACTTCTTCCAGACCTTCTCCCCTACACCGAAGATGACCACTCTTCGGGTACTGCTGCACGTCGCCGCTCAGCGTGACTACGAGCTTCACTCATTTGACTTCAGCACAGCCTTCCTATTGGGCAGCCTGCACGAGGAGATCTGGCTGCGCCGTCCATCTGGCTTCACTGGGTCGTTTCTTGCTGGTACCCAGTGGAGCCTCCGGCGGCCAGTCTACGGTCTCCGTCAGGCGCCCCGCGAGTGGCACGACACACTGAGGACGACGCTTGCGGCTCTTGGGTTTGCTCCTTCCACTGCTGACCCGTCGTTGTTTCTACGCACCGACACCTCTCTGCCGCCGTTCTACGTCCTCGTGTACGTCGACGACTTGGTCTTTGCTACTGCTGACAGTGAGGGACTCGCCCACGTGAAGTCGGAGCTGCAGAAGAGACACACGTGCACAGACCTGGGTGAGCTGCGCAGCTATCTTGGCTTGCAGATCATCCGGGACAGAGCACAGCGCACCATTACCTTGACTCAGTCACACATGGTGCAGCAGGCCCTTCGGCTTCACGTACTCCTCGCCACAGCCCACTCCTCTGCCTACTCGCCACTCGCTCTCAGCTCTGCCTTCGGATGAGTCCGTAGAGCCGAGTGGCCCGTATCCAAAGCTTGTGGGCTGCCTCATGTACCTGATGACCTGCACTCGACCTAACCTTGCCTACCCTCTTAGCATCCTGGCACGCTATGTTGCTCCTGGGAGACACCGAAAGGAGCACATGGATGCCGCTAAGAGGGTGTTGCACTACTTGTGCAGTACGTCGGGCATGGGGCTCGTGCTTGGAGGACGGGCTCAAGTTGTCCTCACTGGCCACGCAAACGATTCCTGGGCTGACGACCTGGCTACGCAGTGGTCGTCACAGGGTTACACTTTCAGCCTTGGCTCCGGCTCTGTTTCGTGGCGGTCTACCCGCTCGTCTTTTGTTCTCAGCTCCAGCTGTGAGGCTGAGATCTACGCAGGGACCATGGCTGCACAGGAGTTACGCTGGCTCACCTACCTGTTGACCGACCTGGGAGAGCCGCCTCGTTCTCCTCCAGTTCTGTACGTCGACAACAAGGCCATGATGGCCTTGTGTCAGGAGCACAGACTGGAGCACAGAACGAAGCACATTGCTCTGCGCTACTTCCTTGCTCGAGAGTTGCAGCAGCGTGGTCAGCTTCGTCTTGCTTACGTGGCCACTCAGGCCAACACTGCTGTTATCTTCACCAAGGCACTTCAACCTTGTGATCATCAGCGTTTCTGTACTGTTCTAGGCCTTGTGCCCACCTGGCCTCACTTGCTCACTTCTTGACTTTGCTTGTACTGTGATCTCTATACATATACCTGCATGCTTACACTTGCTAGGTTGTGATCACTGTATTGCTTGTTCTCCTTTATATAACTCTGCATGTGAACTGGCCTTGTGGCCATTTGCTTGTGCTCAGAATGCGTGGTGACTTCGTGATCCACCCTGAGCTTGCTTTGCTTTTCTTGACTGGTCTTGTGACCTCTTGTTCTCCCCCACTTTGCTTATGGGGGTGTGTCAAACTTATATGACATAGTCTGTTTAGGATGTAGTGGGGTAGACCATATGGGGTACAACACATTTAGGGTTTCCTACTTGTACCCACCTGCTTGCTAGTTCATTCATTCCTCGTTCTATCTTTCACAAAGCGCAGGATTGGAGAGGGAAGCGCAGGAGAGGGGAGAAAGAACAGGAAAGAAGCGGAGAGGGATGTTAAGATAGCAAGTAGAAAGTTAGAAACAGGAAAGAGGGTTTGCACTAGCAGGCAGTTGAGTACATATAGGAAACCCTAATTTGGGCTATACTCGCTATAGAGTACCCCACTGCAGGCTAGACAAATATCACATTCTGACACACCCCCATAGTCAAAGTGGGGTATAATCAGCACAGCAAGCAGACATAGAGCAGGTTCACAAGTACAAGCAAAGCTAGAGGCATTCACAAAGGGAAAGTGAGGAGGAGGAGGCGGGACTGTGAGAGGAGAGGAGATAGGAGGCGACGGCTGAAGCTGCAGACACACGGGCAACAGGAGCGGCTGGCACAGCGGCTACCGGAGTAGCGCCCCGGACTACTGGAGTAACTGGCTCCGCTGCTAAGACGAGCGGGAGGAGCAACAGACCCACGGGCGACTGGCGCAGCAGGCTCGCTGGGCTACCGGAGCAGAGCCCCGGACTACTGGCGCTACTGACGACACGACGGCTGCCTCCGCTCAACCTCCCCCAACTGTCCCACCCCCCTTTCACACACCCCTTGCTGCACCCCTAGCTCCACTCCCACGTCACCCCCCTAGCGCCACTCCCTCGGCTCCCACACACCCACCCCCCTCAGCGGCAGCTGCAGCAGTGGGAGACGGAGGAGGAGGAGGAGCAGGGGACGGTTCACACACCCGCCACCCCCATACCCGCCACCCCCATACCCCCAACGCAGGTAGCTCGCGTGCGGCGTGGGGCAGATACGCGGGCAGCAGCTGGGGCGGAGCGACGGGCGACGGGCAGGGCGGCGCGCGGGCCCCAGGGCGCCTCGACGGGCGACGGGAGGGGGGCGACGCGCGGTCCCCCAAGGCGCCGCGACGGGCGACGGGCAGGGCGGCGCGCGGGCCCCCAGGGCGCCGCGACGGCGATGGGAGGGGGGGCGACGCGCGGGCCCCCAGGGCGCCGCGACGGGTGACGGGCAGGGCGGCGCGCGGGCCCCTGGGGCGCCGCAACGGGCGACGGGAGAGGGCGGCGCGCGGGCCCCCGGGACGCCGCGACGGGCGACGGGAGGGGGCAGCGCGCGGGCCCCCGGGGCGCCGCGACGGGCGACGAAACCGCCGCGCGCCCCGAGCGCGTGACGGGCAGAAAACCGCTGCGCGCCCCGAGCGCGTGGCGGGCAGAAAACCGCCGCGCGCCCCGAGCGCATGGCGGGCAGAAAACCGCCGCGCGCCCAGAGCGCGCGGCGGGAAGAAAAAAAAAAAAACGCCGCGTGCGCCGGGCGCGCGGCAGGCAGAAAACGTCGCGCGCCCGGGGCGCGCGATAGGCAGGACAGCAGCGGAAGCATTAGGTGGGCCCATCCACAGGATCGACCAGGGAGGGTCGACCTGCTCTGATAGCATGTTAAGATAGCAAGTAGAAAGTTAGAAACATGAAAGAGGGTTTGCACTAGCAGGCAGTTGAGTACATATAGGAAACCCTAATTTGGGCTATACTCGCTATAGAGGACCCCACTGCAGGCTAGAGAAATATCACATTCTGACAAGGGAGGTAAGGAAAGGAGAGCACAGGGAAACAGATGAAAAAAAACAAGAGAGGGAAGCGGATGAAAGGACAGCAGACAGAAAACCGATATAGCCCGAAAGCTATGAGCGACTGATCTAAGCACAAACCTAGCAACAATTGGAACACTTCGAGTGGGGTGAGTCACCCTACTCCAACAGCATCAAATTCGAGCACTCACTCAAACGACGAGTCTGACAACTCACCGATCGCCGCGCAGAGGAGATTCAGCATTTTGTCGAAAGCCATTGCGAAAATGACCGCCGAGACTGGTCGAGGTCGGAAGTTGAAAAAGACTCGCTCGAGATTGTTGAAAAAAAACCCGAATTTTCGAAATCAAGATGGTATAAGTGCGCTAGAACTGGCGCTGAAGTGAAGTATGCCCCGGTAAGGCTGGGGTAACAAGAGCAAGCGGACTGGTGATGAGAGGTGATTTGAGAATGGCTGATGCGGTTCCATTTTATACTTCTCTAACGCGAGCTGTCTTGTTAGAGGAAAGGCGACCCAAGGCGGCGTATATCGCGCGAGTCCAGCTCGACTAAGTCGGGACGGCGTACAACGCTCCTCAGGCGACTCGATAATTTTGCGGGCTTCTGGAAATGGAAAGACGAGACGATTTCTTGACGAATTTTAACAAGCGATGATTAAATTGGCGTATGCGATGACGCGTGAAGGACGGCGCAAGATCGCGTAAGAGACGGCTTTCGACCTCGTGTGCTAATAATCTCGGGACTTTCGCTGTGTGAGAAGGAATAATTGTGTTGGAGGCAACTCGAGTGCTTGCAGTTCATTGGAAGCGGTTGAGTACGATGTTGTGCGCTCTACAAATAAATAAATAAAAAAATATATATATATACATGAATATATGCCACCCTATGTATACATACTATCTAACACAAGGATGAAACATGTTACAATCCCACGGGGGACTTTGCCAGGATCGTCTCAAGGTTGATCGCATAGTGATATTGCAGCGGAAGTAAATGACCTCAGATAAGATGGAAAGTAAAATTATTGAAGTGATTACATAGGTTCATTTATATAAGAATACAAAGGAATACGAAAAAGTCATAACTAGCCATGTACTCTAAGGAGTACATTCATGCCGCGGCGCTGATCGTAGCCGCGTACAAACCTCCTAGCCTTGAAGCGCTCGATAGTTCCGTCGGCAGCAGTTTTCACACGAAGAACCCACTTTCCCGATAGAACCCTTCTGCCTTTCACTGCTGCTCGATCGACTATGACCTAGGTGTCCCGCAACTCTAGAGCCTTTAGTTTCGCGTCCATTACTGTTCGCCACTCCTTGGCGTGAGCTGGTTAAGACTTGCCTTGGATTCTTAGGCTCGGTGTCGCGTGAGGCGTTGACCGTTGCGGTGTGGAGCCTGCGTAGTTGTAGTCCTTTAATGGCGGTGTTGTGGCGCTAATCGGTTGTGACTTCCTGTACGTTGTCTTTGTCTTAGGTGCAGGGAATTCTTTGCATGGTTTTGGCACCGTGATGGTCTGGGAGCGTTGTCGTCGTCATCATCGTCGTCGTCTGCATCGGCGGTCGAGGATGGCTGCCGCGGCTTGGTCTTTGGGGGAGGCGAAGCTCCTGCCTCCGTGAGCGTAGACCCGTGCAACTCCTGCTTGTTCGTCGGCACGATATCTCACGAGGGTGAGGCGCTCGTAGAACAGAACGTCTCTTACAGGTGCGATTTTGTTGGTCTGAAGGTCTGATACCACTGTTGAAGAGGCGTGTCCTCTAGTTGGCAGGAATTAGGAGTTGTACTAAACAGTAGAGCACACTCTTGGCTTTCCAACGAATCGTAGAACACACGATTCGCCTAGGTATCGAGTGAACAATAGGCGTTTATGTGCTAGGTAGTGCCCTTAGAATCAAGGTTAGGAGCTCTCGGGATTGTGTTGGAATGCACCACGTACAAGGAACTCTGGTTTTTAGTATGAAACATGCATACAAAGGAAACACTTTTTTTATATGAACTGCAATACATCGAGTCGCACAAGTAACCTCGAACCGCTACACTCACGAATGTTCGAGTAACATTTAGAAGGGGTGAAATTCGGATCTCGAATTTCACCGATTCGAATGTTCCTTGAGTCTCGAAAGTTCAGGTGCTGCCATCCGGCACCGAACTGCAGGTCTTCCGATGTCAACCTGCAACTTCACGAAACCTGCAGCGAAATCAACCGGAAGTAACACGTTCGGTGGTTGGGGGCAAAGTTGCCTCACGCAACCTCCAACACCCCCCCTTGCACCCAAGCCACTAGGTGTTCAATCCAACACGCTCACATCATCTACGGAATGAGTCATTAGGGAGTGATTTAGTGAGGAAATACGAGGGTTGAGCTTTGGTGCTTACATAAGTGGGTTTGACTTCACCTTTCTCAACCGCCTCATGAATGAAAAGATGCTTCACTTCGATATGCTTGGTTCGCCTGTGAAGGACAGCAGTGTGAGCGAGGCTTATGGTGGCCTGATTGTCAACAAAGAGAGGAGTTGGGTTGGGTTGAGGATGCCCAAGCTCCGCTAGAAGACACCGTAGCCATATCGCCTCCATGGCTCCTTGAGTGAGCGCCACATACTCTGCTTCCCTTGAGCTTAGACTGACAGTGGGCTGCTTCTTGCTTTGCCAACTCACGGCAGGTGAAGATGTACCGGAAGGTACTCTTGTGCGTGCTCGGATCTCCGGCGTAGTCCGAGTCGATATAGCCCTTGAGTTCAATTGGGCCGGCTTCATACACGAGCCCCGGGTTAGGTGTGCCTTGGAGGTAGCGTAGAACACGTTCTCCTGCACGCACGTGCTTGGTATGAGGGCTGCTCACGGCTCGTCCAAGCACCCCGGCGGCATATGCAAGGTCGGGACGGGTAGAAGCGGCGGCATACATGAGCGATCCCACTAGCAAATGACGCTTCCCTTCGACTTCGTCGAGGGCAGATTCTTCCTCTCCTGTGAGGCAATAAAATCCCGTAGGTAGTGGTGTTCCCACCGGTTTGCTGCTGCCCATGCCGAAGCGCTCCACTACCCCCTTCACATATTTCTTTTGGTGAAGGTGGATAGTTCCGTTGGCTCGGTCGCGGTCGACGTGCATCCCAAGGTAGTACGTGACCGGCCCCAAGTCCCTCATAGCAAACTCCGCCCCTAGCCGTTGCTTGACCTCTCGAATGAGGTATTTGGAGTCGGAGTCGGAGAAGAGGAGGAGATCATCGACGTAGAGCAAAAGCACCAATTGCTTCTCCCCCTCCTTCAACACGTACAAAGCGATCGTACTCGCTACGCGCGAAGCCGTGTTGGAGTAGAAAATCGTCGATGCGCTTGTACCATCCGCGTGGGCTTTGCTTCAGGCCATACAGGGTACGTTTGAGCTTCCATACCCTTCCGCTACAGTCATCCTCGGGGCCGCATGTAGACTTCTTCCATGAGAAGCCCATAGAGGAAGGTGGTGCAAACGTCCAATTGCTCCACCTCGAGGTTGAGGGATGCCGCTAGCGCGAGAAACACCCGAAGAGTAGTAGCCTTAGCGACGGGAGAAAATGTCTCACTATGGTGCTCCCCCTCCCGTTGAGTGTACCCTTGAGCTACAAGCCTTGCCTTGTAGCGTTCGACACTCCCATCGGCTCCCAACTTCTTCTTAAGCACCCATTTGCATCCCACTAAGTAGGCACCCTTCGGCGGGTCGACGAGCTCGAACACGTCGTTCTTTTTTATCGTGGTCAACTCCTTCTCCATTGCTTGCTTCCATAGTGGTGCATCCGGAGAAGCCAAAGCCTCCGTACGGGTGCGAGGGTCAACACCCATGGTTGCGAAGCAATATGCCGCACTCTCCTCATCCAACTCCCCAACGTCAACCGTATCGTACTCGATGTACTTCGTGTTGGGGCGAGGTGTACGACGTTTGCGCGTCACACCCAATGGTGGGGAGGAAGGTGTGGAGGAAGTTGCCGTCGCGGTTGGTGGCACCTCCACAACATCATCATCGCTCTCCTCGTTCTCTTCCCCTCCATTGTCGGCTTTCTTCTCTACTTGCGGTGGAGCCTCCATCGCCTCATCCTCCTCTCGTGCCGGAAGGACGAAGGTGAGTTGCAGCGTTGGTTTCTCCTTCGTCGGGAACTTGTCTTCGTCGAATATCATGTCTCGAGACGTGACAACGTGCTTGTCACCCAAATCCCACACTCGCCATGCACGCTCGTTTGCTGCAATTCCCAAGAAGATCGCCGCACGAGCCTTCGGTTACTGTCAAAGTTATATCACATTTCTTAGTTAGCCTAAAGTGAGTTGCATGTTAGGGGGCACAACTTTTCACTCGTCACTTTCCTTGTACCCCTTGACCTAATGAAGTCATTCCTAGCCTATTATCTCAACATGGCATTAGAGCTTAGGAACGTTTCTTAACCTGCGCGAAAAAAAATTAGGGGCTGCCCTTTGCGCGTCATTCCCACTGCCCCACTGTCAAGCTGCCCTGCACGCGCCCTGCGCGTTTTCTTAGCGCGATCTAACCGACCCGCTCGCGCTGCCCAGCCCATTCGCGCAGCCCGGCCCCGCGCCTTAGCGCCGCCCTGCCCCGCGCCTTTGTGCCACCCTGCTCTACCCGTTCGCGCAGCCCGACCCCGCGCCTTAGCGCCGCCTTGCCCTGCGCCTTCGTGCAGCGCTACCCTGCCTGTACGCAGCCCGGCCCCACGCGTTCGCCCCGCCTTGCTCTGCCCAGCGCTTCCGCCCTGCTCTGCCCCGCGCGCCGTCCTTACTGCGGCAGCCGCCGTCACTGCAGATGCAGCCACTGCCGCCACTGCTTTTACAGCTGCAACTGCTGCAATTGTTGCTACTGCCGCTGCAGCAGCCACTACAGCAGCTGCAGCCACTGCTACAGCCTTTGCCGCTGCTACAGCTGCTACAGCTGCCGCTACAGCCACAGCAGCCGCCGCTACAACCACTGCAGCCGCCGCTACAACCACTGAAGCCGCCACCACACCAGCTGCTGCCACTGCTACAGCCGCTGCCGCTGCTATAGCTGCTGCATCAACCGCTTCAGCCACTGCAGCCGCCGCTACAGCCACTGCAGCCGCCACTACAGCAGCTGCTGCCATTGCTACAGCCGTTGCAGCTGCTGCGCCTGCAGCCGCTATAGCCGCCGCTGCTGCCAGCTGCAGCTGCTGCCACTAGTGCCTGCTGCTGCCGCTGCTGCTGCCGGCCGCTGCTACTGCCGTACAGCCGCCTTTGCCGTTACGACTGCTACTGCTACTGCTGTAGCAGCCCTTGCCACTGCAGCCGCCCTTGCCACTGCAGCCGCCCTTGCCACAGCAGCCGCCCTTGCCACTGCTGCCGCCCTTGCCACTGCATTCGCCCTTGCCACTGCAGCCGCCCTTGCCAGTGCATCCGCCCTTGCCACTGAGCCGCCCTTGCCACTGCAGCCGACCTTGCCACTGCAGCCACCATTGCTGCCGCTGCTGCAGCCGCCCTGCCCGAACTGCTTCCTGCCGAGCCGCCCTGCCGAGCCGTACTACCGAGCAGCCCTTCATCCCCACGTCGCCCGGGCCTGGCACTGCCTCTTGTTCGTAGTTTTGCTTTCTTCGTAACTGTCGCTAGGCCGCGCTGCTCACTATGGCGACACCCACCGTACTGGAGTTTGACGGTGAGGGTAGGCTGGTCGATTACGAGTCCTGGCTAGAGGGCCTTCACATGTACCTGCTTAGCGTTACCAAGGACAACGACTCTCTTTTTTAGCACACCTCAGGCTCCCTCCCGGCCCCGCCCACTCCAATTGGGCCTGCCCCTACTGCGTCGGCAGACGCACAGCAGAAGTATAAGGGTGACCGCATAGCTAGCACACAGTGGTTAGCACGCGACGCCACTGCCACCCTTGCAGTATGCAACCACCTCCCGCCCGACTAGAGGACCCCATTTTGCCAGCTAAAAACGGCCAAAGCGCTCTATGACGCTGTAGTGAAGCGCTACTCCTCCCCCTCCTCTGCCGCCCTAGGCCGCCTGCTGTTGCCGTACCTCTTTCCTGAGCTGTCCGATTTCCCCACTGTCGCTGACCTCATGACCCACCTGCGCACCAATGACACTCGATACCATGCTGCTCTCAAGCCAGACTTTCTGGCTGAGAACCCCCCCCCAATGTACATTACTCTCTACTTCCTAGCGACCCGTCCCCCTGACTCCCTTTGCCCCATCCGCGACCACTTTCTCGCCCTAGACCTCACCGAGCTCACCCTTGCCTCGTTTGAGAAGCGTCTCCTCGAGGCTGAGACGAGTGCCTACGCTGTAGCTGCCTCCCGTGGCACTCCCCGCCCCTCCTTCTTTGAGGGGTGCTCCCCTTCCCTCCTTGCGCCGTCTGTCGCCTCTGCTGCTGCTATTGACTTCCTCGGTGCTGAGGAGGCCAGTGCGCCTCCCGCTCCTAGCGGGAGGCGTCAGAAGGGTAAGGGTGGTGGGGGTGGTGGAGGTGGTGGCGGCGGTGGCGGTGGCGGGGGTGGTGGCGGTGGCGGTGGCGGGGGCGGTAGAGGTGGCAGTGGAGGTGGAGGTGGTGGGGCGGTGGACGTGGCGGGGGTGGTGGAGGCACAGGGGGTGGAGGAGGGGGCTCGAGTGGTGGTCGAGGTGGAGCTAGCGGTGGTGGAGGCCAGGGAGCTGCGTATGGAGGTGCAGCTGGTGGAGGCGGCGGTTATGGGGGTGGGCAGCAGCAGCATTCGCGCCGGCAGGAGACTCTCTCGTCGCATCAGCTTTGTGAGTGGGTTGCCCAGCGAGGTGGAGGGGGTAGTGGTGGAGCTCGCTACCAGTTTCGCTGGCGCACGGGCCGCCTTGGAGAGGTCTGCGGCCAGGAGGGGCACACTAAGGCTCGCTGCTTCTTCCACCTTGACGATGCGTGGCGCGAGGAGTTTGGTGAGCTGAAGAAGCCTGACTAGTTAAGATTGCTGAAGAGGAACATAGACGTGTTTGCTCTTGATTGGGACCAGATCTGCGCTGGCATGTATGCTATGTATTCTGCTGGTGTTAGTTCTGAGGGTGACTACTATTCTTGTGTACCTAGCTCTGCTAGTGTAGAGGCTGCTAGTCTAGATGCTTGTGAGTCTGTTAGCACAGGTGCAGTTCTTGCGGAGGCTTCGCACACCTTTACGTTGGATTCAGCGCGTCTCGATGCTTCTTCCGCGACTGCACCACAGTCACACCACTCATAGCACATGTCCTTGTCACTCGACCCCTCGTCTGGCCCAGTCGTTGCACGCAGCACCAGTGTTCTCCCGTGTCCTGCAGCGCCCTCTGGCTCCCTCACAGGTTTCCACCTCCCCTCGTTCCCCACGAACTTGGTGAGTCAGGCCGTCCTCCTGGATCAGTTGGTCACTACCACTACTCTTGGGGGCGAGCTCGTGGCGATCTGTACGGACTCAGTGAGTTGCGACCACCTCGTTACGTTCACCCGGAGGCCTGGGTATGGGCTGTACAGACTTCACGCTGAGTCTGCATAGGTAGCTGCGTCAGTTCAGGTAGCTGCGTCGTGCTCGTGTCGGTTTCTCACGCACCCGTCTCTCCTCTGGCACCACCGTCTTGTTCACCCCTCCATGCAGCGTCAGCGTCGCATGCACTCGCGTCTTCTTGTTTCTGGCCTTCCGAGGTCCTTGCCACCGCCCCCACCATCGCTTGCTCTGCCGTGCACTCCCTGCGTCGAGGAGCGGCAGCGCGCCGCTCCTCACTCCTCCTCGTTCACTCCGACCACTGCTCCTCTGCAGACCCTGCACATGGACGTGTGGGGCCCAGCCCCCGTTGCTGGGCAGGGCCGGGAGCCCTATTTTTTGCTGGTCGTCGACGACTACATGCGCTACACCACGGTGTTTCCCTCACGGAGCAAGGGCGACGTACGTGTTGTTCTGATCCCTTGGATCCGCGCTACTTGTCGTCAGCTGAGCGCACGGTTCAGTCAGGACCTCATGGTACTTCGTCAGCACTCTGACCATGGAGGTGAGTTTTCCTCCGGTCTCCTTGAGAACTTTTGTCGTGAGGAGGGCATCGCCCAATCGTTCACACTTCCGGCCTCTCCACAGCAGAATGGGATCGCTGAGCGCCGCATTGGCTTGATCATGGAGGTTGCTCGCACCTCCATGATCCATGCGGTTGCTCCCTATTTTCTGTGGCCGTTTGCGGTTTGATACGCCGCGCATCAGCTCTGCGGAGAGTCACTCTACACCGGGAGCTTGACTACGGGGAAGGCACGTGTTGTAGGAGTTATCGCAGCGTTCCTTAGCGTTCTCTGGCACTTGTGCGTTCATAGAGCTATTTGGCAAGAGTTTCACTAGGGAAATTTGCAGTGCAGAATGATTGTACAAGCAATGGCAAGAATGACTACACCAGAGCCTAGCAGCCTAGCAAGCAAGCTGGTCGACCGCCAGCGCAGCACGGTCGATGGTCTGCCAGCGTTGCGTAGAGGCACCGCGCCAACATTGCAGAAAGGCGACCTGCCAACAGAGCAAGTCCGCGGCTTGCCAACGCTGCACCAGGGCGGCTTGCCAACGTTGCACTCGTAGGTGACGGTAGCGCAGGTGCGCACCTACTTCGCAGGTGCGCGGCGACGGTCGAGCACGTCCTCTACCGTCGCGCAGGTGCCAAGTCGGCCCCGTGCCGACAGTTGCGCTAGAAGCTGCACGTCGACCTCGGGATACCAGCCCGAGGTCGCCCTCGCCATCGCAGTCTCGACGAGACTCGCGTGCCTCCGCGGAACCTCGTCGAGGTTACCTGGTCGACCCGGTCGACCACCCAGCGCCCTGGTCGACGACCTCCCTCGTCGACCACTACTCCCATCGAAGACCACCCTGGTCGACGAGCCCCTCCGTTGACCAGCACTATCTGCTGCTGCCGTCGAGCTCACTCCGCCGACGGCTCCTCGACAGACCCGAGTAGGAGAACGACCACCTCGTCGACCTTCCTGTCGAAATCGACCGCCGGCTCCCATCGTCGGCGGCGTCATAGAGGTCGGTCGCATGTCAACCACCCTGTCGACATGCACTTCCAGCCCGGCGTCGACCTCTGCAGAACAGTCGGCTGCACCTCTCGCGCACCCGACCACGAAGTCGGCTTCGTCCAAGCAAGGGCGAAGTCAACACCATATTCCCGTCAACACTCCCCTGCCGCGCTCACGCTTGGGCACCCAACCCACACGGCAGAACTATACGGAGAAAACTCGTCGTCGGCGTGCACCCCGCACACAGCACGCCGTCACCGCACCAACCATGCAAAAATGCATGGCACGTCATCATCCCCGTCGCCGACATCAGCAGGCGCACTTGGTCGATCGCGACGGAGCACCGGTTGAAGGCCAGAAAATGCAGCGCCTTCGTTAGGAAGTCGGCCGGCTGCTCGGTGGTCGGGATGTAATTCAGCACGAACTTCACGCGCTTCACCATCTGCTGCAGCGAGGCATATCGCCGCTCCATGTGCTTGAGGTTGCCCTTCAGCCCCAAGCCCTCAGCGACAGTGATGGCCGACTGGTTGTCCACGCGAAGGACAGTCTGCGTACCAGCGTCGAAGAGCTGGAACTCTGCAAGGAGGAAGCGCAGTCGACGCGCCTCCGTGCCAGCTTCCGTGGCCGCGACATACTCCGACTCGGTGGACGAGAGGGCCGTCCAGGAGACCTTGGCCCCTCCGAAGACGAACACGTAGCCTCCCGTGCTCGTCCGATTTTGCTTCGTGCAAGCCTCTAATCCTGGGCAGCGCAAGGGAGTACCTTCGAAGAATTACAATGGTGGCGGCACTGGTGGCAGCCGCAGCAGCAGGGGAGTGGACAAGGCGGCGATTCTGGAGGAGCACAATAAGGCACGGCGGGCAGTGGGTGTGCCGGGCCTCTCATGGGACGACAAAGTGGCAGCAGCAGCGAAGCAGTGGGCTGATCAGCTCGCCTCCAGCGGATGCAAATTGAAGCACGGCGGTGCCAAGGGGCTTGGGCAAAACCTGTACTAGAAGCGCCCTGCCAAGCTGAACAGTGCCGAGGACCGGGCAGCGGTGCGGTCGTGCGTGGCGGAGAAGAAAGACTGGAGGTACAACGCCGTGCCCAAGGGGTGTGCGGGCGGCAAGATGTGTGGGCACTACACGCAAGTGGTGTGGCGGGGTACCAAGCGTGTCGGGTGCACTGCTGCCAAGTGTGCGGATGGGGGGGGCATGTGGGTTTGCGACTACTCGCCGTAGGGCAACATGGTGGGGTCGACTCCGTATTAGCTAGCTACCGTAACACCCGTTTGCAGTGCAAAGGTGCTGAGTGTTGGCAGACCTTGTTATGCAAGGTGTAGTTTGCAAGCGGGCTGTGGTTCCTGTTTGCAGTGGAAAGGTGCCGGCAGATTTCGTTGGTATGCTCGTTGGTAGGTATGCAAGGTGTGGTTTGCAAGTTGGCTGTTTTTGCGTGTGTATGCATGAGAAACCAAATGAAATAAACGAGGGAGATCAAGCATGGAGTCTGGTGGGCTGGTGTTCTAGGTTCATTGCCTAGTGTTTGCTGTTTCTCAGATGCTCATGGATATTGTGGTAGTCATCTTATATATCAAATGATTGTGTTGTGTGCATATGACTGAGAAACTGAGTAGAAAAAAGCGATGCTGGTGGGATGTAGTTTGTGGTTGCGTTGTGGTGGAATGTTGCTAGCACCCGTTTCTAGTGGAATGTTGCTTGGAGATCTCGTTAGTATGCAGGGTATACCATAGTTTGCGAGTGGGCTGTGCTTGTGTGGGGGTATGCTTCAGGCATGAGGAACCAAGCAAAAATAAGTGAGGTAGTCTAAAATATTTATGTATGGTGTGTTATTTACAGAATGATATGGTTTCGTACTGGTAACATTGAGAACGAAGTGGTTGAAATCACACCTGAGAAGTGCTTAAGGAGGTGGAGAAGGGGGGATGAACCTTACTAGGTTGGTGATACATAGCTGCCTCAACGGTACATACATTGAAATAAGCTGGTAACAGACATTCCTAGCCGTTCCGGCTGTTCAGTGAGAAGAAGTCGTAATCTATCTGTATAAATATTACTATCACCTGAAAGGTCCTGTTACAACAACCCTCTCCCCCCTTTTGTCGGGGAGCTGGGCCTCCTCCCATTCTCCCCCATCAACCCCCCATACTCCACATCCCCCTTCCCCTCCTCCCCCAATCCCATCCCCACTCCTGCTCCCTCTTCCCCTTTCTGCACCGGCAGCAGCGGCAACCCCTCCTTCCCTCCCTTGCCCTCCTTCCCGCCCTTCTCCCCCTTCTCTTTCTCCACAGCCCAGCTATACAGCAGCATGCCCACAATAGCTATGAGAATGCCACTAAAGTTCTTGAGTGTGAAGGGGTCCTTGAAGACGGTCCACCCTAGGATGAGCACCACCACCGTCTTCATGTGCCGCAACACCTGGAAGGACGTTGCTGAGAACTTTCCGATGCACAAGTAGACGGAGAGGTTGCAGCCGATGGCAAAGGCGCACGAGAGGGCGATGAAGAACTAGAGGGGTGGGGACGGGTGGGGAGGGGTGGGGAAGGGTGGAGAGGGTTAGAGGGGGATAAGGGGGGGAAATTGGGAAAGGGATGTGAAACATATGAGAGGTCAATGGGGGTTGACGGCAAAGAATCAAGAGAGGAAGATGAAGAATTGGAGAGAAGGGGAGGGGAGGGGAGTGGTGGGTCGAGGGAAGAGGGCGAAGGGAGAGCGAGAGGGGAGCGGGCGAAGGGTTGACATTGTGGATGGAAGGGGGGACATGACCAGAGTGTTGGAGTAGGCTAGAGCTCGCTCTGGCATTTATAATGTTGTTCTTTTGTTATTTCGCCATGTTTAGAGCGAGTTACACTTTCGGTTCAGTTTAGGTTCATTTCTTAGTTTCTAGCACAAACTGAACACACCCTAAGTTCAATTAGGGTTTCCTAGATTTGTATCTCGACACTCTCTCCTAGTGGTATAATTCTCTCGCTACCTTCTCTCTCCCTAGCCATGGCTACCATATTTTCAGCTTTAACATGGTATCTAGAGCCAAATCCTTGGCGTTTTGTCCTAATCTATATCTCTTAGTACGGTTTAGGCCTTAGGCATCCGGCGCGCCACTGTTTACCTAGTCGAATTCCCTTTTCCCTACTATTTCGACCCTCAAATTTCCTCTGTTTTTTCAATCACGTGACCCGTCCCCTAGTCGCGCGCCCTGTCCCGCCGTCGCGCCGCCCTCCCCCTGCCCCGCCTCGTCGCGCGCCATACCCACCGCCGTGTCGCGCGCTCTGCCCGTCGTCGACGCGCTCGGCCTCCCCGCCATCGACGCGCGCGGCCTCCCCGCCGTCGACGCGTGCGGCCTCTGTGCCGTCTCCGCGCGCGCGCGTCTTGCCCACCGCCCTCCCTCTCCCCGGCCGCCCTCCCTTACCCTCTCGTAAGGCGTCCTGCCTCACCTCCCTGCAGGCGCCTTCCCCTCCCCTCATGGTGCGCCTTCTTCTGCCGCTTTTGCACCACCTCCTCCTTCTCCCATCACCCCATCCGCCTCCTCTCCCTCCTCCTCCACTCTTCATTCCTTCCTCCCTTCGTGCCTCTCCTCCCTTCCTCCACCTCCTTCCCCTCCGCATCTGCCACCTGGCTACGTGTCACTGGTTGCCACTTGGTGATCGTGACCCTACTTCTTCCTCACACTCCGCTCCTTCACCCTCCTCCTCCTCTTCTCTCTCCCTCTACTTCCCCCACCATCTCACCTCTTCCTCCGCCTCTCTTCTCTCCCTATCTGCTGCAGCTGGTAGCTGTCTGTGTTTTGTTGCCAATCTTCTTCCACACCTTCCCTCCTCCTCTTATTTCTCCCTTCAGTGGCGCAGTAGCAGACTACTTCGCCACTATCCCTCCTCTTGTTTCTCCCCTCAGCGGCGCAGCAACAGACTACTCCGACATTATCCCTCCTCCTCTTGTTTCTCCCCTCAGCGGCGCAGCAGCAGACTACTTCGCCGCTATCCCTCCTCCTCTTGTTTCTCCCCTCAGCGGCGCAGCAGCAGACTACTCCGACATTATCCCTCCTCCTCTTGTTTCTCCCCTCAGTGACGCAGCAGCAGACTACTTCGCTGCTATCCCTCCTCCTCTTTTTTCTCCCCTCAACGGCTCGGCAGCTGACTACCTCACCTCTATTCCTCCTCCTCTTATTTCCCCCCTCAACGGCTCAGCAGCTGAATACCTCACCCCTATTCCTCCTCTTATTTCTCCCCTCAATGGCTCAGCAGCTGAGTACCTCCCCTCTATTCCTCCGCCTCTTTTGTCTCCCCACCTCTGCTCCATTACTATCCCCTCCCCCTCATGGCGCCTATTCTCGCTCTTACCTCTCTTCCTCTGTGCTTCCGCCCTCACCCTCTTTCCACCGTACCTCCTCTCCTATCCTTGCCTTCTTCACCCTCCACCTCCTCCGCTGCACCTTCCTCCCTTCGCACCACCTCTCCTACATGCCGCTGGACCCCCCCTCTTCTCAACCCCTCCGCGTGGATTCCGCTGTCCCATCAGCGTCGCCGCCCTTCTTCCCAGCACGCTCCTGCCGCTGTCACCTCTGGTATTGGTTCTCTGGCCTCTGCTTTCAGCGTGACCATGCCATCTCACGATAGCATCCTTGGTGCTTCTCCTCTAATGGACCCTCGTTTTGTCGTTCCACTTTCTCCACCCCTTCAGAGCACTGCCTCTCACTCTCCTAGCCCTACGGCTGCTGCTCTCTCACTTCCTCGCACCTTGGATTTTGTCCTTGACAGTGCTGCTACTGACTCTGTCTTTCGTGACGCCGGTATCCTTCGCAATTTTCCTCGTCCCCTATCTGTTCATGGGGCTGGGGAGACCATGACCATGGTCTGCACTGGCACTTCCTCTCTTCCCTGTCCTGCCTCTCCCTCTGGCGATGTTACTGGCCTTTATGTTCCCTCTTGCCGTCATAACCTCCTTTCCCTCCCTGCCCTCCAACGCCTTGGTGTGCGAGCGCTCTTCCCCCCAGGTGCACTGTATTGTGATCTTCATTACCACGACCGGCACCTTGCTCGTTTCACCCTTTCTCCTACTACTCGCCTCTACACCCTTCGTGTTCCCATCCCCCCATCTATCCATCACAATTCCCCTTCGTCTGCCTCTCCCGTCTCCTCTTGCGACTGTCGCTCTCTCACCCAGCCTACCCTTCTTCTCCATCATCGCCTTGGCCACCCCAATTTTCCTCTCCTTCGCATCATGGTCAATTCGAAGCTGCTTCATGATCTCCCTTCCTCTCTCCCGCCCCTTCCCCCCTCTCCCGCTCCTCCATGCACCCCTTGTGTTCAAGCCATGCTCTCCCAATCTCCTCATCCTTCTTCCCCTTCTGCCTCCCCCAAACCCCTTGATCTTGTGCATATGGACCTCTGGGGTCTCTCTCCCATTGCCTCCCGTCAGGGTCATCGCTACTTTCTCCTTCTTGTCGATGACCACTCTCGCTTTGCCACTGTCTATCCCCTCCGTGCCAAATCTGACGCCCCCTCCCTCATCATTCGCTGGGCTGAGCAGGCGCGCCTTCGCTTTGGCCGTCCTGTCGCACGCCTCCACTCTGATGGTGGTGGCGAGTTCTTTAACCACTCTCTCTCTTCTTACTGCTCCTCGCATGGCATTCGCCAAACCTCCACCCTTCCGCACTCTCCCGAACAGAATGGTGTTGCCGAGCGTCGTATTCGCACTCTCATGGAGGTCACCCGCTGTCTCTTTACTCATGCATCTGCTCCACATTCTCTTTGGAGCTACGCTCTTGTTCACGCCACTCTTCTTTCCAACCTTCGCCCTCATCCCCTTCGCCCTTCCATTACGCCCTTCCATTACACCCTTCCAGCTCTGGACTGGCCGCCAGCCCTCCGCCCGCCCTCTTTGGGTGTGGGGTTGTGTCGCTCATGTCCTCATCAATCCCGCCGATTGAGCACGTAAGGGTGGGAAGCTCGCTCCCAAGACGCAGCTCTGTGCATTCATTGGCATCAACACTGACTGTCCTGGCTATCTTTTCTATGCTCCCTCCACTCAGTAGCTCATTCGCATCCAGGATGTTATCTTTGATGAGACTCGTTCTCCATTCATCACCCCCCCTCACACCCCTCCTCCTCCCTCTGTTCATTGGTCTGACTTTGATCCGCTGCCCTCTGCTGCTCCCTTTCCTTCTCCCCTTCCTCCTGCCCCTGCTCCGCCTCCCCTCCTTGCCCCCTCCACCCCCCGCTCTGCTGTCATCTCCGGCACCTCTCTTCCTGCCTCTTCCTCTTCTGCTCCCATGCCCTCTCCTTCACAACATCCTTCTCCTCTTGCTCCTTCTGCTCATGCTCCCCCACCCTCTCCCTCACCACCTCCTTCTGCTACCCTTCCTTCTGCTCCTGCTCCTCCCTCTTCTCCGCGACTCACCCGCTCTATGACCCGTGCAATGTCCAACTTTCAACACTCTGCTCTCTTTACTCGTCTCTCTCCCTCTCCAGACGTCGATCTTCTCGAGGATCGATTTGAGGAGCTGTTCTCTGTTCATCCCGTTTCACCCCTCCTCTGTGTCACCGTTGGCGACTTCTCCAATTCTCCCACTCTTCTCTCTGCTGACACTGCCGCTATTCCCACCCCTCAGACCTATTCCGAGGCAGTGTCTGGCTTTCATGCAACCGAGTGGATGGCTGCCATCATTGCCGAGTGTGAGGCATTCACCAGAACTCAATCTTACATTGACTCTGTGCCCCCCCTGGTGCCACCATTGTCAAGGGCAAATGGGTCTTTCGTGTCAAACAGTTGCCTGGGGAGCTCCCTGTCTTCAAAGCCCGTTACTGCGCCAAAGGTTTCACTCAACGTGAAGGCATTGACTACTTTGCCACTTACTCCCCCACTGCCCGTCTCCCCACTCTTCGCCTCCTTCTTGATCTAGGCGCCCGCTGGGATTGGGAGATTCACTCTATGGATGTCTCCAATGCCTTTCTCCACGCCGAGCTTCATGAACGCATTTTCCTTGAGCGCCCCACTGGGTTTCCTCGCCCCTTCCCTCCAGGCACCGTCTGGGAGCTGAAGCGCCCAGTGTATGGTCTTAAGCAGGCCCCGCGCGAGTGGCATGCTAAGCTCGCCTCCACTCTTCACTCTCTTGGCTTCTCCACCTCCTCTTCCGACCCCAGTCTCTTCATTCGCACTTCCCCTCACAGACTTTACATTCTTGCCTACGTCGATGACTTGGTGCTCCTCGCTGAAGATTCTGCCGACCTTGCCGCTGTCAAGCAGGCCCTCCAGGCGCGTCTCCTGTGCAAGGATCTTGGCGAGCTTCGTCATTACCTCGGCATGGAGATCCGTCGTGATCGTGCTGCGCGCACCATCTCTCTCTCTCAATCCTTCTACATTCACTCCATTCTCGAGCGCTTTGAAATGTCGCAGGCCAAGCCAGTTTCCACTCCTCTTCTCGCTAACCATCAGCTTACTGCCCCTGCTGTTCCCGCTCCCTCCTCAGAATTGCGAACCTATCCTGAGCTCGTTGGGCCACTCATGTATGCTATGATGTGCACTCGCCCCGATCTTGCTTACCCCCTCAGTGTCCTCTCTCGTTTTGTTGGCCTTGGTCGCCACACTGACGTACACTGGGCGGCTTCCAAGCGCGTTCTCCGCTATCTTCGCGTTACCTCTGATCTTGCACTCACTCTTGGTGGCTCTTCTCCCCCCGTTCTTTCCGGTTACAGTGATTCCTCCTACGCTGATCCTCGCCCTGATCGCCGCTCCTCTCAGGGTTATGGTTTTACTCTTGGCAGTGGCCTCATCAGCTGGCGCTCCACTCGTTCATCCTCTGTATGCCTTTCCACCTGCGAGGCTGAGTTGTACGCATGCACATTGGCAGCTCAGGAGGCTTGCTGGCTCTCCTTTCTCCTTGCTGAGCTTGGTCACTCTCAGCCCTCTGTGACGCTCTCTTGTGACAGTGCGAGCATGATCCACCTCACTGAAAATCCTGTCTATCATGCTCGCAGCAAACACATCAAGGTCCGCTACTTCTTTGTGCGCGAGCTGGTGCAGTCTGGCTTCCTCTGTCTTCGCAAGGTGGCCGCTACTGCCAATCTTGCTGACATTTTCACAAAGGCTCTCCTTCGTGCGCCACACCGTTTCTACGTGCGCGCGCTTGGGCTCACTCGTCTCGCCACTTCTGTGGGTGTTCCGATTCGCTAGGTGTTTTATCCCAGAGCTTCACCTAGCCTGGGGGTGTGTTGGAGTAGGCTAGTGCTCGCTCTAGCATTTATCATGTTGTTCTTTTGTTATTTCGCCATGTTTAGAGCGAGTTACACTTTCGGTTCAGTTTAGGTTCATTTCTTAGTTTCTAGCACAAACTGAACACACCCTAAGTTCAATTAGGATTTCCTACATTTGTATCTCGACACTCTTTCCTAGTGATATGATTCTCTCGCTACCTTCTCTCTCCCTAGCCATGGCTACCATATTCTAAGCTTTAACACAGAGGACAAGGACCGATTCTGGGATCAAAGCGGAGCAGGCAGTAGATGCGATGTTGATGCTCACCGCAACGTTGCTGGTGACGGGGAACTCAGAAGGTTCTGCGAGGTGAGGAGGCAGTTGAGGAAGGGCCCGATCAGCGCGAGAGTGACTGCCTGGATGGGCGCTGTTTGGCTTAACAGGTCAAATGACCCCACGTTGTGCTTCCTGTGGAGCTCGGCCACGAACTTTAGAAGAGATGGGACGTGAGGGGGATAACAAGGATGGAAAGAGAAAAGACCCAATGCAACAGACAGCAAAAAAACTGAGATCTGTGAAGGGGAGGGGCGAAAGTGGGAAGTGGGAGAGAAATTTAGGGTATAGTTGGTCTCCTCCATGCCACAGACTAGCGCAACAGATCGAACGACCCCACTTTTTGCTTTCCATGCAGCTTGCCACCAAATGAGGGGGCAAGAGGAGGCAAGGAACAGAGTTCAGTATTTGAGGCTCCAGACTTAGCGTTCAGGGTTCCAAAGTCAGAGGTGAGGGTTTGGGATTAAGTATGGGGATTCGAATTCGATATAAGGTTTTTGAAGCTCTTAAAGCCCAGCCCCCGAATCACAAAAAGGCCTTTACAAACTGGAGGCGGTTTGTGTCTCGTTCCTACTGGTTTCAGGAAAGGAAGGTTTAGGGGAGGTTTTCGAACCTCAAATCTCTGCTTTCCCAAACCTATTCTCCCGCGTTGACTTCCGTTGAGTAATTCGGGTGTTGCCCTTTAAGTTGAATGCGGGGGTGTGCTACAGCTACTGTAGCCATGACATGCAGCACAGCCGCCTCAGTTGGACAGTGATGCGATAGGCCCAAGCGCATTGAGAGATTTGCTTGTGATAGTGCCCACCCGTGCTTCCAAAAGCATAGTAGCCGTAACAGTTCAAAGGTGAGTACAACCACCTTGGAAGAGATGTCACTTTGGGAGAAAGGGTGGTTGGGGACAACCACCTTGTCAGTGACAGTGGACACGCCCACCCCTAACAATCCCAATCACCCTTTCCCCCAACTCCTTACAGGCTAACGCTGCTGCTGAATGAAGAAAACTCACGATCTGCTGCAGAGATGTCGATACCACCACCACGGTAGCAGTATCGAGCCCGAATGCGTTGACAGAGACGTCAGTGACTGTGCACATGCCCACCCCCAGCAACCCCCACCCCCACATCTGCCACACACATAACCCCCTCCCCCCCCCCCAGACCCCTCTCCCTGTCATACATCCCACCGCGCGGCACCCGCGTCCTCCTTCCAGACCAGACGCTTGGCTCCTATGGCGCCTGAGCAGGGCTCTCCTCTCCCCCATCCTTACCCTATCCCCCTTAACCTGGTTTCTGCCCTGTCTCCTCCCAGATCAGATTTTCGGCTCTGAAGCTGTGCCTTCAGCCCTCCCCGACCCCCCACCTCGCCTGTATACCTATTGCTCCTCCCACCCCGTGTTTTGCCCTTTTACTCTCTCAGGACCCGCCCTTTGCTCCCAAGCCACCCCTGTAGCGGCTCTTGCACCTCTATCCCGACCTTTTCCTCCCTGCCCTTCCTACCCCGAGCCCGCCCCCATCTTCCCCTCAGGTCTTGCTCTGGGGCCCCATGTCAAGCCCGCCGCTCTCCCCAAACCCTCACCCCACCTCTGCCCCCCATGTCCTCCCTATCTCTTTCTTTGCCTCATCTCCCTTTCAGGCCATGCTCCCGATCCCCGCGCCATGCTAGGAGTTCGCCCTAGTCTCATACCCCGCCCCTTCCCTCCCTGCCCCCCCTCCCCGATCTATGCCCTGCCTTCCTCCCAGACCTGATTATCTACTTATTCCCACCCTGCCCCTCCCCCCCTGGCCTTTGTACCCTTCACTCTACCCTCCTTTCCCTCCAGGCCAGATGCTAGGCTCCTGCGCCACGCCTACCGACTCGGGACTACTCTATATTGGCCTCGACGCATGTGTCGAGCCGTGGACCTGCGCCCTGTGCAACTTGACCTGCGGGGCTGCACTCAATTCTGCTATGGCCCACATTGCCTCCGAGCTGCACTACACCAAGAAGCTCTCGGCAGCCCACCTCCCTGCTGCAAAGGAGAAGTACAATAGATGGAACGCCACGGCCTTCGTCGCCCTTCCCCAGGTTGCCTATTTTCTTCCCTAGCTGTAGATCGATGTTTGACAGATCCTGCTGTGCTCGTTTCACTGTCATGTTGTTGCTATAACTTGGCTGAATATAATGAAACGATGTGTCATATTATAGCTTGCTACATGTCCCAACTTCACTTTCACCTATGTGGTTTGGAAAGGTGTACTCAATTCCTAACTTACTTATCAGCCTCGCTCACCTTGATGCGCGATGGGCTCTGCCCTATATACCATGATAAAACATCTCAGAATACTATGCATAAACATGAGTGGATCATCCGCCCCTTTAAAAATGAACGCTCTAAAAAGGCTGGCTCATTGACATCGTTGTACTAGTTAATACCCGCCTCACCAACAATGTTAAAAGGCTAGAGCTTCGCTTTCGCCCTCACGCCTCTACTCACACTATGGCCCGCCAGGGTAACACCCCCTCATCTGGCTCACGTCCCTCTCCCGGAGACATCTCTATCCTCGTCTTTAACATATCCTTCTCTCTTACCCCTCATATACCATTAACTGACGGGCGTCTTCTCTCTATTGACGTCAAATTCCACCAAGAGAAAATAAGGCTCATAGCTCTATACGCCCTTGGTGGCGCTCATGACTTGCCCCGATGTTGGACTCTCCACCAGCTGCGTCTGCAACCTTACTTGTTGGGAACTTCAACTCTCTAATCCACCCTTCTGATCGCAACCACCCCCCGCACGGTCAGGAACGGAGTGAAGCCTCCACCATCGAGGCATTGCTGTCGGAACACTCGTTTGTTGATATCTTCCGTGCACTCCACCCCAACGCCACCTTTTGTTTTCTTACTTTGGCCGTCCTCGCGCCACCCCTCGACCTGTGGTCCCCCCATCCGTATTACCTCGACCCACTATACCATCTTCTGTGGGCCTTCCGCCTACGGTCCCTGCACCTGCAGTACCCTTACCCGCTATACCCCAATCGTCGGGCCCTCCGCCTGCAGCACCACCACCAGCCTCCCGATTGGACTAAATGTACATCTCCACCTCCTTCTAGAACCGACTCGTAGCTTCCCCCTACCTCCTCACCCCAGTCATTATATCTGATCACTCCTACGCTCCATTATGCTCCCTAGCATTCGAGCTATCGTCCAAAGCCCCCCGCCCATAGAGACTTAGCCCGTCCCTCCTCTCGCGTCCATACATAGCTGAAGTTTTGGATGACCCCATCCCCACCTTTCCCCCCTCTCCAGCTTACTATCGATCTTGGGCGAGCTGGCTTGTAGCGTAGGATAAGTCCAGACAACATGTTATGGCGGCGAATAGAAGGCAGCCGAATTGTTGTTGGTGCAGGCGATGATCGATTGCAGGAGATCTGGCTGCGCCGTCCTCTTGGCTTCACTGGCACTTTCCCGCCTAAGACCTAGTGGAGCCTGAGATGACCATTCTACGGTCTCCGCCAGGCACTCCGTGAGTGGCACGACACTCTTCACTCCACACTTGCTGACCTTGGTTTCAGACCTTCTACCGCCGACCCGTCGATGTTCGTTCGTTATGGGCCTACACCTTTCTTCATCCTCGTCTACGTTGACGACTTGGTCTTCGCTACAGCAGACAGGCTTGCTCTGGCTTTCGTGATGTCCGGACCGCTGAAAAGACACACGTGCACTAACCTTGGTGAACTGCGCTACTACATTGGCGGCAGAGGCAGAACCGCTCGCACCATCACAATCACTCAATCACACATCGTGCTGCAAGTTCTTCAGCGGTTGGGTTTGAGTTCTCCACCACACAACCCACTCCTCTTGCCGTTGACCATGGACTCACTGTTCTTGTTCCTGACAAGACCTTTGAGTCCAGTGGTCCCTACATAGAGCTTGCGGGTTGCCTCATGTACTTGATGACCTCTAATTGTCCAGACCTTGCTTTTCCTCTCAACATCCTGGCTCGCTATGTTGCAACTAGGAGACACCATCTTGTTCACTAGGCGGCAGCTGTCAGGGTAGCAAAGTACCTAGCGACTACTTCAGGCATGGGTTTGTGCTTGGGTCCGACGGCGTGCTTGCTGGCGGGTCCGTCGGCGGGCTTGCTAGCGGGTCCGTCGGCGGGCTTGCTGGTGCGCTCGTTAGCGGGTCCGACGGCGGGTCCGTCTGCGTGCTTGCTTGCGGGTCCGTCGGCGGGCTTGCTGGCTCGCTCGTTGGCGGGTTCGTCGGCGGATCCGTTGGCGGGTCCATCGGCGGGCTTGCTGACGGGTCCGTCGGTGGGTCTTCTGACGCGCGCGCTGGCGGGTCCGTCGGCGGGTCTGTTTACTCGCATCCTTGCGTGCTTGCGGGTCCGCTGGCTCGTGTGCTGGTTGGTCCTTCGGCGGGTTTGCTGGCTCGCGTGCTGGCGGGTCCTTCGGCGGGTCCGTCGGTTGGCAAGCTGGCTAGCGCGTTCCTGTCGTGCGCGCTGGCGGCACTTGTTGGCGCGCGCTACTGTGAGCTTGCCACAGGCCGCTGGTGCGTTCGCAACGTGCATGATGCGACGGGCGGGTCTAAGGGCAGCAGCTAGGACGTAGGCCTAGGAACTTGATAGCTCAATACCGTGTTAGAACACTATCTTTGCTTAGCAGGCAGGTTTAGGGCCTAGGCTTAGTAGTCTAGGCCAAGCGGTATTGAGAGTTGTGCCAAGGGAGAATCGAGAATGGGTTGGTTCAATAATAGAAAACAACACAAGTTATAATTCAAACCAAAGGTGCACCACCACCAGCAAAGAACAATAACAGTAACTACAACAAGCATGATATATATGACATATAACTTTATCAGTCGTTTCCCACCTCGGCCCCGTGCCCGGGACCTTTTCGCTTGGCCTGTGTCGCCCGGGCTAGCAACCCCCTGCTGCCCCCGCACCGGCAGTCCGCGCTGCCCCCCCGACTGTAGTCCCTGCTGCCCTCGTGCCTGCAGCTCATGCAACTCACTTGCCGGCAGCCCCTACTGCGCGCCTCCTTGCATCTGGGGCTGGTTTCCTCCTAGACACCCTTGCTGCATCCCTTCCTGCAGCTGGGGCTGGTTCCTCGCTTGACGACCCTTTTGCGGAGCTGCCAGCAGCTCTTGCCGCGTCTCCTCTTGTGGCTCTTCCATTTCCACCTCTGGCACCCGCTGCCCCCCCCGCCTGCAGCTTCTGCTGCCCCCCCGCCTGCAGCCCCTGCTGTCCCCCCGCCTGCAGCCCCTGCTGCCCCCCCGCCTGCAGCCCTTGCTGCCCCCCTGCCTGCAGCCCCTGCTGCCCCCCCGCATGCAGCCCCTGCTGCCCCCCCGCCTGCAGCCCCTGCTGCCCCCCCACCTGCAGCTCCTGCTGCCACCCCGCTTGCAGCTCCTACTGCCCCCCCCGCCTGCAGCTCCTGCTGCCCCCCCGCCAGCAGCTCCTGCTGCCCCCCCGCCTGCAGCTCCTGCTGCCCCCACGCCTACAGCTCCTTCTGCCCCCCCACCTGCGGCTCCTGCTGCTCCCTCGCCGGCTGCACCTGCTGGCCCCCCAATTGCGGGGTCTGGTGGCCCTCCCAGTCGGGGGTTCTGATGGCCCCCTGCCAGCAGATAGAGCTGGCTCCCCACTTGACTCCCCTGCTCCCCCCCTCTCCGGGGTTCTTGCCGCGTCTCATCTCGCAGCTCCCGCTGCCCTCTCAGCTATAGCTGGGGCTGGTGCTCTTCTAGACTCCCATGCTGCGCCCCCAGCCATCCGTGCAGCCCCTCTGGCCGCGGCCCCCGCTCCCCCCCGGTCAGCATCAAGCGGGGTCTCTCCTGCACAACTCCTGACATGCGCCTCCGTTCCTGCCTCCGGGCCAGCTGAGGTCCGCGCGGCGCCGTGTTGTCGCGTTTTGTGAGTGCCGGGAGTGCTAAGGAAGTGTCAAGGGCTTGCCGACGCCTATCGTGCGACTCCTGCAAGCGCCAGCGATGTGCCTCCCATGCTGCTATCGCTGCGTCAGGGGCAATGCCTTGCCTATGCTCCCCTTGAGTGCGTTCGGCCACTTCCCCAATGGCCATATTTAGGTCGGTTTCGAGGCATTGTCGCTTGGTTGGTTTGGCGAAGAGGCATTGGGCGACTTCGTCATGCATGCGGCGGATGCGAGGACCCTTGTGCTCCTCCGAAGGCTCTCTCCACCTCTTGTAACCAGCTGTTGTGCGTGTTGATGTTTCTCCCCCCCCTTTGCTTCCTGTGGCCCCCTTTCGTCGCACTGTTACGTCCTCCCCCCTCCCAGACCCCGGGGTCCCCCCAGCCCAGGTCGTCTTCCATAGATCTGGTCTCCGGCCGAGAAATGTCTCTTTACTTGCCTGAAACGGTTTGCTCACGCTCGGCACATGAATGTCGCGGACGTCTCTGCCCGGTCCCCGATTTTGCTGTGGCATCGCGGATCTAGATGCTAGGGAGCGGATTCGTTGTTGGGCGCAGGTCTCGGTGTCGGGGCGCTGGTTTCACGGCCAATGCGCGGATTTCAATGCTATGGCTCGGTTTTCGTTGCTAAGGGGCGAAATTGCGCTGCCTAAGGCGCCCAGGCGCTGCTGAGGCTAGATCGCGCTGCCTGGTGGCGTCGGGGCACTGGTAAGGGGCGAAATTGCGCTGGTGATAACGTTGAGCGACGGTTTCGCTCCTACGCATACCACACATCGTAGGCGGCGATCTCGCTGGCTGGCACACTGTCGGTCGTCCTTGGCTTGATCTCGCTGGCTGGCGCGCGCTGTCGGTCGTCCTAGGCGGCGATCTCGCTGGCTGGCGCGTGCTGTCGGTCGTCCTATGCGGCGATCTCGCTGGCTGGCGCACTGTCGGTCGTCCTAGGCGGCGATCTCGCTGGCTGGCGCACCGCAGGTCGTCCTAGGCAGCGATTTCGTTGGCTGGCCCACTGCAATGCATCCTAGGCAGCGATTTTGTTGGCTGGCGACGGAAGATGCGTCCTAAGCAACGATTTTGCTGGCTCGCAACGTAAGATGCGTCCTAGGCGGCGATTTCACTGGCTGGCGACCTAAGAGGCGTCCTAGGCAGCGATTTTGCTGGCTGGCGACTTAAGATGCGTCCTAGACGGCGATTTCTTCCGTGACAGTCGGCGATTTCCCTAAAATTATTGGTGGTGGATAGTTAGTGGAGGAAGCCGAAACGCAAGGTGGAGGCAGGCAGGCAGCCTTGGGATCATTTCGTGTATGTCTGGACGACCTTGACTGGTTGGTCAGCTCAGAAAAAAAAAAAAAAAAATCCACCAGTTTCTACACCATCCCGCACCTTACGCATGTGAAAGATAAAACGAGGAATGATGAAACAGAGAAGGGGGTTTCACTAGCAAACAATGGGATACATATAGCAAACCCTAACAGGGCTGTACTCACTATAGAGTACCCCACTGCAGACTAGAGAAATATAACATTCTGACACACCCCCATAGTCAACGTGGGGTATAAT
Organism: Closterium sp. Naga37s-1; assembly: GCA_947471745.1. NCBI lineage: Eukaryota > Viridiplantae > Streptophyta > Zygnematophyceae > Desmidiales > Closteriaceae > Closterium > Closterium sp. Naga37s-1. The sequence continues at coordinate 1,135,189 of CANJKZ010000461.1, read as the reverse complement.
CAGCACAGCAAGCAGTCATAGAATAGTTCACAAGAACAAGCAAAGCTAGAGGCAGTCACAGAGGGCAAGTGAGGAGGAGGGACTGTGAGAGGAGAGGAGATGGGAGGCGACGGCGGAAGCTGCAGACACACTGGAGCGGCTGGCTTAGTGGCTACCGAAGCAATGGCCCGGACTTCAGGAGTAACTGGCTCCGCGGCTACGCCGAGCGGCTGGAGCAACTGACCCACGGGCGACTGGCGACTACCGGAGATTGTAGCCTCCGGACTACTGGCGCTGCTGGCGACACGACAGCTACCTCCGCTCATCCTCCCCCAACTGTCCCACCCCCCTTTCACACACCCCTTGCTGCACCCCTAGCTCCACTCCCACGTCACCCCCCTAACGCCACTCGGCTCCCACACACCCACCCCCCTCAGCGGCAGCTGCAGCAGTGGGAGACGGAGGAGGAGGAGGAGCAGGGGACGGCTCACACACCCGCCACCCCCATACCGCCACCCCCATACCCCAAACGCAGGGCAGAAACGCGGGCAGCAGCTGGGGCGGCGTGGGAGCGGAAGCGGGGCGGCGCGCGGGCCCCCAGGGCGCCTCGGCGAGCGACGGGAGGGGGCGACGCGCGGGCCCCCAGGGCGCCGCGACGGGCGACGGGAGGGGCGACGCGCTGGCCCCCAGGGCGCCGCGACGGGCGACGGGCAGGGCAACGCGCGGCCCCCCAGGGCGCCGCGACGGTCGACGGGCAGGGTGGCGCGCGGGCCCCCAGGGAGCCGCGACGGGCTACGGGAGGGGGGGCGACGCGCGGGCCCCCAGGGCTCCGCGACGGGCGACGAGCAGGGCGACGCGACGAGCGACGGGAGGGGGGGGGGGGACGCGCGGGCCCCCAGGGCGCCTCGACGGGCCCCCAGGGCGCCTCGACGGGCGACGGGCAGGGCAGCGCGCGGGCCCCCGGGGCGCCGCGTGAGGCAGTAAACCACCGCGCGCCTCGCGGCGCACGGCGGGCAGAAAACCGCCGCGTGCCCCGAGCGCGCGGCGGGCAGAAAACCGCCATGCGCCCCGAGCGCGTGGCGGGAAGAAAAAACGTCGCGCGCCACGGGGCGCGCGATAGACAGGACAGCAACGGAAGCAGGTGGGCCCACAGGCCAGGAGCGATCTCCCTCTAATACCATGTGAAAGATAGAACGAGGAATGATGAAACAGAGAAGGGGGTTTCACTAGCAAACAATGGGATACAAATAGCAAACCCTAACAGGGCTGTACTCACTATAGAGTACCCCACTGCAGACTAGAGAAATATAACATTCTGACAACGCAAACCTAAACGAATGGTCTCTAACAAGAACTACCACGTCAGCATCCTCCTACAAAGTTCACTTCTGCCCCAGCTCCAAACTTATGTAAATTGCTCATGAAGCCCACACACCAGCGGTACGCGCCTTGAGAAGACACGTTTGCAGAAGCATAATGCAAACCAAACTCATCAACAAAATCTCTAAGCTGTAATATAATGGAGTTTGAGTGTTTTTGGTGCTGTACACATTTCAACTCCATCCCACAGCCCTCCACCACCATTTCTTGCCATTTCTCCCAGCACACTAGCACACAATGAGCCACCGTGTCGCACATCACATTTGAGGATCATGTGCCGCACGCCGCGGCGTGTGCTTAGAATTACGAAGGAATCCAGGATGGTCTTGTGTAGCGGTTTTTCCTTTTAAGCAAGTGTCGTGAGCAGAATTTATATTTTATAGAATACATATCTATATATCAAACAAGTTCAGACAACATCGCTAAGTGTTTAACAACTCCACTCGCAAAACTGTTGCCGCTTGAGTTGTCACTTACCATTTGACCCCTCTTGGCCGCTAGAGGCAAATGCCCCTAGCGTTCACCTGAACACCACGATGAGGTGGGGGTTATTCGTCCGGGAAAACCTGTTTGGGAGGGGAGGGTTAGAACAATCGGAGAAAACACCTCAGGAAATATCTCTTCTGTTGTTAGTGCGAGGTTGCCAGGTTGACCACCAGCAGTGAAGATCGCCATTGAAGGAGGAGGAGGAGGTATCCCAACCTGATCGAGCCCAACCAAACCTGAGCGATACCTCCCAGACCCGATCGACTCCTACCCGACCAAACCTCACCTCCCACACCAACCCAACACCCCTTGCTAACACGCTCCTAGCTAACACGCGCCTGAACGCCGACCTCCCTCCCACCAACTTACAGAACATCCTTGCCGTACCCCGCTGGTTCCTCCCGCCGTTCCTGAGAAAAAGGGAGGAGGAAGGGGGAGGGGGGGAAGCGGAGGGGGGGGAAGGGAGGGGGGAGGAGTCAGCGTCGCTCCTCGCTCCTCTGCTCCATCGCTCCGTCCGTCCGCGCCTCCATCGCTCCGTCGGTCCGAGCCTTCGCCGTTCCGTCGAACCCCGCGTCCGCCGTTCCGTCGCTCTGTTGATCCACCGCCCCGTCAATCCGCCGCGCCGTTGATCCGCCGCTCCGCTCCTCCGCAAAACTCCAGCGTCGCTCCTTGCTCCTCTGCTCCATCGCTTCGTCGCTCTGCCGCTCCGCCGCTCCGTCACTCCGCCGTTCGGTCGCTCCACCGTCGCTCCGCTCCTCCGCTTCCGCTGCTCCTCGCTGCTCCGCTCCCGTTCCTGCTCCTGCTACAAGGGCAAACAGAATCAGTTAGTAATAGTGAAGTAAAAAATAAATTAGTTTGAAACGACATCTTACCATGAAAGTAGTCGTTGCCGCTCCTGCTCCTGCCTCCGCTCCCGCTCCCGCTCCTGCTTCCACTACAAGGACAAACAGAATCAGTTAGTGATAGTGAAGTAAAAACTCAAATCAAACTGAAAGTGCATCTTACTATGAAAGTTGTCGCTGCTGCTCCCGCTCCCGCTCCTGTTCCTACTACAAGGGCAAACATAATCAGTTAGTAAGAATGAAGTAAAAAACAAATTAAAATGAAACGACACCTTACCATGAAAGCAGTCGCTGCCGCTCCCGCTCCCGACTCCACTCCCGCTCCTGCTCAGTATCAGTGGATAATCGTGAAGTAAACAACAATCAAAACAACGAAATTTTACCAGTGGTTGCTCCCGCTTCCGCTCCTGCTCCCGTTCCTGCTCCTGCTACAAAAGCAAACAGTTTCAGTTAGTAATTGTGAAAGCAAGAAGAACTACAACTTGTCAGAATAACAGGCAGAACGAGGAGCCATAGCTAGGGTTTAGCTAGCTAGGCAAGAGAAAATGAGCAAAGGAGGAGGTTCACTAGCAAGCAGGTGGATACATATAGGAAACCCTAAGGGGTCGTACTCACTACAGAGTACCCCACTGCAGGCTAGACAAACTACACATTCTGACACACCCCCATAGTCAAAGTGGGGTATAATCAGCAGAGCAAGCAGTCATAGAGCAGGTTCACAAGTGCAAGCAAAGCTAGAGGCATTCACAATGGGCACGTGAGGAGGAGGAGGTTGGACTATGAGAGGAGAGGAGATAGGAGGCGACGGCTGAAGCTGCAGACACACGGGCAACAGGAGCGGCGCGCACAGTGGCTACCGGCGGCAGAGCCCCGGACTACAGGAGTAACTGGCTCTGCGGCTAACTCTGAGCGGCAGGAGCAACGGACCCACGGGGGACAGGCGCAGCAGGCTCTCTGGGCTACCAGCGGCAGAGCCCCGGACTACAGGTGCTGCGGACGACAAGACGGCAGCCTCCGCTCAACCTCCCCCAACTGTCCCACCCCCCTTTTTCACACACCCCTTGCTGCACCCCTAGCTCCACTCCCACGTCACCCCCCTAGCACCACTCCCTCAGCTCCCACACACCCACCCCCCTCAGCGGCAGCTGCAGCAGTGGGAGACGGAGGAGGAGGAGGAGCAGGGGACGGCGCACACAGCCGTCACCCCTAAACCCGCCACCCCCACACTCGCCACCCCCAAGCCCTAAAACGGGCAGCACGGGGCAGGAGCGCGGGCAGCAGCGCGGGGGACGGCACGCGGCCCCCAGGGCGCCGCGACGGGGCAGCGGGGGGCCGCGCGCGGCTCCCCAGGGCGTCGCGACGGGGCAGCGGGGGCTGCGCGCGGCTCCCCAGGGCGCCGTGACAGGATAGCGGGGGCCGCGTGCGGCTCCCCAGGGCACCACGACGGGGCAGCGGGGGGCCGCGAGCGGCTCCCCAGGGCGGCGCGACGGGGCAGCGAGGGCCGCGCGCGGGTTGCAGGGCGACGTGATGGGCACCAGGGGGGGCGACGCGACCGTCGACGGGGGGGGACGCGTGGGTCCCCGGGGTGACGCGTGAAGCAGGAACCCGCCACGCGCCTCGGGGCGCACGGCGGGCAGAAAACCGCCATGCGCCCCGAGCGCGTGGCAGGAAGAAAAAAGCGTCGCGCGCCACGGGGCGCGCGACAGACAGGAAAGCAGCGGAAGCACGTGGGGCCCACAGGCCAAGAGTGTAACAGCTCTGATTCCATGTCAGAATAACAGGCAGAACGAGGAGCCATAGCTAGGGTTTAGCTAGCTAGGCAAGAGAAAATGAGCAAAGGAGGAGGTTCACTAGCAAGCAGGTGGATACATATAGGAAACCCTAAGGGGTCGTACTCACTACAGAGTACCCCACTGCAGGCTAGACAAACTACACATTCTGACACAACTGAAGGACGACCTCACCGTTCTTGCCGTCATGTGCGATGAGCTGAAAAGGTGGCGTGGACATTGACGTTGACGTTGAAGTTGGCGTTGACGTTGGCGTGGACCACACGGGGATCTTGAGGCGAGAAGGACCACACGGGGGTCTTAAGGCAAGACGGACCACACGGGGGTCTTGAGGCGAGAAGGACAACACGAGGGTCTTGATTTCTTCCCTCTTTGAAGAGGCAAGACAACGGACGCCTGCAGGGAGCACGTCAATCGTGTTAGACAAGTTTATCAGTAAAAAAACATAAACGACAAGCTCAATCGAGAATACACAGAATTCTTTTACATAATTAATCTAAGAGGAGTTTGAAAGGAGCTGAAACTTACCTCAAGCGTCTTCTGTTTGCCGCGCAAGCAGCCATCAAACGCTTCCAATGACAAACAATTTAGGCGCCACCAAAGGCGGGGGAGTGGCCGGCAACGAAGTGGAGGTGTCCTCCGGGGCTTAAAGCAATTGCGGCCGTTAAGGCGGGGAAGCACCACCTGTCAAACTTATATGCTGGATGTTGTGTAGGCTGTAGTGGGGTAGCCCATATGGGGTACAACCCAATTAGGGTTTGCTACTTGTACTCCTGCATGCTGCTAGTTCATTTCATTCTCGTTCATTCTGCTGGCATGGTTTCAGAGCAGGTCCTAGCCTAGGACCGATTTTTTTTAGGGGCCCACCGAACCGCGCTACCCCACACATCGCGCCGCCCTGTTAGCGCTGCGCTGCCCTACCCAGCCCTGCGTCGCGCTGCCCGCGCACGCCCTTCCGTGCCCTACCCTCGCGCTGCTCGCCGCTGCGCGCCCTGCCCTGCCCGTGCGCCACTCTCCGCCGCGCGCCCTGCCCTACCCGCGCACCGCTCCCCGCCGCGCCGCGTCGCCCTGCCCGCGCGCTGCTCGCCGCCGCGCGTCCTGCCCTGCCCGCGCGCCGCTCGCCGCCGCGCCGCGTCACTCTGCCCGCGTGCCACTCGCCGCCGCGCACCCTGCCCTGCCCGCGCGCAGCTCGCCGCCGCGCGCCCTGCCCTGCCCGCGCGTCGCTCGCCGCCGCGCCGCCCTGCCCGCGCGCCGCTCGCCTGCCCTACCCGCTCGCAGCTCTGTCATGATTATAATTGTAGGAGTACATAAACTCAATATATATTCATGACTAGGAGGATAGCAAGGCATGTAATAGGGAGGATGACAAAAGTAGGCGAGCGCGAGGAAAGAAGGGAGGGAACCGAAAGTGAGGTACTGTTGGGTAACAGTAAACTAAGTGTTAGAAACTAGAAGTGAACGAGAATGAAGTGAACTAGGCAGCAGGGTGATACAAATAGGAAACCCTAGCAATGCTGTACTCTTTAAGGCTAAACCCACTATAGCCTACACAATATAAACATGTATGATGTTTGACACACCCCCATAGGCGAAGTGGGAGACAACCAGATGGTCACAAGACCAGTCAAAGCAAAGCAAAGCAAAACAAGCTCAGGGTGGATCTCAAGGAAACCACACAAATTCCGAGCACAAGAAAGCGGTCACAAGACCAGTTCACATGCAGTTTGATAATATAACAAGAGGTACAGTGATCACAACCTAGCAAGTATAAGCATGCAGGAATATATATATAGAGATCACAGTACAAGCAGAGTCAAGAAGTAAGCAAGTGAGGCACAGTAGGCACAAGGCCTAGAACAGTACAGAAACGCTGATGATCACAAGGCTGAAGCGCCTTGGTGAACACATCAGCAGTGTTGGCCCGAGTGGCCACGTAAGCAAGACGAAGCTGACCACGCTGTTGCAACTCTCGAGCAAGGAAGTAGCGCAGAGCGATGCGCTTCGTTCTGTGCTCCAGTCTGTGCTCCTGACACAAGGCAATCATGGCCTTGTTGTCAACGTACAGAACTGGAGGAGAACGAGGCGGCTCTCCAAGGTCAGTTAGCAGGTAGGTGAGCCAGCGTAACTCCTGTGCAGCCATGGCCCCTGCGTAGATCTCAGCCTCACAACTGGAGCTAAGAACAGAAGACGAGCGGGTAGACCGCCAAGAAACAGAGCCGGAGCCAAGGCTGAAGGTGTAACCCTGTGACGACCGCTGCGTAGTCAAGTCGTCAGCCCAAGAAGCGTCAGCGTGACCAGTGAGGACAACTCGAGCCCGTCCTCCAAGCACAAGCCCCATGCCCGACGTACTGCACAAGTAGCGCAACACCCTCTTAGCGGCATCCATGTGCTCCTTCCGGTGACGGCCAGGAGCGACATAGCGTGCTAGGATGCTAAGAGGGTATGCAAGGTCAGGTCGAGTGCAGGTCATCAGGTACATGAGGCAGCCCACAAGCTCTGGGTACGGGCCACTCGGCTCTACGGACTCGTCCGAAGGTGGAGCTGAGAGCGAGTGACCGGTAGGCAGAGGAGTGGACTGTGGCGAGGAGTACGTGAAGCGGAAGCGCTGAAGGACCTGCTGCACCATGTGTGACTGAGTCAGGGTAATGGTGCGCTGTGCTCTGTCCGGGGTGATCCTCAAGCCAAGATAGCTTGTCAGCTCACCCAGGTCTGTGCACGTGTGTCTCTTCTGCAGCTCCGACTTCACGTGGGCGAGTGCCTCAGTGTCAGCAGTAGCAAAGACCAAGTCGTCTACGTACACGAGAACGTAGAACGGAGGCAGAGTGGTGTCGGTGCGTAGAAACAGCGACGGGTCAGCAGTAGAAGGAGCAAACCCAAGAGCAGCAAGAGTAGTCCTTGTTATAGTCACAATAGGCTTGAATGTGCCTAAAACGAAAGATAGAGAGCACAGACGGATTTCTGCACAGCGGCTTCAAACGTTGATAGCGTTCTGCTCACAGCTGCAAATGACTTGATTCAAATTGGATCTGGAGCGTCTTCACGTCGTCTACAATTAATAATTTAGATTGCACGATTTGATAAAGAATTGACGACACAGCGTTGGTTTGAACGAACGGTACTATGGCAGCCACTATAGTCTTAGAACACAAGATAGGAAGAGTTACGAGTTGGGAATGACTCCCAGCTCCTACAAACCCCAAGAGCCGAGGTACAGTGATGTGGAACAGTGCCACACTATCCCCAACCACGAAGGGTCTCGAAACTACCCTTCACTAGGGCCTACACCAAGTGAAATGTTACACTACACAAAGTAATGTAACTATCTTCAATATCTTGAGGTGTACCCTTTTGGCAAGCTTCGAAATCACTTGAGGCTTGACACCAAGGCTCGGGCTCTTCATCACAAACTCATCCTTGAGTTCTTGATGGGTCTGCTGCACACACCTGCGACACGCCGAACGTTCGACACAGGACAAAATAGAAACCGCGCACGACAAAATAGAAACCGCGCGCGAGACACAAACGACCGCGTAACACGCGTCTAGCGATAACTCGCTATTGACTCGACACACACACTCGACATCATGACTCAACATTCACACACAATTATAAGCATGAAATATATATTATCCCATGCCCTCATACCATTCCATACACACACACATTCACGCACACGGACAACAAGCCGAGTGCAAACCGTAGGGTTGCACCAACAAACCCCCCCTCGGATTGTTGGCCTTAGGATATGTTGCTCTCTCAGTTCAGAGCCATCCCAGCCAGCTTGCAACACTTCCAATGCTGCTGCTCCACCAGCCTCTTGGTCATCATGTCAGCCGGCTGCTCCGTGGTCTTCACGTAGCGCAACTCAACTTCACCCGCGGTTACCATGCTCCTCGTCCAATGCCACTTCACCCTCATGTGCTTCGTGAGTCCATGCAACACAGGGTTCTTAGCAAGAGCAATGGCACCCTGGCTGTCACAGTACAGTGGGGTAGGTCCTTGCTGCTCCTCCCCCAATTCAGCCAACAAACGCCGCTGCCACACAATCTCCCGTACGGCATGGAAGAGTGCCATGTACTCGGACTCCACCGAGCTCAAAGCTTGGTCAACCTGCTTCTTGCTCTCCCAAGCAGTTGGGCCTCCACCAACACAGCATATGAAGCCTCCCACACTTGTCATGTCCTCTGGTTCTGATGCATATGAAGCATCCGAGTAGGCGGTGAGGAACAAACGCCTGGGTTCAACACCATCCGCGCCCTTTTGGCGCCTTTGTGCCGCCGCCGAGTATTGCAGCCCAACGGTCGGTGTTTGGCCAAGATACTTGGCCACCCTCATTCCAGCTGCTACCTGCTCCTCATTAGGGCATTGCACAACCCTAGCCAGCTGCCCGGTAGCAAACGCGACGTCCGGTCGGGTGTTTACCGCCGCATACATGAGGCTGCCCACCAACGAGTGAAATCGGCGCCTCTCCTCTTCACCAACGCTCTCCTCCTCTGGTCCCTTCACACACTTGAACCCAGAGGGAAAGGGTGTAGCCACATGGCCTTCACTCTGCCCAAAGTTGGCAGCCAATGCCTCCAGGTACTTTCGTTGATGCACCCGCATGCACCGCTTCTCCACATCTCGTTCGATGTGGAGCCCAAGGTAGAAGCTCACGTCACCAAGGGCCTTGCACTTGAACTTGTCTTGAAGCTTCAGCATCACCTCCTTCACAAGGTCAGAAGAGGGTGAGAAAATGAGGATGTCATCCACATAAACCACCATGAAACTCCTCTGCTCCCCCTCGCCAAGCATGAACAAGGAGTGATCGGCCGTTGAGGGAGTGAAGCCGATCCCCTCCAACACTTCGCGCAGCTTCATGTACCATTGCCTAGGGGCCTGCTTCAGCCCATAGAGGGCCTTCTTCAGCTTCCACACTCTGCCACTACCATCATCAAACCCCTCTGGCTGCGCCATAAATATCTCCTCCTCAAGGATGCCGTTAAGGAATGCCGTTACGATGTCCATTTGCTTTACTACCCATCCTTTGATGGCGGCTCCCGCGAATAGGGTTCGCAGCGTCGTCGGCTTCACCACAGGGGCAAACAGCTCCTTGAAGTCCACCTTCTCCTTCTGCTGGTACCCCTTGGCTACAAGCCTAGACTTGTAGCGCTCGATCTTGCCGTCGGCATCCGACTTGATTTTGAAGAGCCACTTGGACGTTATCGCCGTACGCCCCTCCGGTAGCTCCACCAATTCAAACGTGTCATTCTCCTCGATGCTCTTCAGCTCACTCTCCATGGCCTTCTTCCACTCCTCAGCATCACTACTCTCCAAAGCCTCCTTGAGAGTTGCTGGTTCTCCCGGCATCTCCACCGGAGAGAAGAACGCGAAGGCACACTCCTCGTAGTCACTCTCCTCGGCGTCTCCGACCATCATTGCCGCTCCGGCCAGGGCTGTCTTGCCCTGCTTTCCCGGCGCATCATAGGTCAGCCTATTAGGGGGTTGAACTCTCCTCTTCCCCCTTCCTTCCTCCTCAGCTGCAGGGACTTGAAGGCCTTGGCGTTGCTGCGGTGTGGCTCGAATCCGTGGAGCACTCGTAGTACGGGAAGGGAGTGACGGTGCACGCTCGCTCACTTGCTGCACCTCCTCCTCTTCTTCCTCTGCATCATTGGCCTCCTCTCCCCCATTCACAAGGGAGGATTGCCTTGTGGTTGTGCTGCCGCTGCTCAGCTCCAAAGGCAGCTCCACATGCTCCAAACCGGAACTCTTCACCTCCCCAAACCGCACGCCTATCTTCGCCTCATTCTCCGCCTTCCAATCCTTGTACATGAAGTTCTCCATGAACTTGCAATCCCTGCTCACCAAGAACTTCTTGGTGAATGGGTCCCAAAGAAGCCATCCCTTGCTGTTTTGAGCCATGCCCAAGTGCACGGCCCACACCGCCTTGGCACCAAGCTTGTTGTGCCGAAGATGCTTAGGCACGAGCGCCATGCACATGCACCCGAACACCCGAAGCATATCCACCTTTGGCTTCCTTCCTAGCCACTCCACATAGGGCACCCATTTGTCTGCTCCCACATGAGTCAAGGCTCTGTTCTTGGCCACACACGCGCTCCGCACCGCATCAGGCCAGAAATAGTCGGGTAGCCCGGCTTCAATGAGCAACCCGCGTGCCGCCTCCGTGATTGTGCGGTTCGCTCGCTCGGCGATGCCGTTCATTGCAGGGGAGTATGGCATGGTGAGGGAGTGCCGAATACCATTCTTCTTCAGCCACAACCCAAACTCCTTGCTCAGGAACTCTCCCCCTCGATCGGTGCGGATTGACTTGACTAGACGGTCTTGTTGCCGCTCCACCATCGGGAACCAATCCGTCTTCAACGTTTCAGCCACGTCGCTCTTCTTGGCCAGCACGTACACCCAAGTCATGCGGGTGTAGACGTCGACAATGGTGAGAAAATACTCAGCTCCAGCAGCTCCAAGCTTCAGGGGGCCCACCACGTCCATCACCACCTCATCAAGCGGTGCCTTTGCCGTTGCCTCCGAACTAGGGAACGGAAACCGGGTGAACTTGGCTTGAATGCACGTCGGGCAGCCAAGCACCTCATCGGGCTCCCCCTTCACACGTATGCCAGCAACCATCTCATTCTTCACTAGCTGCTGCAAGATGGGCAGGGCCACATGCCCCATGCGCCGATGCAAGGTGAGCCAATCACACTCCCCCGTAGCCGAAGTTGGATTGGAGAATGCCGCGCTCGCAATAGCGCCCCACATACTCTCTCCGTAGTCCTCCTCCGCTGCTGCCTCTGGGTTCTCCTCACCCTTTTGCTGCTCCTTGGTTGCTGCACCACTCTCCTTAGGTTCACTGAACTTGCTGGTCCCTCCAGGTTTGCTCTTCTTGAGCTCATTCTCCTTAGCGCGACCGTTCGCGCCATCGTCGCTACCGACCGCTCCATCCTTGGTGCTGATGCTTGCTGCCACTTGCCTCTCCTTAGGCATAGGGACCACTGGGATCTGCCACATCTCGTTGTAGACATCCCTGTCCTCATGAAGGTCCCAAAGAATTCGATCGCCAAGCCTTGCGGTGTAGGTCTTGGCTCCCTTCGAGTTCGTGTCCATGCCGGCCTTTGCCAACTGCCGCACGGAAATCAGGTTTGCAGCAAGGCTGGGCACCCAAAGCACGTTCTTGAGGCCCACCATCTTCCCATCAGCACCCTTGAACATGGCCTTGCCCATGCCTTTCACCTCTGCTCGCTGCCCCAAAGCCGATGTGACATGCTTCACCGGTGACGGCTCGAGTTCGGTGAGCAAGTCCGGGCGAGGTGTCATGCTATAGGTAGCGCCACTATCAATCACCCAATAGTCCAGGGGGTGTAGGGTCACCTTCCCCACAGCTGCTGGCTCCTCAAAGCCTTCATCCTTCTCTGGACCAGCCGGTACTTGCGTCGACACGAAGTAGAATAGACCCGGGTATCGATCGTCGCTCGGGTCCTTGTCGTTGTCTCCGCTCTTCATGTTTGCAGCTCCGCCACCGCGACCGCCACGGCCTCCACGGCCTCGTCCTCTCCCTCCTCCTGCTCCTCTACCCTCTTGGCCTTGAGCAGGGGTCCAACCATCAGGGAGTTTGTAGCAGTCGCGCCACATGTGTCCGCTCTTGTGGCAATAGTGACACTCGCCGTCGAATCGGCCGCGACCGCGTCCGTAGCTCTTGTCGTCGCTGCCGTAACCGCCACTCCTGCGGCCTCCGCCGAAGTTGCTGCCACCAAACCTTCCTCCCCCTCGTCCTCTGCCTCTTCCTCGACCATATCCACGGCCGATGCTCGCTGCCCCAGCGCCATCCGCACTCGCCAACTCACGGCGGCGGAAATCCTCTTGAAGGATAGCTCGCTTCACGTCTTCAAGCGAGAGGCGGGGCAAGTCGCGATTAAGGTTGATGATGAGCGAGGACCATGACTCTGGGAGTAAGGCCAGCAAATTGGTCTTCTTTTGGAGCTCACTGTAGTTCAAATCAGCTCCCTCAAGCCGCGTCAACAAGTCGAAGAAATTCTGCACCCCTTCTTCTACCGCTTCGTCTTCTTCAATTCGTAGTGCCGCCATTTGCCGTTCCAACACCACCGCTACCGCCGCTGTTGCAGGAGCATGTACACCCTTGAGAGCAGCCCATGCCTTTGGTCCTTTCTCTGGTTCACGCTGGAATGGCTTGATGTGACGGATCTGACTGCTCCCCAACGCTTGCCCAAGTAAGAGATAGCCTTGTGCGCTCTTCCGCACCCACGGGCTCTTCTCCGGGTCGTTCTCGGGGCGCTTCTCCGTTCCTTCCATCACCTCCAGCAGGTCATAGTGGTCAAAGATGTTCTCCATCTTGAAGGACCATTCAGCAAAGTTGTCACCGTTGAACTTGTCAAGCCCAAACACCCTAGGCTCATCCCTAGGTGGGCCAAGACTTGGTTGCATGGGCGCCATGGCTGAATCACGGGGTTGGCCTTGAGCTTGAGCTTCTCCACTGCCACCAGCACCTCTGCCACCCCTTTCCTCAGGTCCAGACATTGTCGAAACTGCTCCAAGGGGCTCTGATACCACTTGTTATAGTCACAATAGGCTTGAATGTGCCTAAAACGAAAGATAGAGAGCAGAGACGGATTTCTGCACAGCGGCTTCAAACGTTGATAGCGTTCTGCTCACAGCTGCAAATGACTTGGTTCAAATTGGATCTGGAGCGTCTTCACGTCGTCTACAATTAGTAATTTAGATTGCACGATTTAATAAAGAATTGACGACACGGCGTCGGTTTGAACGAACGGTACTATGGCAGCCACTATAGTCTTAGAACACAAGATAGGAAGAGTTACGAGTTGGGAATGACTCCCAGCTCCTACAAACCCCAAGAGCCGAGGTACAGTGATGTGGAACAGTGCCACACTGTCCCCAACCACGAAGGGTCTCGAAACTACCCTTCACTAGGGCCTACACCAAGTGAAGTGTTACACTACACAAAGTAATGTAACTATCTTCAATATCTTGAGGTGTACCCTTTTGGCAAGCTTCGAAATCACTTGAGGCTTGACACCAAGGCTCGGGCTCTTCATCACAAACTCATCCTTGAGTTCTTGATGGGTCTGCTGCACACACCTGCGACACGCCGAACGTTCGACACAGGACAAAATAGAAACCGCGCACGACAAAATAGAAACCGCGCGCGAGACACAAACTACCGCGTAACACGCGTCTAGCGATAACTCGCTATTGACTCGACACACACACTCGACATCATGACTCAACATTCACACACAATTATAAGCATGAAATATATATTATCCCATGCCCTCATACCATTCCATACACACACACATTCACGCACACGGACAACAAGCCGAGTGCAAACCGTAGGGTTGCACCAACAGTCCTCAGTGTGTCGTGCCACTCACGGGGTGCCTGGCGGAGACCGTAGACTGGCCGCCGGAGGCTCCACTGGGTGCCAGGAGGAAACGACCCAGTGAAGCCAGGTGGGCGGCGCAGCCAGATCTCCTCGTGCAGGCTGCCCTGTAGGAAAGCAGTGCTGAAGTCAAGAGAGTGGAGCACGTAGTCACGCTGAGCGGCGACGTGCAGCAGAACCCGAAGAGTGGTCATCTTCGGGGTAGGGGAGAAGGTCTGGAAGAAGTCAACTCCCTCACGCTGACTGAAGCCTCGTGCAACGTAACGCGCCTTGAAGACAGGCGGAGAACCCGGCGGCCGCTTCACCCTGAAAATCCACATGCCACTGACGATGTTCGCCCCAGGCGGGGAACCTTGTCGACGTAGGTGTCTGTGGACTTCCAGGAAGCCATCTCTGCGTCCATGGCTGTCTGCCACTGAGAGGAGTAGGGACCCTCTATCGCCTCTGCGTAAGAGCGCGGGGTCGGGATTTCTGGTGCATCCGGGTCTCCCTCAGGGGCAAGCAGCATGGACACGAGATGAGGTAAAGCAGCGGCAAAGCACTCAAACTCCTCCTGTCTGTCCTCAAGGACGTCCGTGCCAAGAGCACACTCACCCCCGACGGACGAAGGATAGACAGACTCAGACTCAGCAACAAGGCTAGCGGCGTAGTCTAGACGACAGGCGGCAGCAAAGTCAACAAGCTCAGCGACTAGAGCAGACGCAACAGAGGACTCAAAGGTAGGGTCAGTGACAACAGTGGCGAGGAAACGCGTGACAGTAGGACTGGCAGCACGAAGGGAGTCAGACTCTGGGTCCGGACCGTCAGGAAGAGAGGATGCAGGAGGAGACAGCAGAGGGACACGCTGTGGAGCAGTGGAAGGACGCAGAGTCATATAGTGAGTGCCAAGTACAGGAGGAGGACGCTAACGCGGAGCACGACGACCAGCGCGGACAGCGCGGACAGACGACTCTGGGCGAGACTCAGGCGACGCAGGACGAGACTCAGGCGACGCAGCACGAGACTCAGGCTCACGACGCTCCGTAAGACCTCTAGTCGGCCCAGCGTAAGGAGAAGGACCAGGCAGCGGAGAGGCAAGCGGTAACTGTGACTGCGACTGGACAGGTGGTGGACTCAGTAGGGGAGGAGTAGGACCAGTAGAGGGCGGGAGGTCAAGAACCTGCTGAAGGAGCAGAACATAGTACGGCCACGGCCGCGAAGCACCTCCTGAACCAGCAGAGACAGCACCAGCACCCTCAGCCCCAGGGTCTCCAGCTACAACTCCCGCAGCACCACCAGTAGCTCCAGCAGCTCCAGTAACTCCACCTCCAGTCCCAGCAGCTCCAATACCTCCAGTACGAGCACCTCCAGAACCAGCGGCTCCAGCAGCTCCAGCACCAGCAGTACCTCCAGCAGCTCCAGCACCAGCAGTACCTCCAGCAGCTCCAGCAGCACCAGCAGCACCTACAGCAGCTCCAGCACCAGCAGCACCTCCAGCAGCACCACCAGCAGCTCCTGCACCAGCAGCACCAGCTCCAGGGTCCGCAGCACCAGCAACGGCTCCAGCTCCAGGGTCCTCAGTACCATCAGCAGCTCCAACTCCAGGGTCCTCAGCACCAGCAGCAGCTCCAACTCCAGGGTCCGCGGCACCAGCAGCAGCTCCAGCTCCAGGGTCCAAAGCACCAGCAGCGCCACTCCGGAGACTGCAGCGTCGAGCGTACCACTCTCGGAGCCGCTGGGGAGAGGGCGGCTCCCGCCTAGGCGGGGAACCACGAGTACCAGCTCCAGCAGCACTTAGCCCCAGAAGCGGCCCTCCTGAGGCTGCAGTACCGCGAGTACCACTCACGCAGCTGCTGTGAAGAGGGAGCGCCTCCAGGCGCCGCACGGCCAGACGCAGCACCCCCAGGCTTAGTACCCTCAGACGTAGCACTCTCAGGCTCAGCAACCCCAGACTCAGCAACCTCAGGCTCAGAACCCCCAGGCTCCGCACCCCCAGGCTCCGCACCCCCAGGCTCCATACCCGCAGGCTCAACACCCCCAGGCTCCGCACGCTCAGGCTCAGCACCCCCAGGCTCCGCACCCCCAGGCTCCGCACGCTCAGGCTCAGCACCCCTAGCAGGACGAGAGTCGATAGCTACCTCGACAGGCTCAACCGGGTCTACCTGGGACACACCTGAGGGAGCGACACCCTGAGGGGGGAGGGGGTCTACCACAGCAGCACCTGCTGCGAGGAAGAGAGGCGGGGGGGGGAGCGGGGCAGTGCGGTAGGGGAAGAGGCGGTAGTAGGGGACCGACTCGTCGAAAGTGACGTCCTGAGAGGGCAGGACACGGCGCGAGGTGGCGTGGTAAAACTGCCAACCAGACGCGTCCGGGACAAAGCCAAGGAAGACACAAGGAACAGCGCGGGAGGAGAGCTTGTCCGCGGACGTATCGCGGTCAAAAGCACGAGATCCCCAGACCCGGAACACCGACGCATCGCCAACCTCTCCCGTCCAACGCAGTGTCGGCGAAGTCTCCGGAACGGAGACACGGGGCCAGAGGTTGAGCTGATGCGCAGCGTATCGGACCGCAAACGGCCACAGAAAGTGGGGGGCAGCCGCATGGATCAAGGAGGTACGAGCGACCTCCATGACCAAGCCAATGCGGCGCTCAGCAACCCCATTCTGCTGTGGAGAGGCCGGAAGCGTGAACGACTGCTCAATGCCCTCCCCACGACAAAAGTCCCTCAAGAGGTCGGAGGAAAACTCCCCACCTCTGTCAGAGTGCAGACGCAGAACAGGAAATTCCGAGTGGAACCTCTCGCTGAGCTGGAGACGGGCAGCGCGGATCCAAGGGATCAAAACATCAGGGACTTCACCCTTGGTGCGCAAGGGGAAGACCGTGGTGTAGCGCGAGTAGTCGTCAACAACTATCAAGAAGTACCTCTCGTGACCCTGTCCACGGACGCGGGCTGGGCCCCACACGTCCATGTGGAGGGTCTGCAGGGGAGCAGTCGTCAGGGGAAACGAGGAGGAGTGAGGAGCGGCGCGCAGCCGCCCCTCGACACAGGGAAGACAGGGAGGAGCAGGCGAGGTTGGGAGGGGAGGGAGAACCCTGGGAAGACCAGAGACAAGGTACCGGGAGTGCATGCCAAGAAGGCGCTGCACTGACGGGTGACCAAGGCGGTGGTGCCAGAGGACGGTCTGGTGCGACAAGGAGCGACACGAGCAGGGGGCCGACAGCTGACTTGACGGAGACGCAGACGCAGCTACCTGAGGGGACTCAGTGGTCAGTGTGTACAGGTCCGACCCCGGCTGCCGAGTGAAGGTAGCCAGGTGGCGACCCGTCCGAGCACACGTGCAGTGTGTCACGCGCTCGTAGGCAGGGGTGAACTGGTGGACACCCTTGTCCTGGAGCGCACGACCCGCCACCAAGTTCGTAGAGAACGAGGGGAGGTAGATACCTGACAGTGTGCCTGACGGGACCGCAGGACAAGGGAGGACAGTGGAGGAGGTCGCAATGACCGGACCCCCAGAGGGGTCAACGAGGGAGACTGCAACCGGCCGAGCAAGCTGCTCAAGGGCAGTGCGGTCACGAAAGAAACAGCGGGAAGCACCTGAGTCCAGTGTGAAGGTGTGCAGTGCCTCAGTAGACGCAGTACCAGAGGGCGCAGACTCACGAGCACCTAGAGCAGCAGCCTCACCAGCACCTGGGGCAACAGACACACTAGCACCTAGAGCGGCAGCCTCACTGGTCCTAATGCCCGGGTCGGGCGGTACACGCAGGTAACAGTCACCTCTCCACTACCAGACAACACATACATGGCACCAAGAATAGCATCAAAGTCAAGAGCATAGACATCAATGTTCTTCTTGACCAGATCAAACCAGCGGGGCAGCTCAGTGGCAGTAGGAAACTGAGTGCGCCAGGCGTCGTCGAGGCGGGAGAAGCAGCGCTGCTGTGTGTGCGCCCTCCCACACGTCTGACCAGTGCGGTCACCTGTGCGGATGACGTACGGGCAGCTAAGGCCACCCCCCCCACGCTGAGAGTACCACTCACGAAGCTCCTGAGGCGACGGGGTCTGCTGCTGGCGCTGGCCACCGCCAGAACCTCCACGACCTCCACCGCCGCCGCCGCTACCTCGAACACCACCGCTACCACCGCCACCGCGTCCACTGCCACCACCACCACCGCTCCCACCCCGGCCACCTCCTCCACCGCTGCCGCCACCACCCCCGCCGCTGCCGCCACCACCCCCGCCGCTGCCACTGGCCCCTCCAGCCCCGCCACCACCCCCACCGCCGCCACCGCCCCCACCACCGCCTCCCCCGTCGTCACCGCCGCCCCCCTTGCCCCCTTTGCCCTTGCCGCTGCGGCGCGCCCCACTCGCAGTGGACGCAGTCCCGACCTTCTCAGCACCAAGAAGGTCGACAGCAGCAGCAGAGGCAACAGAGGGGAGAAGAGGGGAGGGGGAACACCCGTCAAAGAAAGGGGTGCGGGGGTCGCCGCGAGACGCACCGACAGCGACTATGCTAGTCTCAGCTGCCAGCAGGTGCTTCTCAAGCAGGTCAATGGTGAGCTCGGTGGGGCAGAGAGCAAGGAAGTGGTCCCTGACCGCACGAAGGGAGTCAGGGAGACGGGTGACCAGGTGGTAAAGAGTGAGCCACAGCGGGGGGGGGTTCTTGGCAAGAAACTCAGCGGGCATGGCAGCACGGGAGCGGGTCTCACTAGTGCGGAGGTGAGTGATGAGGTCAACGACTGTGGAGAAGGCGGACAGGTCTGGGAACATATAGGGCAGTGAGAGGCGGCCTAGCGCAGAAGAGGCAGACGAGGAGTAGCGCGCAACTACAGCAGTGTACAGTGCCTGAGCAGTCTTGTGCTGGCCAAAGTGCTCGCGTTCATCTACCGGCAGGGAGTTGCGAATGGCGAAGCGAGAGTGGGCGTCACGAGTCTGCCACTGTGAGCAGGCAGTACTGTCAGCAGTCGCAGCAGGGGCAGGATTGAGTCCTAACGCATGATCATATAGCGAAATATCCTCCTTAGCAGTGAGCTGGAAGAACAGATGGAGGTCCTCGAGCCAGGTGTCAAAACGCAGCGGGCGGCCCTCAGCATCGAAAGCTAGAACTGCAGGACTAGCCATAGTTTCAGTAGTAGCAGTAGGAACAGCAGTAGCAGTAGGAACAGCAGTAGTAGTATGAGCAGCAGCAGCAGCAGCAGCAGCAGTGAAACAGCACAGCGTGGCTCGGGCAGGGCGGCGCGGCGCGGCTCGGGCAGGGCGGCGCGGCGGCTTGCCTGCGAGCTGGTGGGGTGCTGCGCGGGGGCAGCAGGCTGCGCGTGCGGCTGCAGCGGCCTGCGCGCGGGCTGCTGTTGAGCGGCAGCAGCTGCTGTTGTGGCTGCGCGGGGCGGCTGCAGCTGCGGCTGCACGTGCGGCTGCGTGAGGCGGCTGCGCGCGCGGCTGGGCGGGCTGCTGCGCGTGCGGCTGCGTGTGCGGTGGCGCGTGCGGTCGTGCGTGCAGCCTAGCGTGCGGCCGTGCGGGCGGCTTAGTGGGCGGCTGCGCGTGCGGCTGCGCGGGCGGCTGCGTGGGCGGCTGCGCGTGCGGCTGCGCGTGCGGTCGTGCGTGCGGCTGCGCGTGCGGCCTAACGTGCGGCTGCGCGTGCAGCTGAGCGGGCGGCTGCGCGTGCGGCGGACGGGCGGCGCGCGCAACTGTCCTAGGGCGCACGACGGCGCTAGAAGGGCGCTCGACGGCGCTAGTAAGGGCGCTCGACGGCGCGAGGTAGGGGCGCACGACGGCGCGAGGCACTATCAGACAGGGTCGCGCAAGGGCGCGGCGGAACGGTGGGCCCTAACCAACGTCGGTCCTAGGTCCTGACCTAGGCGTCGGATACCATGTTAGAAACTAGAAGTGAACGAGAATGAAGTGAACTAGGCAGCAGGGTGATACAAATAGGAAACCCTAGCAATGTTGTACTCTCTAAGGCTAAACCCACTATAGCCTACACAATATAAACATGTATGATGTTTGACACTAAGCAGATTACTTAAGGATGAGTAGGACAATGCTTCATCTGCTTGCGTGTTTGTTTTCGCAACTAAGTTTAAGTCAGATCCTGAGCAACACCTAGGCCTAAAATCGACCCAACGAAGCCAACCCCGCAAGCCACAGGGTAACCCCTCTCTGGCTGAGAGCCAGCCGAGCTAACCCAGATCTAGTGACTCTGGGTATCCAGCACAAGTAGAGAGGAATTTTCAACAAACACGCAAGCAGGCAAAGCCGATGAATAGCAAAGATAAGGACCTGCTGAGAACACGCCTCTGGAGCGGAAGCGAATATAGACGGGCGAAACCGAGCTGGCGTGCACATACGATTGAGGAGACGAACACCTCGACGAAGATCGCGGAGAAAGCCGAGTCAGTCGCCAACGTATCGGACCCCGCATCAAAGAGCACGAGCCGCTGCTGAAGTAATGGAGAAGGAACGGGAGCATAAAGCAACGTCTGAGCCAGGAGGGACGTCAAGAGAAGTGGGACGTAACTATCGCACGGAGTCGTTCGGCAGAAATCCCGTAACTAAGAGCTCGCCAGCAGAGATGCCCGGAATGGACGGGCGAGGTGAACGGAGCACCACGACAAGGCCTGAAGCAAGGGGGGAGTTAATAGAAAGAGGCGTAGCGACGATGCCAGGAGGATCCGAAGAAGAACCAATAAGAACGGAAAGGCGATGGAGATTGGTTAATCTGCCGAAAGTGGAAGTGGCCGAGAGATATAGTGGCATCCCTGGTGTAGGGCCGAGCCTAAAGAACTTTCTAATGCAGCTAGAGACGGTGCAGTACTGTTGGGAGAGAGACGGGTACGACCCGTCGGAATTCTTCAGAAAAGTGGTGGGAAATCTGACAGGGGAGGCTGGTGCGAGAAGTGGTGCTGGAGGAGCTCGCCTGCGGAGAGATCGAGAACCCCACGGCGCGCTTCATCCAGATGCTGAGGAAGGAGTTTGTCGGACAGACGAAGGCGAGGGTGGAGGAATTCTGAGAGTTCAGGAGGAAGAAGGATGAGTCATTGCTAGCGTATTTCTGCCGGCTGAAGGAGCTGGCAGAGGACCTGGTGAACATAGACGAGCGCCTGCTAGTGCGGAAGTTCATACGTGGCCTAGACGAGGAGCTGAGGAGCGTGGTGAAGAACACGGTGTACGGCATCGGCGCCGACATCACCCTCAAAGAAGTATACAGGCTGACAAAAAGGATGGAGCATGCCCAGAGACTGCTGGATCTGGAGGATGGCGAGGGACGGAGTCGGCCGCGAACCAGTTGGGCAGCAACAGCGGTACCGGAGGCAGTGAGCGAGCAGGGAGCAAGGATGGATAGCCGGGCGTGCCACCGCTGCGGAGAGGAAGGTCACCTGAAAAGAGACTGCCCGAAGGCTCCGAGCTGTGACCACTGCGGGAAGAAGGGACATAGGAAAGAAGAGTGCTACAGCAAGCCGAGGGAAGCACGAGGGGCAAGCCAAGAGGAGCTTCAGGCAGAAGTTCAGAAACTTTAGAGGCAGTTGGAGAAGATGCAGCCAGCCAAGGAAGTGCAGGCGCGGGCAATGATGGCGTACGAAGAGATTGAAGGAGAAGAGGAGGAAGAAGCTGAATAACAGCAAGAATATGCAGTGATGGCCTACCCCACAGACAGAGAAGAGATAGATCTGAGGCCGCGGAACAGTCAGCCACAATCTAGCGAGATGAGCACCGGGAGCAGCAGGAGGAGTCAGACCAGAACGGAGAACCGGAGCTCGGGCATGAAGAGACACCCGAACGAGCGCATGGTCTGCCAGGCATCGGTGCTGATAGCGGAGAAGGGCAGTCTAACGGTGGGAGGACTACCAGTGAGGCAAGCAATCATTGACACGGGTGCACACAATGTCCTGATTGGCAAAGGGCTAGCGAAGCAGCTGAACCTGGATCTGCCGGGGAGATTGGTGGAGAGAGGGATTCTCCTGATGACGGCAGAAGGCAGGCAGCCGAAGTGGATGCCGCGAACGAAGAGACCCATTGAGATAGTCTTGCTGCAGGGGACCGAGAAGGAGTGCTGCCTAAGGCTGCCATGCGGCGTCTCGGAGTCGGAAGACTACGATGTGCTCGTGGGGATGGAGTTGCTGTACCAAGTGGGAGCTACAATATGCACTTGGCAAGAGAATGTATTGTTCCGCGTGCAATACTGGGACCCAGAGAGTGCAGTAGGCACCCTGCCCGTGAAATTTGTCAGACAGGAGCCGCGGGAAGCATATCAGGCACAGAAGAAAGACCTGAGCGAGGAGCTCGGTGAATGGTCGTGGGAACAATACGGCGAGGAGTATGAGAAGAGAGTGGACCTTCTTCGTATGCCACACTGGGGCCAACAGTGTTTTCGAAGAGAGTATGAGGAGGCTTCAAAATGGAGGGGGAACTGCCAGGCCCAGGCATGATCTATGACGTGCGGAAAGGCAGATGGGAGGAGCCCACGGCGAATGAGCGGGAGGCAGCAATTGGGGAGCTACGGCACACCCTGAGGTGACGGAGCGGCAGAGGAGGGCGGCACTGGGAAGAGCCATGGACGTCAACGTAATGATGTGGTTGATCGAGACGATCCGCATTCAGCTCAAAGCAAGGGAGCTACAGAGAGACATCGTGCTAAGCGAAAGAATCTTGGAATATGAAGCCGCGGCAGAGCACAGGAGAGTGCTGGAGGAGATGGGGGAAAGATATGAGGAAAGAGTGGAGGAAGGATACGCGTACATGGCAATGCCAGAAGTGGCAATAGCGGAGGAGGAAGAGGAGCGGCAGGAGCCGAGAGAAAAAGTGAAAGGGAAGGACAGGAAGCCTGAGGATGAATGGCAGCTAGGAGAAGGACTGGCAGGCGCAGTGGCGAGAGAAATGCAGCAAGTACTCAGGCAGCACAGAGAGGCCTTCGCCTATACTCTGCAGGAGTTGGGCAGGTGTAAGACACAGGAGATGCGGATTGAACTCACGACGAAGGTGCCCATATATCAGAGGAAGCGGCGCATGAGCCCAGGGGAACTAGATATCTGCATGGAAAGGTGTGCAGAGTTACTGGCGGCAGGACTGATTCAGAGGTCCGAAAGTGATTATGCCGCGGCAACCGTAGTGGCCTCGCGGAAGGATCTCACGGGAGAAGTCTCGGCGCGGAGAATGTGCGGAGACTATCGGGGTCTGAACAAAGTGACCGTGGCAGATAGATATCCGATGAAGTCGGCGGAGGAGATTTTTGATAAGCTGCAGGGGCCAATAGTGTTTTCGACCTTGGACCTGAGGCAGGGATTCAATCAGATACCCATACGACCGCAGGACAGAAGGAAGACAGCCTTCCATGGGCCAGACGGGTTGTATGAGTGGAAGTTCATGCCGTTTGGCATGAAAAACGCCTCGGCCTTGTTCTAGCGGACAATGGATGCAATACTAAGGGGAGTCCCAGCAGCAGCGTCTTACATCGATGATGTGATAGTGTTCAGTCCCAATGCAGAGCAGCATGTGAAGGACGTGCAGGCGACACTGCAGGCGATTCAGGAAGCGGGACTAACCTGCCATCCGAAGAAATGCAGTTTTGGCAACACGGCAGTGACTTACCTAGGGTTCCAGGTGCAAGGGGGAACGTTGGGAATCCAGCAGGCAAAGGTGGAGGTGCTGGACCGAGTCCCAGCCCCAAAGGACAGGAGCACGCTCAGGGCGGTGCTGGGATTTCTAAACTACTATCGGAGATTCGTACCGAACTTCAGCAGGACCGCAGCCACGTTGAACCGCCTGCTAAGAGAAGATCATGAATGGCAATGGGGAGAAGCAGAGCAGCAGGCGCTAAAGACGCTACTGGGGGCAGTGAAAACCGCAACCGTACTGGTGCTGCCGAACAAGGAGGACCCCTTCACGCTCTACACGGATTGGAGCAGCGCGGGGATGGGGGCAATTCTGTGCCAGAAAAGGGAGGGAGAGGAGAAAGTGGTGGCCTTCGCCAGCAGGAGCTGTAGCCCAGCCGAGGCGAATTACACTTCATACGAAGGAGAGGGACTCGCAGCTGTATGGGCGATCACGCACTTTCGAGTGTACCTCCAGGGAAGGCCGTTTGAACTGGTGACCGACCATCAGCCCCTCACCTGGCTAATGACCAACCAGGCCTTGACGGGGAGGAATGCGCGCTGGGCAATGAGGCTGCAGGAATACGAGTTCACAATCCGACACAGACCAGGGAAGACAATGCAACATGTAGACGGGCTTTCTAGGAACCCGCCACCAGAGAGTCCTACAGCGTGTCCGGTCGCGCTGGCCAAAGAGATAGACGGAGAAGGAGCCCGCAGGACGAGGAAGGAAGGGCCCGAATATTTCTGGGAGGACAAGGAAGTGCTGGAGTGGGTGCAGGGAAAAACGGAGGAGACGGAACCAGTGATTGAACGAGCAAGGGCGAGAGGGGCACACTACCGTTGGCACCAGGAGAAGCTGCAGAAAAACACCAGCAGCGGATGGAACATGGTGTCCAAGAAAGAAGAAAGGGAGCTAATCATCAGGCAAGTCCACAGAAAGCTAGGACACTACGGAAGTCTGAGAATGGCACAGCTGGTAGAGACCGGCTGGTGGTGGGCAGGCATGAGGAGAGACATCCGAATCTGGGTAGAGTCATGCGAGCTGTGAAGCAGGAACAAAGCGGAGCTGGACAGGGGAAGGAAGGAGCTGCAGTCGTTACCTATAAGGGGAATAGGATTCCGATGGTCCCTGGACCTGGCAGGAGAAATGCCGCTGAGCAGGAGAGGGAAGAGGTACATACTGATAATGATAGAACACGGAAGTAAGTGGGTGGAAGTAAAGGCATTGCTCAGTACGAACTCGGCTAAGATAGCCGAAGCGTTCGAGGAGCAAGTGCTGACCAGGTTTGGGGTGTTCTGACGGATCAAGGGACAGAATTCATGGGGGAATTCGACAAGCTGCTGAAGGAGACAGGCATCACCCACAGGCGAACGTCGAGGTATCACCCGCAGAGTGATGGGTTGACGGAGAGGTTCGTCCAGACACTGAAGAGGGGCCTGAGGGCATACGGGGAGAAGTTCAAGAGGGATTGGGATGCACGCCTCCCGTGGGTAGTAGTGGGCTACAGATTCAGCAAGCAGTCCGCGCTCAAAGACCTGTCGCCATACTACCTGCTCCTAGGAAGAGAGCCGATACTGCCAGTGGACGCGCCTAGGATGCTGACAGGGACAGTGAGAGTGGAGAGAGAGGAGGACTGGGTGGGGCTCGCTGAAGCCAGAGCGAGATATCTCAGGGAGTTGCTACCTGCAGCCCTGGAAAACCTACATGTGGCACAGCTCCGAGATGCACAGAGATACAAGAAGTGGAGAGAAGCAGAAGGAGGCAAAAGAGAGAAGGCACTGGGAGCAGGAGAAGAGGTATATCTCAAGCAAGCGAAGGGAGATATGATGGACATAGGCCTCAGCATCGAGAGGTGGAGAGTCAAGGAGGTGAAGGAGTCAGGGGTGGTCGTGCTGACCAGAGAAGGAGGGCAGGAGCGGACGGACCACAGCACCAATGTGGCCAGAGCAAGGCCAACGAGAGGAGACCTTGAGAAGAGGGGAGAAAGGCCAGGAGCAGAAGAGCAGCAGCCAGGAGAGAAGGAGTTCCATCGAGGGCAAGAATCGAGGAGGGGGCAAGTGTAGAGATGGAGAGGGAAGATGGAGAGGGAACTAAGGGCATTAAAGGAAAGGAGGCGAAGAGGCAGCGGTAAGGAGGAGCACAAGAACAAGGGTCAGGGGGAGCAGGAGCAGGCAAGCTGCAGAGTTTCCGACAGCTGTCATGATTATAATTGTAGGAGTAGATGAACTCAATATATATTCATGACTAGGAGGATAGCAAGGCATGTAATAGGGAGGATGACAAAAGTAGGCGAGCGCGAGGAAAGAAGGGAGGGAACCGAAAGTGAGGCACCATTGGGTAACGGTAAACTAAGCAGATTACTTAAGGATGAGTAGGACAATGCTTCATCTGCTTGCGTGTTTGTTTTCGCAACAAAGTTTGAGTCAGATCCTGAGCAACACCTAGGCCTAGAATCGACCCAACGAAGCCAACCCCGCAAGCCACAGGGTAATCCCTCTCTGGCTGAGAGCCAGCCGAGCTAACCCAGATCTAGTGACTCTGGGTATCCAGCACAAGTAGAGAGGAGTTTTCATAGTGAATGGAGCTGCTAGGAACAGGGGGAAGATGGAGAGGGAACTAAGGGCATTAAAGGAAAGGAGGCAAAGAGGCAGCAGTAAGGAAGAGCACAAGAACAAGGGTCACGGGGAGCAGGAGCAGGCAAGCTGCAGAGTTTCCGACAGCTCGCCGCCACGCGCCCTGCCCTGCCCGCGCGTCGCTCGCCGCCGCGCCGCCTTGCCCGCACGCCGCTCGCCACCGCGCCGCCGCCCTGCCCGCACGCCGCTCGCCGCCGCGCCGCCCTGCCCTGCCCGCGCGCCGCTAGCCGTCGCGCCTCCCTACCTGAGCGCCGCTCGCCACCGCGCCGCCCTGTCCTGCCCGCGTGCCGTCTTGCTAGCCGCCGCCCTGCCTTGCCCTGCCTGCGTGCTGCCCTGCTGCTAGTGCACCCGACTGCTCTGCCCGCTATAGCCACTCTCAGCGTCCTCACCTTCGATCCGGAGGGCCGCCCGGTAGAGTTCGATGCGTGGCTCGACGACTTACAGCTGTACTTACTGAGCGACTCTAGGGACGGTGTTTCGCTGTTTGACCTCACGTCTGGAGCCTCTCTCGCACCTCCCGCCACAGCTGACAGTGCGACTCGCTCACAGTGGCTTACCCGTCACGCTGCTGCTCGCCTAGCCGTTCGCAACCACCTGCCGTTAGCCGAACGCGCTCACTTTGGCCAGCACAAGACTGCTAGAGCCCTGTACGACGATGTAGTCGCTCGTTACTCGTCCCCGGCCACTGCTGCTCTAGGCCGCCTTCTCCTCCCCTACCTGTTCCCCGAGTTGTCCGCCTTTGCCACAGTCGCCGACCTCGTCACTCACCTTCGCACTAGTGACACTCGCTACCGCGCTGCGCTTCTCGCCGAGTTCCTCGCCAAGAACCCCCCTCCCATGTACATCGCTCTCTACTTCATAGTCACCCGCCTCCCTGACTCTCTTAGCGCAGTCAGGGACCTCCTTCTCGCCCTTGACCCCACAGACCTCACTGTCGACCTGCTCGAGAAGCACCTCCTAGCAGCTGAGACTAGCATAGTCGCTGTAGGCACTTCTCGTGGCACTCCTCGTACTCCCTTCTTTGAGGGGTGTTCGCCCTCCCCCCTTGTCCCCTCAGTCGCCTCTGCTGCAGCTGTTGAATACCTTCGTGCTGAGGAGGTAGGAGCTGCGTCTGCCCCTAGTGGGAGGCGCCGCAGCGGCAAGGGCAGGGGAGGCAGGGGCGGTGGGGGTGGCAGCGATGGAGGCGCTGGTGGGGGCGGTGGAGTCGGTGGAGGTTGCAGAGATAACTAGTACAACGGGAGCTAGGCTACGGGCTAGGCACGGGGCAAGAGTGATCTCTGCGTTCGTTCACTTAGTCGTTTACTCGTGCTTGCACTACTTGCTGGTTCACGTGGGAATTTGACAAGAGTTCTACTAGCAAAAGTTCACAATAATGGTTGATACAACATTGGCAACACAGACTACATCAGAGCTAGCTAGGCTTCTGGTCGACCTCCAGCGCAGCATGGCCGACCATGATCCAGCGCAGCAGAGCTCGCACCGCTCCAGCGTTGCAGAGTAGCGGTTTGCCAACGTTGCAAGTCCACGGTGTGCCAACGCTGCAGCAAGTCGGCTGCACAGCGTTGCACCCGCAGGACAACGGTGCACCTGCTTCGCAGGTGCGTGTAGCTGGTTGGTGCACCACTCCTTGTCACGTGCACAGCGCAGACGTCCACGTCGAGTCCACGCGAGCGACTGCGCCTACCAGCCACGTCGACCTCGGGATACCACTTCCGAGGTCGGCCTCGCAGCAACCACCCCGATGACCATCGCACACGTCGTCCGGGGTATCCAGGTTGACCGGGCAACCACGCCTGGTCGCCCAGCTCAGTTGGTCGCCGGCTACACCTGACCGGCGTCCCTTGAAGAGGTGTCCCAGAACCCAGGTCGGCGTCCTGACGCCTAGGTCGGCGTCCAGGCACCCAGGAAGCCGTCCAGGCGCGCAGGTCGGCGTCCAGCCTCCCAGGACGCCGTCCAGGCGCCCAGGTCGGCGTCCAACCTCCCAGGACGCCGTCCAGGCGCCCTGGTCGGCGTCCAGCCTCCCAGGACGCCGTCCAGGCGCCCAGGTCGGCGTCCAGCCTCCCTGGACGCCGTCCAGGCGCCCAAGTCGGCGTCCTCCTGCTCGGCGCCCTCCAGCTAGGCGCCCTCCAGCTCGGCGCCCTCCAGCTCGGCGCCCTCCAGCTCGGCGCCCTCACTGCAACAGATCGGTTGCGCTCCCCACACACCCGACTACGAGGTCGGCTCCGCCCAAGCGAGGACGGGGCCAACCACAACTCCCGTTGACACTCCCCTGCCGCGTTCACGCTTGGGCCCCCAGCCCACACGACAGCACCACTCGGAGAATAGCCCCTCGGCGTGCACACAACACACAGCACGCCGCTCACCGCACCAGCCATGCAAGAGGGCATGGCACCTACTGTTGCACATCGTTGTCACCATCGCCCACGTCGGCCAGGCGCACTTGGCCGATTGTGACGGAGCACCGGTTGAAGGCCGGGTAGTGCAGCGCCTTCGTCAGGAAGTCGGCCGGCTGCTCGGTGGTTGGGATGTACTTCAGCGTGAATTTCCCGCGCTTCACCATGTGCTGCAGCCAGGCTTGTCGCCGTTCCATGTGCTTGAGGTTGCCCGTCAACCCCATGCCCTCGGCGACCGTGATAGCCGACTTGTTGTCCACACGAAGGATGGTCGGCGTCCCGGCGTCCAGCTGCCGGAACTCTGCAAGGAGGAAGCGAAGGCGGCGTCCCTCCTTGCCGGCTTCCGTGGCCGCCACGTACTCCGACTCGGTCGACGACAACGTCGCGCACTTGATGCGCTGGCTCGACCAGGAGACCGCGGCCCCTCCGTAGACGAACACGTAGCCACCCGTGCTCGTCCGGTTCTGCTTGTCGCCGGCGTCGTCGGCGTCCACGTAGCCGACCAGCTTCAGCGACTCAGGTCCACCGCCGAACTCCAGGGCGGTGTCACGTGTGTTGGCAAGGTAGGCGAGGCAGCGGTCGACCTCGCGCCAATGCTGGTCGCTCCTCACCGTGAGGCCGCTGACCAACTTGCTGCAGGCGAAGGCGATGTACGGCCTCGTCGTCGTCGCCGCGAACTGCAGCGAGCCGACCTTCTGCCAGTACTCCTCCTCCTTGCGCTCCTGTGCCTCCTCATCGTCGAAGGTGAGCTCAGCGTAGGCGTCGACCGAGACCGGCGTCTTTGGAGTGCGCCCGGTCTGCTCCTCGTCGATGAACCGCCTGCGCAGCTTGTCGGCGTAGCCCTGCTGGTGCAGCCACAGCTTCCTTGCCGGCCTGTCGCGCACGATCTCCAGCCCGAGGTACTTCTGTACCGGCGAGATCTCCCGCAGCTCGCTCTCTCACGTGCTCTCCCACACGCTCTGCCAGGCGCTCCCTTACGCGCTCTCACGCACTCTCTCATGCGCTCTCTCACGTGTGCCCTCACGCGCTCACTAACGCGCACCCTTACGCGCTCTCTCACGCGCACTCTCACGCGCTCTCTCACGCGCTCTCTCACATGCTCTCTCATGCGCCTCTTACGCGCCTCTCACGCGCACTCTCACGCGCACAATCACGCGCTCTCGCACGCACTCTCTCATGCACTCTCTCACGCGCTCCCTCACACGCTCTCTCACGCGCTCTCTCAAACGCTCTCTCACGCGCTCTCTCACGCGCTCTCTCATGCTCTCTCACGCGCTGTCTCACGCGCTCTCTCACACGCTCTCTCTCGCGCTCTCTCACGCGCTCTCTCGCGCGCTCTCTCACGCGCTCCCTCACGCGCTCTCTCCAGCGTTCCCTCATGCGCTCTCTCACACGCTCTCTCGCGCGCTCTCTCGCGCGCACTCTCACGCGCTCACTCCCGCGCATTCGCTCCCGTGCACACACACTCCCTCGCGAGCCGTTTCAAATGAAATTGCAATGCAAGAAGAGACCAATCAGCACACACAATTTACGAAGAAGCAAAAAGGAAAAAGAGAAAAAAACAGAGGGGGAAGGGTGGATGAAAGGACCGGGAACGCACCCAATATCCACGGTGGCTCAGAAAACAACATGCGCTAGCGCACCAACCCGCGCTCCCCGCACCAACCCGTGCTCCGCGCACCAACCCACGCTCCGCGCACCAACCCGCGCGCACGCACCAACCCGCGCATGCGCGCGTGCACTTGTCGCCGGAGGCGACGGCGGGGAGGGAAGGAGAGGCGACGGCGGGGAGGGAAGGAGAGGCGACGGCGGAGAGGTGGGAGAGGCGACGGCGGAAAGGAGGGAGAGGCGACGGCGGAGAGGAGGGAGAGGCGACGGCGGAGAGGAGGGAGAGGCGACGGCGGGGAGGAGGGAGAGGCGACGGCGGGGAGGAGGGAGAGGCGACGGCGGAGAGGAGGGAGAGGCGACGGCGGGGAGGAGGGAGAGGCGACGGCGGGGAGGAGGGAGAGGCGACGGCGGGGAGGAGGGAGAGGCGACGGCGGGGAGGAGGGTGTCAGAATGTTATTCTCTAGCCTGTAGTGGGGTGCTCTATAGCGAGTACAACCCATCTAGGGTTTGCTATATGTATCCTCATTGCTGCTAGTGAACTCCTCCTCTTTTGCCTAAACTTCTCTTGCCTAGCTAGGACTTACCTAGCTATGGCTCCTAACTCTACCTACTATTTTCACATGCTATCAGAGCAGGTCGATCCCCTTGGGTCGATCCTGTGGGTGGGCTCACCACCTCACTGCTTCCGCTGCTACTGCCACTCTCTGTGTCGCACGCCCCGTGGCGTGCGACGGATTTTTCATCCCGCCGCGCGCTCGGAGCGTGCGGCGGTTTTCTGCCCGCCGTGCGCCCCGAGGCGCGCGGCGGTTTTCTGCCCGCCGTGCGCCCCGGGGCGTGCGGCGGTTCTCTGCCCGCCGTGCGCCCCGAGGCGCGCGGCGGCCTTCTGCCCCGTCGGTCCGCGCGTCGCCCCCGGGGGGCGCTTCGACGGGCGACGGGGACCAGCCCGTCGTCCCCCGTCGCCCGTCCTGGCCAGCGCGGGCTGCGCCAGCCCCGAGCGCGGCCCGTACGGGCTGCGCCCGGCCCGCGCGCGGCCCGTACGGGCTGCGCCAGGCCCGCGCGCGGCCCGTACGGGCTGCGCCAGGCCCGCGCGCGGCCCGTACGGGCTGCGCCAGGCCCGCGCGCGGCTCGGGCCGCCTGCGCGCGGTTCGTCGGGCTGTGCCAGGCCCGTGGGCGGCCCGTTCCTCTCTGTCCATGAGCTGCTCGCTGTCCCCCGTGCTTCTGACGGTGCCCCACCCCTACTGCTGCCCGTTCTCCTGAATTAGGGTTTGGGGGTGAGGAGTGTGGGGGTGGCGGTTGTGTGTTACTCCTCTTGCTCCTCCTCCTCCCTGGTCTCCCACTGCTGCAGCTGCCGCTGAGGGGGGTGGGTGTGTGGGAGCCTAGGGTTTAGGGTTTTAGGGGGGTGCGTGGGAGTGGAGCTAGGGTTTGAGCAGTGGGTGTGTGTCGAGGGTGTGGGGCAGTTGGAGGAGGTTCTGTGGAGGTACCTGTCGTGTCGCCTGCAGCGCCTGTAGTCCGTCGCCCTTGCTTCGGTAGCCAGTGAGCCTGCTGCACCAGTCGCCAGTGGGTCCGTTGCTCCTGCCGCTCTTCTATAGCCGCCGAGCCAGTTACTCCAGTAGTCCGTCGCCCTTGCTTCGGTAGCCTCTGAGTCAGCCGCTCCTGTGCCCGTGCCTCTGCAGCTTCAGTCGTTGCCTCCCATCTTCTCTACCTCCACAGCTCCTCCTCCTCCTCACTTGCCCGCTGTGATTAGCTCTAGCTTTGCTTACCTTTGTGAACTCCTGCTCTATACCTGCTTGCTCATTGTACTGATTACACCCCACTTTGGCTATGGGGGTGTGTCAGAATGTTATTCTCTAGCCTGTAGTGGGGTGCTCTATAGCGAGTACAACCCATCTAGGGTTTGCTATATGTATCCTCATTGCTGCTAGTGAACTCCTCCTCTTTTGCCTAAACTTCTCTTGCCTAGCTAGGACTTACCTAGCTATGGCTCCTAACTCTACCTACTATTTTCACAGAGGGAGAGGCGACGACGGGGAGGAGGGAGAGGCGACGGCGGGGAGGAGGGAGAGGCGGCGGCGGGGAGGAGGGAGAGGCGGCGGCGGGATGGGAGGGAGCAGCGACGGCGGCTGGGAAGGAGGGAGGGGCGATGGCGGGATAGGAGGGAGCGCGACGGCGGGGTGAGAGGGAGAGGCGACGGAAGGGAGAAAGGGATAGCTAGACGGTAGGTAGTAAGTCGCGACTGCGGGATTGGGAATGGGTGGGTTTTGAGGGAGAACAAGAAGACCAAGAAGACAAGTGCTCGTGTAGATCAAGAACCAAGAAGCAAGAAGAGACGAGCATCGAATTCGAGTTGTGAAAGGAAAACATACACTCATTCTCATTACAAAGTGCATTTATAGTAAACTGTGAGTGCACTTTAAATCAGATGGATATAAAAACATTGTCTATTATAATCACAAAATTACATTGATTGTCCAGATTGTTCCCTGTTAATACGCAAAAGTATTTCAAGAGTACAAAAATCTACATAATGACTCGATTTTTATAAAAAAAAATGAATTATGAAGATTGTTCCATTTTAAATAAATAGAACAAACATTATAATTTGCTTTTCAAAATTAAAATATAATATGTTCCATCATGATGTCTTATACGAGGATACAATTCTACGCAACCCATTCGACGTGAACGTCGAATCTTGTATTTCAAGGTTTCGCCAAGACTATTTCAACCTCATAACTTGAAAAAATACGATGCTGACCTCGGGCTTTAATACTACAGCTCGAACGATCTTTTCCGATCTGGCTGATGCACTGCCTGTCACCTCGAGGCTCCCCGCTTCTACTCCTAGCACGAGGCTCCCCGCTTCTGCTCCTAGCACGAGGCTCCCCGCTTCTGCCTATACCACGATGACCGCTTCTTCCTCTACTCAAGGCTCTCCGCTGCTGCGCGTCGCGCGGAAGTTCCTAAACCTGGGAACCATAGGCTTAGTATACGTTCTGATAGAGTTCGTCTGCACGCGCACGGACTGGCTTCTCCCAAACACCGCGTCGAAATTCCCACCGGCGCTATGGGCGTTCCTCGGGATTCTCGCCGTCTTCCAGAGCCAGCGTTACCGGCATTTCGCGGATGAGTTTCGCAACGTGCCCAAGTTCCTGGCGTGCCTTGGGTTCATGCTGCTTGCTTTCGTCGTGGAGGTGATCGCGGTGCAGTTCGTCACCGTCATTCTCGGCCTCGACTGGCATAAGTAAGTGTCGATTGCGCGATTGAGTGTAAAATTGACATAAACTAAATCTTGTATATATATGTATATGTATTCCAATTTAGGCAACTCTGAATTGTGCAAGGTCCGTGCATGTAGTGGTGGTGCAGTTTGTCACAGTCGTTCTCGGCCTCGACTGGCACAAGTGAGTCCCGCCTGCAGCGAGTGAGTCTAAAATGGCGGAAATGCATGTCAATCTGAGTGAGTTCGGATTGTCGCACGGGTCACCTTGGAGGTGATTGCGGTGCAGTTCGTCACCGTCTGAACGGCCTCCGCGCGCCCATTGTCCTTCCCCTTCCCCTTCTCCTTCCCCCTCCCCCCTCAGAACCGTCACCCCGCTCCCTGACACGGGGCAGTGGATCCTCCTCGGTTTGAACGACCTCCGCGCGCCCATCGTCCTTCCCCTTCCCCTTCTCCTTCCCCCTCCCCCCTCAGAACCGTCACCCCGCTCCCTGACACGGGGCAGTGGATCCTCCTCGGTTTGAACGACCTCCGCGCGCCCATCGTCCTTCCCCTTCCCCTTCTCCTTCCCCTTTCCCTTCCCCCCACCCCGTTTCCCCCCTCAGAACCGTCACCCCGCTCCCTGACACGGGGCAGTGGATCCTCCTCGGTTTGAACGACCTCCGCGCGCCCATCGTCCTTCCCCTTCCCCTTCTCCTTCCCCTTTCCCTTCCCCCCACCCCGTTTCCCCCCTCAGAACCGTCACCCCGCTCCCTGACACGGGGCAGTGGATCCTCCTCGGTTTGAATGACCTCCGCGCGCCCATCGTCCTTCCCCTTCCCCTTCTCCTTCCCCTTTCCCTTCCCCCCACCCCGTTTCCCCTCTCAGAACCGTCACCCCGCTCCCTGACACGGGGCAGTGGATCCTCCTCGGTCTGAACGACCGCCTCCCCACGCCCCTCACGGCCATCCTCCGCGCGCCCATCGTGGAGATGCACGATTTCATCATGCTCTTCATGCTCCTCGCCTTCTCCGTGCTCTTCGGCGCCATTCCCCGCGCGGGGATGGCTCTCGGCGCGCGCTACTGCCTCTCCATCGGGCTCAGCCGCATCCTCCGCATCGCCACGTTTGCCTCCACGATTCTGCCGGCACCGCGGCCATGGTGTGCGGAGGCGCGCTTTGGTGACACGTGTCCCCGGCACCCGCACCCCTGGGCGGCCAAGTATCTGACGCCGTATAACGACAATCCGGACCTTCTTCACCAGCTGATTTCCACCGACACTGCATTTGGTGAGTCCCACTCCTTCCCCCCTTCCCTTTCCCCCTTCCTCCCACCCGAACCCCTGGGCGGCCAAGTATCTGACGCAGTATAACGACAATCGAGACCTGCTGCACCAGCTGATTTCCATTGACACCGCTTTTGGTAGGTCCCTCACACTCCTTCCCCTTCACCCCCCACTCCCAGCCCTCCTGCCTCATTCTCCCCCCTCCCAAATAACACTTCAACGGCTACTGCGTTTGGTATGTCCCATTTCCCTCTTTCTCCCCCCCCCTCCCCCCTCCCCCCCCCCCACTGCTTTTCCCCCTTCCCTTTCTTCCTTTTCTCCCCCCTCCATCCTCTTCACGTTCCCCTGCCCATCTCCATGTTGACACATATGCATACACTCACGTACACACGCTCACTTACACACTTACAAACCCATTCCAACCCCCCCTCCCCCCTTCTCACCCCAACACACACACACACACACACACACACACACACACACACACACACACACACACACACACACGGACAGCTAATCTGAACTAATAAAGACTGGGCCGCACTGCAGTTCCTGGTGGCCTTCCTGCGTGCTGTGAACTCACCTATCTCTCATGCCCTTTTTCTCCTTGTTTCGCCTTCTTCACCTTTTCTTTCCCCATCGCCTGTCCTGTCCTTCCCACTAGAGTTTCGCCTGACTGGGGAGTCCTAGAGTTTCGCCTGACTGGGGAGTCCTAGAGTTTCGCCTGACTGGGGAGTCCTAGAGTTTCGCCTGACTGGGGAGTCCTAGAGTTTCGCCTGACTGGGGATTCCTAGAGTTCCTGATGGACTTCCTGCGCCTCCGTGGACTCAGTTCTCAAATTTCTCTTTCTCTGCTTCTCCTTCTCTCCTTCTCCCTCTCTCTTTCTCCTTCTCTCCTTCTCCTTCTCTCCTTCTCCTTCTCCTATCATCCTTTCCCCAGCCGCCCCCCAGTCCTTTCCTGCAGAGTTCCGCCCTGACTGGGGAGCGCTACAGTTCCTGGTGGATTTCCTGCGTCCCATGGACGCCCGCGTTCACGACGGCGCTGCTGCTTCGTCTGGAGCGTTCAGCAGCTTCGTCATCCGCCCCTACGGCGGCTGCAACGACC
This sequence comes from Closterium sp. Naga37s-1, assembly GCA_947471745.1. Lineage (NCBI taxonomy): Eukaryota > Viridiplantae > Streptophyta > Zygnematophyceae > Desmidiales > Closteriaceae > Closterium > Closterium sp. Naga37s-1. The sequence continues at coordinate 1,099,516 of CANJKZ010000461.1, read as the reverse complement.
TCGCCTTTAGCGGCCACATCGTCGTTGCTGCGCTCACAGCTTGCGCCTGGCAGGTGGGTTCAAAATAAATGAGAAGAAAGAAGGTTCAGGGTAACAAATTTTGTTTTGTTTTTTTCTTAATATTTGATATTTTCATTAATTCTTTCAATTGCCCTTTCTCCCTCACACAATGCTCATTTCACCCAAGCGTTATCCCCTCCTCCCAACACGTGGTGGTGTCAACTACAGGAGGCGTATCCAGGGTGGGGGTTTACAATGGTGTGGGTGCTGGTGATGCATGGCCCTGAAAGATACTTCTGCCATACTGCCTCTCTCTCCCTCACACACCGCCCTCTTTCCCCCCATACCTTATTCCCCTTTTCCCAACGGATATGAATGTGGACCACAAGAGGCGTATCCAGGGTGGGGGTCTGCAATGGTGTGGGTGCTGGTGATGCATGGCCCTGAAAGATACTTCTGCCATACTGCCTCTCTCCCTCACACACCGCCCTCTTTCCCCCCATACCTTATTCCCCTTTTCCCAACGGATGTGAATGTGGACCACAAGAGGCGTATCCAGGGTGGGGGTCTGCAATGGTGTGGGTGCTGGTGATGCATGGCCCCCAAAGATACTTCTGCCATACTGCCTCTCTCTCCCTCACACACCGCCCTCTTTCCCCCCATACCTTATTCCCCTTTTCCCAACGGATATGAATGTGGACCACAAGAGGCGTATCCAGGGTGGGGGTCTGCGATGGTGTGGGTGCTGGTGATGCATGGCCCCCAAAGATACTTCTGCCATACTGCCTCTCTCTCCCTCACACACCGCCCTCTTTCCCCCCATACCTTATTCCCCTTTTCCCAACGGATGTGAATGTGGACCACAAGAGGCGTATCCAGGGTGGGGGTCTGCAATGGTGTGGGTGCTGGTGATGCATGGCCCCCAAAGATACTTCTGCCATACTGCCTCTCTCTCCCTCACACACCGCCCTCTTTCCCCCCATACCTTATTCCCCTTTTCCCAACGGATATGAATGTGGACCACAAGAGGCGTATCCAGGGTGGGGGTCTGCGATGGTGTGGGTGCTGGTGATGCATGGCCCCCAAAGATACTTCTGCCATACTGCCTCTCTCTCCCTCACACACCGCCCTCTTTCCCCCCATACCTTATTCCCCTTTTCCCAACGGATATGAATGTGGACCACAAGAGGCGTATCCAGGGTGGGGGTCTGCAATGGTGTGGGTGCTGGTGATGCATGGCCCCCAAAGATACTTCTGCCATACTGCCTCTCTCCCTCACACACCGCCCTCTTTCCCCCCATACCTTTCCCCCCTTTTCCCAACGGATATGAATGTGGACCACAGGAGGCGTATCCAGGGTGGGGGTCTGCAATGGTGTGGGTGCTGGTGATGCACGCCGCCCAAAGGGACATCCGAGAGAGATCGCACTACTCGGTTGATGTCATTATCGCTCTCTACCTCGCTCCACTCCTCTGGCAAATCACTCGGTTCGTCTGGTCCCGCCCCCCTCCGCCTCCGTCCCGAAAAGAGCTCATGGTATCGGCTCTTGCTGATAGGGAGGCTGATCTGGTAAAGGCAGTCAAGGAAGGGGATCTTGATTGGGTGAAATGGACTGTTGAGATGGCACGGCGTGAGGCGGATGCGAAGGAGAAGGAAGAGGTGGAGGGGGGTGCGGAAGCGGGAAACGCGGAGAGGGGTACTGCTATGCAGCAGTGTTTGGCTCACCTCGGAACTGTGCTGATTTTAACCATGCTTGGGGTGGTGCTGCTGGCGATTTTGTTATCGGATGAAGGGCATAAGGCTGTCCTTGAAAAGAAGTAGGGTGTACAATGTACCGCGGTAGTACGTGTGCTTTTGTTAGAAAATGTTAACTTAGGACCTCCTGGAATTTATTACCGTAGCATTTGGACTGCTTGATGTGATGAGGTGCTGCATGTGCGGTACCTGGACGTGCTGCTGATTCTTTCCTCTCTTCAGAGCAATTCATACAAAAAATTGCAGCAATAAGGGCCGGCTGGCAGTCACACAATACAGGTAGCGTTCTGCTTGACCGAGCAATCAAGGTGTGCTGCTTCTTTCCACTGTGCTAAGAACGCTTCATACACAAAGTGCAGCAATACAGGCAGGATACTACTGACTTGACTGACAACGTATCAACTGGGCTGCAAAGTACCGCAATCAACTAAAATGCAAAGAAAGGAGATGCATCGCAAGGCCTCCTGGTTTTGAGGCGCCTCGAAACCAGCAATTGCATCGCATTGCCTCCTGGGCTGCCAAGACAAGCCACGAAGACAATTTACAAAGGCAAGCCACACGAACGCATTTCGCAAGGGCAAGACACAGTGTCAGTTAGGTAGGGCAGTAGGAGCCTGGGATTGAAAGGTAGATGAGGGAGGTTGAGGGAGATGGAGGGAAGATGGAGGCATTGCATAAGGGAACATGAGAAGCGTGATAGAGATGTAAGGCAGGGGAACAGCAAGGGGTAAGTGTGGGGAAGATGAGAGGTCAGTTGGTGGAAGGGGGGAGAGGGGGAGGAGGGTGAGGGGGTGGGTGGGGTGAAATATGAGGGGTGAGCGGGGGTGGAGATGATCGGGGATGGGGGGTGGTGGGGGAAATGGGGGTGATTGGAAGGGAAAGGAGGGCTGAGGGGGGGAGAGCAGATGGGTGAAAGGAGGACGGGGTAAGATGAGGGGTGCGACGGGGAGATGAGGGGAGAAAATGGAGCAGGGAATGGCGGAGGGATGACGGGAGGTCGAAAGAAAAATGAGGGGTAAGTTGGGGAGGAATGAGAGGTGGGGGGAGCCGAGAGAGTGGAGATCGGGGGAGACGATTGGCGAACTGGAAGGAGAGCGGAGAAAGATGAGGGGAATGTGGAGGGGAAATGAGAGGAGAGTGGGGAAAGATGAGGGGAATGCGGAGGGGAGATGAGAGGAGAGCGGGGAAAGATGAGGGGAATGCGGAGGGGAGAAGCGGGGAAAAATGAGGGGAATGCGGAGGGGAGAAGCGGGGAAAAATGAGGGGAATGCGGAGGGGAGATGAGAGGAGAGCGGGAAAAGATGGGGGGAATGCGGAGGGGAGATGAGGGGTCAGGGGTAAGAAGATGAGGAAGATGTGCGGAAAGAGCAGGGAGAGATGAGGAGAAAGCGAGGGGGGAGGAGGGGAAGAGGAGAGAGGGAGGAGATGAGGAATGTCCCCCCTACCCAACCACACCCCGCACCCCATCCCCCCTCTCCATCTTTACCCACCTCCCCCTCTCACCCCCCCTCCCCATCTTTACCCACCTCCCCCCTCTCACCCCCGCTCCCCATCTTTACCCACCTCCCCCCTCTCACCCCCCCCCCTCCTCCCCTCCCCCTCTTCTTCCCTCCACTCCCCTACCCCCCTTCCGCCGCTCGCACCCCCCACCCCACCCCCCTTACATTTCCCCTTTCCATTTTTTTACCGTCTTGCCTCGTAACGGGCCTGCAACCGCTTAACCACATGCCTAACGCCATCGAATAGTCGGCAGTGCCGACGCTAACGGGTGCGATGCGAACCGAAGCTACTAATGCGCCCGCATCGTAAGTGTAATCGACGGTGTTGATGCTCCTAAGCAGTCCGAAATGTGTCCTCAGAACCTACTTCTTCGGTTTAGGGTACCAACAATTCCGACGTTGTAAATTGGGTATCCCCCTTTAAGAGCACACATGCATGACCAATAATTCATGCGGTGTTGTTGTTAGAAAGGAAAACAGTAATCTGAACTCATAAACTACACAAACACCTGCATCACACTATTAAGTTTTTGTCAACTACGTTACAAACATGGGACACTACTCAACCGTACTTCGCGTGACCCAACAGCGAGTTCAAATCATTCACGCGCCGCCATCTCGTCTTCCAGGGCACTCACTCACACACTCGACTTTCAAACTTTTTTTCGAAATGTAGGAGACGGCAACATGGTGGCATGAGGCGCAGGTGAGAGCGCAAACAACAACGGGAAATGGTAAGGAGAGGGACAGAGGTGGGCGGACAGAGGAGAGGAGGTGTGTGAGATGCATCCTCACGCTTCTCACTGCTCCACTCTTGCTCTCATACCCCTATCCCTCCCCCACTCCCTCTGCTTGTCGCTCCCACTTGCAGCCAGGAGAGGGACAGAGGTGGAAGGACAGAGGAGAGGAGGTGTGTGAGATGCATCCTCACGCTTCTCACTGCTTCGCTCTTGCTCTCATACCCCTATCCCTCCCCCACTCCCTCTGCTTGTCGCTCCCACTTGCAGCCAGGAGAGGGACAGAGGTGGAAGGACAGAGGAGAGGAGGTGTGTGAGATGCATCCTCACGCTTCTCACTGCTTCGCTCTTGCTCTCATACCCCAATCCCTCCCCCACTCCCTCTGCTTGTCGCTCCCACTTGCAGCCAGGAGAGGGACAGAGGTGGGCGGACATAGGAGAGGAGGTGTGTGAGATGCATCCTCACGCTTCTCACTGCTTCACTCTTGCTCTCATACCCCTATTCCTCCCCCACTCCCTCTGCTTGTCGCTCCCACTTGCAGCCAGGAGAGGGACAGAGGTGGGCGGAAATAGGAGAGGAGGTGTGTGAGATGCATCCTCACGCTTCTCACGGCTCCACTCTTGCTCTCATACCCCTATTCCTCCCCCACTCCCTCTGCTTGTCGCTCCCACTTGCAGCCAGGAGAGGGACAGAAGTGGGCGGACATAGGAGAGGAGGTGTGTGAGATGCATTCTCACGCTTCTCACAGCTCCACTCTTGCTCTCATACCCCTATTCCTCCCCCACTCCCTCTGCTTGTCGCTCCCACTTGCAGCCAGGAGAGGGACAGAAGTGGGCGGACATAGGAGAGGAGGTGTGTGAGATGCATTCTCACGCTTCTCACAGCTCCACTCTTGCTCTCATACCCCTATTCCTCCCCCATGTTGGTGCAACCCTACGGTTTGCACTCGGCTTGTTGTCCGTGTGCGTGCATGCGTGTGTGCATGGAATGGTATGAGGGCATGAGAAAATATATATTTCATGCTTATAATAGTGTGTGAATGATGAGCCATGATGTCGAATGTGTGTGTCGAGTCAATAGCGAGTTATCGCTAGTTGTGGGTCACGTCGACGTTTGTGTGTGTCTCGCGCGGTTTCTGTTTTTGTCGTGTGTGGAACGTTCGGCGTGTCGCAGGTGTGTGCAGCAAACACCCAAGAACTGAAGGATGAGTTTATGGTGAATAACTAGAGCTTTGGCTTCAAGATTCAAGCGATTTCAAAGCTCGCCAAAGGGGCAAACTCCAAGATTGTGAGAATAGTTACATTACAATTTGTAGTGTAACATTTGGCACGTGACGCGTGGCACAAATTCGCCGCGTTGCAAATTTGAACCAATCAAAATGCCCTTGCACCCTTGGTCGACCTAAACTGGTGGAAACCGATATCTGGTTTCCCTCCGTCAACCAAGGCCGTTGGTTTGAGCGCCCAGTTTCGATCGGTGCAGTGCGTTTCACAGGTAGAATAATACAAAACATAACAGTTATAAACAGTCGGGAGGGGTTCTTAACACTTAAGTAAGGGGACTCTTTTCAAACAGAGGCTCATCTCCCCCATTGCTCCCGTTCGAGAGGGGGTAGTCGTCCTCGATCGCCATTTCTCACTTTTTGCTTACTCGATCTCTCACATTCCTCCAGAGCTCTTGCTTCCTAGCGATTTCCCGTTTCCTTAGCCAACCCCTCCTTCATTTTTGCCGATTCGACTCGGCGGTGCTGGTGTTGTGACGCACCGACGACCGATCCAGGAGTCCATGTACGTGACAGGGTCAGGTTAAACGTTTAGAGATTTTTTTTTTTTTTTTTTAATACTTTTTTTTTTTACTTTTGCAATCATTCAGTCGTGAAATCAATTGTACTAACGATAAAATTTATTGCTGAATACTCATCTAGCTGCCGAATCAGATATCCAGCAGAAACCAAGTTGCATGAACTTAAGGTTCGTGCCTAACTCTCGTTTTCAATGGCCCTGTTTTGTTTCTGCAGACAATCGTGCATGTGGTCGGCTGTTCTCCCAACAGATCTTCAGACTCATTTTTCTGGTGAGGTGTTGCCTGATATATGCAGAACAATCAATACTAGATTGACTAGTGTTCGTTTCCATGTTTTGTTTTTCTGGTTTACCGTGATGGTTTTACAATTTTTGTCACTTGCGTATTAACCCTGCATTTGAATTTCATGTGTTTGTTCATGCAGGTGTGCAGAAGGTTTCTGAGCAGGGTCCCCTCTGCCAGGGCGGAACCTGCATTTTGTGGCTGTAGTTAGAGTGACATTTAGCAGCTGGTGTTGTATTTCTGTACACATTTTGTGTAATACAGAAATTGATTGAGCAAGTGTGATCTCCAGTCCAGTATGGAGGAAGACAGCAGACCCTACAAGTGTGACCTTTACCCCCAATGTGTTGCTGAATTCGCATTAGCACATGAGAAAGCACGGCATATGAGGAGAGGACAGCACAAGAGCAGAGTGGAAGAGGCACCATCGGAGGGGTTGCGCGATGACAGCAGCCAAGGAGGAGCTATAGAAAGGCTACGAGCAGCTGCAAACCGTCTTCGTTCACGATCCAGCAAGCGCACGCGCTCTGACACGCAACCTGGGCCGAGCCACTTGGATGTGCAGCCCGACGCCGCAGAACTGAACGAGGACGAGACCGGCTACGCGTTTGCACCAGAGTGTGATGCAACGTCTGTTGATATTGATGCTCGTGCCTACCGTTTCATTCGCAATGTGGCAGGAGGATCCGGGCTTTCGCGTGCAGATATAACGGAGTTGACATCCATTCTCGTTGAAATTGTGGCCAATCCCGACAGGCTCACACTCAAGTCGCTCGCAGACTTCGACAAGTACGAGGAGGCGCAATTGGCCGGGGCCAACATTGAACCGTTTGAGCAGGTCGAGCTTACCAAGGATGGGGACCTGAAGCCCGTGATCCTGTGGCGGCGTTCGGCTCTTACGTGCGTCACGAGCTTATACGAGAACGTGGCGAATGCTCAGGGTTTCGTTGTGCGACTTCCTAAGAATTGTAACCCAGCCAAACGAATCTACAAGGGTCCTAAGACGGGGAGTTGGTGGCGGGAGGTTCTGCGTCTGCTGCCTGCAACTGATCCGGGGAAGGCCGTCGCTGCGGTGATCATCTATTCGGACGAGACGACTCTCACGGTTGATGGCGGACTTAAGGGTTGGCCGGTGTACATCTCACTAGCCAACATTGCGCCGGGGAATCGGTGGAAACCCCACGGCCATCGACTATGTGCTCTCCTACCCGATGATGACGAGAGTTTCTTCACGCATGCAGACAGCGAACGACGGCGGCTTGAAGTATTTCAAGAAGCGTTGGATCTTATCATGAAGGACCTGAAGATGGCACAAAACGAGTAAGTACATGTACTGTATGCTTAGGGACGCACTTCATTTGGTGTTTACATTTGCTAACATGGCCATGCGTGCAGTGGAGTGGAGCTGACGGACCCATACGGTATTCGCCGTACGGTCTTTCCGATCACGTACGCATACATTGGAGACTATCCGGAGCAGTGCAAAGTTGCGAGCACCAAGTCTGGCATCAAGACTCGTTTTCCATGCCCTAGGTGCACCGTTCCGAAGGAGGAGTTGAACAACATGGCGTACCCGCTGGTGTTTCGAACAGAGGCATTACAAAAGGAACGTGTCATGGAGATGGAGCGCGAGACGGGGGTCATGGCACGCAACGACTTGACGAAGCTATACAGTACACACTTCGTCAAGGTACTCTCAAATTTTTGCTTGCCTTTGCATTCGTATGCGATTAATAATATTCGTTTGTCATTTCACAGCTACGGATCCTGACGCTTGTGTGTGTGTGTGCGTATGCGCGTGTGCGTGTGCAGGTGTGCGTGTGCGTATGTGTGCGTGCGTGCGTGTATCTGTGTGTGCGTGTGTGCGTGTGTGTGCGTGTGTGCGTGTATCTGTGTGTGCGTGTGTGCGTGTGTGTGTGAGTGCGGATGTGTGTGTGTGTGTGTGTATATGTGTATGTGTGTGTGTGTGTATGTGTGTGTGTGTGTGTGTTTGTGTGTGTGTGTGTGTGCGCGCGCGCGTATGTGTGTGTCTGTGCGTGCGTGTGTGTGTGCGTGTGCGTGTGTGTGCGTGCGTGCGTGTATCTGTGTGTGCGTGTGTGCGTGTGTGCGTGTGTGCGTGTGTGCACGAGTGCGGATGTGTGTGTGTGTGTGTGTGTGTGTATGCGGATATGTCTGTGTGTATGTGTGTATGTGTGTGTCTGTGTGTGTGTGTGTGTGTGCGCGCGCGTATGTGTGTGTGTGTGTGCGTGTGTGTGTGTATGTGCGTGTGCGTGTGTGTGCATGCGTGCGTGCGTGTATCTGTGTGTGCGTGTGTGCGTGTGTGCACGAGTGCGGATGTGTGTGTATGTGTATGTGTGTGTGTGTGTGTGCAGATGTGTGTGTATGTGTGTATGTGTGTGTGTGTGTGTATGCGTGTATGCGTATGTGTGTGTGTATGTGTGCGTGTATGTGCGTGTATGTGTGTGTGTGCGTGTGTGCGAGTGCATGTGTGTGTAAGTGTGTGTGTGTATGTATGTATGCATGCATGCATATGTGTGTGTGTGTGTCTCTTGCAGAGTGCCTTGTGGGGACAACGCTTTGGCGACACGGATTTCGGCAACCCGTACAGACAACTCACGTCTGACATCATGCACATGTCCCTCCTCGGCGTATACAAGCACATACTGGAGGGTCTCAAGTCGAAGCTCACTGATCGCACATTGCGTGAGCTCGACGCTGCCCTCGAGCGGATCACCAAGTACAGCAGGCAGTCATTCTTTCGGATTCCTTCACACACTGCTGGCTATTTCAGCGGCCACAACACCTTCAAGGCCTTCCACCATCAGGCGGTCATGCAGGTGCTGCCAGCGCTACTGGTGATGGCGAAGGTGGACCAGAGGACGATTCGCGCAGTGGAGCTGTATTGCACATGGCACACGGAGGCATGGCACCGCACGTACCACACCGATGCTTCCTTGGCGAACCTTGACGAGATAGCGCGCACGTGAGTACGATCTTTGCATTACCTGCATCTCATTGCATGTCTTGTGATGCCTCGTTTGTTTTCGCTGCTCCATATTTCCATTTTTAACCCTATGTTGTCCTTGTACCGTGCTGTTGCGTGCTATGCAGGCTCGTTCCGATGCTGATGGATGAGTTCACGGTAGACGATCAAGCATCAAACTTCAACGTTCCGAAGATTCACGCGATGCTGCACGTTAGTGACGACATCAGGCGTCGTGGCGTACCGATTCACTACTGCACCGATGTCTACGAGCATGTGCACGTGGCGTTGATGAAGAGACCATACCGAGCGTCCAACAAGAGGAACGCCGAGGCATCGATCACGCGGCGTTGCCTTACATCAGAGCTCGTCGACTGGTTGAGTGCCAAAGATGAGGTTCCTGATACTCACGCACGTGCAGCCGCCCTTCAGCAGGTGTGTTGTTTGTTTCTCGTTCTATTCGATTTCGATGGATATCTATCTTTCACATGCCTGGTGTTGTCTTATGTTGACTCCTCTTGTAGTTGCTCGCTTAGCACGGTGTGTCATGCTGCGTTTTCAAACCCACATGTGTTATCTGTTGTTGTTGTATTCCTGTACCCTTATTGTACTCATAATTGCAGGCCATAGAGACTGGAGTTCCTACTGTTACAGGGACGACAACAAAGTTTGTATTGGGCGACGAGCGTAACAAGAACTACATGGCGTACATAACGAGCGTCCCAGGAGACTTTGACCTCCTGGAGGATAATATTGTATCCTACCTCAAAGACGAGCATCCGAGGTACATTTTTCTCGTATGATAGAGGTGCATTCAGGTGTTGCGGTACCACCCGACGACGATTTCACGAGGTACAGCAGGTATCCATAGTATGCACGAGCGACTCACGCATTCCATGGTAGTCCTTGGTTTTCGGATGTGGATATTGAGGGGGAGGACGATGAGAAGAAGAAAGTGGTATGGCACGCGAAGCTTTTTCTCCTATTCACATTGCGATGGACTGTGTGCACTGCTGGCGATGGGGAAGAGGAAGATACGGAGGAGCAGTTTTCGCAGCAGCTTGCATTTTGTCGTTATTACGGCTCTCTTCCACAGTCTGCGACGATGGACATGAAGACCTTGAACTGGTGGCCGTCTCGCCACGGGTATGGGGTGTTGCCTGTAGAGAGTATTTTGCGGGTTCGCCACGTCGTTCCCAAAACCATTGACCCGGCGCATCCTGGGGCAACATTTATGTTGAATCACTTTAGATGGTAGGTAGTGATTATGAAAATATGATGTTTTGTAAATACGTATATATTTAGGGTTCTCTCTGTTCGCGTTCACGTTTCTTTAAATACTGCATTTTGAGATGTGTCCAATACTCGCATAACTTGAACTATAGTTTATATTGCACACTTGTGGAATTTCTTACAATTTTCCCATGAATGTTCTACGAAAGGAGCGTCTAACAAAAAAATGCCTGTATCGTTCAATACCACATTGAAGAATTTTTTGTCACCAACACCCATTACGACCACTATGAAGAACAATAAACCATATGTAAAACGTAGTGCAACTCATTGAGCCGCATTGAAACTCTCGCGCATGACCCAGAATGACATGTCGTGTAGTTCTTGCATTCGTGGTGCGTGAGTTGTCGCGTGTGTCTGCATTCACGGAATTGTCTCAACTGGGCCAGTGGCAGTTCTCGGCTGCACTGCTGTAGATACAGGTCAGCTTTGACTTGCATGCTTCGGATGTGTTCGCCAACGTCGCAAGTACCGAATAGCACGCGAGAAAGGTCGATGGACTTCAAGTTTTTTCATGACAGCTATACCCCCCCCCCCCCTGAAAACATGTCCGGACTATCACTTTAGGTATTACGTAAGTACCCAACTATCGAGACGGGTCGGTTGGGGACTTGCGTGTAGCACCGTCTCGGTTTTAACGAAGTCGAGGCAATGCGACCTGTACAAGTCAGGTACAACAACACAAAAACGTCATACCCAACCGGCTAAGCGGCGGTGTGCGAGAGCGTTCGCGTGGCTGCACTTGGCAGCAAAGCGGTGCCACAGTTCATTTCGTGGCTGCACCTGGGAAGTAAAGCAGTGCGACAGTTGCACAGCGTGGCTCTACATGGGCAGCAAAGGTGCCCAGTTGCACAGAGTGTCTCTACCTGGGTTGCAAAGTGGTGCCCAGTTGCACAGCGTGGCTCTAATTGGGCAGCAAAGCGGTGCCCAGTTGCACAGCGTGGCTCTACCTGGGCAGCAAAGCGGTGCGACCGCTGCACAGCGTGGCTCAACCTGGGCAGAAAAGAGGTGCAACAGTGGACGCGTTAACTTTGCCTCGTTGAACCGCTCCAACCACTCACGTTAGCAACTGGTTCCAGCGGGTGTTGTTTTTTTCCAATTAAACGCTATCGCGTCATGTGCGCCACCACGTAGCTTTTCACTCGCCACCTTTGTGCTCCTGCCTCATCCAACGTGGCCCGGGAGGCAACGGTGTGATGTTGAGCAGATAGACGAAACTTAAATTTCGTCCGTCCAGAAGCCACATGCCGACAAACGTCAGCCAAATACAGCTGTACGATGCAGGTGGGCGGCCAACGCACCTCTGGTGAACGCCAGCGGGGACGAAGCCGCTACCGCTCATCGTCCCACGAGGTGCTACTCACATCCTCTGAAACCCCACACACCTTTCCCTTCTCTCCCCTCTCTCCCTTCCCCGTTGGCAGACGAAAGGGTTACCTGCTCTATCTTCGTGTCTCAGTTTGGAAATTCAAACTTCGAAATTTCAAACTTGGTTCAAACTTAGCTCGGCAGACTCTGTTTCCCATTCTATCCTCGTGCTACCCATGCCGAGCCTCCATGCAGTGCGAAGTGGGTCGCTGGTTTGGTAAACACCCCGCCAGCCAATCATGGTGCGCGTGTCAACCCTCGAGTTTACTCTTTCATTAGTGTTTCATTCGTTCATAGTTTCGCCCGCTTTTTTGTCACATTGCCCCATGTATTTAAATAGGTAGGCTGGCAACTAGCGGGCTATACGTTTGTCGTCCGTTATATTTTGTTTCACACCTAGTTGAAGATGGCACGCGGTAATGCTCGTGATCTTGTCCCTGAATCATTGCGTACGCTGCAGACTAGACATGCTCTGCCTCGGAACAGCAAAACCAATCATAAGTATATTGGGAACAACTCTACTGCAGGTAAGTTCACTTGTTTTTATTAATTGCAGATATTCTTAACCTATATCTCACCCACGTTTCTGTATACCTGATTGTCGCAGAAGCATGCCACGAGGACGATGCTGACATTCAACCGCCTCGCCGCGGTGTTACCGGCCAACGGCACAAGCAAGCGAGGCGGAGCCTCGATAACATCAATAACGGCTCTGCCGGTGGGACAACCATGGCGGTGCAGGGAGTAGGTGTGAAGACTAAATCCGACCCCCGTCGCCCGCCATTGAACGCTTCTGCCGCCGATGGAAATGCCAGGGTCGTCGGTGGTTCCCCTTCTTCCTCGGGTCCTCCGGCTGGTGCTGTGAACCCTGCTTCCCCTGCTGCTGTTGTTACTGCTGCTCCCGGATCTCCCCCTTCTGCTGCTGCTGCTGCTGCTGCTGCTGCTGCTGCAAATCCCGGATCTCCCCCTGCTGCTGCTTCTGACGATGGTCCCCCTGGTGGTGGTGATGTCGCTCCCAATGCTGTTGTCTCTGCTGAGAGAGATGCTCCTGAGGAAGGTGCGTGTGTGTTTCAGTTTCCGATCTCCTTCACCTCACCGGTAAAACTAGATCGTAGCTATTGCGCTATGCATGATTTCGTTGAGGTGCACGTGGTTTTATCAAATTTAACAACTTCTGGTTTTGTCTTGTTTTTTCCCCACCGACAGGAAACGCTGATCAGTCCCCGATGGAGATGATTATGTCCCGCGCGAAAGGGAGAGTGTATGCAACTGATGCCGCCCGGTTTGACGAGGAGGCGCACGCCAAACCGGATGTGAATGAGGAGTTGCAAGTCAAGGCGGAGAGCCAGAAGGCAATTGCAGGCGTGTATCAGAAGGAGAACGGACGCCTCGCTGAAGACCTGAAAAGCGCCCTGGTGCTTTTAACGCACCTTGCAAAAACGTGTCAGCAAGTGGACCAGTCGACACTCGACTGGAAGGTATCGTTTCATATGGCTTAAGTCACTGTTTCGGTTTCACACTGTTCTGACTTTTCAGAAATACATCAAGGAAGCGTGCGACGATTCTCTGTTCAAGCAGGAAACGCTCAACCTCAACCCCGACTCTGAAACCATGCTTAATGCTTTAATTAGTAAGTATTGACGGTTCCTTTGTCAACGACTACAATTCTGTTCATTATTACTATTGCTTACTACCCTTTACTCGTGTGCAGGGAAGGCGGGCTACACCCCCGAGTCACTCGAAGGACTGCAAGTGGCTGCGATTACCAAGTCCCAGGGCAAGCTCAAGGATGCGAGCGAACGGTTCAACAACCGTATCGGGAAGATTTACCGCTTCTGTCGCTGTTACGGGTTGAGCCGGGAGCCTTGCATCTTCATGAGGGAAAGGCGCACCCTCAAGGGCGAGCTCACCTACGGCGAGCTCGAAGACTTCGCGAAGCTGTGTGTGAACTACGTGACTAACAACTCTGACTGTAAGTGTTCAAAGATTGCTGAAAATTTCTTTAAATTATCGGTTGTGCGTTGGTTTTAACCACATGTTTCTTTCTGCAGTTTTTTTGGGCATTTATTGGCATGTGTGGGAGGGGACACCGTTCTCGAGTCCAGAGTTTATCAAGTGCGCAACCCTTTGGGACCCTGAATTTGACGGAGGACTTCCCATCCCCTTGTTTCCTGACCAGCTGTTTGTCATTCTTGCAGCGGTAAGTTAGTCACGTTTTTCAGTTTGTGGTTCTATCATTTTTCTTTGTTTAACCGTTGTTTGTGCGATGTATATGTATCAGGTGCGATTCAAGCTCCATTATCCGCACAGCAAAGCCCAGTTCAAGCGGTCAGGGGACCCGGCTTCTTTCTCCAGGCAGGCACGGGTGGTGCAGCGCTGGATCAATGAGGGCCCCGTTGAACGTGACGGGGATTGTGTTGGCATTGGCAGCATCTGCATTGTTGGATGGCAGGAGATCTCTGAAGCCGTCCTGGAAGCAGATGAGCTTGGTGATTTGACTCGACAGGACCTCACCTCTAGGGCCTCCTATCGCAGGGTTTATAACGAGAACGGGGTGCAGCAGGAGCTGTACTAGATCGCCCATTTACTAGGAGCAGTTTTACTAGATGTAGCTCATTTAGTAGAATGTTTGCGTAATTATATCAATAATTTTAAATGTTATTTTTACTTTTTTGCTTCTGAGCGTACGAAATACCAGATACAGTAATTTATAATCTGCGTTTTAGCATACCCACTATTGAGGATATATTTATAATCATGTTCGTGAATAGGCTTTAAATCGTCCAATATAAAACGTAAAGAGAACTGATTCAAAATCAGTACACGCAACTTTCTAGGTTTCATCGAAAGTAAACATTCAGGGGCACTTCCGCTATACGAACAATTTTGTAGGTTACCTTAACATAAAAAAACGAAATTGATTGATTTGAGTGTGGTCACCTTTTGTTTTTGCGAGTCAGCGTTTAATGCAAATGATGCTGACGTGACATCGAAACAAAAAGCAACCTCGTGCCCAATGAAGTCGACCCAGATGTCCGTAACACACTCGTGTAGATTTTCCCCACCATTTCTGCAGGTTCGGCAGCGATTCATTCGCCCAACCGAAAACCATTCGGGGGATAGATGCCACTAGCATAGAAAACCAATCGCCAAAACCAGGCAAATGCCTTGCGTAGAAAACCACTTTCCCAAACAATTGCAGGACCCCGGAAATTCCCGATGTACTTGATAGGCTGAAAATGTAATGTGCGCTCACTAACTTTGATTTCCTCTTTGCATTTCCATCGGCATAACTGCCGCTGTCTAACCATGCACACAATGTCCTCGTTGCCTTGTCATAACCTCGAATCTCTAAATCCCCTTCCGTTCCACTCACCAAATGTGCCGCCCTCGCATGCTCTCATTCTCCTCACACCATTCGTATCCGTACATTGCAGTGGCTTCATGATGAAGGATCCGAATGGCGTCGAGCACCTTGTGATACCCATGTTGTACGCGTGGGTCTGTGACCGGAGAGCTCCAGAATTACTTGCACCCTCTCGGGTTCGACATTTCGGCCGTGCAGCATATGCTATGCTCACAGGGTATGTGGCATGGCGATTGAGTGTTTATGATAATGCAATCACTGATCCCAAGACATGGAACTGGTTTTCTTTGTCTTGGATAATTTGTGTACTCATTCGGCCTAACTCTCGTTCGTGCAGGACCACTTGTGTGCCGTGTCAGCCCCCAACGTTACCCGCACTCCCGTGCAACAGCGATGGATTAAGGAAAACTGGTACAAAATGGTAGAACCGTGGAAAATGGTGGGGATGGAGTATTCGACGTTCGACGTGGATGTGAGTCTGATTAACGACGCCTAATGAACCCACATCAAACTCACTGCCCTCACATGCTTCATCATACTGGCTGCCCTCCCATGCCGTGACACTCCCCCCCAATGCGCTCACCTACCACATTCGGTCCTTGATTTGCAACACTACCCTCACTCTAGTCACTCTTTTCCTATACTTGCAGTCTTCCTTATGGCTGTAAGACGCTTGGGGCAAACCGTGGGGAAATCCTTACCTCGTCATATTTCCCGACATAATGCATCAAGCGGATCTGGGGATTCTTCATCACCTTGTCGCCGCCATCCGCTCCACCTATGGCAGGTTTCTTCCCTTGTTTGACGGGTGAGTGTAGGTTGCTGTTTACACAATTATAGCAGCTGGCATAGCTATGGGACTGTTTTCAAATTTCTGTTATAGTGAAGTGGGGCAGTGCATCGCAAGTTTGTTGTGTATTCCCTACCCATGTTCGCTCGTGTCATGCTCAGGCGCATGAAAACTCTGAGAGAGGGCATTCGCATGACTCATCTGCAGCTCCCCAACTCCACGTACTTTGTGTCCGACGCCCAAGTGGCGGCATTCGAGCATCGGTCTGTCCTGCAGGCAAGTGTTACCTATGTGTATTTGGTAGCAACCACCCGTCCTCTCCCCCGCTTGAATTGTTTCTCGCTACGTGCCAAAGCAGTAATGTGTATTGCTATGAACTTTGTATTGTCTACCATGAACGTTGCATTCCCTTCCCTAAATTCACAGGTGCTGATTTTTGTGGTTGCGGACAAGCTCGGGGACCTGCAGTTGCCATTCGAGCATACCTTGAGTCGTATCTGTACTGCGCCCGGCTCCCAGGGCACACGGAGAGCACACTTGCCCATTTGCAGGAATTGACTGACAAGTGAGCCATCGCCTTCTCCCCATTCGTGCATAGCCTTGTGGTCACGTGACCCTTAGATTGTGTAGACCCAACTTACCCATTTTTTTTTTTTTTTTTTTTTTTAGAAATGCACAAAGTCGGTTTTGAATAGTGCAGACTCTTTCACCATACCCTGCCGTCTGTCTGTCATTTGTCTCCATTCCACTCATAGGAGTGACATAACTTAGGAGGGAGGGAGGGCCAGTGGTGTGCGTGGGGCTTTGTTATGCAGTGTACGCTTCAAATCCACATTCCTAGCCTTACAAGCCCTTTTGTATGCCCTTCTTTTCTGCCAATGACAGGTAGAGGCGGAGCTGAGAAGGGAGGTAGGTGGAGAGGTGTGCATGGGGCTCTGATTTGCTTGTCATTCTTCAATTCCATGCTACCACCCTTACCAGCCCCTCGTATGCCCTTCTACCCCCCCAACTGAAAGGCAACCTCAAGCCGGATGGAGGGGATTGGCTGAGGTGTGATTGGGGCTCTGTTTTGCTCCTCACGCCTCACTTTCACACTCCGTCCCTAAACCCAGCCCGTTGTGTGCTCTGCACTCCTTTTGCATACACCCCATTTCCCAATCCCTGCTATGTACAGTCTTGTGGCCACGTTACAGGAAGCTTTTCCGACCCAAAAATCAAGTTGGTGCATCATAAAAACTCACCTCCTCTCTCATTATGTCCCCGCTATTCGGAGGGGGGGTCATGTGTCGGAGTACTCTACGAACATGTGGGAGCACTTGCATGCCCCCCTTCTGAAAAGAATTTATCGCCGATCAAACAGGCGCAACGCCGATGCTCAAATAATGAAACATCACGAGAAGAGTGCGGCTTTTATCACGTTGGAGGACGAGGACGGTGTTCGCTACACCATCATGCAACAGGTAACTAACTCATGCTAAGCTGATATTCGAGTTCAACCTCACTGCCCTCCCATGCCGTCATAAACCTCACTGCCCTCACACACCCTCAACCTCCTCTCTGCCCTCCCATGCCCTCACCCTCCTCTCTGCCCTCCCATGCCCTCACCCTCCTCTCTTCCCTCCCATGCCCTCACCCTCCTCCCTGCCCTCCCATGCCCTCACCCTCCTCTCTGCCCTCCCATGCCCTCACCCTCCTCTCTGCCCTCCCATGCCTGCATCACCATCTCTGTCCTCCCATGCCCGCATCAACCTCCCTGAGTTAAGGTCTTCCGCATTCCCGAATTTATTTTTCCAATCCCTACTCACCCCACCCATAGGCGATGGACACAGGACGAGCAGTGTTGACGAGGGAATCCGAAGCACTTGCTGTTTCTCCGGCAAGTGACCCGACATCCAATAAGTTCTTTGCATCACGCCGGTCGCGGCAGTACCCAAGTGCACACAGAGCTTTGCCTAATGCCCTTGCAGATTACGGCATTACCGCGCAGACCGTTCAGGTATGTTTTATGGTCCTAGCCGGCTGTTTTTTTAACCACTTTTGTTTTGCAACAGAATCCTCAGACGTACACATACTAATGTATCTTGCGTGGTCTTGTGGCAGACCCATGCAACAGTGGCAATGCCAGCGTCAACTGACAAGAACGCCTCAAGGGTAGCTCATTTTGTGAGAGCAACCCCCGAGTGCCATAAGAGACCCTGGTATTCAGACATCGCTGTTTGGTGTGAGGGGGAGAGAGTGACCTACGCAAAGTTGCTGTTGTTGTTTCGTTGCTTCCAAGGAAGACAACACCATGAACTTGCGTACGTGGATTTCTATATGACAGCGGGCGAGGACGCAAAGACTGGATGTGTGCGCTTATGTTCTTACAACCCCCGCGCAATCACTGTTATCCCTATAGATTCTATTCTAGGTCATGTCCACGACGTGAAGTCTTTTTGACCCGGCTGATGTTAATGTATATTTCATGAGTAAATACATAATAGATTGAAGTAGCCGGTACTATCCCCGCAGTATTTGGATTAAAATCAAAGGAGGAATGGATAGGTAAAATCAGTGCACGGATATGCGGACATGATAAGTGGTGCAATTGTGTGCAAGCATTTGCTTCTCTGGGGCTCGAAACATTAGAGCGAGACATCATATTTGTTATGTAGCGTGATTAATAACGCCATCGACGATTATTCTGTATTTGGTACAAGAATATGGTTAATCGATACAAGAGTCTTTTTAAGCCACTTGAAATTATATATATACATGTCTAAACAAAGCGAACTTATTGTCAAGAAACGATATATTAATGTACGTTTTATAAGTTTATAAACATACTTAATGTCTTGATTGATGCGAAGCGTATGAATCTTTAATAAATTCGTGTGTGTGCACTATTCCTTCCCTCGTCGCCCTCAAACGTAATCCCGCTGGAATTCAGTCGGAAATCTTGAGACACCGTGTCAAACTTGGCGCGACTCGGTTACTGCTGAATTTCGCGCCAAAGCATGACCTGGTCCGGGAATTTCCATCCGAAAGCCAACGGTTTTCAGTCAAAAATCGATTGGAAAACCATCGGTGGCAAATATTTCGAATCCCACCCTCAAAACTGTCAAATTTGTCCAACCCCTGAACCAGGTTTATTGTGATGGTGTTCCTAGAGCACCATAAACAACTCTGTGTCTTCTCCTGCAGCCTTTTCGCTGACAGCGAGCAACCCATACCTCCCATAGGAGTAACTTACAAGTACCATCAATTGAGTCTGTTTTCGTTTCCTATCCTTCGCGATTCCATCTGAAGGATCTCTTTCCGCGTGAACTCCTTTATACAGGCTTCAGGCTACAAGCTCCACGAAGCAGTTTGAATTACATACAGCCAACCGGCTCGTACAAGCGGAAGCACCTGTCATGCAGCAGCTTAGAGTCTAGTGGGTGGGATGGGTTGGGTAGCTTTTAGAGAGTCTTAGAGCTGCGCTGCCTCGAGCTGAACCTTGTACGACGCTGAGGTTTTCGCGGCATGATATTCACCGCGAAAACTCTCCGTAAAACCTTCACTGTAGCTGCAAGAAAATAATTTCCCGTGGGTGCTTCAAATGGCATCTCCCCGTCGTTGAAGAATATCTTCAACGACTTTAATCACTCCGTTGGTGGTGTCAGCAGAATGAACGAGAATGAAATGAACTAGCAGCATGCATGAGTACAAGTAGCAAACCCTAATTGGGTTGTACCCCAGACCAGCCTACACAACATCCAGCATATAAGTTTGACACACCCCTATAGGCAAAGTGGGGGAGAACAAGAGGTCACAAGACCAGTCAAGAAAAGCAAAGCAAGCTCAGGATGGATCACGAAGTCACCACTCACTCTGAGCACAAGCAAGTGGCCACAAGGCCAGTTCACATGCAGAGTTATATAATGCAGAACAAGCAGTACAGTGATCAAAACCTAGCAAGTGTAAGCATGCAGGTATAAGTCAAGAAGTGAGCAAGTGAGGCCAAGTAGGCACAAGGACTAGAACAGTACAGAAACGCTGATGATCACAAGGCTGAAGTGCCTTGGTGAAGATATCAACAGTGTTGGCCAGAGAGGCCACATAAACAAGACGAAGCTGACCATGCTGCTGCAACTCACAAGCAAGGAAGTAGCGCAGAGCGATGTGCTTCGTCCTGTGCTCCAGTCTGTGCTCTTAACACAAGGCAATCATGGCCTTGTTGTCGACGTACAGAAGTGGAGGAGAACGAGGCGGCTCTCCCGAGTCTATCCGCAGGTAGGTGAGCCAGTGTAACTCCTGTGCAGCCATGGCCCCTGCGTAGATCTCAGCCTCACAACTGGAACTGAGAACAGAAGACAAGCGGGTAGACCGCCAAGAAACAGAGCCGGAGCCAAGGCTGAAAGTGTAACCCTGTGAAGACCGCTGCGTAGCCAAGTCGTCAACCCAAGAGGCGTCTGCGTGTCCATTGAGGACAACTGGACCCCGTCCTCCAAGCACGAGCCCCATGCCCGACGTACTGCACAAGTAGCGTATCACCCTCTTAGCGGCCTTCCAGTGCTCTGGCAGGTGTCTCCCGGGCGCAACGTAGCGTGCCAGGATGCTAAGAGGCTAAGCAAGGTCAGGTCGAGTGCAGATCATCAAGTACATGAGGCAGCCCACAAGCTCTGGATACGGGCCACTCGGCTCTACGGACTCGTCCGAAGGTGGAGCTGAGAGCGAGTGACCGGTAGGCAGAGGAGTGGACTGTGGCGAGGAAAACTGGAAGTCGAAGCGCTGAAGGACCTGCTGCACCATGTGTGACTGAGTCAAGGTAATGGTGCGCTGTGCTCTGTCCCGGGTGACCTGCAAGCCAAGATAGCTGCGCAGCTCACCCAGGTCTGTGCACGTGTGTCTCTTCTGCAGCTCCGACTTCACTAGGGCCAGTCCCTCAGTGTTAGCAGTGGCAAAGACCAAGTCATCGACGTACACGAGGATGTAGAACGGCGGCAGCGAAGTGTCAGTGCGTAGAGACAGCGACGGGTCAGCAGTCGAAGGAGCAAACCCAAGAGCCGCAAGCGTCGTCCTCAGTGTGTCGTGCCACTCGCGAGGCGCCTGGCGGAGACCGTAAACTGGCCGCCGGAGGCTCCACTGGGTACCTGCAGGAAACGACCCAGTGAAGCCAGGTGGGCGGCGCAGCCAGATCTCCTCGTGCAGGCTGCCCTGTAAGAAAGCTGTGCTGAAGTCAAGAGAGTGAAGCTCGTAGTCACGCTGAGCGGCGACGTGCAGCAGCACCCGAAGAGTGGTCATCTTCGGGGTAGGGGAGAAGGTCTGAAAGAAGTCAACTCCCTGTCGCTGACTGAAGCCTCGTGCAACGTAACGCGCCTTGAAGACAGGCGAAGAACCCGGCGGCCGCTTCACCCTGAAAATCCACATGCCACTGACGATGTTCGCCCCAGGTGGGGGAACCTCGTCGACGTAAGTGCCTGTGGACTTCCAGGAAGCCATCTCTGCGTCCATGGCTGTCTGCCACTGAGAGGAGTAGGGAACCTCTATCGCCTCTGCGTAAGAGCGCGGGGTCGGGATGTCTGGTGCATCCGGGTCTCCCTTAGGTGCAATCAGCATGGACACGAGATGAGGTACAGCAGCTGCAAAACACTCAAAGTCCTCCTGCCTGTCCTCAAGGACGTCCGTGCCAAGAGCACACTTACCCCCGACGGACGGAGGACAGACATAGTCAGACTCAGCAACAAGACTAGCGGCGTAGTCGAGGCGACAGGCGGCAGCAAAGTCAACAAGGTCAGCAACTAGGGTAGACGCAGCAGTGGACTCAAATGAAGGGTCAGTGACAACAGTGGCGAGAAGACGAGTGACAGTAGGACTAGCAGCACGAGCAAGGTGTGACGGCGGGTCAGGAACGTCAGAAAGAGAGGACGCAGGAGGAGACGGCAGAGGGACACGCTGTGGACCAGAGAAAGGACGAAGGGCCATCTGGTGAGTGCCAGGGACAGGAGAAGGACGCTGACGCGGAACACGACGACCAGTGCGAACAGCGCGAACAAACGACGCAGGACGAGACGCAGGCTCACGACGCGCTCCTAAATTTCCCGTCTGCTCAGTGTAAGGAGAAGGAGTAGGGCAGTGGGGAGGCTGGCTGTAACTGCGGCTGCGACTGGTCAGGCGGTGGACACAGTAAGGGAGGAGTGAGGCTAGTAGAAGGTGGGAGACCAAGAACTGCAGTGGAACGAAGTAAGGTCGCGGCCGCACAGTGCCTCCAGAACCAGCACCGACAGCACCAGCACCCCCAGCTCCAAGGTCTCCAGCTCCAACGCCCGCAGCACCACCAGCTCCAACAGCTCCAGCTCCAGCGCCTCCAGCTCCAACTCCTGCAGGACCTCCAGCTCCAGCAGCTCCAGTACCTCCAGTACGAGCACCTCCAGGACCAGCGACTCCAGTACCTCCAGCAGCTCCAGCTCCAACGCCTGCAGCACCTCCAGCTCCAGCAGCTCCAGTACCTCCAGTACGAGCACCTCCGGGACCAGCGGCTCCAGCACCTCCAGCAGCTCCAGCTCTAACACCTGCAGCACCTCCAGGACCAGCAGCTCCAGTGCCTCCAGCTCCAGGGCCTCCAGCGGCAGGACCCCCAGCTCCAGCAGCGCCACTCCGAAGGCTCCAGCGCCGAGCAAACCACTTGCGCAGCTGCGGTGGAGAGAGAGGCTCCCGCCGTGACGAGGCACCTGTAGGACCTCCAAGCTCAGCACCCCCAGGCTCAGCACCCCCAGACGCAGCACCCCCAGGCTCAGCACCCCCAGACTCAGCAACCCCAGGCTCCGCACTCTCAGGCTCAGCACCCCCAGGCTCCGTACCCGCAGACTAAGCAACCCCAGGCTCAGCACCCCCAGGCTCCGCACGCTCAGGCTCAGCACCCCCAGGCTCAGCAAGCTCAGGCTCAGCACCCCTAGCCGCACCACCCCCAGCAGCACCAGAGTCTACAGCGACCTCGACAGGCTCGACAAGGTCTACCTGAGACACACATGAGGGAGCAGGACCCTAAGGGGGGAGGGGGTCTACCGGAGGAGGACCTGTTGCGATGAAGAGCGGCGGGGGGGGGAGAGGTGCAGTGCGGTAGGGGAAGAGACGGTAAAACGGAACCGACTCGTCAAACGTGACGTCCTGAGAGGGCAGGACACGGCGCGAGGTGGGGTGGTAAAACTGCCAGCCAGGCGCGTCAGGGGGGAAGCCAAGGAAGACGCAGGGAATGGCGCGGGAGGAGAGCTTGTCCGCGGACGTATCGCGGACAAAGGCACGAGAGCCCCAGACCCGGAACACCGACGCATCGCCAACCTTCCCCGTCCAACGCAGTGTAGGCGAGGTCTCCGGCAAGGAGACACGGGGCCAGAGGTTGAGCTGATGCGCAGCGTACCGGACCGCAAACGGCCACAGAAAATGGGGGGCAGCCGCATGGATCATGGAGGTACGAGCGACCTCCATGATTAAGCCAATGCGGCGCTCAGCAACCCCATTCTGCTGCGGAGAGGCCGAAAGCGTGAACGACTGGCGAATGCCCTCCCCACGACAAAAGTCCCGCAAGAGGTCGGAGGAAAACTCACCACCTCTGTCAGAGTGCAGACGCAGGACTGGAAGGTCCGTGTGGAACCGCTCGCGGAGCTGGAGACGGACAGCGCGGATCCAAGGGATCAAAACATCAGGGACCTCACCCTGGTGTAACGCGTGTAGTCGTCAACAACCAGCAGAAAGTAGCGCTCGCGGCCCTGTCCACGGACGCGGGCTGGGCTCCACACGTCCATGTGGAGAGTATGCAAGGGAGCAGTCGTCGGAGGAAACGAGGAGGAGTGAGGAGTGGCGCGCTGCCGCCCCTCGACACAGGGAAGGCAGAGAGGGGCAGGCGAGGGTGGGAGGGGAGGCAGAGACTCGGGAAGACCAGAGACATGGAGACGGGAGTGCATGCCACGGAGGCGCTGCACTGAGCGGTGGTGCCAAAGGAGGGTCCGGTGCGACAGGGCGCGACACGAGCAGGGGGCCGCTTGCTGACCTGACGCAGACGCAGACGCAGCTACCTGAGGAGACACAGTAGTCAGTGTGTACAGACTCGACCCAGGCCGACGGGTGAACGTGGCCAGGTGCCGGCCAGTCCGGGAGCACGTACAGATCGCCACACGCCTCCCTCCTGGAGTAAAGGTGTCAACCCATACATCCTGAAGGACGACGTTGCTCACCAAGTTCGTAGAGATCGAGGGGAGGTGAAGACCTGACAGTGAGCCAGACGGAACCGCCGGACACGGGAGAACAGTGGAGGAACGTGCAAGGACTGGGCCCCCAAAGGGGTCAGCCAGAGAGACAGCAACAGGTGCAGCGAGCGGTGTGAGTGTGGTACGTCGCGAAAGAAACAGCGGGAAGCACCTGAGTCAAGCGTGAAGGTGTGCAAGGCCTCAGTAGGCGTAGTACCTGAGAGAGCAGACTCACCAGCACCTAGTGCAGCAGCCTCACCAGCACCTAGAGCAGAAGCCTCTATACCTGGGTCGGGCGGCATACACAGGTAACAGTCACCCTCAGCACTAACAGTCAATGCATACATGGCAGCAAGGATAGCATCATAATCAAGAGCAAAGATATCCACACCCTGCCTAAGCAGCTCTGCCCAGCGGGGGAGCTCAGTCGCGTCGGGAAACTTTGCGCAAAAGGCGTCGTCAAGACGGGAGAAGCAGCGGTGCTGGGTGTGAAACTTCCCGCATGTCTGACCAGAGCGGTCACCTACTGGCAGCGACCACTACCCCCAGACGCCCCACGCTGAGCAAACCACTCACGAAGCTCCTGGGGCGAAGGGGTCTCACGCTGACGCTGCTGCTGCTGCCTCTGACCACCGCCAAAGCCTCCCCTCTGACTGGTACCACCCCGGATGCCACCACTGCCGCCGCCCCCACTCCCACCGCCGCCACCACTGCCGCCGCCACCACTCCCACTGCCGCCACCACCGCCACCACCACTCCCACTGCCGCCACCACCGCCGCCACCTACGCCTCCACCCCCACCACCACTCTCTCCGCCACCACCGCCACCTCTGTCAACAGGAGTTGTGGTTGGCCCTGTCCTCGCTTGGGCGGAGCCGACCTCGTAGTCGGGTGTGTGGGGAGCGCAGCCGATCTGTTGCAGTGAGGGCGCCGAGCTGGAGGGCGCCGAGCTGGAGGGCGCCTAGCTGGAGGGCGCCGAGCAGGAGGACGCCGACGTGGGTGCCTAGACGGCGTCCTGGGAGGCTGGACGCTGACCTGGGCGCCTGGACGGCGTCCTGGGAGGCTGGACGCCGACCTGGGCGCCTTGACGGCGTCCTGGGAGGCTGGACGCCGACCTGGGTGCCTGGACAGCGTCCTGGGAGGCTGGACGCCGACCTGGGCGCCTGGACGGCGTCCTGGGTGCCTCGACGCCGACCTAGGCGTCAGGACGCCGACCTGGGCGCTGGGACACCTCTTCTAGGGACGCCGGTCAGGTGTAGCCGGCGACCAACTGAGCTGGGCGACCAGGCGTGGTTGCCCGGTCAACCTGGATACCCGGGCGACGTGTGCGATGGTCGCCGGGGTGGTTGCTGCGAGGCCGACCTCGGAAGTGGTATCCCGAGGTTGACGTGGCTGGTAGGTGCAGTCGCTCGCGTGGACTCGACGTGGACGTCTGCGCTGTGCACGTGACAAGGAGTGGTGCACCAACCAGCTACACGCACCTGCGAAGCAGGTGCACCGTTGTCCTGCGGGTGCAACGCTGTGCAGCCGACTTGCTGCAGCGTTGGCACACCGTGGACTTGCAACGTTGGCAAACCGCTACTCTGCAACGCTGGAGCGGTGTGAGCTCTGCTGCGCTGGATCGTGGTCGACCATGCTGCGCTGGAGGTCGACCAGCAGCCTAGCTAGCTCTGATGTAGTCTGTGTTGCCAATGTTGTATCAACCATTATTGTGAACTTTTGCAAGTGGAAATCTTGCCAAATTCCCACGTGACCCAGCAAGTAGTGCAAGCACGAGTAAACGACTAAGTGAACGAACGCAGAGATCACTCTTGCCCCGTGCCTAGCCCGTAGCCTAGCTCCCGTTGTACTAGTTATCTCCGCATGGTGCGGTGAGCGTGGACGGCACACGACTTACCCTTCAGTCAGGTCGACGTAGTGGTCACTTACCTATTGCGTGTTTGTAGGCCGGCAGTTGTGCGCTAGTCACCATGGTAGGCGCCGTAGGTGACGCAGGGGTGGTGGACACCCTGGAGGCACAGCTGGAGGATGCAAGGAGACGCCATGAGGCCCAGGAGTACGGAGCGATCCCCTGGGCACCGTGTGGGCGACGGAGCACCCTTCTCGGCCGGCCTCTCCTCGACCGGTGAACACCGAGGGCGGCGTCGACGTGGGCGTCAACGCCAGTGGTGGCCAAGTCGGCAGCAGTGCGGGAGGCACGTCGAGGCAGCGAGGAGTGATTCACGCCGATGAAGTCGGCGGCGTTCATGCGCGAGGGATGCAGTCGTCGGCGGCTGTAGGCTCCTCGCAAGGCGACGTCGGTGGACGTCGGAGCAGAATGACGCCGATGTCGGCGACCCATGTGACTGCAGGTGGGATAGCACCGAGCTACGGCTACTTCAAATTCACGCCGGACAGGATCTCGGTCACCCCCCTGCTGGTCGGTCGACCTGACATTCTCACCTGGAAGGAAGCCATCGAGCCCCAGCTAGAGATGGCAGGGCTGATCGGCTTCGCCAGGGGCACCGTGGCGACGCCGGAGGAGCACTACCCCGACCTGCGAGCGGAGTTTCGGGCGGTACAGCTGCTTACCTTCACGGTCATCTCGCGGTGCGGCTCGCCGGGCGTGCAGATCGCCTTGAAGTCGTGCAGGGAGTACCTCGACGCCGGCCACTGAGCATGGCACTTCATCGAGTCGACGTACCAGGTCACCGACGACCTGTACATCGGCCAACTTGAGGAGCAGCTGTCGCACATACGGATGGGCGAAGAGGAGTCGGCGACCGACTACTGCAACCGGGCTCGGCGAATTCTCGCCACCATGAGGATGGCTGGCGTGCACTACTTGACGGCGTCGTACCTCACGCACGTCATCAAAGGGCTCACGAACAGCTACAACCTGCTGAAGCGGCTGTCGTTGGCGCCGAGCACTAGGGCGACACTCAACGAGGATTCTCTAACCTCGTACATCCTGCAGGATGAGGCGATGCAGGAAGCTGAGCGGCCCTCGGAGCTCCTGGCTCAGGTGAACTACGTCGCCTCGGCGAAGCAAGGTGGTCGACTGGGGCAGCGCGGGCAGTCTGGCGGCGGTGGTAGCAGTGGTTGGAAGCCGACCAAGGACGCCAACAGGAAGAAGTCGGCTAAGGAGAGCGGTCGTGGAGGAGGAGGTCGACGTCGGGAATGCTGGTTGTGCGGCAACCGCAGTGACTCGGACGACGACGACGCCAAGGGAGGCCGAGGGAGGTCGGCTGGGCGTCGCCCTCGCTGGGAGAGTAAGCCGCGCAAGGAGAAGCAGTCGACGAAGTCGACCTCGGCGAAGGACGCCGACTCCTCTGCTGGCGGCAAGGGGCGAGACGACAAGGCGGCGTCGTGCTCGCTGGTCGGCGTAGTGGAGCCGACCGTCTCGCTGGCGCCGGAGGCCGGCGAGGACTTCCAGGCGGTGGCGGGTGCTGTGCAGGCGAACCCGGCTTGACAGTGGCTGCTCGCATCACCTGATGGGGACGAAGGAGGTCGCATCACCTGATGGGGACGAAGGAGGTCTTCGTCGACCTGCAGCCGAGTGGCGACGTCAAGCACGTGCGCGGCTTCAACGGTGCGCTTCAGGACGTCCAAGGCCGGGGCACGGTTGCCTTGCAAGGGGAGGCCGGGAAGCAGGTGCTGATCCCTGACGTGCTCTACGTCCCGGGAGTGCACGCGAACCTGCTGGCAGCTGGCTAGCTGAAGGAGAACGGTGTGAAGCTGAAGGAGGACGGCGACGGGATGTTACTCGTCACGGCGGCAGGGGACGTCCTCGGCCGGGCGTCCTACACCGGCCGTGTCCTCTGCACCGACCTGCGTCCCTGCTCGGCGAAGTCGTCAACGCCCACGACGGATGTGGTGGCCCTGCGGGCGATTGTCACAGCGACGAAGTCGACGCCGGACAGGCTGCATGCGAGGCTTGCACACGTCGGCATGGATACTATCCGGAGCTCGGCGAAGCACGAGGTCGCCACTCGGCTGGACCTCAAGTCGGCGTCGGGCGCCGACTCACCGTGTGTCTCGTGCGTCGGCGGGAAGCTGGCGCGGCACACCTTCCCCGACAAGGGCTCCGACGCCGACGACGTGCTGGCCGTCGTGCACATCGACCTGTGCGGGCCGTTCCGCGTGGCTGCCAAGGACGGCAGCCTGTAATTCTTGCTGCTGAAGGACCGCAAGACCCGCTACGTGTGGGTGAGGCCGGTCGCCAAGAAGTCGGATGCGCTGCAGGAGTTCGTGCAGTGGCTGGCGGTGGCTGAGCGGCAGACGAAGCGGTCGGTGTTGATGCTGCGCTCTGACCGGGGAGGGGAGTTCCTCGGGAAGCACTTCGCCAACCAGCTGCACGCACCTGCGAAGCTGGTGCACCGTTGTCCCGCGGATGCGACACTGTGCAGCCGACATACTGCAGCGTTGGCGCACCGTGGACTTGCAACGTTGGCAGGCCGCGACTCTGCTCTGCTGGAGCGCGGTCGACCAAGTCGTGCTGGCACGCGGTCGACCGTGCTGCGCTGGCAGTGGACCAGCAGCCTTGCTAGGTCTGATGTAGTCATTGTTGCCAATGTTGCTAAAATTATTCTGAACTTTTGTTGTCATGTTTTCCTAGTGAAACTCTTGCCAATTTTCCCCGTGAACTAGCAAGCAGTGTTAGCACTTGGAAACGACTAAGGAACGAACGAACGCAGAGATCACACGAGCATCCGTGCCTAGCCCGCAGTCTAGCTCCCGTTTCAATAGTTATCTCCGCATGGTGCGGTGAGCGTGGACGGCACACGACTTACCTTTTCAGTCAGGTCGACGTAGTAGTCACTTACCTATTGTGTTCGTAGGCCGGCAGCTGTGCGAGTCACCACCATGGTTGGCGTGGGTGACGCTGGTGTTGCAGACACCATGGAGGCACGGCTGGCAGGCGCGAGGAGACGCCATGAGGCGCAGGAGTTTGGCGACCTCCCGTGGGCGGTCGTCGAGGCTGGCATCCGCGCCGTGTGGGCGACGGAGCACCCTCCTTCTCAGCCTGCTTCTCCTCGACCGGTGAACACCGAGGGCGGCGTCGACGTGGGCGTCAATGCTGGAGGTTGCCAAGTCGGCAGCAGTGCGGGAGGCACGTCGAGGCAGCGTGGTGTGATTCACGCCGATGAAGTCGGCGGCGTTCAGGCGCGAGGGATGCAGTTGTTTGCGGCTGCAGGGGCCCCGCGAAACTACGTCGGAGGCAGAAGAAGTGAATTGGCGCCGATGTCGGCGACACACGTGACCGCGGGAGGAATTGCGCCGAGCTACGGCTACTTCAAGTTCACGCCGGACAAGATCTCGGTCAGCCCTCTGCTGGTCGGTCGTCCCGACATCCTTACGTGGAAGGAAGCCATCGAGCCCCAGCTGGAAATGGCCGGGCTGATGGGCTTCGCCCGCGGGACCGTGGCGACGCCAGAGGAACACCACCCCGACCTGCGAGCAGAATTTCGCGCCGTGCAGCTGCTGACCTTTACGGTCATTTCGCGGTGCTGCTCGCCGGGCGTACAGATCGCCCTGAAGTCGTGCAGGGAGTACCTCGACGCAGGCCACCGGGCGTGGCATTTCATCGAGTCAACTTACCAGGTCACCGACGACTTGTTCATCTCCCAGCTTGAGGGGCAGTTGACGCACCTGCATATGGGCGACGAGGAGACCGCGACTGACCACTGCAATCGAGCCCGGCGAATTCTCGCCACCATTCGGATGGCTGGCGCGGAATACTCGACGGCTTCGTACGTCACGCACGTCATGCAAGGACTCCGAGCAGCTACAATCTGCTGAAGCGGCTGTCGATGGCGCCGAGCACGCGGACGACGCTCAACGAGGACACATTGACCTCGTACATCCTGCAGGACGAGGCGATGCAGGAGGCTGAGCGGTCCCAAGAGCTCCTCGCGCAAGTCCATTTCGCGGCCCCCGCGAAGCAAGGTGGTCGCCCGGGACAGCGCGGGCAGTCTGATGGCAGTCACCGTGGTGGCGGGAAGCCGGCGAAGGACGCTGACAAGCAGAAGTCTGCCAAGGATGGCGGTCGTGGAGGAGGAGGTCGACGTCGGGAATGCTGGCTGTGCGGCGATCCCGATCACCTCTCCTTCGAGTGCCCCGACCGCAGCGATTCCGACGACGACGACGCGAAGGGAGGCCGCGGAAGTTCTGGCAGCCGTCGTCCGCGTCGAGGAAACCAACCGCGAAAAGAAAAGCAGTCGACGAAATCGACCTCGGCGAAGGACGCCGACACTTCCGCGGGTGGCAAAGGGCGAGACGGTAAGGAGGCGTCGTGCTCGCTGGCGCCGGAAGCTGGCGAGGATTTCCAGGCGGTGGCGGCAGCTGTGCAGGCGAACCCCGCGGTGGTCCTGCTCGACAGCGGCTGCTCGCACCACCTGATGGGGACGAAGGCGGCCTTCGTCGATTTGGGGCCGAGCGGCGACGTGAAACACGTGCGTGGCTTCAATGGGGCGCTGCAGGACGTTCGCGGCCGTGGCACGGTTGCGCTGCAAGGGGAGGCCGGGAAGCGAGTGCTCATCTCCGACGTTCTCTACGTCCCGGGCGTGCAGGCGAATCTGCTCTCGGCTGGCCAGCTGAAGGAGAGCGGGGTGACGCTGAAGGACGACGGCGATCGGATGTTGCTCGTCTCCGCGGCGGGGGACGTGCTCGGTCGAGCGACGTACACCGGCCGGGTCCTCTGCACTGACCTACGCCCATGCGCGGTAAAGGCGACGACGCCCGCGAAAGAGGAGGTCGCTCTGCGGGCGATCGTCTCGGCGACGAAGGCAACCCCGAACAGGCTGCACGCGAGGCTTGCGCATGTTGGCATGGACACGATACGGAGCTCGGCGAAGCACGAGGTCGCCACTGGGCTGGACCTCACGTCGGCATCTGGCGCCGACTCCCCGTGTGTTTCGTGCGTCGGCGGGAAGCTGGCGCGGCACACCTTCCCCGACCACGGCTCCGAAGCCGACGATGTCCTGGCCGTCGTGCACATCGATTTGTGCGGGCCATTTCGCGTGGCTGCCAAGGATGGCAGCCTATACTTCTTGCTGCTCAAGGACCGCAAGACCCGCTATGTGTGGGTGAGGCCGGTCGCCAAGAAGTCGGACGTGCTGCTGGAGTTCCAGAAGTGGCTGGTGCTGGTGGAGCGGCAGGCGAAGCATTCGGTGCTGCAACTGCATTCTGATCGCGGAGGGGAGTTCCTCGGAAAAGACTTCACTGCCTTCGTGAACAGCAAGGGAATCGTTCACGACTTAACCTGCCCTTACACCCCGCAGCAGAATGGCATGGCGGAGCGGGAGATGAGGACGGTGGTGGAGTCGGTGCGGACGGTGCTGCTGCACATGGGCGTGCAGCACCACTGGTGGCATCTCGCTCTGCGGCAGGCCGTCTGGGTTCGCAACTGCCTGGAGCGGTCGACGCTGCCCGCGGGGACGACGCCGTACCAGCTTCTCACCGGGCAGAAGCCCGACCTGTCACTGGCGCGGGTGTGGGGCTGCATGGCACAATTTCTCGTCCCTGAGCAGCAGCGCGGTGGGAAGCTGAAGCCGAAGGCCCGGTGGGGCCTTCACCTCGGGGTGTCGGAGGAGAGCAAAGGCTGGGAGCTCCTTGACATCGCCGACAACCGGGTGGTCACCACGTCAGATGTGGTGTTCTACGAAACTCTGTCGCTGGAGGTGTGGAAGTCGGAATTCGGGCCCGCGTCGGGGCGGACGCGGGCCAACCCGCCGACGGACACCTCGACGGCGACGCTTCCTCTGCTCGCCGAGGTCGGTGAGCAGGCTGATGAGGATGTCGCGGTCGCCCCTGCCTCTCCATCTCCTGCCCCTTCTTCCCATTCCCTTCCCGTCGAACTGCGTGGCCTGCCTCCGGTGTCGGCCTCCGGC
The DNA here is from genome assembly GCA_947471745.1 of Closterium sp. Naga37s-1. Taxonomy (NCBI): domain Eukaryota; kingdom Viridiplantae; phylum Streptophyta; class Zygnematophyceae; order Desmidiales; family Closteriaceae; genus Closterium; species Closterium sp. Naga37s-1. Next base: position 1,067,563 of record CANJKZ010000461.1, on the reverse strand, counting down.
GATGAGGGGAGTCGTGGGGCGTCGCCTGTGGCGCCGGCCAAGCGCATCGCCGGTAGCCGACGTGACGCTCAGCCAGTCGCGGAGAAGAGGACCGCGGAGGAGACCGCGAAGGCCACCGAGAAGGAGCCCGCGGAGGAAACCGCGGAGGAGACCCCGAAGGAGACCGAGGAGGAAACCGCGGAGAAAACCGCGGAGGAGATCGCGAAGAAAACCGCGAAGGAGCCCGCAGAAGAAACCGCGGAGGAGACCACGAAGCCAACCGCGGAGCAGTTGGCAGGGGAGCTTTCGAACGGGAAGCGCGTTTCAGAGAAGCCGTCGCCAGGGGAGCCGTCGAACGCGGAGCTCGCTTCAGAGGAGCGGACGACAGGGGAGCAGTTCGATGAAGGCACATCGAGCGACGTGGTGGAGGTGCAGCCCGGACCTCGGAAGTCGGGCCGAATTCGGAGGCCACCCGATTTTTTCGTCCCCGCTGCCTTCACCACGGTGTACGACGTGGACGACGACGACCTGGCGTACGATGACGCCGAGGACGATGAGGCGTTTTCGGAGCTCGACCCCGACATGCACGCCGATCCCGAGCACCGTTGGGACATTTCGACCATGACGGTGAAGGAGGCGTTGGCGAGCTGGAAGGGCCCGGCGGTGAAAGCCGCCATGGAGGAAGAGATTCGTAGCCTCATCAACATGGGCACTTGGGAGCTGGTCGAACGCCCGCCGGGGGTGAACATAATGAAGAACCGGTGGGTGCTGACAACGAAGTACCGCATCGACGACACTGTCGAGCGCGAAAAGGCGAGGCTGGTCGTGAAAGGCTTCACGCAGGTGTATGGCGCTGACTACGACGAGACGTACGCGCCGGTGAGCAGCTACGTCACGCTGAGGATCTTCCTCACCATCGTCGCCGTCCTCGACCTCAACCTGATGCAGCTGGACATGAAGAACGCCTTTTTGCAGAGCAAGCTCGATCGCGTGCTGTACATGTACCAGCCGGACTACTTCAACGACGGGACCGGCCGGGTGTGCAAGCTGCTGAAGAGCCTCTACGGGCTGAAGCAGTCGCCGCTGCTGTGGTACACGGCTCTCAACGACGTGTTGGTTGGCGCCGGGTGGAAGAAGAGCCAAGTCAATGAGGCTCTGTACTTCAAGGCCGGTGACGACAAGGTGACCTGCTGGGTGCTGGTCTACGTCGACGACCTTCTCGCCGCGAGCAGCAGCACAGCACAGCTGAAGGAGCTGAAGGAGCTGCTGGAGGCCGCTTTCGAGCTGTGCGAAATTTCGCCGGTGCAGAAGTATCTCGGCCTGGAGATCGTGCGCGACAGGCCGGCACGAAAATTGTGGCTGCACCAGCAGAGCTACGCCGATAAGCTGCGCAGGCGCTTCATCGACGAGGAGCAGACCGGGCGCACTCCGAAGACGCCGGTCTCCGTCGCTGCCTACGCGGAGCAGACATTCGACGACGAGGAAGCGCAGGAGCGCGAGGAGGAGGAGGACCGGCAGAAGGTTGGCTCGCTGCAGTTCGCGGCGACGACGACGAGGCCGGACATCGCATTCGCGTGCAGCAAGCTGGGGAGCGGCCTCACGGTGAGGAGCGACCAGCACTGGCGCTAAGTCGACCGCTGCCTCGCCTACCTCGCCAACACGCGAGACACCGCCCTGGAGTACGGCGGTGGTCCGGAGTCACTGGAGTTGGTCGGCTTCGTGGACGCCGACAACGCGGGCGACAAGCAGAACCGGATGAGCACGGGCGGCTACGTGTTCGTCTACGGAGGGGCCGCGGTCTCCTGGTCGAGCCAGCGCATCAAGTGCGCGACGCTGTCGTCGACCGAGTCGGAGTACGTGGCGGCCGTCGAAGCCGGCAAGGAGGGACGTCGCCTTCGTTTCCTCCTCGCGGAGTTCCAGCGGCTGGACGCCGGAAAGCCGACTGTCCTCAGGGTGGACAACAAGTCGGCCATCACGGTCGGCGAGGGCATGGGGTTAACGGGCAACCTCAAGCACATGGAACGGCGACAGGCCTGGCTGCAGCACATGGTGAAGCGCGGGAAGTTTTCGCTGAAGTACATCCCGACCGCTGAGCAGCCGGCCGACTTCCTAACGAAGGCGCTGCACTACCCGGCCTTCAACCGGTGCTCCGTTGCAATCGGCCAAGTGCGCCTGGCCGATGTGGGCGACGGTGACAACGACGTGCAGCAGTAGGTGCCATGCCCTTTTGCATGGCTGGTGCGGTGACCGGCGTGCTGTGCGTTGTGTGCACGCCGACGGGCTATTCTCCGAACAGTACTGCCGTGTGGGCCGGGGGGGGGGGCCAAGCGTGAACGCGGCAGGGGAGTGTCAACGGGAGTTGTGTTTGGCCCCGTCCTCGCTTGGGCGGAGCCGACCGTGGGAGCCACGAAATCGCAGTGGCCCATGGCAGCCACGAAATCGCAGTGGCCCGTGGCAGCCACGAAATCGCAGTGGCCAGTGGCAGCCACGAAATCGCAGTGGCCCGTGGCAGCCACGAAATCGCAGTGGCCCGTGGCAGCCACGAAATCGCAGTGGCCCGTGGCAGCCACGAAATCGCAGTGGCCCGTGGGAGCCACGAAATCGCAGTGGCTTGTGGGAGCCACGAAATCGCAGTGGAGGACCGCGGTGGCCGAGAAACCGCGGGAGGACCGCGAAATACCCGGTCAACCAGGATACCCGGGCGACGTGCGCGAAAGTCGCCGGGGATGTTGTCTGCGAGGACGACCTCGGGGGTGGTATCCCGAGGTCGACGTGGCTGGTGGGCGCCGTCACGGGTGAAGTGTCTGCGCTGGGCATGTGACTGGGAGTTGGGCGCCAACCAGCTGCACGCACCTGCGAAGCTGGTGCACCGTTGTCCCGCGGATGCGACGCTGTGCAGCCGACATACTGCAGCGTTGGCGCACCGCGGACTTGCAACGTTGGCAGGCCGCGACTCTGCTCTGCTGGAGCGCGGTCGACCAAGTCGTGCTGGCACGCGGTCGACCGTGCTGCGCTGGCAGTGGACCAGCAGCCTTGCTAGGTCTAATGTAGTCATTGTTGCCAATGTTGCTATAATTATTCTGAACTTTTGTTGTCATGTTTTCCTAGTGAAACTCTTGCCAATTTTCCCCGTGAACTAGCAAGCAGTGTTAGCACTTGGAAACGACTAAGGAACGAACGAACGCAGAGATCACACGAGCATCCGTGCCTAGCCCGCAGTCTAGCTCCCGTTGCAATAGTTATCTCCGCACCGGCTGCCTTCACCACGGCGTACGACGAGGTCGACGACGACTTGCTGTACGACGACGCCGAGGAGGATGAGGAACTGCCGGAGATCGACCCCGACATGCACGCCGACCCCGAGCACCGCTGGGACATCTCCACGATGACGGTGAAGGAGGCGTTGGCAAGCTGGAAGGGCAAGGACGGTGAAAGCCGCCATGGAGGAGGAGATCCGCAGCCTCATCAGCATGGGAACTTGGGAGCTGGTCGACTGCCCACCTGGAGTGAACATCATGAAGAACCGGTGGGTGCTGACGACGAAGTACCGCATCGACGACACCGTCGAGCGCGAGAAGGCGAGGCTGGTCGTGAAGGGCTTCACACAGGTGTATGGCGCCGACTACGACGAGACGTACGCGCCGGTGAGCAGCTACGTCACGCTGAGGATCTTCCTCAGCATCGTCGCCGTCCTCAACCTCAACCTGATGCAGCTCGACATGAAGAACGCCTTCCTGCAAAGCAAGCTCGACCGGGTGCTTTACATGTACCAGCCGGACCACTTCAACAATGGAACCGGCCGGGTGTGCAAGCTGCTGAAGAGCCTGTACGGGCTGAAGAAGTCGCCGCTGCTGTGGTACAAGGCGCTCAACGACGTGCTGGTCGGCGCCGGGTGGAAGAAGAGCCAGGTCGACGAGGCGTTGTACTTCAAGGTCGGCGCCGATGGTGTGGCCTGCTGGGTGCTGGTCTACGTCGACGACCTGCTCGCCGCCAGCAGCAGCCCCGCGATGCAGAAGGAGCTGAAGGAGCTGCTGGAGGCCGCCTTCGAGAGAACGTATGAGAGAGCGCGTGAGTGAGGGCGTGAGTGAGGGCGTGAGTGTGCGCGTGAGAGAGCGTGTGAGAGAGCGCGTGAGAGAGCGCGTGAGAGAGCGCGTGAGGGAGTGTGTGAGGGAACGCTTGAGAGAGCGCGTGAGAGAGCGCGTGAGAGAGCGCATGAGGGAGCGCGTGAGAGAGCGCGTGAGAGAGTGGGTGAGAGAGCGCGAGAGGGAGCGTGTGAGAGAGCGCGTGAGAGGGCGCGTGAGAGAGCGTGAGAGAGCGCGTGAGGGAGCGCGTGAGAGAGCGTTTGAGAGAGCGCGTGAGAGAGCGCGTGAGGGAGCGCGTGAGAGAGTGCATGAGAGTGCGTGCGAGAGCGCGTGATTGTGCGCGTGAGAGTGTGCGTGAGAGGCGCGTGAGAGAGCGTATGAGAGAGCGCGTGAGAGAGCGCGTGAGAGTGCGCGTGAGAGAGCGCGTAAGGGTGCGCGTTAGTGAGCGCGTGAGGGCACACGTGAGAGAGCGCATGAGAGAGCGCGTGAGAGCGCATAAGAGAGCGCATGGCAGAGCGTGTGGGAGAGCACGTGAGAGAGCGTGTGAGAGAGCGTATGAGAGAGCGCGTGAGTGAGGGCGTGAGTGAGGGCGTGAGTGTGTGCGTGAGAGAGCGTGTGAGAGAGCGCGTGAGAGAGCGCGTGAGAGAGCGCATGAGAGAGCACGTGAGGGAGCGCGTGAGGGAACGCTTGAGAGAGCGCGTGAGAGAGCGCGTGAGAGAGCGTGTGAGGGAGCGCGTGAGAGAGTGCATGAGAGAGTGCGTGCGAGAGCGCGTGATTGTGCGCGTGAGAGTGCGCGTGAGAGGCGCGTGAGAGAGCATGTGAGAGAGCGCGTGAGAGAGCGCGTGAGAGTGCGCGTGAGAGAGCGCGTAAGGGTGCGCGTTAGTGAGCGCGTGAGGGCACACGTGAGAGAGCGCATGAGAGCGCGTGAGAGCGCGTAAGGGAGCGCGTGGCAGAGCGTGTGGGAGAGCACGTGAGAGAGCGTGTGAGAGAACGTATGAGAGAGCGCGTGAGTGAGGGCGTGAGTGAGGGCGTGAGTGTGCGCGTGAGAGAGCGTGTGAGAGAGCGCGTGAGAGAGCGCGTGAGAGAGCGCGTGAGGGAGCGCGTGAGGGAACGCTTGAGAGAGCGCGTGAGAGAGAGCGTGAGAGAGCACGATAGAGAACGCGTGTGAGAGCGCGTGAGAGAGCGCGTGAGAGAGAGCGCGTGAGAGAGCGCGTGAGGGAGCGCGTGAGAGAGCGCGTGAGAGAGCGCGTGAGAGAGCGCGAGAGGGAGCGTGTGAGAGAGCGCGCGAGAGAGCGCGTGAGAGAGCGTTTGAGAGAGCGCGTGAGAGAGCGCGTGAGGGAGCGCGTGAGAGAGTGCATGAGAGAGTGCGTGCGAGAGCGCGTGATTGTGCGCGTGAGAGTGCGCGTGAGAGGCGCGTGAGAGAGCATGTGAGAGAGCGCGTGAGAGAGCGCGTGAGAGTGCGCGTGAGAGAGCGCGTAAGGGTGCGCGTTAGTGAGCGCGTGAGGGCACACGTGAGAGAGCGCATGAGAGCGCGTGAGAGCGCGTAAGGGAGCGCGTGGCAGAGCGTGTGGGAGAGCACGTGAGAGAGCGTGTGAGAGAACGTATGAGAGAGCGCGTGAGTGAGGGCGTGAGTGAGGGCGTGAGTGTGCGCGTGAGAGAGCGTGTGAGAGAGCGCGTGAGAGAGCGCGTGAGAGAGCGCGTGAGGGAGCGCGTGAGGGAACGCTTGAGAGAGCGCGTGAGAGAGCGCGTGAGAGAGCACGATAGAGAACGCGTGTGAGAGCGCGTGAGAGAGCGCGTGAGAGAGAGCGCGTGAGAGAGCGCGTGAGGGAGCGCGTGAGAGAGCGCGTGAGAGAGCGCGTGAGAGAGCGCGAGAGGGAGCGTGTGAGAGAGCGCGCGAGAGAGCGCGTGAGAGAGCGTTTGAGAGAGCGCGTGAGAGAGCGCGTGAGGGAGCGCGTGAGAGAGTGCATGAGAGAGTGCGTGCGAGAGCGCGTGATTGTGCGCGTGAGAGTGCGCGTGAGAGGCGCGTGAGAGAGCGTATGAGAGAGCGCGTGAGAGAGCGCGTGAGAGTGCGCGTGAGAGAGCGCGTAAGGGTGCGCGTTAGTGAGCGCGTGAGGGCACACGTGAGAGAGCACATGAGAGAGCGCGTGAGAGCGCGTAAGAGAGCGCGTGGCAGAGCGTGTGGGAGAGCACGTGAGAGAGCGTGTGAGAGAGCGTATGAGAGAGCGCGTGAGAGAGCGCGTGTGAGAGCGCGTGAGAGAGCGCATGAGAGAGCGCGTGAGGGAGCGCGTGAGGGAACGCTTGAGAGAGTGCGTGAGAGAGCGCGTGAGAGAGCGCGATAGAGAACGCGTGTGAGACCGCGTGAGAGAGCGCGTGAGAGAGCGCGCGAGAGAGCGCGTGAGAGAGCACGCGAGAGAACGCATGAGAGAGCGCGTGAGAGAGCGCGTGAGAGAGGCCTGGGAGAGCGTGTGGGAGAGCACGTGAGAGAGAGTGTGAGAGAGCGCATGAGTGTGCGAGTGAGTGAGGGCGTGAGTGTGCGCGTGGGAGAGCGTGTGAGAGAGCGCGTGAGAGAGCGCGTGAGAGAGTGCATGAGAGAGCGTGTGAGAGAGCGCATGAGAGAGCGCGCGAGAGAACGCATGAGAGAGCGCGTGAGAGAGCGCGTGAGAGTGGCATGGGAGAGCGTGTGGGAGAGCACGTGAGAGAGAGTGTGAGAGAGCGCATGAGAGAGAGCGTGAGAGAGCACATGAGAGAGCGAGTGAGAGCGCGTGAGAGAGTGCGTGAGAGAGTGCGTGAGAGAGCGCGAGAGAGAGCGCGAGAGAGAGCGCATGAGAGAGCGCGTGAGGGAGCGCGTGAGAGATCGTGTGATACAGCGCGTGAGAGAGCGCGTGAGAGAGTGCGTGGGAGAACGCGTGCGTGGGAGAACGCATGCAAGAGCGCGTGAGAGAGCGTGTGAGGGAGCACGTGAGAGAGTGCGAGAGAGCGCGTGAGAGAGCGCCTAAGAGAGCGCATGAGAGAGCGCGTGAGAGAGTGCGTGACAGAGTGCGTGAAAGAGCGCGCGAGAGAGCGCGCGAGAGTGCGCGTGAGAGCGCATGGGAGAGCGCGTGAGAGAGCGCGTCAGAGAGTGCGTGAGAGAGCGCGTGAGAGAGCGCATGAGAGAGCGCGTGAGAGAGCGCGTGAGAGAGCGCGTGAGAGAGTGCGTGAGGGAGCAAGTGAAGGAGCGCGTGGGAAAGCGCGTGAAAGAGCGCATGAGAGTGCGCGCGAGAGAGTGCGCGAGAGAGCGCGCAAGTGTGCGCGTGAGTGTGCGCGTGAGAGTGCGCGTGAGTGTGCGCGTGAGAGTGCGCGTGAGAGTGCGCGAGGGAGCGCGCGAGGGAGCGCGTGAGAGAGCGCGTGAGGGAGCGCGTAAGGGAGTGAGTGAGGGAGCGAGTGAGAGAGCGCGTGAGAGAGCGCGCGAGAGAGCGCATGAGAGAGCACGTGCGAGAGCGTGTGATTTTGTCTAAGAAAGTTGAGAGTATTTTTGCGAGATTTAGTACAAGAGTGAGTGCGAACGTGAGGATGAAGCTGAACGCAAGGGTGGCTGCAAGGTATTGCATCAATTTGTGGTGCGTACGCCGGCGTAGTATTGTGACACGACTTTCAGAGGAGTGTGCAGTGCAGTCGTCCTAGCATTTCAAATCTCAATAATACAGCACACTCAATATCGATAAGTACAATATTATGTTGAAGCAAAACCTAGGTGGGAAATGGGGAGTGGAGGGTGGGAGCATGAGAGTTGAAAATTGCAAATGAGACTAGGTGGCAGGTCCCCAAGACCTGCCGAAAGAAGAAGGAGCTTGTCTCCTTTACAGCACACCCCTCTTCAAATCGAATCACAATTTGTAAAAGGGAGGGAAGGCAGCATGAGGGAGGTGCAACGTGAGAATCAGGGTCGAAAGGGTGCATGCGACCGCCCTTTATAGGTCGAGGAAATAGAGATACAGAGACCTACTCTGCATTGACCCCCCTTTGTGGGTTGTAACACCTGATGCGCCCTATCTGGGACCTCATTGGACTCTAAATGGGCTTTGCTCGGGGATTTATGGGGCTTCAACATGAATTTGACATGGTTTTACTATGGGAGCGGTCTAAGCACGTTGTACCAAGTCGCTCACCTTATCATGGTGTTTGGATGTGATTGTGAGAGTACAACGGCTTATGCTGGCTTTGCTAGCTTGCTTGGACTTTATTATGCTATTTCTAGCTTAGGTTTATTTTATCATGCATAGATATGCTTGATTTCCTAGGTTAGGTGCATTCCTATATGCTATTATAGTTATAGCACCGAACCAGGTTATGTGTACCGAACTCAAGCCTTTTCGGTTGCCTCCGAATTGCTTTCTACCGAGTTCGGGAAGGCTCTATTCGGGACGCTTCGCGACCCTCAGAACATTCGCGTAACACCTGGGTTACTGGCCTTGTGTCGAGACTATATATAGCCTCATGTTGTACCCAGGTGGATCATTCAATTCAAACCTACTTTTCTGAGCTCGATCCTAGATCCTCACACTTGGTATCAGAGCCTATTTACATGCGAAGTTTTTCGACCGCTAAAACCTAGCTTTTAAAACCGCGGGGGCGACGACGAAAAGGGTAGATTTCGGGTACGTAAACCAGTTCCGCGCTATTTTTTAACGTCCCCCTCGAACCGGTTTTCGAACACTCCTCAGGTTCAGTGGCGAAAAAGTTGGGATTTCGACCGTCATATCGATTCGAATCTCAACGGCCCTGATAATTTCGTCCAAAAAAGTTGGATTTTGGAGCGTCGGATCAAATTTCTTCTCAACGGCCGAGATCGGACGAGAACTTCGACTAAGGGAGAATTACGTGACCTACAGAATCAGCGGCCCCCCATTTCTACAGTCGATCCGACTCACAGTAAGTCGACCAGCGCCTAAAATTTAATTATTTTCGTCGCAAATCTTCCTGTAAATCGCCAAATGGAGGAAAATGGTGATAATTCCGTACGAAAAAATACGAAGTTACACACCGGCCTGGACCAGATGCGAGCGGCGTAAAAAACTAACGAGCAGGGATGGATGAACTAGCAGCAGGATGGGTACAAGTACTAACCCTAAGTTGGATTTTTGACACACCCCCATAGGCAAAGTGGGGGAGAACAAGAGGTCACAAGACCAGTCAAAAAAAGCAAAGCAAGCTCAGGGTGGATCACGAAGTCACCACACACTCTGAGCACAAGCAAATGGCCACAAGGCCAGTTCACATGTAGAGTTATATAATGGTGAACAAGCAGTACAGTGATCAAAACCTAGCAAGTGTAAGCATGCAGGTATAAGTATGTAGATCACAGTACAAGCAAAGTCAAGACGTGAGCAAGTGAGGCCAAGTAGGCACAAGGCCTAAAATAGTACAGAAACGCTGATGATCACAAGGCTGAAGTGCCTTGGTGAAGATATCAGCAGTGTTGGCCCGAGAGGCCACGTAAGCAAGACGAAGCTGACCACGCCGCTGCAACTCTCGTCCTGTGCTCTAGACTGTGCTCCTGACACAAGGCAATCATGTCCTTGTTGTCGACGAACAGAACAGGAGGAGAACGAGGCGGCTCTCCCAAGTCGGTCAGCACGTAGGTAAGCCAGCGTAACTACTGTGCAGCCATGGCCCCTGCGTAGATCTCAGCCTCACAACTGGAACTGAGAACTGAAGACGAGCGGGTAGTCCGTGCGGAGCCTGGGGGTTCTGAGGCTGGGGTTGCTGAGTCTGAGGGTGCGGAGCCTGGGGGTGCTGAGCCTGAGCGTGCGGAGCCTGGGGGTGCTGAGCCTGGGGGTGCTGAGCCTGAGTGTGCTGAGCCTGTAGGTCCTTTGTCTGCTGGTCGTCCTACGGGTGCCTCGTCACGGCGGGAGCCTCTCTCTCCACCGCAGCTGCGCGAGTGGTTTGCTCGGCGCTGGAGCCTTCGGAGTGGAGTTACTGGAGCTGGGGGGCCTGTCGCTGGAGGCCCTGGAGCTGGAGGCTCTGGAGCTGCTGGTCCTGGAGGTGCTGGAGCTGCTGGTCTCGAAGGTGCTTATACTGGAGGTACTTGAGCTGCTGGAGCCGGTGGTATTGCAGGCGCTAGAGTTGGAGACACTGGAGCTGGAGGCGCTGGAGCTGCAGGTACCGGAGGTACTGGAGCTGCTGGTCCTGGCGGTGCTGGAGGTCCTACGGGTGTCCCGTCACGGCGGGAGCCTCTCTCTCCACCGCAGCTGCGAGAGTGGTTTGCTCGGCGCTGGAGCCTTCAGAGTGGCGCTGCTGGAGCCGGGGGGCCTGCCGCTGAAGGCACTGGAGCTGCTAGTCCTGGAGGTCCTGGAGGTCCTGGAGGTGCTGGAGCCGCTGGTCCCGGAGGTGCTCGTACTGGAGGTACTGGAGCTTCTGGAGCTGGAGGTGCTGCAGGCGTTGGAGTTGGAGGCGCTGTCGCAGGAGGTAGCGGAGGTGCTGGAGCTGCTGGTCCTGGAGGTGCTGGAGGTGCTGGAGCCGCTGGTCCCGGAGGTGTTCGTACTGGAGGTACTGGAGCTGCTGGAGCCGGAGGTGCTGCAGGAGTTGGAGCTGGAGGCGCTGGAGCTAGAGCTGCTGGAGGTACTGGAGCCGCTGGTCCCGGAGGTGCTCGTACTGGAGGTACTGGAGCTGCTGGAGCTGGTGGTGCCGCAGCCGTTGGAGCTGGAGACCCTGGAGCTAGAGACCCCGGAGCTGGAGGCGCTGGCCCTGGAGGCGCTGGTGCTGTTGGTGCTGGTTCTGGAGGCACTATGCGGCCGCGACCGTACTTCATTCCACTGCTTCAGCAGGTTCTTGGTCTCCCGTCTTCTACTGGCCATACTCCTCCCTTACTGTGTCCACCGCCTGACCAGTCGCAGCCGCAGTTACATCTAGCCTCCCCCCTGCCTGCTCTTTCTCCTTACACTAAACAGAACGGAGGTGTTACAGAGCATCGTAAGCCCGCGTCTCGTCCTGCCTCGCCTGTTCGCGCTGTTCGCACTGGTCGTCGTGTTCCGCGCCAGCGTCCTCCTCCTGTCCCCGGCACGCACCATATGGCACTTCGTCCTTCCTCTGCTCCACAGTGTGTCCCCCTGCCGTCTCCTCCTGTGTCCTCTCTTGCTGACGGACCGGACCCTGAGTCTGACTTACTTCGTGCTGCTAGTCCTACCGTCACACGTCATCTGGCCACTGTTGTCACTGACCCTTCGTTTAAGTCCACTGCTGCGTCTGCCCTAGTTGCTGAGCTTGTTGACTTTGCTGCCGCCTGTGGTCTCGACTACGCCGCTAGTCTTGTTGCTGAGTCTGAGTCTGTCTGTCCTCCGTCCGTCGGGGGTGAGTGTGCTCTTGGCACGGACGTCCTTGAGGACAGGCAGGAGGACTTTGAGTATTTTGCAGCTGCTGTACCTCATCTAGTGTCCATGCTGATTGCACCTGAGGGAGACCCGGATGCACCAGACATCCCGACCCCGCGCTCTTACGCAGAGGCGATTACGGGTCCCTACTCCTCTCAGTGGCAGACATCCATGGATGTAGAGATGGCATCCTGGATTCCACAGGCATTTACGTCGACGCAGTTCCCCCTCCTGGGGCGAACATAGTTGATGGCATGTGGATTTTCAGGGTGAAGCGGCCGCCGGGTTCTCCGCCTGCCTTCAAGGCTCGTTACGTTGCACGAGGCTTCAGTCAACGACAGGGAGTTGACTTCTTCCAGAACTTCTCCCCTACCCCGAAGATGACCACTCTTCGGGTTCTGCTGCACATCGCCGCTCAGCGTGACTACGAGCTTCACTCTCTTGACTTCAGCACAGCTTTCTTACAGGGCAGCCTGCACGAGGAGATCTAGCTGCGCCGCCCACCTGGCTTCATTGGGTCGTTTCCTGCAGGTACCCAGTGGAGCCTCCGGCGGCCAGTCTACGGTCTCCGCCAGGCGCCTCGCGAGTGGGACGACACACTGAGGACGACGCTTGCGGCTCTTGGGTTTGCTCCTTTGACTGCTGACCCGTCGCTATTTCTACGCACCGACACTTCGCTGCCGCCGTTCTACATTCTCGTGTACGTCGTCGACTTGGTCTTTGCCACTGCTGACACTGAGGGACTCGCCCACGTGAAGTCGGAGCTGCAGAAGAGACACATGTGCACAGACCTGGGCGAGCTGCGCAGCTATCTTGGCTTGCAGATCACCCGGGACAGAGCAAAGCGCACCATTACCTTGACTCAGTCACACATGGTGCAGCAGGTCCTTCAGCGCTTCGACTTCCAGTACTCCTCGCCACTGTCCACTCCTCTGCCTACCGGTCACTCGCTCTCAGCTCCACCTTCGGACAAGTCCGTAGAGCCGAGTGGCCCGTATCCAGAGCTTGTGGGCTGCCTCATGTACCTGATGTCCTGCACTCGACCTGACCTTGCTTACCCTCTTAGCATCCTGGCACGCTACGTTGCGCCCGCGAGACACCGACCAGAGCACTGGAAGGTCGTTAAGAGGGTGTTGCGCTACTTGTGCAGTACGTCCGGCATGGGGCTCGTGCTTGGAGGACAGGGTCCAGTTGTCCTCACTGGACACGCAGACGCTTCTTGGGTTGACGACTTGGCTACGCAGCAGTCGTCACAGAGTTACACTTTCAGCCTTGGCTCCGGCAAGGCTGGTACCAATTTGCATTGCTCGTCTTTGATTGATCTACATGTTTTTTTTGTTTATGTTCGTATTGAGCTGCATTCTCTGCTTTTGTTTTCTTGTGTGCAATTCTGTGAGATGTACTCTCTGTTTTTGCTTTCTGCAGGTGAGTTACGTTTCCTGCTTGACCTCCTCGCAGGGCACGTGAGTTACATTATATGTTTTACTGCTTTTTTGTACACATGTGGGAACATTCTCTGCATTGCCTTTTTTCTTGTGCAGGGTGTGTAATCTTCATTCTCTGGTTTTGCTTTGTGCAGGGCGCGTGAGCTGCATGCTTTGATTTTGTTCGGCGGAGAAGGGAGATGAGGGAGGGGGTGGGAGGGAGTAGAGGGAGGGAGGAAAGGAGGGGTGTAGGAGGGTAAAGAGGGGATAGGCTAGTGTGTGACTCTTTGTTATGCTTGTTTGCTCTCTCGTTGTATGTAAGCGTGTGTATATATATGTGTGTCAGTGCATGCGTGTGTGTGTGTGTATGTGTGTGTATGTATTGTACGGTATGTGTGTGTGTGTGTGGTTGTGTGTGTGTCAGTTGGTTGTGATTATTTCAGGGTGTGGTGCTGGTATTCATCGTGTTTGCAGCTGAGGTTGTCATCGTCGTTGGCGCAGTGTGTTTTCACTGTCTCAACGACCCCATCAATCTCACTTGCAGCATTGGTGCATATTAAGCATCCATTTTGATGTTTTCAAAACTTCTTTCGTGACGTTGTGGATTTCGTGTTTGTGAGATGTGTGTGTTTCAAAGCGAGGTGTTGCAATGCATCGTGTATGCAACGAGAGGTTGTCATCGTCGTTGGTGCAGCGTGTATTCGCTGTTTCAACGGCCCCATCAATCTCTATTGCTACATTGATACATTCTAACATTTCTTGTAACATCCACATCACACTTCATGCCGTGTTCATTCGTACAAGTGCTTTCGCTCATGTTGATGCCATGTTCGATCGTACCATCCGCCGTATTCATCGACGATGCTGGGACGGTTGGAAAAAAACCATGGTTTCAACATGATACGTAATCGGTTTCATTTTTAGGATATCTCATTCACGAGTGATTTTCATTCACTATTAGAGACAATCTCTTGAACTCGTGCCAAAAAGGTTCAAGCGGGTGCTCTAAGAGTGCTTAAAATATCGCTCTTGAATTGATTTCCCCAAAAAGTGAAACTGATTATATAGGGTTGCTACGCAACCCAAAAATCCGGAATCTGGGCGGGGCGAAAGCGAAATCGTGCGGCGAAGAATCAGGCGAGCAGGAACAACTTTGTGACAGCTCTACCCGATCATCGAGGGGAGGGGGGTGGAAGCGATTCAATGTGCGACTGAACACCTCGCTCGCCCCACACCACCACCTCCGCCCTTGCGATTGGTTGGAAATGGAAGGGGCAAAACTCTAGCGCGGTATATGTATTAGGTACCTCACAATTTTCTATCACAATGCAAAGCCCACTAATAACATATTCGGTTATGAATGTGTACAAATTAGTATAACACAAAGTTTATGATATGCCCAAATTATCGGCAAGGTAGGAACTGCTGAATGTCAATTATAGAAAGCCAAATAAATACATTTTAATAAAAATTCACTGCCTCATTCGGCATTCTCAAACATGTATTACGTGTTGTTATAACTGAAGGATCGAAGTGGATAGGATAAGTCTGCTAAGTTCAGTGAAGACAATGAAGTCTTGGTAGTGACCTTGTTAATAAAGTTGAAAGAGAACAAGATGATTATAAATAGGAGTACAAAGGTATCAATAGCAAATTAGCTAGCCATGTACTCTGAGGGGTACATTCTTTTATTAACTGCATTGCATTGCTACAGTAACCACGACTATTCCTCTTCTTGACAGTTACCATGTTGCATCGCGTAACTACCACGTGCGGTTACTAGACGGTCAAGAGTGTTGGGCTGAGAAAAGCCCTTAGGATCTTTGCAAGGCTAAACTCAGAGTAGGAATGTTGTATTTGCGGAAGCGTTTTAATGATGAGTATTGAACCACCTTGCGCTAGTATGTGAGGGCAAGATAGATTAATAAAAATAAAGAGATACAAGGTTTTTATAAGAGTACAAGGAATACGAAGAGATACAGCTAATAACCGTTTTACTGTTGCTGTTGCGGTTCGATACAGTGACGACTCGGGCAACTGCTCAATAACGAGTCAGTTGTTTGTCCTTGCTGTCGCGCTGTATGTCAAAACATATACTTCTCTTCATTTCACTCTAGGTTGTGTAGGGTTTATTCCTTAGAGGGTACAACCCAATTCTCTCGATAGTCTTGTACCCCTCCCTCTTACCTAATCGATCATCTTCACCTAGCTCCTAATTCTAACATGGTATTAAGAGCGAAATGCTCCTTAGGACCGAATTTTTAAAGGGCCCACCATTACGATTTCGAACTGCTGCCCGAGTCGCGCCCCTAGGAGAGAGCGAAACGCGCCCTAGGCGAGACGTTTTTTCTGCCATAGGCACGTCCCGTCCCCTAGGCTACCTAGTCACGCGCGACCCCTCCTGACCGCGGCCTAGCTGCCACGTGCGCCACTTGCGCGGCCCGTCAGCCCCTACGCCCGGTCCCCCCTCGTTCCTGCTGCTGCGCGCGCCACTCACGCTGCCCGCCAGCCCCTAGCGCGCACCTGCTGCGCGCCCTTTTAGAGCTGCCCCGCGCGCACCTGTTGCGCGCCCCTGGTTTGCAAGCCCACAGCCCGCGTGCGCCTACTGCTGCTGCGCGCCGGCTGCTGCTGCTACGTGCCGCTGCTGCTTTGCCACTGAGCCCGAGCTGTCACTGCTGCTGCTACTGAAGCTAGTGCTGCTACAGCTAGTGCTACTGCTGCTGCTGCTACTCCTGCACTTGCTACCGCTGCTACTGAAGCTACAGCTGCTACAGCCAGTGCTACTGCTGCTGCTGCTACTCCTACACTAGCTACAGCTGCTACAGCTAGTGCTACTGCTGCTGCTGCTACTCCTGCACTTACTACTGCTGCTACTGAAGCTACTGCTGCTACAGCTAGTGCTACTGCTGCTGCTGCTACTCCTGCACTAGCTACAACTGCTACAGCTAGTGCTACTGCTGCTGCTGCTACTCCTGCACTTACTATAGCTGCTACTGCTGCCACTGCTACTGCTACTATGGCTAACCTGTCCGTTCTTACGTTCGATGCTGAGGGCCGCGCGATTACCTTTGATGTCTGGCTCGACGATCTCCAGCTGTTCCTGCAGAGCGAGTCTAAGGATGGTATTTCCCTGTCTTTGCACACTGAGGGAAAGCTCCCAGCCCCTGCTGCCGACGCTGTAGAGGATTTGTCTAAGTGGCTCATGCGTGATGCAGCTGCCCGCCTTGCTGTCCGCAACCACCTGCCCGTCACTGCGCACTTTAGCCGGCAGAAAACGGCCAAGGATCTCTATGACGCTGTAGTTTCTCGCTACTCCTCCCCAGCTACTGCTGCTGTAGGCCGTCTCATGCTGCTGTACCTGCATCCCGATCTAGCTGAGTTCCGCACTGTCTCTGACCTCTTTACCTACCTCCGCTCTAGTGAGGATCGCTTTCGTGCCGCTCTCAAGCCGGCCTTTCTCGCTAAGAACCCCCCCCCGCAGTACTTCACCCTGTACTTTCTTATCACTCGCCTCCATGACTCCCTTCGCACTGTCAGGGACCAGTTCCTAGCCATGGACCCCACTGAGCTCACACTTGACTCGCTTGAGAAGGCCCTTCTCGAGGTTGAGAAGAGCACTGTCGTTGTCGCTGCCTCTCGTGGCACCCCCCGCTCCCCCTTCTTTGAAGGGTGTACTCCCTCCCCTCTCCTCCCCTCAGTTGCTACCGCTGCTGCAGTCGACCTCCTTGGTGCTCAGGACGTTGGCGCTGCATCTGCTCCCAGTGGAAGGTGCAACAACAGCAAGGGCAGAGGGGGCAGGGGTGGTGGTGGTGGCAGCAGCGGAGGGGGTGGCGGGGGTGGTGGCGGGGGTGGTGGAGGCTCTGGGGGTGGCTCTAGGGGTGGCGGCAGTGGAGGAGGCGGACAGGGTGGAGGAGGCGGCGGTGGTGGGGGAGGCGGTTGGGGTAGCGGGGGAGGCGGAGGAGGTCAGGGTGGGTCTGGCAGGGGTGGTGGAGCTCGTGGACCCTCCCGTGGCTACGGGAGTGGTCAGCAGCTGCCGCGCCTCCAGGACAACCCCACCGACCAGCAGCTCCGTGAGTGGGTTCTCCAGCGTGGGGGCTCTGGTCGCTGCCCTTATGTCCGGCGCACGGGGCTTCTGAAGGGCACAGTCTGTGGGAAGCCACACACTGAGTACAAGTGCTTCGGCCGTCTTGAGGTCGCCTGGGTGACTGAGTACAGCGAGGACCAGCAGGTGCCGAACTGGCTGCAGCTGATGGGAAAAGGGGTAGATGTGTTTGCTCTTGACTTTGCTAAGATCAATGCTGCTCTCTATGCTATGTATGTTGCTGATTATAGTGTTGAGGGTGCGTGTTACTCGTGTGTGCCATTCGATGCTGGTGGTGATGCTGCTCCCCCAGGTGCTAGTGAGTCTGCTGCCGCCCTAGGTGGTAGTGTCGCTACTGCCCCAGGTGCTAGTGAGTCTGCTGCTACTGCTGAGGTCTTGCACACTTTCACACTTGACTCTGGTGCGTCACGTTGCTTCTTTCGCGACTGCACCACTGTCACCCCACTCACTACACCAGTCCCAGTCTCACTGGCGGACCCCTCTGGGGGCCCGGTGGTTGCACGCCACTCCACTGTCCTCCCGTGCCCAGCTGTCCCCTCTGGCTCTCTGTCAGGTCTCCACCTCCCCTCGTTCTCGACGAACCTGGTGAGCAACGCCATCCTCCAGGATGTATGGGTTGACACCTTTACTCCTGGAGGTCAGCGTGTGGCGATCTGCACATGCGCCAAGACAGGCCGTCACCTGGCTACGTTCACACGACAGCCGGGGTCGAACCTGTACACACTCACCACACCGTCTGCACAGGTAGCTGCGTCTAGTCAGGTGGCTGCGTCTGGTCAGCTCGCTGCATCCTGCTCGTGTCGCCTCCTCACCCACCCTGCTCAGCTTTGGCACCACCGTCTTGGCCACCCGTCGCAGCTGCGTCTGCGCGGCATGCTCTCCCGGCTCCTGGTCTCTGGCCTCCCTGAGACCCTGCCCCCCCTCCCGCGCTCGCTTGCGCCGCCGTGCCTTCCTTGCGTCGAGGGGCGGCAGCGCGCCGCTCCTCACTCCTCCGAGTTTCCTCCGACCACTGCTCCTCTGCAGACTCTCCACCTGGACGTGTGGGGCCCGGCCCCCGTCGGTGGAACGGACCAGGAGCGCTACTTCCTGCTGGTTGTTGAAGACTACACACACTACACCACCGTCTTTACCTTGCGGCGCAAGGCGGATGCCAGTGGTGTCTTGATCCCCTGGATCCGTGCTACTCGTCACCAGCTGCACGAGCGGTTTCGGCGGGACTTTCCAATCCTGTGTCTGCACTCTGACAGGGGTGGTGAGTTCTCCTCTGGCGTTCTTGAGACGTTCTGCCAGGATGAGGGCATCGCCCAGTCGTTCACGCTTCCGGCCTCTCCGCAGCAAAATGGGATCGCTGAGCGTCGCATTGGCCTGATCATGGAGGTTGCTCGTACCTCCATGATCCATGCGGCTGCTCCCCATTTCCTGTGGCCGTTTGCGGTCCGATACGCCGCGCATCAGCTCAACCTCTGGCCCCGTGTCTCTGCTCCAGAGACCTCGCCCACACTCCGTTGGACGGGACAGCCTGGTGATGCGTCGTCGTTTCGGGTCTGGGGCGCGCTCTCCCTTGTTCGCGATACCAAAGCGAGCAAGCTCTCTCCTCGCACTCTCCGCTGTGTCTTCCTGGGCTTCCCCACCGACGCTCCACCCTGGCAGTTCTACCACCCTGCCTCGCGTCGTGTTCTGTCCTCTCAAGACGTCACCTTCGACGAGTCGGTCTGTTACTGCCGACTTCACCCGCACGCGTCCCACCCGGTCCCCCTCGCACCTCTCTTCCTGGTACCAGTCCCCCCCCCCGGTAGACCCCCTTCCCCCACAGGGTCCTGCTCCCTCAGGTGTGTCCTAGGTAGACCCACCCCCCTTGGATGAGCCAGTTGAGATCTCTTCTGACTCCTCTGACTCACCTGAGGGGGGTGACGCAGTCGCCGACGACACGGCGACCGCTCGCCGCACTCCTCGCTTGGAGCCCCCCCCGGGTTTCCCGCCACGGCCGTCTTCGCCGCCTCCGCAGCCTGCTGCTGTGGACTCTGGAGCTGAGACTACTGGAGCTGGGGCTGGGGGTGGTGAGTCTGGGGGTGCCTGCTCTCCTCATCTAGCTACCCCCCCCGGGTTCCCACCTCTGTCGTCTTCGCCGCCTCTGCAGCCTGCTGCTGTGGACACTGGAGCAGAGACTGAGGGTACTCAGCCTGGGGGTGCTGAGCCTGAGGGTACTGAGCCTGGGGGTGCTAGGACTGAGGGTACTGAGCCTGGGGGTGCTGAGACTGAGGGTACTGAGCCTGGGGGTGCTGGGACTGAGGGTACTGAGCCTGGGGGTGCTGGGACTGAGGGTGCTGAGCTTGAGAGTCCTGACTCTGGGGGTGCTGAGAGTTCGGGTGCTGACTCTGGGGGTGCTGCAAGTCCTTCTAGTGTTGGAGTAGTCGGAGCTTCTAGCGGAGGACCTGGTGCTGCTGGTGCTGGAGGTACTGGAGGTGCTGCTGGTGCTGGAGGTCGTGGGGCTGCTGGTGCTGGAGGTACTGGAGGTGCTGCTGGTGCTGGAGGTCGTGGAGCTGCTGGTGCTGGAGGTCCTGGAGGTGCAGCTGGTGCTAGAGGACCTGGAGCTACTGGTGCTGGAGCTGCTGGGGCCGGAGGTGCTGGAGGTGTTGGAGGTCCTGGTGGAGCTACTGGTGCTCATCGCCACCTTCTCAGTCTTCCGCCAGGTGCTACTGGCTTCCCTGTGGCAGGTACTACTCTTCCGTTGCTGTGTCCACCGGCGGACCAGTCACAGCCACCGCTGCTACCACACTCCCCACTGCCTGCTCCTGCTCCTTACACTGCGGTGTCAGAGTCCCTGACTGAGCGTCGAGAGCCTGAGACTCCTGCTTCCACCCCTGAGCGTCGAGAGCCTGAGCCTAGAGCTGCTGTCCGTGCTCGTGTTCCTCGTGTTCGTCGTCCGCGTGCTCCGGCTGTCCCCGGCACTCACGATATGACACTCCGTCCTTCCTCTGTTCCTCAGCGTGTTGTCCTACCGTTACCTCCTGCGTCCTCTCTGTCTGACGTTCCTGACCCTCCGTCTGACCTTGCTCGTGCGTCCAGTCCGACTGTTACTCGCCTTCTTGCTACGGTTGTGACGGACCCTACGTTCTCGTCTCCTGCTGCGTCTGCCCTAGTAGCTGAGCTCGTTGACTTTGCTGCTGTGTACCGCCTAGACTACCTTGCGAGTCTTGTCTCTGACCCTGTCCCTGCCTGTCCTCCGTCCGTCGGGGGTGAGACTGCCCTTGGCTGTACTGCCCATGGCTGTGACGTTCTTGAGGACAGACAGGAGGAGCTGGAGTGCCTTGCTGCCGCTTCACCCCATCACGCGACCATGCTGCTTGCCCCTGAGGGAGACCCGGATGCACTTGACATCCCCACCCCGCGCTCCTACAGGGAGGCGATTTCGGGTGAGTACTCCTCTCAGTGGCAGACAGCCATGGACGCAGAGATGGCTTCCTGGAAGTCCACAGGCACCTACGTCGACGAGGTTCCCCCACCTGGGGCGAACATCGTCAGTGGTATGTGGATTTTCAGGGTGAAGCGGCCGCCGAGTTCTCCGCCTGCCTTCAAGGCACGTTACGTTGCTCGAGGCTTCAGTCAGCGTGAGGGGGTCGACTTCTTTCAGACCTTCTCCCCCACCCCGAAGATGACCACTCTTCGGGTGTTGCTACACGTTGCAGCTCACCGTGACTACGAGCTGCACTCCCTCGACTTCTCCACAGCTTTCCTGCAGGGTAGCCTTCACGAGGCCATCTGGTTGCGCCGTCCACAGGGCTTCACTGGGTCGTTTCCTGAGGGTACCCAGTGGAGCCTACGGCGACCAGTGTACGGCCTGCGTCAGGCGCCCCGCGAGTGGCACGACACACTGAGGACGACACTTGCGGCTCTTGGGTTTGCTCCTTCGACTGCTGACCCGTCGCTGTTTCTATGCACCGACACTACTCTGCCGCCGTTCTACATCCTCGTGTACGTCGACGACTTGGTCTTTGCTACTGCTGACACAGAGGCACTGGCCCTAGTGAAGGCGGAGCTGCAGGAGAGACACACCTGCACTGACCTGGGTGAGCTGCGGAGCTATCTTGGCTTGCAGATCACCCGGGACAGAGCGCGGCGCACCATCACCCTGACTCAGTCACACATGGTGCACCAGGTCCTTCAGCGCTTCGGCTTCTCGTGGTCCTCGCCACAGCCCACTCCTCTGTCTACCGGCCACTCGCTCTCAGCTCCACATTCGGACAAGTCCGTAGAGCCGAGTGGTCCGTACCCAGAGCTTGTGGGTTGCCTCATGTACCTGATGACGTGCACACGACCTGACCTCTCGTACCCTCTCAGCCTCCTGGCTCGCTACGTGGCACTTGGTAGACACCGAAAGGTGCACTTTGATGCTGCGAAGAGGGTACTGCGTTACTTGTGCAGCACATCGGGCATGGGGCTTGTGCTTGGAGGACGGAGTTCAGTGGTACTCACAGGACACTCTGACGCTTCTTGGGCCGACGACCAGACGACTCAGCGTTTGTCACGGGGTTACACCTTCAGTCTTGGCTCTGGTTCTGTCTCGTGGAGGTCCACTCGTTCTTCTTCTTCTCTTGAACTCGTGCCAAAAAGGTTCAAGCGGGTGCTCTAAGAGTGCTTAAAATATCGCTCTTGAATTGATTTCCCCAAAAAGTGAAACTGATTATATAGGGTTGCTACGCAACCCAAAAATCGGGAATCTGGGCGGGGCGAAAGCGAAATCGTGCGGCGAAGAATCAGGCGAGCAGGAACAACTTTGTGACAGCTCTACCCGATCATCGAGAGGAGGGGGGTGGAAGCGATTCAATGTGCGACTGAACACCTCGCTCGCCCCACACCACCACCTCCGCCCTTGCGATTGGTTGGAAATGGTGGGGGCGAAACTCTAGCGCGGTATAGGTATTAGGTACCTCACAATTTTCTATCACAATGCAAAGCCCACTAATAACATATTCGGTTATGAATGTGTACAAATTAGTATAACACAAAGTTTATGATATGCCCAAATTATCGGCAAGGCAGGAACTGCTGAATGTCAATTATAGAAAGCCAAATAAATACATTTTAATAAAAATTCACTGCCTGATTCGGCATTCTCAAACATGTATTACGTGTTGTTATCACTAAAGGATCGAAGTGGATAGGATAAGTCTGCTAAGTTCAGTGAAGACAATGAAGTCTTGGTAGTGACCTTGTTAATAAAGTTGAAAGAGAACAAGATGATTATAAATAGGAGTACAAAGGTATCAATAGCAAATTAGCTAGCCATGTACTCTGAGGGGTACATTCTTTTACTAACTGCATTGCATTGCTACAGTAACCACGACTATTCCTCTTCTTGACAGTTACCATGTTGCATCGCGTAACTACCACGTGCGGCTACTAGACGGTCAAGAGTGTTGGGCTGAGAAAAGCCCTTAGGATCTTTGCAAGGCTAAACTCAGAGTAGGAATGTTGTATTTGCGGAAGCGTTTTAATGATGAGTATTGAACCACCTTGCGCTAGTATGTGAGGGCAATATAGATTAATAAAAACAAAGAGATACAAGGTTTTTATAAGAGTACAAGGAATACGAAGAGATACAGCTAATAACCGTTTTACTGTTGCTGTTGCGGTTCGATACAGTGACGACTCGGGCAACTGCTCAATAACGAGTCAGTTGTTTGTCCTTGCTGTCGCGCTGTATTTGTCAGGTCAAAGGTCGCTGCCCTTTGACTTTCGCGTAACCTCCAGCAGTTACTTTTCTTCAACCTCCGATGGTTGACTCGCCGATGCTTCGTTGTGCTTTGCTTCGTTTACGACTTAGTGTTTCGACACAACAGAAGCGCTTTAAATCACTTGTTTCCAACACTCCCCTTCGCTTCTGGAGTGTCGTTTCTGGTGATGTGGCCTTGTCCAGTGAGCAGCATGCAGTACTCGAACTTCTGCATTCCGGGCTTCTTGGTCAAGTAATCAGCTGCCATCTCGGACATGGGACAGTAGGACAGCTCGAGTCTCCCCTTCTCGATTTCGTCCTTCACGAAGAAATATCGTAGTGCGATGTGCTTCGTCGTGTTCGCAAATCCGCTCTTGTTTGCTATGCGAATCGCTGACTGATTGTCGCAAAACAGGGAGAAGCTGGGTAACTTGGCCAGCTTCGCTTCTTCCAGCAGTTCGCGAAGGTACAATCCTTCCTTGGTGGCTGAGCAGAATATATTCTGCTTCAGCTGAGGAGAGAGCAATTAGTTCCTGCTTGCTCGACTGCCATGAGATGGGCCCGATAGGCTCGAGTCGGTAGATGTAGCCGGTGCGCGAGCGCCTGTTGTCAGTGTCGCCGGCGTGGTCAGCGTCGACGTATCCGATCAGCTTAGGCGTTGTAGTTCCGGTCTTGTGGTAGGTTAGTCCGATCGTCGGGGTGCTGACGAGGTAGTGCAGTGCGCGATCGAGCTCCGCCATGTGCTCTGCTTCGGGTTTCTTGAGGTAGGTGGCGAGTTGGCTTGTGGAGTATGAAAGGTCCGGTCGGCAGGTGATGGCTGCGAAGAGCAGACATCGTAGCTTTCGTTGGTAGTCGCGTATGCCGGCGGGCTTGAGCAGGGCGGAGGCTTCCTTGTGACTTCCGGCGATGTAGCGATATGGTGTGGAGATAGCAGTTGGGGTGAGTCCGAAGCGCTTAGCAATGGTGTCGGCGTATTTCGCGGCGCTGAGGTAGATTGCATTTTCTTCTTCTTGGATGTTGAGGCCGAGGTATTGTGTTACGGTAGACAAAACTGTGAGCGTAAGGTCCTGCTGCAGCTCCCCTTCAAACCAGGTCGTGATTCCATCGGTTGAACCGATGTAAAGCAGATCGTCTACGTAGATGATGAGTAGAATGTAGTCAGTGCCCTTCGTGAGTCGGTACATGCCCTGGTCGTGCGGTAGCTGGCGGAATCCGATGCGGATGAGTCGAGCGTGTAGATACTGTGCCACAGTCTCGGAGCCTGCTTAATGCCATATAAAGACTTCAGTAGTTGGCAGACTTGGTTAGGATCTCCGTTGGAGCCGTGTGGTAGCTCGACGAAGATCTCAGCGTCAACAGGTGCGTAGAGGAAAGCGTTGGCGACGTCGATCTGACGTAGCTTCTTCTTCTTCATAGCGGCTATCGCGAGGAGAATCCGTAGAGAAGTGTGTTGGCTAACCGGCGCGAATGTCTTGGTGAAGTCGCGTCCGTGCTCTTGGTCGAAGCCGCGTACGACCCAGCGTGCTTTGAACTTGTCGATGGTGCCGTCTGCCTTGGTTTTCACACGGAAAACCCATTTTCCGGTGAGTACCATTTTGTTGCGAGCCACGCCAATGGGAACAATTTTCCAGGTGTTGCGTTCTTCCAGCGCCTTCAACTCCCTGTCCATGGCTTCGCGCCATTTTTCCTTATGTTCCCCCCCCAGAGCCTGCTGAACCGTGGCAGGCTCCTTAGGTGGCGCTGAGCCGCGGACTGCAGTGACGAGGCCAAGTATTTGCAGTCCGCTCTGTGTGTAGCGGGGGAGAGTTGTGTCCTCGGGATAAGCTGCTTCGTCACCTGCTTCTGGGTCAGGTAAGAATTTGGATCCTATGCGTTCGGCTTCGTTGGTGTTGACTCGGGCGGGTGTAACATAACCAGTGTCGGCGAAGTCGTAGAAGACTTCGGCGTTGATGCTCTCGCGAGGGTTGTCGTCGTCCATTGGGATGTCCACCGAACAGTAGGGAAAAGGTCCGGCTTCTTCCGAAGCTCCGTCCATGGTCTGCTCGTCCAGGTCAGCTTCATCTTCTGCCGAAGCGAAAGCTCGGTACCCACGAAATCCGCCTGTGACATCCCGTGAGGTTTCCAGGTTGTACAGGTATGTTGGAAGGGTGAGACGTTCGTAGAAAATGACATCACATGCTGCCACTGTTTCCTTTGTGTTGATGTCAAAAATCTTCCATGCGTTGTAATGTTTTTCGATGCCCAGGTGTAGTCCCCATTGTGCGCGTTGGGAGAATCCACCGGCGCGTGCAGCTGGGGGTCAGTACTGTACCATGCAGCCGAACACTCGTAGCATTTTTGTGTTGCCCAATTTCCCTGTCCACAGCAGATGCGGTGATGCGTTGTTCGGGAGCGATGATGACGAAAGCAAGTTGTGCAGTAGGACAGCATGGTCCATCGCCTCAGGCCACTGGTGATTGGGTAGCCGCATGCCACGTAGCAGTTTACGCATGGTGTTCTGGAGGGTCCTGTTCATCCTTTCTGCTACACCTTGCTGTTGATGAGCGTAGGGAAGAGAGAGGAGTCTCTTGATGCCTCTTTTCGCCAGGTACTGTGTGAACCTTTGTGATGTGTATTCTCCTCCCCCGTCTGACTGGAAACTTTCAGTTTCACCCCTGACTCTCGTTCTGCTACTGGAAGCCAGGCGACGAAGGCTTCAAAGGCCATGTCGCGACTTGGAAGATTAAGATGCCAGACATATCGTGTGGCGGCGTCGATGAAGGTGATAACGTAGTTGTACGCTCCTTGACCGGGCTCGCGATTGTACAGTATATCGCTGTAAACCTTCTACAGAGGTGCGTATGCCGGTGCACTTGGGTTGTGGTGAGGGACGAAAGGCTGATGCGGTAAGTCGGCTTCAGGGCAGGTGAGGCATGTTCCTCGCACTCGTTGAAGTTCTCTTCCATCAGGTAGGAGTAGGGAATCTTTGTCGAGTACGCCCGCTCTTATCGTGTTATTTAACGTTGTGTTGCTCGGGTGTCCCATTCGTTTGTGCCAGATGTCTTCACCAGCGCGATGTCCGGGTGAGCGCCTGTACAAGTCAGAGTTGGTGTAAAAGCCAGCGGTGAAGTTGGTGCTTCTGTGGACTTCTCGTTGAGTGGGAGTCAACTGTTGCGCAGGGGTCGGTGGAGTATCGTCGTCGATTGAGGCTGGTGCCATTGAAGGACCCGTGATTGGTGTCGTGATTGGTGCTGTTTCTGCTGCTGCCGATGTTGTCTCTGCTGCTGCCGATGTTGTTTCTGCTGCTGCTGGTGTTGTCTCTGCTGCTGCCGATGTTGTCGCTGATGCTGTCGATGTTGTCTCTGCTGCTGCTTGTTGAATTGTTGCTAATGCTCGTGTTCGTTCTGCCTCAGGTACCGTGCTGGAGTACCAAAAACCGCCCGGGCTGAAGCCGGGATCGAGATCAGGTGGGTGTGTCCAGGAAGTGAAGTTGACGATGGCGTCGCTGTCGGCGGTGCCGAGGTCTGGAACGAAGTTGAGGACGAAGACGAAGTTCTTCAATACCGCCTTCCCGATGTAAAGTCCACCTTTCCCGTGATACAACTTGAACTCCTGGGTGGTGCTGTCTGCTTCGAGGTGAATGCCTTTCGCCATCAACTGACTGACACTCAGTAGGTTGTAGCCGAGTCCCTCCGCTATTAAAACTTTTGACATTTGCAGTATGACGTTGGTCTCTCGTGACTGAAGTTGAACTACGCCCTGTCGTCGTGTGCGCAGGTTCTGATTGTTGGCGACGGTGATGACGACTTCGCGCTGAAGTTGATGTTCCCGTTGGACGAAGCGACCCGAGAAACACATGTGTTGTCCGCAGCAGCTGTCCAAGAACCAAGTGTCTTTCCCGGACGGCTCGCTCTGGGCGATGGCTGCGTATGTCGGGTTCGGCTCCAGTGTCTCGCGGCGAGGAGTGCTTTCGTCAAGTTGTTCTTCTGGTGAGTAGTACGGTGGTGACTCAGTGATGCAGGAGTCTGACAGTCTCGCCATACAGCTCACGATGTTTCTTGTCCCTTGTGCAGGTTGAGTTGTCGGCGTTCCTTGAGCTTGAGAAGTGGGATGCGCTTGTGTTGAGGCGACTTGACTGCTTGAAGGCCGAAGTTGTCGTTGCGGTGGTGTTGACTGTCGCAGACTTGGGCAATGTGTACGGGGATGTCCAGACGTCTTGCAGAGATGATAGAATGGCGGTACGTGTTTCTGCTGTTGTTGTTTGTTTTGTCGGTTGGAGTTGTTGAAGCGCCGTTGGGAGTGGAACGCGAATTCAGGTACTGATGTCTTTCTCTTGTGTCGTTCCTCGTGCAGGTCCATGTCTTGTTGTTCGGCGTGAATTTCGGCGCAGAGTGCCGCTTCGGAGATCTTCCCGTGAGCTCGGAGTATGGCGCGGGTGGAGCGCCAGTGAGGACCAAGACCGGAGATGACGACTGTGATGAAGGCTTCTTCAGATATCGATCCTCCACATCGAAGGAGTTTGTCGCGCAATTCGCGACAGCGGCTGATATACGCCATTCCCTTTTCGCCTGGTTTCATTTCCACTGTTGTCAGCTGTGCCATTAACCGACTCTGGTTGACGCTGTCTGTTGCTTGATACAGGTTCTTCAAATGGTTGCACACGAGCTCGGCGGAGTTGCCGTATCGCCGATAAGACCGGATGTTCTGCTGCTGGTTTGGAGTTATGTTCCTTAGCAGGATTGTGTATGCCATCATTGACTGATACGTGTACTGCTGCTTGTTGTATTGCGTTCCGTGTGTTGGGTATGGCAGGGACCCGTCGAAGAATCCGAGAATCTGTGCGCCTTCCATCATCAGCTCAAATTCAAATGACCAGGTATAGAAGTCCTTCTCGTCGAAAGGTGTTGATGTCTGAAGTTTCAAAACGTGCGCGAACTGTGATTGAACCTGAAGTGCATCCAATGTTTTCTCCTGTCCAGGTTGAGGCTGCTGGTGCGGCATGAAGCTGATTGAGCCACGTTGAGGCTCGTACGGAGCGAATGTGGGTTGCTGCTGGTTTCCGCGCGCATAGGATGAACCGTCGAGGCTCATGGGCGTGACGTCGTTGTTGTTGTTGTTGCTGATGTTTGACTGCGCAGGTGCCGTTTGCTGATGCTGCTCGTAGAAGGACATGAAGGAGAAGAATTTTTCCATCATACTTGGGTCGAAGCCTGTCGCTTGATTCGCGGGAGTCTCAGTAGACTCAGACCCATCATACTTGGGTCGAAGCAGTGTTGGCCCGTGTGGCGAGTCAGAGGGGAGTCAGGCAGCAACAGTGTCCGAGACAGGTCAGGCGGCGAAAGCAACAGAAGAGGAGTAGTACAAGTGGGCGTCGGCTCAGGTAGCGACTGCAACACACCCCAAGACCCAGTATCTCCAGCGGCAGTACCTCCAACTCCACCAACAAGAGAACTCCTAGCACCCCCAGAGTCAGCACCCCCAGAACCAGCACCCCCAGAACCAAAACCGCAGCGTCACCACCCCTAACAATACCTGGACCCCCTAAGTCCACAGCGATAAGCTGCAGAGGATGCGAAGTCGTCCGAGGCGGAAAACCCGGAGGTGTCTCCAAGCGCGGCGAGCGGCAAGAGGTCGATGAGTCGGCAGTAGCAGGGTCACCCCCATCAGTCGAGCCAGAGGAGTCAGAGGGGTGCGCATAGACTAGTCCAGAGGTGGGGTCGGCCAGAGTGACAGGGAGCGAGAGCAACGCCTCCACAGGAACCGCACCTGTGCTAGTAGGCGCACAAGCAGCGACACACGAAGACTCTAACTGCTGCTGCCCGCCCCCGCCACTCTCACCAGCTCCACTACCACTACCCTCGTCAGCTACAGAGGCTAAGTCTGACAGCGCAGGGAAGGTAAGAGGCAGCCAAAGACAGCCTAGGGTGGCAGGAGGGGTGGGGGAGTAGCGCCTAACCATAGCAAAATTTATAGCATGGGCCGACGGCACCTGGCGAAAGTTGGCTCTCTGGTCGAGCGAGAGGTGAAGGCGGACTGCAAGTGTGGCGGCAGCATCTCGCGCCATCCACCGCTTGTAGGCAACATGAGCTGCGCGGAACTGCGTCCGCACCTCCTCCCCAGCGTCAGCAGCAGGCTCTGCAGGAGCCTTGGGGGCCTGAAGAGACCCCGACGTGTGCTCGAACAGTGAGACGTCGTGGCTAGTGACACTATGGAGGTACAGGTGCAGCCCCTCTAGCCAGGAGTCGAACCCTAGAGGGTGCCCCACTGCGTCAAAGGCTAGAACAGTTGGAGTCGCCATAGCGGTAGGAATGGCAGCAGCAGTGCAGCAGCAGCAGCAGCGCAGCAGCAGGAGCAGCGTAGCAGCAGCAGCAGCAGCAGCAGCAGCGCAGGCGGCAGCTGAGCAGCAGTAGCAGCTGAGCAGCAGCAGCAACATAGGCGGCAGCAGCAGGGCAACGCGCGTGCTGCAGGGCAGGGTAGCGCGCGGGCCGCAGGGCAGGGCAGCACGCGGGCTGCAAGGCAGGGTAGCGCGCGGGCTGCAGGGCAAGGCGGCGCGGGCTGTAGGGCAGGGCGGCACGCGGGCTGCAGGGCGCGCGGGGCGCGGGCAGAAGGGCAGGGCGCGCGTAGGCAGCGCGCGTGCGAGCAGGGTGCGCGTAGGCAGCGCGCGTGCGGGCAGGGCGCGCGTAGACAGCAGCGCAGCACGTGTGGGGCAGGGCAGGGTAGCGTGCGAAGGGCAGGGCAGCGCGCGGCGGGTAGCGCGTGCGGGGCAGTGCGACCGCAGGGCAGGGCAGTGCGCGCCGACGGCGAGCAGGGCAGCGCGCGGCGAGTAGGGCAGCGCGCGGCAGCAGGGCAGCGCGCGGTGGGTAGCGCGTGCGGGGCAGCGCGACCGCAGGGCAGGGCAGTGCGCGCCGTCGGCGAGCAGGGCAGCGCGCGGCGAGTAGGGCAGCGCGCGGCGGCAGGGCAGGGTACGCTCGCGTCGAGCAGGGCAGCACGGGCAGTAGGGCAGCGCACGCCCGCGGCGAGCAGGGCAGCGCGGGCAGCAGGGCAGGGCACGCCCGCGGCGAGCAGGGCAGCGAGGGCAGCAGGGCAGGGCACGCCCTCGGCGAGCAGGGCAGCGCGCGGCGAGCAGGGCAGCGTGGGCAGCAGGGCAGCGCGCGCAGGGCAGGGCACGCCCGCGGCGAGCAGGGCAGCGCGCGGCTAGCAGGGCAGCGCGTGCGGGGCAGCGCGACCACGCGGGGCAGGGCAGGGCAGGGCAGCACCGCAATAGCGTACTGGGCAGGGCAGGGCAGGGCAGAAGCTGTTGACAGCTATAACGTTATGCGGAAGCGTTTAAACTGGTATTGCAGACTTGAACTTGGCAACACTTAACATCACTTGCAGCCCTTCGAGCGTGACAGCTTGTCACCTCCTAGCCAAGGGCATAGAAAAAATGCAAATGAGTAGTTATGCCTTGCTCAGCCTGTGAAATGAGTAAACTGGTCGAGCAGAGTTTCGGCAGCACCACGGTAGCGATTCTACTCTCGTCAACACGTAGTAGTAGAAAAAATGAACTTGAAAGGCGAATGCAAAATAGTTATAATATACATGAACAATTACAGACACACATTTATATAAAATCCTATGCACGCACAAAGGCTGGCATAAAAGTAGTTGTAGAACAAGGTCTTGATTTTTGCCACGCTGTAATAGAAAACGGTTGCATAATTTCTTAGGATGTTGCCTTTTTTCTTCTCTTGTAACACAAGGCAATTCCATTGCTGACTCCTCACATGAACATTTGCGGTTTCATGTGGCTCCCATATGGCTCCCATAAGCCTCGCATGAAGTTCATGCGAGTTTACAGCTGTAAAACGGTTTTAACCGTTTGATGACGTGAACAACCGAATTGTACCTGCGGCAAACTCAATCTCTTATACGGCGAGACATTCGCGCGCAATTTCTTGTTCCGTGAGTCAGCGCAGGATTCTGTTTTTCAACCGAGATCTCACGCGCCCCCACCTGCCACACACCACGACCGAGATATTTCTCGGTCGTGCTATACAGCGCGCATGATTGCGATCATGTGCGTGTACAGTTCGGGACAGGGCAGAAACGTGCCCTGTTCTGTTGCGATCGTGCTGTACAGCACGCTCGCAACAGTGCGTGGCACACGCGCATGCCCTGTGGGGCCTCACGCGCATGCCAAGACCCCACATGCGGTCCTGATTTCGTACCCTTTGACTCGCGCCAGAAGAGTCAAACGGCACCCCCTCGATAGTCAAACTATCGAGCCCCCTGGTACACCGCTCGCTCGCATGGAACCCCAATGAGCCTCGCATGAAACATTCAAATTGTCAAACTTATGTTATAGCCTGGTTAGGCTGTAGTGGGTTAGACAATAGGGGGTACAACATTTCTAGGTTTCCCTATTTGTACCCAACTCATTTCTAGTCATTTCATTCCTCATATTTCTCTCACATGGTATAGAGCGGGTTCCCTAGTGGGACCGGTTTTTTTTTTTTTTAGGGCCCGCCACTACGAAAATCTTTTTTCCTTACCTGCCCGAAGTGCGCTTCGCGCCTGCCTTAGTTGCGCCCCGTGCGCCTGCCCTCCCGTCGCGTGCTCTGCCCTTAGCTGCCCGCCGCGCCCCTTACGGCCCCTTCGCGGCCCCTTCTCGGCCCTTCGCGGCCCCTCTTGCGGCCCTTCGCGGCCCCTTCGCGGCCCTTCGCGGCCCCCTCACGGCCCTTCGCGGCCCCTTCGCGGCCCTTCGCGGCCCCCTCACGGCCCTTCGCGGCCCCTTCGCGGCCCTTCGCGGCCCCCTCACGGCCCTTCGCGGCCCCCTTCGCGGCCCTTCGCGGCCCCCCTTCGCGGCCCTTCGCGGCTCTGCCGCCCCGTCGTCGCCGCCCCCCCCTGCTCGTCGCAGCCGCCCTGCCGCCCCGTCGTCGCCGCCCCTGCAGCAGCTGACTTCGCCCCTGCTGCCGCCGTAGCGGCTCTGCCGCCCCGTCGTCGCCGTCCCTGCAGCAGCTGCCGTCCCTGCAGCAGCTGCCGTCGCCGTCCCTACTGCAGCAGCAGCTGCCACCGTAGCGGCCCTGCTGCCGCTGCCGAGCCTGCAGCCGCCCTGCCGACGCGACTGTCCCGGCCCTGCCTTGCCGCCTCGCCGCGGCCCCTCCTTGTGGCGGCCCCCTGCTCTGCCGACGCGCCCCGGCCCAGCCCCACCAGTAGCGGCCCACCACTTCCGCCACTGGTAAGTGCACCGCCGCACCCCGCCGCCCTGCCTAGCCAAGCCGCCCTACCGAACCGCGCCGCCTTGCCGTGTCGCGCTGCTACTGCTACTGCTGCTGCTAGGCCACTGCTGCTGCTCCTGTTGCTATGGCAAACCCTAATGTACTCACCTTCGATGCTGAGGGTCGAGCGGTCGATTTTGAGGTCTGGGTCGATGATTTGCAGCTATTCCTGCAGTGCGATAGCAAGGATGGAGTCTCACTGTTTGACCTCACTTCTGGCGCCTCTGCTGCACCTGCTGCTGATGCTGCCAGTACTGTTCGCTCACAGTGGACCACGCGCGATGCTGCTGCCCGTCTTGCTGTCCGTAGTCACCTGCCGTCTGCTGAGCGCGCGCACTTTAGCCAGTACAAGTCTGCTAGCACTTTGTACACTGCTGTTATTGCGCGCTAATCCTCCCCTGCCACTGCTGCCCTTAGCCGCCTCATGCTGCCGTACCTGTTCCCTGACCTAGCCGCTTTTGCCACAGTCGCTGACCTCATTACGCACCTCCGCACTAGTGACACCCGCTACCGCGCTGCGCTTCCTGCCGAGTTCTGCGCCAAGAACCCCCCCCCTATGTACATCACTCTCTACTACCTCGTCACCCGGCTCCCTAACTCCCTTTGCTCGGTCAGGGACCACTTCCTCTCCCTTTGCCCCACCACGCTCACCGTTGACCTCCTCGAGGAGCGCCTCCTTGCAGCTGAGAAGAGTATAGTCGCTGTAGGAGCCTCTCGTGGTGACCCTCGTGCCCCTTTCTTTGAGGGGTGCTCCCCCGTCCCTCTTTTGCCCTCTGTTGCCTCTGCTGCTGCTGTCGATCTCGTTGGCACCGAGTCGGTCGGCACTGCGTCTGCTCCTAGTGGGAGGCGCCTCTACGGCAAGGGCAAGGGGGGCAAGGGGGGCAAGGGGGGTGGAGGGGATGGCGGGGGCGGCGGTGGTGGCGGTGGAGGGGGTGGAGGGGGTGGGGGTGGAGGTGGGAGTGGTGGCGGGAGTGGGGGCTTCGGTGGTGGCGGTGGAGGTGGAGGCGGCGGAGGCAGCGGGAGTGGGGGTGGAGGTGGCGGCGGCGGCGGCGGAGGTGGGGGTGGCGGGGGCGGTGGTGGGCAGCGAGGAGGCTCTAGCAGTGGCCAGCGCCAGCAGTAGCAGCGCTCCCGTGAGACCCCATCGCCTCAGCAGCTTCGTGAGTGGTACGCTGGGCGTGGGAGGTCTGGGGGTGCTGGTCCCTGCACCTACGTTCTTCGCACCGGAGACCGCAGTGGAGAGACGTGCGGAGGCCCGCACACCACACCACACTGCTTCGGCTGCCTGACTGACGCCTGGCGTACTCAGTTCCCTGGCTCCACTGAGATCCCTCACTGGGATATTCTGCTTAAGTCGGGGGTTGCTATCTTTGATCTTGATTATGATGCTATCCTTGTTGCTATGTATGCTGTGTCTATTAGTGCTGAGGGTGACTGTTACCTGTGTGTTCCGCCCGACCCGGGCTTGAGGCTGCTGCTCTAGGTGCTAGTGAGTCTGCTGCTCCAGGTGCTGGTGAGGCTGCTCTCTCAGGTACCGCGTCAGCTCAGGTCTTGCACACTTTCACCCTTGACTCGGGTGCTTCCCGCTCCTTCTTTCGCGACTGCACTACACTCTCGCCGCTCAGTCAGCCGGTGGCAGTCTCTCTGGCTGACCCCTCTGGGGGACCAGTTGTGGCCCGTTCCTCCACTGTCCTCCCGTGTCCTGTGGCTCCGTTCGGCTCACTGTCTGGTCTTCACCTCCCCTCGTTCTATACGAACTTGGTGGCAGGTGCTGATCTTCAGGATGGGGGTGTTCACCAGTTCACCCCTGCCTACCAGCGTGTGACGCACTGCACGTGTGCTCGGACGGGCCGTCACCTGGCCACGTTCACCCGTCGGCCAGGGTCCAGCCTGTACACCCTTACCACTGAGTCTCCTCCTAGTCAGGTAGCCGCGTCGGGTCAGGTGTTTGCTGCAGCGTCCCGGTCTGGCCCTGAGTCTGCCCCCTGCTCGTATCGCCTCCTGGCTCACGAGACTCTCCTTCGGCACCACCACCTTGGTCACCCCTCCCTGCCTCGTCTTCGAGGCATGGCCTCCCGTGTCCTGGTCTCAGGTCTTCCTGAGTCCCTCCCACCCCTTCCTCCGGGGCCTGCCCCTACCTGCGTTCCCTGCGTCGAGGGCCAGCAGCGCGCCGCTCCTCACTCCTCCGAGTTTCCCCCGACAGAGGCTCCCCTGCAGACTCTTCACATGGACGTGTGGGGCCCAGCCCGCGTCCGTGGACAGGGTCACGAGCATTACTTCCTTCTGGTTGTTGACGACTACTCGCGTTACACCACGGTCTTCCCCTTGCGCCGCAAGGGTGAGGCCACTGAGGTGTTGATCGACTGGATCCGCGCTGCTCGTCTCCAGCTCAGAGAGAGTTTCGGCTCGGACTTTCCAGTTCTGCGTCTGCACTCGGACAGAGGTGGAGAGTTTTCCTCCTACCTTCTGCGAGCTTTCTGTCGGGCGGAGGGCATCCGCCAGACGTTCACGCTTCCGGCCTCTCCACAGCAAAATGGGATTTGCTGAGCGCCGCATTGGCATGGTCATGGATGTCGCTCGTACGTCCATGATCCATGCGGCTGCTCCCCATTTTCTGTGGCCGTTCGCGGTTCAGTACGCGGCGCATCAGATCAACCTCCAGCCCCGGGTCTCCATGCCAGAGACCACCCCCACTCTGCGGTGGACGGGGAAGGTTGGCGATGCGTCTGCGTTTCGTGTCTGGGGATCTCGAGCTTTCGTCCGCGACTTGTCTGCGGACAAGCTGTCCTCCCGTGCCGTTCCCTGCGTCTTCCTTGGCTTCCCCCCTGACGCGCCTGGTTGGCGAGTTTACCACCCCACCTCGCGCCGTGTTCTGTCCTCTCAGGAAGTCACATTTGACGAGTCGGTTCCTTACTACCGTCTCTTCCCCTACCGCACTGCTCCCCTCCCCCCCCCGCCGCTCTTCCTCGCGCCAGGTACTCCTCCGGTAGACCCCCTCCCCCCTCAGGGTCCTGCCCCCTCAGGTGTGTCTCAGGAAGACGCAGTCGAGCCTGTTGAGGTAGCTGTTGACTCTGGTGCTGCTAGGGGTGCTGAGCCTGAGGGTGCCGTGTCTGGGGGTGCTGAGCCTGGGGGTGCTGGGCCTGGGGGTGCTGAGCCTGGCGGTGCTGAGCCTGGGGTTGCTGAGTCTGGGGGTGCTGAGACTGGAGGTCCTCCGAGTGTCCCGTCACGGCGGGAGCCCCTCTCTCCACGGCACCTTCGTGAGTGGTACGCTCGGTGCTGTAGCCGTGCTGCTGGAGCTGGGGGGCCTACTGCTGGAGGTGCTGCTGGTGCTGGAGCTGCTGGAGGTGCTGCTGGAGGTGCTGCTGGTGCTGGAGCTGCTGGTGGTGCTGCTGGAGGTGCTGCTGGTGCTGGTGCTGCTGGAGGTGCTGCTGGTGCTGGAGCTGCTGGAGGTGCTGCTGGTGCTGGAGCTGCTGGTGGTGCTGCTGGAGGTGCTGCTGGTGCTGGTGCTGCTGGAGGTGCTGCTGGTGCTGGTGCTGCTGGAGGTGCTGCTGGAGCTGCTGGAGCCGCTGGTCCTAGAGGTGCTCGTACTGGAGGTACTGGACCTACTGGGACTGGAGCTGCTGCGGGAGTTGCAGCTGGAGGTACTGGAGCTGCTGGAGCCCCTGGTGGTGCTGCGGGAGTTGTAGCTGGAGACCTTGGAGCTGAGGGTGCTGGTGCTGTCTCTGCTGGTTCAGGAGGTGCTGCGCGGCCGCGGCCGTACTACGTTCCGCTCCTTCAGCAGGTTCTTGGCCTCCAGCCCTCTACTGGTCCTCCTCCTCCCCTACTGAGTCCACCGCCTGTCCAGTCGCAGTCACAGTTCCAGCCAGCCTCTCCCCTGCCTAGTCCTTCTCCTTACTCTGGGCCGACTAGAGGTCTTACGGAGCATCGTGGGCCTGAGTCTCCTGCGTCGCCTGAGTCTCGTCCAGAGTCGCCTGTCCGCACTGTCCGCACTGGTCGTCGTGTTCCACGTGAGCGTCCTCCTCATGTCCCTGGCACTCACTATATGGTCCTGCGTCCTTCCACTGCTCCACAGCGTGTCCCTCTGCCGTCTCCTCCTGCGTCCTCTCTTCCTGACGGTCCAGACCCGGAGTCTGACTCTCTTCGTGCTGCCAGTCCTACTGTCACGCGTTTCCTCGCTACTGTTGTCACTGACCCTTCCTTTGAGTCCACTGCTGCGTCTGCTCTAGTTGCTGAGCTTGTTGACTTTGCTGCCGCCTGTCGTCTAGACTACGCCGCTAGCCTTGTTGCTGAGTCTGAGTCTGTCTGTCCTCCGTCCGTCGGGGGTGAGTGTGCTCTTGGCACGGACGTTCTTGAGGACAGACAGGAGGAGTTTGAGTGCTTTGCCACTGCTTTACCTCATCTCGTGTCCATGCTGATTGCCCCTGAGGGAGACCCGGTTGCACCAGACATCCCGATCCCGCGCTCTTACGCAGAGGCGATAGAGGGTCCCTACTCCTCTCAGTGGCAGTCAGCCATGGACGCAGAGATGGCTTCCTGGAAGTCCACAGGCACCTACGTCGACGAGGTTCCCCCGCCTGGGGCGAACATCGTCAGTGGCATGTGGATTTTTAGGGTGAAGCGGCCGCCGGGTTCTCCGCCTGTCTTCAAGGCGCGTTACGTTGCACGAGGCTTCAGTCAGCGTGAGGGAGTTGACTTCTTCCAGACCTTCTCCCCTACCCCGAAGATGACCACTCTTCGGGTTCTGCTGCACGTCGCCGTTCAGCGTGACTACGAGCTCCACTCTCTTGACTTCAGCACTGCTTTCCTACAGAGCAGCCTGCACGAGGAGATCTGGCTACACCGCCCACCTGGCTCCACTGGGTCGTTTCCTGTTGGTACCCAGTGGAGCCTCCGGCGGCCAGTCTACGGTCTCCGCCAGGCACCCCGTGAGTGGCACGACACACTGAGGACGACTCTTGCTGCTCTTGGGTTTACTCCTTCTACTGCTGACCCGTCGTTGTTTCTACGCACCGACACCACTCTGCCACCGTTCTACGTTCTCGTGTACGTAGACGACCTGGTCTTTGCTACTGCTGACACTGAGGCATTCGCCCACGTGAAGTCGGAGCTGCAGAAGAGACACACGTGCACAGACCTGGGTGAGCTGACAAGCTATCTTGGCTTGCGGATCACCCGGGACAGAGCACAGCGCACCATTACCTTGACTCAGTCACACATGGTGCAGCAGGTCCTTCAGCGCTTTCGCTTCACGTACTCCTCGCCACAGTCCACTCCTCTGCCTACCGGTCACTCGCTCTCAGCTCCACCTTCGGACGAGTCCGTAGAGCCGAGTGGCCCGTATCCAGAGCTTGTGGGCTGCCTCATGTACCTGATGACCTGCACTCGACCTGACCTAGCCTACCCTCTTAGCATCCTAGCACGCTATGTCGCTCCTGGCCGACACAGGAAGGAGCACATGGATGTTGCTAAGAGGGTGTTGCGCTACTTGTGCAGTACGTCAGGCATGGGGCTCGTGCTTGGAGGGCGAGGTCCAATTGTCCTCACTGGTCACGCTGACGCTTCTTGGGCTGACGACTTGTCTACGCAGCGGTCGTCGCAGGGTTACACCTTCAGCCTTGGCTCCGGCTCTGTTTCTTGGCGGTCTACCCGCTCGTCTTCTGTTCTCAGCTCCAGTTGTGAGGCTGAGATCTACGCTGGGGCCATGGCTGCACAGGAGTTACGCTGGCTCACCTACCTGCTGACTGACCTTGGAGAGCCGCCTCGTTCTCCTCCAGTGCTGTACGTCGACAACAAGGCCATGATTGCCTTGTGTCAAGAGCACAGACTGGAGCACAGAACGAAGCACATCGCTCTGCGCTACTTCCTTGCTCGAGAGTTGCAGCAGCGTGGTCAGCTTCGTCTTGCTTACGTGGCCACTCGGGCCAACACTGCTGATATCTTCACCAAGGCGCTTCAGCCTTGTGATCATCAGCGTTTCTGTACTGTTCTAGGCCTTGTGCCTACTGTGCCTCACTTGCTTACTTCTTGACTCTGCTTGTACTGTGATCTCTATACATATACCTGCATGCTTACACTTGCTAGGTTGTGATCACTGTACCTCTTGTTATATTATCAAACTGCATGTGAACTGGTCTTGTGACCGCTTGCTTGTGCTCGGAATTTGTGTGGTATCCTTGAGATTCACCCTGAGCTTGCTTTGCTTTTCTTGACTGGTCTTGTGACCTCTTGTTCTCCCCCACTTTGCCTATGGGGGTGTGTCAAACTTATGTTATAGCCTGTTTAGGCTGTAGTGGGTTAGACAATAGGGGGTACAACATTTCTAGGTTTCCCTATTTGTACCCAACTCATTTCTAGTCATTTCATTCCTCATATTTCTCTCACACAAATTTCATGGAACTTTCATGGGTTGCTCGCATGAGCCTCAGATGAAACATTTAAGTCTCATGCGAGCTTCGTTTGAGCTCCATGGGGTCTTCATTTAAGCGCTTCATGAGAGCTTCATTTGAGCGCGTTATGAGAGCTTCATTTGAGCGCGTTATGAGAGCTTCATTTGAGCGCGTCATGAGAGCTTCATTTGAGCGCGTCATGAGAGCTTCATGAGAACAGTGAAAACGAAACTGAAAATGCACAAACACAAAATGCAATTACGAATGAAAAACGAAACACACAAAATGCAGAAACGAATGCGCACAGAACATCACAAAATGAAAATGAAAATGCGCACACACACAAAATGCAAAATGCGACACAGGCGGCTGGTTGACGTGCAAAAATAAATATTTGCACCCAACAAACTCCCCCTCAAGCAGTCGCCTGTTTGCACTCACATTCATGAGCCTAGTTAAGGCTCATGCCACTCAGCTTGGCACAACGCCAATGAGGTTCCTCAGCCAGCCGCTTTGTGAGGAAATCAGCCGGCTGCTGTTGCGTTTTCACGTAGAGAGGCTCAAGGGTTCCCCTCTGCACTTCCTTGCGCAACCAATGCCACTTGATGCGCATGTGCTTGGTAAGCCCATGCAGTACTGCGTTCTTGGCCATGGAAATGGCACTTGAATTGTCACAGAAGAGTGGGGTTGGTGCCTTCTACTCATGCCCAATCTCCTCCAGCAGCTTCCGCAGCCAAACCAACTCCTTGGCCGCGTGGTACATCGACATGTACTCAGCTTCAGCAGATGAACCCGCAGTTTCCACCTGCTTCTTTGACCTCCAGCTCACGGGTCCTCCCCCAATTACACAGAGGTATCCACCTACTGAAGACATATCCTCTTTCTCTGAAGCCCATGAAGAATCAGCAAAAGCCGTAAGAAACAGCTCCCTCTCTCCCAAATGCTCCCCCTTCTCCTTGAGAATTTCTGCTCCCTTCTGCTTCCTTTGTGCCATAGCAGAGTACTGAACTCCAACAGTAGGGTAGGAGTTCAAGTACTGGATGATTCGATCAGCTGCATCCACCTGCTCTTCGGTTGGATTCTGCACCACCCTAGCCAACTGCCCCACTGCAAATGATATGTCTGGCCTGGTGTGCACTGCTGCATAAAGCAAGCTCCCCACCACGGACTGAAACCGTGCTTGCTCTCGCTCATCCACCCCCTCGTTCTCTCCAGCTTTGACAAGCTTGAACTCGGATGGAAGTGGTGTTGCCACCTTCCTCCCGACTTCAATCTCATATTTCTGCCCCATGTCCTTGATGTATTTCTCCTGGTGCAGCTTCACCCACCCATTGCTGATATCCCTCTCGATGGGCATGCCCAAGTAGTAATTTGCCTCCCCCAGTGCCTTACACTTGAAGTTTTGCATCAGCTTCTGCTGCACCTTCATCACCTCCTGCTTGCTGCTCCCAAATAGCAGGATGTCATCTACATACACAAGGAACATGACGAGGGTCTCCTTCTCCCCCATGAGGAAAAGGCTTTCGTCACATGCACTCGCCCTGAAGCCCATCTCCTCTAACACTGAAGGCAGCTTCTTGTACCAGCAGCGTGGTGCTTGTTTGAGGCCATAAATGGCCTTTTTCAGCTTGCACACACGCCCAGTGCCATCCTCATAACCCGGCGGCTGCGACATGAACACCTCCACATCTATCAGCCCATAAAGAAAGGCGGTGGTGATATCCATCTGAACTATCACCCACCCACACACAGCTGCACCGGCAAGTAGAACACGCAGTGTTGGCGGCTTCGCGGTTGCAGCAAAGGTTTCCTTGTAATCCTCTCTTTCCTTCTGTTGGTAACCCCTTGCAACCAGCCTACTCTTGTAAACTGACACCGCTCCTTTGTTGTCAGTTTTAATCCTTGGAATCCAGCCACAATTTATGGCTTTCTTCCCTAATGGCAGCGGCATCAGCTCCCATGTACCGTTCTCCATTTGACTGTTGTATTCAGCATCTCGTGACACCAGCCACTTGTCCCTGTCCGGTCCGTTCAGAGCCTCCTCCATGGTCAATGGCTGAGTTGGTGCAGGTGCCATGAAGCAATACACCTCCTCCTCTGCTTCCTCATCAGAATCACAGCTGCTTTCCAGCACCAAAAATGCATCGAGTTGTTGCTGCTCCCCTCTTGTTCCTCCTTCACCCCTTGCCTTCGCCTTCAAGACGGCAGCTCGCATCTGCCGCGTCATCATGGGTGAGAAGGTCTGTCCTGTGGGTTGGGGTTTAGTTTGGGTTCTCCTTTGGGGGAGAGTGGGGGGAATCACACGTGTTATAGGATGGGGTTCTTCCGGTTCAGCCGTTGATTCCACACCCTTAACCACGGGAAGTTCTGCTGCACCCTCCTCCTCGTGTGCCGTTGCAATCTCCTCCCCAACCCAGTGTTCGTCCACCTCGAAACCCATGGTTGCCTGCTGCAGTTGCTGCACAATCTGCTCCTTTGGTTGCTTAGACCAGCTTCCATAGGTGATGTCTTCCATGAACTTGACATCGCTACTGTCGAATACGACCCCTTTGCTCGGCTCCCATAGCAGCCACCCCTTGCTTTCTGCTGCCAAACCCAAACGCACACACCACACAGCCGTTGCACCCAACTTGTTGCGATGTGCTTTGGGGATATGAGCTACAGCCATGCAGCCAAACACACGCAACATGTCAATGGGTGGCTTCCTCCCAAGCCACCTCTCCATGGGGACCCATGACTCACCACCGACGTTGGTGAACACCCTGTTCTTAACCACCGTGGCGTGGCGCACAGCATGTGGCCACTTTGAGTTCCCCAAACCCGATTCAATGAGAAGGGCCCGTGCTGTCTCCAAGACCGTGCGGTTTGCCCGTTCTGCTACGCCGTTGGATTGTGGTGTGTAGGAGGTGGTGAGTTCCCGAATGATGCCCTGCTTCTTCAACCATGTAGTCAGGTCCTCCCCAAGGAACTCTCCACCCCTATCCGTCCTAATACGCATCACCTTGTGCTGGGACTGCTTCTCCACTAACGGCAACCATTCATCACGGATTATCACTGGCACGTGGTCCTTCTTCTTGATTGGGTATGCCCATGTCACTCGGCTCCAGTCATCCACTATGGTGAGAAAAAACTTCTCGCCACGCTCCCCCAGCACCGGTAGCGGCCCCACCACATCC
Organism: Closterium sp. Naga37s-1; assembly: GCA_947471745.1. NCBI lineage: Eukaryota > Viridiplantae > Streptophyta > Zygnematophyceae > Desmidiales > Closteriaceae > Closterium > Closterium sp. Naga37s-1. Next base: position 1,026,119 of record CANJKZ010000461.1, on the reverse strand, counting down.
ATATGCACTAGCTCCAGTAGTTTCTTGCCTCCACCATCAGTTGCATGGAATGGGAACCGAGTGAACTTGCTCAAAAGGCAAGTTTCACACTTGTGGGTTGCTGCTGTACCTGTCAGCTTCAGTCCCTTGACTCCTTCCTCCTTGTGCAGTTGCTGCAGTGTAGGCATGGCAATGTGCCCGAGGCGACGATGGGATGTAATCCAGTCCGTTTCACCTCCCCTTGCTGAAACCTTCAGCTCCTCTGCAGCCACAGCGTTACACTCCCCCTGAAAACCATTCCCCTTATTCCAAGGCACCACCGGCAGCTGCCACATGGACTTGCATATGTCCCTATTCTCGTGCAAATCCCAAAGCATCCGCTTCCCCTTGTATGTTTTGGCACCCTCGGTACTTGTGTTAACCCACACTTGCCCAGCTTCCTCAGGGAGATGAGGTTTGCCTTCAAATCAGGTACTAGCAGCACATCACTTAGCACCACCGGTTTGCCGTCAGCTCCCTTGAATGCAGTGCGCCCCGCCCCCGTCACCTTGAGCGCATGCCCGGAAGCCGACATTACTTCAGCAATCGGTGCTGCCCCCACTTTGTCCAGGAGGTCAGCCCTTGGCGTCATAGTCCATGCTGCTCCTGTGTCGAAGATCCACGTGTTGAGCGGGTGCAGCTCGACTCCAGCATGGGCGATGACTGCATCCTCTTCTTGCTCACCAACGTGGAAGAATTGTCCGGCTTCCCTCTCTTCATATTCAGCCGGCTCATCATCGGCGACCGCTCCGGCGCCGCTCCCATCTTGAGTCCTGTTGGAGGGGGTCCACCAGGTGGGTTTGGTTCTGCATTTAAACCACGGGTGACCCACTTTCTCACAGTACCAACACTTGCCTTCCATTCTCCCAGGTCCCCTTCCACCACCTCTTCCACCTCTGCCACCTCTGCCACCTCCACGCCCGGCTCCTATGCCTCCTTGCTGATTAGAGGGCTCCTCGTCTTTTGATGCTCCTCTCCCAACCCCTTGCCATTTCTTGCCTCCTCCCGGTTTTCCTCCTTGCATAGCATAGCTGCTGCTCCCCTCTTCACCTCCCCTTAACTGACGCCTCCGGAAGTCCTCCTCGAGTATCTTTGTGCGGATCCACTCCAAGGTCCAAAGGCTTTGGTTTTGGGGAAGACTAAGGCCGCTAGTGAAGACCATCCAAGACTCCGGCAGCAGCGACAACATCTTTACACACTTCGTTGATTCGGGGTAGGTGATGCCGGCAATAGCTAGCTTGGCGTAGAGGTCCCTAAGCTTATCTAGGACGGGTTGAACCGGTTCTCCCTCACTAAGGCGCAGGATGGAGAGTTCCCTCTCTAGCATGAGCGTGGCTACAACTGAGGTAGGTGCATGAAGGTCCTTGAGTACGGCCCACGCCTTAGGTCCGCACTCATCCTTTGGAAGGAGATGCATTATGTGCTGGCGTTGGGCGAGGTCTAAGCTCTTAGAGAGAATGTAGTATCCAGCTGAGGAACGTTCGTCCCAATCGCCCTGAAGTTCCGCGATGCTAGGGCGTTTCTCACTACCGATCATGACTTTGAGAAGTCCTATCTGCCGGAAATATAATTGCATCTTCCAGGACCAGTCGTCGTACCCTTCACCACTGAATTTGTCGACGGAGAACGTTTTCAGCACTTCCCTTAGTAGTGGACCCTGGTTCGTCCGTGCTACCCTAGGCGCGGATACTCCAGATTCCTGGCTACCACTACTCGCAGGAGCTGAATTCCCTTCTTCTCCAGACGACCCCATCGTTGGATACGTTCAAAATGGCTAAGTACCAGCTCTGATACCACGTGTTGACAGCTATAACGTTATGCGGCAGCGTTTAAACTGGTATTGCAGACTTGAACTTGGCAACACTTAACATCACTTGCAGCCCTTCGAGCGTGACAGCTTGTCACCTCTTAGCCAAGGGCATAGAAAAATGCAAATGAGTAGTTATGCCTTGCTCAGCCTGTGAAATGAGTAAACTGGTCGAGCAAAGTTTCGGCAGCACCACGGTAGCGATTCTACTCTCGTCAATACGTAGTAGTAGAAAAAATGAACTTGAAAGGCGAATGCAAAATAGTTATAATATACATGAACAATTAGGGGCACACATTTATATAAAATCCTACGCACGCACAAAGGCAGGCATAAAAGTAGTTGTAGAACAAGGTCTTGATTTTTGCCACGCTGTAATAGAAAACGGTTGCATAATTTCTTAGGATGTTGCCTTTTTTCTTCTCTTGTAACACAAGGCAATTCCATTGCTGACTCCTCACATGAACATTTGCGGTTTCATGTGGCTCCCATATGGCTCCCATAAGCCTCACATGAAGTTCATGCGAGTTTACAGCTGTAAAACGGTTTTAACCGTTTAATGACGTGAACAACCGAATTGTACCTGCGGCAAAATCAATCTTTTATGCGGCGAGACATTCGCGCGCAATTTCTTGTTCCGTGAGTCAGCGCCGGATTCTGTTTTTCAACCGAGATCTCACGCGCCCCCACCTGCCACACACCACGACCGAGATATTTCTCGGTTGTGCTGTACAGCGCGCATGATTGCGATCATGTGCGTGTACAGTTCGGGACAGGGCAGAAACGTGCCCTGTTCTGTTGCGATCGTGCTGTACAGCACGCTCGCAACAGTGCGTGGCACACGCGCATGCCCTGTGGGGCCTCACGCGCGTGCCAGGACCCCACATGCGGTCCTGATTTCGTACCCTTTGACTCGCGCCAGAAGAGTCAAACGGCACCCCCTCGATAGTCAAACTATCGAGCCCCCTGGTACACCGCTCGCTCGCATGGAACCCCAATGAGCCTCGCATGAAACATTCAAATTTCATGGGACTTTCATGGGTTGCTCGCATGAACCTCGGATGAAACATTTAAGTCTCATGCGAGCTTCGTTTGAGCTCCATGGGGTCTTCATTTAAGCGCTTCATGAGAGCTTCATTTGAGCGCGTCATGAGAGCTTCATTTGAGCGCGTTATGAGAGCTTCATTTGAGCGCATCATGAGAGCTTCATTTGAGCGCGTCATGAGAGCTTCATGAGAACAGTGAAAACGAAACTGAAAATGCACAAACACAAAATGCAATTACGAATGAAAAACGAAACACACAAAATGCAGAAACGAATGCGCACAGAACATCACAAAATGAAAATGAAAATGCGCACACACACAAAATGCAAAATGCGACACAGGCGGCTGGTTGACGTGCAAAAATAAATATTTGCACCCAACAGCAGCGCGATAGCGTACTGGGCAGGGCAGGAACGTAACGCCGGGCAGGAGCGGAACTAACGGTGGGCCCTAAACGAGTGGTCCTACGGATGGACCTGCACTGAATACCATGTTAGAAATAGGAACGTAAGAATGATGGACTAGGTAGCAAGGATGAGTACAAGTACTACCTAACCCTAAAATGTTGTACCCTTTAGGGTATGCCCCACTACAGCCTAGAGATAACAAATGTAATTTGACAGCAAGCATTTGCTTCTATGGGGCTCGAATCATTAGAGCCAGACATCATATTTTTTATGCAGCGTAATTAATAACGCCATCGACGATTATTATGAATTTGGCACAAGAATATGGTTAATCAGTTGGGTGCAAAATGTAATTTGCACGTCAACCTGTCGCCTATTCGTCGAGTAAGGTGATATTTAAGGTATTTTGTTTTAAGGTAGTTTGCTGTGTGTATGCGCATTTGTGTGCTTTTCATTTTGGCGTTTACGGTTTATGAATCGCCTTAGCGGTTCATAAGTTATGTGTGTTTAAGTGATGTTGCATTCATGAATGTTCATGACTGTTCGCGTGCGTTTCGTGTGTGCATGCAAGGAGTTTCGAGTCTCCATGAGTGTTCGTGGTGTTTCATGAAGTTCCAAGTGTTTCGAGTGTTCATGGTCCTTCGCGGGGTGTTCATGAGTATTCGCGTGCTGTTAGTGTACGTTCATGTGTGTTCGTGAGCGATCATGTACGATCATGTTCGTTCATGACTATTTGCGTTTTCTGTCATGGTTTTTCACGTATGTTTATTTGAGTTTCGAGTGTTTTTGCTGCTGGGATATTTTCGCATCAGTCAAGGTAAAGTGGCGTGAGAATCAGGACCCTCGCGTGGGGTCCAGATTTTGCGCGTGTCCCTCAGGGCTCGCGCGTGTGCCGTGGCACTGTTGCGAGCGTGGCAGGGCCCACGATTGCAACAAGACAGGGCGAATGATCGCCCTGCCCACGCGCAGGACAGCGCACGTCCGCGCACTGTACAGCACGACCGGAATATCGGTCGTGCATGATTACGGTCAAGGGGTGCTCGGGATCTCGGTTGAAATAACGAATTCGCGTTGACTCGACAAACAGAGAAGTTTCGCCAGAAAGTCGCGCACATAATGCGACTGTTCAATTACAGGTACAAAACGGTGAAAACCGTTTTTTCAACTATGAAGCATTGGGGAAACGGAATTCCCACACGAGAAAGCATGATTCTACGTGTGCGATCATGATCGTTCGTGCGAGGAGTCAGCAGAGGCGTTTGGCGGACATGCAAAATGAAGACGGTTTTTCTAAGGTGGCGAATCAAGCCAAACGAAGCTGAAGTTGGGCAACCGTTTCTCCAAGACAACCTGGCGAAGTCTGAATTACAGGTTTATAACAGTTTAATGTTTGTCTTTGCTAGTGCGTAGTGATTTCTATATATGGGTGCTTGTGCTTGATTGTAATCAATCCTTTTGTGAATGAAATTTATTCTATCGACGTATTGACGCGATGAGCTATTCTGCACACGCACCGATCAATCGTTATCGCTTCCGCAAAATGAGTTTGGGAACGTTCTAGTGCACACGACTGCATTTACACATAGCGTGTCCCTCGACAAACACGGACCCTTGGTTAGGGGCTGGCTTCGCCAGGCACCCGAGGACCCTTGGAGGTGACCCCGTGGGGACTAACTATTGTGTATTAAAGATGTGCTTAGAACCTCTAGATCCCAAATAGTGGTCAACATAATCGATACAAGAGTCGTTTTAAGCCACTTGAAATGATATATATACATGTCTAAACAAAATCGAACTTATTGTCAAGAAACGATATACTAATGTACGTTTTATAAGTTTATAAACGTACTTAACGTCTTGATTGATGCGAAGTGTATGAATCTGTCAAACATATGTTATAGCCTGTTTAGGCTGTAGTGGGATAAACAATAGGGGGTACCGCAATTCTAGGGTTCCCTATTTGTACCCCTCTCATTTCTAGTTCATTCATTCCTCGTATTATTCTCACATGGTATAGAGCGGGTTCCCTAGTGGGACCGTTTTTTTTTTAGGGCCCACCACTACGACTTTTTTTTTTTTCCTTACCTGCCCGAAGCGCACTTCGCACCTACCCTTAGCGCCCCGTCGCGCCCTCTAACGGCCCCTTCGCGGCCTCTTCGCGCCCTTCGCGGCCCCTCTCACGGCCCTTCGCGGCCCCTTCGCGGCCCTTCGCGGCCCCTCTCACGGCCCTTAGCGGCCCCTTCGCGGCCCTTCGCGGCCCCTCTCGCGGCCCTTCGCGGCCCCCTTGCCGCCCTTCGCGGCCCCTTCGCGGCCCCTTTGCGGCCCTTCGCGGCCCCCCTTCGCGGCCCTGCGCGGCTCTTCGCCGCCCCGTCGTTGCCGCCCCTGCCGCCACTGTCGCGGCCACCTACCCTGCAGCAGCTGCCGTCGCCCCTGCTGCCGCCGTAGCGGCCCTGCTGCCGCTGCCGAACCTGCAGCCACCTGTTAAAGTTTAGAAGAAAGAAAAGAGAAGAAGAGGATTGCACTAGCATTCTGACACCACCCTGCCGGCCCTGCCCTGCCGCCTCGCCGCGGCCCCTTTGCCCTGCCGACGCGCCCCGGCCCTCCACTCCCGCCACTGGTAAGCGCACCGCCGCACCCGCGCGCTGCTGCGCCCGCGCCGCCCTGCCGAGCCGCGCCGCCCTGCCGAGCCGCGCCGCCCTGCCGAGTCGCGCTACTGCAGCTGCCGCTAGGCCACTGCTGCTGCTCCTGCTCCTATGGCCAGCCCTAACGTCCTCACCTTCGATGCTGAGGTTCGAGCGGTCGATTTTGAGGTCTGGGTCGATGATCTGCAGCTGTTCCTGCAGTGCGATAGCAAGGATGGAGTCTCACTCTTTGACCTCACTTCTGGCGCCTCTGCTGCACCTGCTGCTGATGCTGCCAGTACTGTTCGCTCACAGTGGACCACGCGCGATGCTGCTGCCCGTCTTGCTGTCCGTAGTCACCTGCCGTCTGCTGAACGCGCGCACTTTAGCCAGTACAAGACTGCTAGCACTCTGTACGCTGCTGTTGTTGCGCGCTACTCCTCCCCTGCCACTGCTGCCCTTAGCCGCCTCATGCTGCCGTACCTGTTCCCTGACCTAGCCGCTTTTGCCACAGTCGCTGACCTCATTACGCACCTCCGCACTAGTGACACCCGCTACCGCGCTGCGCTTCCTGCCGAGTTCTGCGCCAAGAACCCCCCCCCTATGTACATCACTCTCTACTACCTCGTCACCCGGCTCCCTGACTCCCTTTGCTCGGTTAGGGACCACTTCCTCTCCCTTTGCCCCACCACGCTCACCGTTGACCTCCTCGAGGAGCGCCTCCTTGCAGCTGAGAAGAGTATAGTCGCTGTAGGAGCCTCTCGTGGTGACCCTCGTGCCCCTTTCTTTGAGGGGTGCTCCCCCGTCCCTCTTTTGCCCTCTGTTGCCTCTGCTGCTGTTGTCGACCTCGTTGGCACCGAGTCGGTCGGCGCTGCGTCTGCCCCTAGTGGGAAGCGCTGCTACGGCAAGGGCAAGGGGGGCAAGGGGGGTGGAGGGGATGGCGGGGGCGGCGGTGGTGGCGGTGGAGGAGGCGGAGGGGGTGGGGGTGGAGGTGGGAGTGGTGGCGGGAGTGGGGGCTTCGGTGGCGGCGGTGGAGGTGGAGGCGGCGGAGGCAGCGGGAGTGGGGGTGGAGGTGGCGGCGGTGGCGGAGGAGGTGGGGGTGGCGGGGGCGGTGGTGGGCAGCGGGGAGGCTCTAGCAGTGGCCAGCGCTCCCGTGAGACCCCGTCGCCTCAGCAGCTTCGTGAGTGGTACGCTGGGCGTGGGAGGTCTGGGGGTGCTGAGTCTGGGGTGCTGAGCCTGGGGGTGCTGCGCCTGGGGTTGCTGAGTCTGGGGGTGCTGCGCCTGGGGTTGCTGAGTCTGGGGGTGCTGCGCCTGGGGGTGCTGTGTCTGGGGGTGCTGAGCCTAGAGGTCCTCCGCGTGCTCGCGAGCTGGCTAGCGCGTTCCTGTCGTGCGCGCTGGCGGCACTTGTTGGCCACAGGCCGCTGGCGCGACCGCAACGTGCATGATACGACGGGCGGGTCTAAGGGCAGCAGTGAGCGGGAATGGTGGGCCCATTGACGTAGGTCTAGGAACTTGATAGCTCAATACCATGTCAGAACACTATCTTAGCTTAGCAGGCGGGTTTAGGGCCTAGGCTTAGTCGCCTAGGCCAAGCGGTATTGAGAGTTGTGCCAAGGGAGAATCGAGAATGGGTTGGTTCAATAATAGAAAACAACACAAGTGATAGTTCAAACCAAAGGTGCACCACCGCTAGCAAAGAACAATAACTACAGTAACTACAGCAAGCAATATATATATGACATATAACTTTAACAGTCGTTTCCCACCTCAGCCCCGTGCCCGAGACCTTTTCGCTTGGCCTGTGTCGCCCGGGCTAGCAACCCCCTGCTGCCCCCGCACCGGCAGTCCGCGCTGCCCCCCCGACTGTAGTCCCTGCTGCCCTCGCACCTACAGCTCATGCAACTCACTTGCCGGCAGCCCCTACTGCGCGCCTCCTTGCATCTGGGGCTGGTTTCCTCCTAGACACCCTTGCTGCACCCCTTCCTGCAGCTGGGGCTGGTTCCTCGCTTGACGACCCATTTGTGGAGCTGCCAGCAGCTCTTGCCGCGTCTCCTCTTGCGGCTCTTCCATTTCCACCTCTGGCACCCGCTGCCCCCCCGCCTGCAGCTCCTGCTGCCCCCCCACCTGCAGCTCCTGCTTCCCCCCCGCCTGCAGCCCCTGCTGCCCCCCCACCTGCAGCTCCTGCTGCCCACCCGCCTGCAGCTCCTGCTGCCCCCCCGCCTGCAGCTCCTGCTGCCCCCCCGCCTGCAGCTCCTGCTGCCCCCTTGCCTGCAGCTCCTGCTGCCCCCCCACCTGCGGCTCCTGCTGCTCCCTCGCCGGCTGCACCTGCTGGCCCCCCAATTGCGGGGTCTGGTGCCCTCCCAGTCGGGGGTTCTGATGGCTCCCTGCCAGCAGATAGAGCTGGCTCCCCACTTGACTCCCCTGCTCCCCCCCTCTTCGCGGTTCTTGCCGCGTCTCATCTCGCAGCTCCCGCTGCCCTCTCAGCTGTAGCTGGGGCTGGTCCTCCTCTAGACTCCCATGCTGCGCCCCCAGCCATCCGTGCAGCCCCTCTGTCCGCGGCCCCCGCTCCCCCCCGGTCAGCATCAAGCGGGGTCTCTCCTGCACAACTCCTGACATGCGCCTCCGTTCCTGCCTCCGGGCCAGCCGAGGTCCGCGCGGCGCCGTGTTGTCGCGTTTTGTGAGTGCCGTGCCGACGCCTATCGTGCGACTCCTGCAAGCGCCGGCGATGTGCCTCCCATGCTGCTATCACTGCGTCAGGAGCAATCCCTTGCTTATGCTCCCCTTGAGTGCGTTCGGCCACTTCCCCAATGGCCATATTTAGGTCGGTTTCGAGGCGTTGTCACTTGGTTGGTTTGCCGAAGAGGCATTGGGCGACTTCGTCATGCATGCGGCGGATGCGAGGACCCTTGTGCTCCTCTGCAGGCTCTCTCCGCCTCTTGTAACCAGCTGTTGTGCGTGTTGATTTTCTCCCCCCCCTTTGCTTCCTGTGGCCCCCTTTCGTCGCGCTGTCACGTCCTCCCCCCTCCCAGACCCCGGGGTCCCCCGGGCCCAGGTCGTCTTCCATAGCTCTGGTCTTCGGCCGAGAAATGTCTCTTTACTTGCCTGAAACGGTTTGCTCACGCTCGGCACAGTAATGTCGCGGACGTCTCTGCCCGGTCCCCGATTTTGCTGTGGCATCGCGGATCTAGATGCTAGGGCGCGGATTCGTTGTTGGGGCGGAGATCTCGGTGTCGGGGCGATGGTTTCACTGCCAATGCGTGGAGTTCAATGCTATGGCTCGGTTTTCGCTGCTAAGGGGCGAAATCGCGCTGCCTAAGGCGCCCTGGCGCTGCTGAGGCTAGATCGTGCTGCCTGGTGGCGTCGGGGCACTGGTAAGGGGCGAAATCGCGCTGGTGATAATGTTGAGCGACGGTTTCGCTCCTAAGCGTACTACACGTCGTAGGCGGCGATCTCGCTGGCTGGCACACTGTCGGTCGTCCTTGGCCCGATCTCGCTGGCTGGCACACTGTCGGTCGTCCTTGGCCCGATCTCGCTGGCTGGCGCGCGCTGTCGGTCGTCCTAGGCGGCGATCTCGCTGGCTGGCGCGTGCTGTCGGTCGTCCTAGGCGGCGATCTCGCTGGCTGGCGCACTGCAAGTCATCCTAGGCGGCGATATCGCTGGCTGGCCCGCTGCAATGCGTCCTAGGCAGCGATTTCGCTGGCTGGCGACCGAAGATGCGTCCTAGGTGGCGATTTCGCTAGCTGGCAACGTAAGATGCGTCCTAGATGGCGAATTCGCTGGCTGGCGACCTAAGATGCGTCCTAGGCAGCAATTTCACTGGCTGGCGACCTAAGAGGCGTCCTAGGCGGCGATTTTGCTGGCTGGCGACTTAAGATGCGTCCTAGACGGCGATTTCTTCCGTGACAGTCGGCGATTTCCCTAAAATTATTGGTGGTGGATAGTTAGTGGAGGAAGCCGAAACGCAAGGTGCAGGCATGCAGGCAGCCTTGGGATCATTTCGTGTATGTCTGGACAACCTTGGCTGGTTGGTCAGCTCAGCAAAAAAAAAAAAAAAAAAAAAAAAAATCCACCAGTTCCTACACCATCCTGCACCTTACACAAACCTAAACGCATGGTCTCTAACATGAACTACCACGTCAGCCTCCTACAAAGTTCACTCCTGCCCCAGCTCCAAACTTATATAAATTGCTCATGAAGCCCACACACCAGCGGTACGCGCTCTGAGAAGACACGTTTGCAGAAGCATAATGTAGTTTGAGTGTTTTTGGTGCTGTACACATTTCAACTCCATCCCACAGCCCTCCACCGCCATTTCTTGCCATTTCTCCCAGCACACTAGCATAGAATGAGCCGCCGTGTCGTACATCACATTTGAGGATCATGTGCCGCGCGCGGCGGCCTGTGCTCAGAACTACGAAAAATCCAGGATGGTTTTGTGTAGCGGTTTTTCTTTTTAAGAAAGTGTCATGAGCATAAATTATATTTTATAGACTACATATCTACATATCAAACAAGTTCAGACAACATCGCTAAGTGTTCAACAACTCCACTCGCAAAACTGCTGCCGTTTGAGTTGTCACTTACCATTTGACCCCTCTTGGTCGCTAGAGGCAAATGCCCCTAGCGTTCACCCGAACACCACAATGAGGTGGGGGTTATTCGTCCGGGAAAACCTGTTTGGGAGGGGAGGGTTAGAACAATAGGAGAAAACACCTCAGGAAATATTTCTTCTGTTGTCAGTGCGGGGTTGCCAGGTTGACCACCAGCAGTGAAGATCGCCATTGAAGGGAGGAGGAGGAGGAGGTATCCCAACCCGATCGAGCCCAACCGAACCTGACTGATACCTCCCAGACCCGACCAACTCCTACCCGACCAAACCTCACCTCCCACACCAACCCAACACCCCTTGCTAACACGCTCCTAGCTAACACGCGCCTGAACGCCGACCTCCCTCCCACCAACTTACAGAACATCCTTGCCGTACCCCGCTGGTTCCTCCCGCCGTTCCTGAGAAAAAGGGAGGGGGAAGGGGGAGGGGGGGAAGCGGAGGGGGGGGAAGGGAGGGGGGAGGAGTCAGCGTCGCTCCTCGCTCCTCTGCTCCATCGCTCCGTCGGTCCGCGCCTCCATCGCTCCGTCGGTCCGCGCCTTCGCCGTTCCGTCGAACCCCGCGTCCGCCGTTCCGTCGCTCTGTCGATCCACCGCTCCGTCAATCCGCCGCGCCGTTGATCCGCCACTCCGCTCCTCCGCCAAACTCCATCGTCGCTCCTTGCTCCTCTGCTCCATCGCTCCGTCGCTCCGCCGCTCCGCCGCTCCGTCACTCCGCCGCTCGGTCGTTCCATCGTCGCTCCGCTCCTCCACTTCCGCTGCTCCTCGCTGCTCCGCTCCCGTTCCTGCTCCTGCTACAAGGGCAAACAGAATCAGTTAGTAATAGTGAAGTAAAAAACAAATTAATCTGAAATGACATCTTACCATGAAAGTAGGCGCTGCCGCTCCCTCTACCGCCTTCGCTCCCGCTCCCGCTCTTGCTTCCGCTACAAGGACAAACAGAATCAGTTAGTAATAGTGAAGTAAAAACTTAAATCAAACTGAAAAGACCTCTTACCATGAAAGTTGTCGCTGCTGCTCCCGCTCCCGCTCCTGTTCCTGCTACAAGGGCAAACATAATCAGTTAGTAAGAGTGAAGTAAAAAACAAATTAAAATGAAACGACACCTTACCATGAAAGCAGTCGCTGCCGCTCCCGCTCCCGACTCTGCTCCCGCTCCTGCTCCTGCTACAAGGGCCAACAGTATCAGTGGATAATCGTGAAGTAAACAACATCAAAACAACGAAATTTTACCAGTGGTTGCTCCCGCTTCCGCTCCTGCTCCCGTTCCTGCTCCTACTACAAAAGCAAACAGTTTCAGTTAGTAATTGTGAAAACAAAAAGAACTACAACTGAAGGACGACCTCACCGTTCTTGCCGTCGTGTGCGATGAGCTGAAAAGGTGGCGTGGACGTTGACGTTGACGTTGAAGTTGGCGTTGACGTTGGCGTGGACCACACGGGGATCTTGAGGCGAGAAGGACCACACGGGGGTCTTAAGGCAAGAAGGACCACACGGGGGTCTTGATTTCTTCCCTCTTTGAAGAGGCGAGACAACGGACTCCTACAAGGAGCAAGACAATCCTGTTAGACCAGTTTATCCGAAAAAACACATAAACGACAAGCTCAATCGAGAAAACACGATTTTTTTTTTACATAATTAATTTAAGAGGAGTTTGAAAGGAGCTGAAACTTACCTCAAGCGTCTTCTGTTTGCCGGGCAAGCGGCCATCAAACGCTTCCAATGACAAAGACTTGAGGCGCCACCAAAGGCGGAGAAGTGGCCGGCAACGAAGCGGAGGGGTCCTCCGGGGCTTAAAGCCCTTGCGGCCGTTAAGGCGGGGAAGCACCACCAACGGAGTGAGGTGCCATCCGCGGATTAAAGCCGTTGAAGATATTCTTCAACGACGGGGAGATGCCATTTGAAGCAACCACGGGAAATTTTTTTCTTGCAGCTACAGTGAAGGTTTCATGGGGAATTTTCGCGGTGAATATCATGTCGCAAAACTCAGCGTTGTACAAGGTTCAGCTCGAGGCAGCGCAGCATTAAGACTCTCTAAAAGCTACCCAACCCATTGTCAAAACATATATGCTTATGTTCTTTAGGCTATATGGGTGTTAGCACTAGGGGGTACACAATTTCACTCGATGTTGCTCTTGTACCCCTCCCCTTGACCTAATGACCAACTATTCTTCTCACCTAATCTCGACATGGTATCAGAGCGGGTCCTTCCTAAGGACCATTTTTTTAGAGGGCCCACCACTTAGATTTTTTTTTCTTGCCCGAAATCTGCCCTGCCCTGCCGAGCGCGCAGTCCATACAGCCCGCGCCAGGCCCGTTTAGCCCGCGAACCGCTCGCGCGTAGCCCGTACAGCCCGCGCCAGGCCCGTTTAGCCCGCGAACCGCCCGCGCGTAGCCCGTACAGCCCGCGCACCACCCTCGCGCAGCCCATACAGCCCGCGCGCCGCCCGCGTACAGCCCGTACAGCCCGCGCGCGGCCCCACGCAGCCCGCACGGCCCGCGCCAGGCCCGCACGCAGCCCATACATCCCGCGCCAGGCCCGCGCGCAGCCAGTACAGCACGCGCTAGGCCCGCACGCAGTCCGTACAGCCCGCGTCAGGCCCGTGCCCATCCCACCCACTAGACTCTAAGCTGCTGCATGCCAGCTGCTTCCGCTTGTACGAGCCGGTTCGCTGTATGTAATTCAAACTGCTTCGTGGAGCTTGTAGCCTGAAGTCTGTATAAAGGAGTTCACGAGGAAAAAAATCCTTCAGATGGAATCGCGAAGGATAGGAAACGAAAACAGACTTAATTGATGGTACTTGTAAGTTACTCCTATGGGAGGTATGGGTTGCTCGCTGTCAGCGAAAAGGCTGCACGAGAAGACACAGAGTTGTTTATGGTGCTCTAGGAACACCATAAAAAAAAATGGTTCAGGGGTTGGACAAATTTGACAGTTTTGAGGGTGGGATTCGAAATATTTGCCACCGATGGTTTTCCAATCGATTTTTTTACTAAAACCCCTTGGCTTTCGGATGGAAATTCCCACACCAGGTCATGCTTTGGCGCGAAATTCAGCAGTAACCGAGTCGCGTCAAGTTTGACACGGTGTCTCAAGATTTCCGACTGAATTCCTGCGGGATTACGTTTGAGGGCGACGAGGGAAGGAATAGTGCACACACGAATTTATTAAAGATTCTGTGAGAATAATACGAGGAATGAATGAACTAGAAATGAGAGGGGTACAAATAGGGAACCCTAGAATTGCTGTACCCCCTATTGTCTATCCCACTACAGCCTAAACAGGCTATAGCATATGTTTGACACACCCCCATAGGCAAAGTGGGGGAGAACAAGAGGTCACAAGACCAGTCAAGAGAAGCAAAGCAAGCTCAGGGTGGATCTCAAGGATACCACACAAATTCCGAGCACAAGCAAGTGGTCACAAGACCAGTTCACATGCAGTTTGATAATACAACAAGAAGTACAGTGATCACAACCTAGCAAGAGTAAACATGCAGGTAGAAATATATAAGGATCACAGTACAAGCAGAGTCAAGAAGTAAGCAAGTGAGGCACAGTAGGCACAAGGCCTAGAACAGTACAGAAACGCTGATGATCACAAGGCTGAAGGGCCTTGGTGAAGATATCAGCAGTGTTGGCCCGAGTGGCCACGTAAGCAAGACGAAGCTGACCACGCTGCTGCTACTCTCGAGCAAGGAAGTAGCGCAGAGCGATGTGCTTCGTTCTGTGCTCCAGTCTGTGCTCCTGGCACAAGGCAATCATGGCCTTGTTGTCGACGTACAGCACTGGAGGAGAACGAGGCGGCTCGCCAAGGTCGGTCAGCAGGTAGGTGAGCCAGCGTAACTCCTGTGCAGCCATGGCCCCTGCGTAGATCTCAGCCTCACAGCTGGAGCTGAGAACAGAAGACGAGCGGGTAGACCGCCACAAAACAGAGCCGGAGCCAAGGCTGAAGGTGTAACCCTGTGACGACCGCTGCGTAGTCAAGTCGTCAGCCCAAGAAGCGTCTGCGTGACCAGTGAGGACAACTGGACCTCGCCCTCCAAGCACGAGCCCCATGCCCGACGTACTGCACAAGTAGCGCAGCACCCTCTTAGCAGCATCCATGTGCTCCTTCCTGTGTCGGCCAGGAGCAACATAGCGTGCTAGGATGCTAAGAGGGTAGGCTAGGTCAGGTCGAGTGCAGGTCATCAGGTACATGAGGCAGCCCACAAGCTCTGGATACGGGCCACTCGGCTCTACGGACTCGTCCGAAGGTGGAGCTGAGAGCGAGTGACCGGTAGGCAGAGGAGTGGACTGTGGCGAGGAGTACGTGAAGCGGAAGCGCTGAAGGACCTGCTGCACCATGTGTGACTGAGTCAAGGTAATGGTGCGCTGTGCTCTGTCCCGGGTGATCCGCAAGCCAAGATAGCTTGTCAGCTCACCCAGGTCTGTGCACGTGTGTCTCTTCTGCAGCTCCGACTTCACGTGGGCGAGTGCCTCAGTGTCAGCAGTAGCAAAGACCAAGTCGTCTACGTACACGAGAACGTAGAACGGCGGCAGAGTGGTGTCGGTGCGTAGAAACAGCGACGGGTCAGCAGTAGAAGGAGCAAACCCAAGAGCAGCAAGAGTTGTCCTCAGTGTGTCGTGCCACTCACGGGGTCTCGGCGGAGACCGTAGACTGGCCGCCGGAGGCTCCACTGGGTACCAGGAGGAAACGACCCAGTGAAGCCAGGTGGGCGGCGCAGCCAGATCTCCTCGTGCAGGCTGCACTGTAGGAAAGCAGTGCTGAAGTCAAGAGAGTGGAGCTCGTAGTCACGCTGAGCGGCGACGTGCAGCAGAACCCGAAGAGTGGTCATCTTCGGGGTAGGGGAGAAGGTCTGGAAGAAGTCAAATCCCTCACGATGACTGAAGCCTCGTGCAACGTAACGCGCATTGAAGACAGGCGGAGAACCCGGCGGCCGCTTCACCCTGAAAGTCCACATGCCACTGACGATGTTCGCCCCAGGCGGGGGAACATCGTCGATGTAGGTGCCTGTGGACTTCCAGGAAGCCATCTCTGCGTCCATGGCTGACTGCCACTGAGAGGAGTAGGGACCCTCTATCGCCTCTGCGTAAGAGCGCGGGGTCGGGATGTCTGGTGCATCCGGGTCTCCCTCAGGGGCAATCAGCATGGACACGAGATGAGGTAAAGCAGCGGCAAAGCACTCAAACTCCTCCTGTCTGTCCTCATGGACGTCCGTGCCAAGAGCACACTCACCCCCGACGGACGGAGGACAGACAGACTCAGACTCAGCAACAAGGCTAGCGGCGTAGTCTAGACGACAGGCGGCAGCAAAGTCAACAAGCTTAGCCACTAGAGCAGACGCATCAGTGGACTCAAAGGAAGGGTCAGTGACAACAGTAGCGAGGAAACGCGTGACAGTAGGACTGGCAGCTTGAAGGGAGTCAGACTCCGGGTCCGGACCGTCAAGAAGAGAGGACGCAGGAGGAGACGGCAGAGGGACACGCTGCGGAGCAGTGGAAGGACGCAGAATCATATAGTGAGTGCCAGGGACAGGAGGAGGACGCTCACGCGGAACACGACGACCAGTGCGGACAGCGCGGACAGGCGACTCTGGACGAGACTCAGGTGACGCAGGACGAGACGCAGGCTCACGACGCTCCGTAAGACCTCTAGTCGGCCCAGAGTAAGGAGAAGGACTAGGCAGTGGAGAGGCTGGCTGTAACTGTGACTGCGACTGGACAGGCGGTGGACTCAGTAGGGGAGGAGGAGGACCAGTAGAGGGCGGGAGGCCAAGAACCTGCTGAAGGAGCGGAACGTAGTACGGCCGCGGCCGCGCAGCGCCTCCTGAACCAGCAGAGACAGCACCAGCACCCTCAGCTCCAGGGTCTCCAGCTACAACTCCCGCAGCACCACCAGCTCCAACAGCTCCAGCACCGCCAGCAGCTCCAACACCAGCAGGACCTCCAGCAGCGCCAGTACCTCCAGCACTAGCACCTCCAGGACCAGCGGCTCCAGTAGCTCCAGCACCAGCAGCACCTCCAGCAGCTCCAGCACCAGCAGCACCTCCAGCAGCTCCAGCACCAGCAGCACCTCCAGCAGCACCACCAGCAGCTCCAGCACCAGCAGCACCTCCAGCACCAGCAGCACCTCCAGCAGCACCACCAGCAGCTCCAGCACCAGCAGCACCTCCAGCAGCAGCAGCACCTCCAGCAGCAGGCCCCCCAGCTCCAGCAGCACGGCTACAGCGCCGAGCGTACCACTCACGAAGCTGCCGTGGAGAGAGTGGCTCCCGTCGCGACGGGACACTCGGAGGACCTCTAGGCTCAGCACCCCCAGACACAGCACCCCCAGGCGCAGCACCCCGAAGGACCCGCCAGCACGCGAGCCAGCGGACCCGCCGAAGGACCAACCAGCACACGAGCCAGCGGACCCGCGAGCACGCAATCATACGAGTAAACGGACCCGCCAACGGACCCGCCAGCGCGCGCGTCAGAGAACCCGCCGATGGACCCGTCAGCAAGCCCGCCGACGGACCCGCCAACGGATCCGCCGACGAACCCGCCAACGAGCGAGCCAGCAAGCCCGCCGACGGACCCGCCAGCAAGCACGCCGACGGACCCGCCGTCGGACCCGCTAACGAGCGCGCCAGCAAGCCCGCCGACGGACCCGCTAGCAAGCCCGCCGACGGACCCGCCAGCAAGCACGCCGACGGACCCGCCGTCGGACCCAAGCACAAGCCCCATGCCTGAAGTAGTCGCCAGGTACTTTGCTACCCTCACAGCTGCCGCCTAGTGAACAGGACGGTGTCTCCTAGTTGCAACATAGCGAGCCAGGATGTTGAGAGGAAAAGCAAGGTCTGGACAATTAGAGGTCATCATGTACATGAGGCAGCCCGCAAGCTCTATGTAGGGACCACTGGACTCAAAGGTCATGTCAGGAACAAGAACAGTGAGTCCATGGTCAACGGCAAGAGGAGTGGGTTGTGTGGTGGAGAACTGAAACCCAAACCGCTGAAGAACTTGCAGCACCATGTGTGATTGAGTGAGTGTGATGGTGCGAGCGGTTCTGCCTCTGCCGCCAAGGTAGCAGCGCAGTTCACCAAGGTTAGTGCACGTGTGTCTTTTCAGCGGTCCGGGCATCACGAAAGCCAGAGCAAGCCTGTCTGCTGTAGCGACGACCAAGTCGTCAACGTAGACGAGGATGAAGAAAGGTGTAGACCCATAACGAATGAACATCGACGGGTCGGCGGTAGAAGGTCTGAAACCAAGGTCAGCAAGTGTAGAGTGAAGAGTGTCGTGCCACTCACGGGGTGCCTGGCGGAGACCGTAGAATGGTCATCTCAGGCTCCACTAGGTCTTAGGCGGGAAAGTGCCAGTGAAGCCAAGAGGACGGCGCAGCCGGATCTCCTGCAACCGATCATCGCCTGTACCAACAGCAATTCGGCTGCCTTCTATTCGCCGCCATAACATGTTGTCTGGACTTATCCTATGCTACAAGCCAGCTCGCCCAAGATCGATAGTAAGCTGGAGAGGGGGGAAAGTCAGGGATGGGGTCATCCAAAACTTCAGCTATGTATGGACGGGAGAGGAGGGACAGGCTAAGCCTCTATGGGCGGGGGGCTTTGGACGATAGCTCGAATGCTAGGGAGCATAATGGAGCGTAGGAGTGATCAGATATGATGACTGGGGTGAGGAGGTAGGGGGAAGCTACGAGTCGGTTCTGGAAGGAGGTGGAGATGTACATTTAGTCCAATCGGGAGGCTGGTGGTGGTGCTGCAGGCGGAGGGCCCGACGATTGGGGTATAGCGGGTCGGGGTACTGCGGGTGCAGGGACCGCAGGCGGAAGGCCCACAGAAGATGGTATAGTGGGTCGGGGTAATACGGATGGGGGGACCACATGTCGGGGGGTGGCGCGAGGACGGCCAAAGTAAGAAAACAAAAGGTGGCGTTGGGGTGGAGTGCCCGGAAGATATCAACAAACGAGTGTTCGGACAGCAATGCCTCGATGGTGGAGGCTTCATTCCGTTCCTTACCGTGCGGGGGGCGGTTGCGATCAGAAGGGTGGATTAGAGAGTTGAAGCCCCCAACAAGTAAGGTTGCAGACGCAGCTGGTGGAGAGTCCAACATCGGGGCAAGTCAGGAGCGCCACCAAGGGCGCCTGTCAGTGGCATGAGGCGGGGCGTATAGAGCTATGAGCCTTATTTGCTCTTGGTGGAATTTGACGTCAATAGGGAGAAGACGTCCGTTAGTTAATGGTATATGAGGGGTAAGAGAGAAGGATTTGTTAAAGACGAGGACATAGATGTCTCCGGGAGAGGGACGTGAGCCAGATGAGCGGGTGTTACCCTGGCGGGCCATAGTGTTAGTAGAGGCGTGAGGGCGAAAGCGAAGGTCCAGCCTTTTAACATTGTTGGTGAGGCGGTTATTAACTAGTACAACGATGTCAATGAGCCAGCCTTTTAGAGCGTTCATTTTTAAAGGGGCAGATGATCCACTCATGTTTATGCATAGTATTCTGAGATTTGTTATCATGGTATATAGGGCAGAGCCCATCGCGCATCAAGGTGAGCGAATCCACGGGCTGATAAGTAAGTTAGGAATTGAGTACAGCTTTCCAAACAACATAGGTGAAAGTGAAGTTGGGACATGTAGCAAGCTATAATATTGTTATAGTCACAATAGGCTTGAATGTGCCTAAAACGAAAGATAGAGAGCACAGACGGATTTCTGCACAGCGGCTTCAAACGTTGATAGCGTTCTGCTCACAGCTGCAAATGACTTGATTCAAATTGGATCTGGAGCGTCTTCACGTCTTCTACAATTATCAATTTAGATTGCACGATTTGATAAAGAATTGACGACACAGCGTCGGTTTGAACGAACGGTACTATGGCCGCCATTATAGTCTTAGAACACAAGATAGGAAGAGTTACGAGTTGGGAATGACTCCCAGCTCCTACAAACCCCAAGAGCCAAGGTACAGTGATGTGGAACAGTGCCACACTGTCCCCAACCACGAAGGGTCTCGAAACTACCCTTCACTAGGGCCTACACCAAGTGAAATGTTACACTACACAAAGTAATGTAAATATCTTCAATATCTTGAGGTGTACCCTTTTTGGCGAGCTTCGAAATCACTTGAGGCTTGACACCAAGGCTCGGGCTCTTCATCACAAACTCATCCTTGAGTTCTTGATGGGTCTGCTGCACACACCTGCGACACGCCGAACGTTCGACACAGGACAAAATAGAAACCGCGCACGACAAAATAGAAACCGCGCGTGAGACACAAACGACCGCGTAACACGCGTCTAGCGATAACTCGCTATTGACTCAACACACACACTCGACATCATGACTCAACATTCACACACAATTATAAGCATGAAATATATATTATCCCATGCCCTCATACCATTCCATACACACACACATTCACGCACACGGACAACAAGCCGAGTGCAAACCGTAGGGTTGCACCAACAAACTCCCCCTCGGATTGTTGGCCTTAGGATATGTTGCTCTCTCAGTTCAGAGCCATCCCAGCCAGCTTGCAACACTTCCAATGCTGCTGCTCCACCAGCCTCTTGGTCATCATGTCAGCCGGCTGCCCCGTGGTCTTCACGTAGCGCAACTCAACTTCACCCGCGGTTACCATGCTCCTCGTCCAATGCCACTTCACCCTCATGTGCTTCGTGAGTCCATGCAACACAGGGTTCTTAGCAAGAGCAATGGCACCCTGGCTGTCACAGTACAGTGGGGTAGGTCCTTGCTGCTCCTCCCCCAATTCAACCAACAAACGCCGCTGCCACACAATCTCCCGTACGGCACGGAAGAGTGCCATGTACTCGGACTCCACCGAGCTCAAAGCCTAATCAACCTGCTTCTTGCTCTCCCAAGCAGTTGGGCCTCCACCAACACAGCATATGAAGCCTACTGCCTTGCTATTATAACTCTGCATGTGAACTGGCCTTGTGGTCGCTTGCTTGTGCTCAGATTGTGTGGTGTCCTTGAGATCCACCCTGAGCTTTGCTTTGCTTTGCTTGTTCTCTTGCTTGACTGGTCTTGTGACCGTCTGTTGTGTTTGCTATCTCCCACTTAGCATATGGGGGTGTGTCAAACTGTATGTTTGTGTTCTCTCTAGGCTATAGTGAGTTAGCCTACAAGGGGTACAACACTTTAGGGTTAGGTACTTGTACTCATGCATGCTACCTAGTCCATCATTCCTACCTGCAGATTCTATCACTACATGCATGAGGGAGAGTGTATTGACCGCTACATCGGCGTCCTAAAGCACAAAATCACTCAAGAGATTCAGCTGAGCAACGTCACCGAATTCAATGAGATTCTCGCTATGGCGGAGAAGCTCGACTTCTTACGCCGATCGACACCGGGGTCCTACGGCAACAACAGTAGCTGGGGACATCGGCCTCGTGGGACGAACGTGCATGCCACGATACGCGCTGTCGCCGCGAATGCCACTGCCGCACCGTTCAAAGGGCATTGCTTCGCGTGCAACAGGCAGGGGCACCGTAAGAGCGAGTGCCCGGAAAACGCTAAGGGAAAGGGGGAAGCGGAGTAGCAGAAACAGACCAAGCAGCAGGGAAACGCTGGGAGTCAGTAGCAGACGGGCCCTCTACTGACAGGTCACGCCGCTCGCCCGACCCAACCGACCTTCACCGAGTGATTGTGCCGGTTCACGCAGTTGACCACACCCGGTCGAATAAGGAGGGTACAACGGTAGACAGCCCCATACTGCTTAGTGGGAAAATACCGACAGACTTAGTTAAGATCTTCGTAGACGGTGGAGCCAGCCACAGCCTGATCAACACCGCCACAGCACGGATACTGAAACTGCCACTGGACATGTGTTTACCTGAGATTGACGCACGATTGGTCGACAGCACGCCACTGGCGATACGGGAACGTGTGGACCGAGTTCGGATCCAATGCGGGGGTAGCTTCACATTTACCCAAGAAATGCTCGCAACGACCCTCGACGAGACCACCATTTTACTCGGCCGTGATTGGCTGCGACGACACAATCCGCGAATCGAATGGACGACGGGTAACAACATCGCCCTACCTCGCTGGAGCTCGCCTGCGTCTTCATCGGTGCGTGTCAACGCAATCACGATGAAACTCGCCGTAGCGGCAGGAGCTGACGTGTATGCGGTTGACATCCAGGAAGCCGAGGCAGCAGACAAACCGAGCGCTTTACAGAAACTGATTGCCGACGTATTGGATGACTTGGCAGCACTACTGAAGCAGTACAACGGGATCTTTCCGAATGACCTACCGGAGGGACTGCCACCTCAGCGACCGCACGACCACAGGATAACACTGGAACCGGAGGCACAGCCTACAGCGACAGTTCCGAGTGACCCAACCCGAACGGGACAAACTGCGGAAGCAGCTGGATTACCTGCTTGAGAAAAATGTTCATTCGCCCGGGTTCGTCGCCTTTCGCAGCACCAATACTGTTCACACCGAAAAAAGATGGGGGATTTCGCATGTGCATAGATTACCGCGCACTGAACCTAGTTACCATCCATTCCCGCTACCCCATCCCGCGTGCCGACGTACTGATCGACCAACTTCGCACAGCCCGAGTCTTCTCGAAATTGACCTTCGGGAGGTTACCACCAGATCCGAGTCAATCCGCCCCACTGCCCGAAAACCGCCTTCCGAACCCGCTACGGATCGTTTGAGTACACTGTAATGCCCTTCTGACTGACCAACGCCCATGCGACCTTCCAAATGACCATGAACGAAGCCTTCCGCCCGCTTTTAGATAAGTGCGTAATCGTCTACTTAGACGATATACTGATCTACAGACCAGACAGAGCACAGCACCTACAGGACATCGAAGCAGTTTTTGAAGTAATGAGTGAGAACCGCCTATTGACCAAAGCATCGAAATGTTAGTTTTTACAGGACAGAGTGGAGTTTTTAGGGCACATTATTTCAGCCAACGGAGTGGAAATAGACCTAAAGAAGATCGTGACGATTCAAGCATGGCACGCACAAACCAACTTGACCGAGTTGCAGGGTTTTCTGGGGTTCGTCAACTACGTGCGACGGTTCGTCCCCGACATGGCGCAGTTGACTGCCCCGTTGACCGACCATACTTAATCCCAAACCCTCACCTCTGACTTCGGAACCCTGAACGCTAAGTCTGAAGCCTCAAATCCTGAACTCTGTTCCTTGCCTCCTCTTGCCCCCTCACTTGGTGGCAAGCTGTATGGAAAGCACAAAGTGAGGTCGTTCGATCTGTTGCGCTACTCTGTGGCATGGAGAAGACCAACTATACCCTAAATTTCTCTCCCACTTCCCACTTCCCACTACCCTGAAGAGACGGAACTGCTAGGAATGTATGTTCCCAGCTTATTTTGATGTATGTGCCGTTGAGGCAGCCACGTATCACCAACCTACTACCGTATCACCCCGGATAGAAGCGCAGGCCTATTATAAGCGCATGCGCTTCTATCTGGAGCAATGCGCTTATGGCCGATCCTCAATTATAAGCGTACCCCCTGTGAAAACGTTACTTATTATAAGCGCATGCACAATTTTAAAATAAGATTTCTGTTCAAAACGGTAGCGAGTCTCAATTTTGAAGCGAGTACAATCTCATTTTCGCTTAGTTTGACTCTCGAAGACCTGACTGGCTGCGCGTCCAGTCAGGATGTGCTGGCATGACGTGTGTTTTCCTCTGAGTGCTGGCAGAATATCGCTCGCGCGCGATTCTGCTTTGTGACGCCAAAAAAAATCGACTGGTGATGAGAGGTGATTTGAGAATGGCTGATGCGGCTCCATTTTATACTTCTCTAACGCGAGATGTCTCGTTAGAGAAAAGGCGACCCGAGGCGGCGTATATCGCGCGAGTACAGCTCACGGCGCACAGTGCTCCTCAGACGACTCAATAATTTCGCGGGCTTCTGGAAATGGAAACGCGAGACGAGTTCCTGCCGAATTATTACAAGCGATAATTAAATCGACGCGTGAAGGACGGCGCGAGATAGCGTAAGAGATGGCTTTCGACCTCGCTGTGCGAGAAGGAATAATCGTGTTGGAGGCGAGTCTAGTGCTTGTAGTTCATTGGACGCGTATGAGTACGATGTTGTGCGCTCTACAACGCTTTGAACCGCTCCTCACCAGCCTGAAGTGTGATGTATATATACATATATATGTATATGTGTATATATATGCATATATGTATATTGTAAGTATTTTTTCGGCATTCCTCAACGTCGCGTACAGCAGCAGCCGGTGTTTGCCCGTTACTGCTAAACGGGGCTTCGCCAACTTCGCGCGCACTGTTTTACCATACCATGCACCGCTGGCCTGACCGTGTCGGCCTACGCTTCGGGGCTAACCCGAACCTCAATGCCAGCCTAGCAATAGCTAGCTCCCACGCACCGCGTAACCGTTTGCATGTTCGCACATAAGTATTCGCTCATTGCCTTCGCTCATACTTGTATTCGTTTGACACCTAGTGCAATCATCGCTATGTCGTTCCATTGCACCCGTAACACTTGGTATTCAGAGCCACTTTCTTTTCGGACCGCGCATCTCCGCACCCAGAGAAATCAACTTTTGATTTTTGCACTTGAAGGGACTCACGCCCCTTAGTACCTAGGAGCCGCTGTCCTCGCTTGCAGCCACGACTGCGCCCAGAGCTAAGCCGAGCCGCCGCCCTTCGAAATGGCCGAGCACGTCGACGTCACGACACTCACGCAGGAGCGCCTGATGTTATAACTGAAGGATCGTAGTGGATAGGATAAAGTTGCCAAGTGTAAGGAAGAGAACTGTGAAGTCCTTGTAATGACCTTGTTAATAAATTGAAAGAGAACAAGATGATTATAAGATAGAAGTACAAGAGTATAAATAGCAAGCCTAGCTAGCCATGTACTCTGAGGGGTACATTTCCTTATTAACCGAATTGCATTGCTACAGTAACCCACGACTATTGCCATTCTAGACAGTTACCATGTTGCATTTCGCAACTGCCTTGTGCGGTTACTGGGCAGTCAAGGGTCACGACCGTTGACTGTCTTCGACTGTTGACCTTCGGGTGACCTCGATCTTCCGCGTGCTCTATATGAGCTCATGCGGTACTGGTACAAGCATCTTCTTCGCTATGAGGAGACGCGACAGTGGAGAGCCTTCGGGAATGCTTGTAATAACCTTTCGGTTATTCCAACACTCCCCTTCATTCCTGAAGGTGAGCCACGTTGGATTTCTTGGTGATCCCGCAATGGATGGCGCAGTGCTGGAACTGTTGACGTGGCAGTTTCTTTGTCAGGAAGTCGGCTGCCATGTCACCAGTCGGGCAGTACGTGAGCTTGACCTTGCCCTTGTCGATTTCGTCCTTGACGAAGAAGTAGCGAAGGGCGATGTGTTTCGTGCGGTTCACGAAGCCGGGCTTGTTTGCGATCTTGATCGCGCTCTGGTTGTCGCAGAGTAACGTGAAGTGCCCGTTCATCGTTACTTTCGCTTCCTGTAGAAGCTCCATCAGGTACAATCCTTCGCGAACAGCTGCGCTGGCGGCGATGAACTCTGCTTTGGCTGACGAAAGGGCGATGAGTTCCTGCTTCTGAGAATTCCATGAGATGAGTCCAGCAGGTTGAAGTTGAAAAATGAATCCTGTGCGGGAGCGTCTGTTGTCAACATCTCCCGAATGGTCAGCGTCTACGTAGCCGTGCAGCTGCAGGGTGGCCGTTAAGTTAGCTTCGTAGGTGAGGCCGACGTCGGGAGTAGAGATGAAGTATTGAAGTGCGCGGCGTAGATCCTGTAGATTCTCCCCTTCAGGTCGCTTCATGTACTGAGCGAGCTGGCTTGCGACGTAGGAGAGATCGGGCCGGCACGTGACGGCGGCGAACAGGAGGCACCCGAGCTGCTGCTGATAGAGCCGATGATCCTCGAGAGAGAGAGAGGCGTGGTGTCTGGTTCGTGGTTAGGAGGAGGAGTGCGAAAGGGGGTGGAGAGGTTAATAGGTGCGATGCCGAATTTCTTCGCGAGTGTTTCGGCATATTTGGCGGCGGAGAGGTGAATGGAGGAAGCAGACTGGGTGATGTTGAGACCCAGGAATTGAGTGACGTCGTGGTTGACAGTGACCTCCAGCTGCTCCTTGATATCCGCTTCGAACTGGTCCAGCAGCTCCGTGTCGTCGCCGATGTAGAGGAGGTCGTCGACGTAGGCAACGAGGAGGATAAATTTGCCGCGTGACTCCTTCCTGTACATGCTGAGGTCGTGTGGTAGCTGTTGGAAGCCGAGCTTCGTGAGCACGGTGTGCAGGTACTGTTGCCACAGGCGAGGTGCTTGCTTAATCCCGTAGAGGGATTTCTGGAGCAGGCAGACGGCGCCGTCGTTCTCTTCGAAGGCGTGCGGCTGCTCGACGAAGATTATTGCGTCGACCGGAGCGTACAAGAATGCACTGCCGACGTCGAATTGACGGAGTGGGCGCTGTTTGACGGCTGCAATGCAGATGAGGATCCGCACTGAGGTGTGCCGTCCGACTGGTGCGTAGATGAGGTCGAAGTCCACCAGGTGTGTCTGTTCGAAGCCGCGCACCACCCATCGTGCTTTGTATTTGTCGATGGAGCCGTCCGCCAGTGTCTTGATGCGGAACACCCATTTTCCGCTGAGAATTTTCCTCCCCTTCGCAGATGTCAGGGGAACGAGCTTCCAGGTGCCACGGTTCTTGAGCGATGCGATCTCCTTGGCCATGGCTGCCTTCCACTTCTCACTGTCGGGGCCGGAGAGAGCTTGGCGAACGGTGGTGGGTTCCTTGGGGGAGGTGTGGCGAACAGCGACGGCGAGCCCAAGGATCCGTAGACCAGTTTCGTTGGTCTTTTCGTAGTGCAGGCGATCGTAGTCGTGGAAGCTGGTTACTTCGACCACGTCGTCGTCACTTTCGTTGCCAGGGCGGATGGAGTCTTGCGAGGTGTTTGGTGGTGGTAATGCGGCATCTGGTGACTGGCGGGCGTTGCTGTTGAAGTTATGGGCTTCGCGAGTTGTATCATCGGGATCAGGTTGGTGTAGAGGGATGAAGGTTGGAGTCTGGAACGGGCTTGTAAGGGGGATGTTGGGTGCGCTGTCAAATCGGGTAACATTTGCTGCATCCACATCTTCCGCCAGGTCAGCTTCATCGTGTGGAGTTGCGAAGCTGCGGTGTCCCTCAAAAACCCTTTCCGGTGCCCTGTCAGCTTCGCGGTGTTCGTTGAACAGTGGCAGAGTCAGCTTCTCGTAGAAGATAAAGTCACGTGATTTCGTCACTTCGTGTGTCGCGTAGTCCAGCACGATCCACGCCTTGTATTCCTTTTCGATCCCGAGGTGGATGCCCCAGCGAGCCCGGTCAGCAAACTTTCCGGTTCTTGCTGTGTGAGGCCTGTACTGTACCATGCAGCCGAACACCCGAAGCAGGTGCGTGTCTGCTTTTCTGCCCGTCCACGCCCTGTAG
The DNA here is from genome assembly GCA_947471745.1 of Closterium sp. Naga37s-1. NCBI lineage: Eukaryota > Viridiplantae > Streptophyta > Zygnematophyceae > Desmidiales > Closteriaceae > Closterium > Closterium sp. Naga37s-1. Next base: position 999,165 of record CANJKZ010000461.1, on the reverse strand, counting down.
GGGGAGTTGTTGTTCTCGAGGCTTCGGGATGACATCAAGTTGTGCAGCCGGACTGCATGGTTCATGGCGAACGGCCAGTAACGAGTTGGGATGGCCGACTGCTTCATCAGGGCCCTCATCCTGGTGGCGAGGCTCCTGTTTGTCCGTTCTGCTACTCCTTGTTGCTCGTGAGCGTAGGGCAGGGACACCAGGTGTTCAATTCCCTTCTGCCTGAAGAGCTCCTTGAATTCGTCTGAGAAGAACTCCAGGGCTCTGTCCGTCTGCCAGCTCTTCAGCTTAAGGCCCGATTGTCGTTCAGCCCGCTTCATCCACGCGATGAAGCACTCGAAGGCGAGTGGCCTGCAGTCAGTATTAATAGCCCAGACGTAGCGAGTGCTTGCGTCGATGAAGGTAAGTGTGTATGATTCGCCGTCGAGTCCGTCCTTCGTCAAGCACATGAAGTCGCTGTAAACTTTGTCAAGTGGTTTGTAGCGTTCGTAACCGGGCGGCAGGTCGGGGAAGGGCTTGTGGGTGAGTGACGCAGCAGGACACACTGTGCATGGCGGGTCTTCGGAGTCTATGGTGAGGGAGCCTCCGCGGGGAAGGAGTAGTGCTCCGTCGTCGAGGACGCCAGCCCGCAGGGAGTTTTTGAGTGTTGCGTGAGAAGGGTGCCCGAGCCGTTGATGCCAGATTTCTGGTTCCGCGCAGTAGCCGACCGTTTTCTGATAATACTTGTTTCTTGCTGCTTCGTCGTTTGCCTCCCCTTCAGGTCCTGCATCGGCGGCGTCGTCGGCGTCGTCGGCGTCGGCGGCGAACGCGTGGATTGACTTCCGTTCCAGAAGCGCGTGTGGAATCCCGATGATGTCGTCGGTGTCGCCGGCGTCGACTTGATCTCCGGTTACAAGCAGGCACTGGTTGGGCCAGTCGCGGACGGGGAGTCCCTTCATGGGAATTCGAAAATAATTGTACTCGGCCCCGATGACCTCAATTTCTTGTGGTCCTTGTTCTGGCGGCTCCGGCTCCTCGGTAGGTATTGGCAGTTCTGCTGCTTCTCCGAAAATTTCGTAGGTTTCTTCTTCCTCTGACTCCTCTTGCATTGGTTCTGGTGTGTCAGGAGCGTACTGGTCCGGAAGAGGAGGTCCGCCCCAGCTGGTGCCGCGTGTTGCACAATAAGGGTCGATCGCTGCGGTTTTCGCTGCGGGAAGTCCTGGAGCTTCGGGATAGGCAGGGGCAGCTTGCCCCCATCCTCCTTCGCTTGTCGAAGTTCCCCAGCCGCCTCCGGTTCCTCCGGTTCCCCAGCCTCCAGTTCCCCAGTCGCCTCTGGTGGCAGCGCCAGCGTCTGTTGGAGCAGTGGCGGCGTCCTCGGATGCCGAGATAGTGTCCCGTCCTTCTGCCGCTGCTTCTTCTGGCGTCAGGACATCTCCCAAGGGGCCAAGTGCAGGGCCGGGACTGCCTGAACGAGTTCCAGTCTTTTCGCTTTCTTCAGTGACTGGTTCCGCAGGAGCTGACGTGCCGCTGTTCTCTTCCATTGATGCAGGTCCAGTCTCTGCTGGGTTGGAGGTTGAGGCAGTCGGAACGGTGCGCAGCCGTAGAAGGCCGTCCGAGGCGGGACGCTCGAGATCCATTTCCGTGGGATGCGACCAAGTTGGTGTCTCTGAAGGAGTCGTCTTCAGTAGCAAGGTGCGGTGAGAATCTCCGGTGGTACCCTGAGCTGAGAACTGCAGTACGAAGACCCCGTCATCATCAACGGCTTTGCCGATGTAAGTGTTGCCGTAGAAGAGTTCGAAGGTCTTGTCTTTACGGTTGCTTCGAATGTCGACTCCGCACCGCATGAGCTGTGCCGAGGAAAGCAGGTTGTACCGCAGATCTGGAGCGACGAGTACGTCGCCAATGTGAATCGTGAATCGTGTGTCATCAGCTTCAAGGAAGATCTCCCCGATGTCGTATGCCTTGAGTGTGCCGTTGTTTGCTACTGTGATCTCGCAGGGACGACGCATGCGTTTGGAGTTGCTAATGAACGTTGGCGATCCCACTATGTGCTGTCCGCAGCAACTGTCCAGGTACCAGGTGTTAATGTTCTCGCGGCTCTGTCGCGCGATGTTGGCGATTTTCGGCGTAACCACGCGATCCATTTCGCCAGTATATGGCGAGAGAGCGAAGTACCGGTTCGCCGAGATGCTAGGAGGCGATTCCGGTGTCGGTGGTGGCAACTCGAAATCAGGAGGGTACCTTTGTGATTCATTGAACCATGTAGGGATAGTGGGATCGTTGTCTTGTCTGGGTGCAACAGGGTTGATGGGGTCGTCAACCGCGAACGTTACTCGATCGTAGTATCGAAATCCTCTGTTGCAGCGAGCCATGCATCTCATGATTGTCCCCTTGCCTTTATCCTTGGTCGTAATGCGTGCAGGTGTCTGCGAGGTGCTTGCGACGCAGGGTGGCGAAACTGTGGTTGTTGCGGCGGAAGAGGTTGAAGCCGTTGAGGATTGAAGGCTTGAAGGGTTATTGCGTCTTTCGTCGGCGGCCTTTCGCTTGTAGCACCGATCGATAGTGTGCCCAGGCTTCTTGCAGTACTTGCAGAAAGTTCCTTTCTTTCCGTGCTGCTCCCCTTCAGTGGCTCCGACGTAGAAGACTAACTTCTCTCGTTTGGTGTTCTTCTCGTTGTACAGGTCGATCTCCTTTTGCTCGGAGAGAAGAGTGGCGCACAGGGCCGATTCGGAAACGGTTGCTCGAGCGCGGAGCAAGGATTGGCATTGACGCCAGTCAGGTCCGAGGTCGGAGAGGACCATTGAGACGAACATGTCGTCTGGGACGGATCCGCCGCACTTCCTGATGTGATCGCGCAAATTGCGGCACCGATTGATGTAAGGTCCCGCCTTCTCCCCTTGTTGCATTTTGACCGATGTGAGCTGACTGAGTAGGCGACTCATGGTAACGGGATCCGTTGCCATGTATGAGTTGCGCAGGTGCTCCCAAGAAGAGTATGCGGGTGCCCACTCTGATTTGTAGGAGCGAATGCCAAGCTGTTCGGCAGGAGAGAGATTTCGGAGGAGAGTGGTGTACGCGAGAAGAGACTCGTGGTAGTACTGATTCTTCTCTTGAATGGTTCCCTCCGTTGGAAACTTTAAGCTTCCATCGTAGTATATCCAGATTTGCGCGGTTGTCGCGAGGAGCTCGAACTCGAATCTCCACGTGTAGAAGTCCTTTCCATCGAAAGGAACTGATGTTTTCAGCTTCGATGTCAGAACGAATTTTGATTGCATTGTTGCAATCGTGTCTGAGTTTGCGCGTTGTTGACTGTCTTGCGCAGGAGCTGAGGCTTGACGATTGTCAAACGTGAAAGATCTCTCGGAGTTGACGCGGCGGTCTTCTCCAGGGAGAGGAAGTCCAGCAACTCCACGTGCATAGCTTGAGCCATCGATGCTCATGGCTTGATGGCTCTCAAGAGCGTTGATGCGTGCGACCAGCTGCTCAACGAGAGCGGCGCTGACAGAGGTCACCGCTGATGGTGCAGTGGGTGTTGCTGGTGGTGGGCCCGGAGAATCTGCAGTGGCTTTTCCTTCTGGAGCCATGGTGGTGCAGAGTTTGTAACGATGTAATGAATAATTTATAAGGAAGTTGTTCTGGCAAGAACAAGAACTTAGCAGACCTTATAATCCACTCTAGCTCTCATACCACGATGTTATAACTGAAGGATCGTAGTGGATAGGATAAAGTTGCCAAGTGTAAGGAAGAGAACTGTGAAGTCCCTGTAATGACCTTGTTAATAAATAGAAAGAGAACAAGATGATTATAAGATAGAAGTACAAGAGTATAAATAGCAAGCCTAGCTAGCCATGTACTCTGAGGGGTACATTCCCTTATTAACCGAATTGCATTGCTACAGTAACCCACGACTATTGCCATTCTAGACAGTTACCATGTTGCGTTTCGCAACTGCCTTGTGCGGTTACTGGGCAGTCAAGGGTCACGACCGTTGACTGTCTTCGACTGTTGACCTTCGGGTGACCCTCGATCTTCCGCGTGCTCTATATGAGCTCATACGGTACTGGTACAAGCATCTGCTTCGCTATGAGGAGACGCGACAGTGGAGAGCCTTCGGGAATGCTTGTAATAACCTTTCGGTTATTCCAACAGCGCCTAAACGAACTGCTGCAGCAGCTGCGCGAAATTTCCTAAGAAATCGCGGCGCTGACGGCTGAACGTACGTCACTGCAAAACGACGTCGCACGGGCGCAACAAGTACAGTCACAAACACAAGGCCACAAGGACAAGCAGCACGTCAAGCGTGAGGTAACCCTCGAGCGCGGCTATTAATGGCATCGCCCGCAATGACGGGGACGACGACCACGGCGCGACACGCCCCAGAGCGACAAATGCGGCCGGGAGCCAACCTCGCGTCACGATTTCGGTGCCGATCGGCGAATCAGCACTGCCGTCACCGATGCTGCTCAAGCCACAGCATCCGCCTTGCTTCGATCCAAGCCAACGGGGTGGTCCGACCGTTCAGGCGTGGTTGTTCACGATGAACGTCGGCAGGGGCACCGTAAGAGCGAATGCCCACAAAACGCGGGAAAGGGGGAAGCTGAGTAGCAGAAACAGATCAAGCAGCAGGGAAACGCTGGGAGTCAGTAGCAGACGGGCCCTCTACTGACAGGTCACGCCGCTCGCCCGACCCAACCGACCTTCACCGAGTGATTGTGCCGGTTCACGCAGTCGACCACACCCGGCCGAATAAGGAGGGTACAACGGTAGACAGCCCCATACTGCTTAGTGGGAAAATACCGACAGACTTAGTTAAGATCTTCGTAGACGGTGGAGCCAGCCACAGCCTGATCAACTCCGCCACAGCACGGAGACTGAAACTGCCATTGGACATGTGTTTACCTGAGATTGACGCACGATTGGTCGACAGCACGCCACTGGCGATACGGGAACATGTGGACCGAGTTCGGATTCGATGCGGGGGTAGCTTCACATTTACCCAGGAAATGCTCGCAACGACCCTCGACGGGACCACCATTTTACTCGGCCGTGATTGGCTGCGACGACACAATCCGCAAATCGACTGGACGACGGGTAACAACATCGCCCTGTCAAACTTATATGCTGCTTATTATGTAGGCTATAGTGGGGTAGCCCATATGGGGTACAACCCAATTAGGGTTTCCTACTTGTACCCATCTTGCTGCTAGTTCATTCATTTCTCGTTTATTCTGTTGACATGGTATCAGAGCAGGTCCTAGCCTAGGACCGGTTTTTTAGGGCCCACCGAGTAGCGCTACCCCACCCGTCACGCCGCCGTGATCGCGCCGCCCTGCCCTGCCTTGCCCTGCGTCGCGCTGCCTGCGCACGCCCTGCCCTGCCCGCGCCGCCCGCCGCAGCGCGCTCCGTTTTGCCCGCGCGCCGCCCGCTGCAGTGCGCCCTGCTGACCCGCGCGCCGCCTTCCGCAGCGCGCCCTGCCCTGCCCGCGCGCCGCGCTGCCGCGTCGCCCTGCCCGCGCGCCGAGCCGCCTCGCGCCCTGCCCTGCCCGCGCGCCGCGCCGCCGCACGCCCTGCCCTGCCCGCGCGCCGCGCCGCCGTGCCCCCTGCCCTGCCCGCGCGCTGCGCCGCCGCCGAGCGCCCTGCCCTGCCCGCGCGCCGCGCTGCCGCGCGCCTTGCCCTGCCCGCGAGCCGTACCGCCGTGCGCCCTGCCCTGCCTGCGCACCGCGCCGCCGTGCGCCCTGCCCTGCCCGCGCGCCGCGCCGCCGCCGAGCGCCCTGCCCTGCCCACGCGCCGCGCTGACGCGCGCCCTGCACTACCCGCGCGCCGCACCGCCGCGCGCCCTACCCTGTCTGTGCGCCGCGCCGCCGTGCGCCCTGCCCTGCCCGCGCGCCGCGCCGCCGCCGAGCGCCCTGCCTTGCCCGCGCGCCGCACTGCCGCGCGCCCTGCCCTGCCCGCGCGCCGCGCCGCCGAGCGCCCTGCCCTGCCCGCGCGCCGCGCTGCCGAGCCGCCCGGCCCTGCCCGCGCGCCGCTCGCCGCCGTGCCGCCCTGCCCTGCCCGCGAGCCGCCCTCCTGGCTGCCGCCCGGCCCTTCCCTGCCTGCGCGCTGCCCTGCTGGCCGCTGCCCTTCCCTAATCTTACGCCGCCCCGACCTACCCTAGTGTCTGCTCGCCGCCCTGCCTTCCCTGCGTGCTACTGTGCTGGTCGCACATCTCCTTCATCTTCCCGCTATGGCGTCTCTTCGTGGTAGCGGTGAGAGTGGTGGCGGCGGTGGTGGCAGCAGTGGGAGTGGTGGCGGCGGCCGTAGTGGCAGTCTCGGTGGAGCTGTTCGGTCGGGAGTTTCTGGCGGTGGCCCGATGCAGCTCCAGCGACGTCCGCGCGATTCCCTCTCGCCCCAGCAGCTTCGTGAGTGGTACGCTCAGAGTAGAGGGTCTCGGAGTACTGCTCGCTGCCCGTACGTCATTCGCACAGGTGATCGGGCTGGTCAGACTTGCGGGACGATTGGTCACACACAGTCCCGCTTCTTCGCCTGTCTGAGCGACGCCTGGCGTACAGAGTTTGGCGACGCGGCTGAGCTCCCCAGCTGGGTGGAGCTGCTTAGGCAGAGGGTGGATATCTTTGCTCTTGACTATGATGTTATCCTCACTGCCATGTATGCATTGCCTGCTAGTGCTAAGGGTGACTGTTACCTGTGTGTGCCGCCCGACCCAGGTATATAGTCTGCTGCTCTAGGTGCTGGTGAGGCTGCTGCTCTAGGTGCTGGTGAGCCTGCTGCCCTAGGTGCTGGTGAGGCTGCTGCTCTAGGTGCTAGTGAGTCTGCTCTCTCGGGTACTGCGCCTTCTGAGGCCTTGCACACCTTCACGCTTGACTCAGGTGCTTCCCGCCGTTTCTTTCACGACAGTACCGCACTCACTCCGCTCCCTGCATCTGTTGCTGTCTCTCTGGCTGACCCCTCTGGGGGCCCAGTCCTTGCACGTTCCTCCACTGTTCTCCCGTGTCCGGTGGTTCCGTCTGGCTCACTGTCAGGTCTTCACCTCCCCTCGTTCTCTACGAACTTGGTGAGCAACGCCGTCCTTCAAGATGTATGGGTTGACACCTTTACTCCAGGAGGACAGCGTGTGGCGATCTGTACGTGCTCCCGGACTGGCCGGCACCTGGCCACGTTCACACGTGCGCCTGGCTCGAGTCTGTACACACTGACTACTCTGTCTCCTCAGGTAGCTGCGTCTGCGTCTGCGTCAGGTCAGCTAGCGGCCCCCTACTCGTGTCGCGCACTGTCGCACCGGACCCTCCTTTGGCACCACCGTCTTGGTCACCCCTTAGTGCAGCGCCTTCGTGGCATGCACTCGCGTCTCCTTGTCTCTGGTCTTCCCGAGACTCTGCCTCCCCTCCCACCCTCGCCTGCCCCTCCCTGTCTTCCCTGTATCGAGGGGCGGCAGCGCGCCGCTCCTCACTCCTCCTCGTTTCCCCCGACAACTGCTCCCCTGCAGACTCTCCACATGGACGTGTGGGGCCCAGCCCGCGTCCGTGGACAGGGCCGCGAGCGCTACTTTCTGCTGGTCGTTGACGACTACTCGCGTTACACCACGGTCTTCCCCTTGCGCAGCAAGGGGGAGGTCCCTGATGTTTTGATCCCTTGGATCCGCGCTGTCCGTCTCCAGCTCCACGAGCGGTTCCACACGGACCTTCCAGTCTTGCGTCTGCACTCTGACAGAGGTGGTGAGTTTTCCTCCGACCTCTTGCGGGACTTTTGTCGTGGGGAGGGCATTCTCCAGCCGTTCACGCTTCCGGCCTCTCCGCAGCAAAATGGGGTTGCTGAGCGCCGCATTGGCTTAGTCATGGAGGTCGCTCGTACCTCCATGATCCATGCGGCTGCCCCCCATTTTCTGTGGCCGTTTGCGGTCCGGTACGCTGCGCATCAGCTCAACCTCTGGCCCCGTGTCTCCTTGCCGGAGACCTCGCCTACACTGCGTTGGACGGGGAAGGTTGGCGATGCGTCGGCGTTCCGGGTCTGGGGTTCTTGTGCCTTTGTCCGCGATACGTCCGCCGACAAGCTCTCCACCCGCGCCATTCCCTGCGTCTTCCTTGGTTTTCCCCCTGACGCGCCTGGCTGGCAGTTTTACCACCCCACCTCGCGCCGTGTCCTGCCCTCTCAGGACGTCACGTTCGACGAGTCGGTTCCCTTTTACCGTCTCTTCCCCTACCGCACTGCCCCTCTCCCCCCCCCGCCGCTCTTCCTCGCACCAGGTCCTCCTCCGGTAGACCCCCTCCCCCCTCAGGGTCCTGCTCCCTCAGGTGTGTCTCAGGTAGACCATGTCGAGCCTGTCGAGGTCGCGGTCGACTCTGGTGCTGCTGCTGGGGGTGGTGCTGCTGGGGGTGCTGAGCCTGAGCGTGCGGAGCCTGGGGGTGCTGAGCCTGAGGTTGCTGAGTCTGGGGGTGCTGAGACTGGGGGTGCTGAGCCTGCGGGTGCGGAGACTAGGGGTGCTAAGCCTGGGGGTGCTGAGTCTGCTGGAGGTCCTATAGGTGCCTCGTCCCGGCGGGAGTCTCTCTCTCCACCACAGCTGCGCGAGTGGTTTGCTCGGCGCTGGAGCCTTTGGAGCGGCGCCGCTGGAGGTACTGGAGATACTGGAGCTGGAGGTGCTGCCGGCGTTGGAGCTGGAGCTGCTGGAGTTGCTGGAGCCACTGGTCCCGGAGGTGCTCGTACTGGAGGTACTGGAGCTGCTGGTGCTGGTGGTGCTGCGGGTGTTGGAGCCGGAGGTGCTGGAGCTGCTGGTCCTGGAGTTACTGGAGGTACTGGAGGTTCTCCGGGTGCCTCGTCACACCGGGAGCCTCTCTCCCCACCGCAGCTGCGCGAGTGGTTTGCTCGGCGCTGGATTCTTCAGAGTGGCGCTGCTAGAGCTGGGGGGCCTGCCACTGGAGGGCCTGGTCCTGGTGGCGCTGGAGGTACTGGAGCTGCTGGAGCTGGAGGTCCTGCCGGCGTTGGAGCTGGCGCTGCTGGAGGTGCTGGAGCCACTGGTCCCGGAGGTGCTTGTACTAGACGTACTGGAGCTGCTGGAGCTGGAGGTACTACAGGAGTTGGAGCTGGAGGCGCTGGAGTTGGCGCTGCTGGTGGTGCTGGAGCCGCTGGTCCCGGAGGTGCTCGTACTGGAGGTACTGGAGCTGCTGGAGCTGGAGGTGCTGCAGGAGTTGGAGCTGGAGGCGCTGGAGCTGGAGCTGCTGGAGGTGCTGGAGCTGGTGGTACTGCAGGCGTTGGAGCTGGAGACCCTGGAGCTGGGGGTACTGGTGCTGTCGGTGTTGGTTCTGGAGGCGCTGCGCGGCCGCGGCCGTACTTCGTTCCACTGCTTCAGCAGGCTCTTGGTCTCCCGCCTTCTACTGACTCTACTCCTCACTTACTGTGTCCACCGCTTGACCAGTCGCAGTCGCAGTTACAGCCAGCCTCCCTGCTGCCTGCACCTTCTGCTTACGCTGGGAAGACAGGAGGTCTTGCAGAGCGTCGTGAGCCTGAGTCTCGTCCTGCGTCGCCTGTTCGCGCTGTTCGCACTGGTCGTCGTGTTCCACGTCCGCGTCCTCCTCTTGTCCCAGGCACGCACCAGATGGCACTTCGTCCTTCCTCTGGTCCACAGCGTGTCCCTCTGCCGTCTCCTCCTGCGTCCTCTCTTCCTGACGTTGCTGACCCGCCGTCAGACCTTGCTCGTGCTGCCAGTCCTACAGTCACACGTCTTCTAGCCACTGTTGTCACTGACCCTTCGTTTGAGTCCACTGCTGCGTCTGCCCTAGTTGCTGAGCTGGTTGACTTTGCTGCTGCTTGTCGCCTTGAATACACTGCTAGTCTTGTTGCTGAGTCTGAGTCTGTCTGTCCTCTGTCCGTCGGGGGTGAGTGTGCTCTTGGCACGGACGTCCTTGAGGACAGGCAGGAGAACTTTGAGTGTTTTGCAGCTGCTTTACCTCATCTCGTGTCCATGCTGATTGCACCTGAGGGAGACCCGGATGCACCAGACATCCCGACCCCGCACTCTTACGCAGAGGCGATTGAAGGTCCCTACTCCTCTCAGTGGCAGACAGCCATGGACGCAGAGATGGCTTCCTGGAAGTCCACAGGCACCTACGTCGACGAGGTTCCCCCACCTGGGGCGAACATCGTCAGTGGCATGTGGATTTTCAGGGTGAAGCGACCGCCGGGTTCTCCGCCTGTCTTCAAGGCGCGTTACGTTGCTCGAGGCTTCAGTCAGCGACGGGGAGTTGACTTCTTCCAGACCTTCTCCCCTACCCCGAAGATGACCACTCTTCGGGTGTTGCTGCACGTTGCCGCACAGCGTGACTACGAGCTTCACTCTCTTGACTTCAGCACAGCCTTCCTACAGGGCAGCCTGCACGAGGAGATCTGGCTGCGCCGCCCACCTGGCTTCACTGGGTCGTTTCCTCCAGGTACCCAGTGGAGCCTCCGGCGGCCAGTCTACGGTCTTCGCCAGGCGCCTCGCGAGTGGCACGACACACTGAGGACTACTCTTGCGGCTCTTGGGTTTGCTCCTTCTACTGCTGACCCGTCGCTGTTTCTACGCACCGACACTTCGCTGCCGCTGTTCTACATCCTCGTGTACTTCGACGACTTGGTCTTTGCCACTGCTGACACTGAGGGACTCGCCCACGTGAAGTCGGAGCTGCAGAAGAGACACACGTGCACAGACCTGGGTGAGCTGCGCAGCTATCTTGGCTTGCAGGTCACCCGGGACAGAGCACAGCGCACCATTACCTTGATTCAGTCACACATGGTGCAGCAGGTCCTTCGGCACTTCCGCTTCACGTACTCCTCGCCACAGTCCACTCCTCTGCCTTCGGATGAGTCCGTAGAGCCGAGTGGCCCGTATCCAGAGCTTGTGGGCTGCCTCATGTATCTGATGACCTGCACTCGACCTGACCTTGCTTACCCTCTTAGCATCCTGGCACGCTACGTTGCGCCCGGGAGACACCGACCAGAGCACTGGGAGGCCGCTAAGAGGGTGATGCGCTACTTGTGCAGTACGTCGGGCATGGGGCTCGTGCTTGGAGGACGGGCTCGAGTCGTCCTCACTGGTCACGCAGACGCTTCTTGGGTTGACGACCTGGCTACGCAGCGGTCGTCACAGGGTTACACTTTCAGCCTTGGTTCTGGCTCTGTTTCTTGGCGGTCTACCCGCTCGTCTTCTGTTCTCAGATCCAGTTGTGAGGCTGAGATCTACGCAGGGGCCATGGCTGCATAGGATTTACGCTGGCTCACCTACTTGCTGACCGACTTGGGCGAGCCGCCTCGTTCTCCTCCAGTTCTGTACGTCGACAACAAGGCCATGATTGCCTTGTGTCAGGAGCACAGACTGGAGCACAGAACGAAGCACATCGCTCTGCGCTACTTCCTTGCTCGAGAGTTGCAGCAGTGTGGTCAGCTTCGTCTTGCTTACGTGGCCTCTCGGGCCAACACTTCTAATATCTTCACCAAGGCACTTCAGCCTTGTGATCATCAGCGTTTCTGTACTGTTCTAGGCCTTGTGCCTACTTGGCCTCACTTGCTCACTTCTTGACTTTGCTTGTACTGTGATCTATATACGTATACCTGCTAGGTTGTGATCACTGTACTGTTTGTTCTCTTTTATATAACTCTGCATGTGAACTGGCCTTGTGGCCATTTGCTTGTGCTCAGAATGCGTGGTGACTTCGTGATCCACCCTGAGCTTGCTTTGTTTTTCTTGACCGGTCTTGTGACCTCTTGTTCTCCCCCACTTTGCCTATGGGGGTGTGTCAAACTTATATGCTGCTTATTGTGTAGGCTATAGTGGGGTAGCCCATATGGGGTACAACCCAATTAGGGTTTCCTACTTGTACCCATCTTGCTGCTAGTTCATTCATTTCTCGTTTATTCTGTTGACACGCCCTACCTCGCTGGAGCTCGCCTGAGTCTTCATCGGTGTGTGTCAACGCAATCACGATGAAACGCACCACAGCGGCAGGAGCTGACGTGTATGCGGTTGACATCCAGGAAGCCGAGGCAGTAGACATACCGAGCGCTTCACAAAAATTGATTGCCGAAACTGACTTGGCAGCACTACTAAAGCAGTACAGCGGGATCTTTCCGGATGACCTACCGGAGGGACAGCCACGTCAGCGACCGCACGACCACAAGATTGAACTGGAGCCAGGGAAATAGCCTACAGCGACAGTTCCGAGTGACCCAACCCGAACTGGACAAACTGCGGAAGCAGCTGGACTGCCTGCTCGAGGAAAAGGTTCATTCGCCCAGGTTCGTCGCCTTTCGCAACACCAATACTGTTTACACCGAAAAAAGATGGGGGATTTCGCATGTGCATAGATTACCGCGCACTGAACCGAATTACCATCAAGTCCCGCTACCCCATCCTGCGTGCCGATGAACTGATCGACCAACTTCGCACAGCCCGAGTCTTCTCGAAAATTGACCTTCGGGGAGGTTACCACCAGATCCGAGTCAATCCGCCCAACTGCCCGAAAACCGCCTTCTGAACCTGCTACGGATCGTTTGAGTACACGGTAATGCCCTTCGGACTGACCAACGCCCCTGCGACCTTCCAAATGACCATGAACGAAGCATACCGCCCTCTTTTAGATAAGTGCGTAATCGTCTACTTAGACGATATACTGATCTACAGCCCAGACAGAGCACAACACCTACAGGACATCGAAGCAGTTTTTGAAGTAATGAGTGAGAACCGCCTATTGACCAAAGCATCGAAATGTGAGTTTTTACAGGACAGACTGGAGTTTTTAGGGCACATTATTTCAGCCAACGGAGTGTAAATAGACCCGAAGAAGATCGTGACGATTCAAGCATGGCACGCACCAACCAACTTGACCGAGTTGCAGAGTTTTTTGGTGTTCGTCAACTACGTGCGACGGTTCGTCCCCGACATGGCGCAGTTGACTGCCTCGTTGACCGACCTGCTGAGAAAGGAGGTTGAGTATACGTGGGTGGAGAAAGAGCAAGCTGCATTCTCGGCCCTAAAGAAAATTTTGTGCTCGTCCCCCGTACTGCACATCGCTGACCCACACCGCCCATTCGAACTGGTCACTGACGCAAGCGACATCGCCATGGGAGCCGTACTGTTGCATGACTTCGGGAACGGCCTTCAGCCAATCGCGTACGAGTCCCGCAAGCTTCACCCCTCCGAACGCAACTATCCGATACACGACCACGAGATGCTGGCGATCATGCACGCGTTCAAGGTGTGGCGATATCACCTCACCGGAGCCGACGTGACAGTACGGATAGACCACAGATCACTACAGTACCTCCGCGCCCAACCGAATCTCAGCCGAAGAAACCGCTAGCCTGTTCATCGCAAACGTCGTTCGACTGCACGGGTTACCAGCCACGATAATCAACGAACACGATACGAAGTTTATTAGCAACTTCTGGAAGAATCTTTGGGAGCAGTTCGGAACCAGGCTACAGTTCAGCTCGTCATACCACCCCGAGACCAACGGTCAAACGGAGCAGACGAACCAGACAATGGAGCAACTGATTCGTGCCACGTGCGACGACCCGACAACATGGGAGCAGCAACTGCCGATGATCGAGTTCGCCTACAACAACACGACGTCATCGACGACGCAACAGTCCCTGTTTTACCTGAACTACGGGCAAAATCCAACAGTGCTCATGATGCCGAGTCCGGACAACCCCATGCCATGCGCTCAACAGTTTGCCGAGATACTGCAAGCTGCCCGAACCCGAGCAGCAGAAGCAATAAAAAAAGCAAACGTCATCGCTAAGAGAAATGCTGACTGCCACCGCTGCCCAGTCACGTACCAGTCAGGGGATTATGTACTGCTCGACACACCGAATTTGAGACTGCCCGTCGTACCAAAACTTTGACCGCGTTACTGTGGACCGTTTCAAATCAGCCACATGGTCACCCCAGTTACCGCCCATCTACTGTTACTGACAGACTGGTACATCAGCCCATCGTTCCACGTCAGCCGGCTTCGCCTGTATATTACAACCACCAGCCAACTGCCACGCCACCGTCCACCACCCATGACTCGCCCTGCATCGGAGCTGATCATCGAGCCCGAGAAGATTCTGAGCCATCAGATTCGTCACCCGACAGGCATCAAGAGGATCGAGTTCCTTGTTCGCTGGAAGGACCGCACACCAACTGAAGATAGTTGGGTGCCCCTGGGCAACATCGAAAACCACCCTGCCCTGCAAAGTACACCTGAGGAGCCAGGGTTTCTGCGATATAGACGCACTCGTGTAGCGGAGGGGGGGGGGGGGGGGGTGGGGGGGGTAGTGTAAGGATTTTTTCGGCATTCCTTACCGTGTCCTCAACATCCCGTACAGCAGCAGCCGTTGTTTGCCCGTTACTACTAAACGGGGCTTCGTTAACTCCGCGCACACTATTTTACCAAACCATGCACCGCTGGCCTGGCCGAGTCGGCCTACACTTCGGGGCTAACCCAAACCTCAATGCCAGCCTAGCAATAGCTAGCTCGCACGCACCGCGTAACCGTTTGCATGTTCGCACAAGTATTCGCTCATTGCATTCGCTCATACTTGTACTCGTTTGACTCCTAGTGCAATCCTTGCTATCTCGTTCCATTGCACCCGTAACATATATATATATATATATGCGTGTATACATATATACATAAATACATATATATATAACACAAGTGTAAATCACCCTGTACAAGGGTAAATCACCCTGATATGTACAAGTCCGTCAGGGTTTCCGTTTTAGGCACACTTCGGCCTTACTGTACAAGTCCGTTTTAGTGAGTTTTACCCTGACGCGAGGCATCTGTAGCACACTCCCTCTCCCCCCCCTCCCCCCACCCCCCCGCCCCTCCTCTTCTCTCCTAACCGGGAATTCCGGTTGTTTGATTGCGTGTGCCGAATATTTTAACAGATGTATAGTTTAGTTGGCAATGCCACTTCAGCTGAAGTGGCCCAGTCGGTAGAATGGGCGCTTTGGAAGGATGAGAGTCCTTCCGAAATAATATAACTCTGAAATACTTTACTCCATAAAGCATCAGTGTTTTGAAAAAAGATACACAGAGAAGTTAGGGTAATGAATATATAAACTACCAATACCGTGACCGTTAAAAGTTACCATGGGTCGGGCCGATAATCAGGGTTTCCAAAAACGCATGATTAAAAAACAAAGAAGACAAAAATAAAAAATTTGCCCTGGTTACAATCCCACGGGGGGGCTTTGCCAGGATCGTGTGAAGGTTGATCGCAGAGTGATATTGCAGCGGAAGTATTTGACCTCAAATCAAAGTGGAAGTAAAATGACTAAAATGACTATAACAAAGACATATATAGGTTTATATTGTCAGAGGTGCACTGGAGATCCTCGATTGATCCTAGGGAAGGGTTACCGGCACGTTGGCCTGGGGGGTTATGGGCGCACTCACCCGCTACACAAACAAGCCCTTTTATCCCAATGGTTAGTGGCTGGTATTCTGACATGATATCAGAGCGAAGGTCTCGGGTTCGAATCCCAGTGTGCACCTCGACCATCCCAGTGCGGGGGGGTGTCAGAGGTGCACTGTCTTAGAATAGTAGGACAGTGGTGGTTTGACTAAGGAATGGGAGAGATCCATATCATGACCTGAAGGTGTTGTACTCACTAATGAGTACCCCAACATAGCCTACAGCACATGTATAACATTTGACACACTGCTGGAACTAAGTACAGAAGACGAGCGGGTGGACCTCCAGGAGACAGAACCAGCGCCGAGACTGAATGTGTAACCCTGTGACGACCACTGAGTCTCCTGGTCGTCGGCCCAAGAATCGTCCGAGTGTCCGGTGCGTACAACTCGACCACGTCCTCCAAGCACAAGCCCTATGCCCGATGTCGTGCACAAGTAACGCAGCACCCTCCTAGCGCCCGCCAGTGCTCTGGTCGGTGTCTCCCGGGCACAACGTAGCGCGCCAGGATGCTTAGAGGGTACGCGAGGTCAGGTCAAGTGCAAGTCATCAGGTACATGAGGCAGCCCACAAGCTCTGGATACTGACCACTCGGCTCTTCAGACTTGTCCGAAGGTGGAGCTGAGAGCGAGTGGCCTGTAGGCAGAGGAGTGGCCTGTGGCGAGGAGAACTAAAAGCCAAAGCGTTGAAGGACGTGCTGCACCATGTGTGACTGAGTCAGAGTGATGGTGCACCATGCTCTGTCCCAGGTGATCTGCAATCCAAGATAGCTCCGCAGCTCACCCAGGTCAGTGCAGGTGTGTCTCTTCTGCAACTCCGCCTTCACAAGGGCCAGTCCTTCACAAGGTGTGCCTCAGTGTCAGCAGTAACAAAGACCAAGTCGTCGACGTGGATGTAGAACGGCGGCAGAGAAGGGTCGGTGCGCAGAACAATGACGGGTCAGCAGACGAAGAAGCAAACCCAAGAGCCGCAAGTGTAGTCCTCAGTGTGTCGTGCCATTTGCGGGGCGCCTAGCGGAGAGCGTAGACTGGCCGCGGAGGCTCCACTGGGTACCCTCACGAAAAGACCCAGTGAAGCCAGGTGGGCGGCGCAGCCAGATCTCCTCGTGAAGGCTGCCCTACAAGAATGTTGTGTTGAATTCTAGCAGGTGAAGCTCATAGTCACGCAGTGCTGCAACGTACAGTAACAAGTGGTCATCTTTGTGGTGATCATCTTTGAAGTCCACCTCCTGTCTCTGACTGAAGCCTCGTGCAACGTAACGCACCTTGAAGGCAGGTGGTGAACCCGGCGGCCGCTTCACCCTGAAAATCCACATGCCATCGACTATGTTCGCCCCAGGGGGAACTGTGTCAACGTAGGTGCCTGTGGACTTCCAGGAAGCCATCTCTGCATCCATGGCTGTCTGCAACTGAGAAGTGTACTGACTTGAGATTGCCTCTGCGTAAGAGCGCGGGCTTGGGATGTCTGGTGTATCCGGGTCTCTCTCAGGGCAAAGCAACATGGAAGCGAGATGAGGTACAGCAACCGCGAGGCACTCGATCTCAAATTGCCTGTCCTCAAGGACATCACCGCCAAAGGCAAGCTCACCCCCGACGGACGAAGGACATTCAGACTCAGTCTCAGTAACAAGACTCGCGAAGTAGTCAAGACGACAGGTAGCAGCAATGTCAACAAGCTCAATGACTTAGGCAGACGCAGCAGTAGACTCAAAGGAAGGGTCAGTGACAAGGGTGGCCAAGAAGCGCGTGACAGTAGGACTAGCAGCATGAGCATAGTCAGACTCAGGGTCAGGAACGTCAGGAAGAGAGGACACCGGAGGAGATGGCAGGGCAATACGCTGTGAAACAGAGGAAAGACGAAGGGCAGGACAAACACAACGAGCACGACGATCAGTGCGAACAGGCGAGGCAGGACGAGACTCAGGCTCACGACGCTCTGTCAGGGAGTCTGTCTGTTCAGTGTAAGGAGAAGGAGCAGGCAGCGGGGAGCCAGGCTGTAGCTGTGGCTGCGACTAGTTAGGCGGAGGACACGGTAGACGTGGAGTAAGGCCAATGGAAGACGGAAGACTAAGAACCTGACGAAGTGCCGAGCCAGGTGGTGGCAGTGACGACTGCGGCTGTGGCAAGAAGAACGGTCGCCGCTGCGTAGTACCCACAGTGCCAGCACCTCCAGCACCCCCAGCTCCAGTACCTCCAGTACCTCCAGCACCAGCACCTCCAGCTCTGACAGCTCCAGTACCTCCAGCACGTCCAGCACAAGCACCTTCAGCACCAGCAGCTCCAGTATCTCCAGCACCAGCGCCTCCAGCACCTCCAGCTCCGCCACCAAAGCTGCCCCAGCGGACAGCCCAATCGCAAAGCTGCTGCGGTGAGAGAGGCTCCTGCTGACGTGCACCAGTACCTCCAACACCAGCACCTCCAGCACCAGCACCTCCAGCCCCGACAGCTCCAGTACCTCCAGCACCTCCAGCACCAGCACCTCCAGTACCAGCAGCTCCAGTACCTCCAGCACCAGCACCTCCTGCACCAGCAGCTCCAATACCTCTAGCACCAGCACATCCAGCACCTCCAGATGGGAGCTGCCCCACCGGACAGCCCACTCGCGAAGCTGCTCCGGTGAGAGAGGCTCCTGTCGACGAGACTGCTGCTGCTGTCCATCGCCAGAACCTCTAGCAGTAGCACCCCCACTAGTACGCTCAGCAGCCCCAGAGCCAGCACCCCCAGACTCAGCACCCCCAGAACCAGCACCTCTAGAGTCAGCAACCCCAGTGTCACCACCCCCAGCAGCACCGGAGTCTACAGCGACAGGCTGCAGAGGCGGCGAAGATGGCCAAGGCGGAAAACCAGGAGGGGTCTCCAAGCGCGGTGAGCGGCGAGTAGCTGCTGTATCGTCAGCAGCAGGGCCACCCCCCTCAGCTGGGTCAGAGGAGACCTCCAACGACGCAACAAAAGGGGGTGGGTCAACCTGGGACACACCTGAGGGAGCAGGACCCTATGGGAGGAGGAGGTCTACTGGGGGGGGATCTGGGACCAGGAAGAGAGGCGGGGGGGGGGGGGGGGACGGGGGAAGTGCTGTCGGGGAAGAGACGGTAGAAGCCAACCGACTCGTCAAAGGTGACGTTCTGGGAGGACAGGACGCGGCGATTGGCCGTGTGGTAAAACTGCCAGGGCGGGGCAACGGTGGGGAATCCAAGGAAGACGCAGCGAAGAGTGGGAGGAGAGAGCTTGCCCGCGGAAGTATCGCGGACAAGAGCAAGGGAACCCCGGACCCGAAACGCCGATGCATCACCAACCTCCCCCGTCCACCGCATAGTAGGTGAGGTCTCCGGGTGGGAGACACGGGGCCAGAGAGCTGCTGCGCGGCGTATCAGACCGCAAACGGCCACCGAAAATGGGAAGCAGCCGCATGGATCATGGAGGTGCGAGCAACCTCCATGACCAAGCCAATGCGGCGCTCGGAAATCCCATTTTTCTGTGGAGAGGCCGGATGCGTGGACGAATGGGTGATGCCCTCAGCACCATATAAGTCCTCGAGGAGGCAGGAGGAAAATTCACCACCTCGGTCAGAGTGCAGCCGTAGGACCTGAAGGTTGTGCTGGAACCGTGTGCTCAGCTGGCGACAGACAGCATGGATCCAAGGGGTCAATACATTGTGGACATCCGCCTTGCGCTGCAAGGGGAAGACCGTGGTGTAGCCCGTGTAGTCATCAACAACCAGCAGAAAGTAGCGCTCTTGAACATGTCCATTGACGCGGGCTGGGCCCCACACGTCCATGTGGAGAGTTTGCAGAGGAGCAGTGGTCGGAGGAAACGAGGAGGAGTGAGGAGCGGCGCGCTGCCGCCCCTCGACACAGGGAAGGCACGGCGGTGCCTATGACCGAGGAGTGCATGCTACGCAGACGCAGCTAGGGAGGCCAGAGACAAGGAGACAGGATTGCATGCTACGCAGACGCGGCAGGGAGGGGTGGCGCAGATGGTGGTGCCAGAGGAAAGACGGGTGCGTGAGTAACCGACAGGAGCAAGACTCATCTACCTGACCGGACGCAGCTACTTGACCGCACGCAGCTACCTGCGCAGACTCAGTAGTCAGTGTGTACAGGCCAGACCCGGGTCTCCGAGTGAACGTGGCGAGGTGGGCGCCAGTCCGTGAGTCCGTACAGATCGCCACAAGCTCACTCCCAGGAGTAGTGACAGCGAGAAACGGGTCCTAGAGGACGGTGTTACTCACCAAGTCCGTAGTGAACGAGGGGAGGTGGAGACCTGCGAGGGAGCCAGAGGGGGCTGCCGGACACGGGAGAACGGTGGAGGCACGTGCAAAGACTGGGCCCCCAGAGGGGTCAGCCAGAGTGACTATGGTGCAGTGCGCGGAAGAAGCAGCGAGACGCGCCTGAGTCCAGCGTGAAGGTGAGCAAAGCCTCCGCCGGAACTATACCGGTGCTAGCAGACTCACAAGCACCTAGACTAGCAGCCTCTACACCACCAGGGACGCGTCGGTGGGACGAGAGGGTCTCTTGCTGACTCGGGTGCCGCTAATGTCCACCCCCAGTACCTCCGCCTCCACCAGCGGCACCACCCGAACTAGCAGACTCACAGGTACGTACACTCGCCTCTTCAACCAGCTGCTGGACCTCCTCTGACAACGGACGCAGCTGCCGCAGTGGCCGTGTGGCAGGAGAGAGGGAAGAGTAGTGCCTAGCTACAGCGTCGTAGAAAGTCCGGGCCGACGTCACCTGACGAAAGTGGGTCCTCTGGTCGACCGGCAGGTGAGCGCGAACAGCAAGCTGTGCGACAGCGTCGTGACCCGACCACTGTGTGTAGGCAACGCGATCCGCCCGGTACTGCCGCTGCACGTCCTCACCAGCGTTAGCAGCAGGATCAGTGGGAGTCGTGGGGGGCTGAATTGACCCGGACGTGTGCTCGAGCAGGGAGACGCCATCTCTAACGAAACGCTGGAGATACATGTGTAGGCACGCAAGCCACAACCCTAACTTGAAAGGGCATCCGTCTGCGTCAACTGCTAAGACAGAAATCTGGGCCATGATAGGCAATGGCAGTTAGCAGTAGGAGTAGTGGTGCCAGCAAGACTAAGGCGTGCTGAGGGCGCTCGACGGGCTACTGAAGGGGCGCACTCTAGGGGCGCGTGACGGGCAGAAAACGGGCAACACCTAGGGCGGCAGCAAGCGGTAGCACCTGTTGGTGCAACCCTACGGTTTGCACTCGGCTTGTTGTCCGTGTGCGTGAATGTGTGTGTGTATGGAATGGTATGAGGGCATGGGATAATATATATTTCATGCTTATAATTGTGTGTGAATGTTGAGTCATGATGTCGAGTGTGTGTGTCGAGTCAATAGCGAGTTATCGCTAGACGCGTGTTACGCGGTCGTTTGTGTCTCGCGCGCGGTTTCTATTTTGTCGTGCGCGGTTTCTATTTTGTCCTGTGTCGAACGTTCGGCGTGTCGCAGGTGTGTGCAGCAGACCCATCAAGAACTCAAGGATGAGTTTGTGATGAAGAGCCCGAGCCTTGGTGTCAAGCCTCAAGTGATTTCGAAGCTTGCCAAAAGGGTACACCTCAAGATATTGAAGATAGTTACATTACTTTGTGTAGTGTAACATTTCACTTGGTGTAGGCCCTAGTGAAGGGTAGTTTCGAGACCCTTCGTGGTTGGGGACAGTGTGGCACTGTTCCACATCACTGTACCTCGGCTCTTGGGGTTTGTAGGAGCTGGGAGTCATTCCCAACTCGTAACTCTTCCTATCTTGTGTTCTAAGACTATAGTGGCTGCCATAGTACCGTTCGTTCAAACCGACGCCGTGTCGTCAATTCTTTATTAAATCGTGCAATCTAAATTGCTAATTGTAGACGACGGGAAGACGCTCCAGATCCAATTTGAATCAGGTCATTTGCAGCTGTGAGCAGAACGCTATCAACGTTTGAAGCCGCTGTGCAGAAATCCGTCTGTGCTCTCTATCTTTCGTTTTAGGCACATTCAAGCCTATTGTGACTATAACAAGTGGTATCAGAGCCCCTTGGAGCAGTTTCGACAATGTCTGGACCTGAGGAAAGGGGTGGCAGAGGTGCTGGTGGCAGTGGAGAAGCTCAAGCTCAAGGCCAACCCCGTGATTCAGCCATGGCGCCCATGAAACCAAGTCTTGGCCCACCTAGGGATGAGCCTAGGGTGTTTGGGCTTGACAAGTTCAACGGTGACAACTTTGCTGAATGGTCCTTCAAGATGGAGAACATCTTTAACCACTATGACCTGCTGGAGGTGATGGAAGGAACGGAGAAGCGCCCCGAGAACGACCCGGAGAAGAGCCCGTGGGTGCGGAAGAGCGCACAAGGCTATCTCTTACTTGGGCAAGCGTTGGGGAGCAGTCAGATCCGTCACATCAAGCCATTCCAGCGTGAACCAGAGAAAGGACCAAAGGCATGGGCTGCTCTCAAGGGTGTACATGCTCCTGCAACAGCGGCGGTAGCGGTGGTGTTGGAACGGCAAATGGCGACACTACGAATTGAAGAAAACGAAGCGGTTGAAGAAGGGGTGCAGAAATTCTTCGACTTGTTGACGCGGCTTGAGGGAGCTGATTTGAACTACAGTGAGCTCCAAAAGAAGACCAAGTTGCTGGCCTTACTCCCAGAGTCATGGTCCTCGCTCATCATCAACCTTAATCGCGACTTGCCCCGCCTCTCGCTTGAAGACGTGAAGCGAGCTATCCTTCAAGAGGATTTCCGCCGCCGTGAGTTGGCGAGTGCGGATGGCGCTGGGGCAGCGAGCATCGGCCGTGGATATGGTCGAGGAAGAGGCAGAGGACGAGGGGGAGGAAGGTTTGGTGGCAGCAACTTCGGCGGAGGCCGCAGGAGTGGCGGTTACGGCAGCGACGACAAGAGCTACGAACGCGGTCGCGGCCGATTCGACGGCGAGTGTCACTATTGCCACAAGAGCGGACACATGTGGCGCGACTGCTACAAACTCCCTGATGGTTGGACCCCTGCTCAAGGCCAAGAGGGTAGAGGAGCAGGAGGAGGGAGAGGACGAGGCCGTGGAGGCCGTGGCGGTCGCGGTGGCGGAGCTGCAAACATGAAGAGCGGAGACAACGACAAGGACCCGAGCGACGATCGATACCCGGGTCTATTCTACTTCGTGTCGACGCAAGTACCGGCTGGTCCAGAGAAGGATGAAGGCTTTGAGGAGCCAGCAGCTGTGGGGAAGGTGACCCTACACCCCCTGGACTATTGGGTGATTGATAGTGGCGCTACCTATAGCATGACACCTCGCCCGGACTTGCTCACCGAACTCGAGCCGTCATCGGTGAAGCATGTCACATCGGCTTTGGGGCAGCGAGCAGAGGTGAAAGGCATGGGCAAGACCATGTTCAAGGGTGCTGATGGAAAGATGGTGGGCCTCAAGAACGTGCTTTGGGTGCCCAGCCTTGCTGCAAACCTGATTTCCGTGCGGCGGTTGGCAAAGGCCGGCATGGACACGAACTCGAAGGGAGCCAAGACCTACACCGCAAGGCTTGGCGATCGAATTCTTTGGGACCTTCATGAGGACAGGGATGTCTACAACGAGATGTGGCAGATCCCAGTGGTCCCTATGCCTAAGGAGAGGCAAGTGGCAGCAAGCATCAGCACCAAGGATGGAGCGGTCGGTAGCGACGATGGCGCGAACGGTCGCGCTAAGGAGAATGAGCTCAAGAAGAGCAAACCTGGAGGGACCAGCAAGTTCAGTGAACCTAAGGAGAGTGGTGCAGCAACCAAGGAGCAGCAAAAGGGTGAGGAGAACCCAGAGGCAGCAGCGGAGGAGGACTACGGAGAGAGTATGTGGGGCGCTATTGCGAGCGCGGCATTCTCCAATCCAACTTCGGCTACGGGGGAGTGTGATTGGCTCACCTTGCATCGGCGCATGGGGCATGTGGCCCTGCCCATCTTGCAGCAGCTAGTGAAGAATGAGATGGTTGCTGGCATACGTGTGAAGGGGGAGCCCGATGAGGTGCTTGGCTGCCCGACGTGCATTCAAGCCAAGTTCACCCGGTTTCCGTTCCCTAGTTCGGAGGCAACGGCAAAGGCACCGCTTGATGAGGTGGTGATGGACGTGGTGGGCCCCCTGAAGCTTGGAGCTGCTGGAGCTGAGTATTTTCTCACCATTGTCGACGTCTACACCCGCATGACTTGGGTGTACGTGCTGGCCAAGAAGAGCGACGTGGCTGAAACGTTGAAGACGGATTGGTTCCCGATGGTGGAGCGGCAACAAGACCGTCTAGTCAAGTCAATCCGCACCGATCGAGGGGGAGAGTTCCTGAGCAAGGAGTTTGGGTTGTGGCTGAAGAAGAATGGTATTCGGCACTCCCTCACCATGCCATACTCCCCTGCAATGAACGGCATCGCCGAGCGAGCGAACCGCACAATCACGGAGGCGGCACGCGGGTTGCTCATTGAAGCCGGGCTACCCGACTATTTCTGGCCTGATGCGGTGCGGAGCGCGTGTGTGGCCAAGAACAGAGTCTTGACTCATGTGGGAGCAGACAAATGGGTGCCCTATGTGGAGTGGCTAGGAAGGAAGCCAAAGGTGGATATGCTTCGGGTGTTCGGGTGCATGTGCATGGCGCTCGTGCCTAAGCATCTTCGGCACAACAAGCTTGGTGCCAAGGCGGTGTGGGCCGTGCACTTGGGCATGGCTCAAAACAGCAAGGGATGGCTTCTTCGGGACCCATTCACCAAGAAGTTCTTGGTGAGCAGGGACTGCAAGTTCATGGAGAACTTCATGTACAAGGATTGGAAGGCGGAGAATGAGGCGAAGATAGGCGTGCGGTTTGGGGAGGTGAAGAGTTCCGGTTTGGAGCATGTGGAGCTGCCTTTGGAGCTGAGCAGCGGCAGCACAACCACAAGGCAATCCTCCCTTGTGAATGGGGGAGAGGAGACCAATGATGCAGAGGAAGAAGAGGAGGAGGTGCAGCAAGTGAGCGAGCGTGCACCGTCACTCCCGTCCCGTACTACGAGTGCTCCACGGATTCGAGCCACACCGCAGCAACGCCAAGGCCTGCAAGTCCCTGCAGCTGAGGAGGAAGGAAGGGGGAAGAGGAGAGTTCAACCCCCTAATAGGCTGACCTATGATGCGCCGGGAAAGCAGGGCAAGACAGCCCTGGCCGGAGCGGCAATGATGGTCGGAGACGACGAGGAGAGTGACTACGAGGAGTGTGCCTTCGCGTTCTTCTCTCCGGTGGAGATGCCGGGAGAACCAGCAACTCTCAAGGAGGCTTTGGAGAGTAGTGATGCTGAGGAGTGGAAGAAGGCCATGGAGAGTGAGCTGAAGAGCATCGAGGAGAATGACACGTTTGAATTGGTGGAGCTACCGGAGGGGCGTACGGCGATAACGTCCAAGTGGCTCTTCAAAATCAAGTCGGATGCCGACGGCAAGATCGAGCGCTACAAGTCTAGGCTTGTAGCCAAGGGGTACCAGCAGAAGGAGAAGGTGGACTTCAAGGAGCTGTTTGCCCCTGTGGTGAAGCCGACGACGCTGCGAACCCTATTCGCGGGAGCCGCCATCAAAGGATGGGTAGTAAAGCAAATGGACATCGTAACGGCATTCCTTAACGGCATCCTTGAGGAGGAGATTTTTATGGCGCAGCCAGAAGGGTTTGATGATGGTAGTGGCAGAGTGTGGAAGCTGAAGAAGGCCCTCTATGGGCTGAAGCAGGCCCCTAGGCAATGGTACATGAAGCTGCGCGAAGTGTTGGAGGGGATCGGCTTCACTCCCTCAACGGCCGATCACTCCTTGTTCATGCTTGGCGAGGGGGAGCAGGGGAGCTTCATGGTGGTGTACGTGGACGACATCCTGATCTTCTCACCCTCTCCTGACCTTGTGAAGGAGGTAATGCTGAAGCTGCAAGACAAGTTCAAGTGCAAGTCCCTTGGTGACGTGAACTTCTACCTTGGGCTCCACATCGAACGAGACGTGGAGAAGCGGAGCATACGAGTGCACCAACGGAAGTACCTGGAGGCGTTGGCTGCCAACTTCGGCCAGAGTGAAGGTCATGTGGCTACTCTCTTTCCCTCTGGGTTCAAGTGTGTGAAGGGGCCAGAGGAGGAGAGCGTTGGAGAAGAGGAGAGGCGCCGATTTCACTCGTTGGTGGGCAGCCTCATGTATGCGGCGGTAAACACCCGACCGGACGTCGCGTTTGCTACCGGGCAGCTGGCTAGGGTTGTGCAATGCCCTAATGAGGAGCAGGTAGCAGCTGGAATGAGGGTGGCCAAGTATCTTGGCCAAACACCGACCGTTGGGCTGCAATACTCGGCGGCGGCACAAAGGCGCCAAAAGGGCGCGGATGGTGTTGAACCCGGGCGTTTGTTCCTCACCGCCTACTCGGATGCTTCATATGCATCAGAACCAGAGGACATGACAAGTGTGGGAGGCTTCATATGCTGTGTTGGTGGAGGCCCAACTGCTTGGGAGAGCAAGAAGCAGGTTGACCAAGCTTTGAGCTCGGTGGAGTCCGAGTACATGGCACTCTTCCGTGCCGTACGGGAGATTGTGTGGCAGCGGCGTTTGTTGGCTGAATTGGGGGAGGAGCAGCAACGACCTACCCCACTGTACTGTGACAGCCAGGGTGCCATTGCTCTTGCTAAGAACCCTGTGTTGCATGGACTCACGAAGCACATGAGGGTGAAGTGGCATTGGACGAGGAGCATGGTAACCGCGGGTGAAGTTGAGTTGCGCTACGTGAAGACCACGGGGCAGCCGGCTGACATGATGACCAAGAGGCTGGTGGAGCAGCAGCATTGGAAGTGTTGCAAGCTGGCTGGGATGGCTCTGAACTGAGAGAGCAACATATCCTAAGGCCAACAATCCGAGGGGGAGTTTGTTGGTGCAACCCTACGGTTTGCACTCGGCTTGTTGTCCGTGTGCGTGAATGTGTGTGTGTATGGAATGGTATGAGGGCATGGGATAATATATATTTCATGCTTATAATTGTGTGTGAATGTTGATTCATGATGTCGAGTGTGTGTGTCGAGTCAATAGCGAGTTATCGCTAGACGCGTGTTACGCGGTCGTTTGTGTCTCGCGCGCGGTTTCTATTTTGTCGTGCGCGGTTTCTATTTTGTCCTGTGTCGAACGTTCGGCGTGTCGCAGGTGTGTGCAGCAGACCCATCAAGAACTCAAGGATGAGTTTGTGATGAAGAGCCCGAGCCTTGGTGTCAAGCCTCAAGTGATTTCGAAGCTTGCCAAAAGGGTACACCTCAAGATATTGAAGATAGTTACATTACTTTGTGTAGTGTAACATTTCACTTGGTGTAGGCCCTAGTGAAGGGTAGTTTCGAGACCCTTCGTGGTTGGGGACAGTGTGGCACTGTTCCACATCACTGTACCTCGGCTCTTGGGGTTTGTAGGAGCTGGGAGTCATTCCCAACTCGTAACTCTTCCTATCTTGTGTTCTAAGACTATAGTGGCTGCCATAGTACCGTTCGTTCAAACTGACGCCGTGTCGTCAATTCTTTATCAAATCGTGCAATCTAAATTGCTAATTGTAGACGACGTGAAGACGCTCCAGATCCAATTTGAATCAGGTCATTTGCAGCTGTGAGCAGAACGCTATCAACGTTTGAAGCCGCTGTGCAGAAATCCGTCTGTGCTCTCTATCTTTCGTTTTAGGCACATTCAAGCCTATTGTGACTATAACAGCACCGAGGGCAGAATTGGCAGCACCTAGGGCGGCAACAGCAGCACCTAGGGCGGCAGCGGGCGGGAGCACCTAGGGCGGCAGTCGCGTAGGGCAGGGCAGTCGCACACAGGGAGGGCAGGCGCATGGGGCAGGGTAGTCGCGCGAGGCAGGGAAAGCGCGTCGGGCAAGGCGCACGCGCGCGGGCAGGGCAGGGCAGTCGCGCGTGCAGGGCAGCAGCACGGGGCAGGGCAGGCGCATGGGGCAGGGCTAACGCGCGCGGGCAGGGCAGGGCAGTCGCGCGTGCAGGGCAACAGCGCGGGGCAGGGCAAGGGCGCGGGGCAGAGCGCACGCGCGCGGGCAGGGCAGGGCATTCGCGCGTGCAGGGCAGCGTGGCAGGGCAGGCGCACGGGGCAGGGCTCATGCGAGCGGGCAGGGCAGGGCAGTCGCGCATGCAGGGCAACAGCGCGGGGCAGGGCAAACGCACGGGGCAGGGCGTACGCGTGCGGGCAGGGCAGGGCATTCGCACGTGCAGGGCAGCAGCACAGGGCAGGGCAGGCGCACGGGGCAGGGCTCACGCGCACGGGCAGGGCAGGGCAGTCGCGCATGCAGGGCAACAGCACGGGGCAGGGCAAGCGCGCGGGGCAGGGCGCATGCGTGCGGGCAGAGCAGTCGCGCGCGGCGCGAGCAGGGAGCAGGCAGCGCGCTGGGCAGGGCAGTCGCTCGTGGGGCAGAGCAGGGCGATGCTAGCGGGCAGTACTAGGGGCATGCCACGGGCAGAAAACGGGCGCACTTGGGGGCGCGCTTCGGGCAGAGAAAACGACGCGCCTAGGGGCGCGATTCGGGCAGATAATCGACGCGCTCTAGGGGCGCGATTCGGGCAGGAAAAACGACGCGCATAGGGGCGCGATTTGGGCAGAAAAATCGACGCGCCTAGGGGCGCGATTCGGGCAGCTTATCGACGCATTCTCGGGGCGGGATTCGGGCAGAACAAAGGGCGCGCGTTGGGGGCGCGCTTCGGGCAGCGGAAGGGGAAGAACTAACGGTGGGCTCCTTCAAAAATCGGTCCTAAAGACCTAACTGCTCTAATACCATCTTAGAATAGTAGGATAGTAGTGGTTTGACTAAGGAATGGGAGAGATACATATCATGAGCTAAAGGTGTTGTACTCACTAATGAGTACCCCAACATAGCCTACAGCATATGTATGACATTTGACACAGAGGAGATCTCCGATTGATCCTAGGGAAGGGTTACAGGCACGTTGGCCTGGGGGGTTATAGGCGCACTCACCCGCTACACAAACAAGCCCTTTTATCCCAGTGGTTAGTGGCTGGGATTCTGTCATATACAAGAATACAAAGGAATACGAAAAAGTCCTTACTAGCCATGTACTCTAAGAGGAACACTCCCTTATTACAGCGAGATTCAACCATGCGGTGCGGGAACACGTTTCAAACCGGTTCCCGCCTTTTCCCTTTTAAATGTTTCCGCCTGCATCGGTCTTCATCCGACAACAGTTTTCGTCGCTTCGACTCACCTGACTCATCGGCTTCAAGCTCGGCAGTGCTTGACTCCTGTTACGTACAGAAATGCACGACACCCGGGCGTAGCAGGTGCTGACTTGCTTGGCCACTCAGGTGAGATTGGCGTAATGCTGATGCTGCTAACGTGGCAGTCGTTTGGTGAGATGTCAGCTGCAATTTCAGTCGCGGGGCAGACCGTCAGATCGACGTTACTTTGGTCGATTTCATCCTTGACAAAGAAGTATCGCAGTGCGATGTGCTTCGTTCGGTTGACGAAGCCGGGCTTGTTCGCGATCTTGATCGCGCTATTTTTGTCGCAGTGGAGGCGAAATGCATGTGATGTTGGGATTTTTTGCCTCCTGCAGGAGCCCTTGCAGATAGAGTCACTTGCAAACTGCGGCAGTGGCGGCGATGACATCCGCTTCGACTGATGACAGGGCAACCAGCTCCTGCTTCTGTGGGTTCTGGGAGATTGGCCCCTTTGGTTCGAGTCGGCATGATCTGCGTCCACGTATCTAGCGAGGTTGAAGGATGTTGTTGTTACAGTTGAGTAGGAGAACCCAATGCTCAGCGTGGAAATGAAGTACTTCAGGGCGCGCTCGAGGTCCGATATATTTTCTGCCACTGGCTTGCGTGAGTACTACGCCAGTTGGCTGGCGATGTAGGAAAGGTCGGGCCTGCAGGTGACAGAAGCGAACAGTAGGCAACCCAATTGCTGCTGATAGAGATGGATTCCGGCGAGTGACAGTGGTTTGTTGTCCGGTTTGTGGTTGTGTCCCGGCGTGCGGTAAGGAGTTGAGAGTGGTGCTGGGGAAATCTTGAACTGCTCACTCTCTGACTCGACGTACTTAGAAGCTGAGAGATGGATAGCTTCTGGTGCGTAGGAGATGTTGAGCCCCAGGAACTGCGTCATGTTGTGATTGGTGGTGATGTCGACGCGCAACGCCTTATTCCATTTGAACTGATCGAGTAGAGCGTTGCTCGTTCATGTGTACAACAGATCGTCGACGTACACGGTATAGTTCGGTACCCAAATCTTTCCTGAACATTTCCATACTGCGAAGTCTTTCTCCCAGTGTAACAGTTTCTGCTTCTTTGCCGTAACAATTTCTGCGTCCACGGAGTACCCATGTTGGAATAGACCCTTCAGCAAAGGGTTCATCCCGACCCTCTCTCAAGCACATGTCTCTAGCCCCCTTCCCCACCCCCCTCAACCCCCCTTTCTTTCGTTCCCCCACAGCCCACCAATTTCATTCGCCCTTTTTTCGAGCCCACCCATTACTCTCGCCCCTTCCCCCAGCCCATCCGTTACTCTCGCCCCTCCCCCACAGCCTACGTAGTTGATTCTCGTGCCACTCGTTTCCTAGAGTTTTTTCTCGTCATTTCGTACAAAAATAGCTCACTCAACATAACAGCAGTACCAGAAACTGAACAGCGTTTTATTTTGTAATGACACGGATTTTCCAGCCTTTCTTTTCTAGGTGACACAGATGATCAGCATTTTTTGTCTAGCACTGATCAATCAGCGTGGTGCAAAACCAATCTAAGGGCCTGCCCCCGGTCATATATACGTGAAAATACAGTATAAGCAAGGACTATATATATTCTCATGATCTCATACCATTCCATCCAAGCACAGAAGCACGCACAACGACAAAATTCGATTGCAAACCATGGGGTTGCACCAACAACCTGCCCTCTTTAGGGGTACAGAAACCTTTCACTAGTGCTTTTGTAACCTGATTTTGTGTTGCTTCTACATAAAAATGGCAAATGCGTGCAATTAGGAATGACACGGTTGGAATGTCACTTGGTACGTGAAATGCACGCGCACTCTATACGTCCTTGGTATGCACAGGTGTTGTTTTTTGAACGAGTCTTGCCCGTATCGAGTAGTACAAAATGGCCTGCAATCGTTACAATTTCGTATTGCCGAAGATCATAGTATTTACGAACGGTGGTGTTGGCTTTGCAAATAGCCTCGATGGCCTTTTCGCATATGTCCTACAACTCAACAATAAATTGATGGGGACCGGGTTGTCGGGATTGGCAGGCGTTAATGTAGGGTCCATCCGGAAGAGAAGTTATCACCCGTATTGTGCTCACATCTCCTTCCAAAAAATTGAGGAGAATCGTGGATCACTGTCGTTAATATTCACCGATGGAATGCTATGGAGACTAGCAACTGGTAAGATGAACAGTAACGCGGTTTCTTCGGCACTGATTGTCGTGCGACAAGGCGCGAAATTTGCTATTTTTGTTAGGCGATCGACAACGACAAGAACAACATCGTTGCTAGATGCTTCAGCTGGATCCTATCACAAAAACAATTGTAACTTGTTTGCCACGCTCGCAGAAAATACATTCGGCCTCACCTATTCCGCCACTAGTTGCTCGTCTTTGCTGTGCATTCCGCCGAACAAAAGATGTTGTCGACTCAAATGACCAAATTGATTGAAAATAGCCGACTCTCACAACAAAACATGTGAATAATAGAACGAGGAATGATTGCATTGAGCAGCATGAGGAGTACAAGTAGGAAACCCTAAAATGTTGTACCCCATAGGAACTACCCCACTACAGCCTACACAGACTATAGAATATAAGTTTGACACACCTCCATAGGCAAAGTGGGGGAGAACAAGTGGTCACAAGACCAGTCAAGAAAGGCAAGGGTGGATCACGACGTCACCACGCATTCCGAGCACAAGCAAATGGCCACAAGGCCAGTTCACATGCAGAGTTATATAAAGGAGAACAAGCAATACAGTGATCACAACCTAGCAAGTGTAAGCATGCAGGTATATGTATAGAGATCACAGTACAAGCAGAGTCAAGAAGTAAGCAAGTGAGGCACAGTAGGCACAAGGCCTAGAACAGTACAGAAACGCTGATGATCACAAGGCTGAAGTGCCTTGGTGAAGACATCAGCAGTGTTGGCCCGAGTGGCCACGTAAGCAAGACGAAGCTGACCACGCTGCTGCAACTCTCGAGCAAGGAAGTAGCGCAGAGCAATGTGCTTCGTTCTGTGCTCCAGTCTGTGCTCCTGACACAAGGCAATCATGGCCTTGTTGTCGACGTACAGCACTGGAGGAGAACGAGGCGGCTCTCCCAGGTCGGTCAGCAGGTAGGTGAGCCAGCGTAACTCATGTGCAGCCATGGCCCCTGCGTAGATCTCAGCCTCACAACTGGAGCTGAGAACAGAAGACGAGCGGGTAGACCGCCAAGAAACAGAGCCGGGGCCAAGACTGAAGGTGTAACCCTGTGACGACCGCTGTGTAGCCAAGTCGTCAGCACAGGAAGCGTCTGCGTGACCAGTGAGGACAACTCGAGTCCGTCCTCCAAGCACGAGCCCCATGCTCGACGTACTGCACAAGTAGAGCAACACCCTCTTAGCGGCATCCATGTGCTCCTTCCGGTGTCTCCCAGGAGCGACATAGCGTGCCAGAATGCTAAGAGGGTAGGCAAGGACAGGTCGAGTGCAGGTCATCAGGTACATGAGGCAGCCCACAAGCTCTAGGTACGGACCACTCGGCTCTACGGACTCGTCCGAAGGTGGAGCTGAGAGCGAGTGGCGAGTAGGCAGAGGAGTGTGCTGTGGCGAGGAGTACGTGAAGCGGAAGCGCTGAAGGACCTGCTGCACCATGTGTGACTGAGTCAAGGTAATGGTGCGCTGTGCTCTGTCCCGGGTGATCCGCAAGCCAAGATAGCTAGTCAGCTCACCCAGGTCTGTGCACGTGTGTCTCTTCTGCAGCTCCGACTTCACGTGGGCGAGTCCCTCAGTGTCAGAAGTAGCAAAGACCAAGTCGTCGACGTACACGAGAACGTAGAACGGCGGCAGAGAGGTGTCGGTGCGTAGAAACAGCGACGGGTCAGCAGTGGAAGGAGCAAACCCAAGAGCAACAAGAGTCGTCCTCAGTGTGTCGTGCCACTCACGGGGCGCCTGGCGGAGACCGTAGACTGGCCGCCGGAGGCTCCACTGGGTACCAGCAGGAAACGACCCAGTGAAGCCAGGTGGGCGGCGCAGCCAGATCTCCTCGTGCAGGCTGCCCTGTAGGAAAGCAGTGCTGAAGTCAAGAGAGTGAAGCTCGTAGTCACGCTGAGCGGCGACGTGCAGCAGAACCCGAAGAGTGGTCATCTTCGGGGTAGGGGAGAAGGTCTGGAAGAAGTCAACTCCCTCTCGCTGACTGAAGCCTCGTGCAACGTAACGCGCCTTGAAGACAGGCGGAGAACCCGGCGGCCGCTTCACCCTGAAAGTCCACATGCCGCTGACGATGTTCGCCCCAGGAAGCCATCTCTGCGTCCATGGCTGTCTGCCACTGAGAGGAGTAGGGACCCTCTATCGCCTCTGCGTAAGAGCGCGGGGTCGGGATGTCTGGTGCATCCGGGTCTCCCTCAGGGGCAAGCAGCATGGACACGAGATGAGGTAAAGCAGCGGCAAGCACTCAAACTCCTCCTGTCTGTCCTCAAGGATGTCCGTGCTAAGGGCACACTCACCCCCGACGGACGGAGGACAGACAGACTCAGACTCAGCAACAAGGCTAGCGGCGTAGTCTAGACGACAGGCGGCAGCAAAGTCAACAAGCTCAGCAACTAGAGCAGACGCAGCAGTGGACTCAAACGAAGGGTCAGTGACAACAGTGGCCAGGAGACACGTGACAATAGGACTAGCAGCACGAAGGGAGTCAGACTCCAGGTCGGGACCGTCAGGAAGAGAGGACGCAGGAGGAGACGGCAGAGGAACACGCTGCGGAGCAGTGGAAGGACGAAGTGCCATCAGGTGTGTGCCAGGGACAGGGGGAGGACGCTAACGCAGAACACGACGACCAGTGCGGACAGCGCGAACAGGCGACGCAGGACGAGACTCAGTTGACGCAGGACGAGACTCTGGCTCACGACGCTCCGTAAGACCCCTAGTCGGCCCAGAGTAAGGAGAAGGACCAGGCAGTGGAGAGGCTGGCTGTAACTGTGACTGCGACTGGTCAAGCTGTGGACTCAGCAAGGGAGGAGGAGGACCAGTGGAAAGTGGGAGGCCAAGAACCTGCTGAAGGAGCGGAACGTAGTACGTCCGCGGCCGCGTAGCGCCTCCAGAAACAGCAGAGACAGCACCAGTACCCCCAGCTCCAGGGTCTCCAGCTCCAACTCCCGCAGCACCACCAGCTCCAACACCTCCAACACCTCCAGCTCCAGCAGCACCTCCAGCAGCAACATCTCCAACACCTGCAGCACCACCAGCCCCAGCAGCTCCAGTACCTCCAGTACGAGCACCTCCAGGACCAGCGGCTCCAGCACCTCCAGCAGCTCCAGCACCAGCAGTACCTCCAGCAGCTCCAGCAGCTCTAGCAGCACCTCGCTGGAGTCTCCAGCGGCGAGCAAACCACTCGCGCAGCTCCGGTGGAGAGAGAGGCTCCCGCCGAGACGAGGCACCTGCAGTAACTCCAGTAGACTCAGCACCCCCAGTCTCAGCAACCGCAGGCTCAGCACCCCCAGGCTCAGCACCCCCAGACTCAGCACCCCCAGGCTCCGCACCCTCAGACTCAGCAACCCCAGGTGCAGCACCCCCAGGCTCCACACACTCAGGCTCAGCACCCCCAGGCTCCATACGCTCAGGCTCATCACCCCCAGCAGCACCCCCAGTAGCAGCACGAGAGTCAACCGCTACCTCGACAGGCTCGACAGCGTCTACCTGGGACACACCTGAGGGAGCAGGACCCTGAGGGGGGAGGGGGTCTACCGGAGGAGGACCTGGTGCAAGGAAGAGCGGCGGGGGGGGGAGGGGGGGGGGGAGAGAAGCAGTGCGGTAGGGGAAGAGGCGGTAAAAAGGAACCGACTCGTCGAACGTGACGTCCTGAGAGGGGAGGACACGACGCGAGGTGGGGTGGTAAAACTGCCAGCCAGGCGCGTCAGGGACAAAGCCAAGGAAGACGCAGGGAATAGCACGGGCGGAGAGTTTGTCCGCGGACGTATCGCGGACAAAGGCACGAGAACCCCAGACCCGGAACACCGACGCATTGCCAACCTTCCCCGTCCAACGCAGTGTGGGCGAGGTCTCCGGCAAGGAGACACGGGGCCAGAGGTTGAGCTGATGCGCAGCGTATCGGACCGCAAACGGCCACAGAAAATGGGGGGCAGCCGCATGGACCATGGAGGTACG
The DNA here is from genome assembly GCA_947471745.1 of Closterium sp. Naga37s-1. Lineage (NCBI taxonomy): Eukaryota > Viridiplantae > Streptophyta > Zygnematophyceae > Desmidiales > Closteriaceae > Closterium > Closterium sp. Naga37s-1. Next base: position 964,430 of record CANJKZ010000461.1, on the reverse strand, counting down.
AGCGACCTCCATGACCAATCCAATGCGGCGCTCAGCAACCCCATTCTGCTGCGGTGAGGCCGGGAGCGTGAAGGTCTGGCAAATGCCCTCCCCACGACAAAAGTCCCGCAGAAAGTCAGAGGCAAACTCACCACCTCTGTCAGAGTGCAGACGCAGGACGGGAAAGTCCGTCTCAAACCGCTCGCGGAGCTGGAGACGAGAAGCGCGGATCCAAGGGATCAAAACATCAGGGACCTCACCCTTGGTGCGCAAGGGGAAGACCGTGGTGTAACGCGTGTAGTCGTCAACGACCAGCAAGAAGTACCGCTCGCGGTCCTGTCCACGGACGCGGGCTGGGCCCCACACGTCCATGTGCAGGGTCTGCAGGGGAGCAGTCGTCGGGGGGAACGAGGAGGAGTGAGGAGCGGCGCGCTGCCGCCCTCGACACAGGGAAGGCAGGGAGGGGCAGGCGAGGGAGGGAGAGGAGGCAGAGTCTCTGGAAGTCCAGAGACAAGGAGACGTCGGTGCATGCCACGAAGGTGCTGCACCGAGGGGTGACCAAGACGGTGGTGCCAAAGGACAGTCTGGTGCGACAAAGCGCGACACGAGCAGGGGGCCGCTAGCTGACCTGACGCAAACGCAGACGCAGACGCAGCTACCTGAGGGGACACAGTGGTCAGTGTGTACAGACTCGAGCCAGGCGCTCGGGTGAACGTGGCCAGGTGCCGACCAGTCCAGGAGCACGTACGGTGGGTCACACGCTGACCTCCAGGGGTGAACTGGTCAACCCACACATCCTAGAGGTCAGCTCCACTCACCAAGTTCGTAGAGAACGAGGGGAGGCGGAGACTCGACAGTGAGCCAGACGGGACTGCCGGACACGGCAGGACTGTGGAGGAGTGCGCAAGGACGGGGCCCCCAGAGGGGTCCGCCAGGGAGACTGCAACTGGCCGACTGAGCGGCGTGAGTGTGGTGCTGTAGCGAAAGAAGGAGCGGGAAGCACCTGAGTCAAGTGTGAAGGTGTGTAAGGCCTCAGCAGGCGCAGTACTAGAGAGAGCAGACTCACCAGCACCTGGAGCAGCAGACTCGCTAGCACCTAGAGCAGCAGCCTCACCAGCACCTAGAGCAGTAGACTCTATACCTGGGTCGGGCGGCACACACAGGTAAGAGTCACCCTCAGCACTAGTAGACACAGCATACATGGCAGCAAGGATAGCATCAAAGTCTAGAGCAAAGATATCAACATTCTGCCTAAGCAGATCAGCCCAGCTAGGGAGCTTTGGAGCGTCAGGAAACTGCACGCGCCAGGCGTCAGACAGGCGACCGAAACAACGCTGCGACGTGTGTGGCCCTCCGCACGTCTCCCCACGGCGACCACCGGTGCGGAGAACGTAAGTGCAGGGACCAGCACCCCCAGACCTCCCACGCCCAGCGTACCACTCACGAAGCTGCTGAGGCGACGGGGTCTCACGGGAAAGCTGCTGCTGCTGGCGCTGGCGACCGCCGAAGCCTCCACGCTGCGCAGCTCCACCCCGACCAGCACCACCGCCGCCGCCACCTCCAGCTCCGCTGCCACCGCCTCCACCACCACTGCCGCTGCCTCCACCACCGCTGCCGCTGCCTCCACCACCTCCACCGCCACCACCGACACCTCCACCCCCGCCACCACCCCTGCCTCCACCCCCACCCCCTCCGCCTCCTCCTCCACCGCCACCACAGCCGCCCCCGCCGTCCCCTCCACCACCCTTGCCCCCCTTGCCCTTGCCGCTGCGGCGCCTGTCACTAGGAGCAGACACAGCCCCGACCTGCTCGGTGCCAACGAGTTCGACAGCAGCAGCAGAAGCAACAGAGGGCAGAAGGGGAACGAGGGAACACCCCTCAAAGAAAGGGGCGCGAGGGTCGCCGCGAGAAGCACCTACAGCAACTATACTCTTCTCAACTGCACTGAGGCGCTCCTCCAGCAGGTCAACGGTGAGCTCGGTGGGGCAAAGGGAGAGAAAGTGGTCCCTGACTGAAGAGAGGGAGTCAGGGAGACGGGTGACTAGGTAGAAGAGAGTGATGTACATGGGGGGGGGGTTCTTGGCGCAGAACTCGAAGGGAAGGGCAGCGCGGTAGAGGGCGTCACTAGTGCGGAGGTGGGTAATGAGGTCAGCGACTGTAGCAAAGGCGGCCAGGTCAGGGAACAGGTACGGTAGCATGAGGCGGCTGAGAGTAGCAGTGGCAGGGGAGGAGTAGCGCGCTACAACAGCGTCATATAGAGACTTAGCAGACTTGTACTGACCAAAGTGCGCGCGCTCAGCAGAAGGCAGGTGACTACGAACAGCAAGGCGAGCAACAGCGTCACGAGTAGTCCACTGCGAGCGAACTGTACTGGCAGTATCGGCAGCAGGTGCAGTAGAGGCGCCGGACGTGAGATCAAAAAGAGAGATACTGTCCTTACTATCGCACTGAAGAAACAGCTGCAGATCATCAACCCAGACATTGAAGTCAATGGCACGAGCCTCAGCATCGAAGGTAAGAACTGTAGGGCTAGCCATAGTGACTGTAGCAGCAGTAGCAGCAGTAGCAGCAGAAGCAGCAGAAGCAGCAGGAGCAGCGCGGGCACGGCAGCGCGGCTCAGTAGGCGGTGCGGCTCGGCTGGGCGGCGCGGCTCGGCGGAGCGGCGCGGCTTGGCTGGGCGGCGCGGCTCGGAGGAGCGGCGCGGCTCGGCCTGCAGGTAGCGCGGGTAGCGCGCGTAGGGCAGGTGCTCACCAGGGGCGAGCAGGGCAGGCGCGACGGCGGGGCCGCAACGGCGGCGACTGCGTCGGCCGCGACGGTGAGGCCGCGACGGCGGCTGCAGGCGCGACGGCTGCTGCAGGGCAGGACGCGACGGCGAGGGCCGCGACATCGGCTGCAGGTCAGGGGCCGCGACAGCGGCTGCAGGTCAGGGGCCGCGACGTGGGGCGGCAGGGCAGAGCCGCGACGTAGGGCGGCAGGGCAGGGCCGCGACGTAGGGCGACAGGGAAGGGCCGCGACGGGCGGCAAAGCAGGGCCGCGACGGGCGGCGGATCAGGCCGCGACGGGCGGCGACAAGGCAGGGCCGCGACGGGCGGCTAAGGCAGGGTCGCGACTAGCGCGACAGCAGGGCAGGGCGCGCGACGGCGCAGGTGAGGCAGGCGCGACAGCGCGCTTCGGGCAGGTAGGAAATTTTCAGTGGTGGGCCCTAAAAAAAAAATCGTTCCCACTAGGGAACCTGCTCTGAAACCATGTGAATAATAGAACGAGGAATGATTGCATTGAGCAGCATGAGGAGTACAAGTAGGAAACCCTAAAATGTTGTACCCCATAGGAACTACCCCACTACAGCCTACACAGACTATAGAATATAAGTTTGACAAAACAATGGATTTCGCCAACTCACACAACCCATAATCAGATTTCCGGTCCCGCTCGACCTAACAGCGAGCTCCGCCGCCGCGCAAGTTGTAGCAGCGTATTATATCTCCCCACTCAAATTACCGTAAAGCCCCGTTTAGTGGACACCAGAGGCTTATCAAAGCATGTGATTTTTTTTTAGGTCTTCTCACTGCTACCGCTTTCTACTTACGCGAGGGAGTAGGCCGGTTATGAGTACTACTAGGTGTTCAAGATATGTGAGAGGTAATTAGTGATCCAACCTGAGCGACGAGCGCCTCAGTTTTGCGACTGGACCAGGGCTGACGGTTCAAGGGCATTTGCCCTTAATGCCCTGAACATTCAGGACTGACATCGCTAAGGGTCCGAATTCTAAAGGGCGTCGTCAGGGCCTTCCCCTGATTCTTACAGGGCGCACTTGGGGGCTTGCCTTGATTCGCCGTACAAGTTTGGGGCCTTTCCCGGAGCCCACCCCCACTCTCCACCCCCCTTGTCCCCCACCCCACCCCTTGTTAGAGCCGCAAGTCTACCACTTCAATTTTGATGAAAGGGTAGTTAGCAATTTGAGACAATCACGGCTTCCAGTGTTAGAGGAGAGCACGCTTGTGAATGTTAAGGGAAAATCATGCCCTGATCGCTAAAGCGTTGCCCTGAATTCAAGTGTTAAGATGGGGCCTTTCCCGGACGCTTAAGGGTTGGAAAGAGTCGCTTCCCGGAATTTTCAGGACTGGAAATAGGGGACCTCAGCCAATCAAGTGTTGGCCTAAAACCAATCGACAGCCCTGGACTGGACACAAAAGCCAACCAGGAGAGGTTGTCGCTAGGCATTGTCCCAGAGTCGCGAGAGTTCTCTCAAACAAAGTAGGGTAACCCTGTATTTGGCGATTTCAAGTTCAAGAATCTTGAACTTGAAAATTATCATGCTGTACACGGGCTTTAAAGCATCATGCGTTAGCTGGTTCGGCCTACAATCTCGCCCCGAACATCCCAGCGCAATTCGGTCGACAGGATGGAATTGCCAGTGTCGTCGAGGGGGGTCGTCGGAGCCGGGGCTGACGGGGCGGGCGACTGACGCGCGTGCGGGCCCGCCAGCCTGGCCCAGGGCTGGGCCGGGCGCACGACCGCCGCCCCGCAACCCCGCTCCGAAAATGAACAGCGCCTCACGTTACCGGGTGGGGTCGGCGAGCTGGCGACCCCTCGCGCGAGGGAAAGTAACCCTCGCGCGAAGGCAGCCCACGGGTTCATGTTGCCCGCGAAGCCCTAGTAACCCTCGCGACCTGCCCGGCCGGGCAGGCGAGGGCCCGGCGAAATTCGGGTGCACCCCTCGGGACGATCGACAATTTCGCGATCCGATGCGGTGACGCCACGTGTTCGCCCGTGAGTTCGCATCGGGTACATGCAGAATTTCGGACGTTGCGAATTCGATTTCGTTCGCTTCGCGGCGCACATTTTTCGCGATCCGGTGCGAAGTCGACACGTGTCGGATGCCCCGCGCGCATGCGAATTTGCGTCCCATGGCCGACCGAGGCCAGGGGACGTGACATCGACTTGCTGGCTCGGCGGCGAATGAGAACTTGTGCCACTTGTGCACGAGCCCGCCAAACCCTGCCGAGCCAGGCACCTCGTGCACCGACCCCCTTTTCTTGGTGGAAGGGGGCGTCGCTCCTCATTTTCGGCATCTCGTTTACCTTTCCATTTTTTTCCCAGCTCTGCGCCTTCTCCCACATTCACGTCCCTTAGCCTGTAGCCGCTTCCCTTCCCCGTCATGGCGGCCGACCAGAAAGTCGGCGAGGTGACGCCGACTTCGCAGGACTTCCCTCTGTATCTCGACCTGGGTAGTGGACTCACTTCCTATCTCGAGGAACACGACTACGCCATCCTCGTAGACCATAGGCTAGAGTTCAACGCCCGTTGCTTGGGATTCGGCCTCAAGTGAGTGTCCGTATTGGGATGTCGGCGTCGACCTCTGGATACATTGCCGGTCGACGTTGTTAGGGTTGTCCCACGTCTTGGTCGACGTTGTTAGGGTTTAGACCACTACTCGATGAGGCACACAGCCGTAGGTCAGTGTCGGCACCGGACTCCGATTACATTACTACAGTAGGTCGGTGCCCGCATCGGTCGGCGCCATTGATTACAACGTCGCGACGGTGGTTCCCGTCGTACTATCGCCATCCCCGTCAGTTGTCGGTTCCAGAACTCACGTGTCCACCGTCGTGCCTTGCACCTCCTCACTCACCTCTACTACCCATGCATGCGTGCAGGCACGCATGGAGTCGCGCGGCGCCGGCCAACATGCGATTGTGGTCGATAGGAATCGGCGTGCTTCGGGCGGCGATGGGCCAGGAAGACCACTCATGCTTTGCTACGGTTTTCGAGGCCGACGTAGCTGTTATCCCCCTGCATTCGAGGTGAGTCGGTTCGAAGTCATGATGGTGTGCCATGAACCCCATGTCGGTGCTACGTTCTGAACGACGTCGTGGTGCCTTGCCTGTGCAGCATCGCACCGCTTCCAGGAGCACATTGCAGCGTCGTGGTCATCCTGTACCCCGGCGACTTGTTGCGGGCCGGGGGGGAGACGATCAGGACCTCGGTCCGGCACTTTGACCCGCAGACCGTGAAGCAGTGGCACCGCGACGAGGCGATCCGCGTGCTGAAGTGAGCTCGATAGTGTGTAGTCGACGATGCAGGCAATTTCGCCGCTGAGCGTAAAGCAAACGTACTGACGAAATGTGCCATGTTGCTTCAGGTTTTTCCGGGCGGCGGTCCTGGCCAAGCTCGGCCGCGAGGGTAGGCAGTGGGAGTGGCCGAAGCCTTCTGATGATGAGGTGACGGACAGGCTCGCCGACTGCGATGAACCCGTTCGAGATGTGAGTTCCGATCGTTTTACCGTCCTTGCGCGGTGCCATTGCCGACTTTGGAATGATGCAGAATGTGTTGTATGCCCTGGACTGTTGTGTGCAGAAAGTGCGCGACACCGTCCGGGACAGCGACGCGGGCTCTGGCCTCCTATCAATGAGCGCGCTGTGCTGGGTGGTGAAGAGGATGGATCGCCTGACCGGCGCCGACCGTCGAAGGGCGACCAGCATGGACAAGGTCCGCGTTTCGGGGTTGAAGGAGCTGCGGAATAGGATGATCACATTCATAAAGGAACACGTCGCTCGCAAACGGTCGGGCCATGTCGGACTGGCTGCCGGCGCCTGTGACGACGACGCCGCGGAGCTCCTTTCGGCATCCCAAGCAGTCGGTGTCGCCGACACCAGCGGAGAGGCCAGAGGCGGCGTCGACAAGGCAGATGAAGAGGCAGGAAGGGCGGTGGCGCGGACCGCGGATCAGGAAGAGGAGGAGGAGGAGGAGGAGGAGGATGGCACCGATGATCAGGATGATAACGAGGAGGAGCGTGAGGAGCGTGAGAAGGGGCAGGAGAAGGAAGAGGAGGAGGAGGAGGATGACACCGACGATCAGGATGATAACGAGGGGGAGCGTGAGGAGCGTGAGCAGGGGCAGGAGAAGGAGGAGGAGGAGGAGGAGCTGGTGGTGGTGGAGGAGTCGGGGGAGAAGCAGCAAGTGGGGGAGGAGGTGGTAGAGTTCCCGTGGGTCGAATTCGACTAGGAGGACCTGGAGGGAGCGGCGGCGGCGGCGGCCCTGGAGGCCACGGCGACGGCGGCCTTGGAGGGAACGGGCGGGAAGTCGGCGGATGGTGTGTACGAGGGAGGGGAGGATGCCGACGTGGAGAAATTCGGCGGTGAGGAGGCTCACGTGGGCATTGTGGTTGGCGACGCGGAGGTGGAGGACGACGCCGCGGCCCCGATGCAGACGGGCGTGGAGCCCACTGCAGGGAACGCCGGGGTGGAACGCCGGGGTGGAGCGGTAGAGGCGGGCCGTCAACCCGGTTCCTCCGCAGCTGGTCAGCAGGCACCGCCGACCGTCGTCGTGCAGCTGCGACAGGAGAACAGGTGGTTGAGGGCTGAAAATGCTCGTCTGGAGACGGCGCTCGGAGTGGAGAGGGGTCGGGTGGACAGGTTTGCGTTGGGGATAGGCAGCCTCGTGGACAAGCTGAGGTCGTTGGCCGACCAGGTCGCCGCCTCCGACGCGGACGCGGCGAGTCGGCTAATGGACGCGTCCTTGACCATGGCGACGACCGTCACGGAGAGGGTCACCGCCGACATGGGTGAAGCATGGGATTCGATGAAGGCGTACGCCGAAAGGGCGGAGAGCTGGTTGGACGATCTCGAGAATCCGGAGGGGTTTATGGCGGCGGAACGTGCGACGGCGGTCGTCACCATGGGCAAACACGTGGAAGCGGTGGTGGGCGATGCGAGGAAGGGGTTGGAGGACTACATTTCGAAGCACCTAGTCGCCGCGCAGACCAACATCGCCGCCGCGGTAACTCAACGCGTCGCCGTGCCGCCGCCCACGCCGCCCGCCCCACCGCCAGCCTTCTCGGACGAGCTCATGAAGGCGTTCAAGGCGGAAGTGTTGAAGGCGGTGACTGAGGCCACCCAGCAGTCGTTTGTTGCGTCCGGGTTAAAGCTCATGACCGAGGTGATCGGCAACGTGGCACCTGGTCGGCGTGGGTCGTCGCCGTCGGCCAACGAGGCGGACAAGCAGGGCCATAAAAGGGGGGGCGGCGGAGATGATGCGTTGAGCGTGAACCCTAAGCGGAGCAAGGGAGACGATGGGAGCCGCGGCGTCGGCCAGGTGGGTCCCGGCGGCTCGCGGGGCAAGGGAGCCGATGGGAGCGGAGGTACGAGCGTGGTCGACCAGCTCAAGAAGAAGGGGGCAACGGTGCTAAAGACGCACAGCAAGGGCGATGGAATCAGGACTGCGCAGGGGGGCCCTGCCGACCAGGTTGCCGCTCAAGCGGCTGGACCAACAGCCCCGCCATTGGTCGCCGAGAAGCCCCACAGTCTAGCAACCGCACCAACGGCGATAGATGGCGGCGCCAAAACCGTGAAGGGACCGCCTGTCGGGGTGGCGGGGACCACGTCGATTCCCCGCAAACCCCCTGCGGCTAGTAGCGCGCCGGTCGCCCCGTCAGCCGCAAACAACGATGGGCCGTCCCTTGCGGCTACTCCAGCTCCAGCACCAGCAGGCCCGTCTGCCGCCAAGGGCGACGCGGAGGATGCTGCGGCTAACCGCGCTGGTCCGCCCGGCCCAAAGGAGAACGCGCTCAGGGAAATGCTCCGCCGCATGGAGGCCCATCGCGGGGACGTGCGGCAGCCTCCCTTGGTCGGTGCCGCTCCGGCCAAAACAGCACGTCGCTCGAGCACTCCGCAGGTCGCCGCCACAACGTCCAGTGCCCCACCTACCGCTCCTATCATCGCCGCCCGTCCTCCTGTGGACCCAAAGTCCGCCTTGCTTCGCGCCCGGTTAGGCGCACGTACCGCGGCAGGGGCAGCACGGGCTCAGCCGGAAGCCAGCCGAAGCGCGACGCCGACGTCGGTAACCGTGGCTGCACCCACACTCGGTGCAGCTACTGTTGATGAGGTGGCGGAGAAGGGCGTGAGTGCAGCGCTAGCCACCGGCGGCGGATCCGTTGACCCTGCACAGGCGGCGAAAGGCCACAACGACGCCGACATCGCTGCCATCCAGGACCTGTTGGAAGCGGTAAAACGCCCCGAGCAGCCCCCTGTTCTGGCCATCTCGGACTCGGCGCATGTGGAGCACTCGGCGAGTCCCCCCGGTAGTACAGCGGCGCCAAAGACAACCACTGCTGCTGTCGGCGCGGGAAAGGCGAAACGGAAGGGGACGGTCGATACCGGGAAAGGGAGGCAGAGCTCGCAGAGGAAAACACGGGCGACGTCGGCGACAAAGTCGGTGGAGAAAGGGAAGGAGAAGGAGAAGGAGGAGAAGGAGAAGGAGAAGGAGAAGGAGAAGGAGAAGGAGAAGGAGAAGGAGAAGGAGAAGGAGAAGGAGAAGGAGAAGGAGAAGGAGAAGGAGAAGGAGAAGGAGAAGGAGAAGGAGAAGGAGAAGGAGAAGAAGGAGAAGGAGAAGGAGAAGGAGAAGGAGAAGGAGGAGGAGGAGGAGGAGGTGGAGGAGGAGGAGGAGGAGGAGGAGGAGGAGGAGGAGGAGGAGGAGGAGGAGGAGGAGGAAGAGGAGGAGGAGGAGGAGGAGGAGGAGGAGGAGGAGGAGGAGGAGGAGGAGGAGGCGAAGGAGGAGGAGAAGGTGAAGCTGAAAGAACGGAAGGGTCATGGCATCCGCCACGACACCACGGGCGACAAGCAAGGGTGGGTGGGCGAGATTAAGGTGGTCGGGAACGAGAGTCGATACATCGGCAAGTCGCGCGACAAGATGGAGCTGGCGTACCTTCACTCGATTGTGTACCTCCTCTACGACGGTTACGTCAGCCCCATCCTCATGGCCGAGCTCACCGGCTTGGAGGAAACCGTGCTGAAGGAGTGGAGGTCGGTGTGGGAGGAGGTCAGGGTCTTGCCGACTGGGATGTGGACGGTGATATGGGCACGGGGCGCGTTCCTCCCAAAGATACGGTAAGTCGGATACACGTCGGCCAAGTGATGACGTCGACGTCGGGGTCTCTAATGGTCGTCCTGTTTCGTGTGTTTGCGTGACAGGTTCGATGAGATTCTCGGCGGGTATCGTGCGTACAAGACATCAGGCGATGCGCACCACGACGCGCTCTTGCCGGCGATCTGGTTCCCCGTCGATGCCGAGACGAAGGAAGGGCAGGAGAAGTCGGATGCAATGATGTCGGCCATGATAGCCCGCGTGTCCCTGTGCGCTGCGTATGGGAAAGTCGCTGCTGCCACGGCGAGGAAGGAGGGCGCCACGGATGCGACGACGGCGATGGTGGCACAGGCGCTATCGGCCTCCGCTTGCGCCCTGTGGTGCTTAGTCGAGGGCGACGCCGCCCAGGTGGCCGATGCTGTGCGCGAAGGGAAGGCGGCGGCGATGGTGGTCGGTGCGAGCGAGAAGACCGCCGATGAGTTCAAGAAGGTCATGAAGGCGGTGCTGGAGGCCGCGATTAGCAGGCAGCAACCCCTCGGGGAGGTTGCGCACAACGTCGCACCGTCGCTGCAGTCTACCGCTCTGGGGAGGGCCTATCCGGGGATGGATGTTGAAGTCGAAGCCGAAGTGATCGCACGAGCGACGGTGGAGACCATGGCGTTCTGGGGAATGTGCCCCGTGGATGGGCCGAAACTCAAGAAGATCGGCATCGCGGTGCCGCTTGACGCGCAGATGGCCTACGATATCGAACACAGGGGGAGGAAGGGGCAGAGGGGCAAGCAGGGCAAGGACAGCTCGGGGAAGAAGGGGAAGAAGGGCAGAGCGGGCAAGGACAGCACGGCGGCGTAGTCGGCATCACATGCTGCCATGGGCGGTCTGGTTGCTAGGGTGGCCTGGTATGGGCGGCGTCGACTGTGTAGTTTTCGTTATGTTTGATTTTCGTTGTGCTTGCTTTTCGTTTGTGATTGCGTAGGTCTCTTGTTGGCTGTAACTTTTTGGTAGTGCATGTTAGCTTCGGGAGTGCATGTAACTTGTAGATAGTGCATGTGACTTTTTGGTTGTGCAGTCGGCGATGTCGACCTGAATCATGAATTGTACTCGGCGATGAACCATGTCGGCGTTTATGTTGGAGTCCGATGTATGAAAGTATATGCGGGTAGTATGATGGGCGGCGACTGGCCGCATTTAGAATTTTTGTATCATACATGTTCGTGTTTAGGGTTCTCCGACTTCTAGAACGATATCAGCAGTACAGCACGTTAAAGTCGACCACTATTACAGCATCATCAAGGCGGGCAAACACACATGCACCGGGGGATCATTATGCCGATTTCTTGCGCTTCGTCGGAGGACGCTGCGCAGGTGCGGTCTGCTTGGCCAAGTCGGCCTCGGTCTTCGGCATCTGCTCCTCCCAGGTGTCTGGAAACAGGCGGGCGACCCAAGTCCTCGGCTTCAGCTCGAGCGCCACCAGCGCACAGGCGAGGCGTAGCTTCGAGACCACCTTGGGGGCAAGCCCCTTGACGCCCATACCAGCCGCTTTGGACATCGTCGGTGCCGCTCCCGGGTTGAGCACTGTGAGGGCATCGCAGAAGGTCCCAATGCCTGGTGCCGCGATCTTGTTCAGTGCATCGACCACAGCTTCTGTGTCGGCATCGCCGTCGCTCGAGCGTAGCTGGCGCACCGCATCCATGGCCTTCAGCATGCGGCGCACCCTCATGTTGAGTGCACCCTGCGTCGCGCCTCTGAGGAGGGTGTGGCGGTCGATGAACCCCGGCTCGGCGACCCTGTCGCAAAGACGACGGGTGTCATTGGCGGTGGCGGAGTTCCAGAGGCGCCAAGCGTCCCGCACGGTCTTTGCCTCCCGCCAAGGTTGCACCACGTTGAGCTCGTAACTAGCCTCCTCTCCCGTCTGAGGGGGTGGCGGGGGTTTCGCATCCCCTCCCTTGGCTCCGGCTCCCGTGTTGGCCGAGTCCGTGGAGCCACCCTCGCTCGGAGCTTGCTCGGTCGCCGACGGCGGAGACTCCGGCACTCTCCGTGCGTCTGACACACGGAGTGCCTCGGCGAGTCGAGCAAGCTCGGCGGTGAGCGACGCGATGGTGTCGTTTTGCATCTCGATCTTCTCGTGAAGGTCGAGCTTCTCGAGCGCGGAGCGCTCTATCTCCTTCTTCAGCGCCTCCTTGAGGGACATGTTGTGATACTGGGTGTCCATGCGGACGGAGATTTCCTGCAATGGTATGAGGAAAGGCGACAAGAGTTCAGAATTCACCGGTATTTGAACTACCACGACAAAGTCGGCACCTCACCTCTGGCTGAATCTGTGTCGGGTCCCGGCGCTTTTTGATCGTCTCGGTGTCGACGGACTCGACCTTCTTCGCCCAGTGCTGGAAGAGGGCAATCCGGCAGAGCTTGGAACCTTGGACGTACGGGTGCCACGGTGTGCGGACGAGCTTCACCGCGAGGTCCTCAGCGACGATGCGTCGGAACATCAGGAGGGTGCGCAAGAAGTGCACAGCGGCTTTGTCGGCGTCGCTCCCGTTGACAGCACGCGTTTCCGCCTGCAAGTCGGCAAGTGGTGTGGGTTAGTAGGGTGTTGGGCAGCCAACTATGCCATGGCGACTGAATGACATTGTCGGCGTCGCTTAACATACATCGCGCAGCATAGCATCCACGCCGGGGAAGATGTGCTCGGCGAGGATGTCCTGGAGTTTTTTGGAAGGCGGGACCCTGCTGCGCCCCAAGAAGTAGTCTTGCTTGAATCCCGAGTAGCCGGCCTTCCGCATCACCACCCCCACGGGAATGGCCGTGATGTACGCACGCGTCATCTTGTCGAGAGCCCAGTGTCCCAGCTCGGCGATCTCGGCGCGCGGCGTCCCATCGATGGCTAGCTCCTGCGCACCTCCGGCGCGGGCGGCGTGCACGTTCCTTTTGCAGAACACCTTGTTGGTCGTCCACATCTGTCGAGTCCAACGTTGGTGGCTGGCGGCGGGGAGCTCGTCTTGCTCCTTGTCGTTTTTGGCGAAGAAGAGATGCTTCTTGTACCAGCGTTCGCGTTCAGTGGTGTCAAGCGGCGGAAGGAAGTCGACGCCGGAGAACTGACCGATCTGGTCGAGGATGAAGTGCAACCACAGGCCGGTCTCGCCGACGGCGCACAACTCTGCTTCCAGGTGTCGCGCCACGTAGCTCTGCTGAAGACGGGCATCCTTGGAAGTCTTCGAGTTACGCGCGGCGATCACCATGACGACAGGCTGGCTATCCGGGTTCACCGACGAGGTGCTCGCCAGAAGACGTCGGGGAGCGTGATCTCGCGGATGCTGGCGCCGCGCAGGAGAGAGTGGTGGGAGAGTAGCGTGAGCACCTTGACGAGCAGGAATCTCCACAGCGTCTGCGACGGAGTAGTTGCCCGCGGGTTCCACGCCGCCGCCGCCCATGTCGGCAGCACCTTCATCATGATCTGGCGGAACTGTTCGGCGGTATAGGTATCGCCGATGGTGCCGCGTCGACGGTCGGCGCAATTCCTGAACACAAAGCCACAGGGTATAGTTAGTTGGTGCGGCGTCGACTTCAGCTTGATGAGGACTGAGGGTGGCGGTGTCGACCAACTTACTTGACGTCCCTCTCGTTCTTGGTGCGGACGTTGAACCGCACCTCCGATCTGACCACCGAGATCTCCCTCATGATGCCCAGCTCCTTCTCCCGGTACAGCGTCGCCTCCACCCTCGCTGCCATCTGGCATGCCTTTATGCGCCCGAGGATCGTGTGCACCGTTGTCGATCCCACCGCCGTGGCCTCGTTCCCCTTCTCGGTATGGTCAACAATGAGGTTACACTCACGGCTCATCTGCTTCACGTACGCGCGCAGGCGGGTTTCGGTGACCCTAGGGCCGTGCAGCCAGATGTACCGTCGGGGGACCTCGGCCTCGTTGCACCAATCCTTTTTCTTGTTGGCGCGGATGTAGTGGCCGATCTCGTCGATGTGCCTAAGTCGGTGCTCATGGGGTAGCTTGTCGTGTATCAGCTTCAGCATCCTAGCCGCCCACTTCTTGTAGTGGTAGATGAACGATGTGTACAGCCTGAGCGTGCTATTTTTCTCCAAGGTTTGTAGGTGGCGTAGGGCGTCCATGACGAGCACGTCGATGCTGGAGTACACCATGTCGTCCACTACGAAGTCTGTCGACTTCCACTGTTCGCGTGGCACCGCCATGTTCTGCTCGTCCTCGTCCTCGTCCTGTTCGAGCATGTCATGTATGTATTCATACTCCCGCCTAAGGCGTTCTTCCAAGGTGCGCGGATTCGTGCTACGCGGAGGACGGTCGTCGAATTCGTCGTCGCTCTCTTCCTCGTCGTCGTCGTCGTCATCACCTTGGTTTTCCGCGCCTGCCGGCACCGACGAAGGTCCAGGCTGCCCATCCGGCCTCGGGGTCGACTTCTTCGTAAACTCCCCTATCGGCGGTTTCGGTATGTCCTTGGTGTACTCCCCTTCGGGAATCTGAGCCAGTTTGTCAAGATCGTATAGCAACTTCAGCGTCTCTTCGGCGGCAGAGGACAGATTGTGGTCGGTTGGGGCACCGACATCGCACATGTCGACGTCGGCCATGGCCGCTCGTATGTTGCTCTACCTTCGGCCGTATGCGAGGTAAAGGTTGGACCACCAGAGACGGTATTGAATTACGGGTGCGGTGTACGCCCTATGCGTCGCGAGTGCTTCTATCTCAGCGGCGAGCTCGAGTCGTTCCAGCTGCGCTTTGATGTCGGCGTCTACAGAATCGGCAGGGGGTGGGATGGGTTGCGGCTGTTGGGCACTAGGCCGTCCTCTGGCCATGCGTCGCCGACTCAGTTAGGTTCTGTAAACCCGCCTTGGCTGGTCGGTAAAGCTGTTGATTCTATGCCTACTTTACGATATGAATCCCTAAAACCTCCACGGCGACGTCGACGACCGAATGAGCCTAACTAAATACCGACCTGCTTCGTCTCAGCCGGGTCGACGCGAGTTGTACCGACGAAATCGTATGGTCGGCGCCGAGTAACATGTACGCGTGAAGATGTTGTGGGTCGCGTAAAAAAAACGAAGTGCCACAGAGCGCATGCAAAACGAGGGAATGAACAAAAACAGACTGGCAGAATGGGGACCTTGCGCCCGGTCAAGGAGGGGTATGGTTGCGAGCGACTCCGCACCTGACGCGCTCCACGCAGCCCTCTTTGCGTGCGCCGCTATGCCTGTGTCTGACGTGCCAACGTCTGTGCATGTCTAGAGTCACGCCGCTCTGCACTCATTGACCTCCCCGCCGGGGCCATTCCACGGTGGATTGCGCGCGCGCCACGTGGTCTCGTCCAATCACTTGTTCAACTCTCCTGAAATGCCGTATCGGCCTGCTTTCCCGCGCATCAGTTATCGACGTGTGCACTACAGCGTGTCATCCCGTTGATCGACGCCGACATTCCCTGGGTGTTGGATCTATGGGCGACACCGACATTCCTTAACAAGGCGGGAAATTGATTCCCGCGATATCTGGATCCGTACTTGCTCGACACCTGTACGTACACTAGCTAGTCCGGGTTCGCCGCGTGGACGTCGCCGACTTTTTATAATGGGCGCGGGATTTTCCCGCGCAGAAAAAATGACCCGTGGTGTGACGCGTGGCCGCGACGTGGCCGTCGTGGCACCCCGCGATTATAAGGGACGGTAGTGATCGTCCCTGCTCGGCCGCGTGGCAGAAATCGCGGCTCGACGTGTCGAGCTGCGATTTCTTGTCCGCTGAGATATCCTTCTCGGGTTTCTCTCAGCGAAACCCGAGGTCGTCAGATTGTCGACATTCCCGAGGCCTCCAGTGGCCGGGAGGTCCCGGAGCTCGCCCCAGTTTGCCACCCTAGGTCGTCAGGAGTTCGTCAGTCCCGAGGCCCCCCCTTGTCCTATCGCAACCGCGAAATTGGGCGGGGGTTTCTGTCGGCTGAGGTATATCATCCCAAACCATTCCCGAGCCGCCCTCACACCACTCGCCACTCTTCCGTGCTCTATCTACCAGACGTCCGGGCCTAGCTGGGGTTTCCCCTATAAAGTCCCCTCACCTTCATTGTATCGTCAGTCTGTTTGAGTAGAGTCACGTATGTCCGTGCCCCTTTCTCTTCTTGAACCACTCCTTTGCGCGTTCGAGTTTCACCAAGTCAAACGGTTCTATCAACCCGTCGTTTGCCGTTATGGCGGGCGGGGGGAAGGGAACGGTCATTTCACTCGAGGAAAACGAGGTGCTTTCTGTACCACCTACATATCGGCCCTGTTCGACAGGCTAACACTCTGCAAAAGGCGAGTGTTAGGCTAGTGTTAAGAGGAGGGTTCATCGCACCTTCTCCGAGCTGATCGACCGCTGAAGCTTCGTGAGTAGGGGTCGGAAGTAGCGGGGCCCACAAGGCGAAGCTGCCAGCCCCCTTCAACCTGCCTTTAGGCTGGCACAGTAGAAAAGTTTGGGCCGCTCTCCAAAGGGGTCTGGGTAACAACGCCGGAAAAAAAAAAGGCATACGTAATTGTGTCTGGGGTTCGGTTGAGAGGGGTAGCGAGACCTGGCCTCGATTAGGAATTTTTCTAACCAAACAGGTTCAGAAGGACCTATTTTAGGGTCCACGGAGTGGGTGTTCCTCCCACTCCAAACACTTGGCGAGCCCTTTGGCAAACCCCACTTTTGGGGGGCGAGGGTTAGGCTAGGCGAGGGCTAGACCTTTGCCCGTGCGGGAAGGCTCGCGGTTATTTCTGAGAGGGCGAAGGGGTCAATTATCGGGTGCGTTCGACAGGCTAACACTCTGCCAACAGGTTAGTGGGGGTTAAAGCCCCATTCGCCCATTTTACGGGCTGACCGTGGGAAAAATGTGAAAACGAAAGAGCTGCGAGGATTCCGCAGCCGTCGGTGTTAGCCTGTCGAACAGGGCCATCGTCCTTGGGGCGTGGAACATTTGCAGCTGGTTGCGGAAACCAGTTCGAGAGTTGCGGTTTCAGCGAAAATCAGGTAACGCAACCCAAGATAGTTCTGGAACGTGGATTGCGACATCGTTCGTTTGGCCTTCACATGGCATGCGCAACCCATTGGCAAATAGAATGCAGGGTGTTCCGACTCCGAACTCCTGAGACCCCGATGCAGTTCCGTGGCGAATTGCGCAAACCACTTTCGGGATTTCGTTAGCCGAAATTGCGAACATTGCCCGACGTCGGTAACCACCCTGAGTCGCGCAACTCTGCAACCGGTTTCCGCAACCGGCTGCAAAGGTTCCACGCCCTTATCCCTCCGTGAAAGCAAGGAGCAGGGAGCGGAGTGGAGAGAACCAACGGATTCAGCTCCGCAGTCGTCCGTATATTGCTCCGCGATCCTCAAGCCGCTTGTTCCTTGGATTCTCGGTGGTAGCGCTTTTCCTTAGTGTGTCTCGGTGCAAGCGGATCTGAGCAGGGCTTAGCGCCCAAGGGCAGGCAGCGTTCTTAAAACGAAGGGTTCTACTGACTGGGTCTGATTAAGAACAGATTCAAGCTCGATACCCTTCGCGATGAACCAAAACAGCAGCAGTGAAAACCGCAGTGACAGCCGCAGGAGAAGTATCTCAATAGTTGACAGCACAAGTGACAGCCGCGGGAGGAATATCTTAGTCGACAGAGTTCGCGACATTTGTAGATCCATCCCTTCGATTCCGTTTCCTTGAGTTTCTTCTTGTTAGAAACCTCGTTTCTAAGCCTCAGATTCTTCTCGTTAGAAACCTCGGTTCTAGCCATTCGTCGACCCATTGGAGCACCTCGCCTAGAATAGTTCCGAGCTATCTTATACCGGGGATAAAATACCGCAGCATTAATTCATCATGGCGATGGCATTGGCGCGCGAGCGGACAGTCTCCGCCTGCCTGCCCTCCGCCTACCGCTTCTCCTACCTCCTCCTCCGCACCATTCACCGCCATTCTTGCGCCTCCGCACCTTCCGCCACTTCCCCTTCCGCCCCTCTCCGCCTTCTCGCCTCCCCCTCCCCCTCTCCGCCGCTTCCCCTTCCGCTGTCTGCGTTTCCCGCGCGCGCAGCCGTCTGCATTCCCCCTTCCGCCCCGCGCGCGCCTGACGCTCCTTCCCGTCTCACTTCCGCCCCGACTTCCGCCATCCCTTCTATTCTAGCCCCGTCCGC
Source organism: Closterium sp. Naga37s-1 (assembly GCA_947471745.1). Lineage (NCBI taxonomy): Eukaryota > Viridiplantae > Streptophyta > Zygnematophyceae > Desmidiales > Closteriaceae > Closterium > Closterium sp. Naga37s-1. The sequence continues at coordinate 946,453 of CANJKZ010000461.1, read as the reverse complement.
TTCCGCCTTCCCCCCGCACGATTTCCCCGCGCCCCCGCTACAATCACAACCGCAAGGCACATTCCCATGCCGAACCTGGCCTCAAACCTACCGAGGTTCGGCAGCCTCGGTCCTCTCCTCACCCGTCCGAACCTCCAGCTTCGGCATGAACGCCGCAAGGAGCTTCACCGCAGCAGCGGACGGCGCGGGGGGAAACGCGGGGAACCACCAGCATACTCCGGGAGTAGTCGGCATGTCGGACGATCGCGAGGCGGCTTTAGATTCCGTAATTAAAGTGTTCGCCGTCGCGAGCAGCCCTAACTACTGGCTTCCCTGGCAGAGCAAGCCGCAGCGCGAGGTGACCGGGTCCGGATTCGTCGTATCTGGCCGCCGCATCCTCACGAGCGCGCACGTCGTCGCGGACCACACGTTTGTACTCGTTAGAAGGCACGGATCCCATAAGAAGTTCCTCGCTACTGTAGAAGCTGTAGCACACGATTGCGACCTGGCGCTGCTCTCGGTAAAGGACCCCGCGAGCGTGGGGAGCGGGGAGGGGGGGATCAACGGCGGGGGGAGCGGGGATGCGCGCGCGGACAGCGAGGAGTTCTGGGAGGGCATGCGGTCGCTGGAGCTGGGGGACGTGCCGCTGCTGCAGGAGTCGATCGCCGTGGTGGGATACCCGCAAGGTATGTGCGTGAGTGTGGGAATGGGGTGCATCTGGAAAGTCAAGGCTAAAGCTAGTAGGGGCGGTGACAGCATCAAATGGTATGGGTTATTATGACTTCATGAGTCAGTAGTGCATTGCATAAGCAGTACGTGCACAGCGCAGCCCAGCTGCTGGCCATCCAGATCGACGCTTTCACCACCTCACCTCTCCCGTACTGTACTGCTCTGATGCCCCACCACCACCTTCCCACCCTCCCACCTTCCCACCCTCCCACCTTCCCACCCTCCCACCTTCCCACCCTCCCACCTTCCCACCCTCCCACCTCCCCAGGCGGGGACAACATCAGCATCACCATGGGAGTCGTATCACGGGTTGAGCCCACGCAATACGTGCATAGCGTGGCCCACCTGCTGGCCATTCAGATCGACGCCGCCATCAACCCCGGCAACAGTGGCGGCCCCGCCCTCATCATGGCCCCTGCCGCCCCTCCTGCCGCCCCTCCTGCCGCCCCTACTGCCGCCCCTGATGCGGGAGGGGAAGGAATAGATGGGGGGGTGGCAGAAGGAGGGGGAGGAGTGGAAGGAGGATGGGGGAGTGGTGGGGAAGCAGGGGGAGGAGGGATGGGGAGAGGGGTGTGGGGGGAGGGCGGGGTGAGGGGGAGCAGGGGGGCGGAGGGGGGGCAGCAGATGGAGTACCGCGTGGCGGGGCTGGCGTTCCAGAACCTGTCAGGGGCGGAGAACATTGGGTAAGGTGGTGGTGGGGTGAGATCTTCCGTTAGTTCGTAGGGGGAAATCGAAAATGATTATTTCACACATGTTTTTAGGCGCGAGGGGGGCAGCAGCTGGAGTACCGCGTGGCCGGGCTGGCGTTTCAGAACCTGTCAGGGGCGGAGAACATTGGGTGAGTTGCTGAAAGTGCGAACCACTGATTTGCATGCGATCACTGGTGCAAAGTTAGGGTAGCCGGCGAGGCAGACCAGCATCCGGTGAGGCAGGGTGGAGAAAATCTCTTGGCACGCAAGCCCATGTGAGACCTGTTGGGGGCGGAGAACTTTGGGTGGGTGGGGTGGCTGTGGGCTGAGGTGGCGGAGTGAGGTGGCAGGGTGATGGAACGGATGGTGCAAGCATGTGCTGCATTGTGTGCAAGGGGGTATGCAATAAGGGAGAGAGTGGTTAAGGGGAGGTGCAGGTCAGGGGAGCTGGGACGCTTCACAGGCTTTCATGTGCTCTTCAGCAGCTCCCTAAGGCCCTTCAGCAGCTCCCTAAGGCCCTTCAGCAGCTCCCTAAGGCCCTTGCTGCCCTACGCATTCCTTTGCCCCTTTCTCTCTTTCCTTCCCTCCACCCGTCTCCACCTGTCGTTTTCATCATTTCTCTACTACATTCTGCTCCCCTTCTCCTCTTTGTGCCTCTGCCCATCATCATCCATCGTTTTTCATTCTGTCCCTCCCTCCTCTTGTCTCCTTCAACCCCCCCCCTCCCCCCCCCCCCCCCCCTCTTCCCCCTCTCAGTACCCATCATCCGCCGCTTTCTGTTCCCTCCCCCACCGCTTCGCCCCCCCCCCCAGCTACATCGTCCCAGTGCCCATCATTCGCCGCTTCCTAGCAGACGCATCGCTGGGGCACCGCCGCTTCCCGGGCTTCGCCTCGCTGGGCGTGTCGTGCCAGCCGCTAGAGAACTGGCAGCTGCGGGCGCACCTCAAGATGCCACGTGGCGCCACGGGAGTGGTCGTGAACGCCGTGCAGCCGCTGAGCGACTCCAGCCGCTGGCTGCGCAACGACGACGTGCTCACGGCATTTGATGGCGTTCCCATCGCCAATGACGGGTCGAGTGAGTAGCCAATGATGCGAGTCGTTGTTGAGTTGATAGTCTGACATACAACATGATGCAGCACGTTTGTTCAGTCGACTCCAGCTGCTGGCTGCGCAGCGACGATGTGCTCACGGCGTTGACGGGGTTCCGATAGCCAACGGCGGCTCCAGTGAGTGATTGTTGAGCCTTGAGTCTGACTCATAACAAGCTATAATAGACTTGTTGAGTTGAATCTACCATCACCTTGCTGCCTGCGCAATGACTACGTGTTTGACGGTGTTGGCGGCGTTGTTCCCATCGCAAATGACGGCTCCAGTGAGTGGCCAATGATGAGAGTCGTTGTTGAGTTTTGAGCTGGACCCAGAACACGCTACGACACGCTTGTTCATTCGACTCGAGGCGCTGGTTAGTCAATGACGACGCGCTGACGTGATGGCGTTTGACGGGTCAAGTGAGTACTTGTTGAGATTTTAGCAAACTCCTCCAAGCATGCTAGTTGAGTCGACTCAAAAGTCACCTCTCTCTGTGGAATGTTGACGATCTTCTGACACTGTTCTGATAGCCAATGATGGGTGGAGTGAGTGATGAGGGAGCGTGAAGCCTAATGTCTCTGAAACTACTAAAACTTACCTCTTCCCCGCTTTACCCCTTTCCCACAACCTCTCCTCCCTCAGTCATGTTCCGCAAGAGGGAGCGTTTGCCCTTTGACTACCTCGTGTCGCTCAAGCTGTTGATATCCTTCGTGCCCCTTCTCGCTCCGGCCCTGCTCCCCTGCCCCCCCCATATGTTTCTCTCATCCCTCCCTTCCTCCCCCTCTCCAGTCATGTTCCGCAAGAGGGAGCGTCTGGCCTTTAACTACCTCGTATCATCCTTCTCGTCCCTCCCCTCTCCCCTGTCTCCCAATCTCCCTCTCCAGTCATGTTCCGCAAGAGGGTCTGCCGTTTGACTACCCCGTGTGCATCAAAGCAATCATAGAGTCTTTCATCGTTCCCATCTCTCCCTCTCCACCTCCTTCCTTCCCCCCAATTCCCCCCTCTGGCAGTCATGTTCCGCAAGGAGCGGCTGCCGTTTGACTACCTCGTGTTTTTCTCAAACCAAGCAATACATATCGTCTCTCTCATCCCCCCTCACTCTCCCTTCTCCCCTACTCTCCCTTCCCCCCTTACTCCCCTCCCCCTCCAGTCATGTTCCGCAAGAGGGAGCGCCTGCCCTTTGACTACCTCGTGTCGCTCAAGCCGGTGGGCGAGACCGCAAGGGTGTCCGTGCTGCGGCACGGGCAGCCCATGGACTTCCACATTCGGCTTAACCCGGTGAGCCCTGCAGAGCAAACCCACTGTGTGCTGCTGGCTTTACGAGTGCCCAGCCTGGGGACACCAAAACTCCCTCGGTGCTGCTGCTGCGCAGGCAGCCCATGGACTTCCACATCCGTCTGAATCCAGTACGTTCCCCCTGTGACTGCTGGCTCAACCTGGGTCCTGGAATGGCATGTGTGCGCCCACCCCACTGCGGCACTGCCAAGACCGCAAGGGTGTCTGTGCTGCTTCATGAGCAGCCCCTGCGCTGCCTGAATACTTTGACTGCTGCCTTGCCTTCACCAGGCAGACAGCGCCTGTCTATGTGAGTGAGTGCACCCACTGCACTGCGCCACTGCACTGCACCCACACCCACTGCACTGTGTCAGTAATGCTGCACGGGCAGCCCATGGACTTCCACGTTCGGCTAAACCCGGTGAGGCGGTGAGGTGGTGAGGCGTGCAGAGGAAGGCTGAAAGTGGAGTGTTGTGAATGCATGAGTAGTTGCTCCCACTTTACACCCATCTCAGTGTGGCAGTTGCATGCAAGCACTGGTCCCAGCGCAGCAATTCGACACATGGGTGCTCCACTGCCCTCTTGTGGCTGTTCACTTTGCTTCCAACCCCCCGCCCCGCCCCTCCTCCGTATGCTCCCCCCTTATTCCACCCCTCGTCCCGCCCCAGATCCCAGCACTGGTGCCAGCGCAGAAGTTTGACATCTCCACCTCCTACTTAACATTCGCCAGCCTTGTCTTTGTCGCTGGCCCAGCCCTACCTGCACGAGTGTCTCACCCAGGCCAAGCCATGCTCCTCCCCTTCCATATGCCCCCCTCTCTCTCTCTCCCCCACCTTTCCCTCCCCTCTTTCCCCCTCTTTCCCCCTCTTTCCCACCTTCGTCCCCTGCCCTCCTACCAGATCCCAGCATTGGTGCCAGCGCAGCAGTTTGACATCTCCACCTCCTACTTCATATTCGCGGGCCTCGTCTTCGTGCCGCTGACACAGCCCTACCTGCACGAGCGCTCACCCAAGTCGTGCCTCTTCCCTCCCATATGCCCTTCCCCCTTTCCCCCCTTTCCCCCCTTTCCCCCCCCATTCCCCCCCCCCTTTCCCCCCTTTCCCCCCCCATTCCCCCCCCCCCCTTTCCCCCCATCAGATCCCAGCATTGGTGCCAGCGCAGCAGTTTGACATCTCCCCTTCCTACTTCATCTTCGCGGGCCTCGTGTTTGTGCCGCTCTCCCAGCCCTACCTGCACGAGTACGGCCCCGACTGATTCAACAGCAGCCCCCGCCGGCTGTGCGAGCGCGCTCTGAGGGACATTCCTTCTAAGCCCAGCCAGCAGATCGTGATCCTGTTGCGGGTGAGTGGGAGGGAGGGAGGGGGTGGGAGGGGGGAGTGGGGGAGGGGAAGGGAGGGAAGGGGGGAGGGAGGGAGTGAGGAGAGGAGAGGAAGGAAAGAGAAGGGCGGGGGGTGCATGAGAATAATTGGAAAGGTGATGGCAGAGAGCTTGTTTGTGATTGATTAATAAGCAGAGATGGGGTGCAAGAGAGGGTAAAAACCCCCTAAAATCCTGAAAAAAAAACCCCCCACAGCCCCCCCAAGGCCCCCCTACCCCCCAATTCTCCTCACAGCCCCTCACAGCCCCTCGAACCGCCCTGGGCATGGCTCGGGCGTATCTCTGGGCATCGCTCGGGCATATCTACTCCCTATTTCTGCTCCTGCTCCTACTTTGTGCTTCATATCATATCATATCCCTCCCGGGCATAGCGTAGCCAGAGAGCAGGGAGCACATCCACCCTCCCTCCTTTTGTTCTGCTTCTGCTCCTCCTCTTTCACAAACCTCCCCCCCTTTCCCTTCCCCCCCTTCTCTGCCCGCCTGCGTATATAATAACAAGCACATACATTCACATTCCCTAGGTCATCGTATCTGTAAGTCATTTATAATTCTACGCGTCGCAGCAAATATTCTCAGGTTGTCGACAGGAGAAAGTGGCACATGCGCTCCCTCCTTGTGCGTCGTCTGTTTCTCTCTCTTCTTCTCCCTCATGTCATGTCCTGCGCATAGCTGAACACAAGCAGGTGGCAACGCATCTACTCCCTGTTTCCGTTTCAGCCACTCTTTCATATCCCAAACCTGGCCCAAACCAAACCTGCACTCCCGCCCTCCCCCCGCCCGCATATATAATAACAAGCGCATACATCTATGTTCCTAACGTAATCCACATTCATCAGTCCCTTCCACTCTACACATCGCAAGCCAAGTGTCTTCACCTGGGCGACAGGAGAAGCTGGCACCTGCGCAAGGGGAGGGGGGGGGAGTTGGGGTGGGGGAGAGGGGGAGCGGAGCAAGTGAGCAGGGGGAGCAGGGCAAGTGCGCGGATGGCAGGAGGTGTGAGGGCATGGTGGGATGGCAGGTGTGAGGGATATGACAAGGTGGGCAGTGCATGCTCTGAGGCGACTCACAACGCACCTGGGGCTGGTTTGGTGGGCCATGCGGCATGGCATGGCGCTGCGCTCCCTCCTCCGGCCTCTGTTTCTCTCTCATCTTCTTCTCTCTCATGTCCCACGCATGGCTGAACAGGGATGGGCACACGAGCAGCTGGCAACGAATCTACTCCCTGTGCCAAGTCTCTTCATCTTGGCGACAGGAGTAACCGGCACCTGCGCAAGGGGAGGGAAGGAGTTGGGGTGGGGGAGCAGAGCAAGTGAGCGGGGGGAGCAGGGCAAGTGAGCGGGGGGAGCACCCTAAACCCCCTTACCCCCTTACCTGGCAGGAAATGAGAAGGCACCATGCAGGGAATGCGAATGCACCTGGCAGGGCATGCCAAGGCACCGGGCAGGGTATGAGAAGGCACCTGGCAGAAGGGGGAATGTGGGGAAAGAGGGGAGGGGGTGGGTGAGCCATGCTCGAATGGGCAAGCGCTGCACTGGCAGCTGGCAGAAAGGGGAGGGGAGAGGGTGGCTTGGATGTCTCACAGTTCCCCATGCCCCCTTACCCCCCCCTTTGAGCAAAGAATGCAAACGTGAACAATCACAAACAAGCAAACAAAACAAACTGGAAATATGGGGAGGAAAGAGGGGAGGGGGTGAGTGAGACATCTTCAATCAACATGCGCTGCACTGCCACCTGCTGGAAATGGGAGGACAGAGAAGAGGGGGTGAGTGACACGCCTCAAATCAGCATGCGCAGCACTGGCACCTGCTGGAAAGGGGAGGAAAGAGAAGAGGGGTTGAGTGACACATCTCCAAACATTCTGCCCTGCACTGCCACCTGCTGGAAAGGGGAGGAGAGAGAAGAGGGGGTGAGTGACACACCTCAAATCAACATGCGCAGCACTGCCACCTGCTGGAAAGGGGAGGAGAGAGAAGAGGGGGTGAGTGACACACCTCAAATCAGCATGCGCAGCACTGGCACCTGCTGGAAAGGGGAGGACAGAGAAGAGGGGGTGCGTGACACACCTCAAATCAACATGCGCAGCACTGCCACCTACTGGAAAGGGGAGGAGAGAGAAGAGGGGTTGAGTGACACATCTCCAAACATTCTGCCCTGCACTGCCACCTGCTGGAAAGGGGAGGAGAGAGAAGAGGGGGTGAGTGACACACCTCAAATCAACATGCGCAGCACTGCCACCTGCTGGAAAGGGGAGGAGAGAGAAGAGGGGGTGAGTGACACACCTCAAATCAGCATGCGCAGCACTGGCACCTGCTGGAAAGGGGAGGACAGAGAAGAGGGGGTGCGTGACACACCTCAAATCAACATGCGCAGCACTGCCACCTACTGGAAAGGGGAGGAGAGAGAGAAGAGGGGGTGAGTGACACCTCAAATCAACATGCGCAGCACTGCCACCTGCTGGAAAGGGGAGGAGAGAGAAGAGGGGGTGAGTGAGACACCTCAAATCAACATGCGCAGCACTGCCACCTGCTGGAAAGGGGAGGAGAGAGAAGAGGGGGTGAGTGACACCTCAAATCAGCATGCGCAGCACTGGCACCTGCTGGAAAGGGGAGGACATAGAAGAGGGGGTGAGTGACACACCTCAAATCAACATGCGCAGCACTGGCACCTGCTGGAAAGGGGAGGAGAGAGAAGAGGGGGTGAGTGACACACCTCAAATCAGCATGCGCAGCACTGGCACCTGCTGGAAAGGGGAGGACAGAGGGGAGGGTGAAACATTTCAACCAACATGCGACGGAAATAAGAAATGAGAAGGCACCATGCAAGGAATGCGAATGCACCTGGCAGGGCATGAGAAGGCACCGGGCAGAAGGGGGAAAGTGGGGAAAGAGAGGAGGGGATGGGTTTAGGGACTCAAAACAGAGGGGGGAGAGGAGGGGATGGGTTTAGGGGCTCGAAACAGAGGGGAGAGAGGAGGGGATGGGTTTAGGGACTCGAAACAGAGGGGAGAGAGGAGGGGATGGGTTTAGGGACTCAAAACAGAGGGGAGAGAGGAGGGGATGGGTTTAGGGACTCAAAACAGAGGGGAGAGAGGAGGGGATGGGTTTAGGGACTCAAAACAGAGGGGAGAGAGGAGGGATGGGTTTAGGGACTCGAAACAGAGGGGAGAGAGGAGGGGATGGGTTTAGAGACTCGAAACGGAGGGGAGAGAGGAGGGGATGGGTTTAGGGACTCAAAACAGAGGGGAGAGAGGAGGGGATGGGTTTCGAAACAGAGGCGAGAGAGGGGGGGATGGGTTTAGGGACTCAAAACAGAGGGGAGAGAGGAGGAGATGGGCATAACATGAATGGGAGTACTTATGCTTTGTGTCTTCTTGTGACTGTTCGTATATGATTGTTTCTCTGACTGTTGTTTCTGTTTTTCTCTCACCATGGGGCGGCGAGACGAGGAGGCGAGGCGCTCGGCGGCGCTTAGGTTGTGCTTTCGGCGGGTGGAGGCGCATGGGGCCCTGGGAAGGAGCGGGGAGGAACAAGGGGGGTACCACGAGGGTTGTAAAACCAAGAAAAGGGGGTTGATGGTCTCAAATCAACATATGATGCACTGGCACCTGGTGGTAAGGGGAAGGGAGAGGTGAAGGGGTGGGTGAGACTTTTCAGAATTCCCCAAGTCACCTAACTCCACCATTTGGAGTTTTGAACAGGAAACAGAAATTCAGATTAAAATGGAAAAAAGGTGACAGAAATGAAATATATAATAATATGAAGAAATAAAGCAAACAGAGCAATCATGTTATGTTTCCTCAATTCGGTTATTAGACCAGGTGGGCCTCTTACCGCGTGGCGTGCCGTGGTGCGAGTGGGTGAGCGCGGCAGCGCGGTGGTGACGTCATGCACCGCGTGGCTGCCCCACCCCGCCCCGTCATTCTCGCCCGCCACTCTCACTCACACCACGCGCTCACTGCCACCTGCTGGAGTACGGGCAGGGAGGGCGGGCAAGGGGGGGGAACGAGGGAACGGAGTGAGCAAGGTGTGCGGAGGGGAGAATGAGCAGCTCAGATTGCCTTTTCAAGAGCTCACAGGTGTGTGTGAGCTATGAGCTCACAAGTGTTTGCACAAGGGGGAAAATGGAGGAGAGGGAGGGGGGAAGCGGAGCGGTTCAGTTCAATGTTGTACATGTCTCAAGAGGGGAAGATATAATATGAATGATACTATGTTTGTTCTTGTATGTTCTTGTTTCTGTTCTTAGTTCTTATTTTGGTTGCTTCTTGAGCCGTTGTTTCCGTTCTTCTCTCACCATGGGGCGGCGAGGCGAGGAGGCGAGTCGCTCGGCAGCGGCGCGTGGAGGGTTGAGCCGCCCGCGTCGAGGGCTGAGCCGCCAAACCCCATGCGCCATCAACACCACGTGCTGCAGTGGCTCATGCTGGAAGGGGTAGCCTGGTTGTAGGGTTTCGGGTTCAGAGTAAGAGGAGGGGGTGGAGAGAATGGGCAGGGTAAGTTCGGTGGGGAAACGAATGGGGCAAGTAATAATAATATGGGAAAACAGAATTTGATGTTCTTTCCTTTCGATTCAAAACTTCCATTCCTTTCACCATCTCAAGGCACCTAGCAGGGGATGATGAAGCATCACGCAGGGTATGAGTGGTGTGGGGAAAGGGCGGATTTTGTTTCCCAATAATATCAATAACGGATCTTAATTGTGTTTGAAATACATGCTTTTTTGTTTTTGTCATGCTCTCATGTTTCAGTTGTGTTTAGTCTTTTTCTTGTACCTGGAGACGCGTTGTGATTTGAGCGCCTAGAGACGCATGGATGCTGCACTGGCACCGCCTCTGCTGTCCGCTAGAGCCGCGCCATGCGCCGCCAGAGTGCCATGAGCAGCGCCGTCGTTGTCATTGGCGTGTCAGCAGCACGGCAATCGGCGTGACAGCGGCGTGGCATCGGCGCCCCGAAGCGGAGCTAAACGGAAATCGCCATGTTTGGTGGCAGATTTTGGATGTGGAATGCCGCCTAGCTGCTGGCTCCTGGAACGGCAGATGACGAGCTTGTGCTGGCTGTAGCGTGCCTGCCAGGACCGTGCGCACGTCATCAGGAACAAGGACAAGCAGAAATCTACCAAGAAAACGAAATTATGGGAAACGAGACTGAAGATTGCGTGAGTAAGAATGCGGGCTTACGAAAGAGTGATGCCATGGCCCATGGCGCACGGCGATCAAGAAGAGAGGCTGCGCTGATTAGTAGAATGGCGTGATATTGAAACGAGATCTGGATAGAAGTTAAATAACTAAATCACGAGAAGGAAAGCGAGTGATGTAGAAAGCCCGATTACGAAACAGTGAGACATGAAACAAAATAGTGTGACTAAGAAAGCCCGATACGAAAGCGGGCTTACGAAATGGTGATGCCATGCCCCATGGCAGAGGGCGATCTAGAAGATAGGCTCCGATGTTAAGTCGAGGTAGAGTGGTGGAGGAGAAGAATCGAGGTCTGAAAAACGGGAGTGGGAGTTAGGTGAGCGATTGTGAGCCCAGCCCACTCACATGACATTTCGTGTGCTCTCTGGCCTGCTTGGTCCCCTTGAACGAACGTGGGTGCCTTGGCCCTTGCTTTCGTGGGGAGGAGAAACCCAAACCAGCCCGATTCTGAAGGGGCAGCAAAAACAGTTTCAAAAAACTCACAGAACACTCCTCCTATGGCGAGTGCATGCTACAAATGCATGCAAAAACGAGATTGCGGGCAGGGGGAAGTTGCACGTTCAACAAAAACGGAATGGGCAGTAGGGGGGTATGTGGTTGTGTTTGGCTGTATGTTCACTCCGGTACCCAACTGTACGAGTCAGCTTTCTTCCCTGACCTGGCACGACACGGCGTGCGTGGTGCAAAGTGAGTGCACCGAAGTAGCGTTCAGCACAGTGCCGCGTCGGCAGCGCAAATGCATTTGCAGTGACAAAGCGGGTCTGGCTGCCCTGCTTATATACAGTCCGACGCGGCGAGCGCGATCCAAAGAGAATGTGCTAGCTTTTACAGTAAAAAAGTCGCAGCGCAAATGAGTCTAGCTCGTCAGCTTGCCTAAAACGAGAACTGCAAAATAGTGTCTTGCAACTCTACAGCTTTCCACATGGCAGTGAACAAATTTGTTTTTGTTGATTTACAAGCTACACATGTAAGTTGACAAATCTGTTCATGTTATTTGCAGCTTACGCATGTAGGTCAACAAAATTAATCACAAAATAGCTCTGGAAATGATGAGCTGAATCTTAAGGAACGTGCATATGTACATGCATATACGCACGAATACTCGCATGTACGGTACCAACCTGTTTAATATAGGCGCACGAAGACATATCTACACATGCACGTCGTACGTCTACCTACCGTCACACTCGTACGCAACGCATACCTTCATAAGCGTACATGCACCAACGCGTACCATACAACTGACCTTTTGCTTTGCCCACGCAAAGAGAGTCGTTGATATCGTCTTGCCGGGGACAATCACTCTTGCTCGAAGTGTGACCGATTTTCGCCATTCTGCGCCGTGATTACGCCAACGAATTGATCGGTTGGAGGTTGACTGGGACAAGCTTCACCGTTCCACCATTGGGTTGGGATAGAAAGAGGGAGACACGAAGGGTCGCGAGCGATTTTAAGGGAGTGATGGAGGTGCAAGTGAGAGAAAGGGCTTTGAGCTAATCTCAATTGTTAAGGGGGTTTAGGGGGTGCAGGAATGCCCAATTTAACCACAACAATGAAAGGGTGAATGCCGATAAGACGATCGAAGGCGTTGCATAGTGGATCTATTTCAGACCAAAATAGCGACGTTAAGGGTTCTTGGTAGCTTAATTACAGCCCAGATAGTAATTTAGATTTTACCCGAGTCACAAAGAAAGAATTTGCAACGCACCTGAAACGCTGGCAAATGCTAGGCATCATTTTATGCATTTGTGTACCATGCATTTAGGGTTCAGCGCTGTATCTAGGCGCAATTGCAGCTCTTGGCGAGGATATTTTACTGTTTTACGTGGTTGTGAAGTTGCAGCGAGCAAGTGACTCGGCTGTAACCTTCGTTGTAAGTTGCAGCGAGCGAGTTACTCTGCGCGCTCGCGACAGTCGCGGAATCGCGCTGTCGCACGCACCACGCTCTTTCTTGACCTCCCCTTCCCGCCCCCAAACACAGAGTTTGTCGCTTCTCTACTCCCCATCACATCCCACGTAACCCCCTTGACCGTGCTGTACATAACCTGCCAGGGCAAACACCACCCATTCCAACCGCTTCGAACCCTTGCAAATCGAGTCAACTTGAAACCTAGCAGGAGAAATCGAACGCTCACCTGTGTGGGACTCTAACAAGCTGTTCGTTCAGATCGAAATTAGCAGTTCCTCGTAATTAGTTGTTCGTTTACTTTCAGATCGTGATGCTTCTGGTTAGAATGCGTCAGCAGAGATAAGGCCTAGCAGTTGCAGCGTCGGATAGGTATTTCGCACGTCGTTCCAGCTGTCCCGAGTCGCCCATATCACCTTAACGCGGTGCAATCGGGCCCGTGTAACCCTAGGCGCGATCGTACAATGGGGAGTGTGTGCGGCAGCCGCATCAACGCCATGGCGCAACGCAACAGCCTGCTGTGAGTCGCTCACGGGCTCACGCGCACGTGCGCCGTGCTTTCGTGCGCTCACACGCTCGTGCACTCAGGCGCCCACGCGCTCAAGCGCTCGTGCGCTCGTGCGCTGACGCGCTCGTGCGCTCATGCGCTCATGCGCTCACGCGCCAGTGCTCTCACGCGCACATGCATTCACGCGCTCGTGCGCTGGAACTCTGTCGTGCTCTCGTCCGCTCGCGCTCACGCGCTCGTGCGCTGGTTCCTCCTCTCACCCTCTTTCCCCTCCCTCCTCCCACCCGCTTTCCTCGCTCGCCGCTCCCTGCTCCCCTTGCAGGCGAGGTGCTGCCGCGTGCGAGTGCGAGTGCGGGTCAAGGCAGCAGTGGGGATCGCCCACGCGCTGACCTGCCAGCACTGGGGACCTGCCGTCCACAAGCATTTGTGCACCCGTTAGAGCACTGAGCCTAGCATACTCTTATACCGAGGATAAAATACAGCGGCACAGCCTCGTCATGGCCATGGCATTGGCGCGCGAGCGGACAGTCTCCGCCTGCCTCCCCTCCGCCTACCGCCTCTCCTACCTCCTCCTGCGCACCATTCACCGCCATTCTTGCGCCTCCGCGCCTTCCGCCACTTCCCCTTCCGCCCCTCTCCGCCTTCTCGCCTCCCCCTCCCCCTCTCCGCCGCTTCCCCTTCCGCCGTCTGTGTTTCCCGCGCGCGCAGCCGTCTGCATTCCCCCTTCCGCCCCGCGCGCGCCTGACGCTCCTTCCCGTCTCACTTCCGCCCCGACTTCCGCCATCCCTTCTATTCTAGCCCCGTCCGCTTCCGCCTTCCCCCCGCACGGTTTCCCCGCGCCCCCGCTACAATCACAACCGCAAGGCACATTCCCATGCCGAACCTGGCCTCAAACCTACCGAGGTTCGGCAGCCTCGGTCCTCTCCTCACCCGTCCGAACCTCCAGCTTCGGCATGAACGCCGCAAGGAGCTTCACCGCAGCAGCGGACGGCGCGGGGGGAAACGCGGGGAACCACCAGCATACTCCGGGAGTAGTCGGCATGTCGGACGATCGCGAGGCGGCTTTAGATTCCGTAATTAAAGTGTTCGCCGTCGCGAGCAGCCCTAACTACTGGCTTCCCTGGCAGAGCAAGCCGCAGCGCGAGGTGACCGGGTCCGGATTCGTCGTATCTGGCCGCCGCATCCTCACGAGCGCGCACGTCGTCGCGGACCACACGTTTGTACTCGTTAGAAGGCACGGATCCCCTAAGAAGTTCCTCGCTACTGTAGAAGCTGTAGCACACGATTGCGACCTGGCGCTGCTCTCGGTAAAGGACCCCGCGAGCGTGGGCAGCGGGGAGGGGGGGATCAACGGCGGGGGCAGTGGGGATGCGCGCGCGGACAGCGAGGAGTTCTGGGAGGGCATGCGGTCGCTGGAGCTGGGGGACGTGCCGCTGCTGCAGGAGTCGATCGCCGTGGTGGGATACCCGCAAGGTATGTGCGTGAGTGTGCGAATGGGGTGCATCTGGAAAGTCAAGGCTAAAGCTAGTAGGGGCGGTGACAGCATCAAATGGTATGGGTTATTCTGACTTCATGAGTCAGTAGTGCATTGCATAAGCAGTACGTGCTCAGCGCAGCCCAGCTGCTGGCCATCCAGATCGACGCTTTCACCACCTCACCTCTCCCGTACTGTACTGCTCTCATGCCCCACCACCACCTTCCCACCCTCCCACCTTCCCACCCTCCCACCTTCCCACCCTCCCACCTCCCCAGGCGGGGACAACATCAGCATCACCATGGGAGTCGTATCACGGGTTGAGCCCACGCAATACGTGCACAGCGCGGCCCACCTGCTGGCCATTCAGATCGACGCCGCTATCAACCCCGGCAACAGTGGCGGCCCCGCCCTCATCATGGCCCCTGCCGCCCCTCCTGCCGCCCCTCCTGCCGCCCCTACTGCCGCCCCTGATGCGGGAGGGGAAGGAATAGATGGGGGGGTGGCAGAAGGAGGGGGAGGAGTGGAAGGAGGATGGGGGAGTGGTGGGGAAGCAGGGGGAGGAGGGATGGGGAGAGGGGTGTGGGGGGAGGGCGGGGTGAGGGGGAGCAGGGGGGCGGAGGGGGCCCAGCAGATGGAGTACCGAGTGGCGGGGCTGGCGTTTCAGAACCTGTCGGGGGCGGAGAACATCGGGTAAGGTGGTGGTGGGGTGAGATCTTCCGTTAGTTGGTAGGGGGGAAATCGAAAATGATTATTTCACACATGTTTTTAGGCGCGAGGGGGGCAGCAGCTGGAGTACCGCGTGGCCGGGCTGGCGTTTCAGAACCTGTCAGGGGCGAAGAACATTGGGTGAGTTGCTGAAAGTGCGAACCACTTATTTGCATGCGATCTCCGGTGAGGCAGGGTAGAGAAAATCTCTTGGCACGCAAGCCCATGTGAGACCTGTTGGGGGCGGAGAACTTTGGGTGGGTGGGGTGGCTGTGGGCTGAGGTGGCGGAGTGAGGTGGCAGGGTGATGGAACGAATGGTGCAAGCATGTGCTGCATTGTGTGCAATAAGGGAGAGAGTGGTTAAGGGGAGGTGCAGGTCAGGGGAGCTGGGACGCTTCACAGGCTTTCATGTGCTCTTCAGCAGCTCCCTAAGGCCCTTCAGCAGCTCCCTAAGGCCCTTCAGCAGCTCCCTAAGGCCCTTCAGCAGCTCCCTAAGGCCCTTGCTGCCCTACGCATTCCTTTGCCCCTTTCTCTCTTTCCTTCCCTCCACCCGTCTCCACCTGTCGTTTTCATCATTTCTCTACTACATTCTGCTCCCCTTCTCCTCTTTGTGCCTCTGCCCATCATCATCCATCGTTTTTCATTCTGTCCCTCCCTCTTCTTGTCTCCTTCAACCCCCCCCCTCCCCCCCCCCCCCCCCCTCTTCCCCCTCTCAGTACCCATCATCCGCCGCTTTCTGTTCCCTCCCCCACCGCTTCGCCCCCCCCCCCCCCAGCTACATCGTCCCAGTGCCCATCATTCGCCGCTTCCTAGCAGACGCATCGCTGGGGCACCGCCGCTTCCCGGGCTTCGCCTCGCTGGGCGTGTCGTGCCAGCCGCTAGAGAACTGGCAGCTGCGGGCGCACCTCAAGATGCCACGTGGCGCCACGGGAGTGGTCGTGAACGCCGTGCAGCCGCTGAGCGACTCCAGCCGCTGGCTGCGCAACGACGACGTGCTCACGGCATTTGATGGCGTTCCCATCGCCAATGACGGGTCGAGTGAGTAGCCAATGATGCGAGTCGTTGTTGAGTTGATAGTCTGACATACAACATGATGCAGCACGTTTGTTCAGTCGACTCCAGCTGATGGCTGCGCAGTGACGATGTGCTCACGGCGTTGACGGGGTTCCGATAGCCAACGGCGGCTCCAGTGAGTGATTGTTGAGCCTTGAGTCTCATAACAAGCTATAACAGACTTGTTGAGTTGAATCTACCATCACCTTGCTGCCTGCGCAATGACTACGTGTTTGACGGTGTTGGCGGCGTTGTTCCCATCGCAAATGACGGCTCCAGTGAGTGGCCAATGATGAGAGTCGTTGTTGAGTTTTGAGCTGGACCCAGAACACGCTACGACACGCTTGTTCATTCGACTCGAGGCGCTGGTTAGTCAATGACGACGCGCTGACGTGATGGCGTTTGACGGGTCAAGTGAGTACTTGTTGAGATTTTAGCAAACTCCTCCAAGCATGCTAGTTGAGTCGACTCAAAAGTGACCTCTCTCTGTGGAATGTTGACGATCTTCTGACACTGTTCTGATAGCCAATGATGGGTGGAGTGAGTGATGAGGGAGCGTGAAGCCTAATGTCTCTGAAACTACTAAAACTTACCTCTTCCCCGCTTTACCCCTTTCCCACAACCTCTCCTCCCTCAGTCATGTTCCGCAAGAGGGAGCGTTTGCCCTTTGACTACCTCGTGTCGCTCAAGCTGTTGATATCCTTCGTGCCCCTTCTCGCTCCGGCCCTGCTCCCCTGCCCCCCCCATATGTTTCTCTCATCCCTCCCTTCCTCCCCCTCTCCAGTCATGTTCCGCAAGAGGGAGCGTCTGGCCTTTAACTACCTCGTATCATCCTTCTCGTCCCTCCCCTCTCCCCTGTCTCCCAATCTCCCTCTCCAGTCATGTTCCGCAAGAGGGTCTGCTGTTTGACTACCTCGTGTGCATCAAAGCAATCATAGAGTCTTTCATCCTTCCCATCTCTCCCTCTCCACCTCCTTCCTTCCCCCCAATTCCCCCCTCTGGCAGTCATGTTCCGCAAGAAGGAGCGGCTGCCGTTTGACTACCTCGTGTTTCTCTCAAAACAAGCAGTGCATATCGTCTCTCTCATCCCCCCTCACTCTCCCTTCTCCCCTCCTCTCCCTTCCCCCCTTACTCCACTCCCCCTCTGGCAGTCATGTTCCGCAAGAGGGAGCGCCTGCCCTTTGACTACCTGGTGTCTCTCAAGCCGGTGGGCGAGACCGCCCGGGTGTCAGTGCTGCGGCACGGGCAGCCCATGGACTTCCACATTCGGCTGAATCCGGTGAGGCGCGCAGAGAGAGGATGAAAGGAGCTGCCAGGTAGCTGCATTAGTGGTTGAATTGAAAGCTAGAGTGTCGGTGCTGCGGCACGGGCAGCCCATGGACTTCCACATCCGCCTCAACCCAGTGAGGTGGTCAGGCGATGAGGCGGTGTGGCGATGCGGTGGCGTGGCGATGAGGTGGTGAGGCATGCATGCAGAGAAAGGGCATCTGTCTCTGTGAGTGCACCCAGTGCACTGCCATGACTGCTAGAGTGTCGGGCAGCCCATGGACTTCCACATTCGGCTCAACCTGGTGAGGCGGTGAGGTGTGCAGAGGAAGGCTGAAAGGACGCGCCATGTGGCTGCATGTGTGGAGTGTCGAGAATGCATTAGTGGTAGCTGAATGGGAGGAATGCCAAGAATGCTAGAGTGTTGGTGCAGCGGCACGGGGGGTACCCCATGGGGTTTGTTTGACATCCGTCTCGGCCCAACTCGGTTTGTTTCACATCGGTTTGTATGACCCTAAACCCAGAACCTCTGAGGAGGCCAGCTCTCTCTCTTCACCAGCGCTCTCTCTTCACCAGCTCTCTCTTCACCAGCGCTCTCTCTTCACCAGCGCTCTCTCTTCACCAGCTCTCTCTTCACCAGCGCTCTCTCTTCACCAGCTCAACTCGTTGACGCATGTGTTGCAGAAAGAAGTTTTAATAGGGCTCTCTCTCGTGAATAGAGGTGAAGGTTACTTAGTCAAGGGCGATTTTGTGAGAAGTTAATGCCCTCCTCCCTCTCCCCCCCTTTGCCCCTCCCCTCTTCCCCTCCCTTTCCCTCCCCCATCCTCCGCCCTTCTACCAGATCCCAGCACTGGTGCCAGCGCAGCAGCTCGACATCTCCCCCTCCTACTTCATCTTCGCCGCCCTTGTCTTTGTGCCGCTGACCCAGCCCTATCTGCACGAGCGCTCACCCAAGTCGTGCCTCTTCCCTCCCATATGCCCTTCCCCCTTCCCCCCCATTCCCCCCCCTTTTCCCCTCACCAGATCCCAGCGCTGGTGCCAGCGCAGCAGTTCGACATTTCCCCCTCTACTCGCCGGCCTCGTCTTCATGCCGCTTCCCTCCCATATACCGTACTTCCTTCCCCACACTTCCCCCCCTTTCCCCCCTTCCCTTCACTCCCCCGCTTCCCACCCTTTCCCCCCCATCCCCCCCTTCTTCCCCCTTTCCCCCCCCTTTCCCCCCACCAGATCCCAGCCCTGGTGCCAGCGCAGCAGTTTGACATATCCCCTTCCTACTTCATATTCGCGGGCCTGGTCTTCGTGCCACTCTCCCAGCCGTACCTGCACGAGTACGGCCCTGACTGGTTCAACAGCAGCCCCAGCCGGCTTTGCCCCGTCTCTCCTCCTTTTTCCCTCCCCTCTTCCCCCCTCCCCCCTTCCCTCCCGTCTTCTCCCCCCTCTCCCCCCACCAGATCCCAGCACTGGTGCCAGCGCAGCAGTTTGACATATCCCCTTCCTACTTCATATTCGCGGGCCTGGTCTTCGTGCCACTCTCCCAGCCGTACCTGCACGAGTACGGCCCTGACTGGTTCAACAGCAGCCCCAGCCGGCTTTGCCCCGTCTCTCCTCCTTTTTCCCTCCCCTCTTCCCCCCTCCCCCCTTCCCTCCCGTCTTCTCCCCCCTCTCCCCCCATCAGATCCCAGCACTGGTGCCAGCGCAGCAGTTTGACATATCCCCTTCCTACTTCATATTCGCGGGCCTGGTCTTCGTGCCACTCTCCCAGCCCTACCTGCACGAGTACGGCCCTGACTGGTTCAACAGCAGCCCCAGCCGGCTTTGCCCCGTCTCTCCTCCTTTTTCCCTCCCCTCTTCCCCCCTCCCCCCTTCCCTCCCGTCTTCTCCCCCCTCTCCCCCCACCAGATCCCAGCACTGGTGCCAGCGCAGCAGTTTGACATATCCCCTTCCTACTTCATATTCGCGGGCCTGGTCTTCGTGCCACTCTCCCAGCCGTACCTGCACGAGTACGGCCCTGACTGGTTCAACAGCAGCCCCAGCCGGCTTTGCCCCGTCTCTCCTCCTTTTTCCCTCCCCTCTTCCCCCCTCCCCCCTTCCCTCCCGTCTTCTCCCCCCTCTCCCCCCATCAGATCCCAGCACTGGTGCCAGCGCAGCAGTTTGACATATCCCCTTCCTACTTCATATTCGCGGGCCTGGTCTTCGTGCCACTCTCCCAGCCCTACCTGCACGAGTACGGCCCTGACTGGTTCAACAGCAGCCCCCGAAGGCTGTGCGAGCGCGCGCTGAGAGATATCCCCTCCAAGCCCAGCCAGCAGATTGTGATCCTGTCACGGGTGAGTGGGAGGGAGGGAAGGGGGAGGGGAGGGAGGGAAGGGGGGAGAGGGGGAGGGAGGGAAGGGGGGAGAGAGGGATGGGGAGGCTTGTCGCGGGTGAGTGGGAGGAAAGGGTTCGGGGAAGTGCCCTCGTATGTTGTTTCCCTTCCCGCTCAACCCCCACCGGTTTCCTCTTTCCATTTCCGTCTCTCAGCATGTATATCATCTCCACTCACCCGTCGTTCCTTGTGTGATGAGACAAAATTTTAGTCGACTCATAAATAGACTTTCCCTCTCTCAGCATGGATATCATCTCCACTCACCGGTCGTTCTTTTCTTGACTTGACTTTTATCCCCACAAACCCGCCGCTCTTGTCTCGTTCTCCGGCCCTGCGCCTGCCCTCACCACGGCAGGTGCTGGCAGATGAAGCAGCCTTTTGTCTCATCCTCCATGCTTGTGTTGTGTCGTCCCCACCTACCCTTCACCACGTGTATCATATTATCCACTCACTTGCCTTGCTTGTCTCGTTCTCTGGCCCTGCGCCTGCCCTCACCCAACAGCAGGAGCAGATGAAGTGAACTCGTATGTCGTCCTCCTACCCACTCACCCCCCATTCTTTCCCTTCCCTCCCCATTCACTTCCTCCTGCCACTCATTTCCCCTGCCTTCACCTCACCACGGCAGGTGCTGGCAGATGAAGTGAACTCCGGCTTTGAACGGCTGGCGGAGCTGCAGGTGAGGGGGAAGTGCTGTGCACGATGGTGGGGGTGATTCTAATGGGAAGAGAAAGGGCGGGTGGTGAGTGTTGACAGGTGAGAACGTAGCACTTGGCGGATGGAATCAATTCCAGCTGTCAGAGGCTGGAAGTGCGTAGGAACGGAATTGAACCGCGGAGCTGAAGGCGATGAGGGGGGGTTCTGATGGGGTGGGGTACTGCGGCACTTCATGTGACACTGACCGGTGGACAGTGGAGGAAGGGGCTACTAGTGGGCGGTTCACATGCACATGGGAATGAAGAGGATGTGTGCACATGTCATTCCCTTGCAGGCACATGTCACTTCCATGCGAACCCATGTCACTTCCATCTGTCCATATGCATGATCCAGCTGAGTGTGCATTGGAGTATGCCCCGAATGTTCCCTCGGGCGCGCCCCACCAGTCCCTTCATAAGAGGCTGTTGCTTCACTCATGCTTGTATTGCCCTTTTATTCCCTCTCCCACAACTTATACCCCTTCGTTTTGGTCCTATCACCTCTTATTCCTCCTTCATTCCGATCACACCCACCGCAATTCTTTGTTTAACTTGATGCCACCTACACTTTGTTTTCTTTAGAAACAAGCAAGTCAATAGCTGATCTTATTCCCATGTGCGTTGCTCCCAACCACCTTTAGTTCCCTCCAGGTCAAGCGATTCGATAGCACGAAGGTGGATAAGTTGAGGCCATTTTTTGTGTAGTACCCTCAAGAGTGTTTCCCCTGTATGTTGGTCCCAACCACCCTCTGTTGTGCCTCTCCAGGTCAAGCAAGTCAACGGCAAGGAGGTGGACAAGTTGAGGCTGTTGTATCTGTGTGGACCCCTCAAGGGTGTTTCCCCCTGTATGTTGGTCCCAACCCAACCACCCTTTATTATACCCCTCCAGGTCAAGCGAGTCAACGGCAAGGAGGTGGAGAACCTGAGGCAGCTGCGGGACGAAGTGCTACAGTGCACGGACGGCTTCGTCAGATTCGATTTGGACGACGACCGCGTGATTGCTGTCAGCGTCTCTGCTGCCAAGAAGGTAAGAGCACCCCTTGAAGGTAAGAGACGCCCGTCGGTGAAGGTAAGAGCACACCCTCAGTGAAGAACACTCCTTGGTTGGTGAGGAAGTGCCAAGCAGCTAAACCTCAAGAAGGTAACAGCTCCCACAGTGAGTATGAGCTGGACAGCTCTGAGATCGTGAGTCCGAGGAACTGGGGGCGGCTTGCTTTGAGGCGAGAGCCAGCTTGTCCCTTGCTCGCTCAAGTCTTTCCTGCCAGATTCTGTTGAAACTCTTGAAACTCTATGTTCTGTGTGCACCCAAACGGTGCCTTCAAACAGTCATCCTGCAGTGCTGCTGCAGCGTGCCTCAGCTTCTTCCCATCTCTTCCTCTCTCTCCCACTCGCCTCCTTTTTTTGGTCCTTTCCCCCGTTTCTGCACTCCCGTCACTCGCTTCCTCTGCATTCTCATCTTACGCTCTCCCCCATTGCTCTCTTCATCTGCATATTCTTCCCCTTCAGGCCAGCGCTCAGATCCTGAGGCGCTACCGCGTGCCGTGTGCTTCCTCCTGGGACCTGCAACAAGGCGACGCAGAGAAGGGCGAGGCAGCGGTTCAAGCAGGGGCGGCTTGAACCAGGCCAAGGGCAGGGAAGGGTTCACCTGAACAGGACCGAGGGCAGCGAAGGGTTCAAGCAAGGGCGTCTTGAACCTGACCAAGAGAAGGGAAGGGTTCACCTGAACAGCAGTTCAAGCAGGGGCGTCTTGAACCAGGCCAAGGGCAGGGAAGGGTTCACCTGAACAGGACTGAGGGCAGCAAAGGGTTCAAGCAGGGGCGTCTTGAACCTGACCAAGGGCAGAGAAGGGTTCACCTGAACAGGACCGAGGGCAGTTCAAGCAGGGGCGTCTTGAACCAGGCCAAGGCTGGAAAATGTCCATCCAGGCCAGGGGGGTGATTGCGCAATGAGCACGCTTTTTGAAGAAATCGTGCTCCTGAAATGAGTAGCAAGCAGATAGGAAAATGTACCTTAAGTGGATTATTGTGATCAACAGCTATGTGGAAGCTTGATCGGTATGCTGGTTATGCATGCAGCATAAACGCATCCAGGCAGATTTGACTGACTTTCACATGCCCAGTGCCCACCAGCTCCAGGGCCAAAAAGAGACAAGTTCGCTAGAGCCAAAAAGAGGAGCTACCAGGGATGAACACAAGTGTCCGGAGAAGGTCAAAAGTGGCTTCGCCCGGACTTGAACCGGAGACCTTCAGTGTGTTAGACTGACGTGATAACCAACTACACTACGAAACCACGACAACGATTTAGTTCAAAGAATATTTAGACTCTGGGAAACAGTTCAGGGTCACAGCATGAAGCTTCCAGAAGCCATGGGTCCTGGTCAGATTTGGTCGTGCTGATCCGTCCACGTCATTAGGAGTCGACGTGGCAGTGCTCGCCAGTTTGCGAAGTCTAGGTTCAATTCGTCAATCACATTTTTCCGGTTCCCTGAAAAATCGCTTACGCAAGTTACTCTCGCAAATCTCGCTGCGTCAACAGAAGCAACTGCTCTCCTGTCCAACTTCCTTTCCATCCCATCCCACATTCAAAATGTGAATCTTTCTCAACAGTTCTTTGTTCCTCATTTCTCCACCACCACTCCTCACTCTCCAGCATTCACCAGCCATGGCGTCTCTCTGCGCCTCCCTCGAGGCCGCCTCTCTGGCCAGCAGGTCTCTTTCCTCAACCACGCCTTTCCAGCCAAGTTTGAATCTGATGCCTTTACATTCTGGCATGTAGCGCCTTCGCTGCATCGATCCAATGCACTCTCTTTATTTCTCCCTCATTGTTCCTTACTCTCTCTCCCCGTGTCCCTCAGCGCCACGCTCGCTTCCTCCTCGCGGGCTCTTGTCTCTGCGCGGTCTACCTGCGTTGCACCGTCGCGCCGTCTGTCGCATGTCGTCGCCAAGGCTTCGAGCGACGAATCGAGCGACGGCAAGGCGACGACTCGCAGGGAGCTGATGCTTCGCTCGTCGTCGGCCGCCATGCTCGCCGCGCTCTTCCACTTCAGGTGGGTGGTCCTATCTATCAAAGGGTGTGTGCGTGTGTGGGAGGGTGGGTGGGTGGGTCGGCATTAGTCACTGACCATAGCGTTGCGAGTATGTGCGACGGTAATTACAACGATTGGGGTTTGTGGTTGTGAACGGTGTGTCTGGCTACGAATGCCATCGCGATCGGCTTCGCTCGCGGCAAGCGGCAGAAGAAGCACTGCGAGGTTGAAATGAATCGCTGATGGCGATTTTCACTGATTTAACTGAAGCGTGGCATGACGTCGCATGACGTGGCATGACATGGCAAAGCTGGCACTGTTGTGTCGCGGCGAGTTGCATGCACGCACTGTTTGCAAGTCTACACGCATTGTGCGGTCAATTTCTTTCCGCATGGTCACATTCATGCATTGGAATCATCCTGTGATTCATCGCGTCCCCTCGACGCGAGGCGGCGCGACTTCCACTCGCTAACTTCTACTGTGATAATTATCGTGCGCTCACCTATCCTCACCGTGGCCCAACCTCGCCCCGCCGTTTTTCTCCCTTCTCCCAACCTGCCCGCCGCCCCTTCCTCCCTCCATACTCACGGCAGCAGCATGCGCGCACCCGTCGTTCGCGACCCGCTCTCGCTGACACTCTGATATCCTCATGCTCTCCCTTCCCTTCCAAGTGTGCTGCCATCGTCCCCCTCCCACACGCCCTTCTGCCACACCCACACCCACACCCACACCCACACCCACACCCACACCCACACCCACACCCACACCCACACCCACACCAACCCCCACACCCCCTTGCTGCCCTTGCAGCGGCACGCGCCCGTCGTTCCTGGGCGTGACTCGCGACCCGCCCGCGCTGGCAATCTGATTACCGTGTGCGTTCATCCCTCCCCATCCCCCCCTCCTTCCCCCGCCCGTACACTCATCATCACGCCAGCGGCACGCGCCCGTCGTTCCTCGGCGTGACCCGCGACCCGCCCGCGCTGGCGCTGTGCCCCGCGTCGCCCAACTGCATCTCCACGTCCGAGGAGATCAACGACCCCGGCCACTACGTTCCCCCTTGGTAAGATCCATGTGCCGCCCTGATGGTACTGATCGGATAGAGCCGGATGGTACTGTACTGCCCCGCGTCGCCCCACTGCATCTCCACGTCCGAGGAGATCAACGACCCCGGCCACTACGTTCCCCTCTGGTGAGCGCACAGGAGATGAGCGCACAGGAGATGAGCCCCCCCCTCTCATTCTGGCAGCGCCTATTGCTGCCTGCGTCGCCCAACTGCATCTCCACGTCCGAGGAGATCAACGACCCCGGCCACTACGTTCCCCCCTGGTGAGCCCAGAGTACCTATACAGTGCAGCCTTGGTGCGCGCATATCAGAGTGCGATACCCAACAGAGCCGGGCTGTTCTGTACTGCCCCGCGTCGCCCAACTGCATTTGCACGTCCGAGGAGATTAACGACCCGCGCCACTACGTGCCCCCTGGTGAGTGCACAGACCACTACGTGCCACCTGGTGAGACCACAGGAGGAAGGAGATAAGCTCCCCCTCCGTACAGAGCAAAGCAATCTGCAGAGTTGCCACTGGCAGTGCCTGTTGGTGCGTGCATCACCTTTTGAAGCGCCTTAGCACTCGTTCTCAGGCCCCTTGGTTGTTCTTTGTTTGATTGTTGCTTGTGCGCCCTGCTGCTCCTCTCTCTTTCCCGCCATCTCCCGTTTTTACCCGTTGTGCTTTCCCGTCGTCTCCCGCCTTCTGCCATGCCTCTCTGCCGTGCCTCTCTGCCGTGCCTCTCTGCCGTGCCTCTCTGCCGTGCCTCTCTGCCGTGCCTCTCTGCTGTGCCTCTCTCCCGTGCCTCTCTCTCCCGTGCCTCTCTCCCGTGCCTCTCTCTTGTGCCTCTCAGGACGTACAACCCCGAGGAGGGGCGCGGCAGGAAGAACCCCGCCTCGCAGGAGCAGGCAATGGAGGAGCTCGTTGCGGTGGTGAGTGGTGGAGAGGAGTGGGTGGAGAGGAGTGGGTGGAGGGATAGCGGGGGTGGTGAGTGCTGGTGGTGGTGGTGAGTGGTGGAGAGAGGAGAGGATGGAGGGATGGTGGGGGGGCGGAGTGCTGGAGAGGAGGGGTGGAACAGAAGTGGGAACGAAGGGGAAGTGCACGAGGTGTAGAAGAGAAGAGGGAGGGAGGGAGAACCAGCTTGGGAAGGTTTGGGTAGGGGAGGGAGGAAGGTTACCGGGATGAAGGGAATAGGTGGGATAGTGAACGTCAAAGCCAATGAGGAGGAAGTAAAGAAAATGGAACGGAGTTGGTGACTGTTCCCCATTCGTCCCCACTGCCCCTCGTTTGTGTTCCCTCTCCTTCTCCCACTCGTTACTCGCTACTCAACCTGCCTTCCCTCCCACCTCGCATCTCTCCCCTCGCATTTCATTTTTCCCGATTCTTCCCGTTTCACGCTCTCGATTACTCTTAGCACTGTAATCAACGCCCACGCACCCGCTGTCCACCCATTCCGTTCTCCTCCATTCCAAAACCCCCCTTTTCCGCAACCCAACCCCCCCCCCCTGCCCCAACACCCCTTCCCACCTGCCAGCCACCCCTCCATCCTCCTTTTCTTTTCACCCCCCTTGCGCGCCTCCTCGGGTGACGTCCTCCAAGGCTGATGGCTTCACGCTTACCCTCATCACCCGCGTTTTACTCTCCACTCACCCCTGCTCGTTCCTCACCCCTCTCCCGCCCCTTTTCCATCCCCGCCCGTGCCCCTTTCAACCTCGCTTCCCAGGTGACGGCCACCAAGCCCGATGGCTTCACACCCACCATCAGCATCGCTCGTGCCTTACTTTCCACACGCCCCTGCTTGTTCTCCACCCCTCTCTCCCGCCCCTTTTCCATCCCCTCCCTTACTCCTTTCAACCTCGCTGCCCCAGGTGACAGCCACCAAGCCCGATGGCTTCACACCCACCATCATCACTCGCCGCCCCGACTACCTCTACGTGGAATATGAGAGCCCGCTCATGGGGGTGAGTGAGTAAGGCGCGTGGGATGAGTGCCCTGGATGGGTGGCCTTGAACGGGATGTGGATGGTACGAGTGGGATAGTGCATGTGAAAGGTTGTCTTGTGCCACCAGAGCCACCATCATCACTCGCCGCCCCGACTACCTCTACGTGAAATATGAGAGCCCGCTCATGGGGGTGAGTGAGTAAGGCGCGTGGGATGAGTGCCCTGGATGGGTGGCCTTGAACGGGATGTGGATGGTATGAGTGGGATAGTGCATGTGAAAGGTTGTCTTGTGCCACCAGAGCCACCATCATCACTCGCCGCCCCAACTACCTCTACGTGAAATATGAGAGCCCGCTCATGGGGGTGAGTGAGTAAGGCGCGTGGGATGAGTGCCCTGGATGGGTGGCCTTGACCGGGATGTGGATGGTATGAGTGGGATAGTGCATGTGAAAGGTTGTCTTGTGCCACCAGAGCCACCATCATCACTCGCCGCCCTGACTACCTCTACGTGGAATATGAGAGCCCGCTCATGGGGGTGAGTGAGTAAGGCGCGTGGGATGAGTGCCCTGGATGGGTGGCCTTGAACGGGATGTGGATGGTATGAGTGGGATAGTGCATGTGAAAGGTTGTCCTGTGCCACCAGAGCCACCATCATCACTCGCCGCCCTGACTACCTCTACGTGGAATATGAGAGCCCGCTCATGGGGGTGAGTGAGTAAGGCGCGTGGGATGAGTGCCCTGGATGGGTGGCCTTGAACGGGATGTGGATGGTATGAGTGGGATAGTGCATGTGAAAGGTTGTCTTGTGCCACCAGAGCCACCATCATCACTCGCCGCCCTGACTACCTCTACGTGGAATATGAGAGCCCGCTCATGGGGGTGAGTGAGTAAGGCGCGTGGGATGAGTGCCCTGGATGGGTGGCCTTGAACGGGATGTGGATGGTATGAGTGGGATAGTGCATGTGAAAGGTTGTCTTGTGCCACCAGAGCCACCATCATCACTCGCCGCCCCGACTACCTCTATGTGGAATATGAGAGCCCGCTCATGGGGGTGAGTGGCTTTTAATGGCCTTGAATGGCATGTGAATGGCATGTGCATGAGAGGCTCTCATGGGGGTGAGTGCGATGGGTGGCTTGTGAGGGGTGTGAGTGGGATAGTGCGTGGATGACGTGGAGTTCTGGTTCCCCCCGGGCATGGGGAGGGAGGCTCCCCCTCCCTCCCCCCTCTCCTCCTACCGTCCCCCCTCCCCCAGTACGTGGATGACGTGGAGTTCTGGTTCCCCAAGGGCAGCTGATCCCTGGTGGAGTGTTGAAGCTGCTTTCAAGGGCAGCTGATCCCTGGTGGAGTGTTGAAGCTGCTTTCAAGGGCAGCTGATCCCTGGTGGAGTGTTGAAGCTGCTTTCAAGGGCAGCTGATCCCTGGTGGAGTGTTGAAGCTGCTTTCAAGGGCAGCTGATCCCTGGTGGAGTGTTGAAGCTGCTTTCAAGGGCAGCTGATCCCTGGTGGAGTGTTGAAGCTGCTTTCAAGGGCAGCTGATCCCTGGTGGAGTGTTGAAGCTGCTTTCAAGGGCAGCTGATCCCTGGTGGAGTGTTGAAGCTGCTTTCAAGGGCAGCTGATCCCTGGTGGAGTGTTGAAGCTGCTTTCAAGGGCAGCTGATCCCTGGTGGAGTGTTGAAGCTGCTTTCAAGGGCAGCTGATCCCTGGTGGAGTGTTGAAGCTGCTTTCAAGGGCAGCTGATCCCTGGTGGAGTGTTGAAGCTGCTTTGAAGGGCAGCTGATCCCTGGTGGAGTGTTGAAGCTGCTTTCAAGGGCAGCTGATCCCTGGTGGAGTGTTGAAGCTGCTTTCAAGGGCAGCTGATCCCTGGTGGAGTGTTGAAGCTGCTTTCAAGGGCAGCTGATCCCTGGTGGAGTGTTGAAGCTGCTTTCAAGGGCAGCTGATCCCTGGTGGAGTGTTGAAGCTGCTTTCAAGGGCAGCTGATCCCTGGTGGAGTGTTGAAGCTGCTTTCAAGGGCAGCTGATCCATTGGTGGAGTATCGCACTGCATCCAGGCCTCATCTGTCTCCCCTTCCTCATACCTCCTTCTCGCCCCCGCGCCTTCCCCAGTACGAGTTCTGGATGACGTGGAGTTCTGGTTCCCCAAGGGCAGCCGATCCCTGGTGGAGTACCGCACGCAGTGCGTGCCGCTCTCACTCACCTGTCTGCTCCCCTCTCCCCCCTACCCCCCCACCCGTTCTCCCCCCTTCTCCCCCACCCTTCTCCCCTCCCTCCCCAGTACGTGGACGATGTAGAGTTCTGGTTCCCCAAGGGCAGCCGCGCCCTGGTGGAGTACCGCAGTGCGTCCCGAATGGGGGAGAGCGATCTCGATGCCAACCGCAAGCGCATCAAGGTGGGAAAGGGAGGGGTGTGCGTGGGAGGTGAATGGGTGGGGTGGGGTGGGGTGGGGTGGGAGTTCTGGTTTCCCCGGGCAAGCGTTCCCTGGTGGAGTACCGCAGTGCATCTGGGATGGGGGAGAGCGATTTGGATGCCAACGGCAAGCGTATCAAGGTGGGGAGCGGGGCGAGTTGATAGTGGGGGGTTGGGGGGGAGGGGGTTAAAAATGAATAATAGACGGGGTACGCGTGTGATGGCAGCATGGCTTGCGAACAACGGAATCTCGCTTGCACTGCATTGCGGCCAAGTGGTGTGCATTCTCAAGCTTTGGTGGCAGGGCTTATGGGCCAAGCATAAGCTGGGCAGCCCACCATACTTGCCCATCTCCCATCTCTCCATGGCCACCACATGCATGGCCCAGCGGGTGGAGAAGTAGGAATGGGCTTCCCATTCCACCGGGTCACTACAGCTGGGCAGACTGTCTCGGTCTTGCCTCTCAAACCCTCCTCTCCTCCCTCCCCCCCAATCGTTCCCCCCATGCCCCTCTCCCATCTCCCTCTCCCATCTCCCACATACATGGTAGGCCCTGCGGGTGGAGCTGCAGAAGTATGGCTGGGCTTCAGTGGGCTACTAAGGGGTGACTTGCATGGGGCATTCGGGCTTGCTGCTAAAGTGCGATTGGCAAGCAGGAATGCCACTGTTTTAGCCCATGGGCTTTCATACGGAACACTAGTACCGTACTCTCAAGAGTGGTTACCAACGGAATGATGTGAAACTAGAGAAACAAGACATACAAATAGAGTTGTACCCCTTAGAGTGCTACTCACTGTAGCCTAAGAGACTATAACAACATTTGACACACCCCCATAGGCTAAGTGAGGGGCATCAAAGCAAGCAAGGTGAATAAACAGTCACAAGACCAGTCAAAGCAAGAAACAAGGCAAGCTCAGGGTGGATCTCAAGGACATCACACAAATTCCGAGCGCAAGCAAGCGGCCACAAGACCAATTCAAGAGTTCGCTAATATATAAATACAAAGCACAACAAGCAGAGCAAGCAACATTACCACAGCAACCGAGGGCCTACCTCAACAAGCCCCAACTGCACACAGAACCTGTGGTGGTCACCAGGCGCCAGGGCCTTGGTGAAGACGTCTGCAGTGTTGGCCTCTGAGGCCACAAAGTCCAGGCGTGCCTGACCGCGTCGCTGCAGCTCTCGCAGGAGGAAGTACCTCACGTCAATATGCTTCACTCTGGTCTCCAGTCGAGGCTCTCGACACAGAAGGATCATGACCTTGTTGTCAGCGTACAAGGTCGGTGCAGAGCGAGGCCGCTCACCAAGGTCGGCGAGCAAGAAGGTCAACCAGCGAAGCTCCTGTGCCGCCATGGCGCCAGCGTAGATCTCTGCCTCTGCACTGGAAGTAGCCACAGACGACGACCGTGTAGACCTCCACGACACAGCACCAGCTCCCAGACTGAAGCAGTAACCCTGAGTCGAGCGCTGAGTCTCCACGTCGTCAGCGTAGGAAGAGTCGCAGTGACCGGTCAACGCCACTGGCTGGGTCCCTCCAAGCACAAGCCCCATGCCTGATGTAGTCGCCAGGTACTTCGCCACCCTCACAGCAACTGTCCAGTGGACAGAACGGTGTCTCCCAGTCGCAACAAAGCAAGAAAGGATGCTGAGGGGAAAGGCGAGGTCCGGCCGAGTACAAGTCATCAGGTACATGAGGCAGCCCACCAGCTCTGCGTAGGGACCACTGGACTCAAAGGGCTCGTCAGGAAAGGGGCCCGTGTGTCTGTGGTCAACAGTAAGAGGAGTGGGCTGTGTGGTGGAGAAATGGAAGTCGAACCGCCGAAGGACCTGCTGCACCATGTGTGACTGCGTCAGTGTGATGGTGCGAGCGGCTCTGTCCCGGGTGATCTGCAGGCCAAGGTAGCGCTGCAGCTCACCCAGGTCAGTGCACTTGTGTCTCTTCTGCAGTTCGGACTTCACCTGAGCCAGGGCTGCCCTGTCTGCTGTAGCGAAGACCAAGTCGGCGACGTAGACAAGGATAAAGAAAGGAGTGGCACCCGCTCGAACAAACAGCGACGGGTCGGAGGAGGACGGGCTGAACCCAAGGTCACGAAGCGTGGAGCGAAGAGTGTCGTGCCACTCACAGGGCAACTGGCGGAGACCGTAGACTGGTCGCCTCAGGCTCCACTGGGTCCCAGGTGGGAAGGTGTCAGTGAAGCCAGGAGGACAGCGCAGCCAGATCTCCTCGTGCAGTCGGCCCTGGAGGAACGCAGTGGAGAAGTCGAGGGAGTGCAGCTCGTAGTCTCGCTGCGCTGCTATGTGGAGTAACACCCGAAGAGTAGTCATCTTCGGGGTCGGGGCGAAGGTCTGGAAGAAGTCAACTCCCTCACGCTGACTGAAGCCCCTAGCCACGTAGCGCGCCTTGAACACCGGCGGTGCTCCAGGCGGCCGCTTCACCTTGAAGAGCCACATGCCATCGACTACGTTCGCCCTGAGAGGGGGAACTGCGTCGACGTAGGTGCCTGTGGATCTCCAAGACGCCAACTCTGAGTCCATAGCCGCTTTCCACTGAGAGGTCCACGCCCCTGACACTGCCTCGCGGTAAGTGCGAGGAGTCGGTATGTCAAGGGCGTCGGGGTCTCCCTCAGGGGAGAGCAGCATGGCACACACAGAAGGAGAAGCGGCTGCCCAGTACTCCAGCTCAGACTCTCTGTCCTCTAGGACGTCACAGCCAAGGGCAAACTCACCCCCGACGGACAGAGGACGGTAGGGAGGAGCTGGCACCACACGGGTGGCGTAGTCAAGGCGGCTGGCGGCAGCGAACTAAGCAACAGCGGCAGTGAGAGCCGAGACAGACGACGGAGGGAAACGAGAGTCGGTGACAAGAGTGGCGAGGACACGGGAGGCAACGGGACGAACAGCACGGTAGTAGTCAGAGATAGGAGTGGGGAGGGCGGGGAGAGAGGACGGAGGAGGAGACGGGAGAACAGACACAGGAGAAGGAGAACGACGACGAGACGTACAAAGGAGGGCAGCGTGGAGGTCAGTAACAGGGGACGAGTGACGAGCACGCGGAGGACAACGAGTGATCCAGTCGTGACGGACTGCAGGAGGAGGGGACTGAGGAGGAGGAGAAGACCAGACCGCCGGACGGTCGTCAGGAGGAGGCAACGTAGGACCAAACACAGGAGGAGACTGGGAGCGGACAGGAGGAGAGGAGGAAAGGCCAAGGGCCCGCAGGCCACTCACAGGTGGGAACAACTGCCGCTCCAGAGGAAGCTGCGGTGGCGGCTGCGGCTGCTGCTGCTGCGGCTGCTGCGGCGGATGCGGCTGCTGCTGCGGCTGCTGCTGCGGCTGCGGCTGCTGCTGCTGCTGCTGCGGCTGCTGCTGCTGCTGCCTTTGCTGCTCCAGAAGGTCCAGCACCCGCAGCTCCTGCCGCTCCCTCTCCAACCGCTCCAGCTCCTCACGCTCACGCCGACGGGCAGCCTGGAGACGGGTGTCGTGGCGGTGGGGAGGCGGAGTGGACTCCGCAGAACCAGGGTCTCCAGCTCCAGTCTCCTCAGAACCAGCACCCCTAGAACCAGCACCTCCAGTGTCAGTGCCTCCAGCACCAGCACCTCCGACTCCTGCACCCCCAGAACCAGCACCTCCAGTGTCAGTGCCTCCAGCACCAGCACCTCCGACTCCTGCACCCCCAGAAGCAGTGCCCCCAGTGCGAGTACCTCCAGCTCCAGCACCCTGTGACCGAGCACCTCCAGTGGCAGCCCCCCCAGCGCCAACACCCCCAGAGTCCGCAACCACCTGTCGCGGACGTGCCGAGGGCTGCTGAGGGGACTGGGAGGAGGACTGTGGGGAGGGAGACGCGACCTGACGTGCGACTGACGGCAGAGGGGTAGCGTGAGACACACCAGACGGAGCAGGACCAGGGGGGGGCGGTGGTACCGGAGGAGCGGGGACAGGAGGAGGAGAGGGGGCGAGGAAAAGGGGGGGAGGGGGTACCGGGAGACCTCGACAGGGGTACCGGGTGAAGTAGGACACGGACTCGTCAAACCTGACGTCACGGGAGTCGAGGATCTGGTGGAGGGGCGGGTGGTAAAAGGACCAGTCAGCAGAGTCGACCGGGAAACCAAGGAAGACACAGTCGATGGCACGTGCCGAGAGCTTGTCCGCAGAGGTGTCGCGGACTTGCGCAAGGCAGCCCCAGACTCGAAAGGCCGACCCAACACCAGGGGAACCAGTCCAAAGACTGGTCGGTGAAGCCTCGGGCCGCGAGACACGTGGCTGGAGGTTCAGCTGGTGTGCGGCGTAGCGAACCGCGTAGGGCCACAGAAAATGGGGCGCACGGGCATGGATCATGGACATGCGGGCGATGTCCATGACCAAGCCTATGCGGCGCTCAGCAACCCCATTCTGCTGTGGGGACTCCGGCAGCGTCCAGGACTGTACAATGCCCTGCTCGCCGCAGAATCCGGCAAGAATGCCGGAGCGAAACTCGCCCCCACGGTCGGAGTGGAGACAACTGACTCGACGACCACGAGTGCCCTCAGTGGCTAGAAGCCACCTGATCAGCGTAGCAGTCACCTCGGACTTCTTCGCAAGAGGGAACACTGTGGTGTACCTGGAGTAGTCGTCGACGACCACCAGAAAGTAACGCTCCCTCCCAGACCCCTGCGTCAGGGCAGGGCCCCAGACGTCCAAGTGGAGAGTCTCGAAGGGAGCGGTGGCCGGACGAAGGGAGGAGGAGTGGGGAGTGGCGCGTAAGCGATCGGCGACGCACGGAGAGCAAGGGGGAGCAAGCGAGGGAGGGAGCGACGGGAAGGTGCGTGGGAGACCTGTGACAAGTCCCTGACTGAGCATGCCACGAAGGCGAGGGATCGACGGGTGGCCAAGGCGGTGGTGCCACAGGACGGTGCGGTGGGCGAGAGAGCGACAGGAGCAAGACGCAGCGACTGGACTGGACACGGCCACCTGACTAGACACCTCAACCGGACTGGACGCCTGGACAGGAGGGGACGGGACAACCTGAGGGGAGGACGTAACCGGGGAGCGCTCGGTGCGGAGGATGTAGAGACCGGAGCGGGGCTCCCAGGTGAACGTGGCGAGAACAGCACCAATGGCAGCGTCTGTACAGACCGCAGTCCTCCCACCCCCCACAAAGGTAACCGTGATCCCTCGGTCCTGGAGGTATCCAACACCCACCAAGTTCCGAGTGAACGAGGGGATGTGGAGACCGCGCAGGACCCCAGAGGGGACCACCGGACACGGGAGGGTCGTGGAGCTACGAGCAACGGCTGGTCCAGAGGTAGGATCAGCCAGAGCCACCGAAACAGGGGTGAGGAGTGGCGTAAGGGTCGTGTGGTCGCGGAAGAAGCACTGCGACGCGCCCGAGTCCAGTGTGAAAGACAGGGACGCCTCAGCCGGAGAGTCACCTGTCCTAGTAGCTACACAAGCACCTAGAGCAGCAACACAAGCACCTAGACTAGAAAGGCACAACGCTACACTAGCAGGAGGCAAGCAAGCTAATCTACGAACACGCGAGCACACAGATCCATCAGCACTAAAGTCAGCATCAACATACAAAGCATGCTGACGCGCATCGTCCATGGACAGATCAAAGACATCAATCTTACGAGCTAACAGACGAGACCAGCGAGGTGTGACCGCCAGCGGGCCCCAACGAGCACGGTAGAGATCGTCGAGACGGCAGAAGCACCGCGCGGCAGAGTGGTCGTCGCGACCACAGAGACAGGGGCTCCCCGGTCCGGTGACGCACCAGTGAGTGCAGGGGCCCATATCACGGCGGGGGGGGCGAGGGGCCCAGCTGGAAGTGCTGCTGCTGCGGCCGGTGCTCCCAGGTCCTCCCGGACCCCACTGCGGCGGGGGACCCCAGTGCTGCTGCGGACCCCACTGCAGCGGGGGCCCCCACTGCTGGGGTACCTGCTGCTGCTGCGGTCCCTGCTGCTGCTGCTGTCCCTGCTGTGACAGGTGCTGCTGTGGCTGCTGCCGCTGTGGGCCTCCACCAGTAGGAGGGCCTGTCTGTCCTGCACCTCCTCCAGGGCCCCCTCCTCCTGGTGCACCACCGCCGCCGCTGCCAGTGCCGCCTCCACCACCGCCGCTCCCACCTCCACCGCCCCCTCCACCGCCCCCTCCACCGCCGCCGCCGCCGCCCCCACCTCCCCCCTTCCCGCCCTTCTTGCCACTCTTGCCCCGTTTCTGCCAGTCTACGGCAGAAACGGCAGCGGTGTCCTCAGAGACCGACACAGCAGCAGAGGCACGGGTAGCGGTGAAAGTGGGAAGCTGAGGGGCGGCACACCCCGCAAAGAGACGGAGGGCCACCGCATCAGTGGCGGAGGCAACGGTGAGGAGACGGCTCTCGATGGTCCCGAGAGCAGTCGCGAGGAGGTCGATAGTGAGCTCAGTGGGGTGCTTCTGTAGAAGCACGTCGCGGGCAGTGGCAAGGCGGTCAGGGAGGCGGGTGACTAACCAGTGCACAGTGAGCCACATGGGGGGGGGGAGCAACAAGAAGCTGTGCGTCGGTACAGGCCGCACGAAAACCGGCGTCAAGCGAGCGGAGGTGAGTCACTAGGTCGGAAACAGTTGCAAACGAGCCTAGGTCGGGAAACACAAACGGCATGAGGAGGCGACTGAGGGAGGCAGAGGAGGGGGTGGAGTAGCGGGCAACAATAGCATCCCAAACCCCCTTGGCTGTCTCCACCTGGTCAAAGTGGGCGGCCTCAGTCGGGGGGAGAAGCTCCGACAGTGTGAGAGCGGCGGCAGCGTCACGCGAGAGCCACACGTCCCTGGCCAGGACCCGACGGTCGTACTCCGCCTGGGCCGTAGGGGTCGGCTCCGGGGTGGTCGGCAGGGCGGCGGGGGACGGAGGGGCCGGTAGGACACCAGACGCGTGAGCCCACAGAGTGGCGCCGTCCTGTCGCTGGCTGGTGAGGAAGCGCGTGGTCTGGCGCTGCCAGGTGCCGAACTCTATCGGGCGTCCCTCCGCGTCGAAACGGAGGCGACGCGACTCCATAATGGATGTCATGCTAGAGGCGGCTGGAGCACGGCGGAGGCTGAGCTAAGAACGAGGAGGAAACCTACGGAGCGCCAGGAGGGAGAACGGCGGAGTGAGAGGCTAGGAGCACTGAGTGACCTAGGCTAGGCGTGAAACGGAGGATCTCCAGCTACAACGGCTAGGGGCGCGATACTAGCGGCTAAACGGCTCGAACCTAGGCGGGCGGCGAGAGAGAGCGGCTGCCAGCCGCTGGGTGATAGACCAGTGTCAGTAGAGCTGGGGAGGGCCCTGCACACAAGGCGGTGGCGGGGCTAGGGCGCGTGCCAAGGGTGGGTAACAGGAAGAGAGGGGCGGGGGGGGGAGTTTGCGACGGTGGAAATGGGCGGGGAGGGCGGTTTTGACGGTGGGAATGGGCGGGAGGGCGGTTTTGATGGTGGGAACGGGCGGGAGGGCGGTTTTGACGGTGGGAATGGGCGGGAGGGCGGTTTTGACGGTGGGAATGGGCGGGGAGGGCGGTTTGACGGTGGGAATGGGCAGGGAGGGCTGTTTTGACGGTGGGAAAGGGCGGGGGGAGGGCGCGACGGGCTAGGGCTGGGGCGTGGGCGACGGGCTAGGGGCTGGTGTGGGCAACGGGCTAGATCGAAGGCTGGGGCGACGGGCTAGGGCTCGGGCGTGGGCGACGGGCTAGGCGCGGAGGGCGAGGGGCAGGGCGTACGGGCCGCTCGTGGGCAACGGGCAGGGCGCACGGGCTACGCGCGGGCTAGGGGTAGGGCGCACGGGCGTCGCGACGGGCCGGGGCAGAGCCTCCGGGCTACGCGCTGGCTAGGGGCAGGGCGCAGGGGCGCCGCGACGAGCTGGGGCAGCGCCTACGGGCTACGCGCTGGCTAGGGGCAGGGCGCACGGGCGCCGCGACGGGCTGGGGCAGAGCCTACGGGCGTCGCGCGGGCTAGGGGCAGGGCGCGGGCTAGGCGCGGAGGGTGCAGTGGCGCGGGTTAGGCGCGGAGGCACAAAGGGTGCGGAGGTGCGAGCTAAGCGCGGAGGGCGCGGAGGGCGCGGAGGGCGCGAGCTAGGCGCGGAGGGCGCGGAGGGTGAACACTAGGCTAGGAACGGGCTAGGAACGGTCCTGCTCGTGATACCATCTCAAGAGCGGTTAGCAACGGAATGATGTGAAACTAGAGAAACAAGACATACAAATAGAGTTGTACCCCTTAGAGTGCTACTCACTGTAGCCTAAGAGACTATAACAACATTTGACACGTACAAACCTAAGGCGTATGTAAAAGAAGCATTTGTGTAAGGTGGATTGATTTCCAATATAGACATTGGGGTGGGGAGACTAGGCTGCTTGCAATGCAGCTCAATTCATATCCTAATGCCTCAATCCGAAAAACTCCAGGACATAACATCTGCGTGCTGACCTCTACCCCCTTTATCTTTGAAACCTACATAGCACCCCCTACTTCTGGGGATCCAAGTAGGTATTCGGCTGGTGATAACACATCAGAAAATTTTACTATGTGTTACGATATGGAATATGTAGTTAAATAACGAATCCTAAGTAATGAATCCTAAGTAACGAGGCCCTACAATATCAGGAATTTTCCCCTGAAATTCCTGATTTTCAGCCTAGTTTTGTGTACCTACACTGATTTTTCAGTGTTGAGATTTTTGTGATACTGATTTTCAGCCTTTATTTCATGCTCAACACTGATTTTTCAGTCTTTAATCGAAGTGTACACTGAATGCACATTCCGAATCCTTCCTGTAAAACACCCGAGAGATTCAGTCCTCCAACATTTCCACATTGTCAAAAGATTATTCCAAGGAAAACTGACATCTGACAGCTTGAACTGTCTCAGTGGTTAGCGAAATCACTACCGAAATGACATTCCGAATCCTTCGGCTGTCATGTTTCATAGATATTTCTTTCATATACAAAGGCATCATGCTTGAAAATCAGTCCTTTTTATTTGGGAACCCTGAAAATTCAGGCTTTTTTTTTCTAGGAACACTGAAAATCAGCCTTTTTTTCACAGGGACCCTGATGCATTAGGGCCCCTAAAAGTGGATCTGAGGGCATGGTAACGAATCCTTAACGCGAAGATGACTGCAGCGAGGATGAAGACCGAGCGACAAGACAGTTATCGAAGATAGTTTACAAGCAGGAAGAATTCGAAATGCAAAGCGCGGGAAAGTTCAAACGCTTACTGAACCGCGTACGGTGACCGAACCGCACGGCTGCAATCCTGCATCTAGATTAGCCCTAAGGGGAATGTACCCCCTCAGAGTACATGGCTAGCTAGGACCTTTCGTATTCCACTGTATTCCTGTATAAACCCGTGTACCGCATTGTATTAGTCACTTTTGTCGAGATTCACATCTCCCTCTACTGACAGAGTCCGTACCCGACATTACCAAGCAAACCTTCCGCTGCTACACTCCGTGCGATCAACCTGAGACGATCCTATAAGACGGTTCAGATTGTATCATGGTATCAGAGCCACTCAGGATTCTTCGCATCACCACCTCTGATTCAAATTCAAATTTAAGGTGGCGTCCGGTACGCGCTCCCGCCGAAACATGGCTGGAGGATCTGGCGGACAAGCCGCTCCCACTGCTGAAGCCCCCGCCAACCCTACCGCGAACTCCGCGGGCAACACTACCATCAGCAATGCGCTTTTGGAGCAACTCATCCAGCGAATCACCACGCTGGAATCTGGAATTGAACAATTGAAGAGCGGTAACTCGGGTACCTCGCAACAAAACGAACAACCGGCTCCTCCAAGCAAGGAACCGAGCCCAACCACTTTCGACCCCGGGTCGAACTCTTCCGCTCCAACCGCTCCTCGTCCAAGTGACGAAGTCATGCTCGCTGCTCAGAACAAGTTTCTGACGATCTACACCTGGAGTTTCGAGCTCGAGCTACTTCTCCAAAACGCGCAAATCTTCTGTTACTTCGACGGAAGCTACGCTGGCCCCACTGGTGATACTGACGACGCTAAGGCTCAGTATTATAACGAGTCGCTTATGGCGTATAGCGTTCTCCTTCGCAACATGGCGCCAGCCGAACAACTCGGCATTCGCCCCTTCAAAACACACCCAGCTCCCGCCATGGCCGCCTGGAGCTACGTCACCAAAACTTACCAGCCCAAGGACTCCGTCTCCTCTAGCCGCTTGCTCCAGCAACTCATGGAAGTCAAGATGGCACCTGGCGAGAAGGCAAACTCCTACATCAATCGTTGCCGCAGCGTCCGCGACCAGCTTCTGAAGCTCGGAAACACAATCTCCGAAGACATGTTCGTCACCATCGTACTTCGAGGACTGTGACCCCATTGGAATCCCTGCAATGCTCTGCTTCGTCAACAAGGCATAATTTCAGAAGCGCATCTCTGCGCGACGTTACTGCACGAGCAGCAGGACATGGATTTTAACCAAGAAAAAGGGACGCGCCGCGATCAAATCGCCTTCTACTCCAATCGCGACCAACGACGGAATCGCGATTCACGCCCACGCCAATACTATCGCAAAAAATTGCAAAATCTTCGGCCATTCCACAGAACGCTGCCGATCCGGACCACGACACGATTCCGTGCCGCGCAACACCAACTCTGCTTACGGTCCCGACCACAC
The DNA here is from genome assembly GCA_947471745.1 of Closterium sp. Naga37s-1. Lineage (NCBI taxonomy): Eukaryota > Viridiplantae > Streptophyta > Zygnematophyceae > Desmidiales > Closteriaceae > Closterium > Closterium sp. Naga37s-1. The sequence continues at coordinate 907,125 of CANJKZ010000461.1, read as the reverse complement.
GCGCCAGGCCAACCGACCGTCTTCGGACCATCGGTCCGCCCCGCGCCACCCCCCGCAGCCTGACTCACAAAGGCCGCCACCACACAACAACAACAACACCGCTCGCCATGTCATGGGCAACATGGCGATGCGCGTTCACCGCCGCACTCGGCGCACCAATCGAAGGCATCTCCGACATGTCTCTCCCCCCCCTCCAGGACAAGAAGTCCAATTCACAGGCTACAACAACCCCTTCACACAGGATGGGGAGTTCGTATCCGACGAACACGAGCAAGACTGGGGCCTGCCTACTCCCCTGCTCGAATCACCACCGCACGACGACGATTTCCTCAACTCGCCGACCATCACCAACTACTATTTTGGACACTACATCGACACTCGCCCTGTCGACAATTATCTGTCAAAACATATTTGTATGTTCCTAGTTCTGCTAGGCTACAGTGAGGTGCTCAGTATAGAGTACAACCCAAGTTAGGGTTTACTACTTGTATCTCACTCTTGCTAGTCATTCATCATTCCTGCACAGACTATTCTGACATGGTATAAGAGCAGGAAACCTGTTAAGTTTTTAGGGCCCACCAATAGTTCCGCTCATTCCTGCCCGAAGCGCCCTTGCGCTGTCCTGCCCTGCTCGCACAGTGTCGCGCTGCCCTGCTGCCACGCGCGCTGCCTGCCCTAGCGGGCTCCCCTGCTGCAGCCCGCGCGTCGCGCCCCACTGCTGCCCACGCGTCGCGCCCTGCAGCCCGCACGTCGCGCCCTGCTGCAGCCTGAGCGTTGCCCTGCCTCCTTCGCCAGCCCCACCGAGCCGCCCTGCTGCTACTCGTGCTGCTGCTGCTGCTGCTGCTACTTTTGCTGATAAGCTACTGCTGCCCTGCCGAGCCGCCCTTGCTGCAACTACTGGCACTACTGCTGGTGCTGGAGGTGCTGGAGGTGCTGCTGGGAGTGCTGGAGGTGTTGGAGGTGCTGCCGGGAGTGCTGAAGGTGCTGCTACTGACTGTCACTGCCTGTCATGGCCAGTATCACGGTCGTCGCAGCGGCTAGGGGTGGACAGCAGCAATCACTGCCTCTCCCGGACAACCCCACCCCTCAGCTACTTCGTGAGTGGGTTATTCAGCGAGGCAGTCCTGGTGGTGGAGGTTTTGGTTTTATGGGTACTGCACAGCGGCGGCAGCATCGTCCGCACGGCACCTTCTCCCTGCAGCGGCTTCGCGACTGTGCTTCTCAGCGATGCGTCCCTGGTTGTGTAGAGGCTGCTGCTCTAGGTGCTACTGAGTCTGCTGCAGCTCTAGGTGCTCGTGAGTCTACCGCCGCTCTAGGTGCTAGTGCGTCTAAAGCCACAGGTCCTGCCTCAGCTGAGGCCTTGCACACTTTCACACTTGACTCAGGCGCGTCACGTTGCTTCTTTCGTGATTGCACCACAGTCACACCACTCGCAGCACCTGTCCCAGTCTCACTGGCTGACCCCACTGGGGGCCCAGTAGTCGCACGAGCCTCCACTGTCCTCCCGTGTCCGGCGGTTCCCTCCGGGTCTCTCTCAGGTCTCCACCTCCCCGCCTTCTCAGCGAACTTGTTGAGCAACGCAGTTCTCCAGGATGTATGGCTTGATACCTTTATTCCTGGAGGACAGCGTGTGGCGATCTGTACGTGCTCACGGACTGGCCGTCACCTTGCTACGTTTACTCGTCAGCCTGGGTCCGGTCTGTACACACTGATCACTGAGTCTGCACAGGTGGCTGCGTCAGGTCAGGCGACTGCGTCGAGTCAGGTGTCTGCGTTTGGTCAGCTCGCAGCGTCTTGCTCGTGTCGGTTACTCTCCCACCAGACTCTCCTCTGGCACCACCGCCTTGTCACCCCTCGCTGCCGCGTCTCCGCAGCTTGCACTCCCGTCTCCTTGTCTCTGGCCTTCCCAGGTCCCTGCCCCCCCTCCCGCGCTCGCCTGCTCCGCCGTGCCTTCCTTGCGTCGAGGGGCGGCAGCGCGCTGCTCCTCACTCCTCCGAGTTTCCTCCGACCACTGCTCCTCTGCAGACGCTCCACATGGATGTGTGGGGCCCGGCCCCCATCAATGGAACAAACCAGGAGCGCTATTTCCTGCTGGTTGTTGATGAATACACACGCTACACCACCATCTTCCCCTTGCGGCGCAAGGCGGACGTCAGCGGTGTTTTGATCCCCTGGATCCGTGCTACTCGTCGCCAATTGCACGAGAAGTTTCGGCGGGACTTGCCAGTCCTGCGTCTGCACTCTGACAGGGGCGGTGAGTTCTCTTCTGGCCTCCTTGAGGAGTTCTGTCGAGACGAGGGCATCCGCCAGACATTCACGCTTCCGGCCTCTCCTCAGCAAAATGGGATTGCTGAGCGTCGCATTGGCTTGATCATGGAGGTTGCTCGTACCTCCATGATCCATGCGGCTGCTCCCCATCGATACGCTGCGCATCAGCTCAACCTCTGGCCCCGTGTCTCTGAGCCAGCGACCTCGCCCACACTCCAGTGGACGGGCAAGGTTGGCGATGCGTCGGTGTTTCGGGTCTGGGGCGCGCTCTCCCTTGTTCGTGATGCCAAAGCGAGCAAGCTCTCTTCTCGTACTCTCCGCTGCGTCTTCCTTGGCTTCCCCACAGACGCCCCGCCGTCGCAGTTCTACCACCCGCGCTCGCGTCGAGTCTTCTCCTTCCAGGACGTCACCTTTGACGAGTCTGTCTGTTTCTATAGGCTACACCCGCATGCGTCCCACCCGGTCCCCCTTGCGCCTCTTTTCCTGCTACCAGCCCCCCCCCCCCCCCCCCCGGTAGACCCCCCCCCGCCCCACAGGGTCCTGCTCCCTCAGGTGTGTCTCATGTAGACCCACCCCCCTTGGTTGAGCCTCTGGAGATCTCTTCTGACTCCTCTGGCCCAGCTGAGGGGGGTGACCCCGCCGCTGACGACACGGCGCCCACTCGCCGCTCTCCACGCTTGGAGACCTCCCCTGGTTTTCCGCCTCGGTCGTCTTCGCCGCCTCCGCAGCCTGCTGCTGTGGACTCTGGTGCTGCTGCGGGTGGTGACACTGGTGGTGCGGGTTCTGGGGGTGCTGAGACAGGGGGTGCGGGTTCTGGGGGTGCTGCGACAGGGGGTGCGGGTTCTGGGGGTGCTGAGACAAGGGGTGCAGGTTCTGGGGGTGCTGCGACTGGAGGTGCTGAGACTGGGGGTGCTGACACTGGGGGTGCTGCGAGTCCTAGTGGCAGTGGAGCCGTGGGTGACCCAACTGGAGGTCCTGGAGTTGGACAGCCTAGTCGACTTGAGACGCTCTCGCCGCAGCAGATTCGTGAGTGGATCGTTCAGCGAGGTCGTCCTGGTGGTGGAGGTTACGGCGTTACCGCTTCTGGAGCTGCTGGTGCTGGAGGTACTAGAGGTGCTGCTGGTGCTGGAGGTACTAGAGGTGCTGCTGGTGCTGGAGTTGCTGGAGCTGCTAGTCCTGGAGGTACTGGAGGTGCTGCTGGTGCTGGAGGTGCCGGAGCTACTAGTCCTGGAGGTGCTACTGGTGCTGGAGGTGCAGGAGCTGCTAGTCCTGGAGGTACAGCTGGTGCTGGAGGTGCTGGAGCTGCTGGCACTGGAGGTGCTCGTGCTGCTGGTGCTGGAGGTGCTGGAGGTGCTGCTGGTGCTGGAGGCGCTGGAGCTGGAGGTGCTGGAGGTACTGGAGCTACTGGTGCTGGAGGTGCTAGAGCTGGAGGTGCTGGAGGTACTAGAGCTGCTGGTGCTGGAGGTACTGGAGCTGCTGGTGCTGGAGGTGCTAGAGCTGGAGGTGCTGGAGGTACTGGAGCTGCTGGTGCTGGGGGTACTGGAGCTGCTGGTGCTGGAGGTGCTTGAGCTGCTGGTGCTGGAGGTGCTAGAGCTGGAGGAGCTGCTGGTGTTGGAGGTGCTGGAGCTGGAGGTGCTCGTACTGGAGGTGCTGGAGCTGCCGGAGCTGGTGGTGCTGCTGGTGCTGGAGGTGCTGGAGGTGCTGCTGGAGGTGCTGGGGGTACTGGAGCTGCTGGCACTGGAGGTGCTGGTGCTACTGGTGCTGGAGCTGCTGGTCATGGAGGTTCTCGTACTAGAGGTACTGGAGCTGCCGGAGCTGGTGGTGCTGCTGGTGCTGGAGGTGCTACTGGAGATGCTGGCACTGGAGGTGCTGGTGCTGCTGGTGCTGGAGGTGCTAGAGGTGCTGCTGGTACTGGAGGCGCTGGAGCTGGAGGTACTGGAGCTGCTGACGGTACTGGTACTGCCCCGCGCCGACCGTTTTTCTACGCGCAACCGCAGTCGTCCCTTCCACCGCCTGACTCAGCCCTTCGCCAGGTTCTTAGTCTCCCGTCTTACACTGGCCTCACTCCATCTCTCTTGTGTCCACCGACAGACCAGTCTCAGCCACAGCTACTGCCTGGCTCCCCGCTGCCTGCTCCTACTCCTCACACTGAGGTGACTGAGTCCTTGACTGAGCGTCGTGAGCCTGAGACTCGTGCTTCCACACCTGTTCGTGCTCGTCGTGTCGCCCGTCCTCGTCCTCCTGCTGTCCCAGTCACTCACGGTGTGGCACTTCGTCCTTCCTCTGTTCCACAGCGTGTTGTCCTGCCTGAGCCTCCCGCATCCTCTCTTCCGCACGTTCCTGACCCTGAGTCCGACCTTGCTCGTGCTGCCAGTCCTACTGTCACTCGTCTCCTCGCTACTGTCGTCACTAACCCTGACTTTGAGTCTACTGCTGCGTTTGCCCTAGTCACTGAGCTAGTCGACTTTGCAGCTAGGAGTCGTCTCGACTACGTCGCGAGTCTTGTTACTGAGTCTGAGTCTGTCTGTCCTCCGTCCGTCGGGGGTGAGCCTGCCCTTGGCAGAGACGTCCTTGAGGACAGACAGTTTGAGCTTGAGTGTCTTGCGGCCGTTTTACCTCGTTTCGCATCCATGCTGCTTTGCCCTGAGGGAGACCGGATGCACTTGACATCCCTACCCCGCGCTCTTACGCTGAGGCGATCGCGGGTGAGTCCTCCTCTCAGTGGCAGACAGCCGCGTGCGGCGCAGGGCAGAAACGCGGGCAGCAGCTGGGGCGCTGCGACGGGCGACGGGCATGGCGACGCGCGGGCCCCCAGGGCGCCGCGACGGGCGACGGGAGGGGGCGACGCGCGGGCCCCCAGGGCGCCGCGACTGGCGACGGGAGGGGGCGGCGCGCGGGCCCCCAGGGCGCCGCGACGGGCGACGGGCAGGGCAGTGCGCGGGCCCACGGGGCAGCGCGCGGGTCGACGGGGCAGCGCGCGCGGGTCCCCGGGGGCGACTCGCGGGTCGACGGGGGCAGCGCGCGGGTCGACGGGGAGGGACGCGCGGGTCCTCGGGGGCGGCGCGACGGTCGACGGGGGGGACGCGCGGGTCCCCGGGGTGACGCGTGAGGCAGGAAACCGCCGCGCGCCTCGGGGCGCACGGCGGGCAGAAAACCGCCACGCGCCCTGAGCGCGCGGCGGGCAGAAAACCGCCATGCGCCCCGAGCGCGTGGCGGGAAGAAAAAACGTCGCGCGCCTCAGGGCGCGCGACAGACAGGACAGCAGCGGAAGCAGGTGGGCCCACAGGCCAAGAGCGTACTCGCTCTGATAGCATGTAAGAATAGCAAGCAGAAAGTTAGAACAGAGAAGAGGGTTTGCACTAGCAGGCAGTTGAGTACATATAGGAAACCCTAATTTGGGCTATACTCGCTATAGAGTGCCCCACTGCAGGCTAGACAAATATCACATTCTGATAAGGGGTCAGCGGCGCATCAACCGTATTGTTGCGTGACACCCTCCCAACGTTGGAGCCGCCACTAGTGGCGGCGGCACGGATTGTGGCATCCAAACTTGCTTCGGCTTGAGATGGGTGTGCCCCACGAATTTGTGCACCTAAACGGTGGGACCTGATGGGCCCAACCACGCTGGGTGTTGCCGGGGTGGTATCTGTAAGAGGGATAAGGCAGGGGTTTTGGCGACGGGTTAATACTAATAAGGAATCCGGATCAGAGGGCAGCTAGTATAGCGGTACTGTTACGAGTTCATTATAAGTTACTTTGGCGGGACCACTTGTCACACGATGCATTGGCTGCATCGCAGGCCAATTTCCTCGGATTGAGTCCATCTAAGGGCGCGGAAAATCGCGCGAAACTGGGTTTGGCTGTTTTTCTGTCGTTCATTTGGTCGACCTTTTTTTTTTTTCGCGAACATCGACAAGATGGTCGTAGCCAAGTCGTCACCTTTTCGGCCATTTGGGGGTGCCCTTCAAATTTGACAAGTTTTGCTGGCTGTTGTGAGAGACGTGGTTGTTCCAACCACATGGTTCACAGTGGTCGTAGAAGGGGCGTGGGTGTCTACAGGTTGGGTCATTGCTAGACTAGTAGATGGCTTATGGTAGTTGTAGTTTATAGTAGGAGAAGGGCCTCAGATTGGTTTTTAGGTACCTTGAGCACTGAGTGTCCCTAGGAGTGTAATTCTGATTTTAAGTGTCGTCTGGTGTGAAACACTGATTATACATGGTTGTTTAAAAAAATTGGCTGATCATTCAGGGTTTTTAAAACTTCAACATTGATCTTGTACATTGTACAGAATGCGCATATCTGACAACAAAGCCCAAATTCAGCCACTACAGCAAAAAAGTCAGAGGCGCAGGGTGGTGTCAGGTGACTGAATGCTGACGGTGAAAACCTACGCGCCGCGAGAATCAAGAAATTTCTAGTTCCTGGGTCGAACGCGATACAACACTGATTCATCAGTGTCAGAAATCGCAAAACACTGAAATCTCATAGTCGAAACACTGAAAATACAGTGTCGTTAAAAATAAAACGCTGAAAGTTCAGGGTCACTTTTAAAAAAACACCATGAAAAATCAGGAAATCCGAGTAAAAATCCTGACTTCCGAGGCCCTGAGTAGGAGCCGTGTGTTTGAGCACGCTTTTGATGTAGAAACACTGAGGCAAAAATGCCCCATAATAGCCTAGTCCTCACTAGACTCAACTCGTTTTCCCAACCATCCCAAAGCGCCCTTTCATGAAGGCTGTGTGCGATGCTGGCGGGGCGTTACTCAAGGGGCGTAAGTTGCAGTTATAAGTGAATTGATGCGCGGTGCCGCATATTTAGGCACCAGCGCCATCATTAAATATCTGCCATACAATGGAAACTAATGCCCACAGTTTGCAATGGGTCATTGGTCAATTATGTCTTATTCAAAGTGTTGGAGACACCAAATTCTCAAAGAGCAAGTGGATGGGAACGATCCTTAGGGCGTGTGTCTTTTGGTGTAGACGTTCGAAACTAAGGTCGAACTTTTGCTGGTAACCGGCTTCGTAAATGGCGTTAGGGCTCGTTACGAGCCTCGCGAATTTTGGGGGATGATTTGGAAACCCGCCAGGACACTGAGCTCAGGTCGACCTCTCAATCGAATTTCCACGTGCACGTTTACCAAGTCGTGTGTTCTTCTACTCACGCGCGACGAAGCTGCGAATTTTGCGACACACACGAAGTACATTTTACCGTGTTACCGAAATCGGTCACGAACTACATCGTATTAGCCGAGTAACCTACGAAAGTAGGGCGCGACTCGCATGAGCACTGTATAAATTCGAACTTTGATTGTCAAACTTTGCTGTGCCATGTGCTTGTGCGAAGGGTTATGCTGCGATTCTACCTCCAAAACTCGAGATAGTCGACTACAAGTCGACAAGTGTTCAAATGTGTAAGTTCGAAAAAAAACTCATGAACTTTACAGTACACTCTGAAAGACACACACCCTTATTCAACTATGTCTTTTAGCAAAGAGGCCACATATTACTCATGGCAAGATTGCACATTGGGCAGTATGTCTCATTTACACCTGGTCAGGGCCTCAGATTCGCTTTAGGGCACCCTGAGCCCGCAGGGCGGAGGTTCTAAATAGACTAACGTCTACAGGGCATGGGGTGTAGCGACGCCCTGATTTCTCAGGGCAATTTTTTTTTACCCTGAGCCGTCATGGCATTTTTTTTCTAAGTGCAGTACATATATTTGAATCTTCTGTCCTGAATCTAAAACATATTGATGCAAGTTCACAGTTGAACTATGTCTTAGTGCCACCGTCAGGATTTGAACTCGGGTCTTACGGAAAAGGGAAAGACCGTTGCGCTAGATGCGCATATCATTAAGACAAACAAAAACGTACATGTTCTCTTCTTAGAGCCGACCTGTGTCTTAGTGCACACGAGGCGACTGTGTCAGAGGACTTGAAAAAAAAAAAACCCTGAAACCTCAAGGCAGGGGAGTGTAAAACACTCTGAATTCACATGATCATATACATCAATTACTCTGGAATTACACGACATCCATTACAAACACCCTGAAATCTCAGGGAAGGGGAGGTAGCATCACCCTGATATCATAGGCCCTGCATGTGGTTTTGACACCAAGGAAGTGGATGGCAATGGCCCTGATTCAAGATGTCATCTTCCACCAAGGCTAAACAATACACCAACTTGCCTTGCTTTAGAAACCTTAGCTGTCACCACTAGAAGTCTCTAAAAGACACTTCCTGTCAAACTTATATGCTATTGTCTGTGTAGGCTGTAGTGGGGTAGCCCATATGGGGTACAACACACTTAGGGTTTCCTACTTGTACCCACATAGCTGCTAGTTTCCATCATTCTCGTTTTCTATCTTTCACATGGTTTCAGAGCAGGTTCCCTAGTGGGAACGTTTTTTTTTCCTAAGGGCCCACCAACGATTTTCCTCCTGCGCTGCCCGAAGCGCACTGCCGCGCCTGCCTGCCCTGTAGTGCGCCTCGCGCCTGCCTCACCCGCGCCCTAGTGCGCCCTGCCTTACGCGCGCCTGCACTAAGCGCGCGTTCGCGCACCTGCCCTACCCGCGCCGTCGCGCGCCCGCCCTACCTGCAGCCGCCGTCGCGCGCCTGCCCTACCCTGCCGCCCGTCGCGGCCCAGCCCTACCTGCTCGTCGCGGCCCTGCCCTACCCGCCCGTCGATTCCCTGCCCTACCCGACGTCGCGGCCCTGCTCTACCCGCCCGTCGTGAGCCTGCCCTGCCGCCGCCCGTCGAGCGCCGGCCCTACCCGCCCGTCGAGCGCCTGCAGCCACCCGTCGGGCGCCTGCCCTACCCGCGCCTGTCGCGCGCCTGCCCTACCCGCCGCCGGTGGCACCTGCCCTACCCGCCCCTGGTGAGTACCTGCCCTACCCGCGCTACCCGCGCACCTGCCCTACAAGCGCGCTGCCGCGCCTGCCTGCCTGCCGAGCCGCGCCGTCCAGTCGAGCCGCGACGCCCAGCCGAGTCGCGCCGCCCAGCCGAGCCGCGCCGCCCTGCCCTACTGAGCCGCGCTGCCCTGCCCGCGCTGCTCCTACTGCTACAGCTGTTACTGCTGCTACTGCTGCCTCTGCTCCTACTGCTGCTACTGCCGCCATGGCTAGCCCTACTGTTCTTACCTTCGAACGTAGTGGCAGTCTCAGTGGAGTTTCTGGCGGTGGCCAGATGCAGCTCCAGCGACGTCAGCGCGAGTCCCTCACGCCCCAGCAGCTTCGTGAGTGGTACGCTAGTTGGGGTTGTGGCGGCGGCCGTGGTGGCAGTCGCCCTGGAGCTGGTCAGTCGGGCGTTTCTGGCGGTGGACAGATGCAGCTGCAGCGGCGTCCACGCGAGACCCTTACGCCCCAGCAGCTTCATGAGTGGTACGCTCAGAGTAGAGGGTCTCGGAGTACTGTTCGCTGCACCTGGCCACGTTCACCCGAGCGCCTGGCTCGAGCCTATACACACTGACTATTGCGTCCCCTCAGGTAGCTGCGTCTGCGTCTGTGTCAGGTCAGCTAGCGCCCCCCTGCTCGTGTCGCGCTCTGTCGCACCAGACCCTCCTTTGGCACCACCGTCTTGGTCACCCCTCGTTGCAGCGCCTTTGTGGCATGCACCGACGTTTCCTTGACTCTGGACTTCCAGAGACTCTGCCTCCTCTCCCACCCTCGCTTACCCCTCCCTGCCTTCCATGTGTCGAGGGGCGGCAGCGCGCCGCTCCTCACTCCTCCTCGTTTCCCCCGACGACTGCTCCCCTGCAGACCCTCCACATGGACGTGTGGGGCCCAGCCCGCGTCCGTGGACAGGACCGCGCGCGATACTTTTTGCTGGTCGTGGACGACTACACGCGTTACACCACGGTCTTCCCCTTGCGCACCAAGGGTGAGGTCCCTGATGCTTTGATCCCTTGGATCCGCGCTGTCCGTCTCCAGCTCCGCGAGCGATTCGAGACGGACCTTCCCGTCTTGCGTCTGCACTCTGACAGAGGTGGTGAGTTCGCCTCTGACTTTCTGCGGGACTTTTGTCGTGGGGAGGGCATTCGCCAGACGTTCACGCTTCCGGCCTCACCGCAGCAGAATGGGGTTGCTGAGCGCCGCATTGGCTTAGTCATGGAGGTCACTCGTACCTCCATGGTCCATGCGGCTGCCCCCCCATTTTCTGTGGCCGTTTGCGGTCCGATACGCTGCGCATCAGCTCAACCTCTGGCCCCGTGTCTCCTTGCCGGAGACCTCGCCCACACTGCGGTGGACGGGGAAGGTTGGCGATGCTTCAGTGTTTCGGGTCTGGGGTTCTCGTGCCTTTGTCCGCGATACTACCGCGGACAAGCTCTCCGCCCGCGCTATTCCCTGCGTCTTCCTTGGCTTTGTCCCTGACGCGCCTGGCTGGCAGTTTTACCACCCCACCTCGCGCCGAGTCCTGCCCTCTCAGGACGTCACGTTCGACGAGTCGGTTCCCTTTTACCGTCTCTTCCCCTACCGCACTGCCCCTCTCCCCCCCCCCGCCGCTCTTCCTTGCACCAGGTCCTCCTCCGGTAGACCCCCTCCCCCCTCAGGGTCCTGCTCCCTCAGGTGTGTCTCAGGTAGACGCTGTCGAGCCTGTCGAGGTAGCGGTTGACTCTGGTGCTGCTACTGGGGGTGGTGCTGCTGGGGGTGCTGAGCCTGAGCGTGCGGAGCCTGGGGGTGCTGACCCTGAGCGTGCGGAGCCTGGGGGTGCTGAGCCTGAGCGTGTGGAGTCTGGGGGTGCTGAGCCTGGGGTTGCTGAGCCTGGGGGTGCTCAGCCTGGGGGTGCTGAGTCTGAGGATACTGTGCCTGCGGTTGCTGAGACTGGGGGTGCTGAGTCTGCTGGAGTTCCTGCAGGTGCCTCGTCTCGGCGGGAGCCTCTCTCTCCCCCGCAGCTGCGCGAGTGGTTTGCTCGCCGCTGGAGACTCCAGCGAGGAGCTGCTGGAGCTGGGGGGCCTGCCGCTGGAGCCCCTGGAGCTGGGGCTGCTGGTGCTACTGGAGCTGGACGTGCTGCCGGCGTTGGAGCTGGAGCTGCTGGAGTTACTGGAGCCACTGGTCCCGGAGGTGCTCGTACTGGAGGTACTGGCGCTGCTGGAGCTGGTGCTGCTGCTGGAGCTGGAGGTACTGCTGGTGTTGGAGCTGCTGGAGGTGCTGGAGCCGCTGGTCCCGGAGGTGCTCGTACTAGAGGTACTGGAGCTGCTGGAGCTGGTGGTGCTACAGGAGTTGGAGCTGGAGGCGCTGGAGCTGTTGCTGCTAGAGGTGCTGCTGGAGCTGGAGCTGCGGGAGGTGTTGGAGCTGGTGGTGCTGCAGGAGCTGGAGCTGGAGACCCTGGAGCTGGGGGTACTGGTGCTGTCTCTGCTGGTTCTGGAGGCGCTGCGCGGCCGCGGCCGTACTTCGTTCCACTCCTTCAGCAGGTTCTTGGTCTCCCGCCTTCTACTGGCCTTACTCCTCCCTTACTGTGTCCACCGCCTGACCAGTCGCAGTCGCAGTTACACCCAGCCTCCCCACTGCCTGGTCCTTCTCCTTACACTGGGCCGACCGGAGGTCTTGCGGAGCGTCGTGAGCCTGAGTCTCGTCCTGCGTCGCCTGTTCGCGCTGTTCGCTCTGGTCGTCGTGTTCCGCGTCAGCGTCCTCCTCCTGTCCCCGGCACGCACCAGATGGCACTTCGTCCTTCCTCTGTTCCACTGCATGTCCCTCTGCCGTCTCCTCCTGCGTCCTCTCTTCCTGACGTCTCTGAACCGCCGTCAGACCTTGCTCATGCTGCCAGTCCTACTGTCACTCGTCTTCTAGCTACTGCTGTCACTGGCCCTTCGTTTGAGTCCACTGCTGCGTCTGCCCTAGTTGCTGAGCTTGTTGACTTTGCTGCCACCTGTCGTCTAGACTACGCTGCTAGTCTTGTTGCTGAGTCTGAGTCTGTCTGTCCTCCGTCCGTCGGGGGTGAGTGTGCTCTCGGCACGGACGTCCTTGAGGACAGGCAGGAGGGGTTTGAGTGTTTTGCCGCTGCTTTACCTCATATCGTGTCCATGCTGCTTGTACCTGAGGGAGACCCGGATGCACCAGACATCCCGACCTCGCGCTCTTACGCAGAGGCGATTGAGGGTCCCTACTCCTCTCAGTGGCAGACAGCCATGGACGCAGAGATGGCTTCCTGGAAGTCCACAGGCACCTACGTCGACGAGGTTCCCCCACCCGGGGCGAACATCGTCAGTGGCATGTGGATTTTCAGGGTGAAGCGGCCGCCGGGTTCTCCGCCTGTCTTCAAGGCGTGTTACGTTGCACGAGGCCTTAGTCAGCGAGAGGGAGTTGACTTCTTCTAGACCTTCTCCCCTACCCCGAAGATGACCACTCTTCGGGTGCTGCTGCACGTCGCCGCTCAGCGTGACTACGAGCTTCACTCTCTTGACTTCAGCATAGCCTTCCTACAGGGCAGCCTGCACGAGGAGATCTGGCTGCGCCGCCCACCTGGCTTCACTGGGTCGTTTCCTGCTGGTACCCAGTGGAGCCTCCGGCGGCCAGTCTACGGTCTCCGCCAGGCGCCCCGAGAGTGGCACGACACACTGAGGGCGACTTTTGCGGCTCTTGGGTTTGCTCCTTCCACTGCTGACCCGTCGCTGTTTCTACGCACCGACACCTCTCTGCCGCCGTTCTACGTCCGCGTGTATGTCGACGACTTGGTCTTTGCTACTGCTGACACTGAGGGACTCGCCCACGTGAAGTCGGAGCTGCAGAAGAGACACGCGTGCACAGACCTGGGTGAGCTGCGCAGCTATCTTGGCTTGCAGATCACCCGGGACAGAGCACAGCGCGCCATTACCTAGACTCAGTCACACATGGTGCAGCAGGTCCTTCAGCGCTTCGGCTTCACGTACTCCTCGCCACAGTCCACTCCTCTGCCTACTCGCCACTCGCTCTCAGCTCTGCCTTCGGATGAGTCCGTAGAGCCGAGTGGCCCGTATCCAGAGCTTGTGGGCTGCCTCATGTACCTGATGACCTGCACTCGACCTGACCTTGCCTACCCTCTTAGCATCCTGGCACGCTATGTTGCTCCTGGGAGACACCGGAAGGAGCACATGGATGCCGCTAAGAGGGTGTTGCGCTACTTGTGCAGTACGTCGGGCATGAGGCTCGTGCTTGGAGGACGGGCTCGAGTTGTCCTCACTGGTCACGCAGACGCTTCCTGGGTTGACGACTTGGCTACGCAGCGGTCGCCACAGGGTTACACTTCCAGTCTTGGCTCCGGCTCTGTTTCGTGGCGGTCTACCCGCTCGTCTTCTGTTCTCAGCTCCAGCTGTGAGGCTGAGATCTGCGCAGGGCCCATGGCTGCACAGGAGTTACGCTGGCTCACCTACCTGCTGACCGACCTCGGAGAGCCGCCTCGTTCTCCTCCAGTTCTGTACGTCGACAACAAGGCCATGATTGCCTTGTGTCAGGAGCACAGACTGGAGCACAGAACGAAGCACATCGCTCTGCGCTACTTCCTTGCTCGAGAGTTGCAGCAGCGTGGTCAGCTTTGTCTTGCTTACGTGGCCACTCGGGCCAACACTGCTGATATCTTCACCAAGGCACTTCAGCCTTGTGATCATCAGCGTTTCTGTACTGTTCTAGGCCTTGTGCCCACTTGGCCTCACTTGCTCACTTCTTGACTTTGCTTGTACTGTGATCTCTATACATATACCTGCATGCTTACACTTGCTAGGTTGTGATCACTGTATTGCTTGTTCTCCTTTATATAACTGTGCATGTGAACTGGCCTTGTGGCCATTTGCTTGTGCTCAGAATGCGTGGTGACTTCGTGATCCACCCTGAGCTTGCTTTGCTTTTCTTGACTGGTCTTGTGACCTCTTGTTCTCCCCCACTTTGCCTATGGGGGTGTGTCAAACTTATATGCTATAGTCTGTGTAGGCTGTAGTGGGGTAGCCCATATGGGGTACAACACATTTAGGGTTTCCTACTTGTACCCACATAGCTGCTAGTTTCCATCATTCTCGTTTTCTATCTTTCACACTTCCACCTTAGCAAATGTGTTTAGAATTGTGGGACTATGTGAAGAAATGATTTCACCCTTATCCATACCACATGGATGTTGCCCATCACACTCACCTCCTCTTAAATGCTACCCTGACAACCTATTTTTTTCACATCACTAAGGGGCATGTGAGGTGAGCAATATCCCCAACCCCAAACAACAACATGGCTTGCAGTTTACAGTCCGACTTTTTATAGTTGCCACCCCATGATACTGCTCGCAGGTTTGTGAATCTTGACATATTGTGTTTCACCGTAAGTTCTCATTTTACTGCTCCATGAAAGATTGTTATCGTGCCTGACGATAATTCGTACTATGTCGGTCTGGTATCTACTCACAATTCGACGCTCAACCTACGTAATCTCTACAAACATCTATGCCATAGTTATGCAACGCTCAACCTACGTAATCTCTACAACCATAAACATCTATGCCATAGTTATGCATTGTTCATTCGTGTCTGCAACCGGAACCAAATCTCGTATTCTAAGTTCCCCGCCTAGCTAGGTGCCGTGCTAGGTTATTGCTTCATTGTTTGCTCATTAGTTGTAATCGCAACGTTATTAAATTACACACTACATTCATTTAGAACTCATTACACTTGGTATCAGTGCTACTTTCCTACCATCGTCCCCTGTATAGAATCCCAAACATATGTTACATCCATGCGCCTATAATCAAACTAGTGTCTTTATATCCAGTTGCCAATTATAAGTCCACCCAAGATTTGGACCATCTTTATTAAGCCCACCCCCATGGTTCCTTCTACAATCCCATGCATCTACACTATGTTAGAAAGAAGAAGTGTTGAACTAGAAACAAGTGAGAGTACAAATATGCAAACCTAGAGTTGTGAACCCCCTATAGGCTAACCCACTGTAGCCTACAATAATGTAACCCATATAACATTTGACACACCCCCATAGGCAAAGTGGGGGAGAACAAGGGGTCACAAGACCAGTCAAAGCAAAGCAAAGCAAAGCAAGCTCAGGGTGGATCTCAAGGATACCACACAAATTCCGAGCACAAGCAAGTGGTCACAAGACCAGTTCACATGCAGTTTGATAATATAACAAGAGGTACAGTGATCACAACCTAGCAAGTGTAAGCATGCAGGTATATATATAAGGATCACAGTACAAGCAGAGTCAAGAAGTGAGCAAGTGAGGGAGAGTAGGCACAAGGCCTAGAACAGTACAGAAACGCTGATGATCACAAGGCTGAAGCGCCTTGGTGAACACATCAGCAGTGTTGGCCCGAGTGGCCACGTAAGTAAGACGAAGCTGACCACGCTGCTGCAGCTCTCGAGCAAGGAAGTAGCGCAGAGCGATGTGCTTCGTTCTGTGCTCCAGTCTGTGCTCCTGACACAAGGCAAGGGCGGCCTTGTTGTCGACGTACAGCACTGGAGGAGAACGAGGCCGCTCTCCCAGGTCGGTCAGCAGGTAGGTGAGCCAGCGTAGCTCCTGGGCAGCCATGGCTGTGGCGTAGATCTCAGCCTCACAACTGGAGCTGAGAACAGAGGAAGAGCGTGTAGAGCGCCAGGAAACAGAGCCAGAGCCAAGGCTGAAGGTGTAACCCTGAGACGACCGCTGCGTAGCCTGGTCGTCAGCCCAAGAAGCGTCTGAGTGTCCAGTGAGGACAACGTCGCGCCGTCCTCCAAGCACAAGCCCCATGCCCGACGTACTGCACAAGTAGCGCAACACCCTCTTAGCAGCATCCATGTGCTCCTTCTGGTGACGGCCAGGAGCGACATAGCGTGCTAGGATGCTAAGAGGGTATGCAAGGTCAGGTCGAGTGCAGGTCATCAGGTACATGAGGCAGCCCACAAGCTCTGGATACGGGCCACTCGGCTCTACGGACTCATCCGAAGGCAGAGCTGAGAGCGAGTGACCGGTAGGCAGAGGAGTGGGCTGAGGCGAGGAGTACGTGAAGCGGAAGCGCTGAAGGACCTGCTGCACCATGTGTGACTGAGTCAAGGTGATGGTGCGCTGTGCTCTGTCCCGGGTGATCCGCAAGCCAAGATAGCTTGTCAGCTCACCCAGGTCTGTGCACGTGTGTCTCTTCTGCAGCTCCGACTTCACGTGGGCGAGTGCCTCAGTGTCAGCAGTAGCAAAGACCAAGTCGTCGACGTACACGAGAACGTAGAACGGCGGCAGAGTGGTGTCGGTGCGTAGAAACAGCGACGGGTCAGCAGTAGAAGGAGCAAACCCAAGAGCCGCAAGCGTAGTCCTCAGTGTGTCGTGCCACTCACGGGGTGCCTGGCGGAGACCGTAGACTGGCCGCCGGAGGCTCCACTGGGTACCAGGAGGAAACGAACCAGTGAAGCCAGGTGGGCGGCGCAGCCAGATCTCCTCGTGCAGGCTGCCCTGTAGGAACGCAGTGCTGAAGTCAAGAGAGTGGAGCTCGTAGTCACGCTGAGCAGCGACGTGCAGCAGAACCCGAAGAGTGGTCATCTTCGGGGTCGGGGAGAAGGTCTGGAAGAAGTCAACTCCCTCTCGCTGACTGAAGCCTCGTGCAACGTAACGCGCCTTGAAGACAGGCGGAGACCCCGGCGGCCGCTTCACCCTGAAAATCCACATGCCACTGACGATGTTCGCCCCAGGTGGGGGAACCTCGTCGACGTAGGTGCCTGTGGACTTCCAGGAAGCCATCTCTGCGTCCATGGCTGTCTGCCACTGAGAGGAGTAGAGACCCTCCATCGCCTCTGCGTAAGAGCGTGGGGTCGGGATGTCTGGTGCATCCGGGTCTCCCTCAGGGGCAATCAGCATGGACACGAGATGAGGTAAAGCAGCAGCAAAGCACTCAAACTCCTCCTGTCTGTCCTCAAGGACGTCCGTGCCAAGAGCACACTCACCCCCGACGGACGGAGGACAGACAGACTCAGACTCAGCAACAAGGCTAGCGGCGTAGTCTAGACGACAGGCGGCAGCAAAGTCAACAAGCTCAGCGACTAGAGCAGACGCAGCAGAGGACTCAAAGGAAGGGTCAGTGACAACAGTGGCAAGGAGACGCGCGACAGTAGGACTGGCAGCACGAGCAAGGTCTGACGGCGGGTCAGCAACGTCAGGAAGAGAGGACGCAGGAGGAGACGGCAGAGGGACACGCTGTGGAGTAGTGGAAGGACGCAGGGTCATATAGTGAGTGCCAAGGACAGGAGGAGGACGCTCACGCGGAACACGACGACCAGTGCGGGCAGCGCGGACAGGCGACTCTGGACGAGACTCAGGAGACGCAGGACTAGACTCAGGCGACAGAGGACAAGACTCAGGCTCACGACGCTCCGTAAGACTACCCGTCGGCGCAGTGTAAGGAGAAGGAGCAGGCAGCGGAGAGGCAGGCTGTAACTGTGACTGCGACTGGACAGACGGTAGGCTCAGTAGGGGAGGAGAAGGACCAGTAGAGGGCGAGAGACCAAGGACCTGCTGAAGGAGCGGAACGTAGTACGGCCGCGGCCGCTCAGCACCTCCAGCTCCAACCCCCTCAGCAGGCCCAGTCCCAGCAGCTCCAGTACCTCCAGTACGAGCACCTCCAGGACCAGTGGCTCCAGCAGCTCCAGCAGCACCAGCACCAGCAGCACCTCCAGCAGCGCCAGCAACACCAGCACCAGCAGCACCTGCAGCAGCGCCAGCAGCACCGCCAGCAGCAGCAGCACCTCCAGCAGCTCCAGCACCAGTAGCACCTCCAGCAGCGCCAGTAGCACCGCCAGCAGCAGCAGCACCTCCAGCAGCTCCAGCAGCACCAGCACCAGCAGCACCTCCAGCAGCGCCAGCAGCACCGCCAGCAGCAGCAGCACCTCCAGCAGCTCCAGCACCAGCAGCACCTCCAGCAGCTCCAGCAGCACCAGCACCAGCAGCACCTCCAGCAGCGCCAGCAGCACCGCCAGCAGCAGCAGCACCTCCAGCAGCTCCAGCACCAGCAGCACCTCCAGTAGCGCCAGCAGCACCGCCAGCAGCTCCAGCACCAGCAGCACCTCCAGCAGCGCCAGTAGCACCGGCACCAGCAGCACCTCCAGCAGCGCCAGCAGCACCGCCAGCAGCTCCAGCACCAGGGTCCGTGACACTAGGAGCGCCACTCCGGAGACTGCAGCGCCGAGCGTACCACTCTCGGAGCCGCTCGGGAGAGGGCAGCTCCCGCCTAGGAGGGGAAGCACGAGCACCAGCTCCAGCAGCGCTCCTAGCTCCAGAAGCACCCCTCCTGAGGCTGCAGTACTGTAAGTACCACTCACGCAGCTGCTGTGAGGAGAGAGCTCCCCCAGGTGTAGCACTCCCAGGCTCAGCACCCCCAGACTCAGCACCCCCAGACTCAGTACCCGCAGGCTCCGCACCCCTAGGCTCAGCACCCCCAGGCTCAGCACCCCCAGACTCCGCAACCCCAGGCTCCGCATCCCCAGGCTCCGCACCCCCAGGCTCCGCACGCTCAGGCTCAGCACCCCTAGCAGGACGAGAGTCGACAGCTACCTCGACAGGCTCAACCGGGTCTACCTGGGACACACCTGAGGGAGCGGCACCCTGAGGGGGGAGGGGGTCTACCACAGCAGCACCTGGCGCGAGGAAGAGAGGCGGGGGGGGGAGCGGGGCAGTGCGGTAGGGGAAGAGGCGGTAGTAGGGCACCGACTCGTCAAAAGTGACGTCCTGAGAGGGCAGGACACGGCGCGAGGTGGCGTGGTAAAACTGCCAACCAGACGCGTCCGGGACAAAGCCAAGGAAGACACAAGGAACAGCGCGGGAGGAGAGCTTGTCCGCGGACGTATCGCGGACAAAAGCTCGAGATCCCCAGACCCGGAAACGCGACGCATCGCCAACCTCTCCCGTCCACAGCAGTGTGGGCGAGGTCTCCGGCAAGGAGACACGGGGCCAGAGGTTGAGCTGATGCGCAGCGTACCGGACCGCAAACGGCCACAGAAAGTGGGGGGCAGCCGCATGGATCAAGGAGGTACGAGCGACCTCCATGACCAAGCCAATGCGGCGCTCAGCAACCCCATTCTGCTGTGGAGAGGCCGGAAGCGTGAACGACTGGCGGATGCCGTGCTCCGCACAGTAGGCGCCAAGAGGTCGGAGGAGAACTCACCACCTCTGTCAGAGTGCAGACGCAGGACAGGAAAGTCCGAGTGGAACCGCTCGCTGAGCTGGAGACGAGAAGCGCGGATCCAAGGGATCAAAACATCAGGGACCTCACCCTTGGTGCGCAAGGGGAAGACCGTGGTGTAACGCGTGTAGTCGTCAACAACGATCAGGAAGTACCTCTCCTGACCCTGTCCACGGACGCGGGCTGGGCCCCACACGTCTATGTGGAGCGTCTGCAAGGGAGCAGTCGTCGGGGGAAACGAGGAGGAGTGAGGAGCGGCGCGCTGCCGCCCCTCGACACAGGGAAGACAGGGAGGAGCAGGAGAGGGTGGGAGGGGAGGGAGTACCCGGGGAAGACCAGAGACAAGGTACCGTTTGTGCATGCCACGAAGGCGCTGCACTGACGGGTGACCAAGGCGGTGGTGCCAGAGGAAGGTCTCGTGTGCTAGAGAGCGACACGAGCAGGGGGCCGACAGCTGACCTGAAGCAGACGCAGACGCAGCTACCTGAGGGGACTCAGTGGTCAGTGTGTACAGGTCCGACCCCGGCTGCCGAGTGAAGGTAGCCAGGTGACGGCCCGTCCGAGCACACGTGCAGTGTGTCACGCGCTCGTAGGCAGGGGTGAACTGGTGGACACCCCCGTCCTGGAGCGCACAACCCGCCACCAAGTTCGTAGAGAACGAGGGGAGGTGGAGACCTGACAGTGTGCCCGACGCGCAGGACAAGGAAGGACAGTGGAGGAGGTCGCAATGACCGGACCCCCAGAGGGGTCAGCAAGGGAGACAGCAACTGGCCGAGCAAGCTGCTCAAGGGCAGTGCGGTCACGAAAGAAACAGCGAGAAGCACCTGAGTCCAGTGTGAAGGTGTGCAGTGCCTCAGTAGACTCAGTACCAGAGGGGGCAGACTCACTAGCACCTAGAGCAGCAGCCTCACCAGCACCTGGGGCAGCAGACACGCGAGTACGTGGAGCGGCAGCCTCACCAGCACCTAGGGCAACAGACGCACTAGCACCTAGAGCGGCAGCCTCACTGGTCCGAATGCCCGGGTCGGGCGGAACACGCAGGTACTGATCACCCTCTCCACTAGTAGACAACACATACATGGCAGTGAGAATAGCATCAAAGTCAAGAGCATAGATATCAATGTTCTTCTTCATCAGGTCAGCCCAGCGGGGCAGCTCAGTGGCAGCAGGGAACTGAGTGCGCCAAGCGTCGTCAAGGCGGGAGAAGCAGCGCTGCGTGGTGTGCGCCCTCCCACACGTCTGGCAAGTGCGGTCACCAGTGCGGATGACGTACGTGTAGCTAAGGCCACCCCCCCCCCCCCCCCCCCCCCCCGTGCTGAGAGTACCACTCACGAAGCTCCTGGGACGACGGAGTGTGCTGCTGGCTCTGGCCACCGCCAGCGCCTCCACGACCACCACCGCCGCCGCCACCACCTCGACCACCACCGCCCCTGCCGCCTCCGCGTCCACCGCCACCCCAACCACCGCCCCCACCCCGGCCACCTCCTCCGCAGCTGCCGCCACCACCCCCACCGCTGCCACTAGCCCCTCCAGTCCCGCCACCGCCCCCACCGCCGCCTCCCCCGCCGTCACCTCCACCTCCCTTGCCCCCTTTGCCCTTGCCGCTGCGGCGCCAGCTCGGAGCGGACGCAGTCCCGACCTGCTCAGTACCAACGAGGTCGACAGCAGCAGCAGAGGCGACAGAGGGGAGAAGGGGGGAAGGGGAACACCCCTCGAAGAAAGGGGTGCGGGGGTCGCCACGAGAGGCAGCTACAGCGACTATGCTAGTCTCAGCTGCAAGCAGTTCCTTCTCGAGCAGGTCAACGGTGAGCTCAGTGGGGCAGCGAGCGAGGAAGTGGTCCCTGACCAAACGAAGAGAGTCAGGGAGACGGTTGACCAGGTGGTAGAGAGTGAGCCAGAGCGGGGGGGGGTGGGTGGCAAGAAACTCAGCGGGCATAGCGGCACGGAAGCGGGCCTCACTAGTGCGGAGGTGCGTGATGAGGTCAGCGACTGTGGAGAAAGCGGACAGGTCGGGGAACAGGTAGGGGAGCGAGAGACGGCCTAGCGCAGCAGAGGCAGGTGAGGAGTAGCGTGCCACTACAGCAGTGTACAGTGCCTGCGCAGTCTTGTGCTGGCTAAAGTGCTCACGCTCATCGATCGGCAGGGAGTTGCGAATAGCGAAGCGTGTGTGGGCGTCACGAGTCTGCCACTGTGAACGGGAAGTACTGTCAGCAGTAGCAGCAGGGGCAGCAGCATGGCCTAGCGCGTGATCATACAGTGAGATATCCTCCTTGGCAGTGAGCTGGAGGAATAGGGGCAGGTCATCGAGCCAGGTCTCAAACTTCAGTGGGCGGCCCTCAGCATCGAAAGCTAGCACAGCAGGGCTAGCCATAGTAGCAGTAGGAGCAGTAGCAGTAGCAGTAGCAGTAGGAGCAGTAGTAGTTGGTGGGGCACAGTAGGGCGGCGCGGCTCGGTTCGGGCGGCGCGGCTCGGTTCGGGCGGCGCGGCTCGGTTCGGGCGGCGCGACTCGGTCGGGCGGCGCGGCTCGGTTCGGACTACGCGGCACGGCGCAACTGTGGGCCTACGTGTGGGTGGGTGTAGCGGGTGGGTCGCGGCCGTGCGTGGGCTGTAGTCGCGCGCGGGCGGCTGCCTAAGAGGGCGTCGCGGCGGTCTACGGGCGGGGCTGCAACGCTCTGAACGGCGAGGTGGGCGGCTGACGGGCGGCTAGCGGGCTGCTCGTCGGCGGCACTGGTCCTCGCGGGCGGCTAACGATCGGCGCGCGCGCAGATAAGGCCGCGCGCGGGCTGCTAGCGGGCGACGCGCGCTAAAGAAAAAGAGGCCGCGTGCGGCACTAGTGAGCTGCGCACGGGCAGTAGGAAACAGCGAGGCGCACGAGGGCGCACTAGGAGAAAGGCGCTCGAGGGCGCTTCTAGCGGAACGGTGGGCCCTTAGGTAAGCGATCCTAGGTCTAAACCTACGCTCTTAATACCATGTTAGAAAGAAGAAGTGTAGAACTAGAAACAAGTGAGAGTACAAATATGCAAACCTACAGTTGTGAACCCCCTATAGGCTAACCCACTGTAGCGTACAATAATGTAACCCATATAACATTTGACACACTATTCATTTCAAGATTTTTTTAGAAATCCTAATCAATTTTGTTACTAACCACATGAATTTTTATATACCGTACTATGCCTAGAACCCCTACTCTAGTAGTCATCGCCTGCAACGACGGGATCCCTACTCTAGTAGTCGTTGCCCTCAGCGGACGAGTCATCCAGGTCCTCGTAAAAAAGAACGGGATCCGTAGTCGTTGCCCTCAGCGGACGAGTCATCCAGGTCCTCGTAAAAAAGAACGGGATCCGTACTCTAGTCATTGTTCCTGAAGAAGCAATCCGCCATCTCTTCATCGTAGTCAACAAGTTCATTCGACGCCTTCTTTGTTGTAGTCGGAGGGTTCTCTCGAGTTAGAAGCTACGAGGCCATCTTAGTCGTAGTCAACAAGTTCTCTCGAGCAGCGCACTTCATCCCCACGCACGACAAGGTCACAGTAGAGGAAGTTGCAACACTGTTCGTGTATAACGTAGTCCGATTGCACGAAGTTTTTGGACAAGAAGTTGAGCATGACCCGCATATAACAACACGCAGAAGTAGTCCACAGTCATGCCACCGTTTTTCGCACTTTGCGGCCAGCACCCAAATGTCTCCACTCCTATCGATCACACACCCATGGTCCCTCGTGCGGACAACTTCCATCAGCATCTCACCTTCATTTATGAGCATGTGAGGGAGCACCTTGAGCTCGATAATGCCTTCATGGCAATATTATCCAATCCCCAACCGAGTTTCTTCGCACATTTCGCAAATACTTCCTTTGCCATAGGCTTCCGCCATGTTTCATCCTCGACTTAGTCGACCCCGCTAATCCTTACCGGATTCATTCTAAGGGGCATAACAACACCTGCCTACTGCACTTTGTTGAAGCACACATAGCACACAATAAGGAAGAGAATAGGTTGAAACTCGAATTAGATTTTTTTTCATATTTTTTTTTCAGGAGGAGAAATTGCAATATACCATGCTAAAAACATAATCCATCCATCCTAACCATGCTTGAAGGCCTATGTATAGCACACCGTATCCTCGCAGAAACCTCTTCGGTGATTCAATTTCTAGGTGCCTAAAATTTTGCAACATGCTCGTTCAGAAATTTATTGCACCGTTGGCACATTTTAGTCCCGTCGGAATCACATCAGTGCAGCTTTGGCACTTCTGTTGCTTTGGGCTTGTTGAAGTTTCAGACCTGCCCTGTCAAGTGTGGTAGGGCTCAACGGGGTGCCTTGTTCTCCCAAAACTTGAGAAACCTTTTGAGTTGAATTGCCCTGTAAGATCCGAGACCACTCATGACTGGAATGTCATTCTCGCCGGATTCGATCGCACTCTTGACCGGAGTTGGTGTGTGAAAGAACTCAACGCATCGAGGGGATAAAGCAGCTGCTGCCGCACCTTCTCTCACCTTCTCGTGAATGCCATTAGAATATTGCCGCAACTCCTTATGCGTAAGAGTAGCACGACGTCGTAGCTTGTTTTCTTTTAGCATCGTGATACTGTTTGGAAGGCCAATTATTGTAGGATCCGTCGTTATACTGTTATAGGCGTCAACAATCCCGGCCTTGTTGTCATTTAGAAATCTAGGAAGTGTGTATTTCTTGAATGAATCTGTAGTCGTGAAAAAGACGGGCATTTCTTCACAATCCACCATTGTAAAAATATATATTCCTTTGAAATCCGACGATCCAAATTTGAAGTATGCCTTCATCGTAGCCTCCCGTGATAAGCATAAAATTTTGCTGCCTAAATGTCAAGATAGAACGGCGGCAGAAACAGCAAAGGGTCAGCCGTCGAAGGAGCGAAACCAAGAGCCGCAATCGTAGTCCTCAGTGTGTCGTGCCACTCACGGGGCGCCTGCCGCAGACCGTACACTGGCTGCCGGAGGCTCCACTGGGTACCCTCAGGAAACGACCCAGTGAAGCCACGAGTGCGGCGCAGCCAGATCACCTCATGAAGGCTGCCCTGCAGGAAGGCTGTCGAGAAGTCGAGGGAGGGCAGCTCGTAGTCACGCTGTGCTGCAACGTGCAGTAACACCTGAAGATTGATCATCTTTGGGGTGGGTGAGAAGGTCTGGAAGAAGTCGACCCCCTCACGCTGACTGAAGCCTCGTGCAACGTAACACGCCTTGAAGGCAGGCGGAGAAACCGGTGGCCGCTTCACCCGGAAAATCCACATGCCATCGACTATGTTCGCCCCAGGTGCGGGAACTTCGTCGACGTAGGTAGCTGTGGACTTCCAGGAAGCCATCTCTGCGTCCATGACTATCTGCCACTGAGAGGAGTACGGACCCGTGATCGCGTCTGCGTAAGAGCGCGGGGTCGGGATGTCCAGTGCATCCGGGTCTCCCTCAGGGCAAAGTAGCGTGGACGCGAGATGAGGTGCAGCGGTCGATAGGCACTCCAGCTCAAACTGTCTGTCCTCAAGAACGTCACAGCTAAGGACAAGCTCACCCCCGACGGACGGAGGACAGGCATGGTCAAGAACAAGACTTACAGCGTAAGGTGGCACAGAGCAGCAAAGTCAACAAGCTGAGCGACCAAGGAAGACGCATCAGGAGACGAAAAAGCAGGGTCAGTAACAACTATGGCAAGAAGACGAGTGACAGTCGGATTGACAACACGAACAAGGTCAAACTCAGGGTCAGGAACGTGAGGAAGACAAGACGCAGGAGGCGACAGCAGGACAACACGCTGTGGAACAAGGGAAGGACGAAGTGCCATGATGTGCCAGGAGGAGGACAAGGACGGGCGGCACGACGAGTACGGACAGGCGTGACAGGACGCGACGCATGCTCTCTACTCTCAGTGAAGGACTCTATCACCGCAGTGTAAGGAGCAGGAGCAGGCAGTGGGGAGTGATGGAGTAACTGTGGCTAAGACTGGTTAGGCGGTGGGAACAGTAACGGAGGAGTAGTGCCAGCAACAGGGAACTCAGTAATAGCAGGCGGGAGACTGAGAAGGTGACGGAGCGCAGACGGCTGCTGCTGAGTGGTCGCACCCCCAGAACCTCCAGCTCTAGTAGTAACAGCACCCCCAGTACCAGCACCTCCAGCTCCACGACCAGGGCTGCCCCACCGGACAGCCCACTCACGAAGCTGCTGCGGCGAGAGCAACTCCTGCCGACTAGCACCACCATCTCCAGTACCTCCAGTAGCACCTCCAGTACCTCCAGCTCCAGTAATTCCAGTAGCACCTCCAGTGTCAGTACCTCCAGCACGAGTACCTCCAGCACCTCCAACTCCAGTACCTCAAGTAGCACCTCCAATGTCAGTAACTCCAGTACCAGTTCCTCCAGCACCAGGACCTCTAGCACCACCAACCAGTGCCAGTGCCTCCATCACCTCCAACTCTAGTACCTCCAGCAGTACCTCCAGCTCCAGCACCTCCAGCTCCGCCACTGGGGCTACCTCACCGGACAGCCCACGCACGAAGCTGCTGCGGCGAGAGGGTCTCCTGTTGACTCGGCTGCCGCTGGCGTCCACTCCCAGAGGCTCCAGCAGGAGAACCCACAATACGACCACCAGTAGGACTCTCAGCACCCCCAGAACCAGCACCCCCAAAGTCACCACCTCCTGCAGCACCAGGGTCCACAGCGACTGGCTGCAGAGGCGGTGAAGACGGTCGAGGCAGAAACCCAGGAGGGGTCTCCAAGCGCGGTGAGCGGCGAGTGGCCGCCGTATCGCCAGCAGCTGGGTCACCCCCCTCAGCTGGTCTAGAGGTGTCGGAGGAAACCTCCAACGGCGCAACCAAGGGGGGTGGGTCAACCTGGGATACACTAGAGGGAGCAAGACCCTGAGGAGGGAAGGGGGCTACCTGGGGGGGTCGAGAACCAGGGAGAGAGGCGGGAGGGGTACCGGGGAACTGCGGTGGGGGTGAAGACGGTAGTAGCAGACAGACTCGTCAAAAAGATGTCGCAGGAGGACGGCACAGGATGAGAGCCCGGGTGGTAAAACTGCCACGGCGGTGTGTCGGTGGGAAAGCCGAGGAACACACACCGAAGAGCGCGCGGAGAGAGCTTGCCCGCGGGCAGATCGCGTACAAGAGGGAGGGAATTCCAGGCCCGAAAATCCGACGCATCACCAACCTCGGCAGTCCACCGCAGAGTAGGGGAGGTCTCCGGGTGGGAGACACGGGGCCAGAGGTTGAGCTGCCCAACGGCGTATCGGACAGCAAACGACCACAGAAAATGGGGAGCAGCCGCATGGACAAGGGAGGTGCGAGCAACCTCCCTGACCAAGCCAATGCGGCGCTCTGCAATCCCATTCTGCTGCGGAGATGCTGGAAGCGTGAACGACTGGTTGATGCCCTCAGCACCACAGAAGTCCTCGAGGAGGCGGGAGGAAAACTCACCACCTCGGTCAGAGTGCAGTCGCAGGACCGGGAGGTCCTGCTGGAACCGAGCGCTGAGCTGGCGACGGACAGCATGGATCCAGAAGATCAACACACTGCGGACATCCGCCTTGCTCAGCGCGTGTAGTCGTCAACAACCAGCAAAAAGTAGCGCTCTCTGCCCTGTCCAGTGACGCGGGCTGGACCCCACACGTCTATGTGGAGGGTCTGCAGAGGAGCTGTGGTAGGAGGAAACGAGGAGGAGAGAGGAGCAGCGCGCTGCCGCCCCTCGACGCAGGGAAGGCACAGCGGCGCAAGCGCAGAGACAAGGAGACGGGAGTGCATGCTGCTCAGACGCAGCTGGGAGGGGTGACCAAGACGGTGGTGCCAAAGCAGAGACGGGTGCGTGAGGAGTTGACACGAATAGGACGCAGCTACCTCACCTGATGCAGCTACCGGACCTGACTCAGCTACCTGTGCAGACTCAGTGGTCAGTATGTACAGGCCAGACCCAGGCCTCAGAGTGAACGTGGCGAGGTGCTCGCCAGTGCGTGAGTCCGTACAGATCGCCACGAGCTCTCCCACAGGCTGGGTGACAGTAACCAATTGGTCCTGGAGAACAGCGGTAGCCACCAAGTTCTTAGCAAACGAGGGGACGTGGAGACCTGAGAGGGAACCGGAGGGGGCTGCCGGACACGGGAGAACAGTGGAGCAGCGTGCAACAACTGGGCCACCAGTGGGGTCGGCCAGAGTGACAGGGACCGGGACCGTGAGCGGTGTGACTGTGGTGCAGTCGCGGAAGAAGCAGCGAGGCGCGCCTTAGTCTAGAGTGAAAGCGTGCAAGGCCTCCTCATGCTCTGCACCTGTGCTAGCCGAGTCACAAGCACCTAGACTAGCAGCCTCTACACTAGCAGCTCTAGGCACATACGAGTAACAGTCACCCTCAACACTAGCACACATCGCATACATGCCAGCATGGATCACGTCCCAGTTACAAGCAAACACATCGATGTCCTCCTTAAGCAAGGCTAACCAGTAAGATATGTGCTCAGCATGTTCCGCACAATATGGATCGTCGAGGCGAAAGAAGCAGCGAGGCTCCGTGTGGTCGGTGCTACTACAAGGCGTTCCAGGCTGACCTGTGCGTCGAACGTACCCGCAGCGAGCTGGGCCACATGAGCTGCCACGGCATATCGCCCAGTCACAAAGCTGCTGGGATGAGAGCGGCACCTGTCGACTCAGCTGCTGCTGCTAACCACCCCCAAAGCCACCTCCACCACCCGCTGCACCACTAGACGCAGCTGTACGAGTGGCCGAACCTCCAGCTCCTCCTCCGCCAGCTCCACTTCGAGTGCCACCCCCACCCCCTCCACCACCCCCACTGCTCCCACCACCCATTCCTCCTCCTCTGCCGCCTCCACCTCCTCCTCCTCCACCACCACCACCCCCGCCACCACCACCGCTACCCCCGCCACCCCCACCCTTGCCACCCTTGCCCTTGCCGCTGCGGCGCCTCCCACTAGGAGCAAACGCAGCACCGACCTCCTCATCACTAAGGAAGTCCACAGCAGTAGCAAAGGCAACAGACGCGGCGAGCAGGGAGGGGGAGCACCCCTCAAAGACCGAGGGGAGGGGAGTGCCATGGGAGGCAGCGACAGCTAGGGCAGCGGACTCAGCCTCTAAGAGACTGGACTCAAACGAGGCTAGGGTGATCTTCGTGGGGTCTAGAGCGAGAAAGTAGTCAGGAACAGCACGAAGGGAGTCAGGGAGGCGGGTCGTGAGAAAGAAAGGGGTGAGATACATAGGGGGCTTGTTCTCAGCCAGAAAGGTGGGCTCGAGAGCGGCAAGGTAGCGGGTGTCAAGGGAGCGCAGGTGAGTCAGGAGGTCAGCTACAGTGGTGAAGTCTGACAGCTCAGGAAAGAGGAACGGCAGCGCCATACGGCCTACAGTGGCAAACGACGGGGAGGGGTAGCGCTTGACTACAGCGTCGTAAAGTGCCTTGGTCGTCTTAAGCTGGCGAAAGTGGGTGCGCTGGTACAACGGAAGGTGACTACGGACAGAAAGAGCGGCAGTAGTGTCACAAGAAGTCCACTGGGACCTGTCTACGCGGTCAGCTGAGGTAGTAGGGGCATCGAGGGACCCCAAGGTATGCTGAAAAGGTGAGACATTCTCCCTAGTAACGCTCTGCAGGTACCAGTGGAGGTCCTCTAGCCAGGACTCAAAATCTATCGGGTGGCCCTCGGCGTCAAAGGTGGGCACAGTGGGAGTCGCCATAGTAGCAGTAACTGCAGTAGTAGCAGTGGCAGTAGTAGCAGTAGCAGCAGTAAGGGCGGCAGTAGCTGCTGGACTGGTGCAGAACGGCACTCGTGCGCGGGGCGAAGGCAGCACTAGTGCAGGGGGAGCGGCTCGGCAAAGCGACACGGCTGGGCGGCTCGGCAGGGCGGCTCGGCCGAGCGGCTCGGCTGGGCGGCTCGGCAGGGCGGGTGCAGGCAGCAGCAGCATGCACGCAAGCAGGGCAAGCTGGGCAGGGCATCGCGCAGCGGCAGGGGTGCGAGCTGGCGTCTTGGCAGCGCAAGACAGGGCAGGGAGCGGGCAGCGCAGGGCAATGTGCGGGCGGCTCAGGCAGGGTGCACGCAGGCATCGCATGGCAGCACGGGCAATGCAGCGCGCAGGGCAGCGGAGGGCGGGCCGGCAGCGTGCAGGCATCATCGGCGGTGTGCGCGCTGCTGACGGGCAGCGCGAACAGCGTGCGGGCGGCTTGCGGGTAGCGCGGGCAGCGTGCAGGCAGCGCGCGGGCAGCGCGAGCAGGCAGCGCGGGCGGCGTGCGGGCTGCTGACGGGCAGCGCGGGCGGCGTGCGGGCAGCACGCGGGCAGCATGCGGGCAGCACGAGCAGCGTGCGGGGCAGCAGGCGGGCGAGCGCATTGGACAGGGCGACAGCGCGCGGGTCTGGGCAGGGCAGCGCGATAGTGCGCTGGGCAGGGCAGCGCGATAGTGCGCTGGGCAGGGCAGGGCAGCAGCACGACAGCGTGCTGGGCAGGGCAAAAACGTCGGGCATGGCAGTGCAAATACGAACTTCGGGCAGGACGGAACTAATCGGTGGGCCCTAAAAAAAATCGGTCCTAGAACGGGACCTATTCTCAAACAATGTTAAGATATGAAAACAGGAATGGTTTGACTAAGCAGGAAATGTGGTACAACTAACAAGCCTAACAAGGGTTGTAGCCTATAGGGATTAACCCACTACAGCCTAACAATGTATCTTTGACACTAGAGCTTTCTGGTGAGAATAGTCGAGATGCAAATATGGCCTCATTTGACTCCTCGAATTTGGTTTTGATTGACTTGGGATGGCAGCAGAAGCTGATAGCCTAAATATCTCCTTGTACTTATACTTAGAGCATTGACTTTTTACTTGTACTTATTTTTTTTATGCCATTGTGGATGTCCTGAGACTTGTGTGCAGTTAGAAATATGAGAATCGAAAACTTGAAGGATCGGCAAAGACGGCCCAATGTTCGCTTGATGAACACAATGTTGGCGTTGATAGTTCGGTCTTGCTTTGTAGATCCCGAATGCATAATCAGATGTTGAAACTGATAGGTATAATCTGAACATTGATGGCAGAATTGTGTTGTTATGAGACATGGTGGAGAGCTGAGATCGAGAAGGATTTTCAATGTACGATTGAGACATGGGAGTATGCGTTTGTAATGTGATACTAGAATTGAAACAATTGAAAACAGCTATAAGAACAAGCAGGTTGAATATATTCAAGACTATTCCTCATATGGTTTGCTAGTTGTGGGCAAACTAGTGCACGGAATGCGATGAGTAGCGTGATAACAACAGCCATGGCAATTATTGTGAGGAATTTGACTTGCCATTTTCTCAGCTCTACCAAATCCTATCCATACCTTTTTCCAAATTCGTTGTGGAGCTCCCTGAGGTCGTCCTTCACACACCGAGCAACCTCTCTCTCTCCTCTTCTCCAGCCCACTTGGAAGGCGTTTAATCTCCTATTTGTTGCATATCCTGATATATTTTCGTTATCTTCCAATAGTTTTTTCCAGGATGGCGACTTGCTTCCATGTGCATAACTTGTAGAGAACAAAAAGGTCCTTAAAGACATCAGGTTAGATGTTAGCAAGAATGTTCTTGAAAATGACTTCACCGAATCCTCTATATGCTGCGATAGAGCATGATAAATTGTTGTTGGCCTTTTGATAAATTACATCTTTCTGACACGATGTTGATGTTACGTCCTTATCGGAGCGTAAGTTGAAGCCCGCAATAACGGGTCTTCGCGATGCAAGAAGGTTGCATGGTGTATCTTGGCAATTTTAAAAGCACCGCCGGAAAAATAAGATGACCATACTTACTTCAACAATATCTGCACCATCAAAATCATCAAATACAAGTTCTAATGCAAGACGAATGTAACCAAGAGGGTCGTCGTGGAGTGAAAACGAGATGCAGCTTCCATCTTCACGTCAATCTCTTGCTCTTCGTCATAATCATCTTTGATGGAGTCGTCGTCATGAGCAGTGGTTCGCCTTAGCAACCGCTGAGGGTCATGAACCACCACTCATAGAGTTAATTGCATTGCTAGGATTCAAACCATTATATTGCTCTACGTACGCTTTCCCCAATGTATGATCAACAGAACGTCGGGGGCACTGTTGTGGTCGTTCAACACGTTGATGTGCCTCCTGTCGACGTGCCGAACAAAGACAACGTCATCATTTTGTCATCACATGCTTCCCTCCTTTCGGCGACATTCTGCAATGATTTCGAAAAGGCATAAGTGTGTATGAAGTTAGGGTGATGAATGCCTATGATGTTGCGAGTCTGGGCAGAAAACCTTTAACTGATGGTAGTGTTTATGGCATATATCTTCCTATAGTTGTTGTAAATTGAGGTGAGCCTTGGGATATGGCCTTTGGAAAACTGAGGTGATGTGTTATAAAAAAATAGAGAACATTTTCGTTGATTTTCCATCTTGAAAAATAGTGTCGGCGGTGAAGAGCGGAAGGATGCATAGGAATTCCAAATCATCACCACTGAGTTGTGCTTTAGAATCATGTGATAAATTGCATAATGTTGTTGTAGAGATAAAATGCATATCTTCTGAAAGCTTGTTTGAAGACAATGTTGTTCATGAGACTAGTGAGTAAACCTGATAATGATCATTCCAAAATTAATAAGTAAAATGGTTATGACCTTATCCATGGCGGTCTTGTCATGGTTGTCAATGTTCATATCCGCACTTTTGGGTGCCATAGTCTGCCTTGACATTGCCACGCATTAACGGGTCAAAGCTGAATACGCCAGCGCGAGACAAGCGAATGGTCGATTTGCCACAGTCAGCAAGAATCTTGGGGAGCGGCTTTTGGCACCCCTACAGTCCGGCTTGATGTTGAAGTGTTGATAGAGCGGGTGGTCGAATGTGTATAAATTGTTTCCTTATTGCAACTTGTAATAGGCGTCGTGCTTCATTTCTATCGCCCTTGGTTACCCCTCACACCACGGGTGTGGGCCCTTGTCCACCGCGCCCCCCCATGGGGCAGGAGTTTGCCATGTGCCCGGGTTGGCCGCAGCGAAAACAGGTGCCCTTGAAGGCTCTGTGGCACGACCCTTGTCCGGCACCCTTGTTCCCGATTTCCCTGTTGTCGAGGCTGCTACCCCGCGCGGTGCGAGTATAACTCAGGCGGGCGCGCTTCGATGCTGCCACATCTGCCACGGCTAGCTTGTAGGAGCGGGAGGTGAGCACGCTCTTCGATTGATAGAGCTGGAAGCGGCCGGCCGCTTCAAAACCCGCCTGGTCCGCCACCAAGAGCACCTCGAAGCGCTTGTTGATGAGCGTTTTGATTTTAGTTACGTTGGCGAGTGCTCCCTCTGCGTCACCCTGCTGCAGCTGGAGTTTCATGAGCCTGAGGTGGGCTTGGATGGCAGAGAAAACCTCTGCCTGATCACGCACACCCTTGCGGTTGAACGTGGTAGTTGCTGTGAGAAGAAACAAGGAATGAATGAACTATGAATGAATTGGGTACAAGTACTAACCCTAATTGGGTTGTACCCCTTATGGGCTACCCCACTATAGCCTACACAATATGCATGAGCTACAGTATTCTGACACACCCCCATAGGCAAAGTGGGGGAGAACAAGGGGTCACAAGACCAGTCAAGCAAAGTAAAGCAAAGCAAGCTCAGGGTGGATCACAAAGTCACCACACATTCCGAGCACAAGTTCAAGGCCACAAGGCCAGTTCACATGCAGGAGTACATATATATATATAGGCTAGACAAGCAAGAGCAGGTATATATATATGTAACAGCACAAGCAAGGTCAAGAGGTGAGCAAGTGAGGCAAGGTAGGCACAAGGCCCAGCTGAGTACAGAAGCGCTGATGGTCACAAGGCGCAAGCGCCTTGGTGAAGATATCAGCAGTGTTGGCCTCAGAGGCCACGTACGCAAGACGCAGCTGACCACGCTGCTGCAGCTCACGAGCAAGAAAGTAGCGGAGAGCAATGTGCTTCGTTCTGTGCTCCAGTCGCTGCTCCCGACACAAGGCCAGCATGGCCTTGTTGTCTACGTACAGCACTGGAGGAGAACGAGGCAGCTCTCCGAGGTCAGTCAGTAGGTAGGTGAGCCAGCGAAGCTCCTGTGCAGCCATGGCTCCTGCGTAGATCTCAGCCTCACAACTGGAGCCGAGAACAGAAGACGAGCGGGTAGCCCGCCACGAAACAGAGCCGGAACCAAGGCTGAAGGTGTAACCCTGTGACGACCGCTGCGTAGCCTGGTCGTCAGCCCAAGAAGCGTCTGCGTGCCCAGTAAGGACCACTGGACTCTGCCCTCCAAGCACAAGCCCCATGCCCGACGTACTGCACAAGTAGCGCAACACCCTCTTCGCTGCAGCCATGTGCTCCGGTCTGTGTCTCCCAGGAGCAACATAGCGTGCAAGAATGCTAAGAGGGTATGCAAGGTCAGGTCGTGTGCAGGTCATCAGGTACATGAGGCAGCCAACAAGCTCTGGGTACGGGCCACTCGACTCTACGGACTCATCCGAAGGCAGAGCTGAGAGCGAGTGGCGAGTAGGCAGAGGAGTGGCCTGAGGCGAGGAGTACGTGAAGCCGAAGCGCTGAAGGACCTGCTGCACCATGTGTGACTGGGTCAGGGTAATGGTGCGGCGTGCTCTGTCCCGAGTGATCTGCAAGCCAAGGTAGCTGCGCAGTTCACCCAGGTCAGTGCACGTGTGTCTCTTCTGCAGCTCGGACTTCACGTGGGCTAGTCCAGCAGTGTCAGCTGTGGCAAAGACCAAGTCGTCGACGTACACGAGGATGTAGAACGGCGGCAAAGAAGTGTCGGTGCGCAGAAACAGCGACGGGTCGGCAGTAGAGGGAGCAAACCCAAGAGCCGCAAGTGTAGTCCTCAGTGTGTCGTGCCACTCACGCGGTGCCTGGCGGAGACCGTAGACTGGCCGCCGTAGGCTCCACTGGGTGCCAGGAGGAAAAGACCCAGTGAAGCCAGGTGGGCGACGCAGCCAGATCTCCTCGTGCAGGCTGCCCTGCAAGAAAGCAGTGCTGAAGTCAAGAGAGTGTAGCTCGTAGTCACGGTGAGCAGCTACGTGCAGCAGTACCCGAAGAGTGGTCATCTTCGGGGTGGGAGAGAAGGTCTGAAAGTAGTCAACTCCCTGCCGCTGACTGAAGCCACGAGCCACGTAACGCGCCTTGAAGACAGGCGGAGAACCCGGCGGTCGCTTCACCCTGAAAATCCACATGCCACTGACGATGTTCGCCCCAGGAGGGGGAACAGTGTCAACGTAGGTGCCTGTGGACTTCCAGGAAGCCATCTCTGCGTCCATAGCTGCCTGCCACTGAGAGGAGTAGGGACCCTCTATCGCCTCCGCGTAAGAGCGCGGAGTCGGGATGTCAAGTGCATCCGGGTCTCCCTCAGGGGTAAGCAGTACGGACACGAGATGAGGTGAAGCAGCGGCCAAGCACTGGAACTCCTCCTGCCTGTCCTCAAGGACGTCCGTGCCAAGGGCACACTCACCCCCGACGGACGGAGGACAGACAGACTCAGACTCAGCAACAAGACTGGCGACGTAGTCTAGGCGACAGCGAGCAGCAAAGTCGACGAGCTCAGCAACTAGGGCAGACGCAGCAGTGGACTCAAAGGAAGGGTCAGTGACAACAGTAGCAAGGAGACGCGTGACAGTAGGACTGGCAGTACGAAGAGAGTCCGACTCCGGGTCGGCAAGAGCAGGAAGAGAAGACTCAGGAGGAGAAGGCAAAGGGGCACGCAGAGGAGCAGTGGACGGACGCAGAGACATCCGGTGCGTGCCAGGGACAGGAGGAGGACGCTGACGCGAACCGCGACCACTAGTGCGAGCAGCACGGACAGGCGACGCAGGGCGAGACGCAGGCTCACGACGCTCAGCAAGACCTCCAGTAGGACCAGTGTAGGGAGACGGAGCAGGCAGTGGGGAGGCCGGCTGTAACTGTAACTGCGACGGGACAGGCTGTGGACACTCTAAGGGAGGAGGAGGACCAGTAGAAGGCGGGAGACCAAGAACCTGCTGAAGGAGCGGAACGAAGTACGGCCGAGGCCGCGCGGCGACTCCAGACACAGGAGGGACAGAACCAGCACCCCCAGTGGCAGCACCAGCACCAGTAGCAGCTCCAGCTCCAGAACCCCCAGCAGCACCAGTAGTACCCCCAGCAGGACCGCCTCCAGGACCGACAGCAGTAGCCTCCGCGCCAACACCCGCAGCAACTCCAGCTCCAGAAGTACCCGCAGGTCCAGCAGCTCCAGTACTCCCAGTACGAGCACCTCCGGGACCCGTGGCACCAGCTCTCTCAGCAGCAACAGAACCTCCAGTACCCGCAGCACCTCCAGCTCCAGCAGCTCGCCTCCAGCGCCGGGCAAACCACTCACGCAGCTCCTGGGGAGAGAGTGGCTCCCGGCGAGAAGGAGCACCCGGAGAACCGCCAGGCACAGCACCACCAGGCGTAGCACCCCCAGGCTCAGCACCTCCAGGCGTAGTACCCCCAGGCTCAGCACCCCCAGACGCAGCACCCCCAGGCTCAGCACCTCCAGGCGTAGCACCCCCAGGCTGAGCACCCCCAGACGCAGCACCCCCAGGCTCAGCACCCCCAGCCGTAGTACCCACACGCTCAGCACCCCCAGAGTCAGCACCCACACGCTCAGCACCCCCAGAGTCAGCACCCCCAGGCTCAGCACCCTCAGCAGCACCAGAGTCACCAGCGACCTCGACAGGCTCAACAGCGTCTACCTGGGACACACCTGAAGGGGCAGGACCCTGAGGGGGGGGGGGGTCTACCGGGGGGGGACCTGGTACAAGGAAGAGCGGTGGCGGGGGGAGGGACGGAGTGCGGTAGGGGAAGAGGCGGTAGTAGGGGACCGACTCGTCGAACGTGACGTCCTGGGAGGACAGAACACGGCGAGAGGTGGGGTGGTAGAACTGCCACCCTGGGGCGTCAGGGGGGAAACCCAGGAAGACGCAAGGAGCAGCACGAGGGGACAGCTTGTCCGCAGACAAGTCGCGGACAAACGCCCGAGATCCCCAGACACGGAACGCAGACGCATCGCCAACCTTCCCCGTCCACAGCAAGGCTGGGGAGGTCTCCGGCATGGAGACCCTGGGCTGAAGGTTGATCTGATGCGCCGCGTACCGAACCGCAAACGGCCACAGAAAATGGGGGGCAGCCGCATGCATCATGGACGTACGGGCGACGTCCATGACCATGCCAATGCGGCGCTCAGCAATCCCATTTTGCTGTGGAGAGTCCGGAAGCGTGAAGGTCTGGCGGATGCCTCGTGCACGACAGTAGGCTCGCAGAAGGCCAGAGGAGAACTCTCCGCCTCTGTCAGAGTGCAGACGCAGAACAGGAAAGTCCGAGCCGAAGCTCCGCCTGAGCTGGAGACGAGCTGCGCGGATCCAGTCGATCAACACCTCAGTGACATCACCCTTGCTGCGCAAGGGGAAGACTGTGGTGTAACGCGAGTAGTCGTCAACCACCAGCAGGAAGTAGCGCTCGTGACCCTGTCCACGGACGCGGGCCGGGCCCCACACGTCCATGTGAAGCGTCTGCAGCGGGGCCTCTGTCGGAGGAAACTGGGAGGAGTGAGGGGTAGCCCGCTGTCGTCCCTCGACACAGGGGACGCAGGTAGGGCCAGGCCCAGGAGGAAGTGGAGGGAGGGACCGGGGAAGACCAGAGACAAGGACACGGGAGGCCATGCTCCGGAGACGAAGCAGGGAGGGGTGACCAAGGCGGTGGTGCCAGAGGAGAGTCTCGTGAGACAGGAGGCGACACGAGCAGGGGGCAGACTCAGGACCAGACCTGGACGCTGCAGCAAACACCTGACCCGACGCTGCTACCTGACCAGACGCAGGGACTGGGGGAGACGCAGTGGTCAGTGTGTACAGGCTCGACCCCGGCCGACGTGTAAACGTGGCCAGGTGTCGGCCTGTCCGAGCGTCCGTGCAGTGGGTCACCCGCTGACTCGCAGGAGTGAACTGGTGAACCCCCGCATCCTGTAGGTCAGCACCACTCACCAAGTTCGTAGAGAACGAGGGGAGGTAAAGACCAGACAGGGTGCCAGAGGGGGCCGCCGGACACGGGAGGACAGTGGAGAAGTGAGCAAGGACAGGACCCCCAGAGGGGTCTGCCAGAGAGACCGCAACTGGCCGGCCAAGCGGCGTGAGTGTGGTGCAGTCTCGAAAGAAGGAGCGAGAAGCCCCCGAGTCAAGGGTGAAGGTGTGGGAGGCCGAAGCCGACGCAGAACCTGAGAGAGCAGACTCACCAGTACCTGAGGGAGCAGACGCACCTAGAGCAGCAGCCTCGCTAGCACCTAGAGCAGCAGCCTCACCAGTACCTAGAGCAGCAGTCTCAATGCCCGGGTCGGGCGGAAAACACCGGTAACAGTCACCCTCATCACTAATAGTCACAGTATACATGGCAGCAAGAATAGCATCAAAGTCAAGGTCAAAGACAGCTACACCCGCCCTAGACAGCTCACCCCAGCGGGGGATCTCAGTGGCCTCAGGGAACTGGTGACGCCAAGCGTCCGTCAGGCGGCCAAAGCAGCGCTGGGTGGAGTGCGCACCCCCGCACTGCTCACCCGCGCGGTCGCCGGTGCGCAGGACGTAGGTGCACGGACCAGTACCCCCACCCCTCTGGCGTGCAGTGTACCACTCACGGAGCTGCTGAGGGGAGGGGACGTCACGAGTGCGCTGCTACTGCTGCTGCTGCTGCTGCTGCTGCTGCTGGCGCTGACCACCACTGGAGCCGACCCTCTGCGCAGCGCCACCCCGACCAGCTCCACCTCCTCCGCCGCCTCCTCCTCCACCGCCGCCACCTCCGCTCCCTCCGCCACCGCCGCTGCCGCCTGCGCCTCCACTGCCGCCACCTACACCTCCACCCCCGCCACCACCCCCACCGCCACCCCCACCTCCTCCACCGCCTCCACCGCCGCCTCCACCGCCCCCGCTAGCTCCTCCAGCGCCCCTGCCCCCCTTGCCCTTGCCAGGGCGGCGTCTCCCGCTAGGGGTAGACGCTGCCCCAACCGACTCCAAACCAGCGAGGTCGGCCGCAGCAACAGAGGCAACAGAGGGCAAAAGAGGGGAGGGGGAACACCCCTCAAAGATGGGGGTGCGAGGGTCACCACGAGAGGCTCCTACAGCGACTATGCTCTTTTCTGCTGCTAGGAGGGCCTTCTCGAGGAGGTCAACGGTGAGAGTGGTGGGGCAAACCGAGAGGAAGTGGTCCCTGACTACGCGAAGGGAGTCAGGGAGACGGGTGACTATGTAGTAGAGGGTGATGTACATGGGGGGGGGGTTCTTGGCGCAGAACTCAGCAGGAAGCGCAGCGCGGTAGCGAGTGTCACTAGTGCGGAGGTGCGTAATGAGGTCAGCGACTGTGGGAAAGGCAGCAAGGTCAGGGAAGAGGTACGGTAGCATGAGGCGGCTCAGTGCAGCAGTGGCAGGGGAGGAGTAGCGTGCAACTACAGCGTCGTACAAGGTCTGAGCACTCTTGTACTGGCTAAAGTGCGCACGCTCAGAGGTAGGTAGGTGGTGACGCACAGCAAGACGTGCAGCAGCATCGCGCGTGGCCCACTGTGAGCGAACAGTGGCGTCAGCATCAGCAGCGGGGGCAGGAGAGGCACCAGAAGTGAAGTCAAAGAGGGAGAGGCCGTCTGCCCTATCGCACTGTAAGAAAAGTTGCAGGTCATCTATCCAGACTTCAAAGTCAATGGCCCGACCCTCAGCGTCAAAAGCGAGGACACTAGGGGAAGCCATGACAGCAGTAGACTAGCAGTGCAAACAGTAGGGTGAGGGCAGTGCTGTGAGAGAGGCGCTGCTCTTACCGGACAGGGCGGCTCGGGCGGCTCGGCTGCAGGGCGGCTCGGCGACTCGACGGCTGGGCGGCTCGGCTGCTGGGCGGCTCGGCTGCTCGGCTGCTGGGCGGCTCGGCTGCTGGGCGGCTCGGCGGCTGGGCGGCTCGGCTGCTGGGCGGCTCGGCTGCTGGGCGTATCGGCGGCTGGGCGGCTCGGCTGCTGGGCGGCTCGGCTGCTCAGCGGCTGGGCTGCTCGGTTGCTGGGCGGCTCGGCGGCTGGGCTGCTCGTAGGAGTAGGCGTGGGGGGCCGTAGGAGCAGGCGCCGGGGCCGTAGGAGCAGGGGCCGGGGCCGCGAGGGCGGCGGATCGGGGCCGCGAGGGCGGCGGATCGGGGCCGCAAGGGCGGCGGAGTAGGGGCCGCGAGGGCGGCGGAGTAGGGGCCGCGAGGGCGGCGGATCGGGGCCGCGAGGGCGGCGGAGTAGGGGCCGCGAGGGCGGCGGATCGGGGCCGCGAAGGGCGGCGGATCGGGGCCGCGAGGGCGGCGGAGTAGGGGCCGCGAGGGCGGCGGAGTAGGGGCCGCGAAGGGCGGCGGATCGGGGCCGCGAGGGCGGCGGAGCGGGGCCGCGAGGGCGGCGGATCGGGGCCGCGAGGGGCGGCGGAGTAGGGGCCGCGAAGGGAGGCGGCCGGCGCCGCGAGGGTGGGGCCGCGGGGTCGCTAGGGTAGGGCGACAGAGCCGCGAGGGCGGCTCGAAGGGGCCGCGAGGGCGGCGCGAAGGGGCCGCTAGGGCGGCGCGAGAGAGGGGAGCGCGACTCGGGCAGGGGCTGGGTGCGCTCCGGGCAGGAAAAAAAAAAAAAAAAAAAAAAACGGTGGGCCCTAGGAACAGTTCCCACGAGGGAACCTGCTCGATACCATGAGAAGAAACAAGGAATGAATGAACTATGAATGAATTGGGTACAAGTACTAACCCTAATTGGGTTGTACCCCTTATGGGCTACCCCACTATAGCCTACACAATATGCATGAGCTACAGTATTCTGACATGCTGTTGAAGGACGGAACGAGGGGAGTGTGGGTGAGAAGCATTGGAAAAAAATGGATTGCAGCAGCGAGGAGCCTCACCAGCAGCATCATCGTATTCGTCGCTGTCATCTTCGGCGGGTGCCGGAGCGGGGTTCTTCTCGACATGAGCGGCCTTGGGCGAGCGAGGGGCGACGACATTTTCTTATTTCTTGTTATTTTTTGCTGTAACTTCTTCATTGTTAGAAGTCCCCGCCGTTACAGGTGCGTGCTGCTGTAACATCGCCAGCAACGCATGAACCTGCACAGTGGTCAAGGCAAGGTGGCTCACATCAGCAGAGGGCGTGTGCCTCGAGGGTGCCGCTGGCACGTGCTCATTGTCGCGTGCGCCAGAGGGCCTCGCCTGGCCGGCCGAAGCGATCATGAGAGCTGCGTCAATGATTGTTTTTGTTTTTTGCCATGTCGCGCGGCTGCTTGGAAGTTGCTTATCCAAGCTGTGCTATTAAAAAAACGTATCAAGCTCTGATTTTTAGGGATCAAAATTCTGAACCCTAAAAAACACAATGCCACATGCGCAGGACACCCAAAATCATCCGCGTGGTCCCAAACCTTTTAAAGCAATGGTGCAATTTCCTGGGGGTGGTTTTTGGGGGCATTGTTAGTGCACACCCTTTGACGATTGCTGATTTGGGGGCGAATTTGAAACAAGGCTGGTGATGCCAACCAATTTTGTACGGAGGTTGGGTTGGGGGAACACACTGCGGAAGAGCCAATTTCAAGCGTAGGGCGCAAACTACCTAGCGGAGATAATGTGAGCCGATCAACCTGACAAGGCAAGCGATAAACCAAGGAAAGTTTCGACTTGAAAGCGTAGAAATAGCATTACAAATACCAGGAATATAAGCAACTATTCCCTAAGCGCCGATACGACATAGCCCACGTGTAGAGTGTCCGCCTCCCCCTGGGGTACAAAGTTATGCCCCAGCGCATGCGAATAGCGCCATTACGGCTAGCTCGCGACGTTGTCACCTGCGCGGTTGCGTCGCGTCCTGCCATTTGACCTCCAGTGCCGCCTCGCCTCCTCATCTGATGCTGATGCGCACACAGCTGCCCAAGGATGTGTACGAGTGGCAAGAGCGCGCGTGGGGGTATGCGTAGGCGCGCGAGAGTGCGGAGGAGGAGAGGGGGAACCTGCAAGAGGGGGCGGAGGGGGAAGAGAAGGTTTTGCAGTGCGTGCTGAAGCAGCCGCAGGCGAAGCTGGGTGAGGCGGTGGCGTAGCGCGACGACGTGGTGAAGGAGGTGGTGCGTGAGTAGGACACGGCCATTGCGTCGCTCCACGCCATGCTGCAGATGCTAGAGGTGCACGTGGAGGATTCCGCGGGGAGGTGGCGCAGGTGGAGGATCAGTCGGAGGGTTTGCGCCACGCTGAGCAGATGGCCGCGGCGGAGTCGGCAGCGGAGGAGTGGGGGCGGGACTCGGCGCAGGCAACGGAGGCACACTCGAGAGAGGCGGAGGCAGCACGGCACGCGACGGAGGAGGAGGCGCGGATGGTGGTGGAGGGAATGCGCACGATGGAGCGTGCGCGCATGGACGTGGCGACGCGGGTGGCGGCGCACACACCTGCACGCACACAACGTGTGCCGTGGGCTGTATTGTCGATATTTCATATATTTTATAAATTTGCTTGTGGTATATTTGCAGTGTAGTTATCTTGTATCTTGTTTGGTGGTGCACCCCTAGTTGTTCTTGCTACTTACCTATTTGTACTCCTCATTCCATAGTGCAATCACCTCTTCTTGGCACAACTCTCTCGATACCCCCCTAGGCCTATGCTACTAAGCCTAGGCCCTACAAAAACCCTAGCTCCTACTTATGCTACTATCTTGACATGGTATCATAGCGGTTCCTCCTCGGACCGGTTTTTATGATAATGGGCCCACCGTTAGCTTCCGTCATGCTACCCGTCGCGTGCTCGCCGCGCGCGTCGGTTTCTGCCCATAGCGCGCCTGTCACGCGCGTCGGTTTCTGCTCGTCGCGCGCCTCGAGCACGCGTCGGTTTATGCCCGTCGCACACCTCGAGCGCGCGTCGATTTGCTGCCCTGCGCGCCCCGCGCGCCCTGCTGCCCGCGCTCCCCGTGCGCCCTGCTGCCCCTCGCGCACAGCACGCTCTGCTGCCCTGTGCGCCCGTCCTTCTGCCATGCGCTGCTGCCTGCCGCGCCCCCCCGCGCCCTGCTGCCCTGCGCACCCCGCTGCCCTGCGCGCCCCGCGCGCCCTACTGCCCACGTGCCCCTGCGCGCCCCGCGTGCCCTGCTGCCAGCGCGCCCCGCGCGTCCTGCTGCCCTGCGCGCCCCGCGCGCCCTGCTACCTGCGTGCCCCGCGCGCCCTACTGCCCCTGCGCGCCCCGCGCGCCCTGCTGCCCGCGCCACCTGCTGCCCTACGCACCCCGCACATCCTGCTGCCCTGCGCGCCCTGCTGCCCCACGAGCGCAGCCGCGCACAGCTACGCACGCACGCAGCTGCACACGCATCTGCAGCCACACGCGCAGCTCCTAACCCGCCCCCACCCTTCTCCTCCCTCTCCCTGCTGTGCGTGCAGCAGTTGGGGGGAGGGTGGGAGGGTGTGAGGGGGAGGTTGCACCTACAGCGCCAGCCTGCCTCCTCTCTCTCTCACGGCCGCACCTGCTGTTGTGGGGGGGAGTGTGAAGTGGTGGGGAGGTTCAGGGGGTGTGGGTGGTGGGTGACTCAACTGCAGCAACTGCCACCACGCCTCCTCCTCCTCTCTCTCCTCATTGCTGTTGCTGCTGCTGTGGGGGGGAGGTTGAGGGGGTGGTGTGAGTCCAGCTGCAGTATCAGCCGCCTCCTCCTCCTCTCACCCCACTCCCATGTCCCCCGTGCTTCCAGTGTCGTTCCTGTGCTTCTCTTCATGCCCGTGTTCCTACCCGTATTGGTGTATCCCTTTCAGGGGGTGATAACTACACTCCGTAAGCAATTATGGGGGCGTGTCGAAATATATTTCATATCTTTTATATACTTGCTTTTGGTTTATTTGTAGTGTAGTTATCCTGTATTTTGTTTGGTGGATCACCCCTAGTTGCTCTTGCTCCTTGCCTATTTGTACTCCTCATTCCATAGTGCAATCACCTCTTCTTGGCACAACTCCCTCGATACCCCCCTTGGCCTAGGCTACTAAGCCTAGGCCCTACAAAAACCCTAGCTCCTAGTTATGCTGCTATCTTGACATGTATGTCCATGTGTGTGCTGATAGGGCAGCATAGTGTACTCAGACATGGACACCCACGTACGCTATAGAAGTGCGCGGATCCGAGGTAACCTCGCATGGCCCCCATCTATTGCACAGCACCATGCCGTACGCTTCCCTCCCTTCACCCCCGCTTCTGCCTCCCTCGCTCATAGTCTAACCCTCGCACGCACCTCTTTCAAGCCAAGCCCACCCCTACTGCTCCCATTGCCATAATTTCATGTGTGTGACAACCTCAACTCTGCATAGCCCTTCCCAAATCACTAACAATGCCCTGTCCCTCCCTCCCCAA
This sequence comes from Closterium sp. Naga37s-1, assembly GCA_947471745.1. Classification (NCBI taxonomy): domain Eukaryota; kingdom Viridiplantae; phylum Streptophyta; class Zygnematophyceae; order Desmidiales; family Closteriaceae; genus Closterium; species Closterium sp. Naga37s-1. Next base: position 863,401 of record CANJKZ010000461.1, on the reverse strand, counting down.
CCCCGTCCTCTCCCTTGCCCCTTGCTCCCCTTCACCAGTACGGGCGAGGGTTGCAGGGGGTGCTGCAGCAGCACACGGGCAAGTTCCGCGGGGTGCTGAACGGCATAGCCCGCATAGTGCACATGTTGTCATGCAGCGTGGAAAGATGCTCTCCCTTATCTTGAGTTCCTTATATAGCAGTTTCTTGTTCTGTAAATCATGGTGTAGTCCAAATGAGAGACCTTTACATGTAACAACACATCACCAATGCCAATCACTATTGGAATTATAGAACCCTTAATTGACTGTATTATGTAAATAACTTGCTATTTGATGTGTCGATACGACGAGGGTCCAAACAATCATCAATCTAACTAGGAACTTGTCTTCTTGGTTGCTTCGTGCTAAATAAGCTGCACCACAGAAGGGACAGGGAAGTGGGAAGGAAAAGTCAAGGGGAGCAGAAACATATCCGTACATCCGATTATCCCGTCCTTAACACCGACGAAGTTGGAATCCTCTCACCTACGTGTAATGACGGTCATATTCGCATTCAAGAGAGTCAGAGCAAATCACCATGTTTCGTGGGTGACGATGGCGCTACCGAACCGAGTAGGAAGCGCGTGAAGACTAGAAACCTCCTAGATTTGGAAATTGTTCTCAAAGATTGATGGCGAGGAAAAGACAAGGTATACTTATTGTCCCCCCAAAGGTGTTGATAGCATCATATCCGTTAAGGGCACTTTCACCACTGCGATGCGGAATCACGCCAAGTCGAAGCATCCTAAGGAGTACGTTACGGTATTTGAAGTTGAGCTCGCAACGAAGGATGGTTGCGGATGTGGGGACATAATTCGTTCCTTGACACGGACGACGGCCTACACGGAGCGTGAAAACCGCGAGCGGCTTGTCCGAGTCTTCTCGAGATGCTCCATCGCCTTCTCCGCCATCGAAGACAAAGGCTCCAAGGATTACTTGAAGTGGCTCAACCCTCAAGCGACCAAATTTTCGCGCAAAATCATCTCAAGCGATTTGACGACCAAGTATAATGAGTATGTGGGTAGACTTAGTGCATACTTTCAAGCACTTCCCTCCAAGATTGCATTCACTTGTGAAATTTGGACGGCACCCAACACTCGTGTATACATGGTCGCCACGTCACATTCTGTTGACAAGGATTTCAACAATAGGTCATGCGTGCTAGATTTTACACTTTGGGAGGGGAGGCACACAGGTGAGGCTATAAAAAGTGCATTCACGGAGTCGGTGTATGATGAGTGGGGGCTTGGGGAAAAATTGATGGCAATCACGCTGGATAATGCATTTTCCAACGACCGGTTTATCAAACTTTTTGTGGATGAGAAGGGGTCCCGAGTGCAAGGCTCATGCAGTGTTTTGCACATGTTCTCAACCTTGTCGTTGAAAAAATCTTGAAAGATGGCATGGTAGATGTGGCTCTCAAGAAGGTTCGGGGCTTCGCCGTTCACATTCGGGGATCCCCTTTGCGTATGGGGAATTTTGCAAACCGTTGCAAGAAGGGTTTCATTGATGTCAACTCCATTGCTTTGGATACGCCGACTAGATGGGGGAGCAACCATAACATGTTTGATCAAGCGTTACTCCTCCGACCCGCAATCGATTCCTACTTGGTGGGAGAAGTAACAGAGGACGTGGAACGAGCGCTCAAATTGAAGGACGAGAAATGGGAGTCTCTTCAAGTCCTCGCCAACATCCTTTCACCTTTTGCGGAGTTTACCACGGTTTTATAGGGGAGTTCTTATTCTAGTGTTTCCTTTTGTATCCCACTTATAAAAATTCTAATGGATAAGATGGAGGGGTGGACGAGGGACGGTGGGGAGATCTTGGAAGCATGCAATAATGGCCTTGCAAAGCTAAAGGCGCTGTTCTCCAGGCATTCGATGCCGTCGGAAGAATGTGCAGGGAAGTTGCCAAAACGTTGACTTTTTGGGGGGCAGCCCAAAAAATTGTTTCATTTCTGTCGATGCCGTCAGAATGACATTGGCTGCAGAACATTTCTTTTGGCGACGGCATCAGAAGGGTTCGAAACCTCCCTGCGTTTTCCCTCTCAGGCAATTTGTGGTGCCTGTGCCACCCCGTGGCAAACCACCCGAGAGAGGTGGTTGGCCACGAGATGGCAGAGGCATCGGCCAGTTGGGAAACCCGCAATCTCACCCTGTTGAAAAGAAAACAGCAACCGAAGGCGCCCTTGTAAAAATAAATGTGCTTGACGACCAGGGTTTGTGGGGACTGGTTAGTTTTTCGTTTTCCGATCGCTTTTTACCCAACCCTGCCCCAGATTGCTGATAAAATTTATACCCAGCCCGTGACGAAACTGTTGCAACAGGGGGCGGAAGCTTCTCGGGCTCCCGCTTTCCTAAGCCGAAATGCGAACTTTCCCAAGCAGGGAAAATGCTTCGAGCTCCAGGGGAAGTTTCTGGCGGCAGAAACTGATGCCGCTGCCATGCCAATGCCACCTGCCTGGAGAACAGCGCCAAAGAACTATTACGACCGTTCTTCCGAGGAGTACACGGTTGCAACGCTCCTTGATCCAAGGTTCAATCGGAGGGGGCAAACACGGATGCCGGACATGTTTCGACGCGCCCAGTCAGGGAGACTTTCATGGAAGCAGTTATGGGGAGGCATACAAGCGCAACATGGAAGCGGAAGATAACAACGACTCGCGTGATCAAACATCAACTTCCTCTCGTTCCACATCCTCTCTCCTTGGTGGTCTCTTTCATTCCCGCGACAACGGGGTGCGTCAATCCACCACCGTGCAAATGACCAAGTATCTTGAAGAAGAAGGGGTGAGCATGGACTCTAAGGCAAAATATCAAACTTTCAACATGTGGTGGAAAGTGCATGGTGCACGATTCCCTATTTCTTTCTACCTTGCAATTCCGGCAACTTCCGCCAAATCGGAACGCACCTTCTCCATTTCCCATCGTCTCATAACCGATTAAGACAATTCGAGAATGTTTGTGTCTTAGGTCATGGTTTGAGCTCACATGCAGGGAGTGGTAGTTTAGTATTTGCTTTTTAGGACAGAGGTGTGCTTGTTGTTGCATGCTAGGCTAAGTTTAGCACAATTGTAGTTGTATCACAGGATTGAATGTATCAAAAACTTTTTAATTAAGACAGGCATACCAAGTTTATAAGGTCGTACTCGATACTCGACTCGTATTCGGCCGTATTCGGCAACATTCAACGTATTCGAATAGTATAAAACGATGGTATTCGATCAAATACCTTTTCCACCATGACCTCCATGGCGGGCCCTCAGCTTTTGTGGTTGGGTTGTTGTCGAGTGAGTTGTGTGTTTGGTACACAATTTTTACTGTGGTATTCGGGCCCGCCATGACCTCTCATTAACCGTGTTTGTGGTTGGGTTGTTGTCGAGTGAGTTGTATTTTATTACACAAACTCTACTGTGGTCCCTACAAGTTCCCAGCCCTGTTTCCTTCGCGCACTACTAGCAGGGGGAACACCTCGTCACTCTCCGCAGGGGTTGGGGCAATTATTTGTTGCCTCCCACGCCCAACCACAAACCCGGTAACCATCCAGAGGCAAGTGATAAACCTTTGCCTCCAACCCCCCCCAAAACTGCACCATTGCTTTAATAGGCCTCGGCACGTGTGGTCTCGGACGTTAGAGTGGCCGTTTACAGGACGAAACTCGCAAACCGTGGCGAACATTTCTTTCGGGAAAAACGCTTGGCCGGAAACATGTCCAAACACTGAAAACCGTCCATTGGGGGAAAAGTTGCTACATAAAACATTCCGTTGCCGGGACTTGAACCCGGGTCTCTCGGGTGAGAGCCGAGTATCCTAACCGACTAGACTACAACGGATGTGAGAGACAAAGTCAAAAAACTATTAAAATAGTTTCATTTGCACTTCTGCCGCTCATGATGACGTTTTTCCATGCGGTAGCGATGACGTTGTCTCTCTCTGTCGCCCTGCACGGGGGCGGTCGCGTGCTCAGCATTCAGTCACATACCGTCCAGGTATCCGTCGCATGCAGTCGTACACCGTCCAGGTATCCTTCGCATTCCGTCCCAGACCGTGTAGGTCACCGTCGCATTCACCTGCTCGCGGTCCAGATAGCATGTACTCACGCAGATGCCAGGTAAGCAAACGATACCGGCGTCGTTACGCTACCCCGGCGTAGGCAATGCAAGGCAGCGTTTTTAAGTTACGTAGGGTAATCTACGGTAGCCAAAGCAACCGCCGGTGGCCGAGAGTCCCCTTCAAGTGTCTCTCGGGTTGCCCTCTCAGGTGTCCTCTCAGGTGTCCTCTCAGGTGTCTCTCAGGTGTCTCTCAGGTGCCCATCTCAGGTGTCCATCTCGGGTGCCCCTTTCAGGTGCCTCTCTCAGGTGTTCCCCAGGCGCCCACCTCAGGTGTCTCTCAGGTGCCCCGCTCAGGCGTTTCTCAGGCGCCCATCTCAGGTGTCTCTCAGGCGCGCCTCTCAGGTATTTTCTCAGGGGGTCCCTCTCAGGCTTCCCTCAGGTGTCCCCTTCAGGTGCCCCTCTCAGGTGTCTCTCAGGTTCCCTTCTCAGGTGCCCATCCCAGGTGTCTCTCCGGTGTCTCTCAGGTGCTTGCTTAGTACGATCATACGAAGTCTGGTATGAAGCTCTGAGTGTCTCGGTCATGCATTAAGTGTATGAAGCATGGGCTCATGCGAACGCGTGTGTGATGGCGTGTGTCTGCATTGAGTGTATGAGTGTATGTATATACATGCATACATATATCTATCTATACATACTTATATTTATACATCTATGTGTTTAAACCCTGACACTTCGGTCATATATCTATATTGCTTCGTACCCGGTCCATGCGTCAGAACTATGTGGGTGGGCAGCAAGGTGGCCAGGTTCCCCCGGCAGCAGCTCCTGGTGTTGCAGGGTGTTTTTGAGAATTCTCAAAAACACCATGCGTCGGAGCTATGTGGGTGGGCAGCAATGTGGCCGTGTTCCCCCGGCAGCTGCTCCTGCTGGGAAGCGAATGGCATGCTTACCATCCAAGGCGCCTGTGTTTCCCTTGTCTGTGCTCCGGAATTCTTGAGAGAAACCCCAATGTATGCGGGCAACAAGGCCGCCGTGTTACCCCCTGCAGGTGCCCTGGTCCAAATGGCGTGCTCATGGCCCCACAGAAAAACTAAGAGAAATCCTGAGAGAAACCCTAAACCCAGTGTACCCCTGTTGGATGCCCATGCGGCAGGGCTATGTGGGCCACAAGGCGGCGTTGTTCCTCCTGCAGCTGCGCTGATCCAAATGGCATGCCCATGTTTGAACAGAAAACCGAACAGAAACACTATGAGAAACTCCAACCCCAAACCCCTTGTACCCTGTTGGCTGTGAATGCACCAGGGGTATGTGGGCAACAAGGCGGCCGTGTTCCCCCTCCAGCTGCTGGGCTTTGATGTGGACCCAATTAACTCCGTGCAACTCTCCAACCACACTGGTGCGCATGTTGGTAACCACACTGGTGCGCATGTTGGTAACCGCACTGGTGCGCATGTTGGTAACCACACTGGTGTGCATGTTGGTAACCACACTGGTGCGCATGTTGGTAACCACACTGGTGCGCATGTTGGTAACCACACTGGTGCGCATGTTGGTAACCGCACTGGTGCGGGACCGGCGCTTGTCCATCCCATCTGGGTGCGTGCCTGCTGCCCCAGGGTCCATCACTCCTCCCACCTCACCACATGCCCCATGCATCCGTCCCATGCGTGCTGCTGCTGCAGGGTACCCCACGTGGAAGGGGCAGACACTGGACGGAGAGCAGTGCAGGTGTGGTTGGTGAGAGAGGGGCACACCTCATGTGGCTCGCACCATGCCCCCATGCATCCCATCCCATCCATACCCCTGGCTACCCCACGTGGAAGGGGCGGATACTGGACGAGGAGCAGCTGTGGGCAGTGAGAGAGGCGCATGCCTCATGCGGCTCCCAGCATGCCCCATGCATCGCTCCCATCCCGTGCGTGCAGGGTATCCCACGTGGAAGGGGTAGATACTGAGTGGGGAGCAGCTGTAGGCGCTGATAGAGGGGCTGGGTGGGCGCCTGTGCATCCTGAGCCTTGGAGCAGCAGCCTGGGTGCCCGCTGGGTGCATGCACCCTCTAGCAGCCTGGGTGCACGCTAGGTGCATGCACCCTCTAGCAGCCTGGGTGCCTGCTGGGTGCATGCACCCTCTAGCAGCCTGGGTGCCTGCTGGGTGCATGCACCCTCTAGCAGCCTGGGTGCCTGCTGCTGCTCCAGGGTCTATCAGTCCCTCCCACCTCACCACACACCCCATGTATCCCATGCTGCTGCTGCAGGGTACCCCACGTGGAAGGGGCAGATACTGGACGGGGAGCAGCTGTGGGCGCTGATAGAGGGGCTGGAGGCCAATGGGCTGCTCTTCTACTCGCACCTGCTCACTGGTGGGTGCACTTGGTGCATGTGTGTTGACGGTGTGGTGGCATGTGTAAATTTCTCATTTACACGCACCTGCTTACCGGTGTGTTGGTTTCGCATTCATAGGTTCCCATCACGTCACCTCCTCTCTTTATTTCCCTCCTTTTAGCTCTCCCCCTTTCCGCCCTCGCCTCCCACCAGGCTACATCGGATCGCTCTCCTGGAAACTGTCCTGAGGGTTGTGGAGAAGCTCAGATATGTTAACGTCAACTCAGCTCTCTCCCTCTCTAACCATCTCTACCCTCCTCGCCCCCTCTCCTCTCTCGCCCCCTCGCCAGGCTACATCCGGTCGCTCTCCTTCCTGGAAACCGTCCTGAGGGTCGTGAAGAAGCTAAGATGATTCAACCCTAAGCTGACACTGATGTGCTTAATATCAACCCCTTCAAATCGCAATCATGGTTTCATAATCAGCCCCTCTTACCTCTCTCTCCCTCCACCAGGCTACATCGGATCGCTCTCCTTCTTGGAGACTGTCCTGAGGGTGGTGGATAAGCTCAGATCGGTCAACCCCAATCTAATATATGGTAAGTTCTAGGTTTACCCAAACCTGATGTCTGGCAGTTTTGGGGTTAACCCCAACCTAATGTACATTGTATAGTACTTTCTGGGTTTAGCCTCGTGACATGATATGCGCTTCATGGGTTAGCCCTGACCTTGTATACGGTAATTTTCGGGTGAACCCTAACCTCATAAACAGTACTAGGAATGAGCAACGAACCGAACCAAAGTCCGTTTGTTCACGCTCGGACCCGAACTGGTTCAACTTCAACCCGAACCAGCTCTGGTCGTACCGTTTTGTGAGCATGCTGGTTCCCGGTTGCGTTCGAACCAGTGCTGGTTTGGTCCGACCGTCCCACCATAGGTGTAGAAGAGATGAAACATTGCTCCAGCCCTCATTGCTATTTTTGAGTCGACTCAAAAACTAGTGCTGGTTTGGTCCGACCGTCCCACCATAGGTATAAATGAGATGAAACATTGCCCCCAGCCCTCATCGATGCTCCACTCCACATGTCCTTGCCCTGCTTGTCTCATCCTGCTGCCTGCCCTCTCGGCCCACCTCTCCTCACTCTCCCCCCCCTCGCAGTGGGGACCCAATGATGGGGGGGCGATGGCTCTTTGTGGAGCCTCCCCCACAACAGCAAGGGTGGCTAGCTGGTTGCAACACCCCCCCCCCCACCCCCCCTCTCTCCCCTCTCTTCCACCCAACCTCCCTTCCCACTCTTCCCCTTGCATTGTGTGACCTAGTGATGGGGGACGACGGCCTTTAGAAGTGCCGCAAAAAATGGCCTGCTGCCTGTTCCTCTCTCTTACCCACCTCTCCTCCCCATCTCTCTCCCCATCTCTCTCCCCATCTCTCTCCCCATCTCTCTCCCCATCTCCCCCCCATCTCCCCCCTCCCCTCACAGTGTGCGATCCAGTGATGGGGGACGACGGCCGTCTCTAGATTGCTGATTCTCCTTGCCACCGCTCCCCACCACCTCTCCTTACCCTTCCTGCCCTACCCCTCACCTCTCTCCCCTATCTCCCCCCTCCCCTCACAGTGTGCGATCGATGCAGTGGTGGGGGTCAATGGCCGTCTCTACAGTGCTACCTCTCCGTGTCACCTCTACCCCCAACTTTCCTTACCCTAAACCCCTCGTCATCCCAATTCCCCCTCCCCCTCCCCTCCCCTCGCAGTGTGCGATGCAGTGGTGGGGGTCAATGACCGCCTCTACAGTGCTACCTCTCCGTGTCACCTCCCAACCCCACCTCTCCTTACTCTTCCCTCCCCCTCCCTCCCATCTCTCCTCCTCTCCCCTCACAGTGTGCGATCCAGTGATGGGGGATGACGGTCGTCTCTACATTCGCCCCGAGCTCGTTCCCATCTACCGCCACCAGGTGCCACCTGCACACCTGTCTTATCCACCAGGTGCCACCTGCACACCTGTCTTATCCACCAGGTGCCACCTGCACACCTGTCTTATCCACCAGGTGCCACCTGCACGCCTGTCTTATCCACCAGGTGCCACCTGCACGCCTGTCTTATCCACCAGGTGCCACCTGCACGCCTGTCTTATCCACCAGGTGCCACCTGCACGCCTGTCTTATCCACCAGGTGCCACCTGCACGCCTGTCTTATCCACCAGGTGCCACCTGCACGCCTGTCTTATCAACCAGGTGCCACCTGCACGCCTGTCTTATCCACCAGGTGCCACCTGCACGCCTGTCTTATCCACCAGGTGCCACCTGCACACCTGTCTTATCAACCAGGTGCCACCTGCACGCCTGTCTTATCCACCAGGTGCCACCTGCACGCCTGTCTTATCAACCAGGTGCCACCTGCACGCCTGTCTTATCCACCAGGTGCCACCTGCACGCCTGTCTTATCCACCAGGTGCCACCTGCACGCCTGTCTTATCAACCAGGTGCCACCTGCACGCCTGTCTTATCCACCAGGTGCCACCTGCACGCCTGTCTTATCCACCAGGTGCCACCTGCACGCCTGTCTTATCCACCAGGTGCCACCTGCACGCCTGTCTCATCCACCAGGTGCCACCTGCACGCCTGTCTTATCCACCAGGTGCCACCTGCACGCCTGTCTTATCAACCAGGTGCCACCTGCACGCCTGTCTTATCCACCAGGTGCCACCTGCACGCCTGTCTTATCAACCAGGTGCCACCTGCACGCCTGTCTTATCCACCAGGTGCCACCTGCACGCCTGTCTTATCCACCAGGTGCCACCTGCACGCCTGTCTTATCAACCAGGTGCCACCTGCACGCCTGTCTTATCCACCAGGTGCCACCTGCACGCCTGTCTTATCCACCAGGTGCCACCTCACACCTGCCTTATCCACGCTGTAAGGGGGTTTTGAGATTTCCAGAAAGGCAACCATGCTCCCTCACAAGCTGGTAGCGTGTTTTAAAAAAAAACTCCCGAAATACGCGTCACCTGCCCTTTACACAACCCGCGCTCCTCTCTTTCTGGACTGCCAACCGAGCGGGTACCCCTACCAGCCGATAGACAGACAGGGATTATGCTGCCAGCCTACTCTGCCGTGTCCTTCTCGGACGGCCCACAATGACCCACCAGCTGATTTCTGCGGCACCTCAAGTACCAATGGAACCCCATAGTACCAATCCTCAAAAGTCAACCTGAGCTCTGCGGCACCTCAGGTACCCTGCTTGTCCTTCTCCGAGGTCCCGGAATCACCATCATGCCCAATCTCCCGCCCGTCCGGTGGTGGCCCGAGGGCCTGAAATCTCCTGCCCATCCGATCTCCCCATCTCCCCATCCCCTTATCTCCTGGTCCTCTTTTGCTCGCAGGTGGTGCCAGTCGCGACTCTCATCACGCCAAACCAGTTCGAAGCAGAGCAGCTCACAGGCCTCAGGTGAATCTCACAGGCCTCAGGTGAATCTCACAGGCCTCAGGTGAATCTCACAGGCCTCAGGTAAATCAATTAGTATCTGTAACCTGCTCTTCTTATTGCCTTATTCGTCTTGGCTTCCAAGGTACCTGCCCCCGGGAATTCATGACTAGTGACAAGAATGACATCACGTGTGGCACGTGTGACTGATCTCTCCAGCATCTCTTGTGGCGTGCCGTGTTGAGTTGTGTCGTGTCGTGTCGTGTCGTGTCGTGTCGTGCCATGCCGTGACGTGCCGTGCCGTGTCTGGTCTGCCTTAGCCGTCTCCCTGCCGTGACGTGCACCCCGATGCACTCACCAACTGCATGTCGGGAATGTCCCGTCCAGGAATTAAGCATCTCTCTCAAGCATCCTCGAACTGCCTGTCTAGCTAACATGGGCCATCTGTGATGAGGCGATTTCTTAGTCAAAGATCGCAACCTCCCTCCTAAGCATCCTCCAACTGCCTCTCCAGGTAACATGGGCCATTTAAAACTGCCCATTCAACCTCTCTCGCCTCCGTTTCCTTCCCTCACTCCCAGCATTCGAACTCAGCAGATGCCATCTCTGCACGTGACATGCTGCAAGTGACAGTGTGTGAAGTGACTTAAACAGCGATCTCATGTCCTCCCTTTTCTCCCCTCCGCCTCCTTCCCTCCCTCCCAGCATACGGACTCAAGCAGATGCCATCACTGCATGTGACATGCTGCATTCTGCAGGACCCAGAAAGGTATGCGTGGCCACAGGGGAGGAAGAACAGTGGGTATCTAAGGGGAACTTTCGGGAATCTCTGTAGTGTTCCTAACAAAGGTGTGACTAAGGATTAGCACCATGGTGCTTGATGCTGCAGGGCCCAGAAAGGTATCCGTGGCTACGGGAGGAAGAAATGTGGGCTAGGGACTATCGGGAATCTCAATTTCTCTAAAGTGTTTTGAATGTACACATGACGGTGGATTGGTAGGATAGTGCACGCTCTAGGGCCCAGAAATGTATCACATTGAGTCGGTTCAGATCATCTAAGCCTATTGGCGGGGTGGGGTTGGGGGAAGGAAGGGGGGGAGTGGGGGGAGGGGGGAAGGGGAGGGGGATAGAAAAGGGCAGCCCTGCTGAGGATGGCTTGGTGGGCGTGCTGACTTTATGGTTTGGTTGCTGACGCTCTGGTGCTGCTGCGAGAGGGGAAGGACAATCCACGAGTTTTCCTGCTGAATTGATTTACCCAGTATCAACTCCTCACGATCCATGAGGTGGTGATGGTAAAGCATGCGGATTAAGGAGCAGGAGGGTAAAGAAACACCTCTCTTAACCCCACTCAACCGCTGTCAATAACCCCACAACACTCTCATCAGGTGGTGATAATGAATATGGAGGTGAAATGCCAGTTGCTGGAGGTGGAGGGGTGATGTCCCATGAAGTACCACTGCCTCTCTTAAGCCCGCTCAACCCTTTTCAACCGTTTTCAACCCCATTATTCACTGTTAACACGGCACAGTAATCCCATCAAGTGGTGTTCAAATCACGAGCATTGAGGTATAGGGCCAGCTGGATGTGGTGGAGGGGAGTGGCTCTCGATAGGTTACGCCTCTCTTAAGCACACTCAACTGCCTTCAACCGCTTTCAACCCCTCCATCAGGTGGTGATCACGAGCATGGAGGTGGAGGGCCAGCTGCTGGGGGAGGAGAGTGGCCCTTGACAGCACCTCTCTTAAGCCCGCTCAACCGTTTTCAACCTCTTTCAACTACTTTCTACCAATCCCATGATCCCATCAGGTGGTGATCACGAGCATGGAAGCACATGGGCAGTTGCTGCTGGCGGATCTAAGTGGCCATTGAGTCAATCCTTTTTTACCACACCCATCAGGTGGTAATCACAAGCAGGGAGGTGGATGGGCAGCTGCTGCTTGTGGGGTGGAGTGGAGTGGCCCTTGAGCCAACACCCTTTTTAAAACCCGCGGGCCAAGAAGTTCAACGTTAGGAAGGTTGGTTGGGGCGAGCAATGCAATTGGCCAAGATTTTGGGTGCCAGGGTCACACTCAACCGAAGTTAGGAAGGTTGAACCAATTTGGGCTTTCTTGGCCCGCGGGTTTTAACCAGCTCAACCACTTTCAACCGCATTTAACGACTCCCACCAGGTGGTGATCACGAGCATGGAGGCGGTGGTGGCGGGGAGTGGTCCTTGAGAGCCAACGCCTCTTTTAAACCTGCTCCCCCGCGTTCAACCACTCCCATCAGGTGGTGATCACGAGCATGGAGGTGGATGGACGGTTGCTGGTGGTGGGGAGTGACACCAGTAGCCCTGCTGTAGAGCAGGTGGGTGAGGTGAGACGGCATGGGGGAGTTGGTCTGGTGGTTGAGGGGTGTTAACTGTTCACCCTCCATGGCTAATGACTCCTGGACATGCTTCTCGTGCTGGTGGTGGGGAGTGACGCCAGCAGCCGTGCCGCAGAGCAGGTGAGTGAAGCGGCATGGGGTGTCGGTATGGTGGTTTCGGTGGGGATTGAGCTGGACTTCTTGATTGTGCTGGTGGTGGGGAGTGACGCCAGCAGCCCTGCTGCAGAGGAGGTGAGTGAAGCGGCATGGAGGGTGTTGGTCTGGTGGTCGTCACCATGCGTTTTTAGACTACTCCTGAACGTTGTGCTTGCCCTGGTAGTGTGTAGTGACGCAAGCAGCCATGCTGAAGAGCAGGTGAGTCTGGTGGCGTGGGGGTGTTGGTCTGGTGGTCACGGTGTGTTTTGAGACAACTCCTGAATTTCCTGCTTGTGCTGGTTCTGGGGAGTGTTGCCAGTAGCGCTGCTGTAGAGTAGGTGAGTGGGGCGAGGCCGCAAGGAGGGTGTTGGTCTGGTGGTCGCGGTGTATTGAGACAACTAAAAACGCACCTGGTTGGACATGCTGCTTGTGCTGGTGGTGGGGTGGGGAGTGACGCCCGCAGCGCTGCTGTAGAGGAGGTGAGTGCGGCAGCTAGGGGACTGTCGTGTCGGTCTGGTGGTCAATGTTCGTTTTGGCTCGTAGAACAAATTTTTGAGGCGCCTCAGAGAAAGTGTCGGTCTGGTGGTCAGTGTTCCTTTTGGCGCACGGAACGGACTTCATCCTCCAGAGGAGGTGGGTGGGACAGCACGGGGAGGGTTTTACACGACGCAGGGTGGGCATATGAGGCACATCCCTTTTGGTTAGTGTTGAGTTCCTTGTCGTGACCTTGGGAAGCACTACCTGTCCGTTCTTGTACCTGTCCTTGCCACTCTCACCAACACTACCCTGTCTCCCACTCTCCAATCCTCACTCTCCGGTCGACATATTTCAGGAGGGCTCCACACCATCTGGACCATCTTCATCATCTGGACCACATTCCTTACGACGGTTCTGCATAGCTGTGCCCAAGATACCCCAGTACTTCACTGTATGACACCCTCCTTCTCATCCTCCTTCTCACACTCCTTCTCACACTCTCCTTCTCACACTCCTCACACTCTCTGACTCGTGCAATCTTCATTGTAATACGCGGTGGCCAACATACATTCTATAAGTGCGTTTGCCATGTGGTTACCATGTGGTGACCACGTCGGTTCCAGGTGCTTGCCATGTGGTTAGCATGTCGGTTCCAGGTGGTTACCATGTGGTTTTCCATGTCGAATCCAGGTACATCACCTGTAGCTTTGAAACAGCACATGCCACATGGTTATGCAATCTCTCTTACACTTTCCATGCCTCTTGTCATGTCCCATTCTCACACATCACCTGCCTTACACAACGTGCCATTTCACATGGCATTTGACATGCCATCCCGCATGCCATTCCACATGCCATTCCACATGCCATTCCACATGCCATTCCACATGCCATTCCACATGCCATTCCACATGCCATTCCACATGCCATTCCACATGCCATTCCACATGCCATTCCACATGCCATTCCACATGCCATTCCACATGCCATTCCACATGCCATTCCACATGCCATTCCACATGCCATTCCACATGCCATTCCACATGCCATTCCACATGCCATTCCACATGCCATTCCACATGCCATTCCACATGCCATTCCACATGCCATTCCACATGCCATTCCACATGCCATTCCACATGCCATTCCACATGCCATTCCACATGCCATTCCACATGCCATTCCACATGCCATTCCACATGCCATTCCACATGCCATTCCACATGCCATTCCACATGCCATTCCACATGCCATTCCACATGCCATTCCACATGCCATTCCACATGCCATTCCACATGCCATTCCACATGCCATTCCACATGCCATTCCACATGCCATTCCACATGCCATTCCACATGCCATTCCACATGCCATTCCACATGCCATTCCACATGCCATTCCACATGCCATTCCACATGCCATTCCACATGCCATTCCACATGGCACATGAGTGAGTTACCACCTGCAATCCCACATGCTGTTTTTCCTGTCATACTACATGCATTCGACATGCCATATCACATGCCATCTCACATGCCCTTTCAAATGCTATACCTTATTCCATTTGACATACCAAGTCACACGCCTTACATCTCCCATCCACCATGCCATCCCCCATGCCATCCCCCATGCCATCCCACATGACATCCCACATGCCATGCTGCATGCCATCCAATGTGCCAACCCACATGCCATCCCAAATGAACGGCACACGTGCAGGGAACGGGTGATTTGATGACCGCATTGCTGCTTGGATGGTCGCATGTGAGTGGGGCAGTTGTGTGAGAATCGGGAACAGTTGCATAACAGGCGTCTCATTGCATCTCAATCCGTCAAAAGTACTTTGGTTGCATCTCGCACTGCTGGTTACATCTCGCAGTGCTGGTTACATCACACTCTTCTGGTAACATCGCACTCTCCGGGTAAATCTCACTCCGCTGCTTATTCCCCCTGCTCTCCTTCCATTCTCTCCCTCCCACACTTTCTCCTTCCCTTCCTTCCCTCCCTCCCTCTTTCATCAGAAGTATCCGCACGACTTGGCTAGAGCAGCAGAGCTAGCAGTGGCATCCCTACAGGTGAGCAGCTGCTGTTGCCCCTCGTGCTACTGTTTGTTGCTGCTCTGCTGTGCATTCAATGTTCGTCTAGCTTTTCTGTTGCAGCATCAGAGCCGGCAGTGGCATCCCTACAGGTGAGCAGCTGCTGTTGCGCCTCGTGCTACTGCTTGTTGCTGCTCTGCTGGGTTTTCAATGTTCGTCTAGCTGTCCTGTTGCAGCAGCAGAGCGGGCAGTGGCACCCCTACAGGTGAGCAGCTGCTGCTGGGCCTGGTGCTATTGTCTGCTGCCGCTCTGCCATGCTTTGGGCCAAGCTATATCAGAAGAGCTGGCATTGGCAACCCATGGCAGTGCAACCTTCCTCACCTGATTGCTCCTCGTGCTACCATTCTTTCTCCCTACAGGCTGTGCTCGCACGAACCTTGCACCACCGCTCTCCACCTCTGGACAGCACCGAGTCCTCTCTCACTCCCCCCACTCCCAAGCGCCTGGAGCTCTGCCTTGTTCAGAGCCGCGACGACATTATAAGCCCGCCTGTGGTGTTACGTGCACAAGCGGTTGAAAGCGGTGTAGATGGTTTAGATGGATTGCAAGATGGTGAAAGTGCCTTAAGGAGCAGTGACAGTGTAGGGGTGCTGCAGGATGAGGGAGTTGATGCTCAGCTGGGAACTTAGAGCTGAGTTGAATATACCGTAAAAAGAGAACGCTCAACTGAGCACAATAACGCTAAAAATAAAAGAACCAGGCGGGTATCGAACCCACAAAGTACAACGCTTCGTCGTGAAGATCGAGTTATGCTACTGGTCCTGTGTATGTATGGGTTTTTTTTGTTCAATATCTGCTCCTGTGTTGGGGGTATGGGGGTGGCGGGTATGGGGGTGGCGGGTGTGTGAACCGTCCCCTGCTCCTCCTCCTCCTCCGTCTCCCACTGCTGCAGCTGCCGCTGAGGGGGGTGGGTGTGTGGGAGTTGAGGGAGTGGCGCTAGGGGGGTGTCGTGGGAGTGAAGCTAGGGGTGCAGCAGGGGGTGTGTGAAAGGGGGGTGGGACAGTTGGGGGAGGTTGAGCGGAGGTAGCCGTCGTGTCGCCAGCAGCGCCAGTAGTCCGTGGGTCCGTTGCTCCTGCCGCTCGTCTTAGCCGCGGAGCCAGTTACTCCTGTAGTCCGGGGCCCTTGCTCCGGTAGCCACTCCGTTAGTGCGGCTCCTGTTGCCCGTGTGTCTGCGGCTTCACCCGTCGCCTCCTATCTCCTCTCCTCTCACAGTCCTGCCTCCTCCTCCTCACTTGCCCTTTGCGAATGCCTCTAGCTTTGCTTGTACTTGTGAACCTGCTCTATGACTGCTTGCTGTGCTGATTATACCCCACGTTGACTATGGGGGTGTGTCAGAATGTGATATTTGTCTAGCCTGCAGTGGGGTACTCTATAGTGAGTATAGCCCAAATCAGGCTTTCCTATATGTACTAAACTGCCTGCTAGTGCAAACCCTCTTCTCTGTTCTAACTTTCTGCTTGCTATTCTGACACCCCTCGCATTGCCATCTCTTATACATGTGCGCCACCGAGCCCTCCTGCTGCCTCCACGCCCCAAGTAGTTCTGTCAACGGACACCAGGCACCAAGGGAGCCTGAGTTCCAAGACTGAGATGAGGACGCCTCCTGCAAACCGATGCCAACACGCAACACGTGAGTGATTAACACGGCGCTAGATATGGGCGGGCCGGGCATGGCCATTGCAAACGCTATGGCCGGAAACATAGCATCCGCTATAAGCTCCGCAGTTGATCGTGCATGCGACATTTTTGAGGAACTCACCCGATCCTTGGTCGGGTGGGACTGCACCCACCCCGAGTGCAGCACCTAGGCAAGCTGATCATGTTGGCGCTTGGAGTAAAACCGGGTGCTCCAGTAGTGAGGGGACGGTCAACCACCATCCGTGCTCGTCACGCGGAGGGCCGGCCCTTGGACGAGTCCCAAGAAGATTATCGACGTTGTGCAAGACACAACATGCCCCACGAGTCTGGGGCACCTTGTTTGGGCGCGAGGTCGTCGATGATTCTGAATTTCCCTTTCAATCTTCTGTTTATCTGCTCCACTGTCATTCGCGCCCGGCTTTGCTGTTTGTTGAAGATAGCCGCGGCATCGCGCAGATTCCTGCCTATAGGAACTTTGTAGGGTTGTAGCAGACAGAAACCCTGCGCCAAAAGCTACAGTGCTGCGCTTTTGGCGTATTGTTTCAGTAAGTGTGCGTGATCAACGCAAAACCCCAGACAAAAACCGTTGGATCCCAGAAAACAACTTCCATGATACGCTCTACATCATTCAAGATGTCGACCTCCTCGATGGATCGAACCCAGAATCTCTGGTTCCGTAGACCAGCGCCTTATCCATTGGGCCATGGAGTCACGATTTTTGAGAGTTAAACATAATCTAGAATTTCTTATGGCAGGGTAGCCTGGCAGCTCCTGAGTCGGTGAGATGGCAGAAAGTGGGGCTAAAGGAGCTGCAGAGGATAGGGCTGCATGCACGAGCCGGAAAGCACGGGCAGCAAGGGCGGCACAAGCCACAGCAGGGGCGGCAGAGGCCACACGGCAGAGGCCGCAGCAGGGGGGGCGGAGGCCGTAGGAGAGGCTGAAGGGGCAGCAGGAGCCACACCAGGAACGACAAGTGCTGCTGCGGATGGGGCTGCAGAAGAACCAGGATGGGCCTCGAGCTGCTACAGAAGCGGCAGCTCCTGATTTGGTGCAGATGGCAGTTGATGGGGCTGCAGGAACAATAGCACGCGGGGCTGTAGGAGCACCTGCCACTATGATATTTAAACCTTAATTTTAAGATTTCCGTGCATATTGTATCATTTCGTTGTGCTCGGATACGGTTGATTTGCAAACACTATCAGTACTACAGGATCCTTACTACTCACTGATTCCAAGCTTCGCTTGATTCCCAGAGCAGCCTGTTCAGTCCTCGCCAGCATTACCATCGCCCCCATCATCACTAGCGCTAGCATCAGCAGCATCATCAGGCTTGGCTTCCCCAGCAGCAGCAGGCTTGGCTTCCCCAGCAGCACCAGGCTTGGCATCCTCCTGGGGGAGGCACAACTGGCGCAGGTTGTACTTGGCAAGGGCCTTGAAATCGTTTAAGATGGAGATGAAACAGATGGTCTGGGGGGGAGGGAGGGAGGGAGAGAACAGGGTGGGGTGGGGGGGGAGAGCGGGGGAAGAGTAATATGGGGTAAACATTGTGTACTTGGCAAATAGATGGTATGGGGAAGAGAGGGAATGGAGGGGTGGAATAGGGGAGACTGAGAGAATGAGTTCAGTGAGGGAGAGGCTTGGCTTTGCTTCCCCAGCAGCACCGGGTTTGGCTTCCACCTGGGGGAGGCACAACTGACGCAGGTTGTACTTGGCTAGGGCAGTCTGCGAGGATGGAGACGAAACAGATGGTCTGGGGAAGAGGGAGGGAGTGCAGGGGTGGAATGGGGGACACTGAGAACATATGTTGAGTGAGAGAGAGGGCAGTGGAGATAAGAAGAGTAAGAAGGACAATGACGTTAGATAGCCTGAAATACTTGGATGACGAATTCCATTAAAAAGTGGCTTCGCCCGGACTTGAACCGGAGACCTTCAGTGTGTTAGACTGACGTGATAACCAACTACACCACGAAACCACATGCTGAAGGTTAAAGCAATAGCAAATCAACCCTGGGGGAAAATAAGACTGCGATGCAAAGAAGCCAACAAAAACAAAAACAACTGCGCGTTCGGCAAGAAGCATACTATTTACCAAGCAGACTAAACCAGTAACATACGCCACGTCAAACCACGCAAACCAGACACGTGGGGTACAGGCACCAGATTGGCATACCATTTCTTCATGAATTTACAGCGTGTACATGCATGCATGCATGTCATACCTTCACCATATGCAAAGCAGGCACCAGCTTGGTATACCATGCCTACAGATGTACAGCCCGGTGCATGCATGTCATACCTTCACCACTTGCAGCATGATGGTCTTGTCTGGGTTCCGGAGGTCCACTTTATGCGGAGCGGGCACCAGCTTAGCATACCACAGACCATGAACACTCTGCATGGGGCATGTATGCATGTCATACCTTCACCACTTGCAGCATGATGGTCTTGTCTGGGTTCCGGAGGTCCACTTTATGCGGAGCAGGCACCAGCTTGGCTACAGTGTCGATCACGCCTGCTCTCTCAAGCCCTTCGTTGGCTCGCTTCTCAAATATGATTCCGAACTGTGCAGGAAAGAGGAGGCATGTAACGGGATGCAAGGGGTGCCTATAAAGAGGATGTATGCTGAACCCGGAAGAGAAAGGTCAAGCCCTTAGTTGGCTCGATTCTCAATTATGATTCCAAACGGTACAGGAAAGAGGAAGCATGTCATGGAATACAAGGTGAGCCTATAAAGAGGATGCACACTGAACCACGAAGGTTGACTTTTGAATCGACTCAAAAGTCAACTGGTGAGACAAAAAGAGGATGTATGCTGAACCCAGAAGGGAAAGGTCAAGGCTGTCGTTGGATCAGTTTCACAAGTTAGTTGCAAACAGTTGGTCGCACAAAATATGTACAAAGGGAAAGCAGGGTGAGTTTGATAGTGGGTTTCAATGTGTAGAGGATGAACAGAGGTGAGCCTGCAAGGGAAAGGTCAAGCTCTGTATCGACCAAAATTTCCAGCTGTACAAACTGGAAAGTAAAGCTCAGAGGAAGAATATCATAAGTAAAAATAGCTCCGGCGTTTGGTATTAGTGATGTGTAGTTTAACGAAGGGAAGGATCTTCTCTCTGATATGCGCTTCATCAACCTATGCAGACCTCATTTTCTGATTTTCCAGTTTATCTTTGGTTTTATGATGACTGCGTGCACAGGACGCAAATAATGGGTGGGATGTGTTATGCGCCTATAGGGAGGATGTGCATAGGGGGGATGTGCGCCTACAGGGATCATGTGGTCATCAACACACACCTTTTGAGTCGACTTACAAAAGGGCGTGGGCATCAAAGCATCAGAGCCTTGAAGCCTTAACACACACCTTGAAGCGGAAAGAACGCGAGCAAGGCCGTACCGAGGATGAACAGTGACCTATCGCAAAGCAAACCCCCTACCAATCGACCATACTCATACATACCGTTGATCCCTTGGGTTGGGCCTCGGACGTGTCGCTTGCTGATTGGCCGACCGGGGGGAAGTGGGCGGCAATGAGAGGCTTGATGGCTGAGGCGATCTCCTCCTGGGAGGCGTAGCACGTGGTTTCCACTGGCAGCAGACGCAGGGTGAAGCTGGGGGGAGGTGAATGGAGCGGAGGGAGGGAAGAAGGGAGGTGGTTAGCGGCAACGACGAGGCTGACTGGCTGAGGCAATCTCCTCCTGCGAGGCGTAGCAGGTGGTGACTTTGAGTCGACTCAAAAGTCGCTTGGGAAGGGATCAATCTCCTTCTGGGAGGCGTAGCAGGTGGTTTCCACTGGCAGCAGGCGGAGGGTGAAGCTGGGGTGGGGGAGGGGAGGGTTGAATGGTGCAGAGCGGAGAAGGGAGAGCAGGCTGGTTGGCAAAAGGCGGAGGGGGAGGATGCATGCTCTCCCAATCTCATCCTGGGAGGCGTAGCACGTGGTTTTCACAGGCAGCAGCCGGAGGGTGAAACAGTGAAGGGAAGGAAGGGGAAGCGGAAGGGGGGTGAAGGGAGAGGAATCAGTAAGGTTTCTGCTGGGAGGCATAGCAGCCACTGGGAGGCACAGCAGCCACTGGGAGGCACAGCAGCCACTGGGAGGCACAGCAGCCACTGGGAGGCACAGCAGGTGGTTTCAACTGGCAGCAGCCAGAGGGAGATGCTGTGAGGAGACAATGTGGAGGATATGGGAGAAGGGAGAGGGATAGGCTTAGTGGCAAAAGGGAGGAGGATACAAAAACACTGGCAGCAGATGAAGGGGTACGGAAACAAGGAGCACCAGATGAAGATGAAGCTGGGAAGGTGAATGGAGCAGAGGGGAGAAGGGGTGGGGATATGAGGAAGGAGAGGATTCACGGCTTCCCGAATGGTGGTCATTTATATAGACATGGGTACCTTAGTTGGAGTATACGCGCTTCGCGTTTCATACGCAAGCGTTTTAACGCTAGCGTTTAAACGCTGTACGCATCTTTGGAGGGATCCGATACGCAGTGAAAACGCAGGGCCGGGCAGAGGTAAAAAAAGTTTCGGGCAGGGGAAATGTTTGGGTTAAGAGGTGGGGAAGGGGGTGGTGCAAGGCACCGTCAACTCCCTTCCCCTTTTTATTACAGGGCAGGTTACATGCACACAACTTTTTGCCTACATCACTAGCCCCCCTACCCCATCTCCCTTTCCCTTCCCTTTCCCAGGATTCACTCCCCAACATATTCCCATCCCATCCCATCCCATACCACCCCCTCTCCACATGCACGTCTATGCATACTCATCCTCAAGAACCATGTCCTCGTCCTCCCCAACCTCCTCCTCCTCCCCATCCTCCTCCATGTTGTAGCCCTCGGGAAGAGGCGCCTCAGGAATGTTGCCCTTGACCACCCCCTGCCCCTGAGGGACCTTGTACCAGTTGTGCACAACCTGCCAGTTGTGCGCAACATATACGAGGTCCCTGCACTTCTCGGACCCGAGGCGGTTGCGCCTTGCCGTGTGGACCGCGTCCCACATGGACCAATTGCGCTCACAGGGCGCCGCGGACACCGGCTGCGAGAGATTGCGGATTGCGCACGTAGCAAGGTGGGGCGCATCCGTGGCGTGCCAAGTCCACCACTGGACGGCCGTCATCTTCCCCGCCTTCACCGCCGCGCGGACTTCAATGGCGGTGGGCAGGCCGAAACTTCCTTGCAGGGTCAGGTACGCCGTCAGCTCCTCCTGCAGCACAAGGGAGGCACGGCGCTCCTCGCCGTCGCTATCGGTGAAGGTGAGGTGGTCGTAGTGCTTGGCGATGTAGGCCTTCAGCACGCGCGTGCATTCGACGTCGTTCCTGAAGATGCCCTCCTCTTGGTTGGCGGGATTCAATATCCTGCCAACCACATGCAAGGGGCACGCCAAGGACTTGTCCCACCGGTCCTTCACGATGAGGCGGATATCCTTAACCTCCACCCTCGTCAGGTACCCCGCGGAGTGCTCCTCGAGGATGTCATCCACGTCCTCGGTGAGCTGCAGCATGGAGTCATAGAGGCGCCCCATCATCCCCTTTGTTGTGGCATCCGTAGCGCGCATGATGGCGAACGGCTTCGCCATGAGCTTGGTGAAGAACTCGGCCGTCTTCCACCAAGTCTCGTCCATGATGTGCTCGCGGAAAGTGGCCGCGCTCTTACTCCTTGCGCCTGTTGCCCAGTCGTTCCACTCCTCGCTTAACACCATCTGCAGGAGGGAAAGGCGGACTTCGCAAAGGCGTGAAATAGCGATGAATTGCGTGCCGAAGCGAGTGCCTGCGGGTTTCAGGACCTGCTTGCCCTTCCCGCCATTGACCAGTGGGCTCCGCAAATACCCCCGCGTGAAGTGGTGGCTGTGCGTGAAGGTGATGATCTCGTTCCCGCGGGAGACGAGGTTCGTCGCCCAGTCCATCTTACCCACGTCCTCCATCATGAGATCGAGGACGTGGGTAGCACAAGGTACTTGCTCAATGTGGGGGTAATCCTCCATCAGCTCCCTGCACGCCACCGCATAGTTCGAGCCGCCGTCCATGCAAAATGCCACCACGTTTTCCGGTCCGGCTTTCTTGAGAATCGGACGGAGAAGCGAAGCGATGTAACCTCCCGTCTTCTGTTCCATCTTTGTGTCGACAGACTCCACGAAGACCGCGCCACTGTCGTTGATCAGAAGGACATTCGCCTGCGGACGGTGGTTACGGTCAGTCATCATGTCGCTCGACACCGTTACGCCATCCCGTCGCCAGCTCGCCGCGATTGGAACAAGCGCCGCCTCAATGCGCTTACGACATTTCTGGAGCCCGACGCCACCGATGAACCGCCGCCTCGGTGCGACGTAGCCGTCGCCCGCACGCGCAATGCAGGAGACCATGTTGCGCGAAACAGGGTGGTCCGCGTGGTGTTCGGGGAGGCGCAGAGCGGCGAACGCGAGGCAGATCGACTCGTCGGCATCGTTCTTCTTGCCGGCTGACTCGTCGCCGTAGAAGTCGGTCATGCAAGACCTCTTCGCCGCCTCGCCAACAGCGCCGGAAACTGCAGCAACGGCCGAGACTTCAGCCGCGCTCTTCTGCTCCCGCGACTTGGACTTCGTCTCGTATAGCGCCTTCACTCCATCCCGGGCGGCCTTGGGAGCATCCTTGCAGATGCGGACTTCACGACGCCGCATACCCTTCCAGCTGGTGATGTGCTGAGCAGCGCGGTACATACCGCCCGTAAACTTGTGGCGACACCACTTGCACACCTTGGTGGCGTGGCCGCTTTCGTCGCCTTCCTTCACAAGGAAGTGCTCGTACACAGCATGAGTTTCGTGCATGATAACCAAATCGGCGCTGGTTTCCTCAACAGAACTAGCATGAGGAGCTGCAGTTGGGGTAGCAGTACTACTGGGTGTTGCTGAAGGAGGGGTCGCCATGCTGAAGAGGCGAGCAATAGAAGAAAGCAGAACTGACTAATGAATAACGAGTGGAAAATAACGACATTTATGTTAGAGATGGAGGGTGGGTTGCGGGGGACTCACCTCAATGTTGTGTTTGAAGAGGTTGGAAGTGAATGGGGTACAAGGGGGTTTGCAGAGGTGAAGGGTGGGTTTGGTGCGACTCGGGTTGAAAATTCGAAATTCATGTTGAACTCGCGACGTGCGGAACCCCACATTTGAATCGCCACGTCAAGAACCGAAACTAAAATTTTGATTATTTTTTTCCCGGTCAGCCCGTGCGTTTTTCAGCGTTTCCGAACCAAAAACGCTGCGGTCGTTTTTTTAGCGCGTATAAACTCAAAACGCAAAATAAATTTAGCGTATACTCCAACTAAGCTGGGTACACGCCTTATAGCCTGGGTTCATTCATGGCTTCTCAATCTCTTCCTGGGAGGCGTAGAATGTTGTTTCCACTGGCAACAGACAGAGGGTGAAGCTGGAGAGGTGCTGTTTCCATTAGTAATGAGCTTGAAGCTCTTTAAGTACATCCAGAATGAGCAAGGAATGGATGGGGAGGGAATCGGGAGCAATCTCTAGGAATTGGGGGTAATCCAAAGGCAATCTCCAATTGGTGGGTTGGAGATTGCTTGAAGATCACATTTGGGTTTGGTTGGGATGTGGGTGTACACCCAACCAGACACATAGTGCAAACTACACTAAACTAGGATATAGAAAGTACAAGTACAAAATGTGAGACTGAGGGCTAACACTAACAATTAAGCCATGTGGAATGAGGATGTTTTTGAGACGTCTCAAAAACACCCTCATTTCACGTGAAGCTGGGGAGGTGGGGAGAAGGGGGTTTGGAAAGGTGGTGTAGATGGTGCGTAGGGGAGAGGGGAGAGGAGTTTGAGTGGCTCTGTAAGGTTCCGTCTGGGAGGCGTAACACGCAGGGTGAAGCTGGGAATGTGGGGGATTGGGGTGGGTGGGGAGGGGGGTGTTAATGGTGCACAAGGGAGAAGGGAGAGGAGTCTGAATGGTTCTGTAGGGCTCCTCCTGACAAGCCTGGCATGTCATTTCCACTGGCAGCAGACAGAGGAATTGAGGGCAGCAGGCGGTGGATAGTGCACAAGAGAGGAAGGAGAGGTGTAGGCTGAATGGCAAAAATTCGAAAGGTGAATGGGAGGCGTAGCAGGTCGAATTCACTTGCTGCAGACGGAGGATGAAGCTGGAAAGTTGAGTGGAGGGCAGGGGAGAAGGGAGAGGATTCTGAGTGGGTGGCTCTGCAGGGTTGCTCCTCCTGGGAGGCATGAGACGTGACTTCCACTGACAGCAGGTGGAGGTGAAGATTGGTAGGTGAATGGGAGCACGGGGGAGAAGGGAGGGGAGGCTGAGTGGTCCTGCAGTGCAGGGTTGCTCCTCCTGGGAGGTTTGAGACATGGCTTCCACTGGCAGCAGCCGGCGGAGGTGGGGGAATTTGAATCAAGGTACACAAGGGCGAGGGAGGAGTCTGAGTGGCTCTGCAGGGTTGTTCCTTCTGGGAGGCGTGCGACGTGGTTGCCCCTGGCAGAAGACAGCATAAGGAGGGTGACTCACACCCACTGTCTCACACCCACCGCCTTGCACACACTGAATGGCTGACTGCTGGGTGGCCTTGACATGCCTCAACAACGCTTCTGCCAACTCACACACTCATCCCCTCCATTCTCTCCTCCCTTTTGCGCCCTCCTTGTCTCTCATCCCATGCCTCAACTCAAGCCGCCTCACACCCACCGAGTGGCTGACTGCTGGGTGGCCTTGGCATGCCGCAGCACCGCCTCTGCCAACTCACACGGCGACACCCTTCCCTGTTCTCCCCCCGCCTCCCCTTTCTCCCCCTCCCCTCCCTGTCCCTCCTTCTCTGGTACCTTCTCTCCTCCTCCTGTAACCCCTTCCTCCTGCTCTTTCTCCTGCTCCTTTTCCCCGCCCTTATCTCCCTCCTTCGCCTCCTTCTCTCCTTCACCCTTCTGCTCCTCCTTTCCACCTTCCACCTTCTTCCCCGCCTCCTCTTTCTCACCCTCCACCTCCTTCTCCTCTCCCTCCTCCAACTGCTTTCCTCCCTTCTCACCCTTCTCGTCATGCTCTCCCTTCCCCCCCTTCCTGGCATCCTCTCTAATCCTCACGAACAGCAGCGCCTTGCACCCAGACTCCACACTCACGAACCGAGGCTGAGAAGGAACGGGAGGGAGAGACAAGGGGAGGGCAAGGGGGGGAAGAGGGAGGAAGAAGGGGGGGAGGGAGATGGAGGGAGAAGAAGGGAGGGCGAGGGAGAGCAATGGGGTTTCTACTGAGCATTCTCACGAACAGCAGCGCCTTGCGCCCAGACTCAAGGCTCACGAAGTGAGACCAAGTGAGAGCGTTCGGGACAAGGGGTTGGACACGAGGAGGGGCAAGGGGAGGAAGAGGGAGGGAAAAGAGGATTGGGAGAGGCGGAGTGATGGGTGTTTGTGCTGGCCACTTTTGCGAACAGCAGCGCCTTGCACCCAGACTACACAGTCATGAACCGAGGCTCTGAGGGGCATGCACAAGGAAGGGAGAAGGGAAAGGAGGAAACGCGGCGGGGGGAATGCACAAGGGGAACAAAATAGAGGCACCTGGTAGCCTGAGCCCACGATTGCAAACGAGCCTGGGGGACACAGGGAGAGGGAGGAAGTGGGAGGGAGAGGGAGGGATACGAGGAGAAGGAGTGGGAGGGAGATAAGGGGAGGGTGAAGGAAAAACGGGAATGCTGCCTCACGAACAGTGGACCTTTGTAGAAAGGGAAGGAGGATAGGGATCAGAGGCAAGAGGTGGAAGGAAGGAAATGGAGGAGAAAGAAGGGGACAACATGGGAAAGCAGGGGAAAGGAGAAGAACGGAGGGAAACGGAGGGGAAAGGAGGCGAAAGGAGGGGAACGGAGGAGAAAAGGGGAACGGAGGGGAAAGGAGGGGAGAGGAGGGGAAAGGAGGGGAAAGGAGGGGAAAGGAGGGGAAAGGAGGGGAAAGGAGGGGAAAGGAGGGGAAAGGAGGGGAAAGGAGAGGAAAGGAGGGGAAAGGATTTTCACTAAGCATCCTCACCCCCCTCTCCACACGCACCTGCTTCCTCACCCCCCTCTCCACACGCACCTGCTTCCTCACCCCCCTCCCCACACGCACCTGCTTCCCTTCGCCTTCACCTCCATTCCCTCAACACGCACACGCACCTGTGAGGCTCCCCCTCTCCACACGCACCTGCTTCTTGAGTGCAGCCACTTCATTCGCCAGCAGGGCATCAATGGACGACCCTCCCTTCGCCTTCCCCACAGATGCACCTTCTCCAGTCGCTGCCTCCCCCCCCCCCTCCCCCTCCCCCTGCGCCTTGCAGGCCTCCAGCTTGTCACACCACTGTGTGTGGGGCGAACAGGGGAGAAAGCAACATCAGCTCAGTCAGATACGCCCTCCCCAGCCACCTTCCCCAGTGCTTGCCTCCCCCTCTGCCCGCGCCTTAATGGGCACCACCTTTTCGCACAACAGTGTGTGGGGCAAGCAGGGGAGGGGAGATGGAAGGAAGAAAAGCAACCAACAGCTCAGTCAGATACGCCCTCCCCAGGCACCTCCCCCAGTGCTTGCCTCCCCCTCCCCTTCCCTCTGCGCCTCGCTGGCCAGCAGCCTGTCGCACCACTGTGTGTGCGGCGAGCAGGGAGAGAGAAAGCAGGAGAAGAAGCAAACACTCAGCTCAGATGAAAAGCAGATGCGCAGATAAGCTGCGCCCTCCCTCCCTCCCTCCCTCCCTCCCTCCCTCCCTCCCTCCCTCCCTCCCTCCCTCCCTCCCTCCCTCCCTCCCACCTGCCTTGCCGGCCACCAGTTTGTTGCACCACTGTGGGGCGAGCAGGGGAGAAAGCAACATCAGCTCAGTCAGAAAAGCCCTCCCCAGCCACCTTGCTTGCCTCCCCCTCCCCTTCCCCCTCCCCCTCCCACCTGCCTTGCCAGCCACCAGCTTGTTGCACCACTGTGAGGCGAACAGGGGAGGGGACGTGCTTCTTGTGAGCAAGTCTCCTGACCTGACAGGGTAGGCTCTTCTGACTCAACCAGTGTCTCAGGGAGTCAGGCTCAGAATCAACAGAAAGATCTGTGAAGTGAATGTTGTGTTGTATCCAAATCCCAAACTCTATGATCCTGTCTAGGTATCCAATGCCCTTCAAGCACGATGTGCTTGCAGACAGACTTCTTGACCCGATCCTCCCTCCTCCCTGCAACAGAAACCCTGCTTGACTAGGGGCTCATAACCAAAAACTATCAAACAGGACTCTATACAGCTCAATAGATTGTGTGTATCCTATATTTCGCTCAGCAGTCCGACGACAACACTTCAACCCCTTGTCCCTAAACCGTATTTTCCCTTCCATGTGTGCCTCACCCCACATCGTCCAGCATATTGACAATTAACGAGAGTGGAACCTCATGAGACACACATCGTACTACTCTTGGAAGGAACCCCATGAGAGTGGAACTGGAACCTCCTGGAACCGTACTACACCTTCAACTTCCTACACCCCCTCACTGAAGCATCTGTATCACTCGACACCACCCACCCCCTCACTGAAGCATCTGTAATCCCTCCATTTCACCCTAAGCTCTAAACCCGCCTCACCTCCTGAGCGCCTCACCTCCTGTGCGCCTCACCTATCTCCTGTGGGCCTCAACTATCTCCTGTCCGCAATACCTCTTCCTGCCCATCACACACGAGACCAGCCAGACCCAACCCCCCGACTGAAGAATCTAGAACCCCTCGTCTTCACCCTAAACCCCGAAACCCACCGATCCCCTGTGCGCCTCACCTCATCGTGCCTCTCCCCCTTGGCTCGCCTCACCTCATCAAGCACGTTCACAATCTCCCGCCCGCACTCCCTCTCCCTGCCAGTCACACTCGACACCAACCACCCCCTGTTGCCATTCGCAATAGGGCCCGCTCCTCCCCCGCTCTGTGGGGCACGAGGGGGAGGAGCAGAAAAAAGGAGAGGAGAAGGGAGAGGAGGGGAAGGGAGAAGATGAGGAGGAATCATTTTGACCCGCACTCCCTCTCCCTGCCAGTCACACTCGAGACCAGCCACCCCCTGCTGCCATTCGCGATAGGGCCCGCTCCTCCCCCGCTCTGTGGGGCACGAGGGGGAGGAGCAGAAAAAAGGAGAGGAGAAGGGAGAGGAGGGGAAGGGAGAAGATGAGGAGGAATCATTTTGACCCGCACTCCCTCTCCCTGCCAGTCACACTCGAGACCAGCCACCCCCTGCTGCCATTCGCGATGGGGCCCGCTCACCCCCCCGCTCTGAGGGGGGCGGGAGGAAGGAGCAGGGGGGGGAGCAGAAAGGGAGGAGGAGCAGCAGAAGGATGCATGGGAGAGCGAGCAACAACAATGGGTTTCGGGTTTCGGGTGCAGGGGAGAGCGAGCAACAACAAAGGGTTTCGGGATTTGATTGCATGCGAAAGCGAGCAACAACGAAGGGTTTCGGGTTTCGGGTGCATGGAAGAGCGAGCAACAACAAAGGGTTTCGGGTTTCGGGTGCATGCGAAATCGAGCAACAACGAAGGGTTTCGGGTTTTGGGTGCATGGCAACGGAGATTCGTGGGCCGGGATGTTGGAGGGAAGAGAGATGGCGGGGGTGGGGGGGGGGAAAGGGGGACAGCAAGCGACCCGGGCCGGACAGGTGAGGACCAGAGGAGAGAGGCGACAGCGGTATAATCTGCATCATGCAGAACTAAGTGCTCAAACGATATCAGGACCAGAGGAGAGAGGCAGCGCCGTGGGAGCACACGGTGGGCGGAGGAGACGAGAAGGGGGGAGGGAAGACGGAGGTGTGTGCGGGACGGGGAGGAGAGAGCGCGAAAGAAAAAAGGGGGAAGGGGAAAGGGGGGAAGGGGAAGGGCGGGAAGTGGGGCGGATCGGACTCGTGTGCGCTCGCCGCCGAGATCACAGCAGCGACGGATGCTGCCGTGACTCGCGAATGCTAAGCGACTGAGAATCGTCGCTTATGAACGTCGTTATTCGTCTCAGCGCCACAGAACGCATCGCTACACGCCTGTCGGTTACGGTGACTAATGCGTCGCGACATAAATCCGAAGGCTCACAGCGTTCAGGTATCGCGACTTGTGGCGCTTCGATTTGCCCCGACCTCCATTACCGCTTCGATTGCCCTCCGCCTCGCGCTTTCCGCGACCCATGTGCGATTCTATGCTGGCTATCGAACATATAAGGCAAATGCTGAATGTCACGGTGAATGGTCGACGAGTGTCATTTGACAAAAAATTTTAAAAGACGACTAATATCAGGACTGGTAGCACAATCCCTCCAATCAACCTGATCTGATTGTGGGTTCAACACACACCTGATCCTTTCCGCTTTTCCTCCATCCATCCCCGCTTTCATTCAGATCCAATCTGAATATAACTTTCTACTACGTTGTGGCATTCTTATTTAATGTCATGCTCGTCATCCAATTCCTTGTTGTTTTAGGCCTTGGAACATTTTCTTATTATTTTGTTTCGGGCATGCTTCTCGTCCACACTTTCGTTGGTATCGTATAGGGAAATTTCTCATCCTAACTGAGTTTACACTACATCGCGTAATCCAGTGGCTATATCGCGTCATTTGCACACGCCCCGTATTCAGCCGTACACCCAAACTAACTGCTGCGATCAGACGTTGATCATCCCTAGGATCACCTCAGGAAGGTTCGCACACGTTTGAGTAATGGTGGTGGGCCCTTGACCTCAATAGCAGAGTAAATGTAAAATGCTTGAGATAATAAAAACATGCAAATACAGGAATATAAATAAGAGTACAAGGGAATACGAATCGACCTAGGCTAGCCATGTACTCTAAGGGGTACATTCCCTTATTGCAGCGAAACCCAACCGTGCGACTCCAGACGGTTACGAATCTGTCCGGGCAGAATCCTCGCCACTGCTGCTGCCTGATGTTGTCTGCCCGACGGTCCAGATGTTTCGTAACCGTACGACCCTTCGCATCACTCCCGCCTTTTTGTCTTCAGCCTCGGTAGTGCGTGCTTCGATTGTGTCAGAATGTAGTTTGTCTAGCCTGCAATGGGGTACTCTGTAGTGAGTACGACCCCTTAGGGTTTCCTATTCTCAGAATAGGAATGCAACGGAATTATTGAAACTAGAAAGTGTGAGAGTACAAATATGCAACCCTAACAACTGTACTCCCTATTGTGCTACTCACTGTAGCCTACAAGCATAGAATTACATTTGACACACCCCCATAGGCTAAGTGAGGGGCATCAAAGCAAGCAAGGTGAACAAACGGTCACAAGACCAGTCAAAGCAAGAAACAAGGCAAGCTCAGGGTGGATCTCAAGGACACCACACAAATTCCGAGCGCAAGCAAGCGGCCACAAGGCCAGTTCAAGAGTTCACTAGGATATAAATAGGAAGCACAACAAGCAGAGCAAACAACAAGACTACAGCAACCGAGGGCCTACCTCAACAAGCCCCAACTGCACACAGAACCTGTGGTGGTCACCAAGCGCCAAGGCCTTGGTGAAGACGTCTGCAGTGTTTGTCAGAATATCATGCTCTAGCCTGTAGTGGGGTGCTCTATAGCGAGTACAACCCTTCTAGGGTTTGCTATTTGTATCCTCATTCTTGCTAGTGCAACTCCTCCTTCTTTGCCTAAACTGTTTCTTGCCTAGCTAGGGCTTTCCTAGCTATGGCGCCTTCTTCTACTGCTTATTTTCACATGGTATCAGAGCGATATGCTCCTGGCCTGTGGGCCCCACCTCACTGCTTCCGCTGCTACTGCTACTCCCTGTCCGCCGCGCGCCCCGTGGTGCGCGGCGTCGAAATTAGGGTTTTTCAGCCCGCCGTGCGCCCCGAGGCGCGCGGCGGTTTTCTGCCCGCCGTGCGCCCCGAGGCGCGCGACGGGTTTCTGCCCCGTCACTCGGCGCGTCGCCCCCAGGAGGCGCTACGACGGGCGACGGGGACCCGCGCGTCGCCCCCCGTCGCCCGTCGTGGCCTGCGCGCGGCCCGTACAGCCGGCGCGCGGCCCGTACGGGCTGCGCCAGGCCTGCGCGCGGCCCGTACGGGCTGCGCCAGGCCCGCGCGCGGCTCGGGCCGCCTGCGCGCGGTTCGGGAGGCTGTGCCAGGCCCGTGGGCGGCCCTTTCCTCGCTGCCCCTGCCCTCCCCGCTGTCCCCCGTGCTTCTACTGGCGCCCCACCCCTCCTACAGCCCGTTCTCCTGAATTAGGGTTTGGGGGTGAGGGGTATGGGGGTGAAGCTACTGTGTGCCGTTCCCTGCTCCTCCTCCTCCTTCGTCTCCCTGTGCTGCAGCTGCCGCTGAGGGGGGGTGGACTTGTTGGAGCCGTTGGAGTGGTACTAAGGGGGGGTGAAGGGGGAGTGGAGCTAGCGGTGTAGCAGCGGGTGTGTGTCAGGGGGAGTGGGATAGTTTGGGGAGGTTGAAGGGGGTGGCCGCCGTGAAGCCAACAGCTCCAGTCGCCCGTGAGACCGTTGCGCCAGTCGCCCGTGAGCCCGTTGCGCCAGTCGCCCGTGAGCCCGTTGCTCCAGTCGCCCGTGAGTCCGTTGCTAGTCTGCCGCTACTTTTAGCCGCGGAGCCAGTTACTCCAGTAGCCCGTGTGCCAGTTGCTCCAGTTGCCAGTGTGCCAGTTGCTCCAGTTGCCCGTGTGCCAGTTGCTCCAGTTGCGCCGTGTGCCAGCAGCTTCAGCTGCCGCCCACTACCTCCTCTCCTCTCACAGTCTCTCCTCCTCCTCACTTGCCCTCTGCGATAGCCTCTAGCTTTGCTCATAATTGTGAACTTTAAACTATTGCTTCTTGAACTTGTGCTCAGAATGTGTGGTGACATTGTGATCCACCCTGAGCTTGTACTGCTTTGCTTGCTCTGCTGATTACACCCCACTTTGGCTATGGGGGTGTGTCAGAATATCATGCTCTAGCCTGTAGTGGGGTGCTCTATAGCGAGTACAACCCTTCTAGGGTTTGCTATTTGTATCCTCATTCTTGCTAGTGCAACTCCTCCTTCTTTGCCTAAACTGCTTCTTGCCTAGCTAGGGATTTCCTAGCTATGGCGCCTTCTTCTACTGCTTATTTTCACAGTGTTGGCCTCTGAGGCCACAAAGTCCAGGCGTGCCTGGCCGCGTCGCTGCAGCTCTCGCAGGAGGAAGTACCTCACGTCAATATGCTTCACTCTGCTCTCCAGTCGAGGCTCTCGACACAGGAGGATCATGGCCTTGTTGTCAGCGTACAAGGTCGGTGCAGAGCGAGGCCGCTCACCAAGGTCGGCGAGCAAGAAGGTCAACCAGCGAAGCTCCTGTGCCGCCATGGCACCAGCGTAGATCTCTGCCTCTGCACTGGAAGTAGCCACAGACGACGACCGTGTAGACCTCCACGACACAGCACCAGCTCCCAGACTGAAGCAGTAACCCTGAGTCGAACGCTGAGTCTCCACGTCGTCAGCGTAGGAAGAGTCGCAGTGACCAGTCAACGCCACTGGCTGAGTCCCTCCAAGCACAAGCCCCATGCCTGATGTAGTCGCCAGGTACTTCGCCACCCTCACAGCAGCTGTCCAGTGGACAGGACGGTGTCTCCCAGTCGCAACAAAGCGAGAGAGGACGCTGAAGGGAAAGGCGAGGTCCGGCCGAGTACAAGTCATCAGGTACATGAGGCAGCCCACCAGCTCTGCGTAGGGACCACTGGACTCAAAAGGCTCGCCGGGAAAGGGGCCAGTGAGTCTGTGGTCAACAGCAAGAGGAGTGGGCTGTGTGGTGGAGAACTGGAAGTCGAACCGCCGAAGGACCTGCTGCACCATGTGTGACTGCGTTAGTGTGATGGTGCGAGCGGCTCTGTCCCGGGTGATCTGCAAGCCAAGGTAACGCTGCAGCTCACCCAGGTCAGTGCACTTGTGTCTCTTCTGCAGTTCGAACTTCACCTGAGTCAGGGCTGCCCTGTCTGCTGTAGCAAACACCAAGTCGTCGACGTAGACAAGGATAAAGAAAGGAGTAGAACCCGCTCGAACAAACAGCGACGGGTCGGCGGAGGACGGGCTGAACCCAAGGTCACGAAGCGTGGAGCGAAGAGTGTCGTGCCACTCACGGGGCGACTGGCGGAGACCGTAGACTGGTCGCCTCAGGCTCCACTGGGTCCCAGGTGGGAAGGTGTCAATGAAGCCAGGAGGACGGCGCAGCCAGATCTCCTCGTGCAGTCGGCCCTGGAGGAACGCAGTGGAGAAGTCGAGGGAGTGCAGCTCGTAGTCTCGCTGCGCTGCTATGTGGAGTAACACCCGAAGAGTAGTCATCTTCGGGGTCGGGGCAAAGGTCTGGAAGAAGTCAACTCCCTCACGCTGACTGAAGCCCCTAGCCACGTAGCACGCCTTGAACACCGGCGGTGCTCCAGGCGGCCACTTCACCTTGAAGAGCCACATGCCATCGACTATGTTCGCCCTGGGAGGGGGAACTGCGTCGACGTAGGTGCCTGTGGATCTCCAAGACGCCAACTCTGAGTCCATAGCCGCTTTCCACTGAGAGGCCCACGCCCCTGACACTGCCTCGCGGTAAGTGCGAGGAGTCGGTATGTCAAGGGCGTCGGGGTCTCCCTCAGGGGAGAGCAGCATGGCACACACAGAGGGAGAAGCGGCTGCCCAGTACTCCAGCTCAGACTCTGTGTCCTCTAGGACGTCACAGCCAAGGGCAAACTCACCCCCGATGGACAGAGGACGGTAGGGAGGAGCTGGCACCACACGGGTGGCGTAGTCAAGGCGGCTGGCGGCAGCAAACTCAGCGACAGCGGCAGTGAGAGCAGAGACCGACGACGGAGGGAAACGAGAGTCGGTGACAAGAGTGGCGAGGACACGTGCGGCAACAGGACGAACAGTGCGGTAGTAGTCAGTGATAGGAGTGGGGAGGGCTGGGAGAGAGGACGGAGGAGGAGACGGGAGAACGGACACAGGAGAAGAAGAACGACGACGAGACGTACAAAGGAGGGCAGTGTGGAGGTCAGTAACAGGGGACGAGTGACGAGTACGCGGAGGACAACGAGTGACCAAGTCGCGACGGACCGAAGGAGGAGGAGACTGGGGAGGAGGAGAAGACCAGACCGCCGGACAGTCGTCAGGAGGAGGCAACGGAGGAACAAACACAGGAGGAGAGGAGGAAAAGCCAAGGGCCCGCAGGCCACTCACAGGTGGGAACAACTGCCGCTCCAGAGGAAGCTGCGGTGGCGGCTGCGGCTGCTGCTGCTGCGGCGGCGGCTGCGGCTGCGGCTGCTGCTGCGGCTGCTGCTGCTGCTGCTGCCGCTGCTGCTGCTGCCGCTGCTGCTCCAGAAGGTCCAGCACCCGCAGCTCCTGCCGCTCCCTCTACAACCGCTCCTGCTCCTCACGCTCACGCCGGCGGGCAGCCTGGAGTCGTGTGTCGTGGCGGTGGGGAGGCGAAGTGGACTCCGCAGAACCAGGGTCAGACTCCTCAGACTCAGCACCCCCAGAACCAGCACCTCCAGTGCCAGGACCTCCAACTCCAGCACCCCCAGAACTAGCACCACCAGTGCCAGCACCTCCAGCTCCAGCACCCCCAGAGCTAGCGCCACCTGCGCCAGCACCTCCAGCTCCAGCACCCCCAAAGCTAGCGCCACCTGAGCCAGCACCTCCAGCTCCAGCACCCCCAGAGCTAGCGCCACCTGCGCCAGCACCTCCAGCTCCAGCACCCCGCGACCGAGTACCCCCAGACCTAGCACCGCCAGTGGCTGCACCTCCAGCTCCAACACCAACCGAGTCCACAGTAACCTGTCGCGGAAGTGCCGAAGGCTGCTGAGGGGACTGTGAGGAGGACTGCGGGGAGGGAGACGCTACCTGACGCGCGATCGAGGGTAGAGGGGTAACGTGGGACACACCAGACGGGGCAGGACCAGGGGGGGGCGGGGGTACCGGAGGAGCGGGAGCAGGAGGAGGAGAGGGTGCGAGGAAAAGAGGGGGAGGGGGTACCGGGAGACCTCGACAGGGGTACCGGGTGTAGTAGGACACGGACTCGTCAAACCGGACGTCACGGGAGTCTAGGAAGTGGTGGAGGGGAGGGTGGTAAAAGGACCAGTCGGCAGAGTCCACTGGGAAACCAAGGAAGACACAGGGGACGGCGCGTGCCGAGAGCTTGTCCGCGGAGGTGTCGCGAACAAGTGCAAGGCAGCCCCAGACTCGAAAGGCCGACCCGACACCAGGGGAACCAGTCCAAAGACTGGTCGGTGAAACCTCGGGCCGCGAGACACGCGGCTGGAGGTTTAGCTGGTGTGCGGCGTAGCGAACCGCGTGGGGCCACAGAAAATGGGGCGCACGGGCATGGATCATGGACGTGCGGGCGATGTCCATGACCAAGCCTATGCGGCGCTCAGCAACCCCATTCTGCTGTGGGGACTCTGGCAGCGTCCAGGACTGGGTGATGCCCTGTTCGCCGCAGAATCCGCCGAGAATGCCAGAGCGAAACTCGCCCCCACGGTCGGAGTGGAGACAACTGACTCGACGACCACGAGTGCCCTCAGTGGCTAGAAGCCACCTGATCAGCGTAGCAGTCACCTCGGACTTCTTCGCAAGAGGGAACACTGTGGTGTACCTGGAGAAGTCGTCAACGACCACCAGAAAGTAACGCTCCCTCCCAGACCCCTGCGTCGGGGCAGGGCCCCAGACGTCCAAGTGGAGAGTCTCGAAGGGAGCGGTGGCCGGACGAAGGGAGGAGGAGTGGGGAGTGGCGCGTAAGCGACCGGCAACGCACGGAGAGCAAGGAGGGGCAAGCGAGAGAGGGAGCGACGGGAAGGTGCGTGGGAGACCTTAGACAAGTCCCTGACTGAGCATGCCACGTAGGCGAGGGAGCGACGGGTGGCCAAGGCGGTGGTGCCACAGGACGGTGCGGTGGGTGAGAGAGCGACAGGAGCAAGACGCAGCGACTGGACTGGGCACAGCGACCGGACCGGACACGACTACCTGGCTAGACACAGCAACTGGACTGGGGACCTGGGCCGGAGGGGACGCAACGACCTGAGGGGAGGACGCGACCGGGGAGCGCTCGGTGTGAAGAACATAGAGACCGGAGCGGGGCTCCCTGGTGAACGTTTCCAGAACAGCACCTGTGGTAGCGTCTGTACAAACTGCAGTCCGCCCACCCCCCACGAAGGTAACCGTGATCCCCCTGTCCTGGAGGTATCCAACACCCACCAAGTTCCGAGTGAACGAGGGGATGTGGAGGCCGCGCGGACACCAGAGGGGACCACAGGGCACGGGAGGGTGGTGGAGCTACGCGCAACGGCTGGTCCAGAGGTAGGATCAGCCAGAGCCACTGACACAGGAGTGAGGAGTGGCGTAAGGGTCGTGTGGTCGCGGAAGAAGCACTGAGACGCGCCCGAGTCCAGCGTGAACGACAAAGAGGCCTCAGCCGGAGGGTCACCTGACCCAGTCGCTACACAAGCACCTAGAGCAGCAACACAAGCACCTAAGCTAGACAGGCACAAGGCTACACTAGCAGGAGGCAAGCAGGCTAAACTACGAACACGCGAGCACACAGATCCCTCAGCACTAAAGTCAGCATCAACATACAAAGCATGCTGACGCGCATCGTCCATGGACAAATCAAAGACATCAATCTTACGGGTTAACAGACGAGACCAGCGAGGCGTGACCGCCAGGGGGCCCCAACGAGCCCGGTAGAGGTCGTCGAGGCGGCGGAAGCACCGCGCGGCAGAGTGGTCGTCGCGACCACAGAGACAGGGGCTGCCCGGCCCGGTGAGGCACCAGTGGGTGCAGGGGCCAGCGTCACGGCGAGGGGGGCGAGGAGCCCAGCTGGAAGAGCTGCTGCTGCGGCTGGTGCTCCCAGGGCCTCCCGGACCCCACTGCGGCGGGGGACCCCAGTGCTGCTGCGGACCCCACTGCAGCGGGGGCCCCCACTGCTGGAACTGCTGCGGTGCCTGCTGCTGCTGCTGTCCCTGCTGCTGCTGCTGTGGCTGCTGCTGCTGGGGGGCAGCACCCCCACCGGTCGGGCCACTACCTGTGGGTGGACCTGTCTGTCCTGCGCCTCCTCCAAGGCCCCCTCCCCCTGGTGCACCACCGCCGCCGCCGCCGCCGCCGCCTCCACCACCACCGCCGCTCCCACCTCCACCGCCCCCTCCACTGCCACCTCCTCCGCCCCCACCTCCCCCCTTCCCGCCCTTCTTGCCACTCTTGCCCCGTTTCTGCCAGTCTGCGGCAGAAACGGCAGCGGTGTCCTCAGAGACCGACACAGCAGCAGAAGCGCGGGTAGCGGTGAAAGTGGGAAGCTGAGGGGCGGCACACCCTGCAAAGAGACGGGGGGCCACCGCATCAGTGGCGGAGGCAACGGTGAGGAGGCTGCTCCCGATGGTCCCGAGAGCAGTCTGAAGGAGGTCTATAGTGAGTTCAGTGGGGTGCTTCTGAAGAAGCGCGTCGCGGGCAGTGGCAAGGCGGTCAGGGAGGCGGGTGACTAACCAGTGCACAGTGAGCCACATGGGGGGGGGAGCAACAAGGAGCTGTGCGTCGGTACAGGCCGAACGAAAACCGGCGTCAAGCGAGCGGAGGTGAGTCACTAGGTCGGAAACAGTCGCAAACGAGCCTAGGTCGGGAAACACGAACGGCATGAGGAGGCGAATGAGGGAGGCGGAGGAGGGGGTGGAATAGCGAGCCACAAAAGCATCCCAAACCCCCTTGGCTGTCTCCACCTGGTCAAAGTGAGCGGCCTCAGTCGGGGGGAGAAGCTCCGATAGCGTGAGGGCGGCGGCCGCATCACGAGAGAGCCACACGTCCCGAGCCAGGACCCGACGGTCGTAGTCCGCTTGGGCCGTAGGAGTCGGCTCCGGGGCGGTCGGCAGGGCGGCGAGGGACGGGGGTGCCGCGAGAGCACCCGACGCGTGGGCCCACAGAGTGGCGCCGTCCTGACGCTGGCTGGTGAGGAAACGTGTGGTCTGGCGCTGCCAGGTACCGAACTCGATCGGGCGTCCCTCAGCATCGAAACGGAGGCGACGGGCCTCCATAGCGGAGCCCATGCTAGAGGCGACTGGAGCACGGCGGAGGCGGAGCTAAGAACGAGGAGGAAAACTACGGAGGGCTAGGGACGCCAGCGGGGAAACCGACGAGAGACAGTCGGCGAGAAAATAGTCGTGGGGCGGGGCTCTAACCGATCCTAGGTGGCGCTACCGGAGGGAAGAGCGGCTGCCAGCCGCTGAGCCGGGAGCCAAGTGCAGTAGGAATGGCGTGGGACCGGTGCACAGGTGAAGGGGAGAGAGATGCAGTAAGCGCACAGAGTGATGCGGTAAGTGTACGCAGGTGTGCGGTAAGCGCACGCAGGTGTGCGGTGAGTGCACGCAGGTGTGTGGTAAGTGCACGCAGGTGTGCGGGAAGCGCACGCAGGTGTGCGGGAAGCGCACACAGAGTGATGCGGTAAGTGCACGCAGAGTGATGCGGTAAGCGCACGCAGGTGTGCGGTAAGCGCACGCAGGTGTGCGGTAAGTGCACGCAGGTGTGCGGTAAGCGCACGCTGGTGTGCGGGAAGCGTTGACGGAGGAGGGCGCGCGACAGGCGGAGGGAGGGCACGCGACGGTCTAAGGAGGGCGCGCGACGGTAGAGGAGGGCGCGCGACGGTTGAGCAGGGCGCGCGACGGTCTAAGGAGGGCGCACGACGGTTTTGGAGGGCGCGCAACGGTGGGGGAGGGCGCGCGGAGGTCTAAGGAGGGCGCGCGACAGGCTGGACAGCGCGGGAGGGCGCGGGCTAGGCGCGAGGAGGGCGCGGAGGGCGCGGAGGGCGCGGAGGGCGCGAGAGCACGGAGGGCGCGTAGGGCGCGGAGGCTAGCTAAAAACGAACGAGGATCTAACCTACTCGTGATACCATCTCAGAATAGGAATGCACCGGAATGATTGAAACTAGAAAGTGTGAGAGTACAAATATGCAACCCTAACAACTGTACTCCCTATTGTGCTACTCACTGTAGCCTACAAGCATAGAATTACATTTGACACCTATATGTATCCTCCTGCTTGCTAGTGAACATCCTCCTTTGCTCATTTCTCTCTTGCCTAGCTAGGTAAACCCTAGCTATGGCTCCTCGTTATGCCTGCTATTCTGACATGG
The DNA here is from genome assembly GCA_947471745.1 of Closterium sp. Naga37s-1. Classification (NCBI taxonomy): domain Eukaryota; kingdom Viridiplantae; phylum Streptophyta; class Zygnematophyceae; order Desmidiales; family Closteriaceae; genus Closterium; species Closterium sp. Naga37s-1. The sequence continues at coordinate 823,865 of CANJKZ010000461.1, read as the reverse complement.
AATCAGAGCTGTTACGCTCCTGGCCTGTGGGCCCGCCTAAGTCTTCCGCTGCTGTCCTGCCTATCGTGCGCCTCGGGCGTGCGACCTTTCCTGCCTGCCGCGCGCTAGAGGCGCGTGGCGTTTTTTCTTCCCGCCGTGCGCTTGGGGCGCGCGGGGGTTTTCTGCCCGCCGTGTGCCCCGGGGCGCGAGGCGGTTTTCTGCATGGCGCGCCCCCCCGTCGACCCTCGAGTCGCCTCAGGGGACCCGCGCGCGCCCCCCGTCGGCTCGCGCGCTGCCCCGCTGGACCCGCGCGCCTCACCCCGTCGGCCCTCGCGTCACTCTTGGGGACCCGCGCGCTGCCCCGCTGGACCCGCGCGACGCCCTGCGGGATCCGCGCGCTGCCCCTTGTCGACCCCCGCGTCGCCCCCGGGGACCCGCGCGCTGCCCCGCTGGACCCGCGCGCCACCCCTGGAGCCGCGCGCGACCCCCCGCTGCCCCGTCGCGGCGCCCTGGGGAGCCGCGCGCGGCCCCCCGCTGCCCCATGGTGTCGCCCTGCGGGCCACGCGCCGTCCCCCGCGCCGTCCCCCGCGCTCCTGCCCCGTGCCACCCGTTTTAGGGTTTGGGGGTGGCGAGTGTGGGGGTGGCTGTTCTGGGGGTGCCGGTTGTGTGCGCCGTCCCCTGCTCCTCCTCCTCCTCCGTCTCCCACTGCTGCCGCTGTCGCTGAGGGGGGTGGATGTGTGGGAGCCGAAGGAGTGGTGCTAGGGGGGTGACGTGGACGTGGAGCTAGGGGTGCAGCAAGGGGTGTGTGAAAGAGGGGTGGGACAGTTGGGGGAGGCTGAGTGGAGGCTGCCGTCTTGTTGTCCGCAGCACCTGTAGTCCGGGGCGCTGTCCTGGTAGCCCAGAGAGCCTGCTGCGCCTGTCGCCCGTGGGTCCGTTGCTCCTGCCGCTCTTCGTAGCCGCCGAGCCAGTTACTCCAGTAGTCCGGGGCGCTATCCCGGTAGCCACTGTGCCAGCCGCTCCTGTTGCCCGTGTGTCTGCAGCTTCAGCCGTCGCCTCCTATCTCCTCTCCTCTTACAGTCCCGCCTCCTCCTCCTCACTTGCCCGTTGTGAATGCCTCTAGCTTTGCTTGCACTTGTGAACCTGCTCTATGACTGCTTGCTCTGCTGATTATACCCCACTTTGACTATGGGGGTGTGTCAGAATGTAGTTTGTCTAGCCTGCAGTGGGGTACTCTGTAGTGAGTACGACCCCTTAGGGTTTCCTATATGTATCCTCCTGCTTGCTAGTGAGCATCCTCCTTTGCTCATTTCTCTCTTGCCTAGCTAGGTAAACCCTAGCTATGGCTCCTCGTTATGCCTGCTATTCTGACAGATTGCTGCGGTAAGGAGTGCACAGTAATGCTTCATCAATTACTATTCGTAACACCCCCCTTCACTCTTGACCGTAGCGAGTCTTGACCCGCTTGACTACTCCGCTGAGTTCGGAGCAGTGCTGGTACTGCTGACGTGACAGACGCTTCGTGAGGAAGTCAGCTGCCATGTCACCTGTCGGGCAATAGGTGAGGTCAACCTTGCCCTTGTCAACTTCGTCCTTGACGAAGAAGTACCGCAGCGCGATGTGTTTGGTGCGGTTGACGAACCCGGGCTTGTTCGCGATCCTGATCGCGCTCTGGTTGTCGCAGTGCAGGCGAAAGTTCGTGGAGGCTGGAATTTCCGCCTCCTGCAGCAGCTCCTGAAGGTAGAGGCCTTCGCGAACGGCTGCTGTTGCTGCGATGAATTCGGCTTCCGCCGACGACAGGGCAACCAGCTCCTATTTCTGCGAATTCCAGGAGATGGGGCCGCTGGGCTCGAGGCGAAAGAGGAAGCCTGTCCTGGACCGTCGATTGTCGGGGTCAGCGGCATGATCAGCATCCACGTAGCCGATGAGGTTGAAGGACGCGGTTGGGATGGTGGAGTAGCAGAGCCCAACATTGGGCATGGAGATGAAGAACTGGAGAGCCCGCTGAAGATCTAGGAGATTCTCAACCGTTGGTTTGCGGGAGTACTGAGCCAACTGGCTCGCGATGTAGGAGAGATCGGGCATGCAGGTAACAGAGGCGAAGAGTAGGCATCCCAGCTGCTGCTGGTAGGTCTGAAGCCCAGCAGGGGACAGGGCTTTGTTTTCAGGCTTGTGGTTGGGTCCTGGAGTGCGGTAAGGGGTGGAGAGTGGTGCAGGTGCAATGTTGAAGCGCTTGCCAAGTTCCTCTGCATACTTGGCTGCTGAGAGATGAATGGCTTCTGGCGAGTAGGAGATGTTGAGCCCGAGAAACTGATTCACGTCGTGGTTGCAGGTGATGTCAACGCGGCCTGCGAGATTTTTCTCGAACTGCTCAAGCAGTTCGTTGCTTGATCCTGTGTAGAGGAGGTCATCGACGTAGACCGTGAGTAGAATGTATTCGCCGCGGAAATCGCGGTGATACATGCCGGGATCGTGAGGTAGCTGCTTGAAGCCTATCTCGAGCAGGATGTTGTGCAGGTACTGCTGCCAGAGCCTTGGCGCCTGTTTGATCCCGTAAAGGGACTTTCGTAGCTGGCACACGCGTGAGTCTCCCTCGCCGTATGTGTGTGGCTGCTCTACGTAGATTACAGCATCTACTAATGCGTAGAGGAATGCGTTCTTCACATCGATCTGTCGGAGCGCCCCTACACAAAAGAGAAGTTCCTGGAAATCTACTCTCACCGGCGTGGCTCTACGAAGAAGCTTACCGTGGCGTAAGAAGAGGAACTGGCGCGTCGCGAAGCGGAAGAGCTTCGCCAGGGAGTCTTGCGGAGTCACGCGGCACATTCGCCTGGAGCGGATGGGGAGAAGAGGAGAGCGCCTCCAATGAAGGGGGGTGGGGAAGCGCTGGCGGATGGGGCACGAGCGACACTGGCGGATGGGGAGCCGCAACCGGCGGCAACACTGGCGGATCGGGCGCCGCATCTGGCGGAAAGACAAGCGGTTGGGGCACTTTCGGCGAAGGCTGGGGAGCCTCCCGCGAGGACCAAAGGGGGGAAGAAGAAAAAGAAGAGGAAGAACCTCCTGTTGTTCCTCTTGGTCGCCCCCCGCGCCGTCCTGCACCCGCACTACCCCCACCTGACATCCAGCCAGGAAGCGACCCTTGGGACACCATCGACTGGGGCAACGAGCCCTCTACCCCGCGACGCACTGTCTACGGACCTGCTCCCGAGCCGTGCGAACCAACCTTTGTCCCTGGAACCATCCCCGGGACTAACATTCCCTTCTCCGTAACTCTTGACAGGGAATTCTTGGTGCTGATGTTGACGACGTCGAACGAAGAAGAAGAAGCTGAAGAGGCAGCGGCGACACCTGCCCAAGCACCTGACGAGGACCCCGCAGAAGCACACGCGCGCTACATGCGCACCTCTGGATTCCGCGCCGACAATGACCTCTGGCACCAGCGCCTCGGTCACCCCTCGCGCTTAACACTGAAGATCTGCATCGAGGCCGGCGTGTTTGCGCCTGGCGCACTCGTGCGCCCTGATGGCACCAAAGTGAGAAGCGCGACACATCCGCGCAACTGCACCATCTGCCCCGAAGCTGCGCTGAGTCACCAGCCGTTCCCGCTGCTCGAAACTGGAAGCAATCGCTACCCCAAGCTGCACAAGGTGTACAGCAACTTCCGCAACATGGGGCACTGCGGAATCAGCGACGAGCTGTATACGCTCACCTTCGTCGACGCAGGAACGCGCTACGTCTGGATCGTGAACGTGGAGGCGCGCAGCAGAGTGTACGAAGTGTTTTGCCTCTGGTTGGCACACGCGCAGCGGCAATCTGAGGAGAAACTGAAAATCTGGCAATCTGACGGCGCAGCGGAGTTCAGGAGCAAGGAGATGCAGGATAACCTGGCGCAGAAGGGAATTGTGTGAAGAATGAACGAGGGAATGATGTGGACTAGAACGGAGATGGGTACAAGTGTGAAAACCTAGAAAAGTTGTACACCATAATGTCTACCCCACTACAGCTTACATAGGCTAGAACATATATGTTTGACACACCCCCATAGGCAAAGTGGGGGAGAACAAGAGGTCACAAGACCAGTCAAGCAAAACAAAGCAAACTCAGGGTGGATCACGACGTCACCACGCAGTCTGAGCGCACGTACAAGGCCACAAGGCCAGTTCACATGGAGAGTTATAAATCAAGGTGAACAAGCAAGATAGTGATCTCAACCTAGCAAGGGTAAGCATGCAGGTGCAGGTATATATAGATCACAGTACAAGCAAAGTCAAGAGGTGAGCAAGTGAGGCCAGGTAGGCACAAGACCTAACATGGTACTCAAACGCTGATGATCACAAGGTTGAAGTGCCTTGGTAAAGATATCAGTAGTGTTGGCCCGAGTGGCCACGTAAGCAAGACGAAGCTGACCAAGCTGCTGCAACTCTCGAGCAAGGAAGTAGCGCAGAGCGATGTGCTTCGTTCTGTGCTCCAGTCTGTGCTCCTGACACAAGGCAAGCATGGCCTTGTTGTCGACGTACAGAACTGGAGGAGAACGAGGCACCTCTCCCAAGTTGGTCACCAGGTAGGTGAGCCAGCGTAACTCCTGTGCAGCCATGGCTCCAGCGTAGATCTCAGCCTCACAACTGGAGCTGAGAACAGAAGACGAGCGAGTAGAACGCCACGAAACTGAGCCGGAACAAAGGCTGAAGGTGTAACCCTGTGACGACCGCTGCGTAGCCAAGTCGTCAACCCAAGAAGCGTCTGTGTGACCAGTGAGAACAACTCTAACCCGTCCTCCAAGCACGAGCCCCATGCCCAACGTACTGCACAAGTAGCGCAACACCCTCTTAGCTGCATCCATGTGCTCTGGTCGGTGTCTCCCAGGAGCAACATAGCGTGCCAGGATGCTAAGAGGGTATGCCAGGTCAGGTCGAGTGCAGGTCATCAGGTACATGAGGCAGCCCACAAGCTCTGGGTACGGGCCACTCGGCTCTACGGACTCATCCGAAGGCAGAGCTGAGAGCGAGTGGCGAGTAGACAGAGGAGTGGACTGAGGCGAGGAGTACGTGAAGCTGAAGCGCTGAAGGACCTGCTGCACCATGTGTGACTGAGTCAAGGTAATGGTGCGCCGTGCTCTGTCCCGGGTGATCTGCAAGCCAAGGTAACTGCGCAGTTCACCCAGGTCTGTGCACGTGTGTCTCTTCTGCAGCTCCGACTTCACGTGGGCCAGTCCAGCTGTGTCAGCAGTAGCAAAGACCAAGTCGTCGACGTACACGAGGATGTAGAACGGCAGCAGAGTAGTGTCGGTGCGGAGAAACAGCGACGGGTCAGCAGTGGAAGGAGCAAACCCAAGAGCCGCAAGCGTAGTCCTCAGTGTGTCGTGCCACTCACGAGGCGCCTGGCGGAGACCGTAGACTGGCCGCCGGAGGCTCCACTGGGTACCAGGAGGAAACGACCCAGTGAAGCCAGGTGGGCGGCGCAGCCAGATCTCCTCGTGCAGGCTGCCCTGTAGGAAGGCTGTGCTGAAGTCAAGATAGTGAAGCTCGTAGTCACGCTGAGCGTGTCAGAATGTGTAGTTTGTCTAGCCTGGAGTGGGGTACTCTGTAGTGAGTACGACCCCTTAGGGTTTCCTATATGTATCCTCCTGCTTGCTAGTGAACACCCTCCTTTGCCTATTTTCTCTTGCCTAGCTAGCTAAACCCTAGCTATGGCTCCTTGTTCTAGCTACTCTTCTGACATGGTAACAGAGCATTTACGCTCTTGGCCTGTGGGCCCACCTACATGCTTCCCTGCTACTCAGTCAGTCGCGCGCCCCGTGGCGTGCGACATAATTTTTATCCCGCCGCGCGCTGGACGCGCGCGGCGGTTTTCTCTCTGACGCGCGCTCCGGGGCGCGCGGCCTCTTTCATTCCTGGCGCGCCGCCCCCGCTGTTCCGTCGCGGCGCCCTGGGGAGCCGCGCACGCCCCCTGCCCGTCCGTCGCGACGCCCAAGTGTGTCGCGCGCGGCCCCTGTCGTCCCGTCGCGGCGCCCTGGCAAGGCGCGCGCGGCCCCTACCGTCCCGTCGCGGCGCTCTGGCAAGGCACGCGCGGCCCCCTGCCGTCCTGTCGCGGCGCTCTGGCAAGGCGCGCGCGGCCCCTGCTGGTCCGTCGCGGCGCCCTGACGAGGCGCGCGCGGCCCCTGCTGATCCGTCGTGGCGCCCTGGCGAGGTGCGCGCGGCCCCTGCACTTCTGTCGCGGCGCCTTGGCACGGCGCTCGCGGCCCCGGCTGTACCGTCGACCCCCCCCCCCCCCCCCCCCCCCCCGTGCCGCCCATTGCTCCCGTGCCGCCGTGCGTTCCGCGGTTGTGGGGGGTGTGGGGTGGCGGGCATGGGGGTGCGCGGTGTGGGTGCTACCCGTCCCCTGCTCCTCCTCCTCCTCCGTCTCCCACTGCTGCAGCTGCCGCTGAGGGGGGTGGGTGTGTGGGAGCCGAGGGAGTGGTACTAGGGGGGTGACGTGGGAGTGGAGCTAGGGGTGCAGCAAGGGGTGTGTGAAAGGGGGTTGGGACAATTGGGGGAGGTTGAGCGGAGGCTGCCGTCTTGTCGTCCGCAGCACCTGTAGTCCGGGGCGCTGTCCTGGTAGCCCAGAGAGCCTGCTGCGCCTGTCGCCCGTGGGTCCGTTGCTCCTGCCGCTCAGAGTCAGCCGCAGAGCCAGTTACTCCAGTAGTCCGGGGCGCTGTCCCGGTAGCCACTGTGCCAGTGTGTCTGTTGCCCGTGTGTCTGCAGCTTCAGCCGTCGCCTCCTATCTCCTCTCCTCTCACAGTCCAGCCTCCTCCTCCTCACGTGCCCGTTGTGAATGCCTCTAGCTTTGCTTGCACTTGTGAACCTGCTCTATGACTGCTTGCTCTGCTGATTATACCCCACTTTGACTATGGGGGTGTGTCAGAATGTAGTTTGTCTAGCCTGCAGTGGGGTACTCTGTAGTGAGTACGACCCCTTAGGGTTTCCTATATGTATCCTCCTGCTTGCTAGTGAACACCCTCCTTTGCCTATTTTCTCTTGCCTAGCTAGCTAAACCCTAGCTATGGCTCCTTGTTCTAGCTACTCTTCTGACAGAGCGGCGACGTGTAGCAGCACCCGAAGAGTGGTCATCTTCGGGGTGGGAGAGAAGGTCTGAAAGTAGTCTACTCCCTGCCGCTGACTGAAGCCTCGAGCCACGTAACGCGCCTTGAAGACATGCGGAGAACCCGGCGGCCGCTTCACCCTGAAAATCCACATGCCAATGACGATGTTCGCCCCAGGCGGGGGAACCTCATCGACGTAGGTGCTTGTGGACTTCCAGGAAGCCATCTCTGCGTCCATGGCTGTCTGCCACTGAGAGGAGTAGGGACCCTCTATTGCCTCTGCGTAAGAGCGCAGGGTCGGGATGTCTGGTGCATCCGGGTCTCCCTCAGGGGCAAGCAGCATGGACACGAGATGAGGTAAAGCAGCAGCAAAACACTGGAACTCCTCCTGCCTGTCCTCAAGGACGTCCGTGCCAAGAGCACACTCACCCCCGACGGACGGAGGACAGACAGACTCAGACTCAGCAACAAGACTAGCGGCGTAGTCTAGACGACAGTGAGCAGCAAAGTCGACAAGCTCAGCAACTAAGGCAGACGCAGTAGTGGACTCAAAGGAAGGGTCAGTGACAACAGTGGCCAGGAGACGCGTGACAATAGGACTAGCAGCACGAAGGGAGTCAGACTCCGGGTCAGCAAGAGCAGGAAGAGAGGACGCAGGAGGAGACGGCAGCAGGACACGATGCGGAGCAGTGGAAGGACGCAGAGCCATCTGGTGCGTGCCAGGGACAGGAGGAGGACGCTCACGTGGAGCACGACGACCAGTGCGAACAACGCAAACAGGCGACGCAGGACGAGACTCAGGCTCACGACGCTCCGTAAGACCTCCTGTCGGACCAGTGTAAGGAGAAGGAGCAGGCAGTGGGGAGGCCGGCTGTAACTGTGACTCGGACTGGACAGGCTGTGGACACTCTACGGAAGGAGCAGGACCAGTAGAAGGCGGTAGACCAAGAACCTGCTCAAAGAGCGGAACGAAGTACGGCCGCGGCCGCGCAGCGCCTCCAGAACCAGCAGGAACAGCACCAGCACCCCCAGCGTCAGCTCCAACTCCAGCAGCACCACCAGCTCCAGCAGTACCTCCAGCAGCTCCAGTAGCGCCAACACCAGCACCCCCAGGAGCACCGGCTCCAGCAGCACCTCCAGCTCCAGCACCTCCAGCAGCTCCAGCTCCAGTAGGACCACCAGAAGCCCCAGCAGCCCCAGCAGCGCCAGGGCCAGCACCTCCAGCAGCACCGGGTCCAGTAGTACCGCCAGCTCCAGTACCTCCAGTAGCTCCAGCCCCAGCAGCTCCAGTACCTCCACTACGAGCACCTTCGGGACCAGTGGCTCCAGAACCCCCAGCAGCTCCAGCAGCAGCAGGACCTCCAGCGCCCGTAGCACCAACAGCTCCAGCAGCACTGCTCCAGCAGCGAGCAAACCACTCGCGCAGCTGCTGTGGAGAGAGTGGCTCCCGCCGGGGCGAAGCAACCGAAGGACCTCCAGGCGCAGCACCTCCAGACTCCACACGCGCAGGCTCAGCACCCTCAGGCTCCGCACCCCCAGACTCAGCAACCCCAGGCTCAGCACCCCCATACTCAGCACCCCCAGGCTCAGCACCCCCAGGCTCAGCACCCCCAAACTCAGCACCCCCAGGCTCCGCACGCTCAGGCTCAGCACCCCCAGACCCGGCACCCGCAGGCTCAGCACCCCTAGCAGCACCAGAGTCAACAGCTACCTCGACAGGCTCGACTGCGTCTACCTGGGACACACCTGAGGGGGCAGGACCCTGAGGGGGGAGGGGGTCTACCGGAGGAGGACCTGGCGCGAGGAAGAGCGGTGGGGGGGGGAGGGGGGCAGTGCGGTAGGGGAAGAGACGGTAGTAAGGAACCGACTCGTCAAACGTGACGTCCTGAGAGGACAGAACACGGCGCGAGGTGGGGTGGTAAAACTGCCAACCAGGCGCGTCAGGGGGGAAGCCAAGGAAGACGCAGGGAACAGCATGAGAGGACAGCTTGTCCACAGACAAGTCGCGGACGAAAGCTCGAGATCCCCAGACACGGAACGCAGACGCATCGCCAACCTTCCCCGTCCACCGCAGAGTAGGGGTGGTCTCCGGCATGGAGACCTTGGGCTGGAGGTTGATCTGATGCGTCGCGTACTGAACCGCGAACGGCCACAGAAAATTGGGAGCAGCCGCATGGATCATGGACGTACGAGCGACGTCCATGACCATGCCAATGCTGCGCTCAGCAATCCCATTTTGCTGTGGAGAGGCCGGAAGCGTGAACGTCTGGCGGATGCCCTCCGCACGACAGAAGGCTCGCAGAAGGTCGGAGGAAAACTCTCCACCTCTGTCGGAGTGCAGACGCAGAACAGGAAAGTCCGAGCCGAAACTCTCTCTGAGCTGGAGACAGGCAGCGCGGATCCAGTCGATCAACACCTCAGTGACCTTACCCTTGCGGCGCAAAGGGAAGACTGTGGTGTAACGCGAGTAGTCGTCAACAACCAGCAGGAAGTAACGCTCGTGACCCTGTCCACGGACGCGGGCTAAGCCCCACACGTCCATGTGGAGAGTTTGCAGCGGAGCCTCGGAGGAGTGAGGAGCGGCGCGCTGCCGGCCCTCGACGCAGGGAACACAGGTAGGGGCAGGCCCCGGAGGAAGGGGAGGGAGGGACCGGGGGAGACCAGAGACAAGGATTAGGGAGGCCATGCCTCGGAGACGAGGCAGGGAGGGGTGACCAAGGCGGTGGTGCCAGAGGAGAGTCTGGTGAGACAGGAGGCGACACGAGCAGGGGGCAGACTCAGGACCAGACCAGGACACTGCAGCAAACACCTGACCCGACGGAGCTACCTTACCAGACTCAGCAACCGGAGGAGACACGGTAGTCAGGGTGTACAGGCTCGACCCAGGCTGACGATTGAACGTGGCGAGGTGCCGGCCCGTCCGAGTACACGAACAGTGGGTCACCCGCTGACCTCCAGGAGTGAACTGGTCAACCCACGCGTCCTGAAGGTCAGCTCCACTCACCAAGTTCGTGGAGAACGAGGGGAGGTGGAGGCCAGACAAAGAGCCAGACGGGACCGCCGGACACGGCAGAACCGTGGAGGAGTGTGCAAGGACCGGACCCCCAGAGGGGTCAGCCAGAGAGACTGCCACCGGCCGACCGAGCGGCGAGAGTGTCGTGCAGTCGCGAAAGAAGGAGCGGGAAGCACCCGATTCAAGGGTGAAAGTGTGCAAGACCTGAGCCGACGCGGTACCTGAGAGAGCAGCCTCACCAGCACCTGGAGCAGCAGACTCACTAGCACCTAGAGCAGCAGCCTCAATGCCCGGGTCGGGCGGAACACACAGGTAACAGTCACCCTCTCCACTAATAGACACAGCATACATAGCAGCAAGGATAGCATCAAAGTCAAGATCAAAGATAGCAACCCCCGACTTAAGCAGATCACCCCAGCGAGGGATCTCAGTGGCGTCAGGAAACTGTGCACGCCAGGCGTCAGTCAGGCGGCCAAAACAGAGGAGCGTGGCGTGCGGACCGCCACACGTCTCTCCATTGCGGTCGCCGGTGCGGAGAACGTAAGCGCATGGACCAGCACCCCCAGACCTCCCACGCCCAGCGTACCACTCACGAAGCTGCTGGGGCGACAGGGTCTCTCGAGGGCGCTGCTGCTGCTGGCGCTGGCCACCGCCAAAGCCTACCCGCTGCACAGCGCCACCCCGACCAGCACCACCGCCGCCGCCACCCCCTCCGCCGCCGCCTCCGCCGCCACCTCCACTACCGCCACCGAAGCCCCCACTCCCGCCAGCACCCCCACCTCCACCCCCACCCCCTCCGCCGCCTCCACCGCCACCACCGCCGCCCCCGATGTCTCCTCCACCACCCTTGCCCCCCTTGCCCTTGCCGTAGCGGCGCCTTCCACTAGGAGCAGACGCAGCGCCGACCGACTCGGTGCCAACGAGGTCGACAGCAGCAGCAGAGGCAACAGAGGGCAAGAGGGGAACGGGGGAGTACCCCTCAAAGAAAGGGGCGCGAGGGTCACCACGAGAGGCTCCTACAGCGACTATACTCTTCTCAGCTGCAAGGAGGCGCTCCTCGAGGAGGTCAACGGTGAGCGTGGTGGGGCAAAGGGAGAGGAAGTGGTCCCTGACTGAGCGAAGGGAGTCAGGGAGCCGGGTGACGAGGTAGTAGAGAGTGATGTACATAGGGGGGGGGGGGGTTCTTGGCGCAGAACTCGGCAGGAAGCGCAGCGCGGTAGTGGGTGTCACTAGTGCGGAGGTGCGTAATGAGGTCAGCGACTGTGGCAAAAGCGGCTAGGTCAGGGAACAGGTACGGCAGCATGAGGCGGCTAAGGGCAGCAGTGGCAGGGGAGGAGTAGCGCGCAACAACAGCGTCGTACAGAGTCCTAGCGGTCTTGTACTGGATAAAGTGCGTGCGCTCAGCAGACGGCAGGTGACTACGAATAGCAAGACGGGCAGCAGCATCGCGCGTGGTCCACTGTGAGCGAACAGCACTGTCAGCATCAGCAGCAGATGCAGCAGAGGCGCCAGACGTGAGATAAAAAAGCGAGACTCCGTCCTTGCTATCGCACTGTAGAAACAGTTGCAGATCATCGACCCAGACCTCAAAATCAACTGCCCGACCCTCAGCATCGAAGGAAAGTACATTAGGGGCAGCCATGACAGCAGCAGCAGTAGCAGTAGCAGTAGCAGCAGCGCGACTCGGCAGGGCGGCGCGGCTCGGTAGGGCGGCGCGGCTCGGCAGGGCTGCGCGGCTCGGCAGGGCGGCGCGGGTGCAGTGGTGCGCTTACCAGGGCGGGATCGGGGTAGGGCCGCGGCTGGAAGGGCAGGGCCGAGGCGCGCCGGCAGGTCAGGGCCGCAACGAGGCGGCAGTGAAGGGCGGCGACGCGGGCGCAGGGTAGGGCCGCAGCGACGGCGGCAGTAGGCAGGGCCGCAACAGCGGCAGTAGGAAGGGCCGCGGCGGCGGCAGGCAGGACCGCGACGGCTGCAGGCAGGACCGCGACAGCAGGGCGGCTTCAGGGAGGGCCGCGACGGCAGGGCGGCAGGGCCGCGACAGCCTCAAACAGGGCCGCGACGGCAGGGGCCGCGACGGCAGGGGCCGCGACGGCAGGGGCCGCGACGGCAGGGGCCGCGACGGCAGGGGCTGGACGGCAGGGGCCGCGACGGCAGGGTCGCGACAGCAGGGGCCGCGACGGCAGGGGCCGCGACGGCAGGGGGCGCGACGGCCAGGGGCCGCGACGGCAGGGCCGCGACGGCTCTAGTCAGGGCCGCGACGGCAGGGCAGGCGCACGGGGCGCAAGTAAGGCAGGCGCACTGGGCGCAGGTAAGGCAGGCGCGAGGCGCTCGACAGGGCAGGGAGCGTTTTTCGGGCAGGGCAGAAAAAAAAATATTAAGCGGTGGGCCCTTAAAAAAAAAAAAACGGTCCCACTAGATAACCCGCTCTAAACCATGTGAAGAATGAACGAGGGAATGATGTGGACTAGAACGGAGATGGGTACAGGTGTGAAAACCTAGAAAAGCTGTACCCCATAATGTCCACCCCACTACAGCCTACATAGGCTAGAACATATATGTTTGACAAATTGAGCATCATATTTCCCTCCCCTACGCGCACCAGCAGCAAGGCGTAGCTGAGCGCACAAACCGTACGCTCATGACGAAGGTGCGTGCGTTGATGAAGCAATCAAAGCTTCCGCCAACCTACTGGACCTACGCAATGCATCACACCGTGCAGGTGCACAACCTGTTGTCAACCACGGCCATTACCGGGAACTCATCGCCGCATGTGAAGTGGACGGGAACCAAGGGCGACACATCCATGCTCCGCGTGTGGGGGTGCATGGTGCAGTACCGCCCGCCAACGTCAACTATCGGAAATTTCGCAAGCCGCGCGCGCTGGAAAATTCACCTCGACATCAGCCACGAACACAAGGCGTGGCTCATCCTGGACCTCATGAGCTAGAAGGTCGCAAACGCACATGACGTAATCTTCTACGAGAGGCTCTTTCTCAAGCAATTCCGCGAAGACGAGCAGGCGAACGCGAATCGCGTCTACGCCAATGACGGGCATAGCTACGCCTCACCTGAGGACAAAGCTGCAGCAGCCATTCTGGAGCAAGACACCAGAGGCGAGTTCACAAGAGGCGATCGCCGCAGCGACGACGACGACGACGATTCTCCTGGAGGAGGAGCAGGCGCAGCAGGCGGAAGCGGAAGCGGAAGCGGCAGAGGCGCAGCACCGCCAGCACCACCTGAACCGGAAAGCGACGATGACGATGTGCAGGAAGTTGTCAGAATCCCAACCACTAGACCATTGGGATAAAAGGGCTTGTTAAATAGCGGGTCAGTGCGCCCATAACCCCCCAGGCAAACGCGCCTGTAAACCCCCCTAGGATCAATCGGGGATCTCACAGTGCAGCTCTACTGACACCCCCCCACACTGGGAGGCCCAGGTTTGAGCACAGCGGCAACGGCCTACATGTGCATACACCGAGATTCGAACCCGAGACCGCTCTGATACCATGTAAGAATCCCAACCACTAGACCATTGGGATAAAAGGGCTTGTTAAATAGCGGGTCAGTGCGCCCATAACCGCCCCAGCAAACGCGCCTGTAACCCCCCCTAGGATCGATCGGGGATCTCACAGTGCAGCTCTACTGACAGAAGTCATCCCGCAACACCGCCACGACAGCACCGTCTCTGGACTTCAACTTCTCGGGCTCCACACCGCCACCTCAACGGCACCACGTGTCATCGAGCCGAAGAATCCGCGCCAAGCACTCACGGGACCACACAGCAATGAATGGCGCGACTGCACCAAAAACATCGCGCCGCGGTACTTCTTCGTCAAGGACGAAGTTGACAAGGGCAAGGTTGACCTCACCTATTGCCCGACAGGTGACATGGCAGCTGACTTCCTCACGAAGCGTCTGTCACGTCAGCAGTACCAGCACTGCTCCGAACTCAGCGGAGTAGTCAAGCGGGTCAAGACTCGCTACGGTCAAGAGTGAAGGGGGGTGTTACGAATAGTAATTGATGAAGCATTACTGTGCACTCCTTACCGCAGCAATCGAAGCACGCACTACCGAGGCTGAAGACAAAAAGGCGGGAGTGATGCGAAGGGTCGTACGGTTACGAAGCATCTGGACCGTCGGGCAGATAACATCAGGCAGCAGCAGTGGCGAGGATTCTGCCCGGACAGATTCGTAACCGTCTGGAGTCGCACGGTTGGGTTTCGCTGCAATAAGGGAATGTACCCCTTAGAGTACATGGCTAGCCTAGGTCGATTCGTATTCCCTTGTACTCTTATTTATATTCCTGTATTTGCATGTTTTTATTATCTCAAGCATTTTACATTTAGGGTACATTCCGCTCTGGACATGTCCCAATCGATTCCACCGCTCCGAACCGAACTAAACCAGAGACGCGAAACTTTTGACAATGTTTGAAGCTAGGGTGTAATTCGGTGTAATAAGATGCAGTGCGGTGGAATCGATTGGGACATGTACGATTGGGACATGTCCAGAGCGGAATGTACCCTTACTCTGCTATTGAGGTCAAGGGCCCACCACCATTACTCAAACGTGTGCGAACATTCCTGAGGTGATCCTAGGGATGATCAACGTCTGATCGCAGCAGTTAGTTTGGGTGTACGGCTGAATACGGGGCGTGTGCAAATGACGCGATATAGCCACTGGATTACGCGATGTAGTGTAAAATCAGTTAGGATGAGAAATTTCCTTATACGATACCAACGAAAGTGTGGACGAGAAGCACACCCGAAACAAAATAATAAAAAAATGTTCCAAGGCCTAAAACAACAAGGAATTGGATGACGAGCATGACATTAAATAAGAATGCCACGACGTAGTAGAAATATTCAGATTGGATCTGAATGAAAGCGGGGATGGATGGAGGAAAAGCGAGAAGGACCAGGTGGGTGTTGAACCCATAATCAGATCAGGTTGATTGGAGGGATTGTGCTACTGGTCCTGATATTCGTCAAATGACACACGTTTACCATTCACGGTGACATTCAGCATTTGCTTTATATGTTCGATAGCCAGCATAGAATCGCACATGGGTCGCGGAAAGCGCGAGGCGGAGGGCAATCGGAGCGGTAATGGAGGTCGGGGCAAATCGAAGCGCCACAAGTCGCGATACCTGAACGCTGTGAGCCTTTGGATTTATGTCGCGACGCATTAGTCACCGTAACCGACAGGCGTGTAGCGATGCGTTCTGTGGCGCTGAGACGAATAACGACGTTCATAAGCGACGATCCTCCAGTCGCGTTTCAGTCGCGTTTCAGGCGCGTAGCAGTCGCAAGTCACGGCAGCATCCGTTGCGCGTCGCTGCTATGAGCTCGGCGGCGAGCACGCACGAGTCCGATTCGCCCCACTTCCCCCTTTCCGCTTCCCCTTCCCTTTCCGCTTCCCCGCTTTTCCCTTCCCCCCCGCTCCCCCCCGTCCCACGCACACCTCCGTCTGCCCCCCCTCACACTCGCCTCCTCCTCCCATCGTGTGTTCCCCGCGCCGCCTCCCTTCTCCAGTCCTCACAAGTGCGGCCAGGGCCGCCTCCCTTCTCCAGTTTTCTATCTTTTTCCTCCAGCAGCCTCGCCCGCGTATCTCCATTTCCCATGCACCCAAAACCCGTAACTTCTCGTTGCTTTCTCTCTCTCCTAGTGGCAGCAGGTGGCAGCAGGCAGCAGCAGGCAGGGAGGGGGAGTGCAGGTGAATAATAATATTAATAATAACGTTTCTTCCTTTACTCCTCGCGTGCCCGCCCTGTTGACCCAGATCCAGGTGGCGTGCGGGGGCCATAGTGAATGTTTTGAGACGTCTCAAAATTCAACTTTTATCACAGCGTCGGGTGGCGAGCGGGGGCCATAGTGAATGGCAGCAGGGAGACTGGCGGAACGAGGGAGGGCAGGTAAATTGAAAATTGTTTCTCCCTTCTGCTCCTCCCCATTCGCTCTTCCCACGTCTGCCCCTCTCCTCCTCCCCCATCTTCTCCCCCCCTCAGTGCTCCTGGCTGGTGTCGAGTGTGAATGGCAGGGAGAGGGAGTGCGGGCGAGAGATACTTTTGAGAATTCTCGACATGGCGAGAGATCGCGAACGTGCTCGATGAGGTGAGGCGGCAAGGAGGTGAGGTGAGGCGGCAAGGAGGTGAGGTGAGGCGGCAAGGAGGTGAGGTGAGGCGGCAAGGAGGTGAGGAGAGGGGGAAGGAGGTGAGGTGAGGCGCGCAGGAAAATGATAGAACTTGAATGATCGTGCATGTGTACTGGACAGATTCAAGGTCAAGTGTCACAGACAGTGTATTAAGTTAAAGAGAAAAAAAGCGGTTGTATCTGCTTTTTTAACCAGATCGATTCTTATAAAAAGAGCCATTTGAAACTGTTTAACACTGGGGTCATAACTGGGGTCATAACTGGGGTCATGACTGGGGTCATGTTCCAGGTGGTGTTTTGTTCATGTTTCCCACTGTAGTCATGACTGAAAACAAATTCGGTTTATTTTTTTTTCGCCTTTTTTATCATTTTCTCTTAAGCAATACGTGCTGGATGAGGAAAGGGGGAGGCGCCAAGGAAGTGGGTGGGGTGCGAAGGGGATTGATGTTTGTGCATCATGTGAATCAGGTCGCGAGTCCAACTTAGTCGCGAGTCGTACGCCCGCCTGCCCGTTTTTTATTATTTTCTTACACATGTTCAGGCAAGGCACTCAACCCCTGTTTTTCCCAGGTATTGGCTACTCAGTTGAAGCAGATATGCATTGGCCTCACTGCACCAGAGTGTGTTGACATCACACCCATGATAGAGACCCGGATGCGCATCATGCTGGCTGGAGGGGACTTTTGAGTCGACTCAAAAGTCACCAGATGTGCGTTTGCCTCACTGCACCAACCAGAGTGCGATGACATCACATCACACCCATGATATGATAGAGACCCGGATGCGCATCATGCTGGCTGGAGGGGAGATAGATTATAGATCCAAAACGGGCCCCCATGATAACTTCCTTTGAGACGTTGCTTCTTCTCCTAATTGCTTCTTCTCCTACTTGCTTCTTCTCCTGCCTTCTCACCTGGTCGCCCCACAGTGGTGCAACAAGCTGCCTGCCAGCAAGGTGGAAGGAGAGGGGAAGGCAAGGACTGCGGAAGGTGGCTGGTGAGGTCAGCAAGCTGCTTATCTGACTGAGCTGATGTTGCCTTCTCCCCTGTTCGCCTGAGGTGACTTTTGAGTTGACTCAAAAGTCACCTTGTTACACTGGTGAGGTCAGCAAGCTGCCTATCCGACTGAGCTGATGTTGCTTTCTCCCTTGTTCGCTTGACACACAGTGGCGAGACAAGCTGCTTGCCAGCAAGGTGCAGGGAGAGGGGGAGGCAAGGACTGGGGAAGGCTTATTTGCGGGGATTGGAAGGGGGGTTCGTCTATTGATGACCTGCTGGCGAATCAACAGGTCATCAATGGACGTGCCCCCCTTATGGGGCTGTTTATTGGCAGCACTCAAGAAACAGGTGCGTGTGGTGTGGGGAATGAGGGGGTGTGTTGGTAAGGAGGAAAGAGGTGCGTGGGGCGTGGGGAAAGAGGAGGCTGGCTATTGTGGGAAGGAAAAGGCTGAGTGTTGTGGAAAATGAGTTTGTTGTGGGAAGGAATGAGAATGAGGCTGCTGAAGAGAGGGGCTGGCAGGCATGCAAGATGTTGAAAAGGAAGAAAGTCTGACCTGATGGTGTGTATTCAAGACTCTTGTTTTGTGAAGGTGAACAATGAATGTGTCACTGTCAACCTCCCTCTCTGCCCTGCCCGCCGCCAACCCTTTTCTCACCTCTTCTCTGCAACGCTTTTCGGCTCGTGAGTGTAGACAATCGGCTTGGCGCACCCATATTCCTCCCCTCTTTCACTGCATCCCCTCCCATCTCCCACAAGACTCTCAACTTCGTTGTCACTCACTCATCCTTTATCGCATCCTTTCTCACTCCCCTTCTCCCTCCCTCCCGCCCCTCTCCTTCATTATTTTTATTTCCCCTCTCCTTTCCATTCTTCGCACCTCCCCCTTCACCCCTCCAATTGCTTCTCCCTCCATTTGTCTCTCCGCCTTCGTTCGTGAGAATGCTCAGTAGAAACCTCCATCACCCTCCTCTCCCCCCCTCCTCTCCCCCCCTCTTCTCCCTCATCTCATTCCTTAGCCTCTGTTCGTGAGAAGGAGTCTGGCTGTTCGTGAGAGTGCTTATTGGAAACCCCCGTCACTCTCTTTTTGAGGTTGATTTTGAGAATTCTCAGAATCAACTGCACGGCACTGCTATCGTGAGAATGCTCAGTGGAAAGTGGAAACCCCCGTCACTCCTCCAATCGCCCGTCTCCCTCTCGTTGCCCCTACCGTCCGCGCAAACCGTTGACATCATGCAGCTTTAGTTCGTGAGTGTGGATTCGTGCCAGGCGCTGTTGTTTGTGAAAATGCTTACCAAAAGCCCCCATCGCACTCCCTTTCCCTCCCCTTGCCCCTACCATTCGCGCTCCCCTGGGCATCCTGCAGCCTCAGTTTGTGAGTGTGGACTCCGGGTGCAAGACACTGTTGTTTGTGAAAATGCTTACCAAAAGCCCCCATCGCACTCCCTTTCCCTCCCCTTGCCCCTACCATTCGCGCTCCCCTGGGCATCCTGCAGCCTCAGCTTGTGAGTGTGGACTCCGGGTGCAAGACGCTGTTGTTTGTGAGGATTAGAGAGGATGCCAGCAATGGGAAGAAGGGGGAAGGGTGAACAGGAGGTGGAGGGGGAGGAGAAGGAGAAGGAGGAGGAGAAGGAGGAGGACGAGGGGGCGAAGAACGACAAGAAGGGCGATGGAGACAAGGAGGAGGGGGAGAGAGTGGTGGATCAGCCTCAGGAGAAAGAGGTAGCAGGAGGGAAGGAGGGAGCGAAGGAGAAGCAACGGGGAGGGGAGGAGGAGTCAGCAACTCGGTGGGTGCAGGCCAGTGTGTATGAGGTGGCTTGAGTTGAGGTATGTGATGAGTCAAGGAGGGCGAGTGAGGGGGCAGTGGTGCGGCATGCCAAGGAGACACACACAGAGTTGAGGCATGTGATGAGTCAAGGAGGGCGAGTGAGGGAAGGGGAGGGGATGAGTGCGTGCGTTGGCTGAGGCGGTGTTGGGGCATGCCAAGGAGTCTCAGAATTGGCCACTTGGTGGGTGTTAAGTTATTATAAAGGGCTTACGAAGGAGTCTCAAGGGCATGCTTCCTCTTCATTGTCCAGTTCGCAATCATTGTTATAAAGCCAAGCCAACGAAGGTCTTGATCTTCCCCTTCCCGGTTCAGTTTTCATCCTCGTTATTAACTCGCCGTGCATCCCACTACATGCCCTTTCCTCCCTGCACAGTTCGGGATCATATTTGAGAAGCGAGCCAACGAATGCCTTGAGAGAGCCGGCGTGATCGACACTGTGGCCAAGCTGGTGCCCGCTCCGCATAAAGTGGACCTTTGCAACTCAGTCAAGGCCGTCATGTTGCAATTGGTGAAGGTATGACATGCATCCATGCATTCATGCATGCATCCATGCCCCATGCAGTGTGTTAATGATTCATGGTATCCCAAGCTGGTGCCTGCACTGTATTAAGTGGACTTGCGCAACCCAGACAAGGCCGTCATGCTGCAAGTGGTGAAGGTATGACATGCATCCATGCATTCATGCATGCATCCATGCCCCATGCAGTGTGTTAATGATTCATGGTATCCCAAGCTGGTGCCTGCACTGTATTAAGTGGACCTGCGCAACCCAGACAAGGCCGTCATGCTGCAAGCGGTGAAGGTATGACATGCACGTCTGCCCCATGGTGTATGCTCATTGACCATGGTATGCCAAGCTGGGGCATGTACCCCATATAGTGGATCTTCACAACAACCCAGACAAGACTGTCATGCTGCGAGTGGTGAAGGTACGACATGCATGCATGCCTGATAGTGTATGCTGATTAACCATGGTATGCCAAGCTGGGGTATGTACCCTGTCTCCACAGCCCAGACAAGACCATCATGCTGCGAGTGGTGAGGGTTTGATGTGCATACATGCATGCATGTGCCATACTGTGTTTTTGTCAACCATGGCATGCCAAGCTGTGCCATGTACCCCATATTGTGGGTCTCAACAATGAGGAAAACACCATGATGTTGCAAGCAGTGAAGGTACGACATGCGTGCATACATGCACCTCGTTGTCATGACCATAGTATGCCAAGGTGTTGCCTGTAACCCGTATTGTGGATGTCAGTGCAATGTAGCTGGCTGTGTGTGTATTTTGAGGTGGCGAAATCAGATATGTAGGTGTCAGTTCAGCTGTTGAACGTGGTTTCGTGGTGTAGTTGGTTATCACGTCAGTCTAACACACTGAAAGTCTCCGGTTCAAGTCCGGGCGAAGCCACTTTTTCATGAATTCCTAGCTTTCTCAACTCACGTTTTCCTGTCTCTCAACTGTCCCCCTTTATCTTCCTTTCTCCACTGCCCTCTTTTCACTCAACTCATTCTTCTTGTACAATCTATCCTTCTCATACCCACCATTCCTTTTCTCCATTGCCCTCTTTTCAATCAACTCATTCTCTCAATGTCACCCCTTTCATGTGCTCTCTGATTTACTCTTCCTTTCTCCACTGCCCTCTCCCTCATCAACTCATTCCCCAGACCATCTGTTTCATCTCCAACCTGAAGGCCCTTGCCAAGTACACAATGTATAACCCATACTACTCTTCTCCCCCCACATCCCGCCCCTTCTTTCCCTCCCTCCCTCTCCCCCAGACCATCTGTTTCATCTCTGTCCTCGCCGACTTCAAAGGCCCTTGCCAAGTAGACAATGTTTACCACATATTACTCTTCTTCAACCCCCCCTGCCCCCCCTCCATCCCGCGCCACTCTCTCCCTCCCTCCTCTCCCCCAGACCATCTGTTTCATCTCCATCCTCACCGACTTCAAGGCCCTTGCCAAGTGCAACCTGCGCCAGTTGTGCCTCCCCCAGGAGGAACCCAAGCCCGGTGCTGCCAATGCTTCTGGGAAGGCCAAGCCTGCTGCTGCTGGAGAAGAAAAACCCGATGCTGGTGATGCTAGTGATAGTGATGACGAGGGTGGTGGTAATGCTGCTGGTGATACCACTCAAGCCTGAGACGAGTAACCCAAGCCCGGTGAGGTCAAGCCTGTTGCAGCTGGAGAGGAAAAGGTTGCTGAAGCTAGTGATAGTGATGATGAGGGTGGTAGTAATCCTGGTGAGAAAGACTGAAGATACGGCTCTCTCTCGGTAAGCTTGGAAACAAGGATAACGACGCTTGGCCGATTACCAAATGAGCAGCATCAACCAGGAATGAATCGAGAGCACCACAAATCTATGGCATGCATGTACCGGTACCAATGGGCTGTAATTTTGAGTTGGTTGGACTTTCCTTTGGGTTGGGGGGGGGATCCAGCAGTCCAGATCACCAGCAAAGCTGGCAAAACAAATGCCACATCAGCTTCCCCCAAACCATCCAGGACAGCTCTAAGAAGTGCAAATTTACTTATGGAACAAAACAAGTGCCCCGAGTGAGGATCGAACTCACGACCTTAGGATGGCTCCGCCCAACTGGTTGGGAGTTGGAATGCTATGAGACCTACGCGCTACCGACTGCGCCATCGAGGCTTGTTTCGCCAATCAAAAGTACAGAATTATAAGAAATACAAAGTCAAAATGGTTTGGTTTGTTACTAGTGAAAAAAAACAAACAAACAAATTAGATTGCATTAGCGCAATAATTAGATCTTAGTGTTACTCTAGCATGTGATTTGTTACCGGTAGTAGTAGAATGAGAGTGTCAGGGGGTGTTTGGAGTTGGGGGAAAGGCAGAAGGATAGAGGATCTCAAAGGAGCACTGCTTTTGGACATGCTACCCATAACAGGATGGTTGGAGGAAGCGCATATGGAGGTGGTGTACTTGCTGTAACACCTTGATCTAGAAATTGACTATAGGGAACCTGAAAGGTAGATGAGGGAACTGATAACAGAGAAGCTGGAGAGAGGAGTTAGGCGTGATGTGACGCTGCGAGGTTGGGGGCACGAGCCCATCGGGTAAGACGGTACTAGCAGAACGTTGTGCCAGAAGAGCAATTACACAACAAGTTAGATGGGGTGGAGAATCCATGGAGCAGGATGGTGCAGGAGATACTAGAACTAGTTCGCGTAGGAGCGTCAGTCAAGAAGGGCATGCGCGAGACCCAATGCCCATGCAACAAGGTGGGAGCTGAGCGTAGAGACTGGCCGACACTGGTAGCATATGAAGGCGCAGCCGGATTGTAGATGGAGAATGGGGAACCCGGGGAAGGAATCAAATTATAAGGAGCACATATGTTATATAATATGCGTTCAGCACAGTTGGTGTAGACAACTGCCTGTTGGTGGTGCACCACAAAGCACACTCTCTTGTATATCATAGGTCTTTGCCCTTACTATTGCACCTTATTCTCCTTTCTACTTTCCAGCCTCCCAACTTCCCAAACCCTGACTTAACATGGTATTCAGAGCGTTCCGCTAAAGCCCCCCCTATCCTCCAATGGGCCCACCTTGAGCACTCCGTCGTGGCCCGGTCGCATCCCCCGTCGCCCCCGTTGCGGCCCCCTGTCGTGGCCCATGTCGTGGCCCCCGTTGCGGACTCGTTGCGTCCCCCCCATTGCGCCCCGTCGTGGCCTTTGTCGCGCCCCCCGTCGAACCTATCACGACCCCCATTACGGCCCCTGTCACGGCCCTCGTCCTGGCCCACGTCCCGCCCGCCACGACCCTCGTTGCAGCCCTAGTCGCGCCCGTCGCGGCCCCCGTCAGGGACCGTGCGCCACCCATGCCAGCGAGAGCTAGCTGCGCCAGCCAGCCAGCACCAATCGCACCACCAACGCCAGCCACGCCACCCGTGCCCACGAGCGCCAGCCAGCGCCAACTGCGCTCGCACGTACCGCAAGCCCTACTCGTGCCCTGCCGCGGCTACATGGCGGCCCTGGCGGAGGGGGTGGCGGTCGTGGCTAAGGGGATGGCGGTCGTAATATACTTCGCGCCCGCAGGACCAGCCGCCGCCACCATGCCTTGTCTCCCGTTGTGGAGGGGAGGCTAAAGGGGTGACGGTTATGATAGACGGCGTTGTTAGAAAATATATTTTATATGTATAACTGCATGTAGTTGCAGCTGTAGTGTAGTTATATTGTTTCATATTGGTGGTGTACCTAATGGTGTAATTTGACAGACGTCCCTCATTTCCGCTGCACTCAATCTCTCTCTCTCTCTCTCTCTCTCTCTCTCTCTCTCTCTCTCTCTCTCTCTCTCTCTCTCTCTCTCTCTCTCTCTCTCTATCTCTATCTCTCTCTCTCTCTCTCTCTCTCTCTCTCTCTCTCTCTCTCTCTCTCTCTCTCTCTCTCTCTCTCTCTCTCTCTCCCTCTCTCGAATGGTCCTTGCATTAAGTAAAAGGCACATACGGTTTACAGTTTAACCTCCCCCGTTTTGACCCTAGTGGTCGAACGGGGACTCAATCGGTTGTTGCAGCTGCCCCTCGCTCAAAAGGGGCGAACGATCCTTCCCGGCCGAGCTCGTCCGCCGCCAGGGCCTCGTTGGTCTTCGAGCGGAGAACATTCGCCTGAGCGCGCTGAAGGGTGACGCTTCAGCGCTGGCGGTACTCGGTGAGTAGCTTGGCCACTTCGTAGGAGGTCAGTGCAGCGTTATAGCGGAGTTTTGCCGCTAGCTCAACGCAGGCCCGTAGGTAGGCGTGCACCGCCGGCGAAGGGTAGCCGTAGGTTTCCACCGCCAGTGCGTGGAAGCCCACCCACGCATTCCTGTTAACGTATTTTTCTTCCTTTCTGGCTGCTGCAGCCATTGCTGCCCACCCCGGCGCACGACGCCAATTTTCATCATGGTAGGAGACGAGGTCCGTCACCGTGATGTCACACATCCAAACCTTTCCGGTTACGAGATGACGGATGGTGACATCCACCTTTATGTCCTCAACTAGAGAGTAGAGGTACGTTTCCTTGTGCACCATGAAGCCTGCTTCAGCCCCAATTCGGGCCACTCGTCCCGAAGGGCATGGTGAGTGGCTATCCTCCCCTTTCCTTTCTCGCAGCGCATGAGGTGGTTCGGGAGACGGTCGTCAGGGAAGGTGGTGCGGTAGCGGCAGTCACATCGCCCAGGGACCTGCAGGGGGAGGCCTAGGCGGAAAGCTGCTGCTGTAGAGAGCTGGGAGGGGCCCAAGCGAAGGGCATGTATAAGAGGGATGGCCAGCAGCCAGTCTCTTGCGCTGGGGCCGAGGATTGACTGCATCCGATGGGCGTGGCCAGAGAGGGGGTTTGGGCGCATCCTCCTGGCCTCGTTCAGGACACGGATGTAGCGGTGGGTGTGTACCGCCAAAGAAAGAGCCTGCTGCAGTTTGTGTCCCTTGGGGTCAAGTTTGCCTGATTGTAGGGCCTCCAAGGCCTCTGTGGGGAGGGCCGCTTCCGCAGCTGCAAGGCGCGCGGGGAGGGCAGCAAGTGAGTCTGGGATCGAGTCAGTGAGCGAATGAAGCAGGTGGGTGGTGGCGATGACCGAGGCCAGGTAAGCGTAGCTCCCTTCTGCTGCGGGGTTTGTTAAGCCGAGCACGCCTAGCGTCAACGGCAGCGCCGCCTGCCACCAGATCCGCCTTCTCTCCACCTCGATCCTCGGGGTTGAGATGTGGGCGGCGTCCAGGAACGTGAGGAGCAGTTGTTCCCCCCACGCCAACCATTCCACTTCTGGAAACACCGCCAGTGGGGTTGTCCTAGCCAGGAACGATGCTCGTCGGCCCACACAATGGGTGAGTAGCAGCAAACACAGCTGGGGGTCCATTTGGGACAGGAGTGGGAGGGTTTCAGCTGCCGCCGCTAGTCTCTCCCTAACCAGTGAAGAGCAGCCTGTGACGGTGCCGATGAGGCTCCTTGAATCTGAAGTCCTTCAGTAGATGTGAAGATGCCTGACGGGAGTGTGGACGGGTCTACCGCTGTTGCTGACCATGCTTCGCACTTCTCCAAGTTTTGCACGAGGCCAAGGTTGTTAAGCGCGGCGTGAGGTGTGTGAAGGCCTCGGTGCAGGCTGTGGTTTCGCCCAGGAGGAGATGTCGTCTGCGTATGCAAGCATCACCACCTGCGGGTGAGCTGTCGTCGTGGCAACCAGGCAGGGATGGATGCTGGCCGTGAATAGCAGGGGGCCAAGTGGGTCCCCTTGGCGGACTCCTCTGGCGCTCTGCAGGGGGGCCGCGCCAAAGTCGTGGTCAAGGTGTAGAGAGGAGGGAACCCCATAGGAGAGACGAACTAGAGGCACTAAACTCTCTAGCGCCTCGTTTTTCAACCCATCAAAGACTGCCGCCCTTTCCACCGCATTGGAAGCATTGGTGAGGTCAATCTGCAGTGCCACTGCGCCCGGGTTCACCTCCAGGTAAGTATGCGCCGTATGGATGGCCGCCTTGATCCCTCCAGCGACCGCAACGCCGAACTGCAGGGGGGCGAAGTGAGCTCGTGCTCTTGGGGCCGTTAGGAATAAGGCCGCCTTCGCGATGATGCGCAACAGGCATTCGCCCACAGCGATGGGTCTCATCACACCCTGGGGCTTCGTACATTCTAAATGGCGAGAGGCAGTAAGGAGATCGGCCGCGTCTGCGTTCAGCTTGCCTGCTAGCGCCGTGTTGGTGAGTGCAAGGAAATGGTTGAAGATGTCAAGGTTTCCTAGAGTTGCGTCACGGATGTGCTTGATTGTTGTTCCTGAGGGGCCTGCCCCGACCCCGTTTGGGAGCTTAGCTATGGTTCGCTTGAAGTCGCGCGCTTCAATTGCAGGTACAATCTCAGTAGCAAAAGTGTGTACCCAATCTGGCAGCGCTTGGAGTGCTGGTGGGTGCCTGACTGCTAAGGCCTCGAGCACATCGAGGGAGGCTGGGGAGACCGGCGTCGCCTGGAGGGACTGGAGGTGTCGTTAGTGCAGCTACCGACCCTGCGCTGGTACTTGCCCGCTGGAGGTGTGAGGGCGCTGATCCGACCTCCTCGCCAAGTTCCCGGCTTTCCTACGCTTCAATGCCCCTTTGGTCGCGCCTCCATTTGCACGACGGTGTACCCTCAGCGCGAAGCTCCGACTCTTCCCCCCACCAGCAGCACGAGGAGACCCCACTCTAAGCATGTGTCAGGTGTGGAATCTGGCGAAGGCGTGTGAGGGGGTGGCCGGCCTTCAGATGTCGGTGTATGAGGCCATGAGGAATACTCTGAGCAGTTTCTCTCAAGGGCCCCAAGGATCGTGCGTCGCTTGGGCAGAAGCCATTGTCCCCCTCTTAGCGCCCGTGTCGGAAGCGCCCGCCGGGGCAGTTCGAGATGGGACTCCTGTTGACACCCTTCATCCCTCGGCGCAGCTTCTCCTTGTGATGCCTGGGTGCTTGCGCGCCATGCTTGAGACTGAAGGGGCGGGTCCTTACACTCAGTAGGAGGGCGTCTTGAGTAGATTTGCATGTTGTCCCTAAGGAGGAGTCGTTTTGTGTCCTTTTCTTATACTTCCACCCGCTCGAGTGTCTTGCCACCTGAAACGCGCGACCGAAGGCCGCCGACGCGAGCCGCCAAAACCGAAATCACACGCGAATAATGAGGAAAACATGGCAGGCCATCTTCTTGGCGGATTTCGCCAAGGGGTTGGCCCTGAAGCAGTTCCTAGCTGCTGCTGTGGCCAACAGCTTCATGAACGCCGTCGTGGGGGCCGCGTTTGCCCCATAGGTCTCGACGGCCAGGGCGCAGAACACCACGTGTTCAGTGTGTTGGTAGTAGTCCATCTCCTTCCGCCTTTATGCCTCTCTTGCAACCCAGCCTGGGGTTTGCGGGCTGTAGGGTCCCGGTTCTGCAACACAGGGTCAGTGATGGTTGTGTTTGTGATCCAAGCCTCTCCACTGTCCGGGTCGCGTACAATCACATCGGCTTTCTTCGGGTCGTCCGGCGGTGAGTACATGACGTTCTCCAGGTATACCACCAGTTGCGCCTCCCTTGCCATTTTGGCCACGGCAAAATCCAGCTGGTTGTGTGTGCGTCGGGGCCTGTGCTGCAGCAGAGTAGGTGGTTGGGTAGGCTGCAGTCGACTACGAGTTCTCCGCACTCGCACACGGTGGGTACATTCTGTCGGATTCCCCTGCGGAACGCCAGGGCTTGGAATTGGCCCGGTGAGAAGCAGAGGTCCGGGGTCAAAGGTAGGGCATGTAGCCATGCTCCCGCTCCCTCGCCTCTCAGGCTGACAATGCGGAGGGTGTGACCCTTTTCGGGGGCTGACTGGATTGTGCCTGACTCCTCTGTCAAGGCCTTGGCCTTTGACGCGTGCACCTCCTGAGAGAGGGCGCGTTGCAGCTGGTCTTGGGACGGGCTTTGCTGCTCCTCCTGTATGCTTTGTAGCGCCAGCGGTGGTAGGCGTCCCTCCGTGTCCTGGATGGTTACCGAGTGCGTTGCAGACGGTTGTAGGGCGTTGTTGTCAGCCCCCAGCGCCGCGGTTGCTGGTAGGTCGAGGGAGCGGAGCAGTCGTAGCGCCTCTGACGTTGATGCCAGGTAGGCCGGTGCTGCTTCTGTTGTGGGGTCTGTAAGGCCCAGCCCGCCCAAGGCGACTGGGAGTGTTGCTTGTCGAAGTAGGAAGTTGAACTCGGCTTCTCGGCGTGGCGGTTGAATGCTGGCGGCGGTCAAGGCGGTGTTCAGCAATTCGGAGCACCATGTGTGCCATTCCGAGAGAGGTAAGACGTCTGCTGGGGTAGTGCGAAGCAGGTAGCCGATCCTGCGGCTGATGCAACGAGACAGTAGCAGGAGGGCATGCTGTGGGTGGATGGACGCCAGA
This sequence comes from Closterium sp. Naga37s-1, assembly GCA_947471745.1. Classification (NCBI taxonomy): domain Eukaryota; kingdom Viridiplantae; phylum Streptophyta; class Zygnematophyceae; order Desmidiales; family Closteriaceae; genus Closterium; species Closterium sp. Naga37s-1. The sequence continues at coordinate 795,987 of CANJKZ010000461.1, read as the reverse complement.
GAGCCCAAGGGGGCTGCCGAGTCTGTCAGTGTACTGCGGACAAAATCAGAGCAGAAGCTCTGCGAGCCCACAGGACTTCCAAGCACCCGTAGCCCCTCGTGGGTGAGGGGTAGGCCCTCGGGGAGCACGTCATCTCCTAGCGGCGTGGAGGACCACGCCGACGACTTCCTAAAGTTGCAGGTGAGGCCATCCTGTGCTAGTAGTAGCGTGAGCACCCATAGCGCGCCAAGCGTCGCTGTTGCTGGTCCTATCATGGTAATGTCATCTGGGTATGCTAGGACCGTGACGTCAGGGTGTTCCGCTGCTACACGCCTGAGGTGTTGCTGAATTGACGCCGCGAATAGCAGGGGCCCGAGGGGATCCCCCTGTCTGACTCCCCTTCCGCTGGTGAGTGCTGTTGAGCTTAAGCGTGGATCTAGCAGCAGCGGTGAAGGTGTTGCGTAGAATGAGCGTGTGAATGGGATGAGTGGAGCTAGCGGGGAGTTGATGAGTGCGTTGAACGCGTTCTCTAGGTCCAGTTGGAGGACTAGGCTGGAGGGTTGCGCTGAGGTGAGGTCCCTGACTGCATGGATGACAAACTCTGCCCCGCCTGGGACTGCCACGCCAAATTGTTGAGGTAAGAAAAATCGTCGTGTTTCTCCTTGCAGTTCTGAGAGCGCCACTTTTGCAGCCAGCCGAAGCAGGGACTCCCCTATCGCGGTAGGGCATACACCCCCCCCCTGGTTTGGCGAAGGCTATGAGGCGGGACGGTGAGAGTAGAGCTGCAACCTCAGCGGAGAGGTTCGTCGAGAGAAGGTGTGTTACGGCGAAGTGGAGCTGCCCCAGTACCTTGATGTTACTTAGGGCTGGGTTGCGGAAGTGTTCGAATATTGACCCCGACAGACCAGCCCCAATTCCGCTGGGGCATTCCCCGAGGACGTCGGAGAAGCTTTTCGTGGTGGTAAAAAATTGTGTGGGTGTGGTGTAGGTGTGGACCCAATCGGGCAGGTCAATTTGGGGTTGGGGGTGTTTCGATTCCAACTGCTATAGTGTCGCGATTGTCGCAGGAGCTGATGGCGAGAGTTGAAGGGCTGCTAACGCCTTTCGCAAGTTACCCCGTTTCACCAGCCCCTCCGCACGTGAGCAGATTCCGAGGGGGTCACGTTGGTGCTGAGGTGGCTCGGCCAGGTGCAGGGACCCCACGTAGTCAGTGTATAGTTGGGTCCAGTGGCCACATCTGAATAGATGCATCTGAGCTCGCAGCACCTTCCACCTAGACCTGGACCTCCTTCTAAGTTGCAATGTGAGACGTGGCAGGAACATGAGTACCCGCCACGCTCCCTCGCAATTTGGCAGCTTTGAGATCCGTAGTAAGGTAGCCAGCATACAGGTGGCGTAGTCGCTTAGGATCTGCGGCGGGAGGCGGCGGACAATCGGCAGGTGGGTGGTCGAGGGTAGAAGCGATGAGTCCCAGCTCATCGCGATCTCAAAGAGATCCTCCCGCGAAGTCAGATGGGACGCCAATAGGGCTTGGTCCGGTGGGGGCTGGGTTCTGCGGTGCTGTCTGCGGCCAGTTCCTCTCTCCTGCTGCTGTGCCTGCTCCTCTCCTGGTTCCACGCGAGGTGATTCGAGATTGTCGGGTTACCTTAGATCTGACGGTATATAGTCGTCGCCACTCCCCTCTGTGTTGATATCGCCGTTTCTCCCCGCTTGAGCTTATGTTCTGCCTTTCGCCCCGCGCCTAGCGAACGACTGGCGCGTGACTCGTTCCGCCGGCTCCCCCAACCAGATTGGGCTCGGTGGTTGGCGGGGAGGTCCCCTTGCCGTTCGGCCTGCGCTCCTCTGTCCTCCGCGCGCTCCTCGTCGCGAGCCTCTCCCCCGCGTGCTTCCCCGTCCGCTCCGTGGTGTGGCCGCAGCAAGCACCTCCTGTCGCGCCTGGGAGGTCGGCGTTGTCGGCTCCTCTCGTGCTGGTGTAGCGCCTTGAGCGTGGGTCACTAGATTTCCTTGGCGCTCCGGACCGCGACTGCACCGTGGAGAGCGATCCCGCTCCCTGTCCGCTCCCTCGTGCACGCCTTGCCGCGAGCGTGCCTGTCGCTCCGTCGACGTCCGCTGATCAGATCCGTCGCCGCGATCCGGCACCGCGTGGGGGCAGATCCTCGCCTCAGAGGGAGCCCGTGCGTGAGGGGTCTGTCGAGCGCTCCGGCGCAGAGGCTGTGGCGCACCGGGAGCGTTCGCCTCGGCATCGTTCATCGGCGGCTCGTGACGATAAGCGGGAGAGTCGCCGCAACGATCGTCACGCTGTGCCTCGTTCGTCGCGGTCGCCTCGTTTGCCGCGGTCGCCACGTTCGCTTCGTCGCGTGGCGTCACAGAGCCTGTCGCGTGACCGCCGCTCACCGTTCGCCCGCTCACCGTTCCTCTCGTCAACGTTCGCCTGCACGCCACGCGTATGGATATCGGTCCCCGGCTCCGCGTTCACCCCGTCCTACAAAGCGCCAGTGGCTATACTCTCCTCGTCGCGGGGGCCATTCCCCTTACCGCCAGCGTCAACAAGGCCCGTCTCGCCCGCAATCGCCTGGGCACTCGAACGCGAGCGGTCGAGGGCGTCGCGGGCAGCGGGGAGGTCAAGGCCGCGGTGGAACAGCACGTCCAGCGCCGTCCGCAATCGAGTGCCGTCTCCTGGAGAGGCTGGATGGTACCACGATGCCTGATAGTGGATAATCTATATCTGGTCCAGAAGTGCTTGGAACTCCTGTTAAACCCCATTCCCCTGATTCGACTCCCATATTGATCTTGCTCCTCATGATCTTGCGGTGTCGGCCCGCCATGCTCGCGCGTCTGCGTTCCTTCCGCCTATGATGGAAGTTCCCACGGCGACCCTGGCGCACTTGTGGTCGCTGGCGGAGTGCATGCAGAGCCTTGAGCTGATTCTCCAAGAGTCGCATGACTCCATGTCGGTGACCCCACCGAGCACGTTCTCTTAGATGCCGCGAGCAAAGTGTCACACGGCGGCGTCAGCACTATTCGCGTACGTATCGCTACTGCAGGTTGCGCCCTCGCCGGGAGTAGTCTCGGCCAGCCAGCTTTCTGAGACGGCCCTGGATCTGAAGACGCTTGTAGCAGCTCACGGAACTCCTGTTGACGTTGTCGGCGCCATCGCGTCAGTGGTCCGCCAGATGTGGATGACCACGCGCGAAATGCTTGGTGAGCTTGGGGCTGACCACATGTAGGCATCCCCCTCGCGCGCGTGTAGACCCCCTCCATGTGTTGTTGTCAAAGTGATGATCCTTGTCTTGCTTGTTCTTGTTCTCATTCTGAATGCCATTGTTGTCTCTCCCTTGACGTCCCTAACGCGCGGCCGAAGGCCGCGCCCGCGAGCGCCGGTGCGAAGCGCAGAAATTTCCAGAACCAACTGAATGAATGAGGGTGAAGAGGCAACAGAGGCCTTCAATACCCATGGCCAGGGGCAGAAGGCAGAGGGCAAAGGGCAGAAGGAAAGAGGCTATTCCTCTCTCTCGCTCTCTCGAACGCCAAATTTTCCAGAACCAACTGAATGGAAGGGAAGAGGCTCTCTCTCTCTCTCTCTCTTTCTCTCTCTCTCTCTCTCTCTCTCTCGCTCTCTCTCTCTCTCTCTCTCTCTCTCTCTCTCTCTCTCTCTCTCTCCCTTTTTGCTGTGCAACTCCTCCTCCTCACTTGAGTCTCTTTTTGCTAGTGCTTCTTCTTTCCTGTTTCTTCTTGCTGGTTTTGCTCCCCTGCCTCGCACCTGCCGCGCGTCTGCTGATGCGCATTAGTCGTTGCACGTTAGTTGCTGCCCGGTAGCCGCGGGGTGCCAACCGACGCAGTTCTTGCTTCTCGCTGGTGGTGTACTCCTTTAGGGGGTGTATCGTGCACTTAATTATTGCTGCAGTTGGATTAGTGGGTGTGTCATATTCTAAAGAACACTTATCATATCTAAACTGCTTCAGCATAGCAAGTGTAGACATTTGCATTCTACTAATTGTTGTGCACCACTGCACACTCTCTTGCTTGTATTTCGTGGGCCTTTGCCTTACTATTGCCCCTCTTTCTCCTTTCTACTTTCCAATCTCTCGACTTCTTAAACCCTAATTTAACTAAGGCATGGTGTGCGATCATAAGAGAAAGTGGTGGGAGGCGCCAACGACATTGAGGAGAGGACTAGCAATGGGGTACGATGAGTATACAATGAGGGCGAATAGTATCGGGGCAAGACAGGAGGAAAGCATAGGGACAGGCCACGGGGAGGTGATGCAATGGCTGTTGCGCGGAATATGGAAGGAACTTGTACCTGGCCGAGCTTAACAGCTGGGAGAGCAAAGGGAATAGAATCACAAGGTGGGGCATGTGCATTCATGCCGGCAGGGGAGGAAGCCAACTGGGCGGTAGGAGACGCGATGAGAGGAGAGGAAACAATGAGAGCATTTCTGGCCAGGCATTGTTATGCTTTCGCGTTCATTATGCAAAAGTTGAAGAAATGCTCACTCAAAGAGATGGAGTTGAAATTGACCACAGAAGAACCCGTGTTTCAGAGGAAGTGGGGGATGGCACTGGAGAATGAGGACATCTGCAAGGAAAAGTGCAAGACACTGAAAATAAATATTGATACCAAGGTCTAAATCAGAATACGCAACGGTGATTGGAGCACGGAAGGACTTGACATGGGAGGTGGAGCACCTTGTTTGTGTGGGGATTACCGAGCACAAACAAGGTGACCGTGCCTGACAGGCACCCCATGCCGACAGTTGTAAACATATTTGACAGATTAGGGGGCGGAAGGTAACTTCAGCGTGCTAGAATTACGATAGGGGTTTAATCAGGTATGGATAAAAAAGGCGGACACTCGCAAAACATTTTATGAGTCAGCCGGATTGTACGAATGACTGTTCATGCCATTCGAGTTGAGAAACGCGTCTTGCATTCAGACCCCCGACCCCTACAATGGTTGATGGCACACCAAGGATTGACGGGGAGGAATGCGCATTGGGCAGTGAAGCTGCAAGAATACGACTTCAAGATAAGGCACGGGCTAGGGAAGACACTTCAGCATGTGGATAGGAAGAACCCACAACCGCTGAAGCCTACTCATACAGTGATGTCACTAGCTAGGGAAGAGGAGGAAGGAGCTGCCGCGAAGAAGAAGGGGCCCCGCAATGAGTTGGATCAAAGGAGAGACAGTAGAAGACGAGCAAGTACCAAGCCAGTCCAGGGCCACGGGACTTCACTATCATTGTTACCGGCGGCAACTACAAATACAGTCGAAGATGGATGGAATTAGTGCCTGCTCCAAGAAGGGGTGATACGAGAAGTGTTGTGAACCTAATTTACTTTATCCTAAATAATGGAAGGACGGTTCAACTGCTGAAAACGGGATGATGATGGGAAGGGATGCATAAGTATGTGAAGAAGTGGGTGAGCAGGTGTGAGGGTTGTCGGAGGAGCAAGGCACGCCTAACGCACGCAAGGCTGGAGCTGCAGTCATTATCAATATGGGAGTCGAATCAGGGGAATGGGATTTAACAGGAGTTCCAAGCACTTCTGGACCAGATATAGATTATCCACTATCAGGCATCGTGGTACCATCCAGAGAGTGATGGGCTCACGGAGCGGTTGGTGCAGACGTTAAAGCAGAACCAGCGGGCATATGGCGAGCACCGCAAGAGGGACAGGGACGAGGAACTTTGCTAGATTGTGGTCGGGTACATGTTTGGAAAACAAGCTTCGTTGCAGGACCATTCGTCGTACAAATTCCTCTATGGCAGGGAGCCAGTGCTATCAGTTGGCACATCGCATGTACTGGCAGATACAGAGGTAGAAGGGATAGAGAAATGGGTGGCTTTGGCAGACGTGAGAGCCAGGTACCTGAAGGAGATGTTGCCGGCAGCACTGGAGACCCTGAAGACAGCACAAATAAGGGATGTATGCAGGTATGAGCATTTTGAAGAATCAGCAGGGCAAGGGAGCGACAAGGGCAGTAGTGAATATGGGGCAGGAGGTTTACCTGCGCATGGCAAAGCAGGATACCCTAGATGTGTGGCTGGGGACAGCGAGATGGGGGTTGAAAAAGGTGCAAGGCTCATGAATACTGGTGCTAGAGAATGACAGAGGGGAGCAGATAGTGGATCATCAGACCAACGCGGCCGTGGTGAAGAACAGAATGCTTCAGCAAAAAGGTTTAGTGACACGTGCATAAGCAGCCCGAGGACGAGCACATGAGGGGACAGGTAATGGGTAAGGCAGAGGGAGAAGAAAAAAATGGAGATATAAGGCAGAGGGAGAAGAAAAAAATGGAGATATAAGGCAGAGGAAGGAAGGGCAAGGGTGGACAGGTCGGGGATATTAGGGGACATGAGGAAATTGGCTTTCGACAGAATGTTGATGGGACAGACCTATTTGTCGCCTCCCACGCCCAACCACAAACCCGGTATCATCAAGAGGCAAGTGATAAACCACCACCTCTACCCCGTCAAAGTGCACTCTTGCTTTAAGGCGTGATGAAACCTTTTGCACCTGTGAGAAGACACGCCTAGCTTCGAATCTTACTTGCGATTGCCGCTACCTTTGGCGTGGAGCTTAGCGAAATTAGATGGCGTCTGTCAAACAACTTTAGCGCACCTTTCAAAAGGTGGACCAAAGCCAAAGGAGGTGCCCCGAGTGAGGATCGAACTCACGACCTTAGGATGGCTCCGCCCAGCATAGTGGGAGTCGGAATGCTATGAGACCTACGCGCTACCGACTGCGCCATCGAGGCTTGCTATTTTAAACGGCTTTGCGCTTCAGTTTTTGTCATCTATGGCACTTGAGAACCGCTATTTCGCCTTCTACAAAACGCAAGCCACAGGTTCCCATCGAAGCGCCATTTGATTGAAAAAACTAACTACTTTCCGTAGTAGCGCGCGACTCGCCTCCTACACGCAGCTGAACCACGCCTGCCAACCGCTCTCAGCACCGACGATTAGTCTACTAACACCGTATTCGATCACTTAACTCCGTCAGTTAGTCGCTTGAATTCGTCAACTGGCTCTCGCGCTATGATGCAGCTTCGGATGGCAATCAGAAGTCCCACCCTCCAGCTTCCACTAGCCTTCCTCAACCGATCTTTTCTACCTCGTCGTGTAGATCGATTCAGAGGGGGCCCGTTAAGCTCACATCCTCTAGGAATCTCCATCTCACGTCTGCACCAGCCTTCTCACCAGCAGACTGTGTCATTTCAGAAGCTATCAGCATCCTTCCTTCACGGTCCCCCTCTGTCAGAATCAGAATCAGAATCGAAATCAGAATCAGATCCAGTATCTCGTCAATCTGATGATCACTCAAGTTGCGAATCTGATCCGTCCCGTTGGGCGGCCGTATACGACAAGGACCGCCGCCCGCTCTGCGAGCACGAACCATCAGCGCTCGTCCCGCTGGACGAGGTGCTGACGTGGCAGGCGGAGCAGCAGCGGCGGATCGACGGTGAGATCGGCGACAGGCTGGAGCAATCCGACGGTGGACCTTCGAGAAAAGAGCTTAGGAGGGAGTTAGAATGGATGCTAGAAGATGCAACAGCTGGGTGGGTGGAGGGCGGAATCACAAGGGAGGAGGATGTTGATACTTCTAGGGTAAAGGGTTTGGTGGTTCAAGGAACTGGGCAGGGGGAAGGGGAAGGAGAGGGGATGGAAGAGGGGGTGGAGGGGAAAAGGGTGGGTTTGAGAGAGGAGGGTGAAGGGCTCGGTGAAAAGGAGTGGTTGAGGCGTTTGAAACGGTTGAATTGGAGAGACGTACAGCTGATGGGAAATGGCGTGCAGGGAGGCAACAGCAGTAGAAGCAACAGCCAATTCACTCCCCCTGGAACAAGCATTACCAGCACCACCAGCACCACCAACACCAGCAGCGCCAGCAGCACCAGCAGCCACCCCTCCTCCGCCTCTCCCCTCATAGCCCTCCGCCTGCCCTTCCCCTCTCTGCGCCTGCTCTGGCGCGCGCGCCTCTCCCTCCGCGTGCCCTCGCAGTACCTCGTGGGGGGGGCGCACTGGCGCGACCTGCTGCTTGCTGTCCAGCCGGGCGTGCTTATACCGAGGCCAGAGACTGAGCTCTTAGTGGATCTGGCTGTAGCGGGGATGGAGAAGGCTGAGGAGATGGAGAGAGGGGGGAGGGAGAGGGAGGGTTTGGGGGAGAGGGAGGGTTTGGCGGGGAAGGAGATTTGGGCGGATCTGGGGACGGGGAGTGGGGCTATCGCTGTGGCTTTGGCTCGGGAATTACTCAAGAGGAGGGAGAAAAGGGAGAAGCAATGTGGGGAGGGCAGAGGAGAGAGGAGCGGGGATGGAGAGAGAAGAGGGGATGGAGAGGGTGGGGGGATGGGAGAGCGAGAAGGGCTGGGAGAGGAGGTGGTGGTGGTGGCGGTGGATGCGAGTGCAGTGGCGTGTGAGGTGGCAGCATTGAATGCGGCGAGATATGGGCTGCAGGTGAGAATGCTACTAAAGCCCTAAACCTGGAAACGTTACACCTTCAACCCTGAATGCTAGTGCAGTGGCGTGGGAGGTAGGTAGCGGCAATGAATTGCGCGAGATACAGGCTGTAGGTTAAAATCCTAAATAAATCACTGCTCGCATTCCAACTCATCCCATCCGATTCCAACCCATCCCATCCCATCCCATCCCATCCCATCCCATCCCACCCCACCCCGTTCCAAGTGGATCCCAAGGTGGCAGCACTGATTGCTTTTCTCTCTCTCTCCAATACACGTGTTGTGTGCTTATTGGTGCTATCTGACCGCCCTTGCTTCTTGCTATTCAGCACAGGCGGAACTCACCATCAGCAGACATCCCATACCATCTGCTGCCATCCCTTTTAACGAAGTCTTTCTCATCCTTCCCGTCCCATTTCATTCAGGATACGTACACGTGGCACGTGGTGATTGGTTCTTGCCACAGCATGGGCATGTAAGGTCGGTCGGTTGAACAGCATGGTGGGCTCTGCAATCCCCCTGGAATCCCGTCCTCTGCCATCTGCTGCCATCGCTGCTAACAAAGTTCCCCTCTCATCCTTCCCCCCTTCTCTTTCATCAGGAACACATACATGTGGCACGTGGTGATTGGTTCGCCCCTTTGCACAGCATGGGCATGCATGGTCGGTTGCATGGCACAGTGAGCACCCCCCCCGTACATCCCATGCCACCTGCTGTCATCCCTGCTAACGAAGTTCCCCTCGCCTCCCTCCCTTTCCATTGCACCAGGAACACATACACGTGGCACGTGGTGATTGGTTCGCACCTCTGCATGAGATGGGCATGCACGGTCGGTTGCATGTCATCGTGAGCAACCCCCCCTACATCCCATGCCGCCTGCTGCCATCCCTGCTAACAGAGCTCTCCTCACCTCATTTTCTTTCCATGCCACAGGAGCACATACACGTGGCGCGTGGTGATTGGTTCGCGCCCCTTCATGAAATGGGTATGCATGGTGGGTTGCATGGCATCGTGAGCAACCCCCCTTACATCCCATGCCATCTGCTGCCATCGCTGCAACCTGAGGTGCGGCTACATGAGCCCTCCTTGGCCCTTGACGGAGATGCTTATACGGAGGATGGGTACAGATCCGCTGCTGCTGATGCTGCCACTGCAGCTGCTGGTGGTTCTGCTGGTGATGCTGCCGGTGATGCTGCTGCTTATGTTGCCACTGCTGCTGCCGGTGGTGCTGCTGGTGGTGCTGATGGTACAATTTCTGCTGCTCGTGCATCGTCTACAATAGATGGTACAATCAGTGATGCTGCTGCTGCTAATGGCGATACCAACACGGATGGCACGGCATGTCTGCGCCACATCTGTCAGAATGCATCCACCTTCCTTCGCCCCTTCGGCTTCCTGGCACTTGAGGTAAGCCCCTCTTTTTACCCAACGAGCCCGAGCCTTCTCTGTCCGTTATCTGCTCTAATTCCTTAGACTTTGTTTTTCCCTTGAATTTTAACATATTCTGTGTGGTGCTGCTGCTTCAAATCTCTTGTTTCTTCTCCGTTTGGTTGCCAGACTCATGGGTGGGGTCAAGCGGAGATTATTGCCGATGTTTTGGCCAATCAGAGATCGCCAGATGGCAGGTTGATGTATTGTGATGTACAATTGGCCAAAGACTGGTATGGTGTTACTCGCTTTGTAACAGCACACCGAACAGACTTGACATCGTAAGCGTGTGATGTGTTTTATTGATTCAAATTAAGTTTAGGATCTTGTACCTTATGGTACCTTCCTGCAACAAGAGGCGCAATTGTGGGGAAACAAATGAGCACGCATTTGCGAGCTACTGTAATAACTGTGCGAATAAACATAACCGTGCACTAGTATGAAGTTGATGAGAAGATGCGCAAGTGCTGTCATAGTAAAAGCCTTCAACATTGTTGAGAGAGAATAGATCAAAAGTGGTAATGGAATATTTATAACTGTGAACAACATTACCCTGATATGAGGGCACGTATTAGTGGAACACCGGGCTCCTTGCTCTAAACCCCTAAAGTGACAACCACGTCATACACCTGCGACGCGATCCAACTTCCCACTCACCGTTTTCCCCGTTTATCTCGCTATCGAAACCGTAATTTACAGACATTTTATGTGCGTTTCCGTTCCGTTCTTCTTGTTTTCGTCAACCCGCACATTTCCCGCCCGTTCGTCTTAGCTCGCGCTGTTTTCTTCCAGTCGAAACCGCGCTAGCGGCCAAGCGTCGCGGAACGGAGAGGCAGGAAGCGCGAATGCGTATGCTCGTGCATCGCGTATGCGGCATCCCCCCACTCCCCTCTTTCGCGCTTGGCACTCGGCGCGCCGCGGCCTTAGGCCGAGCCGCACACGCATCGCCACCTCAGGCATCGCACGCTAAACATCCGTTTTTCTCTCACACATCCTCTGTCCTACACGAGTGAAGCCAGGGGGGCGTTCCCGTACTTTCACTCATCCTAGCCGTTTCCCTGCTTTCACTCGTCCGCCGCTCTACTCTCACCGCCGCTAGCTGCCCCTACGCCCGAACCCCGTTCTATCGGATCCGATATAGAGCTCTACGATGGTCGTTTCAGTGAAGACGAGATGACATACGTGAAACACACTTCTTGAAGCTGACTGTAGCGAGATTTGTTATAAGACGCCACGATGTTCGTACTAACGGAGATGGAGGATGACATTCGCGTCGCACCTCACGACCTGCACCGCCCGCATTTGACGGCCGTCAGCTCGGAGATTAAAGCCAAGTATTTCGATAAGGTATAGGTATGGGATAAGGCGTTTGACCTCAAAATGCCAAGGGAGCCAAGGCGAGCCATCGGCCACGATATCGATTTACCCTTCCGATCCTGGTTTTTTCCTTCACCTCGCCTTGGCTCCCTTCCTATGTTCACCTCGCCTTGGCTCCCCTCCCTTCCTATGTACACGCCGTCCGAACCAGTGAAGTGCCACCCGCCACGCCACCAGGTGCTACGTAGCGCGGGTCTCAGTATCTCGCACTTCTCATGCGGGATACTGAGACTCGCAGAACGACATAAGATCTACAGAAGGTTGGAGCCCTTCTCATGCATACCCTCTGAACCCCACCCCACCCCTTTCTTTGCCAATCCCCCCTTTCCTTTCCATCCGTGTCTGACTGACCGATCCACAAATCAGGTTCTGTGCAGAGTGGGTCCCTGTGGCCCTCTTCCCTCAAACGACTTTTGAGGCGCCTCAAATGCTGTGCAGAGTGGGTCCCTGTGGCCCTCTTCCCTCAAACCCTCCCTCTCTTTATCCATCAATGTTCCCCCAAACCACCAGGTGTTGTGCAACGTGGGTGGGTCTATGCATCTCGTTGCGCAACCTGCAGTCAGTGCAAGGGGTTGTTCATTCACCCCTTTTATTCATACCCCCCTTCGACTCATACCTTGCCATTTCCCCTGTCCCACACCAGGTGTTTTGCAACGTGGGTGGGTCTATGCATCTCGCTGCAGGACCTGCAGTCAGCGCAAGGGGGGTTTATCAACCTCTTGAGATTTATATCCCTTACGTTCTGAATCACTTCCTTCTCTTTTGTAACCCCCCAACCGAGTCCCCCGTCAGGTGCTGCAAAACGTGGGTCTCTACATCTCGCTGCACGACCTGCAGTCAGGGCAAGGGGGTTTCATCTACCCCCCTTCGATTCATACCCCCCTGTGTTTCCCCACTGAAATATGCAACTGTCTCCCATCAGGTGCTGCAAAATGTGGGTCTCCACATCTCGCTGCACGACCTGCAATTAGTGGGGGGAGGATTCATCTACCCCCTGTGATCCCCCCCTCTCGCTTTTCTTTGCCAATCCCCCCGTTCCACACCACATCAGGTGTTGCGTAACGTGGGTCTCTGCATTTCGCTGCACGACCTGCAGTCAGTGCAAGGGGGGTTCATCTACCCCCCTTGGACTCGTACCTCTTTTTCTTGCCATTTCCCCTGTTCCGCATCAGGTGCTGCAAAACGTGGGTCTCTACATCTCGCTGCACGACCTGCAGTCAGTTCAAGGGGGGTTCATCTACCCCCCTTCGATTCAAACCCCCCTGTGTTTCCCCACTGAAATATGCAACTGTCTCCCGTCAGGTGCTGCAAAATGTGGGTCTCCACATCTCGCTGCACGACCTGCAATTAGTGGGGGGAGGATTCATCTACCCCCTGTGATCCCCCCCTCTCGCTTTTCTTTGCCAATCCCCCCGTTCCACACCACATCAGGTGTTGCGTAACGTGGGTCTCTGCATTTCACTGCATGACCTGCAGTCAGTGGAAGGGGGGTTCATTTTCCCTTCCGACCCTGGCCCGCATTTCACTGTGAGTGAGATCTCTGCTCCTTCTGAGCCGACTCGAATGTCACCTTGAGAGAGGGGGGGTCATTTTCCCTTCCGACCCTGGCCCTCATTTCACTGTGAGATCTGTGCTTCGTCACACCACTATCCTACCTCCATTCCACCTTTCTACCTTCCTCCCACCTTCCTGCACCTCCCGTCCACTTCCTTTTCACACCCCTTCCACCTCCTTTCCACCTCCCCTCCATTTCCCTCCCACCTCCCTTCCACCTCCCTTCCACCTCTTTTTCACCAGGCCCTCTCCTCCACACCACTCTCACACTCACTTTCTCCCCTCACTTACTCCCCCGTCCCTGCCTGATTCCTCTCCCCTTTCATTTCTTACCACACACACAACAGCTTAACTCCCTTACGAGCTCTCCCCATTTGCCCCTCTCCCGTTGCCCCTCCCTTTTTGTTTCTTGCATACATGTCAGTTTCGCTCTCGTCTTGTACTCTTCTCTCCTTGCTCTTCCTGCACTCTTCCATCCACCTATCTGTCTCTTCCTCCTGTCCTCTTCCTCACTCATCTTGCCCGTTCCCCCCTTCCCATCCACACTTCGAGTTATCTTTGGGCTTGTCGTCATTGCACTCTCACTTTCCCTCCCTTCTCCCCTTCACACATCAAGTTCCCTTTACGGTTATCCATCTCCTCCTCCTCCTCCCTCCCTCTCGCCCTCCCACTCTCCTTTCACGCATCAGTTTCTCTACCGAACCGACTTGTTGTCTTCGAGGTGACTTTTGAGTCAACTCAAAATTCCCCTCCCACTCCCCTTTCTCGCATCAGTTTCTCTACCGACTTGTTGCCTTCTCACTCTCAGTTGCCCTCCTTTCTTCCCTCCCTCCATCTCTTCCTCTCTCGTTTCTCCTTTCTCCCTCCCTTTCACTCCCCCTTTCACAAAGCGTACCTTTTTACAGACAACTGATTACGGACCCATTAGGTTGGCTTTTGAGGCGCCTCAAAAATTGCGGGATAATAGACGGCTTTTGAGGCGCCTAAAAAAACCTTTTCACAGACAACTGACTACGGACCCATTAGGTTGGCTACAGACATGTGCCTCTCTCACCCTCAGTTGCCCTCCCTTCTTCCCCCCATCCATCCAAACCCTTTCCCTTCTTTTTCCTCAACACACACCCACCAGGTTCGCCATTTGCGGGCTAAGTGCTGGTTGTGAGGCATCCCAGTAATCCCGTCCCCTCCTCCCCTTGCCTCTCCTTTCTCGATATATGCACCCATCAGGTTCGCTTTCGTCTTGTCGTGTTCTCACCATTCGCCGGGGAAGTGCTTGTGGGGAGGCTGGTGAAATGCGATGCCACAGGGCTGTTTGGTACGGTTGCATGCCTTGTTCTCTAGTTCAATGACTAGTGCTTCTCTCCAGCAGGCTGGTGAAAGGCGATCCCACAGGCTGTTAGGCATGTGTTTGATTTCCTAGGCGCCTCTCGGGTCTGTTCACACGGGTTTTTCAGGGGCTAGGACAAAAGATGGGAAAGTGTTTGTGGGCTGGCTGGTATAATGTGATGTGATGCCCCATGCCAGTCCTCTCTTCAGTGCTTTTGCATCATGTTCTTCCCTTCATTGATGCACCTAAAAAAGGAGGGGATGGGCTTGTGAGAATTGACGCGAGAGGTGTCTACAGTATGGTCGTATGGTCGTATGGTTCTGCTCTTTGTAGGCACGCTTTCTTTTCTTGTTTGAAAGCCAGGCTTGTGAAAGAAGTTTATTTTTTATTTTGCACCTCGGGTTTTACTTGCAGTATCACTGGACTTTTTCTCCGATATACACATTCCTCATTACAACCTACAAGAGCCTTCAGTTTTGTGAGTAATAACGGCTGAACATGCTTTTGGACCATCACTGAATGGTATGTATTGTTGTGCATGTTGCCGCATGTGTCCGTGTGTGTTTTGTGGGTATCTGTCACGTATGTCCGTACACTTGTTATGATGCATACATGGTTAAGTCATTCAAATGTACGTAATGAATGCATGCATGATTATTTGCATGGGCATGTCACGTGTGTGCTCGAATTTTTTCTGTTACGTGTGTCTGGTTGTATTCATGGTGTAAGTCATTCGTCTGTGTCCACGCCCTTGAGTAATGAATAAGTAATTCTACCACGCCCTTCCTCATTATCTGTGTCTGTTTGCATGCTTTCTTTTTCAAGTGCGCCCTGCATGTTCGTGTGCCCCTCTGCATGTCTGTCTGTGTCTGCATTCACATGCCTTTTGAGTCGATTCATAAGTAATATTTTTGTGCCCCTGCACGTATGTGTCCCTGTCAATCTGTATGTGTCCCTGTCAATCTGTATGTGCCCCTGTCAATCTGTATGTGTCCCTGTCAATCTGTATGTGTCCCTGTCAATCTGTATGTGTCCCTGTCAATCTGTATGTGTCCCTGTCAATCCGTATGTGTCCCTGTCAATCTGTATGTGTCCCTGTCAATCCGTATGTGTCCCTGTCAATCTGTATGTGTCCCTGTCAATCTGTATGTGTCCCTGTCAATCTGTATGTGTCCCTGTCAATCTGTATGTGTCCCTGTCAATCTGTATGTGTCCCTGTCAATCTGTATGTGTCCCTGTCAATCTGTATGTGTCCCTGTCAATCTGTATGTGTCCCTGTCAATCTGTATGTGTCCCTGTCAATCCGTATGTGTCCCTGTCAATCTGTATGTGTCCCTGTCAATCTGTATGTGTCCCTGTCAATCTGTATGTGTCCCTGTCAATCTGTATGTGTCCCTGTCAATCTGTATGTGTCCCTGTCAATCTGTATGTGTCCCTGTCAATCTGTATGTGTCCCTGTCAATCTGTATGTGTCCCTGTCAATCTGTATGTGTCCCTGTCAATCTGTATGTGTCCCTGTCAATCTGTATGTGTCCCTGTCAATCTGTATGTGTCCCTGTCAATCTGTATGTGTCCCTGTCAATCTGTATGTGTCCCTGTCAATCTGTATGTGTCCCTGTCAATCTGTATGTGTCCCTGTCAATCTGTATGTGTCCCTGTCAATCTGTATGTGTCCCTGTCAATCTGTATGTGTCCCTGTCAATCTGTATGTGTCCCTGTCAATCTGTATGTGTCCCTGTCAATCTGTATGTGTCCCTGTCAATCTGTATGTGTCCCTGTCAATCTGTATGTGTCCCTGTCAATCTGTATGTGTCCCTGTCAATCTGTATGTGTCCCTGTCAATCTGTATGTGTCCCTGTCAATCTGTATGTGTCCCTGTCAATCTGTATGTGTCCCTGTCAATCTGTATGTGTCCCTGTCAATCTGTATGTGTCCCTGTCAATCTGTATGTGTCCCTGTCAATCTGTATGTGTCCCTGTCAATCTGTATGTGTCCCTGTCAATCTGTATGTGTCCCTGTCAATCTGTATGTGTCCCTGTCAATCTGTATGTGTCCCTGTCAATCTGTATGTGTCCCTGTCAATCTGTATGTGTCCCTGTCAATCTGTATGTGTCCCTGTCAATCTGTATGTGTCCCTGTCAATCTGTATGTGTCCCTGTCAATCTGTATGTGTCCCTGTCAATCTGTATGTGTCCCTGTCAATCTGTATGTGTCCCTGTCAATCTGTATGTGTCCCTGTCAATCTGTATGTGTCCCTGTCAATCTGTATGTGTCCCTGTCAATCTGTATGTGTCCCTGTCAATCTGTATGTGTCCCTGTCAATCTGTATGTGTCCCTGTTCACATGCCCTTGTTCCGAATGACAATGATAGTGATGAGCAGGAGAAGCTTGAGTCGACTCAAAAGCCACCTGTCAATCTGTCTGAAGCTTGAGTCGACTCAAAAGCCACCTGTCAATCTGTCTGAAGCTTGAGTCGACTCAAAAGCCACCTGTCAATCTGTCTGAAGCTTGAGTCGACTCAAAAGCCACCTGTCAATCTGTCTGAAGCTTGAGTCGACTCAAAAGCCACCTGTCAATCTGTCTGAAGCTTGAGTCGACTCAAAAGCCACCTGTCAATCTGTCTGAAGCTTGAGTCGACTCAAAAGCCACCTGTCAATCTGTCTGAAGCTTGAGTCGACTCAAAAGCCACCTGTCAATCTGTCTGAAGCTTGAGTCGACTCAAAAGCCACCTGTCAATCTGTCTGAAGCTTGAGTCGACTCAAAAGCCACCTGTCAATCTGTCTGAAGCTTGAGTCGACTCAAAAGCCACCTGTCAATCTGTCTGAAGCTTGAGTCGACTCAAAAGCCACCTGTCAATCTGTCTGAAGCTTGAGTCGACTCAAAAGCCACCTGTCAATCTGTCTGAAGCTTGAGTCGACTCAAAAGCCACCTGTCAATCTGTCTGAAGCTTGAGTCGACTCAAAAGCCACCTGTCAATCTGTCTGAAGCTTGAGTCGACTCAAAAGCCACCTGTCAATCTGTCTGAAGCTTGAGTCGACTCAAAAGCCACCTGTCAATCTGTCTGAAGCTTGAGTCGACTCAAAATCCACCTGTCAATCTGTCTGAAGCTTGAGTCGACTCAAAAGCCACCTGTCAATCTGTCTGAAGCTTGAGTCGACTCAAAAGCCACCTGTCAATCTGTCTTCAGTCGAGAAGGAGAAGCTAGGGGTTCAGAACATGATAATATGTTTGTTCTAAGAGTTCTTTCAACGCATGTGCCCACGTTCGTGCCCATGCAGTGACGAGCAGGAGAAGCTGTGACTTTGAGTCGACTCAAAAACCACCTGTCAACCTGCCTGCCTGTGTCTGCACACACGCACCCTTACTCGCCCCCATGGCAGTGACGAGCAGGAGAAGCTGTGGGTGTGGAAGTTCAACGACAACGACATGTTTCTGGACATGGATGAACTGGTATGACTGGTGTTGACTGGGGTTGACTGGCGTTGACTGACTAGCGTTGACTCGCGTTGACTTGACTGGCGTTGACTGTCTGGCGTTGACTCGCGTTGACTGGCAGTGCCACATTGCCGGGCAATAAGACAACCATAGAAACGACAATGACATGTTTCTTGGCATGGATGAACTGGTATGACTCGCGTCGACCGGAGATGACTGGCGTTGACTGGTTGTGCTACACTGCCATTTGGTCACACATCAATGGAAGTTAGTTGACAACGACATGCTCCTTTACATGGATGAACTAGTATGATGCGCGTTGACTTCCGCCAATTAGTGTTGACTGGCATTGACTGGCGTTGACTGGCATTGACTGGCAAAGTCTGGCATTGACTGACATTGATTGGCATTGACTGGCATTGACTAACTGGCATCGACTGGCTTTCCCACACACAGTGCCATGCCAGAGGGGGGATGCGTCATTTGCCATACCATATCATAACAACCTTATCACCTTCGTCCCTATGGAGCAGGAGGAGAGAGCTATTGCACTGCCTTGGCAGCCCGTTGCTCGTCCTCGCTTCCAATCCTGGCTTGCCCTGCCCCTCTGTTCCATCTGATTCGGTTCAAGGTGGTGAGTGTGACGTACCTTTTCCTGCCCTTGGAGCAAGAGAAGGGATCTGAGCCACTGCGATGCCTGTGCAACCATCTGCTCACCCCCACTTCCATCCCTATTACCCCTTTCCCTCCCCGACTTCTTTCAAATCAGATCCGATTCATCCAAGGTGGAGATTGTCAAGTATCCCCCACTGCCTGTGGACTAGGAGAAAGGGGATTCATAGTACTACTTGAGCACCCCTTTGCTCCCTTCCACTTCTAGACCAACCCTCGCTTCCCCCTCCCCTTCCCCTCCCCCCCAAACCTTAACAGATCCGCTTCAAAGTGGTGACTGTCCGTGGAGCAGGATCAGGGAGCCACTGCAACCATCGATTCACCCCCAACTACATACCTACCCACTCCCCCCCTCCCGTTCCCCCCCCATCCCATTCTCGAACCAGATCCGGTTCAAGGTGGTGAGTGTGAAGTATCCCCCACTGCCCGTGGAGCAGGATAAGGGAGCCACTGCCTTTGCAACTATGGAGATCGTTGTAAGAACCACTTTTAAAAAACAACTCCCGTTATAGGAACTATGGAGCTTGCTTGTACCCATTATTCTGAAAGCTTCTATTTGACCACTGCACAAACCTCATCTTTACACCACGCATGCCTTATCCCCCATCACTCATGATCTACACCTCATTACTCATGACTTCTCCATCACTCATAGTACATGATTCACGACTCATACTCATGGATCCATAGCCCATGACCCCCATAGATGCCCACTACCTTAAGATGCTTTTCAAGGTGCGTCATAAATTTGACACCTTCCTCCTCATCACAGCGTGACCCATGTGTGATATCCTTCACCTTGAGGTTTTTCTCAATGTGGTTTATTAAGTGCAACATGGCCGTAATGCAGATTTCGCTGTGCGTTGCATGCATGCAGGGTGATATTAACGGCGATGGGCTCGGCTTGCTCTCTTGGTGGTCGTAGGTGTTTCAATGGGCTTCTGGGTGGTGGTGATGGGTGCTGAGTAACGGATGTCGAAGTGATTATACGAGATACCATACCGGTAGCTCTTGCCCATGATGGTGGTGGGTGCTGTTTTGGAGCTATAGATTATATGGTCTTTAGTGTCGTCAAAGTTGTTATTTTGAATACTCATCTTCAATCTCTAATTTGCGATAGGGTTTATTCCCTAAGATCAACTGTTAGGAATGACATACACAAGCCATCTATGATAATCATTTTTTATCTGTTGAACTTGAGCATTGACGAAAGTGCGCCATCGTTTTGGCGGATGTGTGAGGATCTAGGATCGAGCTCAGAAAAGTGGGTTTGAATTGAATGATTCACCTGGGTACAACACGATGTTAGAAACAGAAAAGAGGGGGTTTCACTAGCAGCAGTTGGGATACATATAGCAAACCCTAACTGGGTTGTACTCGCCGTAGAGCACCCCACTACAGGCTAGATAATAACATTCTGACACACCCCCATAGCCAAAGTGGGGTGTAATCAGCACAATGAGCAGGCATAGCAGTAGTTCACAATTATAAGCAAAGCTAGTGGTAGTCACAGCGGGCAAGTGAGGAGGAGGAGGGACTGTGAGAGGAGAGAAGATGGGAGACGACGGCTGAAGCTGCAGACACACGGGCAACAGGAGCGGCTGGCACAGTGGCTACCGGGACAGCGCCCCGGACTACTGGAGTAACTGGCTCGGCGGCTACGATGAGCGGCAGGAGCAACGGACCCACGGGCGACAGGCGCAGCAGGCTCTCTGGGCTACCAGGACAGCGCCCCGGACTACAGGTGCTGCGGACGACAAGACGGCAGCCTCCTCTCAGCCTCCCCAAACAGTCCCACCCCCCTGACACACACCCCCTGCTTCACCCCTAACTCCACTCCCCTGTCACCCCCCTAGCACCACTCCTTCGGCTCCCACACACCCACCCCCCTCAGCGGCAGCTGCAGCAGTGGGAGACGGAGGAGGAGGAGGAGCAGGAGACTGCGCAAACACCCGTTACCCCCATTCTGGCCACCCTCGTCACCCCCAAACCCTAAAACGGGCAGCACGGGTCAGGAGCGCGGGCAGCAGCGTGGGGGACGGCGCACGGCCCCCAGGGCGCCACAACGGGGCAGCGGGGGGGGGAGGGGGGGGGGGGGGGGGGGGGGGGGGGGCGCGCGCGGCTCCCCAGGGCGCCGCGACGGGGCAGCGGGGGGGTCGCGCACGGCTCCCCAGGGCGGCGCGGCGGTCGACGGGGCAGCGAGGGGTCGCGCGCGGCTCCCCAGGGCAGCGCGACGGTCGACGGGGCAGCGGGGGGTCGAGCGCGGCTCCCCAGGGCAGCGCGACGGGACGGCAAGGGCCGCGCGCGCCTCGCCAGGGCGCCACGACGGACGGACGGGGGGCGCGCGCGCCTCGCCAGGGCGCCACGACGGGACGGACGGGAGGCGCGCGCGCCTCGCCAGGGCGCGGCAGGAAGAAAGGGTAGCGCGCCCGGGGCGCGCGACAGCAGTAGAGCAGCGGAAGCATATAGGTGGCGGGCCCACCTACAGGATCGACCCAAGGGGATCGACCTGCTCTGATAGCATGTCAGAAAGAAGAAGTGGAAAGTTAGAAACAGAAAAGAGGGGGTTTCACTAGCAGCAGTTGGGATACATATAGCAAACCCTAACTGGGTTGTACTCGCCATAGAGCACCCCACTACAGGCTAGATAATAACATTCTGACACACGAGGCTATATATAGTCTCGACACAAGGCCAGTTACCCAGGTGTTACGCGAATGTTCTGAGGGTCGCGAAGCGTCCCGAACAGAACCTTCCCGAACTCAGTAGAAAGCAATTCGGTGGCAACCGAAAAGGCTTGAGTTCGGTACACGTAACCTGGTTCGGTGTTATAACTAAATAAAGTCCAGCATATCTATGCATGATAAATAAAACCCAAGCATATCTATGCATGATAAATAAAACCCAAGCTAGTAATAGGATAATAAAGTCCAGGCAAGCTAGCAAAGCCAGCATAAGCCGTGGGGTCATATCAGCTTCTGCAACCCAATTGTCCTCAGTGGGGTCATATTCCTTCCAGCGTATCAGGAACTCGAGGGTCTTGCCGCCGCGGCGCCGATGAGTGAGAACGCGCTCCACTTCATACTCCAGTTCATCCTGTATGAGAACAGGTGGTGGTGGCGGGAGCTGCCGTCCCTGGAACTGTTGGTTGGGGTCCTTGTAGGGCTTAAGTAGCTGAACATGGAAAGCATTGTGAAGCTTCCACGTAGTAGGTAAGCGCAAGCGGAATGTTACTGGTGTCACTTGTGCTTCAACGTGAAAGGGACCACAGAAGCGAGGCCGGAGTTTGGATGATAGGTGAGACAGGTTCAAGTTGCGCGTGTCGAGGAACACCTGATCTCCGACTGCAACTGAGTGATCACGTCGCTGGCGATCGGCATACTGCTTCTGGGAGTTCTGCATCGTGGTGAGACGTCGCTGAGTCTTCTCCCATAGCTGCAGCGTGGTGGTGACGAAGTCGTGTGCGGCTTGGACGTGTGCTGGTGCGGTTGGTTGCTGTGGTGTAAGTGGTTTCCATCCGTAACACAGGAAGAAAGGAGTTTTCCCTGTGGCCGCATGTGGCGCGTTGTTGTAAGCGAACTCTAGGGTCGGTAATTGTTGATCCCAGTGGCTGGCGTCGTCTTTGCAAGCTGTGCGCAGTAACTGTTCAACCATCTGATTGAGTCGCTCTGTCTGTCCGTCAGTCTGGGGGTGGTATGCTGAAGACATTGCAAGCTTGGTCCCCAACAATCCCATGAGCTCCATACTGGTGAATTTTGGGTCTCTGTCTGAGATGAGTGTAGCGGGGATGCCATGGATGGTGATGATGCGGTCGAAGAAGAGGCGAGCAGTTGCTTCAGCTGTAGCCGTGGCATTGGTCGGAATGAAGTGACCCATTTTGGAGAGCTTGTCGATCACAACGAGTATAGCGTCAAGCCCTCGTGCGGTCGAAGGAAGTCCCGTGATGAAGTCGAGGCTAACGACTTGCCATGGCTGCTCCGGTACGGGTAGAGGCTGAAGTAGCCCTGCTTTTTTCTGCTTGCTACTCTTCATCCGCTGGCACGTGTCGCATGAGGTGACGAACTGCTGCACGTCTGCTGCCATCCCGGGCCAGTAGTAATACTTTGCTATTCCTGCTAACGTCTTGTTGCTCCCAAAATGTCCTGCGTACTGTAAGTCGTGAAACTCCTCCAGCAGAATCTGTCGTAGCGGGGCCTAGTTCGGTACCCAAGTCTTTCCTGTGCCCTTCCTTACAGCTAAGTCTTTCTCCCACTGTAACAGCTTCTGTTTCTCTGCCGTAGTAATCTCTACGTCCACGGAGTACCCATGTTGGAATAGACCCTTGAGCAAAGGGTTCATCCCGTCGAGTTGGATGCCTGCTACATGTCCGGGGCGGCTCAACGCGTCTGCTTTGTTGTGTAGCCCGGGCTTGTAGACGATGTCGTAGTGGAAGTGAGTTTCCAGGAAGTCCACCCACCGCACCTGTCGTTGTGAGAGCGTTGGCTGCGACTTCAGGTATTTGAGACTGCAGTGGTCAGTATAGACTGTAGTCTTGGCTCCCTCTAGGTAACACCTCCACGCCTTGAAGGCTATGACTATCGCTAAGGCTTCCTTGTCATGGATGGGGTAGTTCAGTTCTGCTCTGTGTAGCTTCTTACTGAGGTAGGCGATGGGCTGCAAACCGCGTCCGTGATCCTGCATCTGTACTGCTTGGTCACTAGCGTCTGCTTCCACCACGTAGTCCGTTTCTGGGTCTTGTAGGATGAGTACTGGCGCTGTGGTCAGTGCTGTCTGTAGCTGCTCCATGGCTTGCTGATGAGGAGTATCCCATTTCTAGGGCGTATCCTTTTTCAGTAGGTTGGTTAGTGGCGTTGCTATCTTAGCGTACAGCGGCACGAACCTGTTGTAGTAGTTGGCAAAGCCTAGGATCTGCTGCAACTCCTTCACGTTCTCCGGTACTTTCCACTTCTTGACGGCTTCGATCTTCCGCGGGTCCACGTGTACGCCCTCCGCACTCACCATGTGCCCGAGAAACTGCACCTTCTTCAAGGCAAAGTCCCTCTTCGATAGCTTCACGTAGAACTTGTTTTTCCGCAGGATCTCGAACAGCTTCCGCAGATGCTCTACGTGCTCCTTCATGTTCTTGGAGTAGATGAGAATATCTTCCTAGTACACCACCACGCACTCGTCCAGCAGGGCCCGTAGGATGTGATTCATCTCCGCCTGAAACGTTGCTGATGTGTTGCAGAGTCCGAACGGCATCACCAAGTATTCGTAGGAGCCGTATCTGGTATGGAACGCCGTCTTGTGGATCGAGTTGTCTGCCATCTTGATCTGCCAGTAACCCGACCGTAGGTCCAGCTTCGAAAAGACTGTTGCACCACGCAGTTGGTCCAGTAGGTCGTCTATGCGCGGTATGGGATATTTGTTTTTTAGTGTCTGTTTGTTCAGTGCGCGGTAGTCGATGCACATCCATAAACTGCCGTCTGGTTTTGGAGTGAAGAGTGTAGGTCGTCTACCATGATGTCTTTGTACTGCTCCAACACCTCCTTCACTGCTGCAGGTAGCTCCGTGTTCAGCTTCTCCTCCTCTGCTGCTGCCATAACCAGTGCTAAGTAACCCGTGTTATGTCAGATTTATATGACATAGCTACTGTAGGCTATAGTGGGGTAGCACATATGGGGTACAGTTTTCTAGGGTTTACATTTGTACCCAACTTTCCCTTAGTCAATTCATTCTCGTTCAGTTTCTCATGGTATCAGAGCGAGTTCCCCTGTGGGAACTGTTCCTAGGGCCCACCACCTTTTTTTTCCTGCCCGGAGCGTGCTCTACACTGCCCGAGTCGCGCTCCCCTCTCTCGACCCTGTCGCGCCGCCTTAGCGGCCCCGTCGCGTCGCGCCTGCGGCCCCGTCGCGTCGCCCTCGCGGCCCCTGCACGTCGCGCCGCCCTAGCGGCCGCGTCGCGCCGCCCTCGCGGCCCCGATCCGCCGCCCTCGCGGATCCTTCGTGTCGCGCCGCCTCGCGGCCCCTTTCACGCCGCCCTCGCGGCCCTTTCTAGCCGCCCTCGCGGCCTCTTCAAGCCGCCCTCGCGACCCCCCCCTCCTAGCCGTCCTCGCGGCCCCGTCGCCTACCCCTGCGGCCCCGGCGCCGCCCTTCCCTGCCTCGGCGCCGCCTCTGCTGGCCCCGTCGCCTACCCCTGCGGCCCCGGAGCTGCCCTTCCCAGCCCCGGAGCTGCGCTTCCCGGCCCCGGCGCCGCCTCTACTGGCCCCGACGCCGCTCCACCCGGCCCCGACGCCGCTCCACCCGGCCCCGACGCCGCTCCACCCAGCCCCGCCGCCGCTCCACCCGGCCCCGCCGCCGTCCCCACGCGGCCCCGCCGTCACCACCGAGCCGCCGGCGCCGCCGAGTTACTGCCGAGCCGCCCGATCCACCAGAGCCGCCCGAGCCGCCGCGCCACCTGAGCCGCTCGAGCCGCCGGGTCGCCGAGCCGCCGAGCTGCAGTTGCTGCCGAGCCGCCGTACCGCCGAGCCGCCCGAGCCGCTGAGTCGCCGAGTCGCAGTTGCTGCCGAGCCGCCGTACCGCCAAGCCGCCCGAGCCGCCCGAGCCGCCGAGTTGCCGACCCGCCGAGCCGCTCGAGCCGCCCTGTCCGGTAAGAGCAGCGCCTCTGTCACTGCACTGCCCTTACCCTACTGTTCGCGCTGCTAGTCTACTGCTGTCATGGCTACCCCTAGTGTCCTCGCTTTTGACGCTGAGGGTCGGGCCATTGACTTTGACGTCTGGGTAGATGACCTGCAGCTTTTCCTACAGTGCGATAGGGCAGACGGTCTCTCCCTCTTTGACCTCACTGTCAAACATTATACATGTTCATATTGTGTAGGCTATAGTGGGTTTAGCCTTAGGGGGTACAACATTGCTAGGGTTTCCTACTTGTATCACCCTGCTGCCTAGTTTCACACATTCTCGTTCAGTTCTACATTCTAACATGGTATCACGAGCCTAGGTTGCTACCTAGGACCGCTTTCTCCTACGGGCCCACTATTCCGCTAGAAGCGCCCTCGTGCGCCCTACCTTACGTGCGCCCTCGTGCGCCTTTCTATACTCGTGCGCCCTCGTGCGCCTTCGTGCGCCCTACCTTACGTGCGCCCTCGTGCGCCCCCGTGCGACCTGCCCTTCGGTCTGCCCGCGTGCCGTCCTGCAGCCCTCGCGCTGCCTCCTGCAAGCTAGTACGGCCCCCGAGCCGCCCCTGCAGGTCCGTCAGGCCCGAGAGCCGCCCCTGCAGCCAGCGCGCTGCCCTGCCGAGCCGCGTGTCGCCCGTGGGCGCTGCCTCTGCCCCGTCGCGCTGCCCTGAGTAGCCGCGCGCGACCCCCGCTATCCCGTCGCGTCGCCCTGGGGAGCCGCACTCGGCCCCCGCTGCCCCGTCGCGACGCCCTGGGAAGCCGCGCTCGGCCCCCGCTGCCCTGTCGCGACGTCCTGGGGAGCCGCGCTCGGCCCCCGCTGACCCGTCGCGACGCCCTAGGGAGCCGCGCGCGACCCCCCGCTGCCCCGTCGCGACGCCCTAGGGAGCCGCGCGCGCCCCGCTCCCCCCCTCGCCTCTCTTCCTCGCGCCAGGTGCTGCTGTGGTAGACCCCCTCCCCCCTCAGGGTGCCGCTCCCTCAGGTGTGTCCCAGGTAGACCCGGTTGAGCCTGTCGAGGTAGCTGTCGACTCTCGTCCTGCCAGGGGTGCTGAGCCTGAGCGTGCGGAACCTGGGGTTGCGGAGTCTGGGGGTGCTGAGCCTGGGGGTGCGGGGTCTGGGGGTGCGGAGCCTGCGGGTGCTGAGTCTGGGGGTGCTGAGCCTGGGGGTGCGGAGCCTGCGGGTGCTGAGTCTGGAGGTGCTGAGCCTGGGGGTGCTGAGCCTGGGAGTGCTACGTCTGAGAGTATTGAGCCTGAGCGTGCTGCACCTGGGGGAGGCCTCTCCTCGCAGCAGCTGCGTGAGTGGTACTTACAGTACTGCAGCCTCAGGAGAGGTGCTTCTGGAGCTCGGAGTGGTGCCGGAGCTGGTGCTAGTGCTTCCCCTCCTAGGCGGGAGCTGCCCTCTCTCCAGCAGCTCCGAGAGTGGTACGCTAGGCGCTGCAGTCTCCGGAGTGGCGCTCTCGGTGTCGTGGACTCTGGAGCTTCTGGAGTTACTGGAGGTGCTACTGCTGCTGGCGGTGCGGCTGGCGCTGCTGGAGGTGCTGCTGGTGCTGCTGGAGCTGCTGGAGGTACTGCTGCTGCTGGAGGTGCTGCTGGCGCTGCTGGAGGTACTACTGGTTCTGGTGCTGCTGGAGCTGCTGGAGGTGCTGCTGCTGCTGGCGGTGCGGCTGGCGCTGCTGGAGGTGCTGCTGGTGCTGCTGGCGCTGCTGGAGGTGCTACTGGTGCTGGAGCTACTGGAGCTGCTGGTGGTACTGCTGCTGCTGGCGGTGCTGCTGGCGCTGCTGGAAGTGCTGCTGGTACTGGTGCTGCTGGAGCTGCTGGAGGTGCTGCTGCTGCTGGTGGTGCTACTGGCACTGCTGGAGGTGCTGCTGGTACTGGAGCTGCTGGGGACCCTGCTGCTGCTGGCGGTGCTGCTGGAGCTGCTGGGACTGGCCCTGCTGAGGGGGTTGGAGCTGGAGGTGCTGAGCGGCCACGGCCGTACTACGTTCCGCTCCTTCAGCAGGTTCTTGGCCTTCCGCCCTCTCCTGGTCCTACTCCTCCCCTACTGAGTCCACCGCTTGTCCAGTCGCAGTCACAGTTACAGCCAGTCTCTCCACTTCCTGGTCCTTCTCCCTACACTGCGCCGACGGGAGGTCTTACGGAGCGTCGTGAGCCTGAGTCTCGTCCTCCGTCGCCTGAGACGCGTCCAGAGTCGCCTGTCCGCGCTGTCCGCGCTGGTCGTCGTGTTCCACGTCAGCGTCCTCCTCCTGTCCTTGGCACTCACTATATGACCCTGCGTCCCTCTACTGCTCCACAGCGTGTCCCACTGCCGTCTCCACCAGCGTCCTCTCTTCCTGCTCTTGCTGACCCGGACTCTGACTCTCTTCGTGCTGCCAGTCCTACTGTCACGCGTCTCCTTGCCACTGCTGTCACTGACCCTTCCTTTGAGTCCTCTGCTGCGTCTGCTCTAGTCGCTGAGCTTGTTGACTTTGCTGCTGCCTGTCGTCTAGACTACGCCGCTAGCCTTGTTGCTGAGTCTGAGTCTGAGTCTGTCTGTCCTCCGTCTGTCGGGGGTGAGTGTGCTCTTGGCACGGACGTCCTTGAGGACAGACAGGAGGAGTTTGAGTGCTTTGCCGCTACTTTGCCTCATCTCGTGTCCATGCTAGTTGCCCCTGAGGGAGACCCGGATGCACCAGACATCCCGACCCCACGCTCCTACGCAGAGGCGATGGAGGGTCCCTACTCCTCTCAGTGGCAGACAGCCATGGACGCAGAGATGGCATCCTGGAAGTCCACAGGCACCTACGTCGACGAGGTTCCCCCACCTGGGGCGAACATCGTCAGTGGCATGTGGATTTTCAGGGTGAAGCGGCCGCCGGGTTCTCCGCCTGTCTTCAAGGCGCGTTACGTTGCACGAGGCTTCAGTCAGCGAGAGGGAGTTGACTTCTTCCAGACCTTCTCCCCGACCCCGAAGATGACCACTCTTCGGGTTCTGCTGCACGTCGCTGCTCAGCGTGACTACGAGCTCCACTCTCTTGACTTCAGCACTGCGTTCTTACAGGGCAGCCTGCACGAGGAGATCTGGCTGCGCCGCCCACCTGGCTTCACTGGGTCGTTCCCTCCTGGTACCCAGTGGAGCCTCCGGCGGCCAGTCTACGGTCTCCGCCAGGCACCCCGTGAGTGGCACGACACACTGAGGACTACTCTTGCTGCTCTTGGGTTTGCTCCTTCTACTGCTGACCCGTCGCTGTTTCTACGCACCGATACCACTCTGCCGCCGTTCTACGTTCTTGTTTACGTAGACGACTTGGTCTTTGCTACTGCTGACACTGAGGCACTCGCCCACGTGAAGTCGGAGCTGCAGAAGAGACACACGTGCACAGACCTGGGTGAGCTGACAAGCTATCTTGGCTTGCGGATCACCCGGGACAGAGCACAGCGCACCATCACCTTGACTCAGTCACACATGGTGCAGCAGGTCCTTCAGCGCTTCCGCTTCACGTACTCCTCGCCTCAGCCCACTCCTCTGCCTACCGGTCACTCGCTCTCAGCTCTGCCTTCGGATGAGTCCGTAGAGCCGAGTGGCCCGTATCCAGAGCTTGTGGGCTGCCTCATGTACCTGATGACCTGCACTCGACCTGACCTGGCATACCCTCTTAGCATCCTAGCACGCTATGTCGCTCCCGGCCGTCACCGGAAGGAGCACATGGATGCCGCTAAGAGGGTGTTGCGCTACTTGTGCAGTACGTCGGGCATGGGGCTCGTGCTTGGAGGTCGGAGCGACGTTGTCCTCACGGGTCACTCAGACGCTTCTTGGGCTGACAACCAGGCTACGCAGCGGTCGTCTCAGGGTTACACCTTCAGCCTTGGCTCTGGTTCAGTTTCTTGGCGTTCTACTCGCTCTTCTTCTGTTCTCAGCTCCAGTTGTGAGGCTGAGATCTACGCCACAGCCATGGCTGCACAGGAGTTACGCTGGCTCACCTACCTGCTGACCGACCTGGGAGAGCGGCCTCGTTCTCCTCCAGTGCTGTACGTTGACAACAAGGCCGCCATTGCCTTGTGTGAGGAGCACAGACTGGAGCACAGGACGAAGCACATCGCTCTGCGCTACTTCCTTGCTCGAGAGCTGCAGCAGCGTGGTCAGCTTCGTCTGCGTTACGTGGCCACTCGGGCCAACACTGCTGATGTGTTCACCAAGGCGCTTCAGCCTTGTGACCATCAGCGTTTCTGTACTGTTCTAGGCCTTGTGCCTACTCTCCCTCACTTGCTCACTTCTTGACTCTGCTTGTACTGTGATCTCTATATATATATACCTGCATGTTTACTCTTGTTAGGTTGTGATCACTGTACCTCTTGTTATATTATCAAACTGCATGTGAACTGGTCTTGTGACCACTTGCTTGTGCTCGGAATTTGTGTGGTTTCCTTGAGATCCACCCTGAGCTTGCTTTGCTTTGCTTTGACTGGTCTTGTGACCATCTGGTTGTCTCCCACTTAGCCTATGGGGGTGTGTCAAACATTATACATGTTCATATTGTGTAGGCTATAGTGGGTTTAGCCTTAGGGGGTACAACATTGCTAGGGTTTCCTACTTGTATCACCCTGCTGCCTAGTTTCACACATTCTCGTTCAGTTCTACATTCTAACACTCACCTCTGGTGCCTCTCCTGCCCCTGCTGCTGATGCCGACGCCACTGTTCGCTCACAGTGGGCCACACGCGATGCTGCTGCACGTCTTGCTGTGCGTCGCCACCTGCCTACGTCTGAGCGTGCGCACTTTAGCCAGTACAAGAGTGCTCACACCTTGTACGACGCTGTAGTTGCGCGCTACTCCTCCCCTGCCACTGCTGCACTGAGCCGCCTCATGCTACCGTACCTCTTCCCTGACCTTGCTGCCTTTCCCACAGTCGCTGACCTCATTACGCACCTCCGCACTAGTGACACTCGCTACCGCGCTGCGCTTCCTGCTGAGTTCTGCGCCAAGAACCCCCCCCCCATGTACATCACCCTCTACTACATAGTCACCCGGCTCCCTGACTCCCTTCGCGTAGTCAGGGACCACTTCCTCTCAGTTTGCCCCACCACTCTCACCGTTGACCTCCTCGAGAAGGCCCTCCTAGCAGTAGAGAAGAGCATAGTCGCTGTAGGAGCCTCTCGTGGTGACCCTCGCACCCCCGTCTTTGAGGGGTGTTCCCCCTCCCCCCTTTTGCCCTCTGTTGCCTCTGCTGCTGCGGCCGACCTCGTTGGTTTCGAGTCGGTCGGCGCTGCGTCTGCCCCGAGCGGGAGACGCCGCACCGGCAAGGGCAAGGGGGGCAAGGGTGCTGGAGGGGCTGGCGGGGGTGGCGGAGGTGGCGGTGGCGGCAGTGGAGGGGGTGGGGGTGGTGGTGGGAGTGGTGGCGGGGGTGGAGGTGTCGGTGGCGGCAGTGGAGGCGGAGGCGGCGGCGGCGGTGGCGGTGGGAGCGGAGGTGGCGGAGGTGGCGGCGGTGGAGGAGGCGGCGGCGGAGGAGGTGGAGCTGGTCGGGGTGGCGCTGCGCAGAGGGTCGGCTCCGGTGGTGGTCAGCGCCAGCAGCAGCAGCAGCAGCGGCAGCAGCGCACTCGTGACATCCCCCCCCCTCAGCAGCTCCGTGAGTGGTACGCTGCACGCCAGCGGGGTGGGGGTACTGGTCCGTGCACCTACGTCCTACGCACCGGCGACCGCGCGGGTGAGCAGTGCGGGGGTGCGCACTCCACCCAGCGCTGCTTTGGCCGCCTGACGGACGCTTGGTGTCACCAGTTCCCTGAGGCCACTGAGATCCCCCGCTGGGGCGAGCTGTCTAGGGCGGGTGTAGCTGTCTTTGACCTTGACTTTGATGCTATTCTTGCTGCCATGTATGCTGTGACTATTAGTGATGAGGGTGACTGTTACCGGTGTTTTCCGCCCGACCCGGGCATTGAGACTGCTGCTCTAGGTACTGGTGAGGCTGCTGCTCTAGGTGCTAGCGAGGCTGCTGCTCTAGGTGCTCGTGCGTCTGCTCCCTCAGGTGCTGGTGAGTCTGCTCCCCCTCTGGCACCCTGTCTGGTCTTTACCTCCCCTCGTTCTCTACGAACTTGGTGAGTGGTGCTGACCTACAGGATGCGGGGGTTCACCAGTTCACTCCTGCGAGTCAGCGGGTGACCCACTGCACGGACGCTCGGACAGGCCGACACCTGGCCACGCTTACACGTCGGCCGGGGTCGAGCCTGTACACACTGACCACTGCGTCTCCTCCAGTCACTGCGTCTGGTCAGGTAGCTGCGTCGGGTCAGGTGTTTGCTGCAGCGTCCAGGTCTGGTCCTGAGTCTGCCCCCTGTTCGTGTCGCCTCCTGTCTCACGAGACTCTCCTCTGGCACCACCGCCTTGGTCACCCCTCCCTGCTTCGTCTCCGAGGCATGGCCTCCCGTGTCCTTGTCTCTGGTCTTCCCCGGTCCCTCCCTCCCCTTCCTCCGGGGCCTGGCCCTACCTGCGTCCCCTGTGTCGAGGGGCAGCAGCGGGCTGCCCCTCACTCCTCCCAGTTTCCTCCGACAGAGGCCCCGCTGCAGACGCTTCACATGGACGTGTGGGGCCCGGCCCGCGTCCGTGGACAGGGTCACGAGCGCTACTTCCTGCTGGTGGTTGACGACTACTCGCGTTACACCACAGTCTTCCCCTTGCGCAGCAAGGGTGATGTCACTGAGGTGTTGATCGACTGGATCCGCGCAGCTCGTCTCTAGCTCAGGCAGAGCTTCGGCTCGGACTTTCCTGTTCTGCGTCTGCACTCTGACAGAGGTGGAGAGTTCTCCTCTGGCCTTCTGCGAGCCTACTGTCGTGCACGAGGCATCCGCCAGACCTTCACGCTTCCGGACTCTCCACAGCAAAATGGGATTGCTGAGCGCCGCATTGGCATGGTCATGGACGTCGCCCGTACGTCCATGATGCATGCGGCTGCCCCCCATTTTCTGTGGCCGTTTGCGGTTCGGTACGCGGCGCATCAGATCAACCTTCACCCCAGGGTCTCCATGCCGGAGACCTCCCCAGCTTTGCTGTGGACGGGGAAGGTTGGCGATGCGTCTGCGTTCCGTGTCTGGGGATCTCGGGCGTTTGTCCGCGACTTGTCTGCGGACAAGCTGTCCCCTCGTGCTGCTCCTTGCGTCTTCCTTGGCTTCCCCCCTGACGCGCCAGGGTGGCAGTTCTACCACCCCACCTCTCGCCGTGTTCTGTCCTCCCAGGACGTCACGTTTGACGAGTCGGTCCCCTACTACCGCCTCTTCCCCTACCGCACTCCGTCCCTCCCCCCGCCACCGCTCTTCCTTGTGCCAGGTCCCCCCCCGGTAGACCCCCTCCCCCCTCAGGGTCCTGCCCCTTCAGGTGTGTCCCAGGTAGACGCCGTCGAGCCTGTCGAGGTTACTGGTGACTCTGGTGCTGCTGAGGGTGCTGAGCCTGGGGGTGCTGACTCTGGGGGTGCTGAGCGTGTGGGTGCTACGCCTGGGGGTGCTGAGCCTGAGGGTACTACTCCTGGGGGTGCTGAGCCTGGGGGTGCTGAGCCTGGGGGTGCTGAGCCTGGGGGTGCTGAGCCTGGGGGTGCTGAGCCTGGGGGTGCTACGCCTGGAGGTGCTGAGCCTGGGGGTGCGGAGCCTGAGGGAGCTGGGCCTGCTCGTGTGGCGTCTGGCGGTGCTGAGCCTGGAGGTTCTCCGGGTGCTTCGTCTCGGCGGGAGCCACTCTCTCCACAGGAGCTGCGAGAGTGGTTTGCCCGGCGCTGGAGGCGTGCTGCTGGAGCTGGAGGTTCTTCGGCTGCTGAGGGTGTTGGCGCTGAGGCTACTGCTGTTGGTCCTGGAGGCGGTCCTGCTGGGGGTGCTACTGGTGCTGCTAGAGGTACTGGAGCTGGAGGTGCTGCTGGCGCTGGTGCTGCCGCTGGGGGTACTGGTGCTGTCCCTGCTGTGTCTGGAGTCGCCGCGCGGCCTCGGCCGTACTTCGTTCCGCTCCTTCAGCAGGTTCTTGGTCTCCCGCCTTCTACTGGTCCTACTGGAGGTCTGACTGAGCGTCGTGAGCCTGCGTCTCGCCCTGCGTCGCCTGTCCGTCTTGCTCACACTAGTGGTCGTGGTTCGCGTCAGCATCCTCCTCCTGTCCCTGGCACGCACCGGATGTCTCTGCGTCCGTCCACTGCTCCTCTGCGTGCCCCTTTGCCTTCTCCTGAGTCCTCTCTTCCTGCTCTTCCCGACCCGGAGTCGGACTCTCTTCGTGCTGCCAGTCCTACTGTCACGCGTCTCCTTGCTACTGTCGTCACTGACCCTTCCTTTGAGTCCTATGCTGCGTCTGCCCTAGTTGCTGAGCTCGTCGACTTTGCTGCTCGCTGTCGTCTAGACTACGCTGCTAGTCTTGTCGTTGAGTCTGAGTCTGTCTGTCCTCCGTCCGTCGGGGGTGAGTGTGCCCTTGGCACGGACGTCCTTGAGGACAGGCAGGAGGAGTTCCAGTGTTTGGCTGCTGCTTCACCTCATCTCGTGTCCGTACTGCTTACCCCTGAGGGAGACCCGGATGCACTTGACATCCCGACTCCGCGCTCTTACGCGGAGGCGATAGAGGGTCCCTACTCCTCTCAGTGGCAGGCAGCTATGGACACAGAGATGGCTTCCTGGAAGTCCACAGGCACCTACGTTGACGAGGTTCCCCCGCCTGGGGCGAACATCGTCAGTGGCATGTGGATTTTCAGGGTGAAGCGACCGCCGGGTTCTCCGCCTGTCTTCAAGGCGCGTTACGTGGCTCGTGGCTTCAGTCAGCGGCAGGGAGTTGACTACTTTCAGACCTTCTCTCCCACCCCGAAGATGACCACTCTTCGGGTACTGCTGCACATAGCTGCTCACCGCGACTACGAGCTGCACTCTCTTGACTTCAGCACTGCTTTCTTGCAGGGCAGCCTGCACGAGGAGATCTGGCTGCGTCGCCCACCTGGCTTCACTGGGTCTTTTCCTCCTGGCACCCAGTGGAGCCTCCGGCGGCCAGTCTACGGTCTCCGCCAGGCACCGCGTGAGTGGCACGACACACTGAGGACTACACTTGCGGCTCTTGGGTTTGCTCCCTCTACTGCCGACCCGTCGCTGTTTCTGCGCACCGACACTTCTTTGCCGCCGTTCTACATCCTCGTGTACGTCGACGACTTGGTCTTTGCCACAGCTGACACTGCTGGACTCGCCCACGTGAAGTCCGAGCTGCAGAAGAGACACACGTGCACAGACCTGGGTGAACTGCGCAGCTACCTTGGCTTGCAGATCACCCGGGACAGAGCACGCCGCACCATTACCCTGACTCAGTCACACATGGTGCAGCAGGTCCTTCAGCGCTTCGGCTTCACGTACTCCTCGCCTCAGGCCACTCCTCTGCCTACTCGCCACTCGCTCTCAGCTCTGCCTTCAGATGAGTCCGTAGAGTCGAGTGGCCCGTACCCAGAGCTTGTTGGCTGCCTCATGTACCTGATGACCTGCACACGACCTGACCTCGCATACCCTCTTAGCATTCTCGCACGCTATGTTGCTCCTAGGAGACACAGACCGGAGCACATGGCTGCAGCGAAGAGGGTGTTGCGTTACTTGTGCAGTACGTCGGGCATGGGGCTTGTGCTTGGAGGGAAGAGTCCAGTGGTCCTCACTGGGCACGCAGTCGCTTCTTGGGCTGACGACCAGGCTACGCAGCGGTCGTCACAGGGTTACACCTTCAGCCTTGGTTCCGGCTCTGTTTCGTGGCGGGCTACCCGCTCGTCTTCTGTTCTCGGCTCCAGTTGTGAGGCTGAGATCTACGCCGGGGCCATGGCTGCACAGGAGCTTCGCTGGCTCACCTACCTGCTGACTGACCTCGGAGAGCCGCCTCGTTCTCCTCCAGTGCTGTACGTAGACAACAAGGCCATGCTGGCCTTGTGTCGAGAGCAGAGACTGGAGCACAGAACGAAGCACATTGCTCTCCGCTACTTCCTTGCTCGTGAGCTACAGCAGCGTGGTCAGCTGCGGCTTGCGTACGTGGCCTCTCAGGCCAACACTGCTGATATCTTCACCAAGGCACTTGCGCCTTGTGATCATCAGCGCTTCTGTACTCAGCTGGGTCTTGTGCCTACCTTGCCTCACTTGCTCACCCCTTGACCTTGTTTGTACTGTTGCATATATATATACACCTGCTCTTGCTTGTCTAGCCTTATATATATATGTAATCCTGCATGTGAACTGGCCTTGTGGCCTTGAACTTGTGCTCGGAATGTGTGGTGACTTTGTGATCCACCCTGAGCTTGCTTTGCTTTGCTTGACTGGTCTTGTGACCCCTTGTTCTCCCCCACTTTGCCTATGGGGGTGTGTCAGATTTATATGACATAGCTACTGTAGGCTATAGTGGGGTAGCACATATGGGGTACAGTTTTCTAGGGTTTACATTTGTACCCAACTTTCCCTTAGTCAATTCATTCTCGTTCAGTTTCTCATGTTACTCTCGTTCACTGTCCGTTCGAACCGTGCCAGTGTTTTTTAAGGAGCGTGGCATGTATCCGTCCAGCTTCGCAGCTCCACTCGTTTCCTGTTGTTGTTGATGCACGCCTTCCGGATGACCCAATCGATCTCAGGGTTGAACCGCTTCAGGAAATCTCGCCCCAAGATGAAATCTAACTCCTTGATGTTCGTGATCGGCAACGTCGGCTTCCACCTCAGCGCCCCTATGTGCAGCTGCAGTGATGCTTCGCCGTGGATGGGAAGTTTCGTACTGTCCACCATCGTTGCCGTGAACTTGGTTTCCTCCGAAGGTTCTCCAATTTTCTCCAACGTCCCGCGGTCACACACCGAGTGGGACGCACCGCTGTCCACCATTGCCTTGAGGCGTCGCCCTTTGCAGAAAACCTCGAGCAGTAGTGGTTGTTGCCGCTCCGAGTAGCCGTAGATGGTTTCGCTTATTGGATCGTAGGGTACGTCGAATAGATCATCCCTAGGGCGTTCGCTCGAAGCTGCTGACTCAATATCAGTTTCCAACTGAGCAGGGTTAGAAGGATTTATCTGAGGCCGATTCAGCTTCTCCTAGGCTTGGAACCTTCTCCTAAGCCTTTGCAGCTGTGTAGGCTTCACCTGTGGGCAATGGGGAGCCTTAACACTGTGCTTCGGGGAGAGAATATTAACCCCTCGGAACGCACAACCCTTTTCAACGCTCCGGAGTGGTTTGCCCAACTTCTCAGGTACCTGAATAATCTCTAAGGGCTTTTTCTTAGCCTCTAAATCTCCCCTGAATTTCTCAAAGGCTTGAAAACCACGAGAAGTAATATTCTTAGTTAAAGTATGTTTATAAGATAACTTTAACGAATTCTTACTTTCGTGGGTGTTCGGCTGGAGTTTCCCGGTCGGTGCAGAGTCTTGTTTCGCGGAGCCTCCATTTGTCTCGGCGATTTCCCTTGTTGCCGGCCGGTCGTGACGTTTTAAATTCGCGCCATCATGATCTCATTTTTTCGCCCGCTCCGAAGTCGCCACGTCGTCGCCTTTTTGCTTTTTCCGGATCTTTTCGTGATCCCCAGGTCGATCCGCGGCTATTGGCGATTCCCGTTTTTTTACTTCGGAGGTGCCGCACTGTTGTTGCCCTGCAGCTCCGCTCGTGCCTTCTTCATTTTCCAACACGCCAAGAATCGATGTCCTGCTGTGCCGCGAAATTCGCACTTTTCATATTTTGTCAGCCACTGCTTCGCGTCGATCTTGTCGATATCCATCGGGTCGGCGGTCGTGAGTGGTGCCGATCGCTTCGTGTCGAAAGGCCTTTTTGGCACGTTGCGTCGTGTCTCGGGTTGACCTCGCGTCAGCGAATATTTCTGTTGCACAGACCAAGTCGCGGTAGCTATTGTAGTTTGCGGCGATCACCTGACGTCGTGCTTCCACTTTTAGCCCCTCAGTATACGCTTGGATTTTTTTCCACTTCAGTCAGGTCGGTGAATCGGTTGAAGAGGCTCTCCATCTGCTGCATGTATTGTATCACGCTGCCATACTGTTTGTGACGATGAATCTGCTACCGCGCCATGTAGTTGGAATTGATCGGTTCGAAACGTTCAATTAAAGCTGCCCGAAACTGCGTCCATGACCCCTCGCCTCGGATCTCATTACTGTTGTAAATCCACTCGAGCACCGGGCCTCGCAACAGTGTCGCTGCGAGCCGAATTCGCATTGCATCGTGTGTCGGGGTCGTACAGCCAACGGCCTCGAAGTAAATCTCGAGGGTCGCAATGAATCGACGGACGTCGGTGTCTCTCGCATTCGGATTGAACGTCTCCAGTAGCCTCAAACATGCCGCCTCAAGATTCACTGTAGCTGTTGTTGGGTGAAGTGTCGGTGTCGCCGCTGCTGCTGCTGCTGCTGCTATCGCTGCTGCATTCACTGATGCGTTCGCTGCTGCCGTGGCGGCTGCCGACTGGTTCGCGAGAAGCTCCTCTATTCGCCGGAGTGCCGCTTGTCAAACTTATATGTTGCATGTTGTGGAGGCTGTAGTGGGGTAGCCCATATGGGGTATAACCCAACTTAGGGTTAGTACTTGTACCCATCCTGCTGCAAGTTAATCCATCCATGCTCGTTAGTTTATGACATGGTTTCAGAGCAGTAGGTCCGTAGGACCGTTTTTTTTTCGGGCCCACCATTAGCTAGTGACCGACTGCGGTTACCGCGCTACCCCACGCCCTGCCCTGCGCTGCGCCGTCAGCGCGCGCCCTGCCCTGCCCTGCCTTGCGTCACACTGCCCGTGCACGCCCTGCCCTGCGTCGCGCTGCCCCGCGCACGCCCTGCCCTGCTCCGCGTCGCGCTGCCCCGCGCACGCCCTGCCCTGCCCTGCGTCGCGCTGCTCCGCGCACGCCCTGCCCCGCCCCCTGTCGCGTCGCCCCTGCAGCCCGCGCGCCGCCCCTGCAGCCCGCCCGCCGCCCCTGCAGCCCGCGCGTCGCCCTCTGCAGCTCGCGCGCCACCCCTGCAGCCCGTGCGCCGCCCCTGTAGCTCACGCGTCGCCCCTGCAGCCCGCGCGCCACCCCTGCAGCCCAGCGCACCCCGCTGCCCAGCGCGCCAGCGCGCCCCGCTGCCCAGTGCGCCAGCGCGCCCCGCTGCCCAGCGCGCCAGCGCGCCCTGCTGCCCATCACGCTAGCACGCCCTGCTACCAGACTCGCCAGCGCGCCCCGCTGCCCAGCGCGCCAGCGCGCCCCGCTGCCCAGCGCGCCAGCGCGCCCCGCTGCCCAGGGCGCCAGCGCGCCCCGCTGCCCAGCGCGCCAGCGCGCCCCGCTGCCCAGCGCGCCAGCGCGCCCTGCTGCCCAGCGCCCAGCGCGCCCTGCTAAACCCTAGGTGCCGCCCTTGCCTGGCCGCGCGCCGACCATGCCTGCCCGCGCGCCGCCCTACTTGTAGCGCGCCGCCCTACTCTGGCCACGCGTCGCTCTTCCCTGACCGTCGCCGCCCCGACCTATCCTAGTACGTGCTCGCCGCCCTGCCTTCCCACCGTGCTGCCCTACTGGTCGCGCGCCTCCTTGCTTGCCCGCTATGACTTCTCTTCGTAGTAGCGGTGGGAGTGGTGGCGGCGGTGGTGACAGCAATGGGAGTGGTGGCGGCCGTAGTAGCAGTCGCTGTGGAGCTGTTCGGTGGGGAGTTTCTGGCGGTGGCCAGATGCAGCTGCAGCGGCGTCCGCGCGAGACCCCTTCGCCCCAGCACCTACGTGAGTGTTACGCTAGTAGGAGTGGTGGCGGCGGCAGTAGTGGCAGTCGCTGTGCAGCTGTTCAGTCAGGAGCTTCTGGCAGTGGCCTGGTGCAGCTGCAGCGGCGTCCGCGCGAGACCCGTATGCCCCAGCAGCTTCGTGAGTGGTACGCTCAGCGTGGGGCGTCTTGGAGTAGTGCTCGCTGCCCGTACGTCATTCGCACAGGTGATCAGGCTGGTCAGACTTGCGGGACAGTTGGTCACACACAGTCCCGCTGCTTCTCCTGTCTGAGCGACGCCTGGCGCGCAGAGTTTGGCGACGCGGCTGAGCTCCCCCGCTGGGTAGAGCTGCTTAGGCAGGGTGTAGATATCTTTGCCCTATACTATGACGCTATCCTCACTGCCATGTATGCTTTGACTATTGGTACTGAGGGTGACTGTTACATGTGAGTGCCACCCGACTCTGGTATAGAGGCTGCTGCTCTAGGTGCTGGTGAGTCTTCTCTGTATGGTACTGCGCCTCCTAAGGCCTTGCACACCTTCACGCTTGACTCAGGTGCTTCCCGCTGCTTCTTTCGCGATAGCACCACAGTCACACCACTCGCAGCACCGGTTGCAGTCTCTCTGGTTGACCCCTCTGGGGGCCCGGTTCTTGCACGTTCCTCCACTGTTCTCCCGTGTCCGGCGGTTCCGTCTGGCTCACTGTCGGGTCTTCACCTCCCCTCGTTCTCTACGAACTTGGTGAGTAACGCCGTCCTTCAGGATGCTTGGGTTGATACCTTTACCCCTGGAGGACAGCGTGTGGCGATCTGCACGTGTGCACGGACGCGCCGTCACTTGGCCACGTTCACCCGTCGGCCTGGGTCGAGTCTGTACAAACTGACTACTGCGCCTCCTAAGGTGCGTCTGCGTTCGCGTCAGGTCAGCTAGCAGCCCCCTGTTCGTGTCGCCTCCTGTCGCACCAGACTCTCCTCTGGCACCACCGCCTTGGTCACCCCTCCCTGCCACGCCTCCGTGGAATGCACTCCCGCCTCCTTGTCTCTGGTCTTCCCAGGTCCCTGCCTCCCCTCCCACCCTCGCCTGCCCGTCCCTGCCTTCCCTGTGTCGAGGGGCGGCAGCGCGCCGCTCCTCACTCCTCCTCGTTTCCCCCGACGACTGCTCCCCTGCAGACTCTCCACATGGACGTGTGGGGCCCAGTCCGCGTCCAGGGACAGGGCCGCGAGCGATACTTTCTGCTGGTTGTTGACGACTACTCGCGTTACACCACGGTCTTCCCCTTGCGCAGCAAGGGGGAGGTCCCTGATGTTTTGATCCCTTGGATCCGCGCTGTCCGTCTCCAGCTCCGCGAGCGGTTCGACACGGACCTTTTTGTCCTGCGTCTGCACTCTGACAGAGGTGGTGAGTTTTCCTCCGACCTCTTGCGGGACTTTTGTCGTGGGGAGGGCATTCTCCAGCCGTTCACGCTTCCGGCCTCTCCACAGCAGAATGGGATTGCTGAGCGCCGCATTGGCTTAGTCATGGAGGTCGCTCGTACCTCTATGCTCCATGCGGCTGCCCCCCATTTTCTGTGGCCGTTTGCGGTCCGGTACGCGGCGCATCAGCTCAACCTCTGGCCCCGTGTCTCCTTGCCGGAGACCTTGCCGACACTGCGTTGGACGGGAGAGGTTGGCGATGCGTCGGTATTCCGGGTCTGGGGATCTCGTGCCTTTGTCCGCGATACCTCCGCGGACATGCTCTCCTCCCGCGCCATTCCCAGTGTCTTCCTTGGCTTTCCCCCTGACGCGCCTGGCTGGCAGTTTTACCACCCCACCTCGCACCGTGTCCTGCCCTCTCAGGACGTTACGTTTGACGAGTCGGTTCCCTTTTACCGTCTCTTCCTCTACCGCACTGCCCCTCTTCCCCCCCCCCGCCGCTCTTCCTCGCACCAGGTCCTCCTCCGGTAGACCCCCTCCCCCCTCAGGGTCGTGCTCCCTCAGGCGTGTCCCAGGTAGACCCTGTCGAGCCTGTCGTGGTAGCTGTCGACTCTGGTGCTGCTGGGGGTGGTGTTGCTAGGGGTGCTGCGTCTGGGGGTGCTGAGCTTGAGCGTGCGGAGCCTGGGGGTGCGGAGCCTGGGGGTGCTGAGCCTGAGCGTGCGGAGCCTGGGGGTTCTGAGCCTGGGGTTGCTGAGTCTGAGGGTGCGGAGCCTGGGGGTGCTGAGCCTGAGCGTGCGGAGCCTGGGGGTGCTGAGCCTGGGGGTGCTGAGCCTGAGTGTGCTGAGCCTGTAGGTCCTTTGTCTGCTGGTCGTCCTACGGGTGCCTCGTCACGGCGGGAGCCTCTCTCTCCACCGCAGCTGCGCGAGTGGTTTGCTCGGCGCTGGAGCCTTCGGAGTGGAGTTACTGGAGCTGGGGGGCCTGTCGCTGGAGGCCCTGGAGCTGGAGGCACTGGAGCTGCTGGTCCTGGAGGTGCTGGAGCTGCTGGTCCCGGAGGTGCTTATACTGGAGGTACTTGAGCTGCTGGAGCCGGTGGTATTGCAGGCGCTAGAGTTGGAGACACTGGAGCTGGAGGCGCTGGAGCTGCAGGTACCGGAGGTACTGGAGCTGCTGGTCCTGGCGGTGCTGGAGGTCCTACGGGTGTCCCGTCACGGCGGGAGCCTCTCTCTCCACCGCAGCTGCGAGAGTGGTTTGCTCGGCGCTGGAGCCTTCGGAGTGGCGCTGCTGGAGCCGGGGGGCCTGCCGCTGAAGGCACTGGAGCTGCTGGTCCTGGAGGTCCTGGAGGTCCTGGAGGTGCTGGAGCCGCTGGTCCCGGAGGTGCTCGTACTGGAGGTACTGGAGCTGCTGGAGCTGGAGGTGCTGCAGGCGTTGGAGTTGGAGGCGCTGTCGCTGGAGGTAGCGGAGGTGCTGGAGCTGCTGGTCCTGGAGGTGCTGGAGGTGCTGGAGCCGCTGGTCCCGGAGGTGTTCGTACTGGAGGTACTGGAGCTGCTGGAGCCGGAGGTGCTGCAGGAGTTGGAGCTGGAGGCGCTGGAGCTAGAGCTGCTGGAGGTACTGGAGCCGCTGGTCCCGGAGGTGCTCGTACTGGAGGTACTGGAGCTGCTGGAGCTGGTGGTGCCGCAGCCGTTGGAGCTGGAGACCCTGGAGCTAGAGACCCCGGAGCTGGAGGCGCTGGCCCTGGAGGCGCTGATGCTGTTGGTGCTGGTTCTGGAGGCACTATGCGGCCGCGACCGTACTTCATTCCACTACTTCAGCAGGTTCTTGGTCTCCCGTCTTCTACTGGCCATACTCCTCCCTTACTGTGTCCACCGCCTGACCAGTCGCAGCCGCAGTTACATCTAGCCTCCCCCCTGCCTGCTCTTTCTCCTTACACTAAACAGAACGGAGGTGTTACAGAGCATCGTAAGCCCGCGTCTCGTCCTGCCTCGCCTGTTCGCGCTGTTCGCACTGGTCGTCGTGTTCCGCGCCAGCGTCCTCCTCCTGTCCCCGGCACGCACCATATGGCACTTCGTCCTTCCTCTGTTCCACAGCGTGTCCCCCTGCCGTCTCCTCCTGCGTCCTCTCTTGCTGACGGACCGGACCCTGAGTCTGACTTACTTCGTGCTGCTAGTCCTACCGTCACACGTCATCTGGCCACTGTTGTCACTGACCCTTCGTTTAAGTCCACTGCTGCGTCTGCCCTAGTTGCTGAGCTTGTTGACTTTGCTGCCGCCTGTGGTCTCGACTACGCCGCTAGTCTTGTTGCTGAGTCTGAGTCTGTCTGTCCTCCGTCCGTCGGGGGTGAGTGTGCTCTTGGCACGGACGTCCTTGAGGACAGGCAGGAGGACTTTGAGTATTTTGCAGCTGCTGTACCTCATCTAGTGTCCATGCTGATTGCACCTGAGGGAGACCCGGATGCACCAGACATCCCGACCCCGCGCTCTTACGCAGAGGCGATTACGGGTCCCTACTCCTCTCAGTGGCAGACATCCATGGATGTAGAGATGGCATCCTGGATTCCACAGGCATTTACGTCGACGCAGTTCCCCCTCCTGGGGCGAACATAGTTGATGGCATGTGGATTTTCAGGGTGAAGCGGCCGCCGGGTTCTCCGCCTGCCTTCAAGGCTCGTTACGTTGCACGAGGCTTCAGTCAGCGACAGGGAGTTGACTTCTTCCAGAACTTCTCCCCTACCCCGAAGATGACCACTCTTCGGGTACTGCTGCACATCGCCGCTCAGCGTGACTACGAGCTTCACTCTCTTGACTTC
This sequence comes from Closterium sp. Naga37s-1, assembly GCA_947471745.1. Classification (NCBI taxonomy): domain Eukaryota; kingdom Viridiplantae; phylum Streptophyta; class Zygnematophyceae; order Desmidiales; family Closteriaceae; genus Closterium; species Closterium sp. Naga37s-1. The sequence continues at coordinate 753,262 of CANJKZ010000461.1, read as the reverse complement.
AGCACAGCTTTCTTACAGGGCAGCCTGCACGAGGAGATCTAGCTGCGCCGCCCACCTGGCTTCACTGGGTCGTTTCCTGCAGGTACCCAGTGGAGCCTCCGGCGGCCAGTCTACGGTCTCCGCCAGGCGCCTCGCGAGTGGGACGACACACTGAGGACGACGCTTGCGGCTCTTGGGTTTGCTCCTTTGACTGCTGACCCGTCGCTATTTCTACGCACCGACACTTCGCTGCCGCCGTTCTACATCCTCGTGTACGTCGTCGACTTGGTCTTTGCCACTGCTGACACTGAGGGACTCGCCCACGTGAAGTCGGAGCTGCAGAAGAGACACACGTGCACAGACCTGGGCGAGCTGCGCAGCTATCTTGGCTTGCAGATCACCCGGGACAGAGCACAGCGCACCATTACCTTGACTCAGTCACACATGGTGCAGCAGGTCCTTCAGCGCTTCGACTTCCAGTACTCCTCGCCACTGTCCACTCCTCTGCCTACCGGTCACTCGCTCTCAGCTCCACCTTCGGACAAGTCCGTAGAGCCGAGTGGCCCGTATCCAGAGCTTGTGGGCTGCCTCATGTACCTGATGTCCTGCACTCGACCTGACCTTGCTTACCCTCTTAGCATCCTGGCACGCTACGTTGCGCCCGCGAGACACCGACCAGAGCACTGGAAGGTCGCTAAGAGGGTGTTGCGCTACTTGTGCAGTACGTCCGGCATGGGGCTCGTGCTTGGAGGACAGGGTCCAGTTGTCCTCACTGGACACGCAGACGCTTCTTGGGTTGACGACTTGGCTACGCAGCAGTCGTCACAGAGTTACACTTTCAGCCTTGGCTCCGGCTCCGTTTCGTGGCGGACTACCCGCTCGTCTTCAGTTCTCAGTTCCAGTTGTGAGGCTGAGATCTACGCAGGGGCCATGGCTGCACAGTAGTTACGCTGGCTTACCTACGTGCTGACCGACTTGGGAGAGCCGCCTCGTTCTCCTCCTGTTCTGTTCGTCGACAACAAGGCCATGATTGCCTTGTGTCAGGAGCACAGTCTAGAGCACAGGACGAGAGTTGCAGCAGCGTGGTCAGCTTCGTCTTGCTTACGTGGCCTCTCGGGCCAACACTGCTGATATCTTCACCAAGGCACTTCAGCCTTGTGATCGTCAGCGTTTCTGTACTGTTTTAGGCCTTGTGCCTACTTGGCCTCACTTGCTCACGTCTTGACTTTGCTTGTACTGTGATCTACATACTTATACCTGCATGCTTACACTTGCTAGGTTTTGATCACTGTACTGCTTGTTCACCATTATATAACTCTACATGTGAACTGGCCTTGTGGCCATTTGCTTGTGCTCAGAGTGTGTGGTGACTTCGTGATCCACCCTGAGCTTGCTTTGCTTTTTTTTACTGGTCTTGTGACCTCTTGTTCTCCCCCACTTTGCCTATGGGGGTGTGTCAAAAATCCAACTTAGGGTTAGTACTTGTACCCATCCTGCTGCTAGTTCATCCATCCCTGCTCGTTAGTTTTTGACGTCGCTCGCATCTGGTCTAGGCCGGTGTGTAACTTCGTATTTTTTCGTACGGAATTATCACCATTTTCCTCCATTTGGCGATTTACAGGAAGATTTGCGACGAAAATAATTAAATTTTAGGCGCTGGTCGACTTACTGTGAGTCGGATCGACTGTAGAAATGGGGGGCCGCTGATTCTGTAGGTCACGTAATTCTCCCTTAGTCGAAGTTCTCGTCCGATCTCGGCCGTTGAGAAGAAATTTGATCCGACGCTCCAAAATCCAACTTTTTTGGATGAAATTATCAGGGCCGTTGAGATTCGAATCGATATGACGGTCGAAATCCCAACTTTTTCGCCACTGAACCTGAGGAGTGTTCGAAAACCGGTTCGAGGGGGACGTTAAAAAATAGCGCGGAACTGGTTTACGTACCCGAAATCGACCCTTTTCGTCGTCGCCCCCGCGGTTTTAAAAGCTAGGTTTTAGCGGTCGAAAAACTTCGCATGTAAACAGGCTCTGATACCAAGTGTGAGGATCTAGGATCGAGCTCAGAAAAGTAGGTTTGAATTGAATGATCCACCTGGGTACAACATGAGGCTATATATAGTCTCGACACAAGGCCAGTAACCCAGGTGTTACGCGAATGTTCTGAGGGTCGCGAAGCGTCCCGAATAGAACCTTCCCGAACTCGGTAGAAAGCAATTCGGAGGCAACCGAAAAGGCTTGAGTTCGGTACACATAACCTGGTTCGGTGCTATAACTATAATAGCATATAGGAATGCACCTAACCTAGGAAATCAAGCATATCTATGCATGATAAAATAAACCTAAGCTAGAAATAGCATAATAAAGTCCAAGCAAGCTAGCAAAGCCAGCATAAGCCGTTGTACTCTCACAATCACATCCAAACACCATGATAAGGTGAGCGACTTGGTACAACGTGCTTAGACCGCTCCCATAGTAAAACCATGTCAAATTCATGTTGAAGCCCCATAAATCCCCGAGCAAAGCCCATTTAGAGTCCAATGAGGTCCCAGATAGGGCGCATCAGGTGTTACAACCCACAAAGGGGGGTCAATGCAGCGTAGGTCTCTGTATCTCTATTTCCTCGACCTATAAAGGGCGGTCGCATGCACCCTTTCGACCCTGATTCTCACGTTGCACCTCCCTCATGCTGCCTTCCCTCCCTTTGCCATCAATAATCCCTTGACGTCGTTGCTACTCTCGTTGGTGTGCCTTAACCGAACCATGCAGGTTCCACCTAAGGTGGGCCTCTGCTTCTCTCTGTATCAACTAGTTCTTATACCTACCATCTCTAGGAGAATGATTAATAATCCCTTTTCAACCCGGTCTTTCTCTCATGGCACCTTCCTCTCCTTGGCTGCCTGTGTTTTCCCAAACCATCCATTCAGGTACGAAACATTGCTTAGTGGATCTCTATGTGTTGATGCGATGAACTCTCGATGAACAAGGACAATTGATCGAGAATTCACCCACTTCTCTCATGCATACCCTTTTCCTTGTCCATTCTCCCCTTTCCGTCGGTGTTTTCTTCAAACCACCACCAGGTGTTATGCAACGTGGGTCTCTGTATCTCGCTGCACGATCTGCAGTCAGTGCAAGGGGGGTTCATCTACCCCCCTTCCACTCATACCTCTTTTTCTTCCCATTTCCCCTGTTCCACATCAGGTGTTGCGCAACGTGGGTCTCTGCATTTCACTGCACGACCTGCAGTCAGTGGAAGGGGGGTTCATTTTCCCTTCCGACCCTGGCCCTCATTTTACTGTGAGATCTGTGCTCTCTAACACCTCTCTATTCCACCTCCATTCCATCCACCATTCTACCTCCCTCCCACCTCCCGTCCATTTCCCTTTCACCTCCCTTCCACCTCCCTTCCACCTCTTTTTCACCTCCCGTTCACCTCCCTTCCAACTCCTCTCCAACTCCTTTCCACCTCTTTTCACCAGGCCCCCTCCCCACTCCACTCTCATTTCCTCCCCTCTCACGCATTTCCCCTTTCCTGCATGATTTCTATCCCATTCCTTTCTTTCCACACACACACCAGCTTAGCTCCCTTACCAGCTCTCCCCATTTGCGCCTCTCACGTTCCCCTTTCCGTTGTTTTTTCTTGCATACATGTCATTTTCGCTCTCGTCTTGTGCTCTTCTTTCCTCACTCCTCTTGCACTCTTCCATCCATCTATCCATCTATTTCTCCTTCCGCCCGTCCTCCTCACTCATCTTGCCCCTTTCCTCCTCTACCTACAAACATCGGATTCTTTTTCATCTTGTCGGCATCGTACCCCTCATATGCCCGCCCTCTCTCGCTCGCTCTCACTCCCTTTCCCCCAACGTGTTGTCTTCTCACTCTCACTTGCCCTCCCTTCTTCCGTCTATGTCTATCCATCCATCTCTTCCTCTCCCTTCTCCCTCCCTCTCAATCCCCATTTTCCTTCCTTTCTTGCCCTCTGTTGCCTTCCCTTCTCCCCCCCATCTATCCATCCTGCCAGCCCTTCTCTCCTTCCTTTCTCAACGCACACACATCACGTTCGGTATTGACTGGTTGTCTTCTCACCATTTGCCGGGGAAGTGCTGGTTGTGAAGCATCCCGGGTTTCCCCTTCCCCTCCCTCCCCAACCCCCTTCCCTTGCCCCTCCTTTCCCGGCCTATGCACCCATCACGTTCGCTTCCGACTTGTCATCTTCTCACCATTTTCCGCCGAGGTGCTTCTGGGCAGGCTGGTGAAGTGCGAAGCCACAGGATGTTCTTATCCTGTTGGCTCTCTGGTTTGGCATCTTCTCATCCTGTGCTTCCTCCTTTGCACCTCTGGTTTGCCCCCTACATTCCCAACACAAGCACGCACCCATCAGGTTCGCTTCCGACTGGTCGTCTTCTCGCCATTCGCCGGGGAGGTGCTTGTGGGCAGGCTGGTGAAGTGCGATGCCACAGGGCTGTTTGGTACGTTCACAAATATTCAGGCGGTTACATTACATTACAAAAGGGTATCAGTCCATGCGGCTTTGTCGGGTGCTTGTGGGTAGGTTGGTGAAGTGCGATGCCACAGGGCTGTTTGGTACGTTTGCCATGCCCCCTCGTTCAATCACTTCTAAACTGACTAAGACACACACATTTCGGGTAGAAATTTCTCCACGTGGCCAAGTGACTTTTGAGTCGACTCAAAAGTCACCTTGGTAGAAATTTCTCCACGTGGCCAAGTGTGGAAGTGCTTGTGGGTAGGCTGGTGAAGTGCGACGCCACAGGGCTGTTTGGTACGTTTGCAAGCCGTGTTCTCTAGTTCAATGACTTTTAAAAGTCACTCAAAAAGTCACTTGGTGTATGATCTTCGTTACACAAGTGCTTGTCTTCAGCAGGCTGGTGAAAGGCGATCCCATATGCTGTTAGACATGTGTTTAATTTCCTAGGTGCCACAAGTATCGGGTTTGTTCACACGGGCTTTTGGGGTATGATTTTCTCTATTTCACATGGCATGTGTTCACGCTGTTTTATAGGCGCCTCAGTCATTGTATCGGTTCACACAGGCCTTTGAGGTGCCTCAACAAAAGCTGGAAAAACGTTTGTGGGTTGGCTGGTGAAATATGATGTGATGCCACAGGCCAGTCCTCTCTTCAGTGCTTCTACACCATTTTCTTCCCATCATTGATGCACCTGAAAAAGGAGGGGATGGGCTTGTGAACATCGATGCGAGAGTTGTCTACAGTATGGTCGTATGGTTCCATTCCTTGTAGGCACGATTTATTTCCTTGTTTGGAAGCCAGGCTTGGGAAACTAGTTTACTTGTTAGTTTGCTCCTCGGGTTTGCATCCTTTGTGTTGTATTCTTTTCTCTACCCAGTGTGTCTGTTTTCCCATTAAGTTTCTGCAACCCCCTTGTTTTTTATCTTACTTGCAGTATCGTTGGACTTTTTCTCCGATATACACATTCCTCATTACAACCTACAAGAGCCTTCGGTTTTGTGAGTAATAACGGCTGAACATGCATATGGACCACCAATGAATTGTATGCATTGTTTTGCATGTCCCTGCATGTCTCCGTGTGTGTTTTATGTGCATCTATCACGCATGTCCGTACACTTGTTATCATGCATGGTTAAGTCATTCATGCGTACATAATGAATGCATGCATGATTATTTGCATGTGCGTGTCACGTGTGTGCTTGAGTTTTTGCTGTTACGCGTGTCTCGTTGTAATCATGGTGTAAGTCATTCGTCTGTACATAATGAATGAGTAATTCTAGCACGCCCTTTCTCACTATCTGTGTCTGTTTACCTGTTTTCTTTATCGTGTGCCCCTGCATGTTCGCGCGCGTCCTGCATGTTCGTGTGCCCCTGCATGTCTGTCTGTGCCTGCATTCACATGCCTACCGAGTCGATTCATAAGTCATATTTGTGTGCCCCTGCACGTATGTGTGCCTGCCAATCTGTATGTGTCCCTGTTCACATGCCCTTGTTCCGAATGACAATGATAGTGAGTCGTTAAGGAGAAGAAGCTTGAGTCGACTCAAAAGCCACCTGTCAATCTATCGGCAGCTTGAGTCGACTCAAAAGCACTGTTCACATGCCCCTATCAATCTGTCTGTAGTAACGAGGAGAAGCTATAGATTTGGGTTTTGAACATGATGATATGTTTGTTCTAAGAGTTCGTTCCGTGCATGTGCCCTCGTTCGGCCCCATGCAGTGACGAGCAGGAGAAGCTGTGGGTGTGGAAGTTCAACGACAACGACATGTTCCTGGACATGGATGAACTGGTATGACTGGTGCTGACTGGCGTTGACTGACTGCCGTTGACTAGCGTTGACTGACAGTGCCACACTGCCTTGTTAGTACACAGCAGTGGAAGTTCAACGACAACGACATGTTCCTGGACATGGATAAACTGGTATGACTCGCGTTGACTCTGGCGTTGACTGGCAATGCCACATTCATTTGTTGTCACAGAGCCATAGAAGTTCAACGACAACGACGTTCTTGGACATGGATGAACTGGTATGACTGGCATGTCCAGTGCCACACTGCCCGGCAATCACAGTGACAACGACATGTACTGGCATTGGCGTTGACTGACTGGCACTGACTGGCATTGGCTGGCCTTGACTCGCATTGACTGGCTTTGCCACAGTGCCATGCCATTTGTCATACCAGGGAGGGGAGGGGGGGGGGGGAGAGGTGGGGGGGGGGGGGGGGGGGGGGGGGCTGTGTATGCCATGCTATATCATAAATACTTTATCCCCCTCCTTCTAGTGGAGCAGGGGTGAGCTATTGCAAGGCCTTGGCAACCCTTTTCTCTCCCTCGCTTGCATACCTGCTCTGCCTCTCTGTTTCGGCATATCATATTCAAGGTGGTGGTGGGTCTGAAGAGTCGTGGAGCAGCAGGAGCAGGAGGGAGCCATCACAATGCAACGCCTTGGCAACCCTTTGCTCTCCCCCGCTTGCATACCTGCCCTGCCCCTCTGTTCCATCATATCATATTCAAGGTGGTGGTGAGTCTGCAGAAGAGTCGCCCCCTACCTGTGGAGCAGGAGGAGGGAGCCATCTCAATGCATCAGTGCCATGCCAACCTTGTCTGAGTCGCCTTAAATGTAGCGGGAGAAAGGGGCCACTGCACTATCTTCACAACCCTTTGCTCTCCCCCACTTCCAGATCTTCACTGTCCCTCTGCTCCATCCAATTAAGTTCAAGGTGATGAGTGTGAAGTATCCCCCACTGCCCGTGGAGTAGGATAAGGGAGCGACTGCAATGCCTTCTCTCCCCCACTTCCATAACTGCCCACACTTTGCCGTCCCGTTCCTCTCCCTCAGATTCGGTTCAAGGTGGTGAGTGTGAAGTATCCCTCACTGCCCGTGGAGCAGGAGAAGGGAGCCACTGCAATGGCAGGAGAAGGGAGCCACTGCAACGCCTGGGCAACACTTAGCTGCCCTTCACTTCCATACTTGCACTCTCTTCCGCATCCCGTTCTCCCCCCACCCACCCCCACCCTGCCCCAACCCAGATCCGGTTCAAGGTGGTGAGTGTCAAGTATCCCGCACTGCCAATGGAGCAGGATAAGAGAACCACTGCAACCATTTAATCACCCCCACTTCCATACCTACCCACCCCCCCCTCCCGTTTCCCCCACATCCCATTCTCATATTAGATTTGGTTAAGGTGGTGGTGAGTGTCAAGTATCCCGCACTGCCAGTAGAGCAGGATAAGGGAGCCACTGCAACGCCTTCTCTCCCCCACTTCCATACGTGCCCTCTCTCCCCCCTCTCGTTTCTTCTCCCTTTCCTCATACCAGATCCGGTTCAAGGTGGTGAGTGTCAAGTATCTCCCACTACCCGTGGAGCAGGATAAGGGAGCCACCGCAACGCCTGCCCAACACTTGGTTCCCTCCACTTCCCACCCCCACCCCGCCCGTTCTCCTGCCCTCCCACCCCCACCCCGCCTCATCCCAGATCCGGTTCAAGGTGGTGAGTGTGAAGTATCCCCCACTGCCCGTGGAGCAGGATAAGGGGGAGCTACTGCACTGCCATGTCAACCCATTTACCCTTTCCCACTTCCATACCTGCCCGACCCCTCTGTTCCACCAGATCCGGTTCAACGTGGTGAGTGTCAAGTATCCCCCCCTGCCAGTGGAGCAGGAGGGGGAGCTACTGCAATGCCTGGGCAATTCTTTGCTCCCCTCCACTTCCACACTTGCCCTCTCTGCCCCCTCTCGTTCTCCATAACTCCACCTTCCCAACCCAGATTCGCTTCAAGGTGGTGAGTGTGAAGTATCCCGCACTGCTCGTGGAGCAGGATAAGGGAGCCACTGCCTTTGCAACTATGGAGATCATTGTAAGAACCACTTTTAAAATAACTACTTTCATTGTAGAAGACATGGAGGTTGAATAGTTGAATTTATGCATTATTTTTAAGGCATCCACTTTGGCACTGTACAAGCCTCATCTTTGCACCACTCACGACTGAAGACTCCATAGCCCATGCTTTAACATGTTTTTTAAACGTGGTTAATAAAGTGCAAGGTGGCATAATTTTGCTGTGCTTTGTGTGCATGCAGGGTGATATTAACGGCGATGGGCTCGGCTTGCTCTCTTGGTGGTCGTAGGTGTTTCAGCAAGTTTCTGAGTGGTGGTGATGGGTGCTGCATAAGGGATGCAGATAAATTAGTTTATGGGGTAGCTCTCTCGCCCAAAATGGTGGGTGTTTTTTTGGAGCTGTAGGGTCTTTATTGTAATTAAAGTTGTTCTCGTGACGACTGTATTCTAACGTTATTATCAATGTTTCTGGTTTTTGACACCGTAGGTTTTATTTCCTATAATCATATGATGGGTGATGCACAAAGCCGTCTAGGACAATCATTTGTTTTTTTCTCTTGAACATGAGCTTTCACAAAAGTGTGCCTCCATTGGCGGGTGACTCTATAGAGAACTGTCTTTTCACTCTAAGCCAGCCCTCGAAGCGTGACTTTTCGGAGATTTCAACGGTCGGCATGTTGTGCCATGCAATCGTCTGTTGTTCGCAATAGATTCACGGAGGTCCCAGGGCTGAGAGCCCGCGCACTACGGTTGAGTAGGTTCATAGACGTGGCAAAACGTTCTATGGTTGTTATCGAACGGTCAGGTAATGCTCAAATGATCTTCACGCCATCTAATCCAACTCCACATCTTGTCACCATACTCTTCACCTTCACGCACCATTGAGTAACCATTTATATACTCTTCAACCGCACTTGACCCTTTTCCAGCAAGCGGGAATCTCGACTTCACGCAGGATCTCCCGTTTCGATGCAAACTTCGAATATGCTCATGCTTCCCTCCCTCGTCGATCCTGAATTCCTCTGCGGTTCCCTCCCCTCATCAGACCTGCTCCCACAAAACGAACCCCAGCTGGGAGCGAGCAAGCCGTCCCACCCAAGTATGCTCGTATAAGACCCGAGTGTTGGTGCTAACACAAAGTCGCATATGCTTGTTGTCGGCGTTGCACCTCGCAGCAGCTTTCTCGCCCTCCAACCGCTTGGCTGTTCCGCCAAGCCAGTGTCTGCTCGCGCGCTCCCCCACCGGATCGTCGCCATGACTCTCGTACGCTTATATTTCACCTCAGTCCTTACTTGCCTACCTGTATATCGCGTACGATAGTATGCGTCGCGAATAGTTTTTTTGCGCGCGTAACGGCTTCAAGATCAAAAGCGCGCATAGGAGCGGCGAGATTGGAGGGTTTCACTCTGCATCCGCCCTCAGTTTGCCGGTTTCCGCAGTCTCTTGATCGCAGATTTTCGATTTTGTCGGATCTCCTTTGATTGTTTCTAGAAATTCGAGTCTAGTGGATTTTTTCTGAGATGTCTCAAAGCCCCTATATTTAGAACCTCTTTCTACAGGCTGAACCGGATTAACCCTGTTTGTTCACATTGGAGTTTGTCTGACGAGCACCGGTCCGCTCAAATTTGCTCCGACTAGCACCTATTTGCACCGGTCTCCGTGGACGCTTAGTATGAGGTTGAGATGCCTTGATGTACCAGGGTTGAGGGTTTGAAGCGTGCAAGGACCGATCTGGCCAATACCACAGAGACATAGATCCAAAAGCCCTTTTGCAGTGGATGCTAACGCTCAACGCTCTGTCTCCTCACCGGCTTTAGTATCTCCGCAGAGGGGTTATTCTGGAGGAATCCGATTGGCCAGAACCCTGAACCTTTCAGTCCCGAGTCAGGTTGACGCTCCTTCGTGTAGCCCGTGGCTCCTGTTTTCGGTGATTCCGCCTGCTTGTGGCGCCTGCTAATCAGCGGAAGCCACGTCACATGGCATGGGTTCATAACTCCCCCATTTTCCCCGTCCCTCCTTTCTTTTTTTTTCAAAATTACCACATCCACCTTCTCAAGGAGAATGCGGACAGGGCGCTCGATCGCCGTTGAACACGTGGCCGTCAAGATCGAGGCGAGCTGAACGAGTCACAGGTTTAGCCTATGTCCTCTCGTCGATCTTCCCTCCCTTCCCTTCTCTCCCGTCCGTGCTATCCTTCTGCAGAAGCTCTACACCTCCCCGCACAACAAGAACGCGTACAAGGCGCTGATCGCGGCGCAATTTGTGGGCGTGAAGATCGAGATCCCCCCATACCAGTGGGGCGTCACTAACAAGTCGGAAGAGTTTACGAAGCTCACCCCGATCGGCAAGGTACGATACCCACCACCAACCTATCAGTGGTACCCTACCCATCCACCAACCAATTCATGCACGTGAAGATTTAGATCCCCCCCTACCAGTGGGGCGTCACTAACAAGACGGAGGAGTTTTCGAAGCTCACCCACCACCAACCAACCTATCAGTAAGGTAGTGCACCCATCCACGAGCCAATTCGTGCACGTGAAGATTGAGATCCCCCCCTACCAGTGGGGCGTCACTAACAAGTCGGAAGAGTTTACGAAGCTCACCCCGATCGGCAAGGTATGGAAAGGACTAGGAAGAGCCGTTAGAGGTGGGGAGGGGACTGACTAGCAAGTCGTGGGCGTGAAGATTGAAATCCCGCCCTTCCAGTGGGGTGTCACCAACAAGTCGGAGGAATTTCTTAAGCGGCCAGAGGCAAGGTAATTCTGGATCGGGGCTAGCGTGCTTTGGTGCACAAGAGAGCAACATCTGAAAGAGTGTCGTTAAATGGAAACAACGGGATAAAAAACGAGTGCATGAAAGGCTCACATACTTTTCAGCGTTGCAATTGCACATGCGTTCATCTTCTTTAATGCTGTCCAATCTATGTTATGCGCCGCTGTGTTGCAGATCGCACTGATTGTCACTCCTGATGGGCCAATCTATGTTTTGAGTCCACTCAAAACACTCCATATTGTGCTGTATTATATTGTATTGTTCTGTGTTGTGCTGTATCCTCTGCTGTGCTGTGTTGTGTTGCAGATCCCACTGATTGTCACTCCTGATTGCCTGCTTTCCCTCCTTCCTTTCTTCGCTACTGATGGCCTGCCTTCCCTCCTTCCTTTCTTCACTACTGATTGCCTGCCTTCCCTCCGTTCTCCTCTCATCGCCTTTCCCCTCTTCCCCACTCGGCCCTTGCCTCTCGTCTCCTCTCCTCCCACCTCCCTCTACCCCTACCCTCCCTTTGCCTCAAGTGTGTCAATCCTCCTTTCCCTCCCTGCCATCACTCGCTGCAGTTTGGATTTATGCAAAACCATCGTTTCGTAACGACATCGAACTTACACTTGTCGAAATTCGCGACGACTGTTCTGCTGTCAGGTCTCGAGCGCCTTGAGGATTTCAATCAACGGTGCTGGCAATCGAGGCAGTAACGGGATCCGATATAGAGCTCTCCAATATAGCGGGATCAGTGAAAATGAGATGACATACCTGAAACAGACTGATCGCATTACACTGTACCGAAATTCGCTATAAGAGACCACGGTGTTCGTACTAACGGAGATGGAGGATGACATTCGCGTCGCGCCTCATGACCTGCACCGCCCGCATTTGACGGCCGTCAGCTCGGAAATCAAAGCCAAATATTTTGATAAGGTATATGTGAAGACGTTGGTAAGGTAGGGCCGTGAACCTTGCTTTCATTACCCGCATTGACGACCATCACAACCAAACACCATGATAAGGTGAGCGACTTGGTACAACGTGCTTAGACCACTCCCATATTAAAACCATGTCAAATTCCTGTTGAAGCCCATAAATCCCCCAGCAAAGCCCATTTAGAGTCCAATGAGGTCCCAGATAGGGCGCATCAGGTGTTACAATCCACAAAGGGGGGTCAATGCAGCATGGGTCTCTGTATCTCTATTTCCCCGACCTATAAAGGGCGGTCGCATGCACTCTTTCAACCCTTATTCTCACGTTGCACCTCCCTCGTGTTGCCTTCCCTCCCTTTGCCATCAGTAATCCCTTGGCATCGTTGCTACTCTCGTTGGTGTGCCTTAACCGAACCATGCAGGTTCCACCTAAGGTGGGCCTCTGCTTCTCTCTGCATCAATCAGTTCTCTCACCTACCATCTCTAGGAGAATGATTAATCTTCCCTTTTCAACCCGGTATTTCTCTCATGGCACCTTCCTCTCCTTGGCTGCCTGTGTTTTCCCGAACCATCCATTCAGGTACGAAACATTGCTATGTGGATCTCTGTGTGCTGATGCGATGAATTCTCGATGAACAAGGAAAAATCATAAAAAATTCGCCCACTTCTCTAATGCATACCCCTTCTTAGTCCATTCTCCCCTTTCCGTCGGTGTTTTCTTCAAACCACCACCAGGTGTTGCGCAACGTGGGTCTCTGCATCTCACTGCACGACCTGCAGTCAGTGGAAGGGGGGTTTATTTTCCCTTCCAATCCTGGCCCTCATTTCACTGTGAGTGAAATCTTTGCTCCTTTTGAGCCGACTTAAATGTCACCTTGAAAGGGGCGGTTCATTCATTTACCCCTCGGGCCCCATCCTCACTTCACTGTGAGACCTGTTTTTGTTGAGGTTGATTATGAAAAAACCTTAAACTCAGCCTCAACAAAAAGAGAGGGGGTTCATTTACCCCTCGGACCCCAGTCCTCACTTCACTGTGACACTTGTGCTGTGCCTCACACCTCTACTCTACCTCCATTCCACCCAACATTCTACCTCTCTCCCACCTCCCGTCCACCACCTTTCATCTCCCTTTCACGGTTTCACCTCCCTTCCACCTTTCTTTCACTTCTTTTCCAGGCCCTCTCTCCTTTCTCCCTCCCTCTCACCATTCGCCGGGGAAGTGCTGGTTGCGAAGCATTCCAATTTTCCCCTCCCCTCCGTGCCGCCCCCTCCCCGTGCCCCTGTCTTTCTCGGCCTATGGCCCCATCAGGTTTGCTTTCGTCTTGTCGTGTTCTCTCCATTCGCCGGGGAAGTGCTTGTGGGAAGGCTGGTGAAATGCGATGCCGCAGGGCTGTTTGGTACGTTTGCATGCCTTGTTCTCTACCTCAATACCTTTCACAAGTCACTCAAAAAGGCACTTGGTGTATGATTTTCTTTACACAAGTGCTTGTCTTCAGCAGGCTGGTGAAAGGCGATCCCACAGGCTGTTCGACATGTTTGATATCCTAGGCTTTCAAATATCGGGTCAATTCATGCGTGCTTTTTAGGCGCCTCAGTTATTGTCTCGGTTCACATCACACGGGGTTTTCAGGCGCTAAGAACAAAAGTTGTGTAAGTGTTTGTGGGCTGGCTGGTGAAATGTGATGTGATGCCACAGGCCAGTCCTCTCTTCAGTGCTTTACACCATTTTCTTCTCATCGTTGATGCCCCTGAAAAAGGAGGGGATGGGCTTGTGAACATTGATGCGAGATCTTTCTACAGTATGGTCGTATGGTTCCATTCCTTCTAGGCACGATTTGTTTTCTTGTTTGAAAGCCAGGCTTGGGAAACTAGTTTACTTGTTAGTTTGCTCCTCGGGTTTGCATCCTTTGTGTTGTTTTCTTTTCTCTACCCAGTGTGTCTGTTTTCCCATTAACTTTCCACAACCCCCTTGTTTTTTATCTTACTTGCAGTATCGCTGGACTCTCTCCGATATACACATTCCTCATTACAACCTACAAGAGCCTTCGGTTTTGTGAGTAATAACCGATGACCATGCTTATGGACCACCACTGATTCGTATGCATTGTTTTGCATGTCGCTGCATGTCTCCGTGTGTGTTTTATGTGCATCTGTCACGCATATCCGTACACTTGTTATCGTGCATGGTTAAGTCATTCACATGTACATAATGAATGCATGCATGATTATTTGCATGTGCGTGTCATGTGCGTGCTTGAGTTTTTGCTGTTACGCGTGTCTCGATGTAATCATGGTGTAAGTCATTCGTCTGTACATAATGAATGAGTAATCCTAGCACGCCCGTTCTCACTATCTGTGTCTATTTACATGTTTCCTTTTTCGTGTGCCCCTGCATGTTCGTGTGAGTCCTGCATATCTGTCTGTGTCTACATTCACATGCCTACCGAGTCGATTCATAAGTCATATTTGTGTGCCCCTGCAGGTATGTGTGCCTGCCAATCTGCTTGTGTCCCTGTTCACATGCCCTTGTTCCGAATGACAATGATAGTGAGTCGTTAAGGAGGAGAAGCTTGAGTCGACTCAAAAGCCACCTGTCAATCTGTCTGCAGTGACGAGAAGGAGAAGCTATGGGTGTGGAACATGATGATATGTTTGTTCTAAGAGTTCTTTCCACGCATGTGCTCTCCTTCACCCCCATGCAGTGACGAGCAGGAGAAGCTATGGGTGTGGAAATTCAACGACAGCGACATGTTTCTGGACATGGATGAACTGGTATGACTGGTGTTGACTGGCGTTGACTGGTGTTGACTAGTGTTGACTGGGAGTGTCACAAGGCCATGTGGTCACACACCCATAGAAGTTCAACGACAACGACATGTTCCTGGACATGGATGAACTGGTATGACTCGCGTTGACTCACGTTGACTTGTGTTGACTGGTGTTGACTGGCATTGACTGGCATTGCCACTGTCAGAATAGCAGGCAGAACGAGGAGCCATAGCTAGGGTTTAGCTAGCTAGGCAAGAGAAAATAGGTAAAGGAGGGTTTGACTAGAAAGGAGGGAGGTACAAATAGCAAGCCCTAAAAAGTTATACTCACTATTGAGTACCCCACTACAGACTAGACAAGCATTATATTCTGACACACCCCCATAGTCAAAGTGGGGTATAATCAGCATAGAAAACAGTCACAAAGCAGGTTCACAAGTGCAAGCAAAGCTAGAGGCATTCACAGAGGGCAAGTGAGGAGGAGGAGGGAATGTGAGAGGAGAGGAGATGGGAGGCGACGACGGAAGCTGCAGACACGCGGTAGACGCTGGCTCAGTGGCTACCAAAGCAAAGGCCCGGACTACAGGAGTAACTGGCTCCGCGGCTACGCCGGAGATTGTAGCCTCCGGACTACAGGCGGCTGGAGCAACTGACCCACGAGCGACTGGCGACTACCGGAGATTGTAGCCTCCGGACTACTGGCGCTGCTGGCTACACGTCTGCTGCCTCCGCTCAACTTCCCCCAACTGTCCCACCCCCTTTCACACACCCCTTGCTGCACCCCTAGCTCCACTCCCACGTCACCCCCCAGCACCACTCCCTCGGCTCCCACACACCCACCCCCCTCAGCGGCAGCTGCAGCAGTGGGAGACGGAGGAGGAGGAGGAGCAGGGGACTGCGCACACACCCGTCACCCCCATGCTTGCCACCCCCACACCCGCCACCCCCAAACCCTAACACGGGCAACACGGGGCAGGAGCGCGGGCAGCAGCGCAGGGGGACGGCGCGCGGCCCCCCAGGGCGCCGCAACGGGGCAGCGGGGGCCGCGCGCGGCTCCCTAGGGCGCATCGACGGGGCAGCGCGGGGTCGCGCGCGGCTCCCCAGGGCGACGCGACAAGGCAGCGGGGGCCGTGCGCGGCTCCCCAGGGCGCCGGGACGGGGTAGCGGGGGGCCGCGAGCGGCTCCCCAGGGCGTCGCGACGGGGCAGCGAGGGCCGCGCGCGGGTTGCGGGGCGACGCGACGAGCTCCCGGGGGGCGACGCGACCGTCGACGGGGGGGACGCGCGGGTCCCCGGGGTGACGCGTGAAGCAGGAAGCCGCCACGCGCCTCGGGGCGCACGGCGGGCAGAAAACCGCCATGCGCCCCGAGCGCGTGGCGGGAAGAAAAAAAACGTCGCGCGCCACGGGGCACGCGACAGACAGGAAAGCAGGGGAAGCACGTGGGGCCCACAGGCCAAGAGCGTAACAGCTCTGATTCCATGTCAGAATAGCAGGCAGAACGAGGAGCCATAGCTAGGGTTTAGCTAGCTAGGCAAGAGAAAATAGGCAAAGGAGGGTTTGACTAGAAAGGAGAGAGGTACAAATAGCAAGCCCTAAAGGGTTATACTCACTATTGAGTACCCCACTACAGACTAGACAAGCATTATATTCTGACAGCCACGTGGTCACACAGCAGTGGAATTTGAATGACGTGACAAGCTCCTTCCTTGACAGGGATGATTGACCTGGTATGACTGGCGTTGACTCGTGTTGACTGGCGTTGACTCCTGTTGAAGTGGGCTGATGTTGACTGGCAACCCTTTGCTCTTCCTCACTTTCCATACCTACCCTACCCCTCTGCTGAAGCAACTCTGGTTCGATGTGGTGGTGAGTCTGCACAAGAGTCGTCCCCTGCCTGTGGAGCAGGAGGAGGGAGGGAGCCATCACAATGCAACGCCTTAGCAACCCTTTGCTCTCCCTTGCTTGCATGCCTGCCCTGCCCCTCTGTTCCGGCAGATCCAATTCAAGGCGGTGGTGAGTCTGCACAAGAGTCGTCCCCTGCCTGTGGAGCAGGAGGAGGGAGGGAGCCATCAAAATGCCTCACTGTCAACCCTGTCTGGCACGCCTTAGATAAAGCAGGAGAAATGGGACACTGCACCATCTTCGCAACACTTGGCTCTCCCCACTTCCATATCTGCTCTGCCCCTCCCCCTTCCCTCTTCCCCTTTAAATCAGATTCGGTTCACGGTGCTGAATGCAAAGTATCCCCCACTGCCGCAAAAGAGGGAGCCACTGCAATGCCTGGCCACCTCTTTTCTCCCCTCCACTTCCATACCTGCCCACTCTTTGCCCTCCTGTTCCTCCCCCCCAGATCCGGTTCAAGGTGGTGAGTGTCAACTATCCCCCACTGCCCGTAGAGCAGAATAAGGGAGCCATTGCCCATGACCCCCATAGATACCCACTACCTTAAGATGCTTTTCAAGGTGCCTCATAAACTTGACTCGTTCCTCCACACCATAGCGTGACCCATGTGTGATATCCTTTACCTCTAAGTTTTTCTCAGTGTGGTCAATACAGTGCAAGATGGCCTTAATGCAGATTTTGCTCTGCGTTGCATGTATGCAGGGTGATATTAATGGTGATGGGCTCGGCCTGCTCTCTTGGTGGTCGTAGGTGTTTCAATGGGCTTCTGGGTGGTGGTGATGGGTGCGAGTGACAGATGTCAAAGTGATTATATAAGATAGCTCTCGCTCATGATTGTGGGTCCTGTTTTGGAGCTACTAGCCTATATGGTCTTTGTAGTTAAACTTGCCATTTTGAGTACTGCATCTTCACTCTTTGTTTTGCAATATGTTATCATT
Source organism: Closterium sp. Naga37s-1 (assembly GCA_947471745.1). Taxonomy (NCBI): domain Eukaryota; kingdom Viridiplantae; phylum Streptophyta; class Zygnematophyceae; order Desmidiales; family Closteriaceae; genus Closterium; species Closterium sp. Naga37s-1. Next base: position 735,660 of record CANJKZ010000461.1, on the reverse strand, counting down.
CCCTAAAATAATATGATGGAAATGACAAACGCAATGCCATCTATGAAAAAAACATTTTTTGATCTCTAAGTAGTGTGCCATTGCATTGGAGGATGACTCTTTAGAGAGATATCCTTTCCCTCTCAAAGCCAGCCCTCGAAGCGTGACTTTTCAGAGTTTCCAACAGTCGGCATGTGGTGCCATGCAATCGTCCATTCTTCACACTAAGATCCACGGAGGTCGTAGGGCTGAGAGCCGTTCACTACGGTTGGGTAGGGTCATAGACATGGCAAAATGGTCTATGGTTGTTATCGAACGGTTAGGTAGTAGTGCTTATCCTTACGAAGCCACGCCATTGATCCGACGTCTGATAAACCTCAGTCACCATACTCTCCACCTTCTCGCACCCTATGGCATCCATTTCTAGCTTTTTTTTTTTTTTTTTTTTTTTGGTAATTGATATATACACCGGAGAGCAAGTGTACAAACCAAAGACAGTCGTAACTGTGCAAAGGGGCTAAGAGAGAGTTCTTGCCCCAAAACCAAACGGCCTAGGCCCTAACGAACTGCAGCCTTCGGACGCCAGATTGCCGCGAAACCAGGTTTCCACGACCATTTGTTGCTGGACCTGTCCCTGACACGGTCCAAAAGCTTGAGCTCCTGACTGAAAGCACTCCACGTGGCGGAGACATTGCTGTCGTTCCCCCTCTTCCGAGGTTTCTCCCCCATATGTTTCAAGAAAATCCTCGCATGCAGCCGGAAAGCCACCTCAATCCTCCTGAGAGCACGTTTCGCCCGAAACTGCCGATCCCGGAAAACAGCATCACACCGCTCCACCCACAATTGATGAAAGCCAATTGCAGCAATCGTCGCTTCTGGAAAAGCTGAGCTGGAAGCCGTCCGTTTGAAGAGCAAGTCCCCCAGTGAGGTCACTGTGCGTGAGGGGTTTATCATGCGCAGTGCTTTCTTCAGCGCCAGAACAACTGGCTGAATCTTCGGGCAGTCAAACAGGCAATGCTTGAGCGTTTCTGCTTCTCCACAGTGCGGACACTTAGGTTTTGAGCTGAGGAAAGCCACCCGCTCCCCCACTTGAAGATTGAAATTGTGAATACGAATCAGGACGTCCCGAGGTCTGCTCGGGATGGCCAGAGAGTCCCTGACTTTAACTGCCCGCTTCCAATCGATTTTGCCACCCCATCTGCTGGCCCACTTCTCCCTTCGCTGCACTGTTGGCGCCCTTTTCCCCCAGGCCTTCCGCAAAATCCTGATAGGTAACACTGTTTCTTTCCCGAAAATGGGCGCGCGGAGGAGAGCAGCCCCCTGCTGATAAACCACCCCTCTCCTCCTCTGTGAGGGAGCCGGGACCCCCCCCCCCGGTCACTTCTGTGAGAGCCTCCTCACTGGGAAGTAGTAGTTTCTCCTTCCAGCCAGATGGGATTGATGCAATGGCCTTCAGCGCCATCCTAGCCTGCCCCGCACCTCCCAGCCATGTCGCTAGCAGTTCTTTCGACTTAAAAGCTTTTCCCCCTTCAGTGCCCTCCATGACCAAATCTCCCAGCCTGACGTCCCACAGTTTTTTAGCATCCTTCTGCCCCCCCACGGGATTCGTGCCGTTCAACAGTATGCGAGTATTAAAAATCACCCGTTCACCAGCGACCTCCGCCTGAGAGACCGACCGGTTCCGGCGAGATGGAGAGCGGGGAGCGCATGAACAGCTCGCACGTCTGCTTCCATCTAATGCTTTCCCCCGGCCAGTGCTTCAGCAATCTCTCATGCGCCATGAAGGTGTCCAGACCCATGGGTAAGTCTGCCGCCTTCAGCATCAACCCCTTTTTCTGCAGATTCGTCTCCATCAGCAGGCCGCCAATTCGCCGTGCCGCCAGACACGCCATCAAAATCTCCGGGTCCCGGACCCCGACTCCTCCTTCAGCACGAGCAGCAAAAATCAGATCCTTCCCCCAGAGTAAGAAACACCCTTCCGCCGTGGCCCTGTTCCCTGAGATGAAGTTGTGAATCAGCTTCATGATCTTTCTCCAGGCATCAGACGCAGGGGGGTAGACGATCGCCTGAAACGCGATGATCGGGGTCGTTGATGACTACGGCCCGCGCGGTAAGCGTGAGGTAAACCGATTCCCATTTTGTGAGTTCCACCAGAATCCTCACCGTCGCTTTTTCCCATGTGACTTTGCCGTTCCCGGAGGCTGTGATACAGACCCCTAACAGCCGTTGTGCTTCATCTGCTTCCGCCCATTTGAAACCATCTGTCCGCCAGGTGGTTTCGCCGAGATTCTTCCCCAGGGGCATCACCACCGATTTATCTTTGTTTGTTGCAAGCCCTGACATCCCCTCAAAATCTTCCAGCAGTTTCTCCGCCTTGGCCAGCTGCGACTTCCCCTCCAGCAGCAGCGTAGTGTCATCAGCGTACCCCAGGTAAGCCAACCGACGCCCCAGCCGCAGATCATCCTCGAAACCCAGCTTCCTCTTCACCGCCAGTTGCGCAAGAGGCTCCACCGCGCAAAGGAAGAGGTAAGGCGCAAGTGGACAGCCTTGCCTGACACCTGAAACCACCTCCAGCGCTTCTCCTTTCCATCCGTTAATTAACAGTCTTGTGCGTGTGTCCTTATGCAGGCCCTCCACCCATTTGACGAACTGCGCCGGGAAACCCATCTTGCGGAGCACATCAAAGAGGAAGCTCCTGGAGACAGAGTCAAAAGCCTTCTTGAAGTCCACCAGAAGCAAATACCAGTCCTCTTTTTTGTTACGCGCTGCTTCGATCACATCCGCTACCAGACTGATGGCGTCCGAAATTTTCCTGCCCGGAATAAAGCCGTACTGCTCCTCCGAAATGACCAGGTGGAGTACCCGCTTCATTCGATCCGCGACCACCCTCGCCAGAACTTTGTACGCGAAATTGAGAAGCGTTATTGGTCGATAGTTGTTCAACTAATTTTTATCTCCTTTCTTGAAAAGCAAGATAGTAACTGCTTCCTTGATGTCCGCAGATAGAGACGCCGACGCGGAGAAATCTGCCGCGAGCCTCATGAAACTCCCGCCAAGAACATCCCAGTGAAGCTCGAAAAGCTCTTTCGGCAAGCCATCCAGCCCCGGCGACTTATTGCACGCCATTTCTTTGAAAGCGCTCTTGACCTCGTCCTCCGACCATTCCGCCGACAGACCTTCTGCAACCGCGATCGGCAGCCTCTTCCCAGGTGCTGGCCGCCATTCCGCCGGGTGAGATTGCTTGTCCTTCCCAAAAATATCACTGAAGAAATCGGACGCCGCTCGCAGAATCTGTTCAGGATTGTTGATCACCACGCCGTTCACACAGAGCTCCTCGATCTGCGTACGCCGTTTCCTCTCCTTGATTTTGCCCGACAGGCGCTTCGACGCCACCTCCCCCTTTAGTTCGTATTGGTACCCCGCCATTAGATGCTGTCTATCTCGTCGTGAGGCCTGATAATCCTTCAACTGCGCCTCCTTGATTGCTAACTGCTCTCTTATCCGTGTGCAGTAAGGGTCCCCCATCATCGCCTGCTTCAGCTGGGCCACTGACCGTGTGAGATGCAGCATGGTAGCCTTAACCCTCTTTCCCTCTTCCTTCGCGTAAGCTTTCAGACCGGCATTGAGGCGCGCCAGGAGCAGCCCAAAGTCATCACCCGCCTGCATGACCGCTGCTTCCACCACCTTCCGAACACCAGGACGGCCCAGCAGCGACGCAGGGAGTCTCCAGAGACCCGGACCCAACTTCGCCTGCTTACTGCAACGGAAGGCCACCCTGATCGCGAACCCATGGTCAGAAATCGGATCCTCTGGTGAGAGATGAGCAGCTGAAACCAACCACGGAAGCAGTGACTGCGACACCAAAGCCCTGTCTATCCGAGTGCTGGACTGCTGCGCATGCAAGAAGAAGGTATATTCTCTCTTGGTCGGATGTAAAGCACGGAAGGCGTCAGAAGGACGGAAGACTCCGCAGCGTCTGCAGAGTTTGTCGTTCTCCGCCGCCGAGCCAGAGCCAGACGTCGTGTCAAGGTACGGTTCATCAATGATGTTCAGATCTCCGACAATTAAAAGGTGATCTCCAGGGTCTAGGAGGTCTACCGTCGGACCCACCACCTCCCTGATAAAAACCGCTCTCGCCGACGGCGACGCCGGGAAGTAAGTCGCCAGTAAAACTATTGTAAGTCCTCTACCTACTACCTCCGTCTTGATCAGTCTGCCTGAGGGGTGAGTCACTGTGTTCCGTAACTGTAAGCTCGGGTTACCTAGGACTATAGCTACTCCGCCACCTCTCGCGGTTGGTGTGGAGGCTACTACCGTGTAATTCCTAAGTGATTTCCAATAACTGTGAGTGGACGAGATCCTTGTGTCAGAGAGAATGTTGACGTCTGCTGCAGTTTTAATCCAGTCAGTTACAAAGCTACGCTTATCCCTATTGCCGAGGCCGTTAACATTAAGGCCCGCGAGAGAGATGGTGTTCCGTTTATTCATTTAATCACCGCCTGGCAGCCCTTACGCATCCACAGGCTGAGGAAAGTCACTGAGCAGAGAACCGACACCGACACCATACACGCTGACATTGCTGCTGTTGCCAGCCAATCCAGAAGCCGCTGATCTGCTACATCCCGTAGTCCTTCTTTAGAGGCGCCAGGACCGCCTTGTCCATGGTGACACGAGTCGCGGTGCCGATCTTTTCCAGCTGGATCAGGTGGTTGGCCGCAGCCACATGATCTGCCGCCGTCATAAAGACTTCCCCTTTGCCTTCCCGCAGCCGATCTGAGTGCAGATCCATTCCTCGCGGTTGCAGCCGGTGGAGAAAAAAGCAATGGCAGGATCCTAAAGCAGCGGTGTGACTAGCGGCGAGGTGCGCAGAGAGGGAGCTGCGACATGAAAGCGAAGCATTAGCAGATGGTAAAAAAGGGAAGGTACGAGAAGAAGCGGAGTCAGCGTGCAGCAAAGCCGTGCAGTTACCGTTAATCCTGTGCACCCTCCCCAGGGTAAGATTCCACTTCCCTATGTTACATTGCCTCTCTGTGATGAATGCATCATGATTCTTATCATAGTGCTGTCCACCGCAGAGAGAACAGCATAGCAAAGGGTAGTGGATCAGCAGAGTCTTGCTACGGTCAAGTGGATCCGTGATGATCTGCTTTCAGCGGCGATTCTGATCCTCAGGGAAAGGGTAAACCAGCCCCTTGATTGTGTCCGTGTCAGCCCCAGTCACTGGGTGGAGAACACGGTGGAAGCATTTCGCCGCTTTGAAGATTGACCGCTGCTTGACTTTCAGCTTGTACACCGCCAGGCATTCCTTCAAGATATCAGGTGAGATGTTAGCAGTGATGTACTTAAACACAACCTCAATAGCATGCGGATTTGCCAACTTCTCTTTCAAGAAATCTGCGTCCTCCGTGAACAGCCAGGTGAGCGGAATCTTCTTGCTATTGCCGGATCTCTGGTAATCCACCACCTTCTGACGAACAGTGTCAATGTCGTCTTCACGCAGGAGGGACAGCTGAAGACGGCAGTACTTGGTCCTGGCCACGAAGGCCGGCTGCAGAGTCTGGATCTTGGCCCCGTCAGCAGCACCAGGCGAAAGAGCAGATGACCACACTTTCTTCAACAGCGTTCGCACCGTCAAGATGACAGAGCCCAGCTCCGGTTGCAGGAAAAAAGTTACCAGCAGGATAGCAGTGTAGCGAATCCGTGTAAGTAAGTCGCAAGTGATGTCCAGATCCAGTTCATCGTCCGAGTCATCATCAATAAAGTCTATCATCTTGCTGCTTGTTCGATGACATCGCAGCCTTCTCAGCGACTGAAAGGCCTGAACCACCTGTAGCTTGTTCTGTGATTTTCCCATTTGGCGTCCCTGACGCAGAATCACCAGAAGGAAGCAGCGGATCCGAGGCGTCAGGCACATCCACAGGGGTCTTCTTGCTTCCTTTAGGAGGCATGGTGCAAGGATGACAGAAAAGCAGTAACGGAGATGTAAAGCTCTGACGAAGGAAGGCTGTGAAGGCCAATGTACGAGCTGCTTGTCTGAGCACCGAGAATATATAGCGGAGATTGACCTCTGACCAAAGCTCTTGCTGAATATGTTGAGATCTCGAGGTCGAAACCTTGGGGTCATTCCTTGGGAACACCATGAAGTTAGACGTGATAAACTGTGTAGAGCACTCGTTAGACAGGATACTTGTAAAGAGAACTGGCGATGAAACCGTGAAGCTTGAAGTGATCCCAAGGGACGTAGAAATAGCATCTTGAAAAACAGCCTTGAAATCGGGTGTAAGCCGTATCCCCCGATAGAGGAAGTAAAGGCGATGCCATTGGTGTCCTTAACGAAGCGAACTGATAGGGGAGCTTCACGAAGCGAGCTGTCCAGGCCATGGCGGAGAGCTCGAGGCAGTCATTCGCATTCGCATCCATTTCTAGCTTGTTCAACCGTACTTGACCTTTTTGCAACACGCGGGAATCTCCACTTTACACAGGTCTCCCGTTTCCACTGAACCTCGGATATGCTTTTCCACACTTCCCTCCCTCGTCGATCTCGAATTCTCACATTCCTCTGCGGTTCCCCTCAGACCAGCCCGCCCCAGCTGCGAGCGAGCAAGCCGTCCCATCCAAGTATGCTCGTATAAGACCCGAGCGTTGGTGCTAAAACAATTTCGCATATGCTTGTCGGCGTTGCACCTCGCAGCAGCTTTCTCGCCCTCACCCCGCTTGGCTGTTCCGCCAAGGTTGCGTCTGCTCGTGCGCTCCCTCAGCGAATTGTCGCCATGACTCTCGTACGCTTCGATAACTTCCAACCCTGCTCTTACTTGCTTAACCCTGTATCGCGTACGATTCCCCGTACGCTAGTATGCGTCGCGAATATTGTACTCGCGCGTGTATGGGCGTTAAGATCGGAAGCGTTGATAGCGGCGGCAAGATCGGAAGGTTTTAGTCTACTTCCGTCCTCACTCCGCCGATTCCTGCACTCTCTTGGATGTTAAACTGCGGATTTCTGATTCTGTCGGATCTACTTCATTCTAGAATTTCGGTGATGCTTCTGAAATGTCTCAAGCACCCTGGCCCGTTAGTTCGAATAGGAGCTTTTCCGATAAGCACCAGACAGCACCAATCGGGACCGACTAGCACCGATTTTTGTGGAGTCTTAGTATTGAGGGATGCCTGGATGTTCTAGGGGTGAAGGTTCAAAGCGGGGAAGCAGCCGATCTGGCCTTTTTTTTAAAGCACCAATCAGTAACAATCAGCACGGACAAGCACCGATTACCACCGGTCTCTGTGGAGGCTTAGTATGAGATCGAGATTCCTTGATATCCCAGGGGTGAGGGTTTGGAGCGGGCAAGAAGCCGTTCTGGCCTATCCTATAAGAGTCTGGATCGATTTGAAACGATCTTTGAGGCGTCGTAAAGTTGTCTCACTTCACTTGAAGTTTGAAGCGGGCTTTGCGAAGAAAATCTTTGCCAAAAAAAAAAAAAAAAGAAGTCACAATTCAGGATGATGTTCTTCCGTGTAGACCACGGCACATGCCGTATTCATCTAAAAAACTCTACGCTTTCCTTAATCCAATATCGGCAATAATCGCTTTCAGAATCTGGGCTTGAAGGTCGGCATACGTTCCGGTCACCACCAGCAATCTGATGCCTTCCGGCCCTACTTTACAAGCCCTCCCTATCTCCCCCCCACTTCCCCCGCCTCCCGTCCCCGTCCCCTCCCTTTTATCCGCGCAGAAACTTTACACCTCCCCGCACAACAAGAACGCGTACAAGGCGCTGATCGCGGCGCAATTTGTGGGCGTGAAGATTGAGACCCCTGCCTACCAGTGGGGCGTCACGAACAAGTCGGAGGAGTTTCTGAAGCTCACGCCCATCGGCAAGGTAGGGAAAGCACCAGGCAGAGCGGTTTAAGGTAGGGTGAATTAGCAATTTGTGGGCGTGAAGATTGAGATCTCTGCCTACCAGTGGGGCGTCACGAACAAGTCGGAGGAGTTTTCAAAGCTCACTCCGATCGGCAAGGTACCCTGACTGACTGACCCACCTGCTGGCAAGGTAGGAGGGAAAGGTGAAGTGCGGTTCCAGGTGGTGAGTGACCAGCAATTTGGAAGATCGAAATCAATCCCTTCTAGTGGGGCAGTAAGGTACAAGTCAGAGGAGTTTCTGAACTTCACTTCCATTGGCAAGGTACGATACCCACCACCAACCTATTGGCAAGGTAGGGGAAGGACCAGGAAGAGCGTTTAAAGCCTAGGTGGGGAGTAAAAAGCAATTTGGAAGGGGCGGTAGCAGAGATTCCTTCGTTCCAGTGGGGCGTGTCCAAAAAGTTGGAGGGGTTTCTGTATCTCACTCACTCACACCCATCGGCAAGGTGAGTAAGAAGCGCTTTTGAGTCGACTCAAAAGCAGTTGGAAGGGTTTCTGTATCTCACTCACTCACACCCATCGGCAAGGTGAGTAAGAAGCGCTTTTGAGTCGACTCAAAAGCAGTTGGAAGGGTTTCTGGAGCTCACTCACTCACACCCATCGGCAAGGTGAGTAAGAAGCGCTTTTGAGTCGACTCAAAAGCAGTTGGAAGGGTTTCTGGAGCTCACTCACTCACACCCGTCGGCAAGGAGAGTAAAAAGCGTGACAGGCGTTCACAGGTAGCTCGAGTATTTATCAGGACGAGAGACTCGTTTTGTCTAGTGAAACGAGATGCCTTCATTTCATGGCGTCTGGCTTTATGCCCTCTAATGCTGCTGTCCATCCTATGTTATGCTATGGTGTGTTGTGTGTGTGTTGTGTGGCAGATCTCTCTCATTGTCACTACGGATGGGCTAATCTTTGAGAGCATTCAAAACACTCCATGTTGTGTTGTGTCGTTCTGTTCTGTGCTATGCTGTGCGGTGGTGTGTGGCAGATCCCTCTCATTGTCACTCCGGATGGGCCAATCTTTGAGAGCAACGCCATTGCTAGATACGGTAGGCCGATGTCAACCTGTCTGCTGTTGCTTGCTATTGTTAGCTATTTTTTTTGCTGCTGTTTGCTATTGCGCTTTTGTTGGTGTTGCTGTTTTTTTCAAAATAAACGCGGGGGCTGCTGTTGCTAGATACGGTGGGCGATATGATAAGGTGCTCCTTCTGTTGCTGTTGTTGCTGCTGTTTGCTGCTGCTGCTGCTGCTGCTGCGGCGGCGGCGGCGGCGGCGGCGGCGGCGGCTGCGGCTGCGGCTGCGGCCGCTGGTAATGTGGCTGCCGTTGCTGTTGCTGTCGGTGTTGGTGCTACAGCTGCTGTTGTTGGTGTTGCTGTTGCTAATGTGCCACTTCTGCTGGTATTGCTGCTGCGGTGATGCTGTTGCTGCTACTCTTTTGTCCATTGCCGTCCTCTCGCTTCACTAGCCTAACCTCCCCACTCCCTTCTCCCCACATGCATAAACCCTCCCACTTTCCCTTTACAGTTGCCAGGCTAGCGGACAAGGGCCTGTTCGGGTCGAATGCGTACGAGCAGGTGAGCATTCTGTAAGGTACCGTGCTGTGCCGTGCCGTGCCGCGCCGTGCCGTGCCATGCCGTGCCGTGCCGTGCCATGCCATGCCGTGCCGTGCCGTACCGTGCAGCAGAACGATGTAGGTTAGTGTGGAGACAGTTTTGAGTCGACTCAAAGTTAGTGTGGAGACAGTTTTGAGTCGACTCAAAGTTAGTGTGGAGACAGTTTTGAGTCGACTCAAAGTTAGTGTGGAGACAGTTTTGAGTCGACTCAAAGTTAGTGTGGAGACAGTTTTGAGTCGACTCAAAGTTAGTGTGGAGACAGTTTTGAGTCGACTCAAAGTTAGTGTGGAGACAGTTTTGAGTCGACTCAAAGTTAGTGTGGAGACAGTTTTGAGTCGACTCAAAGTTAGTGTGGAGACAGTTTTGAGTCGACTCAAAGTTAGTGTGGAGACAGTTTTGAGTCGACTCAAAGTTAGTGTGGAGACAGTTTTGAGTCGACTCAAAGTTAGTGTGGAGACAGTTTTGAGTCGACTCAAAGTTAGTGTGGAGACAGTTTTGAGTCGACTCAAAGTTAGTGTGGAGACAGTTTTGAGTCGACTCAAAGTTAGTGTGGAGACAGTTTTGAGTCGACTCAAAGTTAGTGTGGAGACAGTTTTGAGTCGACTCAAAGTTAGTGTGGAGACAGTTTTGAGTCGACTCAAAGTTAGTGTGGAGACAGTTTTGAGTCGACTCAAAGTTAGTGTGGAGACAGTTTTGAGTCGACTCAAAGTTAGTGTGGAGACAGTTTTGAGTCGACTCAAAGTTAGTGTGGAGACAGTTTTGAGTCGACTCAAAGTTAGTGTGGAGACAGTTTTGAGTCGACTCAAAGTTAGTGTGGAGACAGTTTTGAGTCGACTCAAAGTTAGTGTGGAGACAGTTTTGAGTCGACTCAAAGTTAGTGTGGAGACAGTTTTGAGTCGACTCAAAGTTAGTGTGGAGACAGTTTTGAGTCGACTCAAAGTTAGTGTGGAGACAGTTTTGAGTCGACTCAAAGTTAGTGTGGAGACAGTTTTGAGTCGACTCAAAGTTAGTGTGGAGACAGTTTTGAGTCGACTCAAAGTTAGTGTGGAGACAGTTTTGAGTCGACTCAAAGTTAGTGTGGAGACAGTTTTGAGTCGACTCAAAGTTAGTGTGGAGACAGTTTTGAGTCGACTCAAAGTTAGTGTGGAGACAGTTTTGAGTCGACTCAAAGTTAGTGTGGAGACAGTTTTGAGTCGACTCAAAGTTAGTGTGGAGACAGTTTTGAGTCGACTCAAAAGTTAGTGTGGAGACAGTTTTGAGTCGACTCAAAGTTAGTGTGGAGACAGTTTTGAGTCGACTCAAAGTTAGTGTGGAGACAGTTTTGAGTCGACTCAAAGTTAGTGTGGAGACAGTTTTGAGTCGACTCAAAGTTAGTGTGGAGACAGTTTTGAGTCGACTCAAAGTTAGTGTGGAGACAGTTTTGAGTCGACTCAAAGTTAGTGTGGAGACAGTTTTGAGTCGACTCAAAGTTAGTGTGGAGACAGTTTTGAGTCGACTCAAAGTTAGTGTGGAGACAGTTTTGAGTCGACTCAAAGTTAGTGTGGAGACAGTTTTGAGTCGACTCAAAGTTAGTGTGGAGACAGTTTTGAGTCGACTCAAAGTTAGTGTGGAGACAGTTTTGAGTCGACTCAAAGTTAGTGTGGAGACAGTTTTGAGTCGACTCAAAGTTAGTGTGGAGACAGTTTTGAGTCGACTCAAAGTTAGTGTGGAGACAGTTTTGAGTCGACTCAAAGTTAGTGTGGAGACAGTTTTGAGTCGACTCAAAGTTAGTGTGGAGACAGTTTTGAGTCGACTCAAAGTTAGTGTGGAGACAGTTTTGAGTCGACTCAAAGTTAGTGTGGAGACAGTTTTGAGTCGACTCAAAGTTAGTGTGGAGACAGTTTTGAGTCGACTCAAAGTTAGTGTGGAGACAGTTTTGAGTCGACTCAAAGTTAGTGTGGAGACAGTTTTGAGTCGACTCAAAGTTAGTGTGGAGACAGTTTTGAGTCGACTCAAAGTTAGTGTGGAGACAGTTTTGAGTCGACTCAAAGTTAGTGTGGAGACAGTTTTGAGTCGACTCAAAGTTAGTGTGGAGACAGTTTTGAGTCGACTCAAAGTTAGTGTGGAGACAGTTTTGAGTCGACTCAAAGTTAGTGTGGAGACAGTTTTGAGTCGACTCAAAGTTAGTGTGGAGACAGTTTTGAGTCGACTCAAAGTTAGTGTGGAGACAGTTTTGAGTCGACTCAAAGTTAGTGTGGAGACAGTTTTGAGTCGACTCAAAGTTAGTGTGGAGACAGTTTTGAGTCGACTCAAAGTTAGTGTGGAGACAGTTTTGAGTCGACTCAAAGTTAGTGTGGAGACAGTTTTGAGTCGACTCAAAGTTAGTGTGGAGACAGTTTTGAGTCGACTCAAAGTTAGTGTGGAGACAGTTTTGAGTCGACTCAAAGTTAGTGTGGAGACAGTTTTGAGTCGACTCAAAGTTAGTGTGGAGACAGTTTTGAGTCGACTCAAAGTTAGTGTGGAGACAGTTTTGAGTCGACTCAAAGTTAGTGTGGAGACAGTTTTGAGTCGACTCAAAGTTAGTGTGGAGACAGTTTTGAGTCGACTCAAAGTTAGTGTGGAGACAGTTTTGAGTCGACTCAAAGTTAGTGTGGAGACAGTTTTGAGTCGACTCAAAGTTAGTGTGGAGACAGTTTTGAGTCGACTCAAAGTTAGTGTGGAGACAGTTTTGAGTCGACTCAAAGTTAGTGTGGAGACAGTTTTGAGTCGACTCAAAGTTAGTGTGGAGACAGTTTTGAGTCGACTCAAAGTTAGTGTGGAGACAGTTTTGAGTCGACTCAAAGTTAGTGTGGAGACAGTTTTGAGTCGACTCAAAGTTAGTGTGGAGACAGTTTTGAGTCGACTCAAAGTTAGTGTGGAGACAGTTTTGAGTCGACTCAAAGTTAGTGTGGAGACAGTTTTGAGTCGACTCAAAGTTAGTGTGGAGACAGTTTTGAGTCGACTCAAAGTTAGTGTGGAGACAGTTTTGAGTCGACTCAAAGTTAGTGTGGAGACAGTTTTGAGTCGACTCAAAGTTAGTGTGGAGACAGTTTTGAGTCGACTCAAAGTTAGTGTGGAGACAGTTTTGAGTCGACTCAAAGTTAGTGTGGAGACAGTTTTGAGTCGACTCAAAGTTAGTGTGGAGACAGTTTTGAGTCGACTCAAAGTTAGTGTGGAGACAGTTTTGAGTCGACTCAAAGTTAGTGTGGAGACAGTTTTGAGTCGACTCAAAGTTAGTGTGGAGACAGTTTTGAGTCGACTCAAAGTTAGTGTGGAGACAGTTTTGAGTCGACTCAAAGTTAGTGTGGAGACAGTTTTGAGTCGACTCAAAGTTAGTGTGGAGACAGTTTTGAGTCGACTCAAAGTTAGTGTGGAGACAGTTTTGAGTCGACTCAAAGTTAGTGTGGAGACAGTTTTGAGTCGACTCAAAGTTAGTGTGGAGACAGTTTTGAGTCGACTCAAAGTTAGTGTGGAGACAGTTTTGAGTCGACTCAAAGTTAGTGTGGAGACAGTTTTGAGTCGACTCAAAGTTAGTGTGGAGACAGTTTTGAGTCGACTCAAAGTTAGTGTGGAGACAGTTTTGAGTCGACTCAAAGTTAGTGTGGAGACAGTTTTGAGTCGACTCAAAGTTAGTGTGGAGACAGTTTTGAGTCGACTCAAAGTTAGTGTGGAGACAGTTTTGAGTCGACTCAAAGTTAGTGTGGAGACAGTTTTGAGTCGACTCAAAGTTAGTGTGGAGACAGTTTTGAGTCGACTCAAAGTTAGTGTGGAGACAGTTTTGAGTCGACTCAAAGTTAGTGTGGAGACAGTTTTGAGTCGACTCAAAGTTAGTGTGGAGACAGTTTTGAGTCGACTCAAAGTTAGTGTGGAGACAGTTTTGAGTCGACTCAAAGTTAGTGTGGAGACAGCGTCATGCTGCCCCTCCAGTGCTACTCTCTCTGCTCCCCGCTCTCTGCTCCCCGCTCTCTGCTCCCCGCTCTCTGCTCCCCGCTCTCTGCTCCCCGCTCTCTGCTCCCCGCACTCTGCTCCCCTCTCTCTGCTCCCCTCTCTCTGCTCTACCAGTGGTTAGGGCCGCTCTAACAGTATGGCGGCCGTTGGGACGTCTATTGTGCCTTTTCTGCTCCCCTCTCCGCTCTATGCTCTCCTCTCTGCTCCGCTCTCCACTCCCTACTTTACTCCCCTCTCCACTTCCCCCTCTCTCTACTGCCTTTTCGATTGCTCCTCTCTCCCTTCATCAGGCGCTGGTGGAGCAATGAATTGACTTCGCCACCAATGGGATCGACACTCCTGTCACCCAGTGGATAGGGCCTCTCTATCAGTGTTGTGCCTTATGTGACGACGCCTCACATGCCCTCTCTGCTCTCCCCTCTGTTGCTTTCTCTCTATTGCTCCTCTCTCCCTTCATCAAGCGCAGGTGGAGCAATGGATTGACTTCGCCACCAATGAGGTCGACCCTCCTGTCACCCAGTGGATCGCCCCGCTCTACCAGTGTAGTATCGAGCCTTATGTGCCGCCTCACATGCCCTCTCTGCTGCCCTTTCCCCTCCCTCCTCGCTGCTTATCAGGCCCAGGTGGAGCAGTGGGTTGACCTCGCCACCAATGAGATTTGCTTACACCCCTGTCTACCGGCGGATAGAGCCGCTCTACCAATATGTGACGCCTCACATGCCCTCTTTGTTGCCCCCTCTACTTCCCTCCCTCCCCACCACACTGCCCCTTCATTAGGCTCAGGTGGAGCAATGGATTGACTTCGCCACCAATGAGGTCGACACTCCTGTTACCCAGTGGATCGGGCCTCTCTACCAGTATGGCACCAGGATTCAAGAGGTACGGGAGAGTTTACAATGTAAGATGAAGGCCATTTTATCAGTTATGTTGAAATCACTTTTGATACTTCTCAAGCGTGATTTTACCAGTATGGCAACAGGATTCAAGAGGTACGGGAGAGTTTACAGTATAAGATGAGGGCTGCTTTATCAGTTTCTGTGGATGGATGGATGGAGTGAGCATCAAGGGTCGAAGAGGGCTGCTGTGCCCGCTGTCCACCCCTTGTGAAATTGACACCCCTGTCATGCCAGTCACCCCTGTCATGCCAGTCACCCAGTGTTGAGACGTCTCAAAACCCGCGTGACAGTAATCTAGTTTTGAGACATCTCCAAATCAAGGAGGGCCGCTTTGCCCGCTGTCTATCCCTTGTGAAATTGACACTCCTGTCACCCAGTGGATAGGGCCACTCTACCAGTATGGCAACAGGATTGAGGAGGTAAGGAAGGATTGGAACAGAGATAAGCGAACCAGTATGAATACAGAATCAAGGAGTAAGGCAGGCAGGGAGGATAGTACGTAGTTTGGTAGATTACTTTTGATTTCGTGTCGCAAGAGGGTGTTGTCTCTTTTGAGACACCAAATGTGCATTTCAGATCAAGGAAGGGTAATGTTGGGATGGAAGCGATATTGGATACGCCACGACAGATGTGACTTTTGAGTCGACTCAAAAGTCATCTCGCCAACCACCCCTACCTGGTGGGCGAGCGGGTGACCACGCCTTCTGATACCTCCTTCAACCAACCCTTTGTTACGCCTTGTCCTTCCCATTCCTTCCACTCATTTTCCCCCTGTGTAAAACTACTCTTTTTGAGACGTCTCAAAAATACTCTTTTTACCACATGTACCTCACCTGGTGGGCGAGCGGGTGACCACACCTCTGATACCTCCTTCAACCAGCCCTTTGTTACCCCTTGTCCTTCCCATTCCTTCCACTCATTTTCCCCCTTGGCAGGTGGAGGAGAAGGCGATATTGAACGCCAAGCGAGGACTCGCAGCTCTGAACTCGCACCTCGCCGACCACACGTACCTCGTGGGGGAGCGGGCGGGTGTTGTGTCACCGCATGTCCTTCTGATGTACCTGGCGGCACTCAACTCGCACCTCGCGGACCACACGTACCTGGTGGGCGAGCGGGTGACGCCCTTCTGATCCCTCCAAAATTTCTTGCCCAATGCCCGCTTAACAGGTGGAGGAGAAGGCTATCGTAAACGCCAAGAGAGGCCTGGCGGCTCTGAACTCGCACCTCGCCGACCACACACCTACCTGGTGGGCGAGTGGGTGACATCATGTCATTCTGATCCCCTCCTACCATTCTTCCCTCCAACCAACCCTTGGTGCTCCCTTGCCAGGTGGAGGAGAAGGCGATTGTGAACGCCAAGAGGGGACTCGCAGCTCTGAACTCGCACCTCGCCGACCACACGTACCTGGTGGGCGAGCGGGTGACGGCCTTTTGATCCCTCCAACCAACCCTTGCTACCCGTGTGGGCCTTGGCAGGTGGAGGAAAAAGCCATTGTGAACGCCAAGAGGGGACTCGCAGCACTGAACTCGCACCTCGCCGACCACACGTACCTGGTGGGGGAGCGGGTGACGCTCGCTGACATCATCACAGTGTCGGTGCTGACGTCACCCATCCGGGGCCTGTGGAGCGAGGAGTTCATGCGGGATTACCCCCACGTGCAGCGCTATTTCTTCACGCTGGTTCACCAGAAGCAGTTCAAGGCTGTGATCGGGGACGTGGAGCAGGTGAGGGTTTAGGGGATTAGGGTAGGTAGTAGTTCCTTTGTATGGGTGGTGAGTTCATGCGGGATTACCCCCACGTGCAGCGATACTTCTTCACGCTCGTTCATCAGAAGCAGTTCAAGGCTGTGATCGGGGAGGTGGAGCAGGTGAGATGGTGGAGAAGGGGTTAACATGGTTAGCTGGCTGGGCAATTAGGTAGGTAGGTAAGTGCTAGGAGGAGGGATTACCCCCATGTGCAACGATACTTCTTCACTCTCGTGCACCAGAAGCAGTTCAAAGCAGTCATTGGGGACGTGGAGCAGGTGAGAGGAAGAGGGGGGAGGGAGGAGGTAACATGGTTAGCTGGCAGGTATGAAGAGGTATTACCCCCATGTGCAGCGCTACTTCTTCACGCTGGTTCACCAGAAGCAGTTCAAGGCTGTTATTGGGGATGTGGAGCAGGTGAGAGGGGATTGCACTCACCATCTGCAGAAAGAGGGTAGGTGGGTACATGGGTACTAGGTAGGTTGATAGGAGGGATCATTCAAATCGCCAAGGCACCCACAGAGATTGTCAAGTGGGAGGACTCGCCTCTCTTCAAGCTCATGAATCCCAAACAGGACGACAAAGCAGCACTCACCCTTCCTGCTTCCTCTTCTCCCTCTTCTCCCCCCCACCCCTCTCCTCTCTCCCTATTGCGCAGATTGCCAAGGTGCCCACGGAAATCGTCAAGTGGGAGGACTCGCCCCTCTTCAAGCTCATGACGCCCAAAGCTGGACGACAAAGCAGCACCTGCCCATCCCGCGTCTCCCTCTTTCCTTCCACCTTTCCTTCCCCCCTTCTGCCTTTCCCCCTATCGCGCAGATTGCCAAGGTGCCCACAGAGATCGTCAAGTGGGAGGACTCGCCCCTCTTCAAGCTCATGAAGCCCAAACAGGACGACAAAGCAGCAGCACCCGCAGCAGCAGCAGCAGCGGCACCAGCGGCAGCAGCGGGAGGGGGTGAAGTGGAGGAGGGGGCACCCAAGCCCAAGGCGAAGAACCCTCTAGATCTGCTGCCTCCAAGCCCCATGGTGCTGGATGCGTGGAAGCGGCTTTACTCCAACACCAAGGCAAACAACTTCAGAGAGGTGGCCATCAAAGGTAAGATGGTAGGCAGTGTGAGGCAGATTATCATTATCCCTGCCCGTGGTCTGCTGCCGCCCAGCCCCATGGTGCTGGATGCGTGGAAGCGGCTTTACTCCAACACCAAGGCAAACAACTTCAGAGAGGTGGCGATCAAAGGTGAGACGTGAGGCAGTTTGAGGCAGCACAGGCAGTGCGTGAGGAGGAGGAGAGGCCGCCAAAGCTCAAGGCCAAGAACCCTCTTGACCTGCTTCCTCCCAGCCCCATGGTGCTGGATGCGTGGAAGCGACTCTACTCCAACACCAAGGCTAATAACCTTAGAGAGGTGGCCATTAAAGGTGAGAGAGATACAAGACTGAGTGGTGAGTAGGGTCAAGGCAGAAGAAGGCAGAAGAACCCTCTTGACCTGCTGCCGCCCAGCCCCATGGTGCTGGATGCGTGGAAGCGACTTAGCTCCAACACCAAGGCGAACAATTTTAGAGAAGTGGCGATCAAGGGTGAGAGTCCTAGAGCAAGCGAGGGTGAGAGGTGAGGCGGCATGAGCAAACAGGCGAAGAACCCTCTTGACCTTCTGCCTGCCAGCCCCATGGTGCTGGATGCGTGGAAGCGACTCTAGTCCAACACCAAGGCCAATAATTTCAGAGAGGTGGCAATCAAAGGTGAGACGTGAGGGGGGTGAGGCCGAGGAGGGGGCGCCCAAGCCCACGGCAAAGAACCCTCTAGATCTGCTTCCGCCAAGCCCCATGGTGCTGGATGCGTGGAAGCGACTCTACTCCAACACCAAGGCTAATAACTTTAGAGAAGTGGCAATCAAAGGTGAGATGTGAGGCAGTTTGAGGCAGCACGGGCAATGCATGTGAAGGGGAGGAGGGGGCACCCAAGCCCAAGGCGAAGAACCCTCTTGACCTGCTTCCGCCCAGCCCCATGGTGCTGGATGCATGGAAGCGGCTTTACTCCAACACCAAGGCCAATAATTTCAGAGAGGTGGCCATCAAAGGTGAGACATAAGACTGAGTGGTGAGTAGGGTCAAGGCAGAAGAGTCCTCTTGGACCTGCTTCCTTTCCTCCCAGTCCCATGGTGCTGGATGCATGGAAGCGACTTCTATTCCAATGCCAAGGCCCTGGTTGATAGGGGTCGCGGTGTGGTTTGAAGAACCTTCTATTGGTGCTAGATGAGTGGAAGCGACGATAACACAGTCAAGTTCGTGATGCTTAACAAAGTGTCGGGGTTCCTTCAGCGCATGGACCTCGCCCGCAAGTACGCGTTTGCCGAGAATCTGGGGGCCACTCACTCTCATTCTGCCATTACAAGTTCAGTTTCCTCACATTCCTTGCTCCCACTTGTTCCTTCCCCCCCACACACACCAGGCTTCTGGGAGATGTTCGATCCCGAGGGCTACTCCCTCTGGTTCTGCGACTTCAAGTTTAACGACGAGAGCACAGTCAATTCGTGACTCTCAACATCTCATTGTATCCATCCGTACCGCACTCTATGACCCTTTTACTCCAGGCTTCTGGGAAATGTTCGACGCGGAAGGCTACTCCCTCTGGTTCTGCGACTACAAGTTTAACGACGAGAACACGGTCAAGTTCGTGACACTTAACAAAGTGTCAGGGTTCCTACAGCGCATGGACCTCGCGCGCAAGTACGCGTTTGCCAAGATGTGCATCCTGGGGCCGGACGAGGGCCCGTTTGTGATCAAGGGCGTGTGGCTGTTCCGCGGGAGCGAGGTGCCACCGTTTGTGATGGAGGAGTGCTATGACTGCGAGTTGTACGAGTGGAGCAAGGTGAGAATGAGAGGAAGAGAGTGGCAGGGCGATCAAATTAGGGTATGTAGGAGTGAGGTGCCGCCGTTTGTGATGGAGGAGTGCTATGACTGCGAGCTGTACGAGTGGAGCAAGATGAGGCTTTAACGCCCTTATTAGGGGCCCAGATTTTAAGGTGTGTGCCGCAGTTTGTCATGGACGGGTGCTACGACTGCAAGCTGTACGAGTGGAGCAAGGAGACCCCCCTTCCCCTCCCGTTTACTCTCATTCCTCTTCCTAACATAAGCTCTTTCACAAGAGGCAAGAAACCCCTTACTTCATGCATCCTTCACTGCCCTCCTGCACTCTCCTCCGCTCTGGTCTGCTCTGCTTCACTCATGCCTGCTGTATCGCACGACACTTCACCTGTGCACGTTGCTTGCCAGGTGGACCTGAGTGACGAGGCGCAGAAGGAGCGTGTGAACGCCTACTTTGAGGAGCCCGATGAGGTCGATGGGCTTAAGCTGCAGGAGGCCAAGTGCTTCAAGTAAAGCTCCAAGCAAAGCTGCAAGTACAGATTCTTGCTTCATGGCAATGTTACAGTTGTTGCTCGCGTCATCTAGAGTGCCGTGCAGTAGGAATGTTGTAGTGACTGTCATTTCCAGTAAGAGCAAGTCATATTAGGTACCACAAGCTTTTCTTTCAGATGGTGTGGTGAAGATGGTACATCTTTAGAACATACTAACAGAGGTAGGAACTAGCGTACACTAATACTGTTGTGGTACCTATTTCTACCATGGCCAACTAGTGAAATATAACGATTCACGACAATCAACACCACCTCACGGTGACAAGATTATTTGAAGACATCACATCTCCCTAGCTTTGTCCCATCTAAAGGAAGGGTTTGTAGCTATAGTTCGCATGTAAACAACCAATCTCAATTACTACCCGCGAAGTGACCGTGATTCATTGCACAGCATACAACCATGCCGTGATCTCAGAAAGCACAGCAGCTCGAATTGGTTGGCATTTTTCAAACGACTTGGAGGCGAACACCAGCACTCGGCCTCAACCTAGTCGTAGCTTGAATTAAGGAAGCGCAGAAGCTCAGATCGATTGGCTTCAGCTACCTTGTCGTCCTTGGTCTTGTCCACCTTCATGCGAATCTGAACGAAGAAACCAAAGGGTGTTTAACAAGCTGAGATCAGAAGCTCGTAATCATGGAATTGAGGCTGTGAAGGAAGAAGCCAACAAAGGCCTCCACTGGCTGACTTTGTTTAATGATTTCAGAACTTTATTCGCTCGGCTCCAGATTCCTCGCCTCTGTGCATGGCTCTGATGTGACCCATTTTCTGACGTACCTTCTTGCCTGATATGACACTGAAGCGTGTGGAGCCATCCTCGCGACCAAGAAACTGGGCAAGATCAGCAAAAAGGAAGTGGAAGGAAAGGAACAGTGCAAAATGAGGAGTGCTTGACCTGTAATCTCTTGGAGAAGATGTCAAAAACACCTTTAGGATAGGGAAATTATAACAATGGGGACAGGGAAAAAAAATCAAGATCCAAAAGCAGGTTGAATTATGTATTGCTTAAATTATAGGAGCTCCCAATCCGGCAAATGATAATTTTAAGAGGAACTGACCTGTGAGAGCTGCACTGGGCCTGGTGTTGCTTCACCAGAGGATTTGGATCCTTTCTGAATGATGAGAAGAAGATAACAACGATTTAATGCATCGACGAACCAATAACAACACAGGCAAATACGCATTCAAATAAAGATGGTAATGGCATCGAACCGGAGGTTTCAAATAAAAGCATATCCGCAGTGATGAAGAAGGTCGATAAACCGGGTAGAGACTCCAGCGAGAATTAGCAGGATTGTGTTGACGAATTTCGAGGCCGAAAGGTGTGTCGACGTAAGGAGTTGCACTCAAGGAGTAGACAGGATGACGGCACGTGACACGGTCCATGTGACCCGGCGCCACAATGGGAGCTCCAGTAAGGAGAGATTCGGAGATGATATAAATAAGATCACGGGATGTGACAGGCATGAATGCACATCCAACACCCCTCACATTCGGACGTGCGAAGAAACACATGCAAGCACACATGCACACACACGGACAGGAGAACGGTCAGCATACAGGCAGACGGGAAAGAAACAGGGATAAAATTAGCAAGTTGACACAACCTTTAGCAGCATCTGACAGAAGTGCTTGGAAGGCAGGCATCACTGCATGGTACATCTGCATGTCTTCTTGACACAGCTTCAACACAAGCAAGTACCTTGTCTGATGATCGCCTTTTGCTTTTGCCCTTCTTGTCCGACCGCCTGTCCCGGCTGGATCGGCGACGGTCACGACGGCTGCCACTCTTCTTCTGCTTCTCCTCGTTCATCCTTCCCGTGCACGCATACGCATCCCAGCGACCCCATCACATCCCCACCGCACCCATCCCAACCCCCGTCCAGTCCAATCACCCCGTAAGTATAAAAAGACCAGTATAAGCAGCGTTAGAATAGCAGAAGGCATGGGATACTAGAGGAAACAAGAAACAGTACAATGGAAAGGCACTGTGTAAAGTGACATGGATTCAAAACAGAAGCAAAAAAACAAGGGCAAGAAAAAAAAGTTCGTTAGAGGCCGTTAGCCCTTAACGATACACAGAGACATATGACACATGATATAAATCTAGACCTATACTGGGCGGACTAAGATATTGAGACATCCCAAGAGCAAGCAAGAATTTTTACCTTCCTGCTAGATGACTTGGACGATCTTGACTTCCGTTTACTCCTGTCGTCTTCACTAGAATCACTGTCCTCTGATCCATCGCTATCGCTGCTGCTGTTCGAACGACTCCTGAAAGTATAAAATATAGACAAAGAGTTAAAAGAGAGTGGGTGGAAACATCATGAGAGTGAGATTACGGGACACCATGGCAATAAGAAGCTTTTACAAATAAGAGGCACTCACCTATTTCGACGCTTCCCTTCTTTTTCTCGCCGTTTCTTCCTCCTGCTGATCTCGCTCTCGTCGCTGCTGTATCCACTGCTTGAAGCTTCTGATCCGCTGTCGTCGCTGCCGTCGCTGGAGTCGCTGGAGTCGCTGGATTCGCGTCGTCGTCGCTTACGACGCTTCTGCTCGCGATCCTTCCTGTCCTTCTTTTCGCTGCGAGGCTTGTCCTCCTTGCTCAAGCTCCTTCTCTTCCGGTCCCGCTTATCTTCCCGACGGTCCTCCTCTTCACTAGAGCTGGAAACCGCCATATATTATTTTTCTTCGAAACGGCCAGCAAACTATTTCCAGAAATTATGAGCACCGGAACTTCCCAGTAAGCTCGTCTGAAGGACGTCACTGAGTCTGAGTGATCACAAGATGCTGAGGCCCTCTTCAAGATAAAGGCGTCACAATTTTTCGAACACCAGACTCATGAGACTGAGAAATTTAGATGGACACTGGCGAGGACATATGATTCAAAGTACGCATATAAGTGTTGTAGTAGGAGCCTCATGAGAAACTCGGCCAGCACTCAATGGATGGTGTTCAGACGGACTCGCCTGCTAATCCGCCATACCCATCAACAATAGGTTATATTTAGGGCGTGCTCTAAAATCCTCAATTCGAGTCCTCAAGACACCTAAGATTAGGTGTCGATCTGCAATGGTGAACAAAAGCAAAGTTCGGGTTTCACGACAGTGTTGGCGTTCGGGTTCATGTCACGGAATGCGACCGTGGACACGAGCTCCTTAAAGCTCGCGTCTCAAATTTCACCCTTCCGACCAAGTGTTAAACGCTTGGGATCCGGTAACAGCTGGGTTTGTCGCAAAGCACACCAAGGCAAGGGGTGGTTTGGGAAGGTTGGTTGGGAGAGGTTTGAAACAGGGCCTCGTTCCAGGCAAAACCAACTCCAAAGGGAAACAACGTGTTGCAACGTTGGTTGGGACAGGAATACGACAACGCAGGTTGGGAAACACACCTGCACGAACCAATCTACAGGTGTACAGAAAAACGTGCGACAACAGAGGCATCGTCGCACACTTCCCCGTGCAAACCAAGCATTTACAGCTCTCAGAATTATGAGACTCAGAACTCTCAACTTTGACAAAACGGTTCGTGTAGGCACCAGTTCAAGTGTTTTACCAGCCATATGCCACGTCTTTTAGTATAGCTAGCCTTGAAAACTCAGTCGCGATCATGATGTAGGGGAAACCGTGCGCCTATAGACCTTGGCGCATTCCGTGACCCGCATTCTCTAAGCCCGAACACGGGAAAATCATCAAATTTAGCGTGTCCAATCCCCACTTTCGTCCTCTCCTCGCCAAAAACTGCCGGCGTGGGGTTCATCGCCATTCATCAACCGCCCTTATTAGGTGAAAGGGGAAGGTCGCAGTAGCATGAAGGGTGGAAAGGACGATAGGGACGAGCCAAACGCGGCAAACGCGGCAATGGGGCGATATCACCGAAGTCGCGGGACTAAGGCCCGCCGAGTGACGCGGGAAAGGTGTGTACCCTGCCGGTGAGCGCGCGCACACCTCCCTTCAAGGGGCGCGCACCCAGCTGTAAGCAGCGCGCACACCGCAAGCAGCTGAGTGCGCCCCGCTGTAGGCATCACGCGCCACCTGAGCCTCAGCGCTCGCCCCGCTATAGGCATGAGGCGCCTCTTTAGCATCAGCGCGAATGCGCCTGTAATCTCACGCGCCATTCGTCACGTAATCGCGCATGGTGCGGGTATGTCAAGCACTACATGAGAGGGGGGAGGAGGAGAGGACAGAGGGGGGGAGAAGGTGCGCTGAGAGGGGGGAGGAGGAGAGGACAGAGGGGGGGAGAAGGTGCGCTGAGAGGGGGGGAGACCCGGTGCTACCCCTCCTATCCCCCCCTGCTTCTCCTCCTTTCCCCCCGGTGCTACCCCTCCTTCCCTGCTTCCCCCCATCCCCTTCCCTGCTTCCCCCCATCCCCTCCCCTTCTTCCCCCCATCCCCTTCCCAGCTTCCCCCCATCCCCTTCCCTGCTTCCCCCCATCCCCTTTCCTGCTTCCCCCCATCCCCTGGCACTCGCACTCTCACTCTCCTTTCCTCCCGCACTCTCTCTCTCCGTCCTCTCCCACTCGCACTCTCCTTCCCCCCACCCTCTGCCCAGTTGTCACCTGCCCTCCCAATGCCTGCCTTTCCCTCCCTGCCCTGCGCTTTCCTTCCCCATCCCTTCTCAACCCTTCCCTTCCTTTTCATGCCCTCCCCTTCCCCCTCACTCCTCACCTTCCACCCTCTAGTTCCCATGCACGTGCACCCATCACTGTCTCCCCATACATTATTTCATCATGTGCGCTTGCTTGTGTTCCCTTGCAGTTGTTCCCTTGGCACCTCACACCACCTCCCCCATGTTCATTCACACAATTCTTTCTGCCTACTCCACTCCCCTAATTTTCAGTGGTGAAGCAGAAGAGCAAGCTGAGGCGCAGCTAAAGCTAGACCATGCTTTACACCGTACCACCACCTGTTTCTTGTGTGTTGTATGCAATCATGTTCTGCGGGGGGGAAGGAGGAGAGGACAGAGGGGGGAAGGAAGGGTGATATACCAGTTTGCGATAAATTCCCCTAATTTCCCCCCAATCCCCCCTCCGCTCCCTCTCATTCCCCCCTCTGCTCCCTGTCATTCCCCCCCCCCTGCTCCCTCTCATTCCCCCCTCTGCTCCCTCTCATTCCCCCCTCTGCTCCCTCTCATTCCCCCCTCTGCTCCCTATCATCCCCCCCCCCCCCCCCCTGTTCCCTCTCATTCCCCCCTCCGCTCCCTCTCATTCCCCCCTCTGCTCCCTCTCATTCCCCCCTCTGCTCCCTATCATCCCCCCCCCCCCTGTTCCCTCTCATTCCCCCCTCTGCTCCCTGTCATTCCCCCCCCCCTGTTCCCTCTCATTCCCCCCTCTGCTCCCTCTCATTCCCCCCTCTGCTCCCTCTCATTCCCCCCTCTGCTCCCTGTTATCCCCCCCTCCGCTCCCCATAAATTACAGCTCTGCTTTCCCATCAATTCCCCTACTGCACCAGGTCAATACAGAACCCCCTCTGCTATAAAATAATTTCCCCTTGTGCTCCCCATCAATTTACTCACTCCTTCCCCTCATTTCCCCCTTTCCCTCCCCTCCTTTTCAGCCTCCCTCTTCTCCAGCTGCTTCAGCCTTGACACTCAGGATTTTGTCAGAACTGGTCCGCCACGCATGAATTTTGTTAAGCTATAGCTATTAAATAGTACCGGTTTGACAAGTACCCATGACATGTATCAATGTTGGATGCTTCTTTATAAAAATCACTTCAGTGTTTAGGATACTGAACTGAGCCATTCAGTTGATCACTACAAAGAAGTGCAACAAAGGTTTCCAGACAAGTCACCTTGCCTTCCAGACACAGCAGGTGCAGCAGAGGCAGCGAGGGAGGAGGGCAGGCCATAGCTACCCTGGCGCCACCCACCCCCCACCTGCACCACATGCATCGCCTCATACCCCGCCACTGCCCACTCCCCCTGCACGCCCTGACTCGAACCAACTGCGCCCCCCACTGCCTTCTCGCCTCCACTGCCAGCATCTGCATCAGCAGGCTTTGTGTGTGGCGGCAGTGGCTGGAGGGCTGTTGCTTGTGTGCGACCAGGTGCGATGGCGGAGAGGGACGTCCACAAGCAGATGGACGAGAGGGCGTATGGCGGCGTGAAGGCGGGTGGGGGTG
Organism: Closterium sp. Naga37s-1; assembly: GCA_947471745.1. Classification (NCBI taxonomy): domain Eukaryota; kingdom Viridiplantae; phylum Streptophyta; class Zygnematophyceae; order Desmidiales; family Closteriaceae; genus Closterium; species Closterium sp. Naga37s-1. The sequence goes on along the minus strand of CANJKZ010000461.1, from coordinate 710,026 downwards.
GTGAGGTGAGGGTGAAGGAGGGGGGAGTGGCTGGTAGCAGCGGCTGCAGATTCCACTGCACAAATGGGTTCAGAGCGGTGCAGTTGGTGTACGGCTCTCCTGAGGGAGAAGGATGGGGACAGGAGGGCAGGAAGAGGGATGGGGTAGAGTGGAGATGAGAGGGGAAAGGGGAGACAAGATGAGCACTCAGAAATAGAGCACAGAATCAAGGCAGAGGGTAATCAAGTGGAGGCGAGGAGGCGGGCAGCGAGCAGCAGCGAGTGGCCCACAAGCGCTACTGAAGCATCCACCCTGCTTCATCCCCACCTCTCACCTTCCCCACTGCCCTGGGAGCGGCTCTATAACCCCCCCCTCCCGCCCCTTCCCACTGCTCAGCACCCTGTCCTCCTTGTGTTCTGCCACTAAGCAGTGGCAGCAGGCAATCATACATCATGGTGATAATCAAGCACAAGGAATTCACCCACTCAGCTCGCACCCACACCACCATCCTTCCAAAACCCATGCCCCCTCTCCCCTCCTTGGCCTGCCCGCCGCGCATGCTCCTCCCACACTATCTGAACCGCCTTGGGGTTGGCCCCCGCTGCTTCTACCTCTGCTGGCTCTATTCCCTGGTGTGCAAGTCATCTCACTGCCTCCCACTGCTGCTTGGTCACTGCATTGTGTAATGGAGTCCCTGGGGGAGGGCAGAGGGCGGAGGGCAGAGAGCGGGGGGCGGATGGTGGATGAGAGAAGGCGGAGGGATACAAAGAGGAGGAAAGCGGCTCTGGAAGCAGATGCAGAGCCAGAGCAATTCAAGCGGGGTGCAGAGGGCACCGCAGGGTAGAGCGCATGAAGGCAAGAGGGCTAAGAAGCTGGGTGGAGAAAGAAACGAGCGAAGCACTTTCTACCGTTCTTGCATTGAACCAATCATGGCACTCACAGCCGCAAGGCACTCACAGCCGCCAGGCACGCACAGCCGCCAGCAGGCACATGCAGTCCACGTGGCCGCCATACGCCGCCACGTGCAGTGGCGTGGTGGCGTTGCGCGTGCTGCACACCCCCGCTGGCATGCCCATGCGCAACAGCGCCTGCAGCTGCAGGCACATGCATGGGAGAACGGCGGGGAGGGAGAGAAGCGGGCAGCAGGGTGAGTGCGGTCCATGCCTGCGACATTATTGAAGGTGCATGTGAGTGCAGGCACGTGGACGGGGAGGGATGAGTGCACACGCGTGATGGACGGTGGGTTCAGAGAGTGTTGAGCGGGCTGCATGGCTGTGCTGCATGGGTGAGAGCTGGTGCATGGCTGTGCTGCATGGGTGAGAGCTGGTGCATGGCTGTGCTGCATGGGTGAGAGCTGGTGCATGGCTGTGCTGCATGGGTGAGAGCTGGTGCATGGCTGTGCTGCATGGGTGAGAGCTGATGCATGGCTGTGCTGCATGGGTGAGAGCTGGTGCATGGCTGTGCTGCATGGGTGAGAGCTGGTGCATGGCTGTGCTGCATGGGTGAGAGCTGGTGCATGGCTGTGCTGCATGGGTGAGAGCTGGTGCATGGCTGTGCTGCATGGGTGAGAGCTGGTGCATGGCTGTGCTGCATGGGTGAGAGCTGGTGCATGGCTGTGCTGCATGGGTGAGAGCTGGTGCATGGCTGTGCTGCATGGGTGAGAGCTGGTGCATGGCTGTGCTGCATGGGTGAGAGCTGGTGCATGGCTGTGCTGCATGGGTGAGAGCTGGTGCATGGCTGTGCTGCATGGGTGAGAGCTGGTGCATGGCTGTGCTGCATGGGTGAGAGCTGGTGCATGGCTGTGCTGCATGGGTGAGAGCTGGTGCATGGCTGTGCTGCATGGGTGCAGGCGGGGAGGCAGGTGAGACTGACCACGGGGGAGTCACCATTCCGAGCAGCCACATGCATGGCGGTCCAGCCCCACTTGTCCACCACGCCACTCAGCCCCTCTGCTGACTCCACCCCGCATGCCCGCACCACATGCCACAGCCCCTGCCCCTCCTCCTCCCCACTACCCTCACCACTAGTACATCCCCTCCCCCATGCACTCACCTCCCTGTCAAAAGGGACGACGTCTCTCTTCCCCCTCCTCGGGCAGCACCTGCTCTCCCCCTCCATTCCCCCTCCCCATCAACCCGCGCCTTATTCCGCCCACCCCTAATCTCCTTCCGCCCATCCCTGATCTCATTCCGCGCTTCCCTAATCTCATTCCGCCCTTCCATAATCTCATTCCATCATAACTACTCGCATTTCGCCCATCCGCAATCTCATTCCGCTCTTCATACTCTCATTCCGCCCTTCCTACTGTCATCCCTCCCTTCTTAATCTCGTTCCGCCCTTGTTCCTCTCATTCCGCCCTTCTTCCTCTCATACCGCCCTTTTTCCTCTCATTCCGCCTTTCTTCCTCTCATTCCGCCTTTCTTCCTCTCATTCCGCACTTCTTCCTCTTATTCCGCCCTTCTTCCTCATTCCGCCCTTCGTCCTCTCTTTCCGTCCTTTTTCCTCTCCATCCGCCGTTCTTCCTCGCATTCCGCCCCTCGTTCTCTCATCGCGCCCTTCATCCTCTCATTCCGCCCTTCTGCCTCTCAATCCGCCCTTCTTCATCTCACACCGCCCTTCCTACCTGTTTTCGACGTTCCAAATCGCATTACGCAAACCCTAAACTCATTCCGCACATCCCTACTCTCATTCCGCCCGTAGTAGTCGCAATCTGCCCTTCCTAATCTCAATCCGCGTTTCCCACTCTAAATCCGCCCATCCCGTCTCTCATTCCCGATCAAGGAAGATGCTCTCATACTAATCGTAAACGGGGGAAATAATGCTTAGCTGGCTTTCTATTTCGGTGTTACTACGGCTCAGCGACGGGAGTATGGTTGCTTGGCGTGGGCACTCATTTTCTGACTTCACACTTCTGTCAACCTCAAAACGTGATTGCGTCGCCAGGGTGGGTCGCATAGTTCTCAATCAGACGCAAACCTGTCCCCCAAGGCTCGTCTTACACCCAAACCTGCCCACCCAGGTTTGTTTTGGCCTTGATTGTTGGGGAGTTCGCTGTGTTCTTTTCACCCGCTCGTAAAAACTTTCGTCATTCGTTACCCAATCACGGACGGGAAAACCCAACCAGGTGTTAAACCTTTGGAAATTTGAGACCCGAGCTTTAAAGGACATTGGCAAAGCTTGGTGTGCTGCCGAAGTAACGAAGTTCGTTCGGAATCATTGGTTGGGGTGACAGCACTCAGTGAGGTCTGGCCCGAACCGCTACACTTAGACAGCCTGTTCCGAAGTATGGTACAGTTCAAGAACACGCACTCGGTTTCAAACATCATTGCCCAACTTCTATCCTCTTCAAAGCATCGAATGCATTTTCTTTCTGCTTGGAAAGGGTCAGTGCAGGCTCACAACCATTCTTGCCACCATTCACTGACGAAATGGAGGACTCCTCAGGTTAGTCGTCAGGCCTTTCGGATATAATCGGTGTGTGTGCAACCTAATGGTCTTTTGTCCAAGCAGATAAAGTATCCATAGAACTTGAGCGTGGAACAATGGCGCTAGTGCCATGGATGGGAAACCTTTCACCTCCGGAATTCGAGGAAGTAAATCCAGACGGGTTATCGGAGGGAAGGTACGATGTCGAAAACGATGTCTTTCAATTCAACTTGCCGATAACCGCTGCATTGTGCTTTTCAGCGAATGCAGAGGAGAAAGACATCGTGCATTTCTGAAGCCTCTTAAGGCTTCGGAGGTGTATTCCAGTGGACTTACCCTCCAAAGGTGCAGCAATATCTCGCTGACTCAACCTGCGATGAGCATGGACAACGAACGTAAACGCAAGCAACCGAGCGGCCAGGAAAACTGTCAGCCTCTTACTCTGATACGTCGTGACCGTTCAAGTGACCCTTCTTGCGGAAAAAACGAACGACATATTAAGCTCTCATCAAACGAAACTGACAGCGGAAAGAAGCGCCAAATTCGCACAAAGCGAAGCAGGTGAGTGCTTCACGAATTGAATCAGAATAATACCTCCTAAACAAAATGACTTATTCTGCAGATGGAGTGGTGAGCTTACATCGGCCTCTGCTGGTAAGTGTACGCATTACATGGCTGACATGTGGATAGCATTTTCATATCGCACTATGAGCTGTGTCTACATGCCAGGATCCAGTCGCAGAGAGCGGGACATGGAGAGGCTTGAAGTAAGCAAAAGCTTGACTTAGGTTGACATTTACTTGAAATTTTGTGTACAGTATCGAAATAACCACCTTAATGCAGAGCGCACGAGCTGAAAACCCCAAGAAGGCTGAACGAATATTGGCAAATCGACAATCAGCGGAACGATCTCGCTTACGAAGGCTCAATGCCATCTCAACGTTATCAGAAGAGGTGACACCCCAATGGTTGTCCTGCAGCTATCCTTTCAATTGCAGCAACCCATTCATGTCTGGCCTGCACTACAACAGGTCTCTCAGCTCAAATCTGAGAAGGCACAAATGCAGACTGAGATGACACAGCTCAAGGTAAGCATTGGGTTGGTGTGTCATGCCACCTGTCCTGTTGCTGAATGTGCTGGTCGCTTGTGCAGGAGTCGTTAATGGCTGTTAGTACGAAGACACATGAACTTGCAGAAGCTTTGAATGCCAAGACAGCACTGGTTGACGTAAGGAGCCCTATTATATCAATCAAGGTGCGCCCATTGAAGTTTATATTGGGTTATCTGCTTATGCTCTGGCATTCATGTAGGCCCTCAAGGAAGCGCTAACAAGCTCCGGACAAGTTGATATCTTCACTCGCTGTTGTGAAGGGGGCCATCAGGTTGCTGGGCACGTGTGAAAGTTCCAGCGAACTGGACACGTACTTATTCATCAGGAATGTTAGCTCCATTGATGGTCTCCAAGCTTTCGGAACTTCCAACCATATCCAAAGCGATCTACCGGTATCATAGCACAGCTGCAAGTCATATCTATTGTCATTCCAGTAGCATCTGCAAATGCCTCCTTGTGTTTTATGGGCGCTGAAGGTTGATGGAGAAACTTCAGTGTATGCATGCAGTCGTTGTGTTTAGGATTGTAAATTTCCATTGTGCTGCTTGGGGTAGCCTTTTGGCGAGGAGAAACTGCTTACCGGTACTATGGAATTAAGAACCACAGAATGAATCAGGCTCGAGGTGTGCTGCTACGTTTTCCATGTAATGCACCAATGTGCATGCAGAGCATATGGTCCCTCCCATCCCCCCACCCTCCAAACCCAGTAAACCGTTCAAAAACCGGTCCCTTGAAATCAAACGCTCTAATTGGTGCATCCATGTTAATATCCGGCCGCAAATCATGCGACAACAGTCTTGGCAGCTGCAAACCTTCTTTAGAACACTGATCCACAGCCGAAGACGCATTCCCTGTAACATTTACAAAGACAAAATCACCCTCCATCCTTCTGTACCGCTCTGTTACCCCACCATCACTGTCAAGTCGGCCCCTCGGGTTCACACGTGCATCCGAGGCATGCTGCTTCCCAAACTCAGGTTCAGTCCTGTTCTTTCGAACGAGGTAGTGGGCGGGTGCCTCCGGCTTTTCTGAGTGCAGGCCGCAGCGGCCAAAGTGATGCGCAGAAGCAGCCGACCAGCGGAGTGCGGAGGAGTGACGCCAATAGTGGAAGATGGATTCGGAGAGCGATACGTCCCAATTGTAGTCGTCAAAGTAACAGAAATACTGCTCACCAAACACGGGGGATTGGGGGAGGGGGAGGGGGAGGGGGAGGGGGAGGGGGATGGGGGGATGGGGGGAGGGGTAGGATGGATACAGGAAGGGTAACAAGGGTGTGGGGTTTGGGCTGACTGGTGCCAGAAGTGGAAGATGGAATTGGAAAGCGAAACGTCCCAGATGTAGTCGCCAAAGTAGCAAAAGTACTGCTGACGAACAAAGAAGAAAGGGGGAGGATGTGTTAAGGAAGGACAGAGAGGGCTGAGAGTGGTGCCAGAACTGAAAGGTGGATTCAAAATGGGAGATGAGATGAGCCAGTTTTAGTCGTAAAAAAACCCCGGGAGAGAGGAGAGGATAGAAACAGGAAGGGTGATGGGAGAGGGCTGCAGAGATTTGCAACAGAAGTTAAACATGGATTCGGAGAGGGAGGCATCTCAATTGTGGTTGCTAAAAGTACCAGGAACACTGCTCACAAATCCGTGGGGGAAGGGAGGGGGGGTGGGGAAGGACGGATAAAGGAAGGGTGATGGGAGAGGGCGTGCAGATAAAGAGAGTGCGTTGGGAGTGGACAGAGTAAACACACCTGCCCCTTCAACTCACCTTGCGGGACCTCTGAATCTAATCCTACAAGCTCCAGTTGAACATGTCACGTTCCCCATGTGAGAACCTTGGGGAAGGACAGAGAGAAATATCGCACTTGCCCTTCGACTCACCTTGTGGGATCTCTATATCTTCTCCCACACGCTCCGGTTGAACGCATACCCCACGTTCCCTATCCTCTCACGCACAAACGCCCTCAGTCCGCTCTCCTGTTAAACGCATAACCGACGTCCCCCATCCGCTCGCGCACAAACGCCCTCAGCCCAGATTTTAGAACTGTGTGTGATGTCGTCTCACCTTGTGGGACTTCTGAATCTGCTCCCACACAGTCCGGTTGAACGCATACCCCACGTTCCCCATCCTCTCTCGCACAAACGCCCTCAGCCCGCTTTCCAAAGAATAAAGAGAGAGGAGAGTACAGAAACACTCATTGGTTTTGTCTCACCTTGTGGGACTTCTGAATCTGCTCCCACACGGTCCGGTTAAACGCATACCCCACGTTCCCCATCCTCTCGCGCACAAACGCCCTCAGCCCATTCTCCCCTCGGGATTTCACGTTCGAAGGCGCGAGCGTGACTGCCACACACTCGGGGCACCGCGCGTTCTTCACGCGTATGAGCGCGTGCAAGTGAGCGAGCGCGTTGGGGAAGAGTAAATGGTCCTCCTCTATGAAGAGCATGTGGCCGGTAAATGAGGTGGTTTCTGGAAGGCCGTCCCACACTGTGTTCTGCAGCCACCACCAGTGGTGCTGGGGTTGGGGGGAGGGAAAGAAGGGCAAAGGAGAGGGGTCATTGCCTGTACTTAACGTCTATGAGCGCTGTCAGATGAGCGAGCGCGTTGGGAAAGAGCAGATGATCCTCTTCGATGAAGAGCCTGTGGCCGGTGAATGGCTTGGTTTCTGATAAGCCGTCCCACACTGCGTTCGGCAGCCACCACCAGTGGTGCTGTGGGCACAGGGAAGAGAAACGTGGTGGAGGATGGTGGTAGAAGAAGAGTCTACATGAGCGAGCGCGCTGGGGAAGAGCAGATGGTCCTCTTCGATGAAGAGCATGTGGCCGCTGAAAGCCTTGGTCTCTGGAAGGCCGTCCCACACTGCGTTCTGCAGTCACCACTGCATGGATTGGATACTGCTTTTGAGGCTCCTCAATAACAGGATTTTACCGCATGTGTTGTGTGATGCTGGCTATGGTATGGCCTCCTGAGGAAGCCAAGCATCCCCGAAGAGTCAAAATGCGTGCGTCCCCATGATGCGCTCGGGAACATTCCCAACGAGTCAACATGCATGCGGGAACATTCCCAACGAGTCAACATGCATGCGGGAACATTCCCAACGAGTCAACATGCATGCGGGAACATTCCCAACGAGTCAACATGCATGCGGGAACATTCCCAACGAGTCAACATGCATGCGGGAACATTCCCAACGAGTCAACATGCATGCGGGAACATTCCCAACGAGTCAACATGCATGCGGGAACATTCCCAACGAGTCAACATGCATGCGGGAACATTCCCAACGAGTCAACATGCATGCGGGAACATTCCCAACGAGTCAACATGCATGCGGGAACATTCCCAACGAGTCAACATGCATGCGGGAACATTCCCAACGAGTCAACATGCATGCGGGAACATTCCCAACGAGTCAACATGCATGCGGGAACATTCCCAACGAGTCAACATGCATGCGGGAACATTCCCAACGAGTCAACATGCATGCGGGAACATTCCCAACGAGTCAACATGCATGCGGGAACATTCCCAACGAGTCAACATGCATGCGGGAACATTCCCAACGAGTCAACATGCATGCGGGAACATTCCCAACGAGTCAACATGCATGCGGGAACATTCCCAACGAGTCAACATGCATGCGGGAACATTCCCAACGAGTCAACATGCATGCGGGAACATTCCCAACGAGTCAACATGCATGCGGGAACATTCCCAACGAGTCAACATGCATGCGGGAACATTCCCAACGAGTCAACATGCATGCGGGAACATTCCCAACGAGTCAACATGCATGCGGGAACATTCCCAACGAGTCAACATGCATGCGGGAACATTCCCAACGAGTCAACATGCATGCGGGAACATTCCCAACGAGTCAACATGCATGCGGGAACATTCCCAACGAGTCAACATGCATGCGGGAACATTCCCAACGAGTCAACATGCATGCGGGAACATTCCCAACGAGTCAACATGCATGCGGGAACATTCCCAACGAGTCAACATGCATGCGGGAACATTCCCAACGAGTCAACATGCATGCGGGAACATTCCCAACGAGTCAACATGCATGCGGGAACATTCCCAACGAGTCAACATGCATGCGGGAACATTCCCAACGAGTCAACATGCATGCGGGAACATTCCCAACGAGTCAACATGCATGCGGGAACATTCCCAACGAGTCAACATGCATGCGGGAACATTCCCAACGAGTCAACATGCATGCGGGAACATTCCCAACGAGTCAACATGCATGCGGGAACATTCCCAACGAGTCAACATGCATGCGGGAACATTCCCAACGAGTCAACATGCATGCGGGAACATTCCCAACGAGTCAACATGCATGCGGGAACATTCCCAACGAGTCAACATGCATGCGGGAACATTCCCAACGAGTCAACATGCATGCGGGAACATTCCCAACGAGTCAACATGCATGCGGGAACATTCCCAACGAGTCAACATGCATGCGGGAACATTCCCAACGAGGTCAACATGCATGCGGGAACATTCCCAACGAGTCAACATGCATGCGGGAACATTCCCAACGAGTCAACATGCATGCGGGAACATTCCCAACGAGTCAACATGCATGCGGGAACATTCCCAACGAGTCAACATGCATGCGGGAACATTCCCAACGAGTCAACATGCATGCGGGAACATTCCCAACGAGTCAACATGCATGCGGGAACATTCCCAACGAGTCAACATGCATGCGGGAACATTCCCAACGAGTCAACATGCATGCGGGAACATTCCCAACGAGTCAACATGCATGCGGGAACATTCCCAACGAGTCAACATGCATGCGGGAACATTCCCAACGAGTCAACATGCATGCGGGAACATTCCCAACGAGTCAACATGCATGCGGGAACATTCCCAACGAGTCAACATGCATGCGGGAACATTCCCAACGAGTCAACATGCATGCGGGAACATTCCCAACGAGTCAACATGCATGCGGGAACATTCCCAACGAGTCAACATGCATGCGGGAACATTCCCAACGAGTCAACATGCATGCGGGAACATTCCCAACGAGTCAACATGCATGCGGGAACATTCCCAACGAGTCAACATGCATGCGGGAACATTCCCAACGAGTCAACATGCATGCGGGAACATTCCCAACGAGTCAACATGCATGCGGGAACATTCCCAACGAGTCAACATGCATGCGGGAACATTCCCAACGAGTCAACATGCATGCGGGAACATTCCCAACGAGTCAACATGCATGCGGGAACATTCCCAACGAGTCAACATGCATGCGGGAACATTCCCAACGAGTCAACATGCATGCGGGAACATTCCCAACGAGTCAACATGCATGCGGGAACATTCCCAACGAGTCAACATGCATGCGGGAACATTCCCAACGAGTCAACATGCATGCGGGAACATTCCCAACGAGTCAACATGCATGCGGGAACATTCCCAACGAGTCAACATGCATGCGGGAACATTCCCAACGAGTCAACATGCATGCGGGAACATTCCCAACGAGTCAACATGCATGCGGGAACATTCCCAACGAGTCAACATGCATGCGGGAACATTCCCAACGAGTCAACATGCATGCGGGAACATTCCCAACGAGTCAACATGCATGCGGGAACATTCCCAACGAGTCAACATGCATGCGGGAACATTCCCAACGAGTCAACATGCATGCGGGAACATTCCCAACGAGTCAACATGCATGCGGGAACATTCCCAACGAGTCAACATGCATGCGGGAACATTCCCAACGAGTCAACATGCATGCGGGAACATTCCCAACGAGTCAACATGCATGCGGGAACATTCCCAACGAGTCAACATGCATGCGGGAACATTCCCAACGAGTCAACATGCATGCGGGAACATTCCCAACGAGTCAACATGCATGCGGGAACATTCCCAACGAGTCAACATGCATGCGGGAACATTCCCAACGAGTCAACATGCATGCGGGAACATTCCCAACGAGTCAACATGCATGCGGGAACATTCCCAACGAGTCAACATGCATGCGGGAACATTCCCAACGAGTCAACATGCATGCGGGAACATTCCCAACGAGTCAACATGCATGCGGGAACATTCCCAACGAGTCAACATGCATGCGGGAACATTCCCAACGAGTCAACATGCATGCGGGAACATTCCCAACGAGTCAACATGCATGCGGGAACATTCCCAACGAGTCAACATGCATGCGGGAACATTCCCAACGAGTCAACATGCATGCGGGAACATTCCCAACGAGTCAACATGCATGCGGGAACATTCCCAACGAGTCAACATGCATGCGGGAACATTCCCAACGAGTCAACATGCATGCGGGAACATTCCCAACGAGTCAACATGCATGCGGGAACATTCCCAACGAGTCAACATGCATGCGGGAACATTCCCAACGAGTCAACATGCATGCGGGAACATTCCCAACGAGTCAACATGCATGCGGGAACATTCCCAACGAGTCAACATGCATGCGGGAACATTCCCAACGAGTCAACATGCATGCGGGAACATTCCCAACGAGTCAACATGCATGCGGGAACATTCCCAACGAGTCAACATGCATGCGGGAACATTCCCAACGAGTCAACATGCATGCGGGAACATTCCCAACGAGTCAACATGCATGCGGGAACATTCCCAACGAGTCAACATGCATGCGGGAACATTCCCAACGAGTCAACATGCATGCGGGAACATTCCCAACGAGTCAACATGCATGCGGGAACATTCCCAACGAGTCAACATGCATGCGGGAACATTCCCAACGAGTCAACATGCATGCGGGAACATTCCCAACGAGTCAACATGCATGCGGGAACATTCCCAACGAGTCAACATGCATGCGGGAACATTCCCAACGAGTCAACATGCATGCGGGAACATTCCCAACGAGTCAACATGCATGCGGGAACATTCCCAACGAGTCAACATGCATGCGGGAACATTCCCAACGAGTCAACATGCATGCGGGAACATTCCCAACGAGTCAACATGCATGCGGGAACATTCCCAACGAGTCAACATGCATGCGGGAACATTCCCAACGAGTCAACATGCATGCGGGAACATTCCCAACGAGTCAACATGCATGCGGGAACATTCCCAACGAGTCAACATGCATGCGGGAACATTCCCAACGAGTCAACATGCATGCGGGAACATTCCCAACGAGTCAACATGCATGCGGGAACATTCCCAACGAGTCAACATGCATGCGGGAACATTCCCAACGAGTCAACATGCATGCGGGAACATTCCCAACGAGTCAACATGCATGCGGGAACATTCCCAACGAGTCAACATGCATGCGGGAACATTCCCAACGAGTCAACATGCATGCGGGAACATTCCCAACGAGTCAACATGCATGCGGGAACATTCCCAACGAGTCAACATGCATGCGGGAACATTCCCAACGAGTCAACATGCATGCGGGAACATTCCCAACGAGTCAACATGCATGCGGGAACATTCCCAACGAGTCAACATGCATGCGGGAACATTCCCAACGAGTCAACATGCATGCGGGAACATTCCAACGAGTCAACATGCATGCGGGAACATTCCCAACGAGTCAACATGCATGCGGGAACATTCCCAACGAGTCAACATGCATGCGGGAACATTCCCAACGAGTCAACATGCATGCGGGAACATTCCCAACGAGTCAACATGCATGCGGGAACATTCCCAACGAGTCAACATGCATGCGGGAACATTCCCAACGAGTCAACATGCATGCGGGAACATTCCCAACGAGTCAACATGCATGCGGGAACATTCCCAACGAGTCAACATGCATGCGGGAACATTCCCAACGAGTCAACATGCATGCGGGAACATTCCCAACGAGTCAACATGCATGCGGGAACATTCCCAACGAGTCAACATGCATGCGGGAACATTCCCAACGAGTCAACATGCATGCGGGAACATTCCCAACGAGTCAACATGCATGCGGGAACATTCCCAACGAGTCAACATGCATGCGGGAACATTCCCAACGAGTCAACATGCATGCGGGAACATTCCCAACGAGTCAACATGCATGCGGGAACATTCCCAACGAGTCAACATGCATGCGGGAACATTCCCAACGAGTCAACATGCATGCGGGAACATTCCCAACGAGTCAACATGCATGCGGGAACATTCCCAACGAGTCAACATGCATGCGGGAACATTCCCAACGAGTCAACATGCATGCGGGAACATTCCCAACGAGTCAACATGCATGCGGGAACATTCCCAACGAGTCAACATGCATGCGGGAACATTCCCAACGAGTCAACATGCATGCGGGAACATTCCCAACGAGTCAACATGCATGCGGGAACATTCCCAACGAGTCAACATGCATGCGGGAACATTCCCAACGAGTCAACATGCATGCGGGAACATTCCCAACGAGTCAACATGCATGCGGGAACATTCCCAACGAGTCAACATGCATGCGGGAACATTCCCAACGAGTCAACATGCATGCGGGAACATTCCCAACGAGTCAACATGCATGCGGGAACATTCCCAACGAGTCAACATGCATGCGGGAACATTCCCAACGAGTCAACATGCATGCGGGAACATTCCCAACGAGTCAACATGCATGCGGGAACATTCCCAACGAGTCAACATGCATGCGGGAACATTCCCAACGAGTCAACATGCATGCGGGAACATTCCCAACGAGTCAACATGCATGCGGGAACATTCCCAACGAGTCAACATGCATGCGGGAACATTCCCAACGAGTCAACATGCATGCGGGAACATTCCCAACGAGTCAACATGCATGCGGGAACATTCCCAACGAGTCAACATGCATGCGGGAACATTCCCAACGAGTCAACATGCATGCGGGAACATTCCCAACGAGTCAACATGCATGCGGGAACATTCCCAACGAGTCAACATGCATGCGGGAACATTCCCAACGAGTCAACATGCATGCGGGAACATTCCCAACGAGTCAACATGCATGCGGGAACATTCCCAACGAGTCAACATGCATGCGGGAACATTCCCAACGAGTCAACATGCATGCGGGAACATTCCCAACGAGTCAACATGCATGCGGGAACATTCCCAACGAGTCAACATGCATGCGGGAACATTCCCAACGAGTCAACATGCATGCGGGAACATTCCCAACGAGTCAACATGCATGCGGGAACATTCCCAACGAGTCAACATGCATGCGGGAACATTCCCAACGAGTCAACATGCATGCGGGAACATTCCCAACGAGTCAACATGCATGCGGGAACATTCCCAACGAGTCAACATGCATGCGGGAACATTCCCAACGAGTCAACATGCATGCGGGAACATTCCCAACGAGTCAACATGCATGCGGGAACATTCCCAACGAGTCAACATGCATGCGGGAACATTCCCAACGAGTCAACATGCATGCGGGAACATTCCCAACGAGTCAACATGCATGCGGGAACATTCCCAACGAGTCAACATGCATGCGGGAACATTCCCAACGAGTCAACATGCATGCGGGAACATTCCCAACGAGTCAACATGCATGCGGGAACATTCCCAACGAGTCAACATGCATGCGGGAACATTCCCAACGAGTCAACATGCATGCGGGAACATTCCCAACGAGTCAACATGCATGCGGGAACATTCCCAACGAGTCAACATGCATGCGGGAACATTCCCAACGAGTCAACATGCATGCGGGAACATTCCCAACGAGTCAACATGCATGCGGGAACATTCCCAACGAGTCAACATGCATGCGGGAACATTCCCAACGAGTCAACATGCATGCGGGAACATTCCCAACGAGTCAACATGCATGCGGGAACATTCCCAACGAGTCAACATGCATGCGGGAACATTCCCAACGAGTCAACATGCATGCGGGAACATTCCCAACGAGTCAACATGCATGCGGGAAACATTCCCAACGAGTCAACATGCATGCGGGAACATTCCCAACGAGTCAACATGCATGCGGGAACATTCCCAACGAGTCAACATGCATGCGGGAACATTCCCAACGAGTCAACATGCATGCGGGAACATTCCCAACGAGTCAACATGCATGCGGGAACATTCCCAACGAGTCAACATGCATGCGGGAACATTCCCAACGAGTCAACATGCATGCGGGAACATTCCCAACGAGTCAACATGCATGCGGGAACATTCCCAACGAGTCAACATGCATGCGGGAACATTCCCAACGAGTCAACATGCATGCGGGAACATTCCCAACGAGTCAACATGCATGCGGGAACATTCCCAACGAGTCAACATGCATGCGGGAACATTCCCAACGAGTCAACATGCATGCGGGAACATTCCCAACGAGTCAACATGCATGCGGGAACATTCCCAACGAGTCAACATGCATGCGGGAACATTCCCAACGAGTCAACATGCATGCGGGAACATTCCCAACGAGTCAACATGCATGCGGGAACATTCCCAACGAGTCAACATGCATGCGGGAACATTCCCAACGAGTCAACATGCATGCGGGAACATTCCCAACGAGTCAACATGCATGCGGGAACATTCCCAACGAGTCAACATGCATGCGGGAACATTCCCAACGAGTCAACATGCATGCGGGAACATTCCCAACGAGTCAACATGCATGCGGGAACATTCCCAACGAGTCAACATGCATGCGGGAACATTCCCAACGAGTCAACATGCATGCGGGAACATTCCCAACGAGTCAACATGCATGCGGGAACATTCCCAACGAGTCAACATGCATGCGGGAACATTCCCAACGAGGTCAACATGCATGCGGGAACATTCCCAACGAGTCAACATGCATGCGGGAACATTCCCAACGAGTCAACATGCATGCGGGAACATTCCCAACGAGTCAACATGCATGCGGGAACATTCCCAACGAGTCAACATGCATGCGGGAACATTCCCAACGAGTCAACATGCATGCGGGAACATTCCCAACGAGTCAACATGCATGCGGGAACATTCCCAACGAGTCAACATGCATGCGGGAACATTCCCAACGAGTCAACATGCATGCGGGAACATTCCCAACGAGTCAACATGCATGCGGGAACATTCCCAACGAGTCAACATGCATGCGGGAACATTCCCAACGAGTCAACATGCATGCGGGAACATTCCCAACGAGTCAACATGCATGCGGGAACATTCCCAACGAGTCAACATGCATGCGGGAACATTCCCAACGAGTCAACATGCATGCGGGAACATTCCCAACGAGTCAACATGCATGCGGGAACATTCCCAACGAGTCAACATGCATGCGGGAACATTCCCAACGAGTCAACATGCATGCGGGAACATTCCCAACGAGTCAACATGCATGCGGGAACATTCCCAACGAGTCAACATGCATGCGGGAACATTCCCAACGAGTCAACATGCATGCGGGAACATTCCCAACGAGTCAACATGCATGCGGGAACATTCCCAACGAGTCAACATGCATGCGGGAACATTCCCAACGAGTCAACATGCATGCGGGAACATTCCCAACGAGTCAACATGCATGCGGGAACATTCCCAACGAGTCAACATGCATGCGGGAACATTCCCAACGAGTCAACATGCATGCGGGAACATTCCCAACGAGTCAACATGCATGCGGGAACATTCCCAACGAGTCAACATGCATGCGGGAACATTCCCAACGAGTCAACATGCATGCGGGAACATTCCCAACGAGTCAACATGCATGCGGGAACATTCCCAACGAGTCAACATGCATGCGGGAACATTCCCAACGAGTCAACATGCATGCGGGAACATTCCCAACGAGTCAACATGCATGCGGGAACATTCCCAACGAGTCAACATGCATGCGGGAACATTCCCAACGAGTCAACATGCATGCGGGAACATTCCCAACGAGTCAACATGCATGCGGGAACATTCCCAACGAGTCAACATGCATGCGGGAACATTCCCAACGAGTCAACATGCATGCGGGAACATTCCCAACGAGTCAACATGCATGCGGGAACATTCCCAACGAGTCAACATGCATGCGGGAACATTCCCAACGAGTCAACATGCATGCGGGAACATTCCCAACGAGTCAACATGCATGCGGGAACATTCCCAACGAGTCAACATGCATGCGGGAACATTCCCAACGAGTCAACATGCATGCGGGAACATTCCCAACGAGTCAACATGCATGCGGGAACATTCCCAACGAGTCAACATGCATGCGGGAACATTCCCAACGAGTCAACATGCATGCGGGAACATTCCCAACGAGTCAACATGCATGCGGGAACATTCCCAACGAGTCAACATGCATGCGGGAACATTCCCAACGAGTCAACATGCATGCGGGAACATTCCCAACGAGTCAACATGCATGCGGGAACATTCCCAACGAGTCAACATGCATGCGGGAACATTCCCAACGAGTCAACATGCATGCGGGAACATTCCCAACGAGTCAACATGCATGCGGGAACATTCCCAACGAGTCAACATGCATGCGGGAACATTCCCAACGAGTCAACATGCATGCGGGAACATTCCCAACGAGTCAACATGCATGCGGGAACATTCCCAACGAGTCAACATGCATGCGGGAACATTCCCAACGAGTCAACATGCATGCGGGAACATTCCCAACGAGTCAACATGCATGCGGGAACATTCCCAACGAGTCAACATGCATGCGGGAACATTCCCAACGAGTCAACATGCATGCGGGAACATTCCCAACGAGTCAACATGCATGCGGGAACATTCCCAACGAGTCAACATGCATGCGGGAACATTCCCAACGAGTCAACATGCATGCGGGAACATTCCCAACGAGTCAACATGCATGCGGGAACATTCCCAACGAGTCAACATGCATGCGGGAACATTCCCAACGAGTCAACATGCATGCGGGAACATTCCCAACGAGTCAACATGCATGCGGGAACATTCCCAACGAGTCAACATGCATGCGGGAACATTCCCAACGAGTCAACATGCATGCGGGAACATTCCCAACGAGTCAACATGCATGCGGGAACATTCCCAACGAGTCAACATGCATGCGGGAACATTCCCAACGAGTCAACATGCATGCGGGAACATTCCCAACGAGTCAACATGCATGCGGGAACATTCCCAACGAGTCAACATGCATGCGGGAACATTCCCAACGAGTCAACATGCATGCGGGAACATTCCCAACGAGTCAACATGCATGCGGGAACATTCCCAACGAGTCAACATGCATGCGGGAACATTCCCAACGAGTCAACATGCATGCGGGAACATTCCCAACGAGTCAACATGCATGCGGGAACATTCCCAACGAGTCAACATGCATGCGGGAACATTCCCAACGAGTCAACATGCATGCGGGAACATTCCCAACGAGTCAACATGCATGCGGGAACATTCCCAACGAGTCAACATGCATGCGGGAACATTCCCAACGAGTCAACATGCATGCGGGAACATTCCCAACGAGTCAACATGCATGCGGGAACATTCCCAACGAGTCAACATGCATGCGGGAACATTCCCAACGAGTCAACATGCATGCGGGAACATTCCCAACGAGTCAACATGCATGCGGGAACATTCCCAACGAGTCAACATGCATGCGGGAACATTCCCAACGAGTCAACATGCATGCGGGAACATTCCCAACGAGTCAACATGCATGCGGGAACATTCCCAACGAGTCAACATGCATGCGGGAACATTCCCAACGAGTCAACATGCATGCGGGAACATTCCCAACGAGTCAACATGCATGCGGGAACATTCCCAACGAGTCAACATGCATGCGGGAACATTCCCAACGAGTCAACATGCATGCGGGAACATTCCCAACGAGTCAACATGCATGCGGGAACATTCCCAACGAGTCAACATGCATGCGGGAACATTCCCAACGAGTCAACATGCATGCGGGAACATTCCCAACGAGTCAACATGCATGCGGGAACATTCCCAACGAGTCAACATGCATGCGGGAACATTCCCAACGAGTCAACATGCATGCGGGAACATTCCCAACGAGTCAACATGCATGCGGGAACATTCCCAACGAGTCAACATGCATGCGGGAACATTCCCAACGAGTCAACATGCATGCGGGAACATTCCCAACGAGTCAACATGCATGCGGGAACATTCCCAACGAGTCAACATGCATGCGGGAACATTCCCAACGAGTCAACATGCATGCGGGAACATTCCCAACGAGTCAACATGCATGCGGGAACATTCCCAACGAGTCAACATGCATGCGGGAACATTCCCAACGAGTCAACATGCATGCGGGAACATTCCCAACGAGTCAACATGCATGCGGGAACATTCCCAACGAGTCAACATGCATGCGGGAACATTCCCAACGAGTCAACATGCATGCGGGAACATTCCCAACGAGTCAACATGCATGCGGGAACATTCCCAACGAGTCAACATGCATGCGGGAACATTCCCAACGAGTCAACATGCATGCGGGAACATTCCCAACGAGTCAACATGCATGCGGGAACATTCCCAACGAGTCAACATGCATGCGGGAACATTCCCAACGAGTCAACATGCATGCGGGAACATTCCCAACGAGTCAACATGCATGCGGGAACATTCCCAACGAGTCAACATGCATGCGGGAACATTCCAACATGCATGCGGAACATCAACGAGTCAACATGCATGCGGGAACATTCCCAACGAGTCAACATGCATGCGGGAACATTCCCAACGAGTCAACATGCATGCGGGAACATTCCCAACGAGTCAACATGCATGCGGGAACATTCCCAACGAGTCAACATGCATGCGGGAACATTCCCAACGAGTCAACATGCATGCGGGAACATTCCCAACGAGTCAACATGCATGCGGGAACATTCCCAACGAGTCAACATGCATGCGGGAACATTCCCAACGAGTCAACATGCATGCGGGAACATTCCCAACGAGTCAACATGCATGCGGGAACATTCCCAACGAGTCAACATGCATGCGGGAACATTCCCAACGAGTCAACATGCATGCGGGAACATTCCCAACGAGTCAACATGCATGCGGGAACATTCCCAACGAGTCAACATGCATGCGGGAACATTCCCAACGAGTCAACATGCATGCGGGAACATTCCCAACGAGTCAACATGCATGCGGGAACATTCCCAACGAGTCATTCCCTTTGGGAATGCTTGGAACATGCGTGCGTCCCCATGATATACAGCCCATTCTCGTCCTCATCCCCACATACCCTGTGCTCTGCTCTCCCATGCACTGATACCAGCACCATCCCACGCATTCGCCAAACCCTGGCCTGGCCTTACCTAAAGGCCAGCCCACAAAATGAACCTTAAACGCCAAGAAGTGTGGGTCCCTGTACTGCCCATTCTGATCCACGTTTTCCAAACCTCGGTTCATCCAGCTCCTTAAACAAGAAATTACACCCTGTCCTCACTATAAGACGCGTGCTACCAGGTAGCATGAGCAGCCCGTACCTTTAATGCCACGACGTGACGATCCCTGTACCGCCCCATCTCCAAAATCTGCTCCCTTCACTTTCCGCCCCTTCTGATAGTATTCACGGTGCCTAGTCATACCTTCAGAGCCACAAAGTGTGGGTCCCTGTATCGCCCATTCTGGTCCACCTCTCCGAAACACGCTCCCATCACTTTTGCAAGCACTACCTATTCCCTGACCTTACTGAATGACCAGCACACAAATTGTACCTTTAAAGCCACGAAGTGAGGATCCCTGTACCGCCCATTCTGGTCCACGTCTCCAAAACACGCGCCTTCCTCTTTCCTGCCCTTCTGATTGTATCACGGGCCTGGTCATACCTTTAAAGCCACGAAGTGTGGGTCCCTGTACCGCCCATTCTGGTCCACGTCTCCAAAACACGCTCCCTCCTCCTTTTGCCCCTCCTCCTGCCCTTTTTCCTGCTCCTCCTTCTGTCCCATTCCCTGCCCCCTTTCCTGCCCCTTCTCCTGCCCGTTTTTTTGCACCTTTCTCTGCCCCTCCTCCTCTTGCTGCCCATCCCTGCGACCTTTAAAGCTGCTGCTAGGAGGGCAGTCTAAGGGGGAGCGGTTGGGGAAGGAGCCGTTTTGGAGGTGCAGGGAGAGGGGGAAGTAGATCTGCTTGACCGGGCAGAAGGTGATTGAGCGGATGAGGGCGTCAACTGCAGGGAAGAACCCATCGTGGCTGTTGAATGAGGAGGGGAAAGTGGGCGCAGAAGGGGAGGAGAGCGAGGGAAGGAGCCGTTTTGAAGGTGCGGGGACAAGGGGAAGTAGATCTGCTTGACACGACAAGAGGTTATTGAGCGGACGAAGGCGTCGACTGCAGGGAAGTACCCGTCGTGGCTGTTAGATGCGGGGGGTTAGGTGGGGCACATAGAAAGGGGGCAAGGGGTGAGGGCGAGAGCAGGGTCAGTTGCGGAGGTGCAGCGAGAGGGCGATTGAGCGGGCAGAGGGTTATTGAGCGGACGAGGGCGTCGACTGCAGGGAAGTACCCATTGTGACTGTTAGATGGGGGGGTTAGGTGGGGCACATAGAACGGGGCGAGGGGTGAGGGCGAGAGCAGGGTCAGTTGCGGACATGCAGCGAGAGGGCGATTGAGCGGGCAGAGGGCGATTGAGCGGGCAGAGGGCGATTGAGCGGGCAGAGGGCGATTGAGCGGGCAGAGGGCGATTGAGCGGGCAGAGGGCGATTGAGCGGGCAGAGGGCGATTGAGCGGGCAGAGGGCGATTGAGCGGGCAGAGGGCGATTGAGCGGGCAGAGGGCGATTGAGCGGGCAGAGGGCGATTGAGCGGGCAGAGGGCGATTGAGCGGGCAGAGGGCGATTGAGCGGGCAGAGGGCGATTGAGCGGGCAGAGGGCGATTGAGCGGGCAGAGGGCGATTGAGCGGGCAGAGGGCGATTGAGCGGGCAGAGGGCGATTGAGCGGGCAGAGGGCGATTGAGCGGGCAGAGGGCGATTGAGCGGGCAGAGGGCGATTGAGCGGGCAGAGGGTGATTGAGCGGGCAGAGGGCGATTGAGCGGGCAGAGGGCGATTGAGCGGGCAGAGGGCGATTGAGCGGGCAGAGGGCGATTGAGCGGGCAGAGGGCGATTGAGCGGGCAGAGGGCGATTGAGCGGGCAGAGGGCGATTGAGCGGGCAGAGGGCGATTGAGCGGGCAGAGGGCGATTGAGCGGGCAGAGGGCGATTGAGCGGGCAGAGGGCGATTGAGCGGGCAGAGGGCGATTGAGCGGGCAGAGGGCGATTGAGCGGGCAGAGGGTGATTGAGCGGGCAGAGGGCGATTGAGCGGGCAGAGGGCGATTGAGCGGGCAGAGGGCGATTGAGCGGGCAGAGGGCGATTGAGCGGGCAGAGGGCGATTGAGCGGGCAGAGGGCGATTGAGCGGGCAGAGGGCGATTGAGCGGGCAGAGGGTGATTGAGCGGGCAGAGGGCGATTGAGCGGGCAGAGGGCGATTGAGCGGGCAGAGGGTGATTGAGCGGGCAGAGGGCGATTGAGCGGGCAGAGGGCGATTGAGCGGGCAGAGGGTGATTGAGCGGGCAGAGGGCGATTGAGCGGGCAGAGGGCGATTGAGCGGGCAGAGGGCGATTGAGCGGGCAGAGGGCGATTGAGCGGGCAGAGGGTGATTGAGCGGGCAGAGGGCGATTGAGCGGGCAGAGGGCGATTGAGCGGGCAGAGGGCGATTGAGCGGGCAGAGGGCGATTGAGCGGGCAGAGGGCGATTGAGCGGGCAGAGGGTGATTGAGCGGGCAGAGGGCGATTGAGCGGGCAGAGGGCGATTGAGCGGGCAGAGGGTGATTGAGCGGGCAGAGGGCGATTGAGCGGGCAGAGGGCGATTGAGCGGGCAGAGGGCGATTGAGCGGGCAGAGGGCGATTGAGCGGGCAGAGGGCGATTGAGCGGGCAGAGGGTGATTGAGCGCACGAGGGCGTCGACTGCAGGGAAGTACCTGTCGTGGCTGTTAGATGCAGGGAGGAAATGGGGGCAATGGGGACAATGGGGACAATGGGGGCACAGAAGGTGACAATGAGGGAACCCACGAGCGAATCAACTGCAGGGAAGTACCCGT
Source organism: Closterium sp. Naga37s-1 (assembly GCA_947471745.1). Lineage (NCBI taxonomy): Eukaryota > Viridiplantae > Streptophyta > Zygnematophyceae > Desmidiales > Closteriaceae > Closterium > Closterium sp. Naga37s-1. The sequence continues at coordinate 687,440 of CANJKZ010000461.1, read as the reverse complement.
CGTGGCTGTTAGATGCAGGGAGGGATGGGCAGTGGGCACGATATGGTGGAAGAAAGGGCTGTTGGCGGGGGGAAATGGGGAAGTAGATCTGCTTGACAGGGCAGAAGGTGATTGAACGGACAAGTGAGGGAATGAGAGGGAAGGAATGAGTCAACTGCTGGTAAGAACCCATCGTGGCTGTTAGGTGGGGGGAGGGAATGCGGGCAGATTAAGGAGTGGAGTGAGGATAGGGGAGGAGGAATGCCACGAGGGCCTGTTATTACTAGCACCCCTATCTGCTCTCCCACTACAAGCACCCCTACCTGCTCTCCCACACACCCACCATATGCGCTCACTCACTCACACTCAGCGCACCTGACAATGAGGAGCCTTGCGCGCGAGAGAGAGTAGCGCACCCAGAGCCACCTTCAGATACTCCACGCGCCTGTGAACCCCTGTGCACAAACAGCACCACTAGCACCACTAGCACCACTAGCACCACTAGCACCACTGTCACCACTGTCACCACTAGCACCACTGTCACCACTATAACCACTAGCACCACTGTCACCACTAGCACCACTGTCACCACTATCACCACTAGCACCACTGTCACCACTATCACCACTAGCACCACTGTCACCACTAGCACCACTGTCACCACTAGCACCACTGTCACCACTAGCACCACTGTCACCACTAGCACCACTGTCACCACTAGCACCACTGTCACCACTAGCACCACTGTCACCACTGCCTGCTTCCCTGAGGCACTTGGTTACCAGCAGGCACGCACCTGACAATGAGGAGGGTTTCGTTGATGCCTTGAACTCGAGAGAGAGCATCCAGAGGCACCTCCAGATACTCCACGTGCCTGTGTGCACAAACAGCACCACTATCGCTGCCTGCTCCCCAAGCACCACACCTTGAACCCACTCATAGCGCACTTGACAATGAGGAGGGTTTCGTTGATGCCTTGGACTTTAGAGAGAACATCTAAAGCCACTTTCAGGTACTCCGCCCTCCTGTGCACCCCTAGCAGCACCCCCTGCACCCACACACACTCATAGCGCACCTGACAATGAGCAGGGTTTCGTTGATGCCTTGAACTTTAGACAGAGCATCTAAGGCCACTTTCAGGTACTCTTCCCTCCTGTGCACATACAGCACCACTATCACCCGCTCCTCCTGCCCCTCCCCTCCTTCTCCTCCTCGCCCTCCCCCCCTTCTCTCCACTTCCGCAACTCCCCCTTGCGCTCCTCCCCCTCCCCCCTCTGATTCTCCCCTTCCCCCCTGCTTTCCGCTCCCCCTCCCCTGCACTCCACCCAATCCCACCCCACCCCTTCCCACCCCTGCCTCGGGAAACTTATCCGCATTCCAAACCGGAAGCTCGTTCCTGGCCAGCAGGTCTGGCCGAGCCACGGCGGGAGGCCACGGATTGCCGAGCCTCTGCCATTCAGCTACCGCCCGCTTCGCCTGCTGCTCCTTCCTGGCAACTTCCGCCAGCATCTTTAGCAGCATATCGTATTTGGAAATCTTCCTCACCATCCTGCCTGCAACTATTCGAAGCTCCCCTCCCTCCCCCCCCTCCCTTCCCTCCTCCCTTCTCTCCCTTCCCTCCTCCCTTCCCTCCTCCCTTCCCTCCTCCCGCCCCACCTCCACTCCCACTTCTTCTCCCTCCTTTTCCTCTCGCCCTTCCCTTGCCCTCACCCACACCCTTCCCCCCGTTCTGCTGCAATGCCAGCGCCTGTGCGTCTCTCTCCTCTAACTTTCGCAGCCACAGCGGCTTATGAGGAGACGGAGATTCATCCGCTCCTACCTCCTCTCCCTCCCCTCCTCCTTCCTCTTCTCCCCCCTCTCCCATCCCCTCACCTTCCTTCATTCCCCTTCCCCCTACCAGCCAGCCCCACCATCCCCTGCCTTCGCTTTTCCGCCCCTCCGCCGTTTCTCCCCCTCCGCCCCAACCTGTTCCGCTGGTCTCTCCCCTCAGCCCTGCCGTCACCCCTCCATTTGCCCCTCTGCTTCCCTCTCCTCTCCCCCTTCCGCTCCCCCCTCCCATCCCCCCTCCTCCCCCTCCACCTCTCCCCCTTCCGTTACTGACCACTAACGGAGCCGCTTTCAAGCCGGTTGACTGCTGTAGTCTGTTGAGTGACGTGATGGTGACGTCATCGAGGCCTAATGAGATGCGAGAGGCGTGCGTAACAGGTGCGTCCGTGCTTGTTACATCCTCAGATGCTAATGTAACGGTGCTGATTACATCGTTGTTGTTCGCTCGTGTAACACTGCTGGTAACCAGCTTCTCGATTTCGTGCCCACTGCGTGCCGAGTGAACTACAGTGCTTCCGGTGGTACTGTAGCCAGCTACAGTAAGAGAAGTATCGGCTAAACCGGAGAAAGCAGTCGCATCTAGGACAGCTAGAATTTTTTTTCCTCGGGCAGATGAAACATCCGACGTGGAAGGGAGGAAAGTGGAGGTTTGGTAATGATGGAGGAAGAACATACCCGCTAAGAGCTGAAGGAGAAGCGCTACTGGGAGGAGAATACGCTGAAATATAGCAAACGTCGACGTAAAACGGAACGTTAACGGAAACCGTTTGGACTTTGTCAAGGACTTGCTGTTTGCGGGTTCGACAGCTACGACAGATCGCCATAACCTCGGAAAGAACATGGTCGCCAATGTGGCGAACTAAAGCTTTTTGGTGTTACCACGTGTGCGAACAATGCGAATTTGTGATTTCAGTTGTACGAAAAAGGACTAAATTAGTCGAACTCGCTCGTCGATCTACCGAGATGCTTCGGATCGGACGGCAAGCGAGCCGACTTCAAAATACGTGAAACGAAACCTGTCGAAACAACAATAATCTCTTACGACGGGGCTCGATCTAGTAGAGAAACCAGTTGCCATGGCGGTACTAACGAAGGGTGCTACACATATCAAACACTGACGCTAGGCGCACAGCAGGAAGGAGCTCGCTGCAGCAATGACGCCTGAATACGGAACGTGGTGAATAGTGCAGAATACCTCGTGTATCAAAGCTCCAATGAAACAACACTCAAATCCATTCTCGCCTAACTCGAATACCTGTAGAGAGTCGATTGACATTCAATCTTCAGTTAGTTCTCGAATGTGTCAGAACTGTCAGACTTATTCGTGGCGGGAAAACTATTACTGAGGTGCGAACAGAAAGGTTCAATTAAGGAAGATCCGATGTTTCGTTTGTAGATAAAAAACAAGTCGAAACCGAGAGAACAACTGCATAATGATCTTGTAAGACCAGTCACACTGCTGTCAATCATCTGATTAAACCAATGGAATTGACTTCTTACACGTTGACGCCCAACAAAACGTACATCTCATTCATGATCTCTGGATTGGAAATACATCCAAACATTACGCATACTGCGATTGTCTTTTCAACAAATATTACACAGCCAATCACAGCAGCATCAGATCACCCGACTGTACAAGTGTTTGGATTGGCCTATATCGCAGAATGTGGAGCTCTCCAGGCGCCATGCCGATGATGTCATCCTGCCTGGAGGTTTGGGAAAGGTTTGGAAAAATGCAGGATTTGAGTTCGTGCTGAGAAAAGCAGGGTTAGGGAAGAACAGCACGGGGCCTGGGAATATGTGGCTGAAAATGCAAGTAATATGAAGGAGCCTCGTGTTCAAATGCCACAAGCTGCAGCATGAAATGATGGGATTCTAAAATCAATGTCGTACCTCACCAGGAGCCAGAGTCGTATTTTCAAGTAAAAAATGGGACACTAGGAAAGAGACCAAGAAGTTTGGTTTATTTTTTGTCATAATACTCACCAGTACCGATAACTTACTTACATCACTCACTCGGGGTCCACCTGGACAGACGGCAGAGGGCGAGTGGCCACACAGAACACAAGATGTGAACAACACACTAACGTCCCCGCTGTGACAAGTCACAACCTGTTACTCCTGGTTGCACTCACTCGGGGTCCAGCTGGACAGACGGCAGAGGGCGAGTGGCCACACAGAACACGAAGGTGTCGAGGTCCGGAGTGGGGACTGCACAGGAAGGGTTAATCGGTTGGAAAGAGACGGGCAAAGTGGTTTGGAAATCATGGGTTGTTTGGCCAGCTGGACAGAAGGCTGGGAGGGAGTCGCCACCCAGAACGCAGAAGTGCCGAGGCAGGGAGAGGGAGATGCAAAGGAGGGGTCATTCGGTTGACAGGATAAGACGAGCTGGTTAAAAAATCAGGTAGGTTGACTTGAACAGAAAATAATAATAAAACCCTTCGAGCCCTTTAACACTACAGCATGAAATTTGGCACTCACTCATATCCGGGGATTTGCCCGAGTCCGCCTGCTTCAGTTTGACTGGTAGCGGCGTGAGTAGACTGTAGAGCCATAGGCACCTTAAACCCGGACACAAAACCCCCAACCCCCCAATTTCTAACCCTGAGACCCTGTGTAGCACTCACTCATGTCCGGGGTTTCACTCGAATCCGCCTGCTTGAGAATGGACTGGTAGCGCCGAGGCAGGCGCGTGAGTGCAGTCCTGTCCAGATGCGCCTGCACCAGATCTACCTGCCTGGAGCAAAAAAGGAAGAAGATGGTAGAGAGGGCTGATTGAGGAACACAGTCCTGTGCGGATGCGTCTGCACCAGATCTACCTGCCTGGAGAGGAGGTACAAGGAGAAGGACACAAGGTGAAAGTTGATTATGAAGAACAGTCCTGTCCAGATGCGCCTGCACCAGATCTACCTGCAGATAACAGATTCACAGGACTGTAAGGACCCAAACTAGCTAGTTGACTCTCAGGCTGGCTGTTACAAATACGCAAACGGCCTCACCTAACCAAGCCCATATCTCCATCTGAACCAAGGGCTCGTTTTGACGCCTAGGTCGCACTTACCTATACAGCTGATGGAATGGGAATAAGGCCTTCGCAGCCCACCTGTCCACCTTCACCAAGTTTCGCTCTCACGTGTTCAAGAGACGAGTTGTCAAGACTTCTCAAAACTCGTTTCTTGTAAAAGCACTAGAGATGTCTCACAACTGCTCAGAGCACTAGAGCATGGACGCACAACAAGCAAGCTCACAGCAGCAAGCACACGTACCTATCGCAGTACCGCTGTTACGCTGGTCCCCACCGGACAGCTGGCTGTGGTAGCTCTGAGACGCCTGACAACTTCTCAAAACACTAGAGCAAGCAGGCACAACCAAGCAAGCAAGCACACAGCAGCGAGCTCACGTACCTGTCGCAGTACCGCTGCTCTCCTTCTAACAGCCGGCTGTGGTAGCTTTGAGGCGTCTCACAACTGCTCAGAGCACCAGAGCAGGCACACAGTAGCAAGCACCCCATAGCAAGCTCACGTACCTGTCGCAGTACCGCTGCTCCCCATCTGACAGCCGGCTGTGGTAGCTCTCCTCGCCAGCCTCACAGCACTACAGAGCCTAGAGCAGGGACAGACACACAAGCAAGCACCCCATAGCAAGCTCACGTACCTGGCGTGGTACCGCTGCTCCCCATCTGACAGCCGGCTGTGGTAGCTCTCCTCGCCAGCCTCACAGCACTACAGAGCCTAGAGCAGGCACAGACACACAAGCAAGCACCCCATAGCAAGCTCACGTACCTGGCGTGGTACCGCTGCTCCCCATCTGACAGCCGGCTGTGGTAGCTCTCCTCGCCAGCCTCACAGCACTACAGAGCCTAGAGCAGGCACAGACACACAAGCAAGCACACCATAGCAAGCTCACGTACCTGGCGTGGTACCGCTGCTCCCCATCTGACAGCCGGCTGTGATCGTTTGAGACGCCTCACAACTCCTCAGAGCACCAGAGCAGGCAGGCAGGCACACACAAGCTGGCACAAGCAAGCAAGCACACAGCAGCAAGCTCACGTACTTGTCGCAATACCGCTGCTCTCCTTCTGACAGCCGGCTGTGGTAGCTCTCCTCTCCAGCAAAATGCAGAAAGAAGCGGTCGATCTGCATGGGGGGGTTGGGACCGTGAAGAGCGAGCGAAGGGAGAAAGCAGAAGTGGTTGATTTGAACGAGGTGGGTAATACCGCCATTCCCCATCTGAGAGGCGGCTGTGGTGGCTATACACTCACTGGCAATGTGCAAAAATGGTTGGTCGACCTGCATGGAGGGAGGTGACTTTTGAGTCGACTCAAAAACGATTGGTCGATCTGCATGGGGGGGAAACGAGTGAACCAAGAGCAGAAGTGACGCTGCTCTCCTTTGAGAGCAGGCTCTACTAGTAGCCGCGGAAGAATTGCGCAAGGTGTCGCATAAGGGCTACTAGAGCCAGCTTTCAAAGGAGAGCACTTTCACCTACCTGCAGGTTACCAGTATGCCTCTGGCAGGGTTACCAGCCTAGCAGCGATAGGGTCACCATCCCCACTACTCACCTCTGGCTTCTGGCGCCTACGGTAGACCCTGCGGAGGTACTTGGTGCTGTCAACATCCGTGGTGTTACCTACCTGCAGGTTACCATACCAGCATGCCCCTAGCCTGGCAGGGTTACCAACCTAGCTGCGATAGGGTTACCAGCCCCACCACTCCCCTCTGGCAGCTGGCGCGTATGGCAGACCCTGAGAGGTACCTAGTCCTGTCAGGGTCCATGGTGTTACCTGCCTGCTGGTTACCAGGATACCACTGGCTTGACAGGATTACCAACCAACTTACCACCCTCAACCCACCACTGGCTAATTCAGCGCGCATACATATGGTAAAAAAATCCAGCTTACCAGAATACCACTGGCAGCACTAGCAGCCGTGTTTTGAGTCGACTCAAAACACGGTGAGCAGGTTACCAGAATACCACTGGCAGCGCTAGTAGCCCACCACCCTCTACACACCACTGACCGACCTTCTGTATCCGGCATCGCAGGTATGATCTGAGCAGGTTCTTGGTCCTGCGGGGGGGCTTTTGGGTCGACTCGCCACCGCCACCACCCCCCAACCACCCACCTTCTGTATCCGGCATCGCAGGTATGCTCTGAGCAGGTACTTGGTTCTGTCGACGTCCATCATATGTAGCTCTCTCTCCATGGCCTTCCGTCCGTCCCCCTTCAACGCGTCAATCATCTCCTCCTGCCAAACAAGCATGGCACAGCGCATCACAGATGATACACGAATCTATAAAAAGGGGGTACTTGGTCACGAGACGATCGTACTCACCAGCTCTTCTAGCCTCGCTTTAGTCCGCTCCACCAACTCTCTGCAGAATCTCCCTGTTAGGGACAATGGAAAGCCAAGACGAGACGATCCCACTCACCAGCTCTTCAAGCCTCGCTTTAGTCCGCTCCACCAACTCGGTTTCGTACAGGAGGATATCCGGCGCCGCTTTCTCGTTCTGCCACATCCTCCTCAGCAGTACCGAGTCACTCTCTATCGAGGCATTCAAGAAATCTTCTTCTCCCATTTCACCCGCTCCACCTCCCGCACCCCTAGCGGCAGCAGGAGCACCGGCATCAGAGCCGTCACCCCCTCTTTGGCTTTGAGTCGCCATTGATCTTCCCTTCTCCCGGAAGCGGAGAAGAAGAGCAAAAAGAATCAGAGGTCTGATTCAGCGGGAGAATGTCTTTCTAGAATCTGCAAGGCGAGTTTGAGGAGATACGCTGACAAGATTGCAACCTGTGGGTTCCATCAATCTGAGAACATACGCACGGACCTTTAAGAATGATAAGAATCGCTCATGAGAATCTGTCGCCGGAACTAGCTCAGGATTCAGAAGGGCGAATCAGGCAATGAGGCTAACGGCTGGTCCTGCGCGATCCGAGAGGCTCGCGGCTCGGTTAGGCCTACCAGCGCACACCACACATCCGTACTACACCACTGCGTAGAACTGCGGTTTACCGGATACTTCGGAATCACTTAAAAAAAACGTCTAAAATGACTGGGTTGACCCGAGCTACTAACTCCGCACCCCACTCGGCAAACACGACGTATGCCAAGAGTAGTCTTGGAGTGAGCCACACCTGCTTCGGAATCGACTAGGAACTAGTAGGAATCTGGCAGAATCAGAATGAGAGGTGTCGCTGTCAGAGAAAAGTGGTGTGAACGCGCACGATTGATTGACAATCAAGAACTGAACGACGCAGGGAGGGATCAAAATTTGAATTTGTTTCGCAACGCAAAGTTCCAAACACTTTACAAAATGTGCAGCGCTTCTAGAGCACCTTATTGGTTACGATTCTCTATGCGACGTAGACACTTTCTGTAACCCTCCCAAAACGCGGCTGACAAAAGAGCCTGAAATATGAAAGAATACGTCCGACATCATATTTTTCCGTTATTGCATTCTTCGAATGAGGGGTTTACTGTAAAATCGGTTTGGTTCACACCATGGTGATCACACCCAAAACCCAGTTCCCCATGCCGCCCCTTTTCCCATCACTAGTCAGAACAACAATAGATAGGTGCGGGGTGTCCAGCTCGTTCATTTACTGTTCGTAAAGCCCTTCAGTTACCTCATTTTGCGTTGTAACACTGAGTTTTACAAAAATGCCAGACACGATCAGCTCCCGTTCACGATACGGCACACCCCCTGCACGTACCTCGCATCGTGTGACGCACGTAACAGAAATCATCGTTCGCATCGAACATGGTACAGCACCGCGTCCTGCCCACTACAGTGAGTGCCCATGGTATCGCTCGCTCGAGTTCGCCTGTGCCGCCTGACACTCGCCAAAACCAGTAGTGGAAGTGTTGGCTTGGCGAAACTTCCAACGCTTCGGTTGACGAGGAAACCAGTTACCTCGGTTTCCACACGGCTGCTGCACTGTTGAAGTCTGTGTGGGGGGAATGTGTCCGCGCGCTAGAATTGACAAAAAGGGTGGACTCGATGCAGGGCGTATTCGTTTGTAGGTACAGTGATCAGTTTTGAACCCCGGATCGTGAGGAGGTACTAAATTTCCCGAAATGAACGAGCTGGACACGCCCTAAAATTCTGCAGGTTACCGCAAAGCTTTCACAACACGACTTCTAGTGGGCATGGGCCGTAGTCTGCCGAGTGTTAGAGCGTACCGGGGGAATGTGTGAACGCAGGCTCGGATCGGTGATCGCATTTAAACGCTCGACCATCGAGCTGTACATCCTTCGCTGCGCTCCGAACGTTGCGAAAGTCGCGAACGTAGCGTCGCGAACTTAGGGAGAGTCGCGACCGTGGCGAGAGTAGTGGGCGTAGTAGCGAGAGCGCGAGGCCATTCGATCCAATGCGCTCTCAAGCCGACCCTGAACCCTGCGATCGGGATCGTTCCAACCCCGCAGAAACTCGTTTGAATCGCACAGAATTTAGTTCGAAATAGCAGTTTAAGGTGGTTCATCTCACTCTGACCTACACACGGTCAGTTTGGGCGTGGGCTCAAGGCCGTTGGCCCGCTCTGGTTACCGAGTTCGACTAAAATAGCGTTCGCCACTTCCTGGCCTACACACCGGACTATTTTGAGGCGCCTCAAAAGACACAGTTTGGTCGTGTGCTCAAGGCCGTTGGCCCTCTCTGGTACGGCTAATCGTGAATTCCAAGTATCGAAAGCTACCACTTTTAAGGGTCGCCTCACCTTAACCTTTACACACGCAGACGGGTCGTGTGCTCAAGGCCGTTGGCCCTCTCTGGTACGGCTAATTGTGAATTCCGAGTATCGAAAGCTACCTCTTTTAAGGTCGCCTCACCTTAACCTTTACACACGCAGACGGGTCGTGTGCTCGAGGCCGTTGACCCGCTCTGGTACGCCTTCGTCGCTGTTTCGTAACGCTAGATTGTTGAGTGAGCAGACTGAGTGTGTAAGGTTAAGGCGAGGCAACCGCGGCATCAGGCGGCATGTCGTCTGGGCGGGTTGTGAAGGAGGAACCTGAGGAGGATGATTGGAGAGGTGGGGAGGGGGGGAATGAGGAGGGGAGTGAGGAGGAAAGTGAGGAGGAGAATGAGAAAGAGCGTGAGGAGGAAATTGATGAGGAGAATGAGGAGGAGAGCGAGGAGGTGGAGAGGGAGGAGGAGGAGGAGGAGGAAAGTGACGAGGAAACTGAGGAAGAAAATGAGGAGAAGAATGTGGAGAAGAACAAAATGGAAGAGGAGAAAACCGAGAAAAGAATTGAGAAGGATGAGGTGAACGAGGAGGAGGAGGAAGGGGAGGAGGAGGGAGAGGAGGAGGGAGAATGGGAGGAGGGAGAGGAGGAGGAGGGGGAGGAGGAGGAGGAAGAGGAGGAGGAGGAAGAGGAGGAGGAGGAAGAGGAGGAGGAGGAGGAAGAGGAGGAGAAGGAGGAGGAGGAGAAGGAGGAGGAGGAGAAGGAGGAGGAGAAGGGGGAGGAGAAGGAAGAGGAGGAGGAGGAGGAGGAGGAGGAGGAGGAGGAGGAGGAGGAGGAGGAGGAGGAGGAGGAGGAGGAGGAGGAGGGAGTGGAAGGAGGGCGAGTAGAGGAACAGCAGAAGGATTCACCTCCGTCACAGAAAGGTGTGTCACGGTGGGGGTTTTGCTGGACAAATCCCCCCTGTTTGAAGGTTTGAGGTTCTGGGTTTAGGTTCAAATCTCGAAGTTCAGGGTTCTGGGTTCAGGCTCAAAAGCAAGGTTCAGGGTTTAAAGGTCCTGGTTTCAAGTTCGGGTTCGAGGTTCACAAGGCAGGGCTTGCTAATGTGGGGTTTAAGAGGTGATTTCTGAGTTCACTCAAAAGTCACTTATTGTTATCAGGCTTAGGGTTTAAGAATTCACTGTCCCCACCGATTTGTTTCTTCTTTCCTTCCCCGTGTGCCCTTTCTGCAGATCAGAGGAAGAAGAAAGTCCAGCCCCCCTGTTCCAACGTGCAGAGCTTTCGCACTCTCCTCACCCTTCACAATGCGGCGCAGCAGGCGCGGAGAGAGGGAAAATGCAGCGAAGACGAGACGGACGGTGCCAACTTCCAAACTTTGGCTGTCCCCGCGTCCCCTCCTCCTGTCTGTGTTGCAGATCAGAGGCAGAAGAAATTCCAGCCCCCCACTTCCAACGTGCAGAGCTCTCACACCATCCTCACCCTTCGCACCGCGCCACAGGAGGCGCAAGGAGAGAAGGTGCAGGGGAGAGAGGGAGAGGAGAATGCTCCTTGGACAAGAGGAGGAGGTTTTGATCTTTGTTATTCCCCGTGTTCACTCCCGCCTGTGTTGCTTGCAGATCGCAAGGGGAAGAAACTCCAGCCCCCCGCTTCCCACGTGCAGAGCTCTCGCACTCTCCTCGCCCTCCGCACTGCGCCACAGCAAGCACGGGGAGAGAGGGTGCAGGCAAGAGGGGGAACGGCGCATGGGCGAGACGGACGGTTCCAGTCCTCAGCGTCCAGAAGGGCGGCTTCTGCTACAAGAGGAGCTGCAGGTGCTGATGAGGGCGCTGAAGGGGTTGAAGGTGCTGCAGGAGTTGATGGTGGTGATGGTGATGGGCTGGCGAAGGGGAGAGGCAAGAGCGGCGGTGGGGCTAAGATTGCTCGTCGCTCTGACCGTCCCTCTGCGGCTGCTGGTGCTGCTGCTGGTGCTGGTGGTGACACTGCCGCTGCTTATCCCAGTCCCTCGAAAGAGCAGGAGCAGCAGCAGAAGGGGCAGCAGTTGCAGCAGCAGGAAGGGGAGGGAGAGAAAGAGGGGCAACGGAATCGCAGGAAGACTGTAACTGTAACCCCAAAAAGAGGAGGAGTCGCCACAGCTTCTGGTAATGCTTCTGGCGCTGCTGCTAGTGGTGGTGGTGGTGGTGCTGCTGCTGCTGCTGCTGCTGGTGCTGGTTCTGCTCGTCGTCGCTCCGCTCCTGCTGCAGCAGCAGCCGCCACACCAGACACCTCCCTCCCGCCCTTCCGGTTCACATCCAATCAAGAGTGGCGCCATTTGGACTATGGCAACGATCTCACCGCCCTCACCGCAGACGGGCGGCGCGGCAGGAGCGCCGCCCGCGCGCTGGGGTTCCGGGGCGGCTGCATTCGTCTGCCAGCGGTGCACCGGCAGATGCTGAGGCGGCTTCTAAGGAGGATGATGTTCCGAGGGGAGGTGGAGCAGGCAGCAGGCGTGCTGGCAGCGTTGATGGATGCGGATAAGGATGCTGAGGTGACCAGGAGGGCCGTTGATGAACCAATACGGCTAGAGTCACAGGTAAGGAGGAGGAGAAACACCTTGCACCCATCAAAGAAAGGTAGGTGGAGCAGGCAGCAGGCGTGCTGGCTGCTCTGATGGACGCGGATAAGGATGCTGAAGTGACCAGACGGGCCGTTGACGAGCCTATATGGCTCGAGTCCAAGGTTGAGGAGTCCCAGGTAAGGAAGGAGAAACCCCTTGCACTGATTAGAGGAAGTCAGGAGGTGGAGCAGGCAGCAGGGTGCTGGCAGCACTGATGGACGCGGATAACGATGCTGAAGTCACTAGAAGGGCTGTGGATGAGCCTATATGGCTGTGGAGTCCCAGGTGAGGTGAAAACCCTTGCAGAGGCGGTGCTGGATGTGGGAGGGGAAAGGACAGGCCCTGATCTAATTCCGACGTCTACCTGCCATCTACTCCCTCTTCCCCACTTCGCACATGCACTGGTGCTGCTGCGAGAGCGGTGGCGCAAGGGCAGCAGCAGAGGCAGGCGAAATGCCGCATCTACAGACTCCTGTCAACGCTCTCCTCCCACTTTCCCCCTGCCCCTTGTCATTCATTCCCTTCCCCAGCAAGCATTGGTGCTGCTGCGAGAGCTGTGGCGCAAGGGCTTCAGCAGCAGAGGCAGTGGTGGCAGCGGTGGTGGTGGTGGGAGCAGTGGTGGTGGTGGTGGTGGGGGCAGCAACAGCAGCAGCAGTGAGCGGCGGAGGGCAGAGAGGAGACGATTGGTGGTGTTCATGCGAGCAATAGCTCTGAAGCAAGAAGATGACGTGAGTGCTGGTTGCTGGGTTGTGATGTGTGTGCTGGTTGCTGGGTTGTGATGTGTGTGCTGGTTGCTGGGTTGTGATGTGTGTGCTGGTTGCTGGGTTGTGATGTGTGTGCTGGTTGCTGGGTTGTGATGTGTGTGCTGGTTGCTGGGTTGTGATGTGTGTGCTGGTTGCTGGGTTGTGATGTGTGTGCTGGTTGCTGGGTTGTGATGTGTGTGCTGGTTGCTGGGTTGTGATGTGTGTGCTGGTTGCTGGGTTGTGATGTGTGTGCTGGTTGCTGGGTTGTGATGTGTGTGCTGGTTGCTGGGTTGTGATGTGTGTGCTGGTTGCTGGGTTGTGATGTGTGTGCTGGTTGCTGGGTTGTGATGTGTGTGCTGGTTGCTGGGTTGTGATGTGTGTGCTGGTTGCTGGGTTGTGATGTGTGTGCTGGTTGCTGGGTTGTGATGTGTGTGCTGGTTGCTGGGTTGTGATGTGTGTGCTGGTTGCTGGGTTGTGATGTGTGTGCTGGTTGCTGGGTTGTGATGTGTGTGCTGGTTGCTGGGTTGTGATGTGTGTGCTGGTTGCTGGGTTGTGATGTGTGTGCTGGTTGCTGGGTTGTGATGTGTGTGCTGGTTGCTGGGTTGTGATGTGTGTGCTGGTTGCTGGGTTGTGATGTGTGTGCTGGTTGCTGGGTTGTGATGTGTGTGCTGGTTGCTGGGTTGTGATGTGTGTGCTGGTTGCTGGGTTGTGATGTGTGTGCTGGTTGCTGGGTTGTGATGTGTGTGCTGGTTGCTGGGTTGTGATGTGTGTGCTGGTTGCTGGGTTGTGATGTGTGTGCTGGTTGCTGGGTTGTGATGTGTGTGCTGGTTGCTGGGTTGTGATGTGTGTGCTGGTTGCTGGGTTGTGATGTGTGTGCTGGTTGCTGGGTTGTGATGTGTGTGCTGGTTGCTGGGTTGTGATGTGTGTGCTGGTTGCTGGGTTGTGATGTGTGTGTTGGTTGCTGGGTTGTGATGTGAGTGCGCAGGGAGTATGCATGGTGCGTGTGGGTGGTGTAAGTAAGCAAGCTAAATGATGATTAGTGCTCGCTTGTGAGTCGACTTAGAAGTGCTATTGCAGAGGGGCAGCAGTAGGGGTAGTGATGGTGGCAGCAGCAGCAGCAGCAGCAGCAGCAGCAGCAGCAGCAGCAGCAGCAGCAGCAGTAGTAGCATTGAGCAGCTGAGGGCAGAGAGGAGGAGACTGGTTATGTTCATGCGAGCGTTAGGTTAGAAGAACGAGGATGATGTGATGAGGAAGGAGGCTGCTGAGGATGATGTGATGTGAGTGCTGCTGGTGGGGAGTCTGTCTGGTGCGTGCGGATGGTAGAAGAGAGATGATGCGTGTATTTTCTGGGCCGGGATGTGACTGGGGGGAGCAGGGTTGTAATGTGCGGTCAAAGCACCATGCCTCTCAACCTCCGTGCCACGTGCCATGCCAACACCCCCGCTTTCCCTCTTCACCTCTCTTTCAACCTCCCTCAGAGGCGCAAGGGGCAGATGCTGCTGGATCTGGCCAAAAGTCACATGGAGACCAATGAGTTCGTTTGTTCCCATGCTGAACCGCCCTCAACCACTCCACAACCCCTCCCTCTCCGCCTTCCTTTCCTCGTCAGAGGCGCAAGGGGCAGATGCTGCTAGACCTGGCCAAGTGTCAGATGGAGACCAACGAGTTCGACGCTGCCTTCCAAACGCTGCAGACGTGAGTTCCTCTCTCCCTTGGTCGCCCTTCCCACCCTTCTTTTCCCTCTCGTACTTCTCCTCCCTTCCCCCTCGTGCCCTCCCTCCCTCTTCCCACCCTCCTGCTCCTCCCTCTGCGTCTTCCCTGCCTCCGCGCTATAGCCATAAAAATGCATCAGCAAAGGGAGAGTCATCAGCCTCTCACTTCGTTGGAAGGCCAGCAAAGGCCTTCATGAGGCCTTCGTCAGGCCTTCGTCAGGCCTTCGTCAGGCCTTCATCAGGCCTCCAACAGAGTCATCAGCCTCTCTCTTCCTTGTCCTGTCAACGAATTCGATACAGCCTTCCAAGCTCACAAATCTGCGTCGTTTTTTTTTTAGAAATCTCAAAAGCTAATAGGCATCAGCAAAGTCAACGCTGACGACTTTTGAGGCGCCGCAAAAGTCATTCCTAAAAGCAAGTAGGCATCAACAGAGTCAACACAGCCTTTCAAGCTCACAACTCCACTGCCTCGTTCCTCGCTCTGAACCTCCCAACCCAACCCCCTTCCTCCCTCCTCGTCCCCCCTGCCCTCTGCATGCAGCGTTGTGAATCTCCCTCCCTACCACTCCGACCAACTCCTCTCCTCTGCTCTTCTGCGCGCTCATCCAGCACTCCCACTGGCTCTCCCTTTCTTTCTTTCCTACCGCCCCTCCTCTCTGTGCAGGGTGGTCAACCTCCCCCCCTACCGCTCTGACCCCTCCCCACTCCTCTTCTGCACCCTCATCCAGCACTCCCACTGCCTCTCTGCCGCCCAAAAGGACCTCTCCCCTTTGTTTTTTCCCTACAACCTCCTCTGTTCGCGCAGGGTGGTGAATCTCCCCCCTTATCGCTCCGACCCCTCTCCTCTGCTCCTCTGCGCCCTCATCCAGCACTCCCACTGGCTCTCCCTTTCTTGCTTCCCTACCACTCCCTCTGTCCGTGCAGGGTGGTCAATCTCCCCCCCTACCGCTCGGACCCCTCCCCTCTCCTCTTCTGCGCCCTCATCCAGCACGCCCACTGGCTATCTGCCGCCCAGAAGGACCTTCTGCAGCTGCCCTCCACCTCCCATACCCACCATGGCTTCAATTCAGACATGGATGATGGGGAGAGGAACATGGATCATGGGCGGATGCATGGAGGGATGGATGGAGGGATGCATGGGGATATGGATGTGGATATGGGTGATGGGGATTGTCATGGTGATGGTGATTGTGGCGCTGACGTGGAGGTTCCTGAGCTGGCGCTGCTGGACCAATGGGAGAGGAGGAAGAGGAGGAGGGAGGGGCAACAGGGTGGGGAGCCAGGGAGGAGCAGGTTTAGAGGAGGAGGGGGCAAGAGGCGAGGGTACTTGGTGGGAAAGGGAGGAGAGGAGGAGGGGGAAGGAGAAGAGATGGAGAAGGAGGATGCGGAGGATGGGGACGGGTGGATCGAGCGTGAGTTGATTCATTTTGGTGGTTACGATGAGGGCTACTCTGGTGGTGGTGGTGGTTACAATGGTACAAGCTCTTTTGCTGAAAAGGCGTCAGAAGGAGAGCCATATGCGGCTGCTTCCTGGAAGCTTCCTGGCAGAGAATTCGTACCCCATCTTCCAAGTTCTCCGCCCCTCAACCCTCTCTTCGTGCTAGATTGTACTTTGGAGGAAGCTTGGGAAGCCAGCAGGGAGGAGGCAAGCAGTGCGGTTCTGGCTGCAAGGCTGGCTAAGGCGTTTGGGGAGGGGGTGAAGGTGATGGCAGGGGGGAGAGAACGAGGCAGGGGGGATGGGGAGGATGGGGAGGATGGGGACGAGGAGGAGGAGGGGGAGGAGGAGGAGGAAGGGGAGGGAGAAGAGGAGGAGGATGGGAGAGGAGGGGGGAGAGGAGGGAGGAGGGTGGTAGAAGAGACGTTTGCTTGGAGAGTGTGGAAGAGGGGAGGAGGGGAGGGAGGAGGCCGGGGGCTGGGTGGAGTAAGGGAGCCGAGGGAGGGGAGTGGGGAGAGTGGTTGGATGGGAGGAGGAGGGGCTGGAAGGAGTGAAGCAGGAGGAGGAGGAAAGGCTCCAAGATATGTTGTGCCATGGAAATATGGTGCGTGTTGGGATGGTGCGTGTTGGGGACTTTTTCTCGAGTCAGGTCTCTTGCCGTTTTGCTGTGGCCCACTTGTTTCCGTCCCTCCCCTTCTTGCTGCCTCTCGCTCTCCTGCCTTCCACCCACGCCCCCCAATTCGTTGCTACCCTGAGTTTCTCCGTTCACAAATTATGTTTCGTCTCGCTGTCCCTGTTTCTATCTCTCTGTCTGCCTCCACAACAGATTTCTACGCGCTCGTCCTCCCCTCACCCCCGTCCCCTCCCCTTTCCCCTCATTTCCGCACTTCAATTTCTCCCTCAATATTTTCCATTCTCATGCCTTTTTTTTCTTTCTTTTCCTTTCCTCTCCGTCCCTCCTTCCTCCACTCCCCCCACAAAGCAGATCTCGATCCGCTCATATGCCCCCTCATCCTCCCTCCTCCTCCATCCCCCTCCACCCCATTCCGCCTGCCTCCTCTCTCCCGTCGCTCCCTTGAGCTCTCCCGAGAAGCTGCATCATTCCTCTTGCGCACACTGCAAGCCGACCCTCTCTGCATCCCGGCCCTGGTGCCTCTTGTGCAGGTAAGCTTCCTTCCTACCCCACCCTACCACGCCCCATTCCGCCTCCTTCCTCTTACACACACTGCAAGCCCACCCTCTCTGCATCCCAGCCTTAGTGCCTCTAGTGCAGGTAAGCTCCTCCTATTTCCCATTCTCCCCACCCTACGGTCCCCCTTTCCGCCTCTATCAGGTACTCTCCTCCTATGTTCCTTTCTCCCTACCTACCCTACCACGCCCCATTCCGCCTACCTCCTCTCTCCGTCTCTCCCTTGAGCTCTCCTGTGAAGCAGCCCTTGAGCTCTCCCGTGAAGCAGCCTCTTTCCTCCTGCGCACACTGCAAGCCGATCTTCTCTGCATCCCGGCCTTAGTGCCTCTCGTTCAGGTAAGCTTCTCCCTACCCTCCTCCCTACTCCACCCCATTCCGCCTGCCTCCTCTCTCCCACGGTTCCCTCGAGCTCTCTCGAGAGGCTGCCTCCTTCCTCCTCCGGACACTGCACGCCAATCCCCTCTGCATCCCGGCTCTAATGCCTCTTGTTCAGGTACGCTGCTCCTACGTCCATCCTCCCTACCTACCCTACCTACCATGCCCCATCCTGTTGCTTCCTCGAGCTGCTTACCTTCTGGAAGGCTGCCTCCTTCCACCTGCGTACGCTGCAAGCCGATCTCCTCTGCATCCCTGCTCTAGTACCCCTCGTTCACCTGCATGCCTCTAGAGCAGATATGCCCCAACTGTACCCCATTTCCTGCCTTGCTCTTATCCCTTCTCCGTTTTTCCTTCCAACCCCATTTCCTGCCTTGCAGATTCGCGTACCTCAGGGTTACAGAGGAGTGAGAGCGGCTCTTGACATCCTTCTCCTCTCCTGCATCCTCCTGATCTCTCTTATCTTTCCCCTCCCCTCCTCTCTCCGCGCCCTCGTCTCTCACTCTCTCTCTCTCCCTCTCTGCAAATTCTAGTGGCCCAGGGCCCCAGAGGAGTGAGAGTGGCACTTGAAATTCTGCACCGCTCGTGCCTGCCCGCCCTGTCACTGATCTCTCACTGTCTCTCGCCCACTCTCTTGCTGCTGATTCTCGTATCCGTCCCTTTCTGACATAGATTCTCGTGGCCCAGGGCCCCAGAGGAGTGAGAGTCGCTCTAGACATTCTGCACCGCTCGTGCCTGCCTGCTGTTGCACGCTCCATCCATCCATTCAGGTACTACTCAGGGCTTAGTCCTACACTCAGGGCATGGTTTAGTGCGGGACATATGGCTAAGTTGGTAACTTCAGAAACCTTTTTCAGTATTTCAAATGCCTAAATAACCACTTGTATTATTTTACCTTCCAAATAAAAATATAAAAATATAAAAGGGTTGTATAGTATTTCTCACTCTTCTTCCTCCGTCCTCTCCCCCTGTCATGTAATTTCCTTCCCATGTGCCTCTCTTTCGCTTCCCCCTGCCTTGCTGCTCCAGTGGGTGCAGCTTCAGGACTCTCGAACTTCCACATGTGCATTCCCCTTCCACGCTCTTTCACTCCCATGTGCTTCTCCCCTTTCCGTGCCGTCCGTCTCCCTTCCCCTCCTGCTCTCCGGATCCGCGCCTTGCTGCTGCAGTGGGTGCAGCATCAGGACGCTCGAACTTCCACATGTGCATTCCACCCACTCCCTTCCCTTCCCCTGCGCATGTGTTTTTTTCCCTCCCATGTGCGTCGTCCCTTTCCTCTTACTGTCTCTCTCTCCCTCCCTGCTCTCAGGATCCGCGCCTTGCTGCTACAGTGCGTCCAACTTCAGGAATCCCCCCTACCCCCATCCTCCTCTCACTCCCTCACTCACTCTCTCACTCACTCCCTCACTCTACTGCAATGTCATCTGGAGGTCCTTCGGCTGATGCCCTCCTGTGCCCATGCCATGCGAGGCGTGCTGTCTCTGGGGCTAGCAGGTGAGAAGCAGAAGTGGGTGGGGGGGAAAGAGAGGAAGGAAGTGGGAGTGGGTGGGAGTGAGGGATGCTTTGTAGCAGTTGTTTTCATCCTGTTCCCATGCCATGCGAGGCGTGCTGCCTCTGGGTCTAGCAGGTGAGAAGAAGAGGAGTGAGAGGGAGAGTGGGAGAATGGTAGTGAGGGAGTGACAGAAATTAAAGGAGGGAGGGAGGGATGGAGTGAGGGAGGAAGTGGGAGGAGGAGGTGCTTTGGCTGATGCCCTCCTGTGTCCATGCCATGCCTTTCAGTCCATCCCCCTCCCACACCCCTCCAACCCCCCTGTGCAGGCACATGTGGCCCCTCTCTCCTCATGAGCACGCTAGCAGTGCATCTGGACGCGCTCGGTTTCCTGGTGGTGGCTGACTGACAGGGAGGGAGGGAAGGAGCCCCTGTTACACTCACATTAGTTCACTCACCCACCTTTCCCCTCCCCTGTGTGCAGGCACGTGTGGCCCGTCTCTCCTCATGAGCACGCTATCAGTGCATCTAGATGCGCTTGGTGCTAACAGCAGCAGTGCACTAACTGCATGGTGGGGGCTGGCAGGGAGCATGAAGGCTGTGTGGCTCTCTGCCTTTGCTGGTGGGGCTGGGGCAGGGGCAGCAGCAGGGGCAGCTGTGGTAGGGGAGAGAGATGGGGGGAGGAGAGGGGAAGTTGCAGCGAGAAAAGAAGCAGCAGCGAGGGAAGCGAGGGCGAGGAAAGTGGTGCTGCAGGTGTGGTGGGAGAGGAGGGAGCGGTGGAAAGCGGTGCAGTTCGGTATTGGGCATGTGAAGAGGCAGTTGAGGCTCATTGATCGGCTGCAAGGTGGGTGGTGGGTGTGTGGCGTGTGAAGGGGGTGCACTCGGTATTGTGAGATGTAACATATGCACACTTGAATTAAGCAGTACGAAAGAGAATTCTCTTATACACTTGGAAAATATCTTCATATTTTTTGCACCCCTCCCTTTGACACCCATGCAGAAAGTAGAAGCCAGAGCCCTGCAAAGGAGCAGCTTCTAAAGAGGATGAAGGCACTGCTGACGTCGAAAGCCTCAGTTTCACTTCTTCTGTACAGCTCTCACAATAACAACAGAAGCAATAACAACAGTCACGACAGCAACAGCAACATTATCCATAACAGCAATAATCGTAACCCATATGCGGCCACCGTAGAACAGGGCATGCGGAGCTGGCCAGCCTCGTGGCATGAGGAAGTCTATAAGGAGTACAAAGAGGTTGCGATGGCCTTGCCTCCCATGCCTCTGTGGCAACCATTGGCCGCAGCTGGGTGGCAGAGGGTGGAACTGGGAGACACATTGCTTCTGGACATGTAAGGAAAAGTGTAATGGATGTACCAGTAATGAGTGTTACCATTGAGTAAGCGTACCATTGTTACAAAGAAATTGCCATGGTCTCGCCTCCCTTGCCCCCATGGCAACCATTGGCAGGTGGTAGAGGGTGGATCTCGGAGAAACATTGCGTCCGGACCTGTAAGGGAACAAGTTGATTAAGGAATGATATTGCCTCGTTGGCACTTCGTTCCAATGTTATTTTCCTATGGAAAAAGGGGCTGAAATTACTACACAATAATTTATGCTGTACAATTGTGGGAAGCTACACTGTTTTACACGTCTCTAGTCCGTCTTCAACTTACTGCATTTCAACGCGCACCTAGTATTTCGAGGACATGTCCATAAAGGGTACATCAATGAGTGTGCTGTGCTTCCTCACGTCAGTTCAGTGACCAGCTCACACTGATTCCTTCGGTCGTCTGAGTCTCCTGACCTGAGAGGCTATTTTGATCGTCAGTCTGGCCGCCCTGCCGACAAATCGCACGGTTGCGTTTTATCCGTCTAGCCAGCCGACGTGAAATCGGACGGTCGAGATGCCGAAGCTGGTGCTTCACGGCACGGCGATTTCGCCGTACACGCGACGCGTGATCATGACGCTTTATGAGATGGGAGTGGAGGTAGGAAGAATAAGGAACGAGTGAATTTACACATAGAGTTACTATTGTGTGCTCAAGTAATCGTGACGCATTGCGAGATGATTACTTGACGGAAATGGATGTATGTGGTTGAGCGGGGGTGACCGTCCCAGCCTAGTAGAAATGCATTTCAGTACGCATTTAGTACGCTTCGAGCTGACTTTGAGTCGACTCAAAAGTCAGCGGGGGTAACCGTCCCAGCCTAGTAGAAGTGCATTTCAGTACGCATTTCAGATAGCGTAGTACGCTTCGAACCGACGATAGAGGGGTGATCACGACACTTAAAGAGATGCGCGTGGAGATTACTGGATTACGGTCACTCGTTGCGACGTGGTGACTTTTGAGTCGACTCAAAAGTCACCTGTCACCTAGCGTTACGAGATGCGAGTGGAGATTACTAAATTATGGCACGTGTTGCGACGTGATGAGTGCGTTGCGGAGTGATAAAGTGATAATGTGCACTGGAAGACTTGTGGGGTGCCTCAAAAGTGATAGTTTGCTGCACTGGAAACAGGCCTTCTCAGCTGCATTGGGGCATAACAAATTCGCTTTCACAGACAGGTGTACAATCATGCATCATGGGACGAGGGGAAAGTGCGTAGAGGAGTAATAGTGTGCTGCATTTCGTAACGCGAGGTGGAATACGAAATCTCTTGAGGTTGGAAACAATCATTGCTGCATTGGAAACAGGCATTCTCACTCAGCTGCATTGAGGCTGGAGATCGCTTGGAAACGTTCTTTCGCAAATGCCCATGTAGATCACTTGCATTCCGATCCATCCGTGCATATCCCGGAACTTCAATGATCAGGGTTTCGTGCATTCTATCTAATCGTCCATGAATCTGGTAACCCTATTCGTTCAGGATTTCGTGCTCATACCGGTCAACCCACTCACAGGCGGCACCAAAACACCCGAATTCCTCAAGATCCAGGTGACTTTCTCTCTGATTCCGTTTTCCTTCTGAGTGAGTGTGTGTGTGTGTGCGCGCGCGCGCATGCGAGCGTGCGTGTGCACAAATCTTTTGCTCAATCTCATCCCTTTCCTTTTCCTCTCCCTCTCCTCTTCTCTTCCTCTCCTCTCCCTCTCATCACCCTTCTTCCTCTCCTCTCCCTCGTGTCTCCTCACACCCTCTCTCTTCTCCCTCTCCCCTTCCTTCCTCTTTGTATTTCCTACCCGATCCGCCATGCATCCGCAGCCCTTTGCACGAATCCCTGTGCTCCAGGATGACGGGCACGTCATCCACGGTAGGTGATGCAAGGTGAGTGGTGCAAGGTCAGTGGTGCAAGGTCAGTGATGCAAGGTGAGTGGTGCAAGGTCAGTGGTGCAATGCAAGGTCAGTGGTGCAAGGTGAGTGGTGCAAGGTCAGTGGTGCAAGGTCAGTGGTGCAAGGTCAGTGATGCAAGGTGAGTGGTGCAAGGTCAGTGGTGCAAGGTCAGTGGTGCAAGGTCAGTGGTGCAAGGTGAGTGGTGCAAGGTCAGTGGTGCAAGGTCAGTGATGCAAGGTCAGTGGTGCAAGGTCAGAGTCCCTTTTCCCTGCCAGTGCCCCTCTCAGACCTGCTTCCCCTGTTTGATCAGCACAAGGAGCAGACCCCCTTCCTCTCCCCCGTTATCCCTATGCCCCTTCCAGAGTCTCGCACGCTCATGAGATGCGTAGCGGACAAGCACAAGGAGCAGCCCCAGTGCCTCCCGTATCTGCTTCCCATGTTTCAGAAGCACAAGGCTCAGGCTCTCCTTCTCCACTGTTCTTCCCGTGCCCCTTCCAGAGTCTCGCACGCTCATGAGATATGTAGCGGACAAGCATAAGGACCGGGGGCCCAACCTCCTGGGAGAATCTCTCATGGTAGGTCGTGTTGTGTTGTGTGGCCTGCTGCTTGCTTGTGAGGGACTGAGATCAGATTACAAATATCACGCTCATGAGATACATAGCGGACAAGCATAAGGACCGGGGGCCCAACCTCCTGGGAGAAACACTCATGGTAGGCTTGGGTGTGTGGCACGTGAAGCATGGTTGCACGCTTGCCCCGGTTATGATTCTGGTTCTTGAGAGAGCGTTCAAGCCCCTTGTGCAAACCCTCCGTGATAGAACTAGTGTTTTGAGACGTCTCGAAACACTGATTCTGGTTCTTGAGAGAGCGTTCAAGCCCCTTGCACAAACCCTCCGCACCAGACACGTCCCCATTGTCTGACATTTGAGTCTACTCGAACGGCTTCTGGTGCAAGCGTTCAAGCCCCTTGTACAGACCCTCAGCACCAGCCACCTCCCCTTCTTTTTTTTTTGAGGCGCCTCAAAAATGATTCTGGTTCTTGAGAGAGCGTTCAAGCCCCTTGTACAAACCCTCCGCACCAGCCACCCCCCCTTCTTCTTTCCCTCGGTGATGATTCTGGTCAACGAGAGGAGAGGTGAACAAGACCTTTATGGATGGCCTCCGGCATGCACCGTACGTACCCCCCCGTTGCTTCACATCTCTCATCCTTTCTGCTCCCCTCTCCCCGAGGAGAGGAGAGGTGAACAAGACCTTTATGGATGGCCTCCGGCAGAATCTGTTTTTTGAAATTGCTTCGCATCTCTCATCCTTTCTGTCACATCACACCAGGAGCGAGCGCTGGTGAACCGGTGGATAGACGTTGAGGGGCACTCCACCTCCCCCCTCGTGATGATCCTGGTGTATGAGAGAGAGGATGTTTAGTACAAGCCCCGTGTGTACCCATGCCACCCGTTTGCATTCTCTTGCAGGACCGCGCTTTGGTGAACCAATGGATAGGCGTTGAGGGGCCCACCTTCTCACCACCGGTTATGATACTAGTGTATGAGAGGGACGGTGTTGAGTACAAGCCCCATGTGTACCCATGCCACCCGTTTGCATTCTCTTGCAGGACCGCGCTTTGGTGAACCAATGGATAGGCGTTGAGGGGCCCACCTTCTCCCCCACAGTTATGATCCTGGTGTATGAGCGGGTGTTCAAGCCTCATGCGTGCACCATGCTCCCCTGGTGCGTCTCATTCCATGTCGTTTGTTTGCATTCTCTTGCAGGACCGAGCACTGGTGAACCAGTGGATAGACGTTGAGGGACACACCTTCTCTCCCCCGGTGATGATCCTGGTGTATGAGCGGGTGTTCAAGCCCCACTTGCACAAGCGGCCTTGCGACGAGGAGAGATGGAAGGAGGCAAGGGAGAAGGTGAGAGGGAGGGAGATGAGGGAGTGAGTAAATCAAGGGTAAGGGTTGAAAGAGGGTGTGATGATTCTGCTCTACGAGCGGGTGTTCAAGCCCCACTTGCACAAGCGTTCGTGCGATGAGGAGAGGTGGAAGGATGCAAGGGAGAAGGTGAGAGGAAGGGTGGGAAATAGAAGCGCGCTGGGCCACTCCTTTTCTCCCCTAGTGGTGGTGGTTCTGGTGTATGAGCGGGTGTTTAAGCCCCAGGTGCACAAGCGTCCGTGCGACGAGGAGAGATGGAAGGAGGCAAGGGAGAAGGTGAGAAGACGGGAGATGAAGGAGTGAGTAAATCAAGGGTAAGGGCTGAAAGAGGGTGTGATGATTCTGCTGTACGAGCGGGTGTTCAAGCCCCACTTGCACAAGCGGCCGTGCGATGAGGAGAGATGGAAGGAGGAAAGGGAAAAGGTGAGAGGAAGGGAGATGAGGGAGTGAGTAAATCAAGGGTACGGGTTGAAGGGGATGTGATGATTCTGCTCTACGAGCGGGTGTTCAAGCCCCACTTGCACAAGCGGCCTCGCGATGAGGAGAGATGGAAGGAGGCAAGGGAGAAGGTGAGAGGAAGGGTGGAAAAGAGAAAGGCGTTTAGGCATTTCACTCCTCTAGTGGTGGTGGTTCTGGTGTATGAGCGGGTGTTCAAGCCCCACTTGCACAAGCGCTGATGTGACAAGGAGAGATGGAAGGAGGCAAGGGAGAAGTTGAGAGGAAGGGTGGAAAAGAGAAAGGCGTTTAGGCATTTCACTCCTCTAGTGGTGGTGGTTCTGGTGTATGAGCGGGTGTTCAAGCCCCACTTGCACAAGCGCTGATGTGACAAGGAGAGATGGAAGGAGGCAAGGGAGAAGGTGAGAGGAAGGGTGGAAAAGAGAAGGGCGTTTGGGCATTTCACTCCTCCACCGGTGAGGATTCTGGTGTATGAGAGGGTATTCAAACCGCATCTGCACAAACGTGCTTGTAACGAAGAGAGATAGAATGCTCGAGGCAAGAGAGAAGGTGAGAGGAGAGGAAATACGGGAGTGGGTGGAATGAGGGATGGAGGGGAGATGTGATGGTTCTGTGGCGTACGATTGAATGCACAAGCCCCAGCCCACCTCCCCGAGCGTTCTTGCAATGAGGGGAGATGGAAGGAAGCGAGGGGAGATGGAGTAGGTGAGAGAAAGAGTAGGAAGGGGACAAGGTGGAGAGGAGAATAAACTGTATCTGGGCCCTTACAGAAACACCCTGCTAGTCAACTTGTGAAATCTCGGGAATTCCTCAAAAGAACACTGTAGCTGTTTAGTTTATGTTGCTGTTTTTTTTTTTTTTTTCTCCACATGCCGCTGTCCTTCCCAAATGCCTTGTGTATTTTGCACGCAGCTGTCGCATGTGCTGGACATATATGAGAATCATCTGCAAGGGAGGAACTTCTTAGCCGGAAACTCTGTCACTCTCACACACTTGACCCGCCTGCCTGCCCCCCCTTTCCACTCGATCTTACCTTCCTTTCTTCTTCCCTCCTGCTTTTCTTCTTCCCTCCCCATCCATACAGCCCTCTCGTGTGTTGGGCATACACGAGAAGCTCTGGAAGGGAGGGATCATGTAGCCGGAAACACTTTCACCCTCACACTTGTCCCACCTGCCTCAACCCCTCCCTTCCCACCTGCTGTTCGTCTTCCCTCCTCATGCATACAGCTATCAAACGTGTTGGACATATACGAGAAGCATCTGGAAGGGAGGGAGTACCTAGTCGGAAACTCTTTCACCCTCGCGGATTTGACCCACCTGCCCTTCACGGAGCTGTTGCCGGCCGCAGGGGGATTTGATTTGATTGAGAGCCGCCCGAACGTGAGCAGATGGTGGGCGAGGATATCGGGGAGGGATGCATGGAAGAGAACTCAGCAGGTGGAGCCATATGAATTTTAGGCACTGGTTTATTGTGCAGCTCCACCTGATATTTAAACCCTAGGGTGGTGTGGATTTTATAGGATGTCTGGAATGTGGATTTTCTCAGAGCTGATAGGCGAATGGTGTGGATGCATGGTAAAGGCGCAATTAGAAACGCTGGGGAATGGACAACTAATGTAAACTGGCTACAAAAACAACACTGTGTAATCTACGTACACATAGAATCATCATGTTCGTCCACCTCTCGGCCAAACACTCGTTGCCTGCAGCCCTAGTAGCGAGTATCGAGACCTATCACTCCTAGGTCCGAGGTTTAAAACCAGGGTGCACATTCAACGCGGTTCGGCTTGAGATGTTGGGAAGGGGGTTTGGAGAAAAACAGTGATTGGCTCACGAGGGGCGACAAAAAAATGATTCCGCTAGAGCTTCGGGCATTTCGTAGGTGGCGGGAGGGGGTGAAATGGCGGGAGTGGGTGAAACCGAATGGCGGGAGGGATGAAACAGATTGGCGGGAGGGGGGGGAAACGAAATTGCGGGGGAGGGGGGAAACAAAATTGCGGGGGAGGGGGGAAACGAATTTCGACGGGGAGGGGGAAATGAAATTGCGGGGGCGTGGGGAAACGACATTGCGGGGGAGGGGGGAAACGAATTTCGACTTGAAGGGGTTGAAAGCACACCTCGTAACCCACTCAGTCAAGGGATAACCTTTGATGCACATTCAGCTGAATGTGCACCCCAGCCAGACAGATAAGCTCGAACTTTCGCCGCTTATTCGTTAGTAGCTATCATGGGTCGGAGGCGGGATAGGAAAGCGAAAGGCGTTTTAGGAGGCGGTGGGCGGCGAGTGAAGCTCGATCTATGGGGATCGGAGCCGGCAGAAGGTTCGTTTAGGCTTCGTGTTTCTGTTTAGTAGTTAACGAGAGGAGCAGTGCTCGTGTGTCGTTCTTTCTACCAAGACTTACAATGGACTTGCGCTTATGTTTATCACTCTATTCTGTTTTTGTTTGCAAGTTTCAACGAGTGGAAATGTATTTCTGTTATTCTCCATGTTAACTAACGATCGCCGCCGTTGCTGTTCGCAATACCTTCCCCTCTTACAGTAGTCCATTATTAGATTCCTCGCGGGTTCTAGTCATGCAAGCGAATTAAGTATTCTACATGGTTCGTCCGTAAAAATGTTAACTATCCCTTTATCCTGCCAGATGCACATGCGGAGGCAAATCAATCAGCCGGGGAAGAGCAGATTCCAGGCGAAGCTTCCCAGAAAGGGGATGGCGATCAGGCAGCCTCAGGATTGCCGGCAACTTCTGTGCTGACGTCATCGTCGGCAGCAGATGCTGCTGCTGCTGACGGACCCTTGCCTTCTGTAGAAGGTGCGTGGAAGCTTCCCTTCCTTCCACTCCTCTTATCGTGAAACTATGTGCAATTTGTGGGATCGTGGAAGGTTTATGTGCGACCGTCATAGTCGCATGTAGTGTCGCCAAGGCAACATGTGCGACGATCAGACGCACCACACGAATGAGGGGAGATTTTCAGGCGGATACTTATTCGTCCGAATCAGATCTTGCGACGAGCTGAGGCCGCACATGCATCAGGGGATATTCTCAGGCGGATATTTCCGTCTGATTATGATTGGAAGACGCCTTTTTTCACACTTGCAAGCCGGGGAGATCTAACTACAGACCTGGCATCTTGCCGCGCACATTGCCACGTCATCAGCCGCTTCACCATTCAATTATCACTATCCAGTTTATAAACACGGGAGCTGCTGAAACTGCTGCGGGTTGCTGCTGCTGCTGCTGCTGCTGCTGCTGCTTCGTCTGCTGCTACCACTGCCCAGCCTCCTCCTCTGTCATCGCCCCCTCTTCCACGGCTGTTGCTACCACTACACGCGGCGAATCCCTGGCATAGCGCCCGCTGCATAGGTGGAAACGACCGCCTAGCTCTCATTACAAGCACAGTGACTTACCTCTAGTGACAGGGTGAAGGGAAGGGAAAGGCGAAACGGATACGAGGAGGAGAAGGAGGGTTCGTTGGCACGGTGCAATTCGGTGCAATTCGGTGCAGTTGAAAGTCGCAGGTTCAGTCCAGTGTTGCACTGGAAGAAGAACCGGTGCATCTCGCTCGTGTGACGTGACGTGACGTGTCTCAGCATCTCAGCAGACTGGATAATTAAACGGTAGGTGCAGGTTTGTGTCCTCTCCCGTTGCTTCCTTTTCCCTTTAAACAACACGCTTGTTGATCTTTGACTGATAACTACATATATGTTGTGTAGACCAGGTTGATTAAAAGACATTCCAGGTTCTGAATCGGTCACAGTGGATGCGACGTGTGTCTTATTCCGGTCTGGTCAGCCCTTTTACTTAACTGTATGTACTGTGTAACTAACCTTTGAGTGGTGCGAGTGCCAGGTGACATTTCCTGAACTTCCGTGTCGTTGGGGGTAAAAGCCAATACCTCAATCTAGACGATGTGGAGATTCTTGAATTGTTTGGGTGGTGAAGCTCACGGCGTTCTTTCTCCCCTTTCTGCCTTTCTGTCTCTGCCTCTGCCTCCCGTTGTTCTCCCTTTCCCTTGTCGTCTGCTACTCACTACTCTCCTTACTCCCTCCTAGGCACCAAGGCACCGGACCCGCTCTCGCTTCTAGGAGCGTATAGCGATGAGGAGGATGAGGACGAGGAAGAGGAGGAGGCGGAGGGGGGAGGGACGGAGGGCGGAGGAATGGAGGGGAGGAATACAAGCAAAGCGGAGGAGGGGGATGCGGTGGAGATGGATGATGAGGTAAGTGTGCCGGTGTGCAGGAGTAACGTATGTGTGTACGCGTAGCATAGGTGTGTACGAGTACGTGTAGGTGTATACCTGCGGGTTTTTTCCTGCCAAGCTGAAGAGGCGTTCCTTTCAGGGCGTCTCAGGATGGTCGGTTGGTACCTACCTCCTTGAAGAGACGACTTTTGAGTCGACTCTAAAGTCACCTGCGGGTGTTTTCCTGCCAGGCTGAAGAGGCATTCCTTTGATGGTATCTGAGGTCCTGAGGATGGTCGGTTGATACCTGCCTTGAATAGACATGGTTGTAACGAGATGATGAGACACTTGGGAGGGTAGGTTGGTTGAGTTGAGTTTTACGACTGTGACCTTTTCCAATCCAAGTGGCATAATGGATTGACTCTCTGAGAATTCTCAATTGTCCTATGGCGTGACCTTTGAGACGTCTCAAAAGTCGACGTGACCTGTTCCATGTGTCACAGTGGATTGACTTTCTGTGAATTCTCAAATGTTCTATGGCATGGCGTGACCTTCCAAGTGTCATACCATACTGTGGGTTGACTTATGCGGATTCTTAAAAGTCTATGGCTGGCATGACCGTCCAAGAGTCATACCATACTGTAGGTTGACTTATGCGGATTCTTAAAAGTCTATGGCATGACCGTCCAAGAGTCTCCATGCAACCATGTTATAAAGTGGCGCCCTTGCTTCGAATTTTACGATGCCTCGAGTTTTGCCCCAAGAAAAGGCACTTAAAAAACTACCTCAAATTAGGTGCATTAATTCTCATCGCTCTCTCTTCCCTCTTTGCTCCCTCTCTCCTCTCCTCCCTCACTCTCCCCTCCTCCCTCCCTCCTCCCTCTCTCCTCCCTTTCACACCCCCCCCCCCCCCATCTTTCCTCTCCCCACCCAGTAGGTGTTCGCATTTCAATCGGATTGGAAAGAGAGCGGCCTTTTCCTAACTCGAGTCAAGAAGAAAGCGGTTTTTATTTTACAAACAAGGAGCGAAAGCTGGTGAATGCGACTCAGAACTTTGACCTCTTCTTACCCCCTCTCCTCTTCCATCGCCTCCTCCCCGTCACAGTTCACCTCTCCGTCAGATGCTCGCATTCATGTCTGATCTGAAGGAAAGCGGGCAGCTGGACGAGCAAGGACGGCTCACACAAGAGGGCAATGCGCACTGTCCGTTTGCCCTCCTCTTCTTTGCTCTCCCACATTCACTCACTCATCCGCGGCCCATCCCCTATCCCCTCTCTGCCCCTCAGATGCTCGCATTCATGTCCGATCTGAAGGAAAGCGGCCTGCTGGACGAGCAAGGAGGGAACGCACAGGAGGAGATGGAGAGCGAGGGAGAAAAGGAGGGTGCGAAGGGGACTGCGGGAGAAACGGAGGGTGAGAAGGTGGGTGTGCAGGAAGAGGCTGCTGGGAACGGGGAGGAGGGTGTGGAGGGAAAGGAGGGGAAAGGTATGCAAGAAGAGGAGGCGATTGACGGCGGTGGGAGTTCTGAAGAGACTGGGGGGGCAGCACTGGCGGAGAGCATAGAGGAAAGGCAGAGTGATATTCCGGAAAATCTTGAGAAGCAGCTGGGGAAGGAGAAGGGGGAAGAGGGGTACCAGGGAGAGGGAGAGGAGAGGGCAGGGGAGAGGCCTCAGTTTGATGAAATCACACTGGGAGAGGAGGAACAAGGACAAGAGCAGGAGGAGCAAGGAGTAGGAGCAGCGGTTGCTCCTAGTGTGTGGCAGGCTGTGTTGGAACCAGAGAGTGGGGAGTATTACTACTGGAACACAGTCACAGGCGAAACCTCCTGGTCGGTTCCTGAAGAGCTTGTGCAAACTGAGGCTGCTGCGGGTGTAGGGATGGGGGGGACGTTAGAGGGTGGAGAGGGTGTTGGGGAGAGGGGGGGAACGGGGGAGGGAGATGAGGAGGTGGGGCGGTGTGAGGGCGAGAGGAGGGAGAAAGGGGAGGAGGAAGGGGAGGAGAGAGGGGAGGAGAGAGAGGATGAGGGTGGGAAGGAGGGTGATGAAGAGGGCGAAGGGGAGAGGAGGGATTCTGCGAGGGAGAGAGGGAAGGAGGGCAGTGGAGGGAGTGAGGGGGATGCGGATGTTAAGATGGGTGATCAGGGGGAAGGAGATGAGACTGAGAGGAGGGAGAGGGAAGGGGAAAGGGTAGGGGAGAGGGTAGTGCAAGAGGCGAAGGTGGTGCGAAAGGAAGGGGGGATGCAAGGGTGTGTGAACGAAGAGCGTGGAGAAGAGCATGTGGGGATGGATGAGGAGGAGGCTGGTGAAGGTAAGGGACGAGTAGCGGAGCGCCATCTGGCAGGTGGTGCTGCTGACGTGGCAGGCGCCGGTGCTATGTCAGCAGTGCTGCAGTCCTTGCAGGAGCAGGTCGACTCAGCAGAGGCTGAGCTGGCAGCAACAGCTGCTGACGTGGCGGATAAGACTGGTGACGCTGTATCCAGGCTGGAGTCCTTGCAGCAGCAGCTGACAGCTGTCGAATCCAAGCTTCCTCCTCCCACCCTTGTCTCCTCCACCTCTCCACCCCCCCCTACTCCTACCCCACTTTCTTCCTTGCTTTCCTCCTCCCTCACCTCCCTCTCCTCCTCTCTCACCCGCCTGCAAATAGAGGCCTCCGTCCGTCTAGCTGATTTGACTTCCCTCTCCGACCGATTTGCTGCTACGGCTGTAGCGCAGTCTCCCTTAACTGGGTCGCCACAACCTGGTGTGCTACAGCCGTGGCAACAGCTGCAACAGCGGCTGCTACAGCTGCGGCTGCAGCAGGGCTTGCAAGGGGGCCTGCTGGTGCTTGTGGGGCATTGCCTTGAGCAGGTGGTTCGAGTGGAGGGAGAGAGTGAAGAGGTGCGGGGGAGAGTGGAGAGAGTTAGGGAGCAGTGGGAGGAGGAGAGGCAACGGCGGGAAGAGGAAGAAAATCAACGGCGGGAGGAAGAGGAGGAAAGGCAACGGCAAGGGGAAAAGGAGGGGAAGGAAAGATTGGAAGAGGGGGAGAGGCGGCTGAGAGAACAGGAGAGGCGGGGACAGGAGGAGGAGAAGCAACGGCAGGAAAAGGAGGAACGGAATGATGAGGTGAGGCGGGAAGCAGCAGAGAGGGCGAGGGAATCGGGGAAGCAGGAGGGGCCCGGAGGGGTGGAGAGGGGTTCTGGTGCGATGTGGAAGGGTATGGAGCAGTACTCAGCGTCAGAGAGTGGTGAGATCTCACCACAGAGAGAGGAGGAGGGAGAGGAGGAAGTGGAGGGAGGAGCAGGTAAGCAGGTGGTGAAGCAGAGCGGTGCTGATGGGTTGGGTGGTGTTGACGAAGATATGGATGTAGAGATGGAATTGGAAATGGGGGTAGAGGGAGCAGGAGGAGGAGTGGGGGCAGCAGAAGGGACAGGCTATGGAGCAGGAGGAGGAGTGAAGGCAGCAGAGGGGGCAGTCGATGGAGGGGTAGGCTATGGAGCAGGAAGACGAGTGGATGGAGGAGAGGCAGGGCATTTGCCTCTACCACCAGCATCACCACCACCACCTCCTCTCCCTCCCTCCCCTCCCCCGCAACCGCCGCAATCCCCCCCGCCCCCTCCTCCTGACGCGCCTGAACCTTTTCTTCCTTCTGCTGAAGCTCCTGAGGGTGTTTTTGCGACGTCTCAAAAACACCCTCATTTCACGCCGCAATCCCCCCCGCCCCCTCCTCCTGACGCGCCTGAACCTTTTCTTCCTTCTGCTGAAGCTCCTGCTGCTGATGCAACTGCTCGTGCGCCTGCTGATGCAGCTGCTTATGCTGCTGACGCCGCTGCTCTTAATGCTGCTGTTCTTAGCGCTGCTGCCAGTGCGTATGCCTCTGACCCTGCGAATGCTTCTGCAGCAACAGCGGCAGCAGAGGCAGCAGCAGCAACAGCAGCAGGAGCAGCAGCAGCAGCAGCAGGTGACTGGCCGTATACAGCCCCAGCAGCACCATATGCTTATGACCCTGCCAATGCTTCTAGAGCAACAGCGGCAGAAGCTACGGCAGCAGCAGCAGAGGCAGCAGCAACAGCAGGAGCAGCAGCAGCAGGTGACTGGCCATATACAGCCCCAGCAGCACCATATGCCTACGATCCAGCAGCAGCAGCAGCAGCAGCGGCAGCAGCTTCAAGCTATGATCCTTCTGGTGCTGCTGCTGCTGCTGCTGCAGGCTATGATCCTTCTGGTGCTGCTGCCTGGGCGTCCCATTATGCTGCGTATGCAGCAGCATCAGGAGCAGCCGGAGCAGGAGCAGCAGAACCGCCAGCAGGATACACAACAGAAGCAGCTTATTATCAGGCATATTCAGGCATGTATGGTTACACTCCTACTTACCCTACTCCCACCACCGTTTCGTCTGCCCCTGTAACATACGCTTCTGCCCCCACTGCTGCTACAGCCGCCGCTGCTACAGCCGCTGCTGCTACAGCTGCTGCTGCTACAGCCGCCACTGCTACCCGCCGGCCTCGTGTTGTGGTGGCAGCACCAGCTTTAGTGAGACCAGCAGTACCAGCAGTACCATCAGTAGTAGCAGCAGCAGGTGGTGCTGCTGATGGTACTGCAGCAAGAGAGGAGCGGGAGGCATCAGGCACTGGAGTAGAGGAGGGGGGCCGAGACACTGCTTCTGCTGCTCGTGCTGCTGCTGCTGCTCCTGTGGTTTCCACAATGGAGGCTGTAGCTGCTGCTGTTGCTGCTGCGAAGCAGCAATCAGAAAAAGGTACGTGTGCTTGCTTGGGTGCGGCAAATTGCGCCTGCTGCTCCTCTTGGTGTTCCTGCTCCTTCTCCTGCTGCTGCTGCTGTTGCTGCTGCTGCTGCTACTGCTCCTGTGGTTTCCACAATGGAGGCTGTAGCTGCTGCTATTGCTGCTGCTGCTGCTCCTTCTTCTTCTTCTTCTGCTGCTGCTGCCGCTGCTCCTGAGGTTTCCACAATGGAGGCTGTAGCTGCTGCGAAACAGCAAGCAGGGAAAGGTACGTGCGCTTGGGTGCAAAAATAGGAAGTGTTCTGTGCGGTAATCTCCTTTCCGCCCATGCAACATTTTTTTGTTTGTTTTTTGTGATCTCCTTTCATTTTTTCATTATTGTTCCTCCTTCCCTTCGTTGTTCCTTCCATTCCTGCCCTTTCTCCCTTGTCTCCTCACTCCATTCGGCTATGTGTCTCTTTGCATCTCTCTTCATCTCCTTACACCCCTTTTTGTCTCCTCATACCCCTTCTCTCGCATCCTCTAGCTCTCCTTGCTTGCTACTACCCTCCTATCGTCCCTGTCCTGCACCCTCCCACTTTCCTTTGCAAACCTGCACGTAGCATCAAAGCCCAAGAGGGAGGCAGCAGTGGGAAGCGAGCATCCACCCACCCATTCACTTCCACATTCCGAGTTCCCACACACCTCCTCCCATCTCCTTGTGGATACGCCTCCCTTTCATGCCCTTCCACCCTCCTTCCATCTCCCCTGATACACCCCTGACTTTTGAGACGTCTAAAAAGTCGCCCCCTCCCATCTCCTCCCCCTCCCTTTCATGTCCTTCCACGCGCCTTCCATCTCCCCTGATGCACCCCTGTTGTCTCCTCGTACCCTCCAATTCTCCTAGCAACCCCCCCGCATTCCACCCGTGTAGCAACAATAGAAAGCAAAACAGAATTCTAACTTCCTAGTTTTGAGGCGCCTCAAAACTAAACTGAATCCTCCTAACTTCCTTCAATGCGTTCCCCCACTTCTGTTTCCTCCGGAA
This sequence comes from Closterium sp. Naga37s-1, assembly GCA_947471745.1. Classification (NCBI taxonomy): domain Eukaryota; kingdom Viridiplantae; phylum Streptophyta; class Zygnematophyceae; order Desmidiales; family Closteriaceae; genus Closterium; species Closterium sp. Naga37s-1. The sequence continues at coordinate 652,839 of CANJKZ010000461.1, read as the reverse complement.
AGTCTTCGCCTCGGTGGACTTCCAGTCGTTTGGGTTGCGCGAGCGACCTCATCTAACCGTGTCTCAAGTGCACACATATGCTCGCCGGATACAAGAGCTCATCTGGTCGGACTGATTTAGCCAAAGCTTTTGTATCTGGCGAGCGCGGATAGTAGCATATGCGTGCGATTGGGATCCGGCTGGATGAGGTCTTGTAGCCTAAACGACTGGATGTTCGCCGAGGTGAAGAGTTTTCGGAGCAAACAGAAGAGAAGGAAAGAATTAGCGGCACCTGCGTGCAATTTGAGAAAGTTTGGTTTGTTTTGCATCCGCGTGCTTAGCGAAAGACAGCAGTAGTGGAAGAAACACATCCATCCATCCACCCACCCACCCACCCATGCAATTCTTTTGAGTCGACTCAAAAGACAGCAGTAGTGGAAGAAACACATCCATCCATCCACCCACCCACCCATGCAATTCCATGTTCCAAGGTGACTTTGAGTCCACTCAAAAGTCACTTTGGAAGGAACACATTCATCAAGCTGTGCAATACCATGTTCCAACCCCCAACGCTCTTCCTTCCATGTTCCTCTTGTTTCCTCGCACACTAAAACCCCTCTTGATGACTCCTGATTCACCCGCGCAGCGGCAAATTCCAAGAAAAGGGCGGCATTGCGAGGGGCACATGCAAGCACACAACTCTTTTCAACCTCACATGTCTCTCCTCGCTTCTCCTCTTATATCCCTGTATTGTCTCCTCTCACCGTTTACCTCTCCTCCTGTAAACCCTCAATTTCACCCGCACAGCAGCAAAGCCCAAGAGAAAAGCGACAGTGGGAGGGGCACATGCAAGCAAGAAAGTGTCTTCGCTGGTGAACAAGGTAAGTCCCTGGGAGGGTTTGTTGCTCATACAGTTTAAACATCTAAGGTGGTATTCATTGGGGTTTGTTGTCAGAAGCTCATACAGATTATGTGTTTATTATCGCTCTTCCGACACACCTTCCCTCCTTTGTCTCCTTCTCCTGTTGGTTCTCCTTCTCTCGCTCCTTCTCTTCCCCCTCCTCTTTTGAGTCGACTCAAAAGTCTCCTTCTCCTGTTGGTTCTCCTTCTCTCGCTCCTTCTCTTCCCCCTCCTCTCACACTCTCTCCTCTCCCCTCGGCCATAGCAGTGGAAACCAGCCAGAGGGGATTACGACAAGGAGAGGATGGGGCGAGAGCAAGAGGAGAATGAGGAGGAGGAAGGACGCGGAATTCACTATCGATGCCTGTAACACTTGTGTTCAACCTTTCCCCTTTTGCTCTCTTTTGAGTCGACTCACAAGTCAGCTCGAGAGCAAGAGGAGAAAGAGGAGGAGGAAGGACGTGGAATTCACTATCGATGCCTGTAACACTTCTGTTCAACCTTTCCCCTTTTTCTCTCTCTCCTCTTCCCTTTGCTGTGGCAGTGGAAAGTAGCAAAGGAAGAGCTAGACGAGGAGAGGATGGGGGGGGAGCAAGAGGAGGAGGAGAGGGAGTGGAATTGACAATCAATGCTAATTTCCCGTTCAACCTTCCCTTTCTTTCTCTCTCACCTCTTCTGCTCCCTCTCCTCTTGCCTCCGCTGTGGCAGTGGAAAGCAGTGAAGGGAGAGCTAGACGAGGAGAGGATGGGGCGGGAGCAAGAAGAGGAGGAGAGGGAGTGGAATCGACAATCTGTATCTGTACTGTAACACTTCCCTCTTTTCTCTCTCTTCCCTTCACTGTGGCCGTGGAAAACAGCGAAGGAAGGAATATGCGAGGAGAGGATGAGGCGGGGCGGGAGCAAGAGGAGGAGGAGAGGGAGTGGAATTGACAATCTGTACCTGTACTGTAACACTTCCCCCTCTTTTCTCTCTCTCCTCCCCCCTTCGCTGTGGCAGTGGAAAGCAGCGAAAGAAGAGTTGTGCGAGGAGAGGATGAGGCAGGAGCAAGAGGAGGGGGAGGTGAAATTGACAATCGGTTGCCTGTAATGCTTCTGTTCAACCTTCCCCCTTTTTACTCCCTCTCTTCTTTCCTCTGCTGTGGCAGTGGAAAGCAGCAAAGGAGGAGCTTGATGAGGAGAGGCTGAGGCGGGAGCAGGAGGAGGAGGAGGTGAAATCGACAATCGATTGGCTGTAATGCTTCTTTTTAACCTTTCCCCTTTCTGCTGTGGCAGTGGAAAGCAGCGAAGGAGGAGCTTGATGAGGAGAGGATGAGGCGGGAGCAGGAGGAGGAGGAGAAGGAGCGGGCCTTGTACGATGGAGAGGTGATTGGGAAGAAACGACAGAAGAAAATCGAGGTGAGAGGAAGTGGGGTGGGTGGGAGAGAGGGTAGAGGGTGTGTTGTTCAGATAGACCCATGTTGGGTTGGGAGAGGGAGGGAACGGGCCTTGTACGATGGGGAGGTGATTGGGAAGAAGCGAGAGAAGAAATTGAGGCGCGGTGTAGCAGGGTTGAGGGGGAGGGAGGAGGGTGTGTGTGTTGACTTGATGTGTGTGTGTTGGGATGGGAGAGGGAGGGAACGGGCCTGGTACGATGGGGAGGTGATTGGGAAAAAGCGACAGAAGAAAATTGAGGTGAGTGGTAGCAGCCTAGCAGGGTAAGGGGAGGGAAGGCGATACGTGTGTCTACTTGGGATTGGGAACGTCCCTTGTATGACGTGGGAGGTAATTGGGAAGAAACAGCAAAAGAAAATCGAGGCGAGGGGCAGTGCAGGGAGTGGAAGGGAGAGGGTGTGTTAGTCCAATGTCTGTGTCTGGTTGGGAAAGGAAGCGTGCCTTGTATGACGGGAGGGGTGGTCGGGAAGAAGCGGCAGTAGGAAAGTGAGGTGAGAAGATATAGAAGTGAGGGGGGGAAGTGGCGGGGGAGAGAACGTTGATGAAGGGAGGGGTGGTAGGCGTGAGAAGAGCGGGAGGGTGGAAGGGGGTTAAGAAGAGTGAGGAGGGTGGAAGGGGGTTGAGATGAGTGGGAGGGTGTAAGAGGGTGAGAAGAGTGGGAGGGTACAAGGGGGCTGAAAAGGGGAAAGAGCAGTTAGTTTTTGTTTTGTTTTTTTTGCACTTCCATTTGTCTGCAGCAGCAGCTGCAGACAGGAAAGGCAAAAGGTTTGAGGCGTCGCAATATTCATGCTTTTTGCTTTGATCGGTCGACTTTTGAGTCGACTCAGAAGTCACCAAAGAATTTGCTTTTTATGTTCATCCATCGGTTGTTTTGCCCCCAGGAGTGGAAGCAACAGCAGCTGCAAACAGGAGAGGCCGAGGAGAACGCCAACTTCCAACCAATCGCAGTCGACTGGTGAGTTTCCCCCCCTCCCCCTTTTTTGTATTCTTTCCTGTTTCGGTTTTTGATTAAACCTCGAGCTAGACTTGGTGGCTGTCTGATTTTTTTTATCACGTCCCAACTACTCACTGAATTCTTGTGAAACTGATTCTTCTAGGCCGCTACGTCTGTCTAACACAGTCCAGCTGTATGTTGGGAAAGGCGAAAAGAAGAGGTTTTTTTGTCTTATTTTTGTCGGGGCCTTATTTTTGTCTCAGGGATTCTACTCTATTGCTGACTTACCCACCGAACAGGCGAGAGCGAGTGAAGAGGGCAAGAGGCGCGAGTCAAGCTTAGGTTGACTCGTCGCTTTTGAACGGTGCTGGTGCTGGTGGTGCTAGCCCTGCTACAGCCGGTGCTACAGCCAGTGGTGCAGCCGGTGCTACAGCCGTTGCTACAGCCGGCGGTGCAGCCGGTGCTAAAGCGCGTGCATATCCCTGTTGTTGCCCCATTCCGATCCATTGAAACAGGCGCGAGCGAGTGAAGAAGGCAAGAGGGGCGGGTCAAGCCCAGGCTGACTCGCCGCTTTTGAATGGCGCTCATGGTGCTGGTGGTGCTGGTGGTGCTAGCCCTGCTACAGCCGGTGATGCAGCTGGGGACGATGAGCAGTCAAGACCGCAGGTCGGCGGAGCAGCAGCAGCAGTGGCAGCGGCAACAGCAGCAGCAGCAGCAGTAGGGGTTGGAGCGAAGAAGAAGCGCAAGGGGCTGGATCTGAAGGCTCTCTCTGCTGGGCTGCCGGCTGGTTGGCAGGTGAGATGCGGTGATGGCAGGTGGTATGTGGTACTGGCAGGTGGGATGCGGTGAAGGCAGGTGCGTTGTGGTGCTGGCAGGTGAGTTTGTCATGATTTGCAGGGGGGGGGGCAGCAGCAGCAGCAGCAGCAGTGGGGGTTGGAGCGAAGAAGAAGCGCAAGGGGCCGGATCTGAAGGCTCTCTCTGCTGGGCTGCCGGCTGGCTGGCAGGTGGGATGCGGTACTGGCAGGTGATAATGCGGTGAAGGCAGGTGCGTTGTGGTGCTGGCTGGCAGGTGAGTCTGTCATGATTTGCAGCAGCAGTGGCAGTGGCAGCAGCAGCAGTGGGGGTTGGAGCGAAGAAGAAACGCAAGGGGCCGGATTTGAAGGCTCTCTCTACTGGGCTGCAGGCTGGTTGGCAGGTGAGAAGCGGTGAGGAGAGGTGACCTGAGCACGTGTTCAGACCTCTGGGAACTGGTGGGCAGGTTCTTAGGTGTGCAGGTGTTGTCCTGTTCCCCCAGTACATGTGCGCTCTTCTCTTTCATCGAACTGTGAGTTTCCTCTGGTAGAGATGGGTTCTGTGCGTTTGTTGCCTTGAGTGTGAAAGGAGTGATGCATGTCAGTCAGAAGCTTGCATTGCATCGTCTTTCACGTTTCAGATGGGTGAAGAGTGGTGCTGCTGCGTGTTTGCGCCCAAGCTATTAGGCTGTTGTAGGATGTGAATCGTCTGCCATCGCTTGTAGGCTGTTGCGATTGGTCTGGTCCCCGTTTGTGACTCCATGGCGCATGACGCTAGTGCTTCTTATTGTGCAGACTGCCATGAGTTGAAGCTTCAGGGTTTCAATTCAGGCGTTTCAGGTTGTTCTGTGCATCCATAGGTGCTGCGTGCCTAGTCTTCATGGAACCCATGGAACCCATGGGTGCTTTGTATATATAAACTCGATGGTATTGGGTGCTGTGTGCGTGCTCCTCTTCCCCCCTCTCACTCACCCCCCTCTCACTCACCCCCCTCTCCCTGTCTCTCCCCCCCCCCCCCCCCCCACCCCCCCACCCCCTCTCCACCTCCTGTTTCTGATGGGTTCCAATTCAGGCGTTTTTGGATCCCCAATCAAACGAAGTGTATTATGGAAATCTTTCCACCAATGAGACATCATGGGACAGACCAGTCTAGGAGCGGTTTTAAGTTTCTCAGTGATGCTCCAGATTTTTCAGATTTCTGAACCAGTACCGAATTCTTCTAGTGAGCAGGGTGTTTGTAACTGCTGCTTATAAGTATAACGAGATGTACATTGCAGTGTAGCTGAGTCTAGCCAAAATGTACATGACAATATAGTTCATGCTATCTACACGAACTTCGGTTCGCCAAGTATACCACCACAGCCACCTCAAGAGAGCTTCACCCGAAACACAACGCAGAGCCTCTCGTAAGGGAAGTATTGAACACCCATGGGATCACCCTCGCCATTGCCACTCGCGCCTGAACCGCCGCCGAGATTTGAGCCGGATGGGCCATTGTTTGTACCCTTGCCGACCTTGGTCTCCGTCCCGTAAAGATTCAGCGTAGCGGATTCGATTTGAACGCGAACGAGCGCGCCGTCTTTACCCGTAGCGTCGGTGCGGAACGTTTTTGCCCACTCGTTCCCGCTGTTTCCAAGGCTGCTGCTGTCGAGAATCTCTTTCATCAGTTGTCCGTTGTACACTAGCACATTCGAATCGCGAATCTCGAACACGCCGTCTGGTAACTGCAGGGGAGCGTCGTCGGATAGTGTTTTCGCAACTTCCGGGGAGCAAACCAGCGCAGATTCGTTGGCTGTAGCCTCCTCCAAGTCTGTACCGCCAACGATCGTCACAATATCGGATGGAGTTATATCGAGTGGTGCGTCGGTCACCAACGCAGGGAGGGTGATGGTTGGAATCGCGTCCATCGATTTGTTGAACACGAAATCGCACATCGCGGAGGGTTCAGGGTTCGGGCACGCGAGGGGGAACGGGGCGGAACCTCCGCCGCCGCGGGTCTGGGGGGGGGCTCCGGGGCACGGCGCGCTAGCGAAGGCCTGGTTGCTGGGCGCATGCTTATTCACGGGTGATTCGAGCATGGACCGGCCGCGAACGGACGGCTCAGATGCGGGAGCAGAGGCGGGATTAACTTTAGTTGAGTCGAGCGTCGACCGCCGCGGAGAACCCTGGCCGCCGCGCAGCTGGCGGCTCATCATGCTGCGGCGCCTGGACGGCTCGTAGTATGCGGGGGGCGGTGCGGGTGCGAACGCGATCATGGACCGGCGCGGAATGGTAGTAGTACGAGTCGCGCCGGCTGCTGACCTGGAGTCACGTTTGTTAGCAGTTGTACCAATCGGAGTGTCGATGGCGGCTGAAACGGACGAATCCGCGTTGGTGATGGATGTGGCGTCGGCGGGTGCAGCGCTGGCGCTGGCGGCGGGCGCGGCGGTTGCAATTGACTCAGTCGAAGTCGACTCTGTTACCCGCTTTTTGGCCGCATGCTGCGGCGCCGGTGGTTGCGCCGCGACGCCGTGAACCGTCGGAACGACAATGTTTTCAGTGGAAGGCTCGATCCTGGAGATTAGTTTCTGAGAATTCTCAAGAGCGTCCAGCAGTTTCTTGTCATTGGACGGCTCGATCCTCGAGATCAGCTGCCGCTGGTACATGTCCCTCCACGTGGCAGCGGTTTCGTCGCCACGGCCAGTTTTGAAACCCAGCTCGGCTTTGAGACTGTCGAAGCTGTGACGCAGAGGCTTGAGCAGGCGGCCTAGGAGCGATCGGCGGGCGCGGGAAGCGGGGAGAGCTGTGGCAGCGGGGAGAGTGAGGAGGAGAATCATGACGATTGGCAGGAAAAGCACCATAAGGAGAGTGCCCTTTCTGGCCATGGCCGAATTTGATGAGAGGTTTGTTTACAGGGTTAAGTTGATGGAACTGTCGATGTTACTGTCAGAACGGTGCAGACTGCTGAAGGAAATCGACTGAATTTCACCTCAGATGGTCAATTTGGCTGATGATTTCAGCTGGGAATTACACTGACAAGGCACGGGTTTGCCAGAGTAACGAGTGAAGAATGATTTGAGATTCAGCTGGAGGGAATTTGATTTGTTTGTGAATGATGGAAGTGACGGAATTGCATGCATTTCAATAGCTGCAATGTTTGATCGTCGAGTCGCATCCCGACTGTTGTGGCAGGGAGACATTGATTGTCGACGGCTGAGATCGCGGCGTGCGTGACGTCCAAGCGTTGAAAGGTGCTATCGCGCTTCGATTGACCCGAGGAGAGTTGACCGAGTCTACTATGCACTCACCCCACAGACAATCGTAGGCCTGTCATCCAGTCGTACGGACTACGAGTTGTAGGGTGGATGGAAGGCGGAAGGAGTACACGACGGTCGCATCTGACTTCTGCGAACCGCGGGCTGCGTTCTGTTGGCCCATAGGTTATGGTACCCTAACGAGGAAAGCTCTACGAACGCACTTGAGAAGGCTTGGAACCTACGCGTGCAAAAAAAACGCAGAGCTGACTGTGCGCTCGGAACATTCCAGGACGCTGGTTTCACAGGCAAAAGGCCCGCATAGCCTGTGCGAGTCCCATCCGCCCGTCTCACGGCGGATGAGGGGTGCACAAGCTGTGCGGGGCAGGGCAAAACGCCTGGGAAAAGGGAAACTTTGGCGAGTTTCTGAACCCTGCAGTTTGACTGTGAGGTGCCTGGCCGTTGGATGCAGGTGCCAAATCTTGTTTAGGGTCTTCGAAATTTTGGGTCAGTCCTGCCCATCCGTGCTGATGCAGCTGAAATGTTTTGGTCTGCCCAGCGTAAACACCCTGGAGCCTGCCTCGCAGATACATCGCGCCTGAGTCATACCTTCGTGGTAGTTTTCATAGGGTGCTCTCTTGCGCGGAAGCCTCCGAGCGCACTACTTGTCCGTCGTGCGCGCATTACTAATGCGCCCACTGAACGCGGCCCGGGCCTTCGTTTGGTGGCAAGGGACTTTCATAGAAGGCCGCACGGTTGAACGTGGGTTGAAAGTTTTCGATGATAGTCCAGCTCGGACCGACCAAGCTGTCCATGTCGGTTCGTGATCTGTACTGCACTTGCAAACCGTCGACATATTTCCTGCAATCGTCAGAATTCCTTACATCGCATGATCGCAGCCGTTCCTAGGTAGGCTTCCATCTAGCAAATCCGTGAGCTGTTCAAACAAGTGCTTTGAACGGTAGATTTACCGGTTCTTCAATCTCGAACGGCGAGGAATGAAGGTGCGAATCTCTTCCATGGCATGCTGCAAGAATGTGCAGACAAATGCGGACCACCATTCACGTCCCCAGCAATTGAGCATAGCGACCCTCAGAACCAGGATCTGAGGATGGGATAGTGCAAGAATTTGCGTGTAACTTCCTGTGCGGTCGCTAATATTCGTTCAGGTTTTTCCTAAAGCCGCAGGTAGGAGCTCTACACCTCATCACGATGAAAAACAAAGGAATTTGTTACCATGTTAAGTGTGGTCCTCGTTCACCTCGTTCGCACAGCCATTCCCCGTTCTACGTCAAACCGCAGAGTACACCCCTGGAAGAGTGTCAGTTCCAGGTGTTACGCCTACACCCAACAGGTTCCCCAATTTTCAAGATTTTAGGGTTTTGAAATACTTGCCGCTGGCCAAGTTATACCCTTACAGATAGTTCAGTCAGTATGGAGCATGAATGAACATAAAGTTCTCGTATGGTAACCCGTGCTATCGTACTAAACCGTAGGCAACGTAAGAAAACTTACTTCCCTTCCTCCTCCACCTCCCCCTTGTCGCTAACTCGCCACAATCACCATCACTTCACGATCACCGTCCCTCGCGACGCATGACGCGCTCTCCGTCAACCCTCTGTCGCAGCATCTTAGGTTTTCCACGTGTACATAGTAAACATCGTTTCTAAGCACCTGCGGATTCACCTCACCTGCCGCAATTATTCGCCATTTCTCCTATGCTTCCTACAATTTGCTTCCCGCATCGCCATGCTCGTCGGATATTTTCCCCTCTCTTCCTTTTGTCGAACTCCAGTCTTCGCAACTACTATGAATGTTTCAATTTCCCGGAGCGCGGATTTCGCGCCGGATCAACTGCTGATGGATTCACGGCCGTTAGATCGGTCCCTGCTGGTTTGGCGGCAGCTGGATCAACGGCTGCGATTGGCGGAGGGGTTAGCGGGAAGAATGGCGGAGGATCGGTTGCGCGAGCGTCGGTGCCGGTGGTGATTGTGGGCGCGGGGCCGGTGGGGCTCTCTCTTTCCATCATGCTCTCGCGACAAGGTGAACATTAATGCACGTGTTACAGGCAGACTTGTTAAATGCTCTCTCCCTCTCCCTTTCTCCAGGCGTTCTGAGCGTGGTGGTGGGGAGAGGGAGCATGGGCTGCACTGCAGCAGCATCCCGCAGCAAGAGTAGCAGCAGTAGGAGCAGGAGCAGGGACAGCATGCCGGCTCTAGAAGGGTCACATTGGGGTGTGCTTTCCCTTCCTTTTTCCCTCTTCTCGTCCCTCCTGTTCACGAGTTCGGAACGTGGTGGTGGAGAGGGGGGAGCCGCCCCCCAGGTGACTTTTGAGCATGGGCTGCAGCAGCAGGAGCAAGGCAAGGGTGCCGTGCAGGCATGAACGGCTCGCTCAGCTTCTCTCCTCCTCCCTCCCCCCTTCTTCAGGTGTTCGGAATGTGGTGGGGGAGAAGGAGCATGGGCTGCAGCAGCATCCCGCAACAGCACTAGCAATGTCACTCATACGTTGTGCTTCCCCCTCCTCCTCTCATATTCTCATCCCCCTTTTACCAGGCGTTCCGAATGTGGTGGGGGAGAGGGAGCATGGGCTGCAGCAACATCCCGCAGCGCATCTGATTAACAACAGAACCATGGAGGTGCGCCGTAGAATGCATGATGGGATGTGGCATGTGATGATGTACGGTCACTATGATGGCATGTGATGATGTACGGTCACTATGATGGCATGTGATGATGTACGGTCACTATGATGGCATGTGATGATGTACGGTCACTATGATGGCATGTGATGATGTACGGTCACTATGATGGCATGTGATGATGTACGGTCACTATGATGGCATGTGATGATATACGGTCACTATGATGGCATGTGATGGATAGGATAGCATGTGATTTTGTTAGCCATGCCATGCCATGTGAACAGTATGGCATGGCAATGGCTTGGTATGCTTTTCTCAGGCACGGATCAGCCAGGTCACTTGAAAGATGCGCCACCTTCCATCCAGCTCTTTTCAGCACTTTTCAGCAGTGGCAAGGCAACCATATGTCACGTAAATCCTATGGCATTGTTTGCAACGCAGAGGCACAGGTCAGGCAGCCCACTTGAAGGTGTGTTTACTCTTGTCTTGTTGTTTGAGCCTTGGCACGTTAACTTCCAATATAGTCACATGTTTTCTCATCCATTTCCTATCCTGTATAATTTGGTTCACCCATATCGCCAACACGTTGCAGACGACTTGACCCCCTTTACAGTCAGATCATGTTTTCTCTTGAATTTTCTCCCTCTCTCTCCATCGTTTTTCCCTTCCAAGTGTTCCTTCCTTCTTACCTACTCCACATGTTTCGCCTTTGGCCAAAATTGTTTCTGACAGCTCCTGTACTTTCCCTCTTATCCTACTCCAGATGTTTCGCCTCATGCGCCCCCTTTACAATCAACCAATCTCTGTCTCTCTTCCTTCCTTTCTTTCCTTCCAAACCTCCCTCCCCCAGATTTTTCGCCTCATGGGCCCTCTTTAAAATCACATTACCAGTCAGCAGCCTCCTTGAGAGGAGTGGCGCTCGTTTGTGCACTGCACGCACATGCTGGGGCGAGAGCTGGGGTGGGATAAAAACATCATTCTCGCATTATGATATGATCCCCCATTCACAATCACATAACCAGTCAGCATCCTCTTCCCGTTTCCGAAGCCCATGTTCTCTCTACCTTCCGTCTCTCTTCCTTCCTTTCTTTCCTTCCAACCCTCCCTCCCCTAGATTTTTCGCCTCATGGGCCCCCTTTACAATCACATCACAACTCAGCAGCCCCCTTTAGAGGAGTGGCGCTCGTTTGTGCACTGCACGCACATGCTGGGGCTAGAGCTGGGGAAGCAGGATCACTTCAAAGGGCAGGAAGGTGAGGGAGCGGATGGGAGGGGAATGGAAGTGGGTGGAGAGGGGTTGAGAGCGGTGGTGCTTGTGTGTGTGCACTGCACTCACATGCTGGGGCGAGAGCTGGGGAAGCAAGACCACTTTAAAGGGCAGGAAGGTAATGGAAGGGAAGTGAGAGATGAGGGAGAGGGAGGAGAGGGGTTATAAGAGGACTTGTGCTTGTTTGTGCACACTGCACTGTGCACTGCACGCACATGCTGGGGCGAGAGCTGGGGAAGCAGGACCACTTCAAAGGGCAGGAAGGTGAGGAGAAAACGGGGGGGGGGAAGAGATGGCAAGGGGGAGGAGAGGGGTTAAGAGGACTGGCGCTCGTTTGTGCTGTGGAGTGGACGCATTTGCTGGGAAAGCAGGACCATTTCAAAGGGCAGGAAGGTAATCAAAAGGGGAAAGGCGAGAGAGGGGGCGAGAGTGGTGCTTGTGTGTGCCTACTGGACGCACATGGTGGGGCAGCAGGACCGCTTTAAAGAACAGGCCTGTCACTTGTGAGCGTAACTGCTGTGTTTCATTTCTCTCAAAAACAAGCCCAATCGAGCCCCATTTAGAGGCCATGGTTCAATACGTGCCAGCAATTCTTTGGTTTTGAGACACCCGCTTCAAAGGGCGGGCCTGTCGCTTATGAGTGTAACTGCTGTGTTTCATTTCTCTCAAAAACAAGCCCAATCGAGCCCCATTTAAAGGCCATGGTTCAATACGTGCCAGCAATTCTTTGGTTTTGAGACACCCGCTTCAAAGGGCGGGCCTGTCGCTTATGAGTGTAACTGCTGTGTTTCATTTCTCTCAAAAACAAGCCCAATCGAGCCCCATTTAGAGGCCATGGTTCAATACGTGCCAGCAATTCTTTGGTTTTGAGACACCCGCTTCAAAGGGCGGGCCTGTCGCTTATGAGTGTAACTGCTGTGTTTCATTTCTCTCAAAAACAAGCTCCTGCTGAAACTAGCACTCTCTTTGTCTCTCGCTTTATCCTTTTGCCCCATCTCCTCTTCCCTTGCCAAGCCTTTTGAGGCGCCTCAAAAGTCTTTACCTCTCGCTTTATCCTTTTGCCCCATCTCCTCTTCCCTTGCCAAGCCTTTTGAGGCGCCTCAAAAGTCTTTACCTCTCGCTTTATCCTTTTGCCCCATCTCCTCTTCCCTTGCCAAGCCTTTTGAGGCGCCTCAAAAGTCTTTACCTCTCGCTTTATCCTTTTGCCCCATCTCCTCTTCCCTTGCCAAGCCTTTTGAGGTGCCTCAAAAGTCTTTACCTCTCGCTTTATCCTTTTGCCCCATCTCCTCTTCCCTTGCCAAGCCTTTTGAGGCGCCTCAAAAGTCTTTACCTCTCGCTTTATCCTTTTGCCCCATCTCCTCTTCCCTTGCCAAGCCTTTTGAGGCGCCTCAAAAGTCTTTACCTCTCGCTTTGTCCTTTTTCCCCATCTCCTCTCTTCTTCCCTTGCCAAGCCTGTCGCTTGTGACCCCAACTGCTATGGCTCGTTTCTTTTGAGTCAACTCGACTTTTGAGTCCTTTTGAGTCGATTCAAAAGTCTACTCAGCCCAACTTCTGTGGCTCATTTCTTCCACGAACAAGCTGCTGCTGCTGGCTCAGTCACCGTCTGTGTCTCTCACAGCATCTCTGACTCTTTTTTGGGGCTTCTCAGAACCGTCTGTCTCTCTCAAAACTGTCTCTCTCAAAACTGTCTCTCTCACAACACCCCTGACTCTTTTTTTTGCTCCTCAGAACGGAGGTGACTGTTGAGTCGACTCAAAAGTCATTTTTTTTGCCGCTCCTCAGAACCGCCTCAACAATTGTCTCTCACAACACAACACAACATCCTTGGGTGGCTGTGACTTTTTGGCTCCTCAAGAACCGCCTCAACAACTGTCTCTCACAAGAACCGCGTAAAATATTGTCTCTCACAACACAACACAACATCCTTGGGTGGCTGTGACTTTTAGGCGCCTCAAGAACCGCCTAAAATATTGTCTCTAATATTGTCTCTCACAACACAACATCCTTGGGTGGCTGTGCCCCATCCCATATCCCCCCACTCCCCTCCACCCCCCGGCCCACAGTGCAGGCCTGTCGCATACTGCATTCAATCCCAGCCTCTGTGGCTCATTTCTCGCAAGACAAGCTGCTGCTACTGCTGCTGAACCTAGCACTCTCTTTATCTCTCGCTCTATCCTTGTGCCCCATCTCCTCTTCCCTTGCCTCCTCCCCTGTGCAGGCCTGTCGCACATAAGCCCAGCCTCTGTGGCCCATTTCTCGCAGAACAAGCTGCTGCCTCTGCTGTTGCTGACGCAGCGTCCTTTTCACAGTATCCCTGTGCGGCTGTGCCCTATCTACTCTCCCCCTCCCCAGGCCTGTCGCACATAAGCCCAGCCTCTGTGGCGCATTTTTCCCAAAACAAGCTGCTGCCGCTGCTGCTGGAGCAGGCAATATCGGATTCACGCTTTTCTCAGCAGCAAACACGGTTACCACAAGATAAAAATCGGTTACCACACCAGGAGCGGTTACCAGAACACAAGCCGTTACAACAAGATGTGGGGTTACCACAGAGCAACGGGTTACAGATGCCACCTGTTCTCTTTGGTTACGCCGCTGATTCCTTCTCCCACATTCAATCGCATCCGTCCATTCATTCCCGCTCCTCCACTCTGCAACATCTTACCAGCCCCACCCAACCCATCTCTGATCATCCTCCCACCGCTCCCACTACCCCTTCCTCTTCCCCTACCATTCCCTCCACCTCTCCCACTACCTCTGCCTCTCCCTCCCCCGTCTCTCCCCCTTCCACTTACTCCAATTCTTCTACTGGCTTCCAGACCATCCCCTTTATAAGATCAGCATCGGAGAAGCCTATAAGAGTTAGCCTCTGCGCTACACCGAATTTGGAATCCTCCTTAGAAAATTCTCTGACTCAGAACCAGCAGCAGCAGTACCACCATCAGCTAAAGCTGCACCATCAGCAAGGTCAGCAGCACCACCACCAACAACACACAGCCGCATCCTTCCCGTTGCCTCCTCTTACCTCCTCCCCTCCTCCTCTCAAGTTCAACTCCCCTCCTCCTCTCCCCCCAAACCTCGAGATCGACTGCTCATACTTGATTGGCTGTGATGGCGCTAACAGCAGCATCCGGGCGGCAAGTTTCGTCCCGGTTCAATTTTCCAAACACCAGACGAAACGGGGAATGCAGCCAATCATAACTGCGGAAAAGGAGAGGACGAGCCGTTGATAATGGGGCAGGGGGTGAAAGGGGAACTGCAGCGGGTGACAATGCAGGGGCACAGGCATAGTTTTGAGACGTCTCAAAACGAGCCGTTGATAATGCAGGGGAAGGGGGTGAACGGGGAACTGCAGCGGGTGACAATGCAGGGGCACAGGCAGCTGCAGCGGGTGCTGTCGGTGCATTTCTCCTCGCGCCCCCTCGGGTTGAGGCTGCTGGCGCTGCCCCGCCCCGCCATGCTCTATTTCGTTTACAACACAGAGGGGGTCGGGGTGGTGGTGGCGCACTGCTTGAGGGAAGGGGAGTTCGTCGCCCAGGTAATTACTTTGTAGCTCAAGTGAGGGGTTTGAGGCTCTCAGGTAAAGAAGGTGGGTGGCAAGGTGTTGAAGGCTGCTGGCTCTGCCCCGTCCCGCCATGCTCTACTTCGTGTACCACTGCGAGGGGGTTGGGGTGGTGGTGGCGCACTGCTTGAGAGAGGGAGAGTTCGTCGCCCAGGTGAGGGAGAGTTCGTTGCCCAGGTGAGGGAGAGTGTGTCGCCCAGGTGAGGGAGAGTTCGTCTCCAACCCTCCACTCTACCCCCAATGCTTTTCCCTTCTTTCTTGCCCTCCCCTGCGATGCGACTATCTATCGCTCTAGAGAATTCTCAACAGTGCCTCCTGCTCTCCAACCCCCCGCCCCCAACGCGTTGGCCTTTCCTGATTGTCTACTTGGACTCCCCTGCGGCTCCCCATGCCCCAGATTCCTCTCTTCTCGGACGGCCAGAATGTGCCATCAAAGGAAGCGAGCGGGTTTGTCAGCTCGTTTTCATCTCGCCTCCTGCCCTCCATCCCTCCTCCCCCTGTGCTCGCGTGTGGTTGTGTCATCCCCCCTACCCCTCCCCATGCCCCAGATTCCTCTCTACTCGGACGGCCAGAATGTGCCAACAAATAAGGTGAGCGAGCATACGATGTGCATTGCTTTTGAGGCGCCTCAAAATGAGCACTGGTGTGGTGTGCGCTGATGGTGTTGGTGCAGGCGGGTCGCCTATCAGTGCAGGTAGGACTGTGATCCCATTGTGTGAGCGAGCATGTTTTTTAGAATTCTCAAATAAACAAATAGCACTGGTGTGGTGTGCGCTGATGGTGTTGGTGCAGGTAGGACTGTGATCCCATTGTGTGAGCGAGCACTGATAGTCGACCCGCCATCTAATAACAAGTATGTGATGAGACGTCTCGAAACAGGACTGTGAGCGCATGGTGCGGGCTCTCATGAGAGGCCCCCCCATCCCCTTCCCATCCTGGTCTCTGCCCTCTTCCCACCTATGTTTTTTGAGAATTCTCAAAAAAACATACTGAAAATTCTCAAAAAACATACCGAGAATTCTCAAAAAACATACTGAGAATTCTCAAAAAACATACTGAGAATTCTCAAAAAACATTCCGAGAATTCTCAAAAAACATGCTGCGAATTCTAAAAAAACATACTGAGAATTCTAAAAAAACATGCTGAGAATTCTCAAAAAACATGCTGAGAATTCTCAAAAAACATGCTCTCATGAGAGGCCCCCCCATCCCATCCCATCCCATCCCGGTCTCTGCCCTCTGCCCACCTCCTTCACCTCTTCCCCCACCAGAACTGTGACCGCATGGTGCGAGCACTCATAGGAGACTCATCCATCCCCATCACCATCCGCTTTGCCAAGCCTTGTGTCATGGTTGTTCAAGTCGCCTCCTTCCCTTTCCCTTCCCCTCCGTCCCCTCCATCCCCTCTCAACTATCGATAGGACCGTGATCACCTGGTGCGGGCGCTCATAAAAAACCCCGCTCTGCCCCCTATCATCAACGCGTTGACCTCTATCCTGTCAATCCCCCTTTCCACCTCCCCCCACCAGGACTGTGAGCGCATGCTGCGAGCACTGATCATCCATCCCCATCACCATCCGTTCTGTCAAGCCCTGGATCATTGCGGCTCATGTCACCTCCCTCCTTGTTCAGTCATAATTCTCAGAGAGCAGCAGTTGTGTAGCCTAGGCTTAAGCAAAAGAACAACAGCGGTGAAACGCTCTGTAAAACTAAGTGCTCAAGTGATTCTCAAAGCCCAAATCTCAGCAGTAGAGTAAAACAGGGACAGCCCTGGATCATTGCGGCTCATGTCACCTCCCTCCTTGTTCAGTCATCATTCTCAGAGAGCAGCAGTTGTGTAGCCTGCCCTGGATCATGGCGGCTCATGTCACCTCCCTCCTTTTTCCCTCCCACCCCACTCACTTGTTAACAGCACTGTGAGCGCATGGTGCGGGCATTGGTAGGGGATTCCTCCGTCCCCATCACCATCCTCTCTCTCCGAATACCTCGTCATTATCTCCTCCCCACTCTCGCTCCCCCCTCCCCTGCCACCTTCCCCCAACAGCACTGTGAGCGCATGGTGCGAGCATTGGTAGGGGATTCCTCCATCCCCATCGCCATCCGCTCTGCCAAGCCCTGGATCATGGCGTCCCAATTTGCCTCGTTCCTTTCCCTTCCATCCCCTCACTTCACCTCCCCAAACCAGGACTGTGAGCGCTTGGTGCGAGCGCTGATAGGAGACCCAGCCATCCCCGTCACCATCCGCTCTGCCAAGCCCTGGATCATGGCCGCCCAAGTCGCCTCCCTCCTTTTCCCCTCCCTCCCCTGCATCCCTTCACTCCCATCTCACCTATCAATAGGATTGTGAGAGCATGGTGAGAGCATTGGTAGGGGATTCATCCGTCCCCATCACCATCCGCTCTGTCAAGCCCTGGATCATGGCTGCTCAAGTCGCCTCTCACTACCTCGCTGCACCGCCGCCAACCGCTTCACACTGCCCAGCACCAGCACTGCTTGCGGCTTCGTCCCACGTCGCCTCACAAAACCTCTCCACACCACCACCAACCGCTTCGCACCACCCGGCACCAGCACTGGGCAGTGAGGGGCATAACACTGGGGAGGGATACGACTCATATGAGCCGCGTGTCATTCTAGTCGGGGATGCGGCTCATCGTTTCCCCCCTGCTGGTGGCTTTGGTACGTGTGTAGTTTTGAGAGCTCTCATGATTTCAACAAAATGCTGAAAACGCACAGTGGCTTTGAGATTCTCAAAACTCAAAATCTGGAGACGTCTCAAAGCTCGCACAGTGGCTTTAGTACGTTTGATTTGAGTTCCCATGGTATCAGTGCCAGTACTCACATCAATTACTCCTCCCTCTCTCCTCCCTCCTCCCCTTCTCTCACACCCCCACCAGGCATGAACACGGGCATACAAGACTCGCACAACCTCGCATGGAAGCTCGCAGCACGGTGTAATTTAGAATTCTCAAAAACACCCCACAGCACCGACCATCCGAATCACCTGTGCCCGATTGGGAATCACTTCATTCTCTCCCCTCCTCCCTTCCAACCCTCCACCTCCCCTCCACCACCAGGCATGAACACGGGCATACAAGACGCGCACAACCTCGCATGGAAGCTCGCATCCTAACACTCCTCTCCGTCCTCTTCTCCCTTTCCTCCCACCCCACCAGGCATGAACACGGGCATACAAGACGCGCACAACCTCGCATGGAGGCTCACAGCACCCACCCTCCCCCCTCCCTTCCTTTACTTTGCCTCTCCTCTCCATCCCCACCAGGCATGAACACGGGCATTCAAGACGCGCACAACCTCGCATGGAAGCTCGCAGCTCTGCTCCAAGGCACCGCCTCCCCCGCCCTGCTCGCCTCATACGAGGCGGAGAGACGCCCAGTGGCCGTGGGAAATACACATTTGAGCGTCAGCAACTTCGAGTCTGCTCTGGCTGTTCCCAGAGCCCTGGGCCTGGAGCCCAACGCTGCCAGGTGAGTCAGTGCTCAGGCCTCTCCTTAGTGATGCTAAGGCCGCTGCTCTGCTCCAAGGCACCGCCTCCCCCGCCCTGCTCGCCTGCTATGAGGCAGAGAGGTGCCCAGTGGCCGTGGGGAACACTCTCTTGAGTGTCAGCAACTTTGAGTCTGCCCTGGCTGTCCCCAGAGCCCTGGGTCTTGAACCCAACGCTGCCAGGTGCGTCTGTACCCAGTGATAGGCGGAGGAGCAGAGAGGTGCCCAGTGGCCGTGGGGAACACTCACTTGAGCGTCAGCAACTTCGAGTCCGCTCTGGCTGTCCCCCGCGCTCTGGGTCTGGAACCCAACGCTGCCAGGTGCGTGAGTGCTGAGCACTCAGAACCCCCCTTAGGGAGGCTAGTGGCTCTGGGGGAAACACACTCCTGATTGTGAATAACTTTGAGAATCCACTCTGGGCTTGGAGCCTTGACGCTACCACGTGCGTGAGTGTGTAGGGATAGTGGAGAGGAGGCGACCCTTGTTTGCCAGCTTCCCTTCCTTGTACCTTCCCCATCTTCCTTCTCTCCTTCTTCCCCTCGTTCAACTCCTCCCCTCACTTTCCCTCACTCCCCCTCACTCCCGCTCATTCTCCCTACTCCCCTCATTCGTCTCGTCACCTCAATCGTCTCTTCCCCTTTGTTCCTCCATCCCAAATTTCCTTCCATCCCTTCCTTTCCCCTCCGCCCAGCTTGTTTTCAGCTGCCCTTTCCTCCTCAACAGCCAATCAGTTTCTGCCACGTCAGCTCCAGACAACCCTCATAGAGGCTGGGCTGTCAGCAGGGCGACAGCTGCTGCTCTCTGATTGGCTGCTGAACCCAGCCAATCCCGTGGGAAGGGAGCGGTTGGCAGCGGTGCAGAGGAGTTTGGAGGAGGGGAAGAGCCTGCAGCTGTTGTTTCCACAGCACGACCTGGGATTCAGGTGGGGATGGGTGGGGATGTGTGGGGATCTGTGGGGATGTATGGGGATGGGTGGGGATGTGTGGGGATGGGTTTGGATGGATGGGGATGGGTGAGGATTGTGGGAATGAGTGGGGATGGGTGGGGTTGGGCGGGGATGTGTGGGGATGGGTTTGGATGAGTGGGGATGATGGAATCGCTTGTTGCTCCATCCCTCTCCAACCCCATTTGCACAGGTGCCATCATAACCAGGAGAATTTTGAGTCGAGACAAAACCATTGCTTGGCTCGTCCCCTATTCATCCTTCTCCCTTCATCTGCACCCCCAAGTCCAACCCAATGGCCCCTCAGGTACAAGAAGGGCACTCTGTCTCTTTCCCCGTCAGATGCTCACGAAGCAGCCGCATATGAATCACAAGCACTCCTTCCCATCCCTCTTCATCCCTTCCCACTCTCTCTAATCTCTTCCCATTGCCGTGCTCCTCACAGGTACAAGAAGGGTGCGTTGTCCCTATCCCCCCCAGACACTCGTGAAGCAGCAGAGTATGATAGGGAAGCAAACGCTGCCAGCTCCACCTCCTTCACACCCTCCACTCTCCCTGGCGCTCCTTTTCATTCCTTCCCATCCATCCCTTCAGGTACAAGAAGGGTGCGTTGTCCCTATCCCCCCCAGACACTCGTGAAGCAGCAGAGTATGATAGGGAAGCAAACGCTGCCAGCTCCACCTCCTTCACACCCTCCACTCTCCCTGGCGCTCCTTTTCATTCCTTCCCATCCATCCCTTCAGGTACAAGAAGGGTGCGTTGTCCCTGTCCCCCCCAGACACTCGTGAAGCAGCAGAGTATGATAGGGAAGCAAACGCTGCCAGCTCCACCTCCTTCACACCCTCCACTCTCCCAGGCGCTCCTTTTCATTCCTTCCCATCCATCCCTTCAGGTACAAGAAGGGTGCGTTGTCCCTGTCCCCTTCAGACGCCCATGCAGCAGCAGCGTATGACTCCCGAGCACATGCTGCCACCTCCACCTCCTTCACATTCATTTTGTTCTCTTTTTATCCCTCCCTTCAGGTACAACAAGGGCGCCTTATCCCTATCCCTCTCAGACGCCCATGCAGCAGCAGCGTATGACTCCCGAGCACATGCAGCCACCTCCACCTCTTTCCCATCCCTTCCCATCCCTTCCCATCCTTCCCAACCCCCATCACAGGTACAAGAGCGGCGCCCTATCACTATGCCCCTCAGACGCCCGTGAAGCAGCAGCATACGACTCGCAAGCACATGCAGCCAGCTCCACCTCCTTCTCGCCCTCCACTCTCCGCTGATGCTCCTGTTCATTCCTTCCCATCCCTCCCTTCAGGTACAAGAGGGGCGCCCTGTCCCTGTCCCCCTCAGACGCCCCTCAAGCAGCAGCATACGACTCCCAAGCTCAAACAGCCACCTCCACCTCCTTCCCACCCCCACCCATCCCTAACCATCCTCCTATCCTTCTCATTGCCTCACTCACAGGTACAAGAGCGGCGCCCTATCCCTGTCCCCCTCAGACGCCCGTGAAGCAGCAGCATACGACAGGGAAGCACATGCAGCCAGCTCCACCTCCTTCACTCCCTCCACTCTCCCCGGCGCCCGCCTGCCACACCGCACGCTCACCCTGCTGCTGCCCTATGCTGCTGCGACAACAACGGACCAACCGTCAAAGCTTGAGTTCCAAATCGTAAGTACTCTTTCCCAGCCCTTCCCGGCCCTTCCCGGCCCTTCCCAGCCCTTCCCAGCCCTTCCCAGCCCTCCCCTCAACCGAACGGGCTCGCATGACCAAATCGTGTAAAAAGAGTACTTTTGAGACGTCTCAAAAGTACTCAACCGAACGGGCTCGTATTACCGAATCGTGTAAAAAGAGTACTTTTGAGACGTCTCAAAAGTACTCAACCGAACGGGCTCGTATTACCACATCGTGAGTCACTTCTACTTTCTCGTCACTCCTCTACCCCGTCCCCCCATGCCTCCTCACCTTGCATACAGGGGGCCCTTCCCTCTCCTCCAGCAATCTCTCCCCTCCCGACTCCATCACCCCCACTCTCCTACCCTGTCCCCCCATCTCTCCCCCCACCTTCATACAGAGCCCTTCCCTCTCCTCCAGCAATCTCTCCCCCCTTGGCCCCCTCACCCCCACTCTCCTACCCTGTCCCCCATCTCTCCCCCCACCTTCATACAGGGCCCTTCCCTCTCCTCCAGCAATCTCTCCCCCCTTGGCCCCCTCACCCCCACTCTCCTCCACCCTCGCTGTTCCCTCCTATACTCACTTTGGCTGTTTCTTACTCTCCTACCCCTTAACCCCACCCCTCCCGACCTTGCAGGGCCCTTCCCTTTCCTCCATCGACCTCTCTCCTCTCGGCTCCATCACCCCCACTCTCCTCCTCCCTCTCGGCCCCCACACTCCCCTCTGGCTCGCCTCCTCTCTCCACGCACACTCCCTCACTCGCCTCCCCCTCCGCCTCGCCCTCCTCGCTCCCCACCCCTCCTCCTTCTCCTCTCTCCCTTCCCTCCTTGCCCCTCTCGGCCTCTGCGTTGAAGCTGCTACCTCAGAGCAAGTTCCAGGGCACCTCAAACCTGTCAATATAGAGCATGATGGTATAGGACAGACAGGCAGGGAAGGAGGTGGTGGTAACCAGGTAACAGGGGAGGAAGTCAGTGCGAGCGGAGCTGGTGGTAACAGTGTAACAGGGGGCGCAAGAGATGTGGGTTCACCTTCGCTCTGTCTCCTCTTGTCTTGGGCCCTCAGGCCTATTTCTAATGCTGCCAACACACCAGCTTCTGTAGCTGCGACCAATTCTGCTTCTGCTGGTGTTGCTGCTGCTGCTGGTGCTGCCAATGCTCCTGCTGCTGGCACTTCTGCTGCCGCTGCTTCTGTTGATGCTGCTCGTTCTGCTACAGCTTGTACAGCTGCCACTGGTTCAAATCACATGTCTCTTGAAGTCATACTCTTGACAGACGGTACCCCACCCAAGCAACAGCAACCTAACGCTGGTTCAGAAGGCACAGGAGAAGCAGCGAGCACAGCAGAGGTGGGGAGGGCAGGGAGGGGGGAGTGGCCAGAGTGGCTGGCAGGGGTGGGGGAGTCAGGTGCTATCCTTGTGAGGCCAGATGGCCACGTGGCATGGCGCATGATGCACCCACCTGCTCCTGAAACTGGCGGTGGTGCTGATGGGGTTGGCAGCGGTGCTAATGGAACTCGCAGTGGTGCGGCTGGGAATGGCAGTGGTGCGGCTGGGAATGGCAGTGGTGCTGATGGGAGTGGCAGTGGTGCTGATGGGATTGGCAGCGGTGCTGCCGAATCTTGTGATGGTGTGCTGTCACACGAGTACATGTCAGAAGCTGCTGATGCCGTAGCAGGGGCGTTGCGACGTGTATTTGGATGGGAGGACTAGGTAAACGAATTGGAGGAGCAATTGCATTTAAAGTGCATTGTAAATTCAATTTACAAGGTGTACATTCTGGAAGCAACGTCTATTTGTTTCTCACTAGTTAGCAGCACGTTACTAATTCTGGTGATTACATATATGAGTACAGATGTTTGTACATGATCTCCTCGGTACATATATTCAAGGATTGTTTGCAGACCTCAAAGCTTCAAAAGCGTCTGTTTCTAGATCGCACAAACGTGTGCAACATTCAAATCTGAAACTGTGTCAGATTTTGAGTGACGTCACCCACTGATCAGCTGATCTGCTCTGCCCTCAAGACTACCGCAGTTACCGTTGCGTTGCGACTCCATTACGCGTGTTTACCGCGCATCCCGACTCGCAATATTTTTTCTCTTGACTTAATTTGAGTTTATTTGGAACTATTTATTATCAGCTCGGCGCGCTGCAAGTTCGACGCGCACTTCGACCTTTTCCTTTTTCCCCGGCCGTCAAAATGCGGGCCTTCTTAATCCTTGTCTTTGTCCTTCTCGCGGGTTGCGCTTCCTCGTCGACAGGACTCCAAGATTCGTTAGGGTGAGACTTGTTACTAGGGTGCGATCGTCAGTGTGAGATTCGTTAGGTTGAGACTGGTAACGGTAAAGTCGTCAATATGCGGGCCTTTTTGTTCGTCCTTGTCATTGTCCTTCTCGCGGGTTGCGCTTCCTCGTCGAGAGCACTGCAAGATTCATTAGGGTGAGACTTGCTACGGTGACATTGTCACTGTGAGATTTGTTAGGTCCAGATTCGTTCCGGCATGAGATTCGTCAAAATAATTTTCGTTAGGGTGAGAATGGGGCTCGTTAGGGTGAAATGTGTGACCGCGAATCTCGGCGAGGTTCGGGGTTAATGAAGGAAGCTGAGGTTGCCTCTCATCCCCTTTTCTTCACCTTATTGCGTTGCTCACCCTACTCACTTTTCTCCTCCCCGCTTCTTCTACGTTTACATCTTAAGCCCTTAAAGTATCCTAGTTTAAGTATTGTCTCATTCTCCCTTCTCCCTAGTTTACTTCAAGCCCTAACCCCAATCCGCATCCCCACGCCACACCTCGACCAATCAGCACGAAGTGTTCGGGCACCCGACCCGAGCTCCTTCCAAGTACCCTTCCTTTCTTCCTCTCTCCGCCCCCCCTCTCCCCCCCCCCCTCTTCCACTTCCCCCCCCTCCATTTCCCCCTTCCTTCCCCCCTCTCTCTTCCCCACCACCACCGCAACCCCCTTTCCCCCTCCCCCTTACCCCGCTTTCCCCCCTTCCCCCCCCACTCCTGGCATTGTCCAATCAGCATCGAGTGGGAGATTCCCGAGCACTCTTCCCCTCCTTTCCCACCCCATTCACCCTCCCCCAGTTCCCCCTTCCTTTCCCACTCACTCCCTGCGTTGACCAATCAGCATCGAGTTCTGGGGCACTCCTGAGCTGCTTCAAGCGCGTGAGGCCAGACTAGCCGCGGCATCTGCAAGCAGCAAAGGGAACAGCATCACAAGCGGCAGCAGCAGCTCCAGCAGCAGAGGGAACAGCATCACAAGCGGCAGCAGCAGCAGCTCAAGCAGCAGCGACGCATACAAGGATGTGGGGGGTATCCGGGGCGTGGCAGGGAACGATCGTCTCAGCAGCACCCCTCTCGCTGCCAGCACCTTACGGAACGCAGGAGGAGCCAGCAGCGGTGTTATCAGCTCTGACAATCCTGCCACTGGTTCGCGTGGCTATGAGACGCGGGGAGTTTCGGAGTGGGCGTTTAATGAAAGCCGGGTTGTAAAGGTGTCGTCTACACCCAGGTACTGTCTGTACTTGTTTTATACCTCGTTGTCGAAACCAACAAAAAGGGTATGCTCAATTACAGTGCAGATTTATGTCAATCTGATTCGTACTGTTAAAGGGCTGTTCAGTGGCTTAGAACTTCCCTCGTAGGCTTATTGTCAGGGTACTTTCTTGTTGGTATTTTCGTTCAATGGGGTATATTCGTTGTACCCCATTCTTTTCTTTCAGCAGTGTACGTGTATATTGTTCGATGCAAATATCACTGTGCCCTGTGTTTCTCTGTCTGCAGGGTGTATGTGTATAAAGGGCTCCTGTCTCCAGACGACTGTGCTTTCCTAGTGGCCATGGTGAGTCCTCGTCTTCCAGCCTTTCTATTTCTCTTGAGTCTCTCCACAGTCCATATTTTGAGAATTCTCAAAAACCAGCTCGAGTCTCTCCACAGTCCGTATTCTTTTTAAGTTGGGACTACCACCGGTTCATCTGTGTTTCCTCGAAGCGTCAATCTCCCACACCCAGCTGCGTTACCAGCCAACCTCCTCCCTCCTTAATTGTACTGCAGTTGCTTACTCTGCCACCCATTCTGTTTGCTGCTTTCCTGCTGCGTGTTGCTTTCGCCTGCTTCTTCTTGCTTTCCTGCTGCGTGTTGCTTTCGCCTGCTTCTTGTTGCTTTCCTGCTGCGTGTTGCTTTCGCCTGCTGCTTGTTGCTTTCCTGCTGCTTGTTGCTTTCACCTGCTGATTTTGCTTTCGCCTGCTGCTTCTTGCTTTCAACTGCTGCTTCGTGCTTTCACCTGCTGCTTGTTTCTTTCACCTGCTCCTTGTTGCGTTCACCCGCTGCTTGCCTGGCAGGCGAGGCCAAAGGTTACTCGGCAGAGGCTGTTCAATGCCACATATCTGCGCACGTACCAGGCAAGTGTGTGTGTGTGGGTGGGTGGGTGTGGGTATGCAGCGTTCACCTGCTGCTTGCATGGCAGGCGAGGCTAAATATTGCTCAGGATAAATGTGTATCCTCGTCCTTGTTCAGATCCTCATCGGTGTTTGTATCACATGACCTTCACAACACACCTGACTTGGGACCATATAGGCCCAGATTAATTTGCTAGCAAATCAATAATCAATTTGTACTTCCCCCTTCGTTTTCTTCGAAACACACACCTATAGGCAATAGGGATTCAA
Organism: Closterium sp. Naga37s-1; assembly: GCA_947471745.1. NCBI lineage: Eukaryota > Viridiplantae > Streptophyta > Zygnematophyceae > Desmidiales > Closteriaceae > Closterium > Closterium sp. Naga37s-1. The sequence goes on along the minus strand of CANJKZ010000461.1, from coordinate 627,324 downwards.
ATGTCCACCAGCTTTCTTGTCTGTGTGTATCCGTTCTTTCCTTTACTTCAGAACCCACGCCTTCGGGCCATAGAGGACCGCATTGCATCCTTCCTTTTCCTTCCCAGAGGTAATTGCTGCATTCGCATATTCGATCCAACTAAGCATTCCTGGATAAAGTAAAACATGTGTATATTGCCTTCGTCTACATTCCCAGAGACGCTTGCGAAAAAGCCCCTTCTTGCATTTGCATTACTAGTTAGAATCCCTTTCGCGTTGCATCCTTGCGTTGCCCATCCTAACCAATCCAAACGTTGCAATCAGGCATGGACCGATCCAGGCCATCAGGAATGGACCCAGCTTTTAGGTGCAGTTAAAGTTGTGATGCAATATCTCTTGGCCTTCAGGCGGCAACTTTTGTCTTTTTCCCCTGTCCAAACCAGACCCGCAGGCTCGGACGCAGGTTCGGTTCAACGAGGGGCAAGCGTACGACGTGCATCTGGAGTTTTACCGGGATAATGTCGACACACAGAGGTCCGGCCACCGGGTGGCAACGCTTGTCCTATTCCTCTCGGACGTACAAAGGGGCGGCGAAGTGAACTTCCCTCAGGGCAAGGTACGCTCTCATGTAGGATATAATTTCTCCGTTTATCCATGTTTTTATTTCTCGGCTAAAATGGGTGGCTGTTACATGAGATTTCTTCTTTTTATATATACACCAATGGGCTGTATTTCAACAACTCTCTGCCATTACATCTCTCGCTATTGTCTCGCATTTGCACCCGACTTCTTGTCCCTCCCTCCAGTCGGAGCACTCACATAGGCCCTGGGACTCGTCCCTCTCTCCATGTGCCCGCCAAGGGGTCTCAGGTATGTGTTCTAAATGGTCTAGATTGTTTAGATAATGTACGTTGTGTAGTATTTCATCTCCATACTAGTCTCTCTCCCTTTGCCATCACCCTTCTCATCTCTCCCTCCCCCTGCCTCTGAATCGCTTTCCTCAGTCCCACCAGTCAAAGGCGGCGCTCTGCTTTTTTCCAAATATCCCCGTCTGGTTACCACAACCCTTCTGCTGCCCTTTCCTACCAACCCCCCTGCCTCCCTTGATTCCTGCACATGCCATTCCCCTCAGTCCCACCAGTCAAAGGAGACGCTCTGCTCTTCTTCCAAGTAACCCCGTCTGGTTACCACAACCCTTCTCCTGCCCTACCAACCTCCTGTTCCTACCAACCCCCCCTGCCTCCCTTGATTCCTACACATGCCATTCCCCTCAGTCCCACCAGTCAAAGGCGGCGCTCTGCTTTTTTCCAAATAACCCCGTCTGGTTACCACAACCCTTCTGCTGCCCTTTCCTACCAACCCCCCTGCCTCCCTTGATTCCTGCACATGCCATTCCCCTCAGTCCCACCAGTCAAAGGAGACGCTCTGCTCTCCTTTCAAGTAACCCAAATGGTTACCACGACCCTTCTGCTGCCCGCCATCCCACCCACCCCCCCTCCCGCCTTGCCTACCCTTCAATCACCCCCCTCAGTCCCACCAGTCAAAGGAGATGCACTGCTGTTCTTCCAAGTAACTCCAGCTCACTACCTGCCTCTGTCCCTTTTCCACCACCACCCTTCTCATCCCTCCCTCCCCCTACCCCCGAAATGCTTCCTCAGTGCCACCAGTCAAAGGAGACGCACTACTGTTCTTCCAAGTAACCGCATCTGGTTACCACGACCCTTCTGCTGCCCGCCGTAACTGCCCCGTTCTCGAGGGCCCACCCAAGTGGACGGCGGAAAAATCTATCGCTATCCAGAAGTACACTGCGCGGCGGGATATGATTGGGTGCGTGGATGAGCATCCGTTCTGCGAGGTTTGGGCGGCACGAGGGGAGTGCAAGGGGTATAAGGATTACATGATTGGGAATGAGGAGTCGTTTGGGTACTGTAGAAAGTCGTGCAAAGCTTGTACCTAACCGGAAAAACGTTTCAGTCACACTGCGCTGCGGGATATGATTGGTTGTCTAGACAAGCATTTACCCACACTGCAAATTTGGGTGGCAGATGGGGCCTGGGTGGTATATAAAGTGGGTAGTGAAACCTGCTACACTCCAGGTAATGTTGAGTGTAGTGAAACCTGTTTTACTGAATCATACGTTCTGTACTAGAAGGCGCCGCCCAACCTGAACCTACGTTCCATTAGGTGTCAATTCTCAGCTGACTATGTACTCAAATCCGTCCCGCACCGTGCACAAATGTTCGATCCCACGCCCTCTCCACGCCCGTCTCACGCCTTATCTCGAGAGTTACGAGTAACGACAGCCACGTCGCGCTCCTTCCTCCATGCCTACCGTACCTCCCGTCCCACGCTCCACACCTTATTTGTCGAAACCTCGTCCTTCCTCGGTTTCTCAGACCCGTCCCGTCCACTTATCCCAGACCAAAAATCAAATTCTCACGTGTATCTGGGCGCCTCTGGCCCTGCATGTATGGCAGGGGAAAGTGAAGAGAGGTTTCTTTGGCGCCTTGGGACGAGCCTCGCCCTAGCGTACCTTATCCCAGCCTGAATGAATTGACACGGAACTTCGCTACTTCGTTCGTTCCCTGACCTGGTCGCATGCCTCGATTCGTGTTTTGTCCCGTGGGTTGCTGTCGCCGCTACTGAAACTACCGAATAGGCATGATGGGCATGGACCAAACCAGGTCGATTCGAGCCTTCTGACTTCGTTGGATTTGAGAGCTCATTACAAGGGCGTTAGGCACATGTTTCCCCTCATTACAACGGCGCTTCATTTCATCAAGTGTAAGCTCTCAGAAAACTCAGTCGTCTCAGCATTATTCCTCTCCCCTTCTGTGCCCGTCGACATCGCTTCACGTTCTAAGAAGCTGGGCAGTCTATTCTTTCGATACTACGGTGTCCGCGCTTGCAGAGATCTTAGAGGTTTTCTTGTGTTTCCTGGTTTCGATGGCAAATTTCTTGTTTGGCGGCGTTGCTGCCCGCGTTGCCGTGACTTTCGGGATTGTGGGGGTGGTAGCGCTGGTATTTGGTGTATATATTTGGGCAACTGCGTCGCCTAGTGTCCTAGTGTCTGAGGTAAGACTAGCAGCAGATCGCATGAGTGAACCAACGTAGCTCGTTGGACACACGTTGTCCACTTTGAAAGTATTTGGAAATTCCATTGTGCATTGCTTCACTGTCAGCTAAGAAATTAGTCAACTGTTAGGGGCTTCACAACGGCAGGCATACCTCTAAGACTTTGCCTTTTCCTCCCTCTTTCTCGATGTTCCCCGCTTTGTCTTCTTTCTTTCGTTTCCCGCTTTTTTCTTGCAAATTCTGCTGTGCTTTTTCTGCTGCTGAAGCATGGACACCAGGAAGTGCCGAAGAAAAAGAGGGAGAAAGCGGTGAGGAGGAGGAATAAAGGTGCGAAACGCAATCAAGGCCAGGGGCAGAGACGGAATGAGGGAGGCTATGGCGTCACGAGATTTCGTTGGCAAGATGAGAAACATAAATACAAAGAGGAAGTGAAAGAGAAAGCTTCAAAGGAGGACGAATACTGGAAGGAAGAGCAGGAGGAGGATCAGTGGAGCTGGGTCGAGGAGAATATGGAGAGGCAAGCAAATAATGAGGACGATCCTGAAGAGTGGGAGGAGTGGCAGGATACGTTCGAGGAGAGGAGAGCTAGGAAAAGGGGAGGCAGCAAAGGCACGCGAAGGTGGGAGTAGGACGGGGGAGTAAAAGACAGAGGAGGTTGTGGAGGTGGGAGGTGGAAGCAGACATGGTATGGGGGCACAACTGGTTGACATGCAGGGGGTATGGTTGGGTGGAAAGTAGACATGCAGGGGGCACAACTGGAAGAGAACGACAGCAGGAAGGAGAAGTGGACTCTTGAGAAAAAGAGTAGGTAAGGAATCTTTGGCTAGGGTAGGGTCTGGGGAAGCGAGGTGGGCTTCCAGGCTGGTAGGGAGCAGAATGAATCAGATGGTTGTGGGTTTTATCGCCATCATGTTCTACATTGTACACCAGTTACGCTTCATCTGAACCTCTGGTGGTGTATGGAAATGGGTGCAGTTGTTAAGATAGACGCGCGAAATGGGAGGGAAGGAACCCTAGATACGTTGCTGTATTGCGAAATGAACGATAGAACGGAAAATCTGTTGGATGAATTAATAATAGAGTGACACTGGAATACATGCCATTTCAGTTACACGCGTCTACGGGACATGTTTCCGCATCAGCCACAACCGAGGTTAAATGCTGACTTCCGTGTCGCTCACAATCACCCCTCAATGGTGGGAGCTATTGGAAAAAAGTCGAATTGGCCCACTCCACGTTGTCACACGAGTGTGCCACACTATACCCACGTCAGCTTGAATTTAGCTCAGCGCTATCTGCAAGCCGCACTACACCCACACTTCCCCACACTATACCCACGTCAGCTTGACTCAAAAGTTCCAAGACGAGCCCAGTGACAGGCGAGCCTGCATGCTGATTGGAACGTACCTCACCTTGTTGGAGTTTCGTGGCAACGACGCGATGCTCTGATTGAATGACGATGGCCAATGGTTCTGCACAGCACATCAACATCCAGATCCGGATCAGAGTCTCAAGAAGTAAATGTGACTGTTTAACGGGTGAATGAAGAGCCGCCACATGGCACCATATACAGACAAAGTTTAGTTTCCCGCCTTCCACAGTTAGTTGCATCAACATTTAATACAACCTCGAGCTCTGGCTGAAGCAACCTCCCCCGATTTTAGTTTTACGAATACCCTCAGCTCGATGCAGATTTGAGAGTGCATAAATCGGTTATTTCAGAGGTCATAGCCTACCCGTTTCGGTTGGTGCGGCAATGGGGTGTCGTAATCTCGTGCTGAGTGCAATGAGCTGGAATAAAAAATAGCACACACCAAATGTATGAGGGACAGCTCACACGATGAAAATTGTAGCACTCTTTCCATGTTTGGCTTGGATTTTCTTTCTATCAACAGAAATCGGATATTTGTGTGACTCCCAAGCGTTGTCGTTTCTTTGTCTTGTCTGCTGTACTCTTTGTTTTCATACGGCATTTTGCGGCTTGTGTGAGCTGGTGTGGCGGGTGTTCTAGACTTTAATTACACGTTGCCCAATCCATTCCTCCTAGAAACATGAAAAAAAAAAAAAAAAAAAACTACTCGAGTTCTTCTCCTCCTTCAACCTGTGTTTTTTTTTCAGCACTTCCACGTTGCACTCGAAATTCAGGAACAGCTTGGCATATTCGTGTGTGGGAATCTAAATAAACCTCACTTCGGCATTCACTTGGGGGCTGGTCTGCACCGCACGCAATTGGTTGCCCTTAAAAGCTCTGAACTGCTCTGGGAGCCACGTCAGCCTTCATGGCTGGCCGCTTTGATGCACATCGCAAACAGTTGTACGAATTGCGCGAAAGACAAAAAAGAATCACATGCGGCTTCTCGAACCCACGTCCAGCACATGCCAGCGAGGCTACGGAACAGATATGATGGACGGATGCGGCGCGACGCGACGCTTTCTGGGTGGTAGATGTGTGCTGCCCAGCTAGAAAAGTTCTCTGACATCTCGAGTCTCGACCGTTTTGTCTTGGGTCTGTCTCGGTGTTCTTCGGTTCGGACTATCTTTGTCCTGTCTCGGTGTATTTTCCTGCCCGTCCCTCATCACCAACCATCCAATCTGCGGCTTCGGCATGGCGCCGTGACCCCATCCCTTTGAAGGACAAGTTGGCCTTCACATCACTTCACACACACCCCTTTCCCCTGCCGTCGTTCGTACGTTCTGTAGTAAGTTCTCCCGTAGTCGTTCGCAGTCATTCCGACACCCTTCCAACTCAATCCACGGTTGTTCGGTGTCCATCTGCGCCCTCACCTTTTGCCAGCCGCAGATCCCCTGCCATTCCGAATCCCCCTCCATTCCGCATACGTATCTCCCCCTTTTCCGCATCCTCACATACTGTACTGTACGAATATCCCTCATCTCCCCTTCCCTTTCTCCACCCCACGACCCTTCTCATCACCACTCCTCTGCTTTTGGAATGCCAAAGCTGGAGCCAACGATCGCTCGTGAGGCATCCCTGTGCTTCGGATCACACGTATAGACACATAGACGCGAGTGGAATCTCAGTCAGTTGGAAAAGTGTAATACCTTTACAACGACTCCACTTCCTTTCCCGCCTTTCCATTCGCATTCCTCTCCGACATCGCACGCTTCGTTCATACCCAGTGGCTCATCTGACAATACCGCGCTCGGCTCAAAGCGGGAGCTAGAACTTTTGTTCATAGAAAATAGTCGCGTTTCCGCTGTGGCTTTCTCCGCAGTGCTTCATTTCAAGCAGCTTACGTTCCACGCTATCGCTCAGGATATAGCTTCTCGTTCCACAGTTGAAGTCTGTCAAAAGCCTCGTTCGCGTTCACACTTGTACTTTCGTGACTTACTTGTTCAAGCACCCGACAGCATCCGCACGCATACGTCCCACATGTGCTACTACCGAATGGCGGCTGCCGCGTCTCCCGCTATGAGACCGCCTGCACTTCGAAGTGGCGCCGCGCTCTACGAGCCCTTCGATCCGAGCCCGAAGTCACTCTGCGATTCGTGCTGTGTCTTTCCCGATTCGCCGGCCGCGCTCGCCTCGCCGTCATTTCCGAGCCGCCATCATACGTTCGTGGAGCCGCGACGTTTCAGGCCGAGCCCTAGTAGCAGCGAGGAGCGGAGCGAGTTTTCGTCTGGCGACGGCTGCGACTCCGACCAGGCGGCTGTAGCTGCGCAGTCGCCGATGCTGTCGCCGACGCAACAGGCGACGTCGCAGACATCGCCGACGCTGCAGGCGATGGGCCACAGCGCTGAGAACATGGAGATCCGCGCGCTAGAGGGGAAGCTCGAGCTGCTCGCGACACAGCGCCAGCTCAGCGCCGCGCGCTGCGAGAATTTCATCCACATGATCGAGTCGTCCATTTCCGGCGGCGCCGGCAGCGAGGGCGGCGTATCTGCCGTCGCTTGTAGCGGCTTGGACTGCGTCGACGGTTGCGACGACGGGGGTGTCGCCGCTATCCGCGGCAGCGGGGGGCTTTCTCCGTCAACGGGTATTACAAGGAGGCATTCCGCTTCAAGCACTAGCAGCAGTGCTTATACGAAAGAGGAAAACGAAGATGACGGGAACGAAGAGGACGACGAGGCCGATGAGCCGCCTCCATTTTTCCTGCGCCGCGTTTCACGGCGACGGTCGAAGGAGTCGTTGGAGCTGACTCATATGATGATGAACACATCCCTTGATATTGAAGCTGCTCGTAACGAGGCGGAAGAAGATGACGGAAATGAAGAGGACGACGAGGCAGACGAGCCGCCGCCTCCGCAGCGCCGCGTTTCCCGGCGACGATCGTTGGAGCTGACGTCATTTTCTTTGAAGGATCGCTCGCTGGAGTCGCCACCGATTTTCGGCTCGGGCCGCTTTCCTCCGCGGTCGTTCTCGTCGCGCGCTTTAGATCTGTCGCCGTCGCCAGTCGCACACGTCGCGCGTGTCCACAGCCAAGGTCATTCGCCCTCCATTCGCCCGTCGCACAGCCGCTCGCCACGCAATATCGCGGTGTCGCACAGCCACGATCACTGCCCCATCCACGCGCAAGCGTCTCGCGACCTAAGCTTCTACGACACGCACGCTCCTCTTTCCCGCGCGCCGACCACTCACGATGCGTATCACCCGCCTATTTCCCGCGCAAACACAACCCCGCTTTCCGGTCGCCATCACTCCGCCACCTTCCTCGTCCCCGTCAGCCCCACTAGCAGCAGAGCTCCCCCGGGACCGATTTCCTCTGAGTTGCGGCTTTCATCGAGGGCGCTTTCCGCACACCTGGGCCCGCGCGGAGACCTGGGGTCTATTCATAACTCGCTTGACGATAGCCTTGGTTCGGAGTTCAGTAACCACGCGGTTGGCGAAAGCCCGTTATCGTCAAGCCTACGTGGCAGATTCAAGTCCAACTCAGCGCGCTTCAGCTGCAGTTGTGCAACTTCGCGCCGCTCATTGCACCGATTGGGCAGCTGGTCGGATCTTGACGTCTAACTGTTTCTGTCCATCTTCCTCGCTGTGACGGAAAATATCATCCCTTCAAGACTGGTAGGTGCAGTATCAGTTTGGGCTATAAAGGCTGTAGTAATATAGTGACTGTATCAAGTCAAAAGGCTCCCGAGTGAGCCGTTTTCCCTGTGGTGCCTAACTCAAGGAAAGGGGCACTGTCCAGGGTTAGGAGGAAGTAAGGAGAAAACCAGGTTATAGGATCATAAATGTAAGGTATTAATCGTATTTTCTTGTATTTTCCAACTCCTTGTGAGTTGAGCTTTTGGTTAGCCAATACCGTATTACCCCGGATAAAAGCGCACCTGCGCTTATACTAAAGCAGTGTTTTTTAGGGGGGTGCGCTTATAATTGAGTAAAAAATATAAGCGCATGCGCTTATAAAATGACAAATTCAATTTTATATTCTTACTGCACCAAATTGTACATCTCCTTCTTGCAATTTCAAATGAAGCGCAATGATAGGAGGTCACAACTCAGAATCGTACGCGGGCGATTTTCTGCTGGCGCACAGGGGCATTTACACGTCATTGCGCAGGAATTCCAGCTCATACTGACTGGACGCGCAGGATGTAAGGTCCTCGCGAGTCAATCGAACCGAAATTGGTGTGACCTCGCTGCAAAATTGAAATTCGTTACCGTTTCAACCAAATTCAAATTTTAATATTATACATGCGCTTATAATAAGTCAGGGTTTTACAGGGGGTGCGCTTATAATTGAGGATCGGCCATAAGCGCATTGCTCCAGATAGAAGCGCAAGCGCTTTTAATAGGCCTTCGCTTCTATCCGGGGCCATACGGTAGCAGTATCAATAAATTATAATAGCCAATTAGTTGCTTGCTGCATTGCATGGAATCAAGGAAAATGATTAGCCAATTTATCTTTGTATTGGCCAATCAAAGGGTGGTTGTCAAATGTTAATGTTATGATAGGCTGCAGTGAGGCACTCCCTAGAGGGTACAACATTTGTAGGACTCCTATTTGTATGCTTGCAAACCCTAATCCCAACCTTTCCGTTGCATTCATATTCTGAGATGGTATCACAAGTAGGTTAGATCCTCGTTCGTTTTTTTTTAGCTAGCCTCCGCGCCCTACGCGCCCTCCGTGCTCTCGCGCCCTCCGCGCCCTCCGCGCCCTCCGCGCCCTCCTCGCGCCTAGCCCGCGCCCTCCCGCGCTGTCCAGCCTGTCGCGCGCCCTCCTTAGACCTCCGCGCGCCCTCCCCCACCGTTGCGCGCCCTCCAAAACCGTCGTGCGCCCTCCTTAGACCGCCGCGCGCCCTCCTCAACCGTCGCGCGCCCTCCTCAACCGTCGCGCGCCCTCCTTAGACCGTCGCGTGCCCTCCCCTCCGCCTGTCGCGCGCCCTCCTCCGTCAACGCTTCCCGCACACCAGCGTGAGCTTACCGCACACCTGCGTGCACTTACCGCATCACTCTGTGTGCGCTTCCCGCACACCTGCATGCGCTTCCCGCACACCTACGTGCACTTACCACACACCTGCGTGCACTCACCGCACACCTGCGTGCGCTTACCGCACACCTGCGTACACTTACCGCACACCTGCGTGCGCTTACCGCACACCTGAGTACACTTACCGCATCACTCTGTGCGCTTACTGCATCTCTCTCCCCTTCACATGTGCACCGGTCCCACGCCATTCATACTGCACTTGGCTCCCGGCTCAGCGGCTGGCAGCCGCTCTTCCCTCCGGTAGCGCCACCTAGGTTCGGTTAGAGCCCCGCCCCACGACTATTTTCTCGCCGACTGTCTCTCGTCGGTTTCCCCGCTGGCGTCCCTAGCCTTCCGTAGTTTTCCTCCTCGTTCTTAGCTCCGCCTCCGCCGTGCTCCAGTCGCCTCTAGCATGGGCTCCGCTATGGAGGCCCGTCGCCTCCGTTTCGATGCTGAGGGACGCGCGATTGAGTTCGGTACCTGGCAGCGCCAGACCACACGTTTCCTCACCAGCCAGCGTCAGGACGGCGCCACCTTGTGGGCCCACGCGTCGGGTGCTCTCGCGACAGGTAGCGTCTCCCTCCCCGCAGTCCTCCTCACAGTCCCCTCAGCAGCCTTCGGCACTTCCGCGACCGGCTACTGTGGACTCGGTTGGTGTTGGAGCTGGAGGTGCAGCCGCTGGCGGTGCTCGGTCTGGGGGTGCTCGGTCGCGGGGTGCTGGGGGTGTTGGAGCTGGAGGTGCTGGCGTAGGTGGTGCTAGTTCTGGGGGTGCTGGAGTTGGAGGTGCTGGCGCAGGTGGTGCTAGCTCTGGGGTGCTGGAGCTGGAGGTGCTGGCGCAGGTGGTGCTAGTTCTGGGGGTTCTGGAGTTGGAGGTGCTAGCACTGGAGGTGCTAGTTCTGGGGGTGTTGGAGTTGGGGGTCCTGACACTGGAGGTGTTGGTTCTGGGGGTGCTGAGTCTGAGGAGACTGGAGCTGGAGACCCTGGTTCTGCGGAGTCCACTCCGCCTCCCCACCGCCACGACACGCGTCTCCAGGCTGCCCGTCGGCGTGAGCGTAAGGAGCAGGAGCGGTTGGAGCGGGAGCGGCAGGAGCTGCGGGTGCTGGACCTTCTGGAGCAGCAGCGGCAGCAGCAGCAGCAGCAGCAGCAGCAGCAGCAGCAGCAGCAGCAGCAGCAGCAGCAGCAGCAGCAGCAGCAGCAGCAGAAGCCGCAGCCGCCGCCGCAGCCGCAACAGCAGCAGCCGCAGCCGCCGCCGCAGTCGCAGCTGCAGCAGCCGCAGCCGCCACCGCAGTTTCCCCTGGAGCGGCAGTTGTTCCCATCTGTGAGTGGCCTGCGGGCCCTTGGCTTTTCCTCCTCTCCTCCTGTCCGCTCCCAGTCTCCTCCTGTGTTTGTTCCTCCGTTGCCTCCTCCTGACGACCGTCCGGCGGTCTGGTCTTCTCCTCCTCCTCAGTCTCCTCCTCCTTCGGTCCGTCACGACTTGATCACTCGTTGTCCTCCGCGTGCTCGTCACTCGTCCCCTGTTACTGACCTCCACACTGCCCTCCTTTGTACGTCTCGTCGTCGTTCTCCTTCTCCTGTGTCCGTTCTCCCGTCTCCTCCTCCGTCCTCTCTCCCAGCCCTCCCCACTCCTATCACTGACTACTACCGCACTGTTCGTCCTGTTGCCGCACGTGTCCTCGCCACTCTTGTCACCGACTCTCGTTTCCCTCCGTCGTCGGTCTCTGCTCTTACTGCCGCTGTCGCTGAGTTTGCTGCCGCCAGCCGCCTTGACTACGCCACCCGTGTGGTGCCAGCTCCTCCCTACCGTCCTCTGTCCGTCGGGGGTGAGTTTGCCCTTGGCTGTGACGTCCTAGAGGACAGAGAGTCTGAGCTGGAGTACTGGGCAGCCGCTTCTCCCTCTGTGTGTGCCATGCTGCTCTTCCCTGAGGGAGACCCCGACGCCCTTGACATACCGACTCCTCGCACTTACTGCGAGGCAGTGTCAGGGGCGTGGGCCTCTCAGTGGAAAGCGGCTATGGACTCAGAGTTGGCGTCTTGGAGATCCACAGGCACCTACGTCGACGCAGTTCCCCCTCCCAGGGCGAACGTAGTCGATGGCATGTGGCTCTTCAAGGTGAAGCGGCCGCCTGGAGCACCGCCGGTGTTCAAGGCGCGCTACGTGGCTAGGGGCTTCAGTCAGCGTGAGGGAGTTGACTTCTTCCAGACCTTCGCCCCGACCCCGAAGATGACTACTCTTCGGGTGTTACTCCACATAGCAGCGCAGCGAGACTACGAGCTGCACTCCCTTGACTTCTCTACTGCGTTTCTCCAGGGCCGACTACACGAGGAGATCTGGCTGCGCCGCCCTCCTAGCTTCACTGACACCTTCCCACCTGGGACCCAGTGGAGCCTGAGACGGCCAGTCTACGGTCTCCGCCAGTCGCCCCGTGAGTGGCACGACACTCTTCGCTCCACGCTTCGTGACCTTGGGTTCAGCCCGTCCTCCGCCGACCCGTCGTTGTTTGTTCGAGCGGGTTCTACTCCTTTCTTTATCCTTGTCTACGTCGACGACTTGGTGTTTGCTACAGCAGACAGGGCAGCCCTGGCTCAGGTGAAGTCCGAACTGCAGAAGAGACACAAGTGCACTGACCTGGGTGAGCTGCAGCGTTACCTTGGCTTGCAGATCACCCGGGACAGAGCCGCTCGCACCATCACACTGACGCAGTCACACATGGTGCAGCAGGTCCTTCGGCGGTTCGACTTCCAGTTCTCCACCACTCAGCCCACTCCTCTTGCTGTTGACCACAGACTCACGAGCCCCTTTCCTGACGAGCCCTTTGAGTCCAGTGGACCCTACGCAGAGCTGGTGGGTTGCCTCATGTACCTGATGACTTGTACTCGACCGGACCTCGCCTTTCCCCTCAGCATCCTTTCTCGCTTTGTTGCGATTGGGAGACACCGCCCTGTCCACTGGACAGCTGCTGTGAGGGTGGCGAAGTACCTGGCGACTACATCAGGCATGGGGCTTGTGCTTGGAGGGACTCAGCCAGTGGCGTTGACTGGTCACTGCGACTCTTCCTACGCTGACGACGTGGAGACTCAGCGCTCGACTCAGGGTTACTGCTTCAGTCTGGAAGCTGGTGCTGTGTCGTGGAGGTCTACACGGTCGTCGTCTGTGGCTACTTCCAGTGCAGAGGCAGAGATCTACGCTGGTGCCATGGCGGCACAGGAGCTTCGCTGGTTGACCTTCTTGCTCGCCGACCTTGGTGAGCGGCCTCGCTCTGCACCGACCTTGTACGCTGACAACAAGGCCATGATCCTCCTGTGTCGAGAGCCTCGACTGGAGAGCAAAGTGAAGCATATTGACGTGAGGTACTTCCTCCTACGAGAGCTGCAGCGACGCGGCCAGGCACGCCTGGACTTTGTGGCCTCAGAGGCCAACACTGCAGACGTCTTCACCAAGGCCTTGGCGCTTGGTGACCACCACAGGTTCTGTGTGCAGTTGGGGCTTGTTGAGGTAGGCCCTAGGTTGCTGTAGTCCTGTTGCTTCCTCTGCTTGTTGTGCTTTGTATTTATATCCTAGTGAACTCTTGAACTGGCCTTATGGCCGCTTGCTTGCGCTCGGAATTTGTGTGGTGTCCTTGAGATCCACCCTGAGCTTGTCTTGCCTTGACTGGTCTTGTGACCGTTTGTTTCACCTTGCTTGCCCTGGTGTCCCTCACTTAGCCTATGGGGGTGTGTCAAATGTTAATGTTATGATAGGCTGCAGTGAGGCACTCCCTAGAGGGTACAACATTTGTAGGACTTCTATTTGTATGCTTGCAAACCCTAATCCCAACCTTTCCGTTGCATTCCTATTCTGAGAGTGGTTTCTCAAAACGAAGGGAGAAGGTTTGGTTTGGACAACAGCAATCAGGGGCCAGGGCCACCCGTCTGTGTGATCTGATGAAATTCTCCAATGGGCTTTCAGCATACACTGTCTACAATCTAGCTCCTTTGCACTGTACAAACTATTATGGCCAGCCTCGGACAAGCAGAGAAATGAGTTGATAGCATCATACACTCGCTCAACCTCTGCGTTCTGCACAGCCCCCTAACCTCACAATTCGAGTGTGCAATGCACAGGAAAGTGAGGTAACCAACAGCACAGCACAGCACAGCACAGCACAGCACAGCACAGCACAGCGCGGCGGTAGACAAGGAAGAGGTGGTGAAAGGCGGGGCAGAGGAGGAGGAGCAGGTCGTCAACTGAAAGAGGCAATGCATTGGAAAGTGACGGTATTACCTACGTAAGGCTACCACCACCACCAACCGCACAGCACAGCGCGGCGATAGACGAGGGAGAGGTGGAAGGCGAGGCAGAGGAGGAGAAAATTGAGACACCATCCTCAGAGATTCATTCCCCATCTCAAACCCCCGGCATCGTCCCCATAGGCCATCACATTTCCGAATACACTCTCCCCTCCCCCACCTCTCCACACCCGTCCCCCACCCTCCAAACCTCCCTCGTGTCTCTGCCCTCCCCCACCCTCCGATCCTCCCTCGTGCCTCTGCCCTCCACCACTCGCACCATCACGAGTGGCGAAGAGCCTTGTAAAAGGGATGGAGCGGGCGGGGGCGGCGGGGAGGACAGAGGCTACTGAAAGCACAGTGTGGCGGTAGATGAGGGAGAGGTAGAAGGCAAGGCAGAGGAGGAGAAGGAGGAGCAGGAGGAGAAGGAAAACGCACCCTCAGAGATTCATTCCCCATCTCAACCCCCTAGTGTCATCCCCATAAACCCTCGCATCTCCAAAGCCCCTCTCCCCTCCCCCACCCCTCCACCTGGCCCCTCCCCCCTCCCCTCCATGCACTGCCCCTGCATCATCTCGTGTAGCGAAGAGCCTTGTAAAAGGGATGGAGCGGACGGGGGCGGCGGGGAGGACAGAGGCTGCTGCGAGGACAGCGTGGCGGTAGATGAGGGAGAGGTAGAAGGCGAGGCAGAGGAGGAGGAGGAAATCGTCTAACAGGCCGACGATTCCCATGGCGACTGGTGGGAAGGAGGGAGCAGAGGGAGAACAAGGAGGAGAGAAGGCATGGGAAAGGGCAGACACATAGGTGAGAAGGGTGGCGTTAGATAAGGCAGAGGAGGAGAAGCAAGTCGTCTAAGAGACCCACGATTCCCATGGCGACTGGAAGGACGAGAGAACAAGGGGAGACACAGCACAGGCATATGGGTGAGAAAGAGCACAGTGTGGCGGTAGATGAGGGAGAGGTGGAAGGCGAGGCAGAGGAGGAGGAGCAGGTCGTCTAATAAACCAACAAGTCCCATGGCAACTGGAGGGACAACACGCAGGGCAGGTGGGGGAGCAGGGAGGAGAAAGGGCAGCAGATATATATAGGTGAGAAAGAGCGTGGCACTAGATGGGGGAGAGGTAGAAGGCGAGGCAGAGGAGGAGGAGCAGGTCGTCTAAAAGACCGACTATGCCCATGGCGACTGGAGATAAGGGAGAACAAAGGAAGAAAAAGCACAGGCATATGGGTGAGAAAGAGCACAGGGTGGCGGTAGATGAGGGAGAAGTGGAAGGAGAGGCAGAGGAGGATCAGATCGCCTAATAAACCGACAACTTCCATGGCGACTGAAATGGAGTAAAAACGTAGATGGCGGAGAGGTAGAAAAACGTAGATGATGGAGAGGTAGAAAAACGTAGATGGAGAAAAAGCACAGTGAGAAAGAGCACAGTGAGAAAGAGCACAGTGAGAAAGAGCACAGTGAGAAAGAGCACAGTGAGAAAGAGCACAGGGAGAAAGAGCACAGGGAGAAAGAGCACAGTGAGAAAGAGCACAGTGAGAAAGAGCACAGTGAGAAAGAGCACAGTGAGAAAGAGCACAGTGAGAAAGAGCACAGTGAGAAAGAGCACAGGGTCGCAGTAGACGAGGGAGAGGTGGAAGGCGAGGCAGAGGAGGAGGAGGAGCAGATCGTCTGACTGAAATGAGGAGCAGGGGGGGCAGGAAATTAACGGAACGGATTTCTATCTCTTGCTTTTTCCCCCCTTCCTTTGCTTTATATTCATAAAAAGGGGATATGCAATGAATGCACAGCATCACTTACATTCTGGAATGAGGTCAAATGGTGACAGAACATACACGAAAACAATAGCCACCTGCAGATTTGATTATAACGTGGATATAGGGGAAATCAGTTATGAACACGGAAAATGGTGGCATTTATGGAAGGGATGAGCACACATTGCAATTACCATGGGGGGTGAGATGTCATGAGATGTAATAAAAGAAATGAAGCGACATAAACAAACACAACGGCCACCTGCGTTAGAAGAGCATCATGTATGATACGAGGGCGAAATCAGTTGGAAACGGTGAAAGGAGCCGTGTTTTGAGTCGACTCAAAACACTCTTCATTCAAAGATCATGCTGTATGATATGAGGGCGAAATCAGTTGGAAACGGGGAAGATCTGTGATAACTTTGAACGGAAAAAAAAAAGGGACAGATGAAGAATTTACTCACACAGAACACCATTCGAGCGTTGTGCAGCAGCAGAGAGCTCTTACTGGGTCGGAGAGGTGTGAGGCATGCTCGCACAGATTGATGCACATACACACGCCCGCGCGCCCGCCTGCCCGCCCGCCCACTAGCACTCACCCACTAGCACCGCGCTCTACTCACACAGAACACCATTCGCGCGTTGTGCAGCAGCAGAGAGCTCTTACTGGGTCGGAGAGGTGTGAGGCATGCTCGCACAGATTGATGCACACACACATACACACGTGCTAGCCGCGCTGCGCTCTACTCACACAGAACACCATTCGCGAGTTGTGCAGCAAGCGGAGTGAGGCGGAGCGGTCTAGCAACGCGTGCTACTCACCCACTAGCACCGCACTCTACTCACACAGAACACCATTCGCGCGTTGTGCAGCAAGCGGAGGGCCCTCAGCGGGTCGGAGAGGTCTAGTAACGCGTGCTTGCACAGATCGACTCGCAACCACAGACGCACCCACACCCTAGCCCCGTTCTACTCACACAGAACACCATTCGCGCGTTGTGCAGCAAACGGAGGGCCCTTAGCGGGTCGGAGAGGTCTAGTAACGCGTGCTTGCACAGATCGACTCGCAACCACAGACGCACCCACACCCTAGCCCCGTTCTACTCACACAGAACACCATTCGCGCGTTGTGCAGCAAACGGAGGGCCCTTAGCGGGTCGGTCAGGTCCCGACCGAGTCGAGAGAGAAGCAGCGGCATGTCCAGGATGCGCTGCAGAGTGGTGACGAGGGGTGGGAATGGATGGGAAAGAGATCAGGAGATGTTGGGAGTGGTGGGAAGGGGTGGAAAGAGGTAGGGGGAGGGAGTTGGTAACAGCCATGAGGAGAGCCCTGAGCGGGTCAGAGAGGTTGCGAGCAAGCCGAGAGAGGAGCAGAGGCGTACCCAGGATGGGCTGGTAAGTGGGGGGAAGATTGGGAAGAGGTGGAGGGAATTGACTTTTAAGTCGACTCAAAAGTCAAAAGTCAACTTTTGAGTCGACTCAGAAGTCAACTCGACTCAAAAGTCAAGCCGAGAGAGGAGCAGAGGCGTGCCCAGGATGGGCTGGTAAGTGGGGGGAAGATTGGGAAGAGGTGGAGGGCGAGATGAGAAGAGTGATTAGTTAGTCTGACTAAGGGAGGAGCAGAGGCATGTAGAGGAAGCGCTGGTGTGTGGAGAGAGAGAGGGAGTTGAGAATTGCAAGGAGGAGAGTGTTCACATGGTCTGACAAAGGGTAGCATCATCCCACCTGAGCCGAGCCAAAGAGTGTTTACAGAGACACGGGCACCCCTCCAAAGAGCCGGTTATATCGAACCACCTCCCTCGGCAGCTCCACTGAGTGAGCTGAGTGACTGAGTGAGAGGGACAGGGCGCTGCCACAACTTGACTCAACTCTGTAAAAGCACACTGGTAACACACCTGTGGAGCGAGTTTTATTAACACCTCCGCTAGCATCCTACCTGCCACAGCGACACGGGCGCCCCTCCAAAGAGGCGGTTGTAGCGAGCCACCTCCCTGAGCAGATCAAGAGAGTGCATGGTCACATGCAGACTCATCTTGCTACACAGGTACGATAACACACTGGCAACACACTCTTGAAACACCTGCAGCACCAGTTTACCTGCCACAGCGACACGGGCACCCCTCCAAAGAGGCGGTTGTAGCGAGCCACCTCCCTCAGCAGCTCAACAGAGTGCTCCGGGGAGAGGGAAAGGGAGCTATCAAACCAGCAATTACCTTGTTACAAAGCTCTAACACACGACATCTGCCACAGGACTGTTACCTGCCAGAGCGACACGGGCACCCCTCCAAAGAGCCGGTTGTAGCGAGCCACCTCCCTCAGCAGCTCGAGAGAATGCTCCGGGGAGAGAGAGGCTGGGCGCCGTCACACCCAGACTTAACCTTGTAACACCACGGGCACCACCCTACCTGCCACAGCGACACGGGCACGCCTCCAAAGAGCCGATTGTATCGGGCCACCTCCCTCAGCAGCTCCAAAGAATGCTCCGGGGAGAGAGGCAGGGCGCCGTCAGAAAGACGGTCTGAATCTGAAGGCTCAGGAGCAGCTGCACCGGCAATGTTCGAATTCCTTGCTTCCCCTGCTGCTAATTCTGGCTGCTGCTGCTGCCGGTACCCCTCCTCTTGCTGCGGCTCCTGCTGCTGCTCAGAACTGGAGGGAGAGGGCCTAAGTGACTCTCTCTGCTGGTTTTCCACAGGTTCAGAAGGAAATGCTCTTTGCGATTCTGTTTGCTGCTCCGAAGAGGGTCTGGGTGGATCAGCGAGAGAGGGCTTAGATGGATCAGAGGGAGAAGGCCTCTGATCAAGGCAACGACCGCTTGAGGGAGAAGGCCTAGATGATTCCCTTAGCTGGTCATCCAATGAGGGTGCGGATGGTTGAGGTTCAGGGGAGGGCAAAGGGTGTGTGGCTGTGTGGGTGGGAGGCGATGCTTCGACGGAGTGGGAGGGCAGGAGGAGGGTGATGGTGCGGCGGCAGATGGGGCACTTGCAGGGGACGAGCGCCGAGCTGTGATGCCACACCCTCAGGATGCACTCCGCTGTGTAGAATGCATGTGGTAATTGTGTTGGGGCATAACATACAACAGCGAGACATGGGGGAGGATGGGATGGGAGAGATATGAGGCAGATGGGGCACTTGCAGGGGACGAGAGCTGAGCTGTGATGCCACGCCCTCAGAATGCACTCCGCTGGGTGTATGGGGCACAGGGGGCATATGGGGAGCATGGGGGAGCATGGAGAGGTATTACTCATACGCGGCACTTGCAGGGGATGAGGGCGGAGCTGTGATGCCACACCCTCAGGATGCACTCCGCTGGGTAAGATGAGACATGGGGAGCACAAACGAGGGAAATGATACGTGAGCCCCAAGACCATCGCTGCCTTGATTGATTGTTGACCAGAGTTGGACCAGCGTTGACCAGAGTTGACCAGCGTTGACTCACCACAGAACCAGTGGCAGTAGTTGGCTTGGGTGGACAGGGCGAAAGAATCGTGACACACGCAGCCAATGTCGCCCTCTGGTGGCCTCAATTTCTGAGGTATCTCAGACATTGACCAGCGCCGTTGACCATTGTTGACAAGCGTTGACCAGAGTTGACCAATGTTGACTCACCACAAAACCAGTGGCCGCAGTTGGCTTGAGTGGGCAGGGCGAAGGCATCATGGCACACACAGCACATCTCGCCCTCTGGTGGCCTCAATTTCTAAAATGTATCAGATTTGACCGAAGTTGACCAGCGTTTGACTGGCATTGACTCACCACAGAACCAGTGGCCGCAGTTGGCTTGAGTGGGCAGGGCGAAGGCATCATGGCACACGCAGCACATCTCACCCTCCGGTGGCCTTGGCTCCGACCCTCCTGCCATTTCTCCTGCCCCTGATGCTCCTGCTTCTTCTGCTCTTGCTGTTGTTGCTGCTCTTGCCGCTGCTGCTTCTCCTGCTCTTGCTGCTGCTGTGTCTGCTGCTGCTGCTGTTGCTCCAATGCCTTCTGCCGGACCAACTCCACTTGCCGAACCAAATCCTCTTGCCAGACCAACTCCACTTGCCGAACCAAATCCACTTGCCGGACCAAATCCACTTGCCGGATCAACTCCTCCCGAACCAGTAGCAGCAGCTGTAGCACCAGTAGCAGTGGCAGTAGCACCAGACGGGATTGCAGCACCACCGAGGTTTTGGCTGGTGCTGATGCTTCTAGTGGCGTGGGGTGGTGTGGAACGGAACAGGGAGAGGAGTGAGACCCTGAGGAAAGAAAAGTGCCGGGAGGGGGGGGTGTTGGTGGGGGAGGGGGGAGAGGGGGGATGAGGGGTTGTAGGAAGGAAAGTGTTGGATTAGCGCGAATATGTTAGAAAGTGAGGATTCTGCCGCTGATACTAGTATAGCTTGACGACGTGCAGATTATGAACCGCCTCAAAAGAGGGGTAGGAGAGAAATCGTACTGAAAGTGAAGATTTCTCAGGATTCTTTTATTTTTTTGAAGGGTCGCGGCTTATTGACTTATCAAACTCCGCTGAGAGTTGAAGGTTCCAAAAAAAGGCATATCGATTAACCTTAAAAAGATACGCCAGAAACAGTCCTTTCACGGGAGAAGCTGAGCTGGGCTAACAAGCTACAATGGACTAACCTTAGGTATGGAGAGTAACGCAGCAGCCAGAGCGGGATACCAAAGACTGCTATTAACGCGTACAGCACCTCGTCACCCACACCATGCACCAGCGGCATCAGCGCAGCGCAATAAGAACTAAATCCTACTACTATCCTCGCCGTTGGCTATTATCGAGGCGCCTTTAAACACGAGGAAAAGAAACACCCTACTATTAGCCTCGGCGAAGGCCAGCACTCTCGAAGCGATTTCGGTTGAAGAACGAAACAAAAACACTAAAATTCTTAATACTGCCGAAAAGAAACAAGCTGTTGTGTTAGTAAAAGAAGAAATTGGCGAGGTTGATTCTACCCGTCGTCGTTCTTTGCGCTCTTTGACCGCTTCGCAAGAATTCGCGCGTCCGGAACGACGCAACGCTAAAAACGACAGCGAGAGTGGCAGTACTGGGTAAAAAATGTTAGCCTTTCTTCGACGCGGCGCGACTATGCAAGAATGCCTCTTAGTTTTGCCACTTACGAGAATCTAGAGAGCTCGTGTGCTGCCTGAGTTCTGGTTCTCCGTTTCTCGAGGCGTCACAGAATGATCAACCTCAGAACAGTGCTGAAATTGCTTCGGAATTCGGAAGCTGACGAGGGATAAGCGGCAAGGGAAGATCCATCCTGCTCATGGCTGATGGGTGCCTGCAGGAATTCCGTGTGGGGATGTTTCAACATAACTCGTGGATGATTTGAAGTTGTTACAGTTACAGCATGTAGAAAGTTCAAAATCCGGACCTTATATATTTCACATCAAGTTCATGGCTTATAACCCCATTATGGAATCCAGTTATTGTGCAATTCATGTACCGGTACGTTTGGTGGTTTGTATTGTAGAAACGAAGATGTGGCACAGGACTGCCATTGTTGCTGTCCCATTGTACATATCCAACTTCAGAAGCATAACATCTCAATGCTCCGTCACTCCCTACTCCTCATACCCCTCCTATTCCACCTGCTCCTCCCTCCCACATTACATTCTCCCTGTTCCCGTTCCCCCTGTTGCTCTGACATGCTCCTGCTTCTCTTGGCTCTTCCCTCCCTCTTATTTCTGCCATTTCCTGCTCGCTCAGACTCTTACACCACTTCCAAACCTGGGCGTAATCCCCTCCTGCTCTTTACACGCATGCATCTCCTCCTCCACCCCTTCTCCTGCTCTCCCTCCACCGCCGCCTTCTTATTCGTTTGGGCCGTTTTGGCCCTTCCAGTCATCCCGATCATCGTGTGTCCCCCTTGCTCCTCCCAATGACCCCCCCCCCCCCTCCCCCCCCCACCCCCTCCCCCTCTTCCCTTTCCTTTCTCCCCAAACCCCCCCATATAGTCTCGCTCCTCCACTCATTCTGCTCAATTTGTTCCCGCTGGAACTCCAATGCATCCTACTCATGTTCCTCTCCCTTCCGCCATTCCATTTTTACTCTTCAATTCCCCCCTGCTCTTCACCTCATCAGCAGGGGTTGCTCCTCCTGCACACCTCCTCCCTTCCCCCCTCTGCTTCTTATTCCTCCTCCTCCTCCTCTCCCCTCCTCCACCACCTCCTCCTCCTCCTCCTCCTCCTCCTCCTCCTCCTCCTCCTCCTCCTCCTCCTCCTCCTCCTCCTCCTCCTCTCCTCCGCCTCGCCCACTCGTCCTTTTGGCGCCTCACACCCTCCTCCTCCTCCTCCCGCTTCTCCTCCTGGCAATTCCATCGCGCTTCCCTATGCATCAAGTCCTCCTCCGCACGCCCCTCTTCCGCCCTCTTCGCCCGCCTCTTCAAGACCTCCCATTCCGAATCACTCCATCTCTCCCTGATTCCTAAGAATGCACCCCCCCCAAGTCGCTGCGCCTCCTTAGGTGGGAAGGGGTGAAGGGGGAAAGAAGGGGTGGAGGGGTGTGTGGAGAGGAGCAAGTGAGTATCGCACCAGACCTTCGATCTGACGTGCGACTCTCGCGAATTTGGCACAAAGAGGTGGTTTCATCGTCACAATTATAAGACCCCCCAACCAAAATAAACTATACACAATAAATCACTACCAAGCATGCAACATAACAAGGGAATTTCAGGATCGAAACGTTAACTGCTGCAAGTGAGCGAATGCACGGATCGTGCTGGAATGCTTGAGGGCAGGGGAATATGGGAAAAGTAAGGGAAGGACGGGGTATTACTAGGGGAGAGGAGCCGGGTGGGGAAGAAGGGAAGGGGTCGGGCGGGTGGGGGGGCTTGTTTATTTTGATTAATAAGAGAAACAAGAGACTGGAGGTCAGGCATCCATGGAACATGCATATAGGGGCTAGGTACAGGCATGTTTTCGAGCAAGAGAAGCGCGCAAGTGGAGCAGGGAAAAGGTCCTCCCTCAATCTCTCACACCCCAAAACTAACCCTCCACCTTACTCTCCTCCCAATCTTCATCTCTGTTCTATCGCGCATGCATAATATTAGACTTGAGTCTACTCAACGAGTTTTATATCAAACGCGGATTATACACTTTTGAGTCGACTCCTCTCCCCCTCTCTGCTCCTACCTGGCAGCCATCCGTTAGCAGCAAAGATGGCGTCGAAGGGGATTCCGGCGCCATTGCGCAAGAGTCGCTATCGCGGCAAGCAGGAGCATAAGCGAATAAGAGACATATGAGTGATGCCGCTCTGGACGAAGAGAGTTTTCAGTCGACTCAAAAATTCCGGCGCCAGTGAGATAAAGTCGTTATCGCGGCAAGCAGGCGCATGAGCGAATAAGAGACGTGAGTGCTGTGTCAGAATCCCAACCACTAGACCATTGGGATAAAAAGACTTGTTAAGTAGCGGGTTAGTGCGCACATAACCCCCCAGGCCAACATGCCTGTAACCCTTCCCTAGGATCAATCGGGGATCACCAGTGGACCTCTGACACCCCCCCGCACTGGGATGCCCGAAGTGCAAACACTGGGGTTCGAACCCGAGACCTTCGCTCTGATACCATGTCAGAATCCCAGTCACTAGACCACTGGGATAAAAGGGCTTGTTAAGTAGCGGGTCAGTGCGCACATAACCCCCCAGGCCAACATGCCTGTAACCCTTCCTTAGGATCAATCGGGGATCACCAGTGGATCTCTGACATGCTGCCGCTCTGAGACGAAGGGACGTCGGTCAGGAACGACAGGAGAGGAAAGAGGAGAAAGGCGGTCCGTCATCCGAGGCGTGTCATACCGTATCAGATGGTTTTTGCTCGGAACATGCCAAAACGCGACGAAGCGCGTACGAGCCGCTCCGAGAAGGACAACATCGTACCGCGTCGTAATAAAGTGAACTCGAAGCACACCCTAGTAGGGCGTGCAATATGCGTGGCGAAGGCGTGGTAGAGAGGGTTTCAGCTCAGGGTCATTTGGTCCAAAACATTTCGTGCATTTTGGAGGTGTTTTCGGCACTCGCGTTTCTGTGCGTTTCAGAAAGGTGATATAGGGTGACGAGATTCTTCGACATCCCAATAAAGCAATCACCAGTAAGACGAGACGACGTCTCTACGCGTTCAAGTGCGCTACAGTAAGATCTAGAGTACTATTTTAGTCTTACATGTTGATCTGCTTGAGGAAATGTGATAACATTCTAGAAGGTGTTAATGCCATGTCGTTTGGCAACTAGGGCCCCGCCCTGCAGAACCCCCAACAGCATTCAGGTCAAACCGTTGCCAAGTTAAAATGAAGTAGGAGCACATTATAATTAAATAATATATAAGCACACCAAACCAACAACTGTTACTATCGTTACCACGTTCCCCTCTTTTTAATTTGTCGGATAACATACGGTAACACCCTCCACCCGGCTCTCCTCTCTCTGTGCCCTGATTTCTCTCAACTCTCACCTCCTCCCCTCTAGTATGACTCCCGTTTCTCCTATCCCCACCCTCTCTCCCCAACCTCTTCTGCGTATGGCGCATCCCCTCCCTCACTGCTCTCTGTCAAATGTTATTTATATATTTGTTAGGTTGCTAGCTACAGTGAGGTTCTCAGTATAGGGTACAAAATTCTCAAGAATGGAGCACAACGGAATGATGGGATTAGGGTTTGCAAGCATACAAATAGGAGTGCTACAAATGTTGTACCCTCTAGGGAGTGCCTCACTGCAGCCTATCATAACATTAACATTTGACACACCCCCATAGGCTAAGTGAGGGACACCAGGGCAAGCAAGGTGAAACAAACGGTCACAAGACCAGTCAAGGCAAGACAAGCTCAGGGTGGATCTCAAGGACACCACACAAATTCCGAGCACAAGCAAGCGGCCACAAGGCTAGTTCAAGAGTTCACTAGGATATAAATAGGAAAACACAACAAGCAGAGCAAGCAACAAGACTACAGCAACCGGGGGCCTACCTCAACAAGCCCCAACTGCACACAGAACCTGTGGTGATCACCAAGCGCCAAGGCCTTGGTGAAGACGTCTGCTGTGTTGGCCTCTGAGGCCACAAAGTCCAGGCGTGCCTGGCCGCGTCGCTGCAGCTCTCGTAGGAGGAAGTACCTCACGTCAATATGCTTCACTCTGCTCTCCAGTCGAGGCTCTCGACACAGGAGGATCATGGCCTTGTTGTCAGCGTACAAGGTCGGTGCAGAGCGAGGTCGCTCACCAAGGTCGGCGAGCAAGAAGGTCAACCAGCGAAGCTCCTGTGCCGCCATGGCACCAGCGTAGATCTCTGCCTCTGCACTGGAAGTAGCCACAGACGACGACCGTGTAGACCTCCACGACACAGCACCAGCTTCCAGACTGAAGCAGTAACCCTGAGTCGAGCGCTGAGTCTCCACGTCGTCAGCGTAGGAAGAGTCGCAGTGACCAGTCAACGCCACTGGCTGAGTCCCTCCAAGCACAAGCCCCATGCCTGATGTAGTCGCCAGGTACTTCGCCACCCTCACAGCAGCTGTCCAGTGGACAGGGCGGTGTCTCCCAGTCGCAACAAAGCGAGAAAGGATGCTGAGGGGAAAGGCGAGGTCCGGTCGAGTACAAGTCATCAGGTACATGAGGCAGCCCACCAGCTCTGCGTAGGGTCCACTGGACTCAAAGGGCTCGTCAGGAAAGGGGCCCGTGAGTCTGTGGTCAACAGCAAGAGGAGTGGGCTGTGTGGTGGAGAACTGGAAGTCGAACCGCCGAAGGACCTGCTGCACCATGTGTGACTGCGTCAGTGTGATGGTGCGAGTGGCTCTGTCCCGGGTGATCTGCAAGCCAAGGTAGCGCTGCAGCTCACCCAGGTCAGTGCACTTGTGTCTCTTCTGCAGTTCGGACTTCACCTGAGCCAGGGCTGCCCTATCTGCTGTAGCAAACACCAAGTCGTCGACGTAGACAAGGATAAAGAAAGGAGTAGAACCCGCTCGAACAAACAGCGACGGGTCGGCGGAGGACGGGCTGAACCCAAGGTCACGAAGCGTGGAGTGAAGAGTGTCGTGCCACTCACGGGGCGACTGGCGGAGACCGTAGACTGGTCGCCTCAGGCTCCACTGGGTCCCAGGTGGGAAGGTGTCAGTGAAGCCAGGAGGACGGCGCAGCCAGATCTCCTCGTGCAGTCGGCCCTGGAGGAACGCAGTGGAGAAGTCGAGGGAGTGCAGCTCGTAGTCTCGCTGCGCTGCTATGTGGAGTAACACCCGAAGAGTAGTCATCTTCGGGGTCGAAGCGAAGGTCTGGAAGAAGTCAACTCCCTCACGCTGACTGAAGCCCCTAGCCACGTAGCGCGCCTTGAACACCGGCGGTGCTCCAGGCGGCCGCTTCACCTTGAAGAGCCACATGCCATCGACTACGTTCGCCCTGGGAGGGGGAACTGCGTCGACGTAGGTGCCTGTGGATCTCCAAGACGCCAACTCTGAGTCCATAGCCGCTTTCCACTGAGAGGCCCACGCCCCTGACACTGCCTCGCGGTAAGTGCGAGGAGTCGGTATGTCAAGGGCGTCGGGGTCTCCCTCACACACAGAGGGAGAAGCGGCTGCCCAGTACTCCAGCTCAGACTCTCTGTCCTCTAGGACGTCACAGCCAAGGGCAAACTCACCCCCGACGGACAGAGGACGGTAGGGAGGAGCTGGCACCACACGGGTGGCATAGTCAAGGCGGCTGGCGGCAGCAAACTCAGCGACAGCGGCAGTAAGAGCAGAGACCGACGACGGAGGGAAACGAGAGTCGGTGACAAGAGTGGCGAGGACACGTGCGGCAACAGGACGAACAGTGCGGTAGTAGTCAGTGATAGGAGTGGGGAGGGCTGGGAGAGAGGACGGAGGAGGAGACGGGAGAACGGACACAGGAGAAGGAGAACGACGACGAGACGTACAAAGGAGGGCAGTGTGGAGGTCAGTAACAGGGGACGAGTGACGAGCACGCGGAGGACACCGAGTGACCAAGT
Organism: Closterium sp. Naga37s-1; assembly: GCA_947471745.1. Lineage (NCBI taxonomy): Eukaryota > Viridiplantae > Streptophyta > Zygnematophyceae > Desmidiales > Closteriaceae > Closterium > Closterium sp. Naga37s-1. Next base: position 600,873 of record CANJKZ010000461.1, on the reverse strand, counting down.
CGCGACGGACCGAAGGAAGAGGAGACTGGGGAGGAGGAGAAGACCAGACCGCCGGACGGTCGTCAGGAGGAGGCAACGGAGGAACAAACACAGGAGGAGACTAGGAGCGGACAGGAGGAGAGGAGGAAAAACCAAGGGCCCGCAGGCCACTCACAGGTGGGAACAACCGCCGCTCCAGAGGAAGTTGCGGTGGCGGCTGCGGCTGCTGCTGCTGCGGCGGCGGCTGCGGCTGCTGCTGCTGCTGCTGCTGCTGCCGCTGCTGCTCCAGAAGGTCCAGCACCCGCAGCTCCTGCCGCTCCCTCTCCAACCGCTCCTGCTCCTCACGCTCACGCCGGCGGGCAGCCTGGAGTCGTGTGTCGTGGCGGTGGGGAGGCGGAGTGGACTCCGCAGAACCAGGGTTAGACTCCTCAGACTCAGCACCCCCAGAATCAGCACCTTCAGTGCCAGGACCTCCAACTCCAGCACCCCCAGAACTAGCACCGCCAGTGCCAGCACCTCCAGCTCCTGCGCCCCCAGAACTAGCACCACCAGTGCCAGCACCTCCAGCTCCAGCACCCCCAGAGCTAGCGCCACCTGCGCCAGCACCTCCAGCTCCAGCACCCCCAGAGCTAGCGCCACCTGCGCCAGCACCTCCAGCTCCAGCACCCCGCGACCGAGTACCCCCAGACCTAGCACCGCCAGTGGCTGCACCTCCAGCTCCAACACCAACCGAGTCCACAGTAACCTGTCGCGGAAGTGCCGAAGGCTGTTGAGGGGACTGTGAGGAGGACTGCGGGGAGGGAGACGCTACCTGACGCGCGACCGAGGGTAGAGGGGTAACGTGGGACACACCAGACGGGGCAGGACCAGGGGGGGGCGGGGGTACCGGAGGAGCGGGAGCAGGAGGAGGAGAGGGTGCGAGGAAAAGAGGGGGAGGGGGTACCGGGAGACCTCGACAGGGGTACCGGGTGTAGTAGGACACGGACTCGTCAAACCGGACGTCACGGGAGTTTAGGAACTGGTGGAGGGGAGGGTGGTAAAAGGACCAGTCGGCAGAGTCCACTGGGAAACCAAGGAAGACACAGGGGACGGCGCGTGCCGAGAGCTTGTCCGCGGAGGTGTCGCGAACAAGTGCAAGGCAGCCCCAGACTCGAAAGGCCGACCCGACACCAGGGGAACCAGTCCAAAGACTGGTCGGTGAAACCTCGGGCCGCGAGACACGCGGCTGGAGGTTCAGCTGGTGTGCGGCGTAGCGAACCGCGTGGGGCCACAGAAAATGGGGCGCACGGGCATGGATCATGGACGTGCGGGCGATGTCCATGACCAAGCCAATGCGGCGCTCAGCAACCCCATTCTGCTGTGGGGACTCTGGCAGCGTCCAGGACTGGGTGATGCCCTGTTTGCCGCAGAATCCGCCGGAATGCCGGAGCGAAACTCGCCCCCACGGTCGGAGTGGAGACAACTGACTCGACGACCACGAGTGCCCTCAGTGGCTAGAAGCCACCTGATCAGCGTAGCAGTCACCTCGGACTTCTTCGCAAGAGGGAACACTGTGGTGTACCTGGAGAAGTCGTCGACGACCACCAGAAAGTGACGCTCCCTCCCAGACCCCTGCGTCGGGGCAGGGCCCCAGACGTCCAAGTGGAGAGTCTCGAAGGGAGCGGTGGCCGGACGAAGGGAGGAGGAGTGGGGAGTGGCGCGTAAGCGACCGGCGACGCACGGAGAGCAAGGAGGGGCAAGCGAGAGAGGGAGCGACGGGAAGGTGCGTGGGAGACCTGAGACAAGTCCCTGACTGAGCATGCCACGTAGGCGAGGGAGCGACGGGTGGCCAAGGCGGTGGTGCCACAGGACGGTGCGGTGGGTGAGAGAGCGACAGGAGCAAGACGCAGCGACTGGACTGGACACAGCGACCGGACCGGACACTACTACCTGGCTAGACACAGCAACTGGACTGGGGACCTGGGCCGGAGGGGACGCAACGACTTGAGGGGAGGACGCGACCGGGGAGCGCTCGGTGTGGAGGACGTAGAGACCGGAGCGGGGCTCCCTAGTGAACGTGGCCAGAACAGCACCTGTGGCAACGTCTGTACAGACTGCAGTCCGCCCACCCCCCACGAAGGTAACCGTGATCCCCCTGTCCTGGAGGTATCCAACACCCACCAAGTTCCGAGTGAACGAGGGGATGTGGAGGCCACGCAGGACACCAGAGGGGACCACAGGGCACGGGAGGGTGGTGGAGCTACGCGCAACGGCTGGTCCAGAGGTAGGATCAGCCAGAGCCACCGACACAGGTGTGAGGAGTGGTGTAAGGGTCGTGAGGTCGCGGAAGAAGCACTGAGACGCGCCCGAGTCCAGCGTGAACGACAGAGAGGCCTCAGCCGGAGGGTCACCTGACCCAGTCGCTACACAAGCACCTAGAGCAGCAACACAAGCACCTAAGCTAGATAGGCACAAGGCTACACTAGCAGGAGGCAAGCAGGCTAACCTACGAACACGCGAGCACACAGATCCATCAGCACTAAAGTCAGCATCAACATACAAAGCATGCTGACGCGCATCGTCCATGGACAAATCAAAGACATCAATCTTACGGGCTAACAAACGAGACCAGCGAGGCGTGACCGCCAGAGGGCCCCAACGAGCCCGGTAGAGGTCGTCGAGGCGGCGGAAGCACCGCGCGGCAGAGTGGTCGTCGCGACCACAGAGACAGGGGCTGCCCGGCCCGGTGACGCACCAGTGGGTGCAGGGGCCAGCGTCACGGCGAGGGGGGCGAGGGGCCCAGCTGGAAGAGCTGCTGCTGCGGCCGGTGCTCCCAGGGCCTCCCGGACCCCACTGCGGCGGGGGACCCCAGTGCTGCTGCGGACCCCACTGCAGCGGGGCCCCCCACTGCTGGAACTGCTGCGGTGCCTGCTGCTGCTGCTGTCCCAGCTGCTGCTGCTGTCCCTGCTGTGGCTGGTGATGCTGTGGCTGCTGCTGCTGGGGGGCAACGCCCCCAAAGGTCGGGCCACCACCTGTGGGTGGGCCTGTCTGTCCTGCACCTCCTCCAAGGCCCCCTCCCCCTGGTGCACCACCGCCGCCGCCGCCGCCGCCGCCTCCGCCACCACCGCCGCTCCCACCTCCACCGCCACCTCCACCGCCGCCTCCACCGCCCCCACCTCCCCCCTTCCCGCCCTTCTTGCCACTTTTGCCCCGTTTCTGCCAGTCTGCGGCAGAAACGGCAGCAGTGTCCTCAGAGACCGACACATCAGCAGAAGCGCGGGTAGCGGTGAAAGTGGGAAGCTGAGGGGCGGCACACCCCGCAAAGAGACGGGGGGCCACCGCATCAGTGGCGGAGGCAACGGTGAGGAGTCTGCTCTCGATGGTCCCTAGAGTAGTCGCTAGGAGGTCGATAGTGAGCTCAGTGGGGTGCTTCTGAAGAAGCGCTTCGCGGGCAGTGGCAAGGCGGTCAGGGAGGCGGGTGACTAACCAGTGAACAGTGAGCCACATGGGGGGGGGAGCAACTAGAAGCTGTGCGTCGGTACAGGCAGCGCGGAAACCGGCGTCAAGCGAGCGGAGGTGAGTCACTAGGTCAGAAACAGTCGCGAACGAGCCTAGGTCGGGAAACACAAACGGCATGAGAAGGCGACTGAGGGAGGCAGAGGAGGGGGTGGAGTAGCGAGCAACAATAGCCTCCCAAACCCCCTGTGCAGTCTCCACCTGGTCAAAGTGGGCGGCCTCAGTCGGGGGGGAGAAGCTCCGACAGAGTGAGAGCGGCGGCTGCGTCACGCGAGAGCCACGCGTCCCTGGTCAGGACCCGACGGTCGTAGTCCGCCTGGGCCGTAGGGGTCGGCTCCGGGGCGGTCGGCAGGGCGGCGGGGGACGGGGGGGCCTGTAGGGCACCAGACGCGTGAGCCCACAGTGTGGCGCCGTCCTGTCGTTGGCTGGTGAGGAAGCGCGTGGTCTGGCGTTGCCAGGTGCCGAACTCTATCGGGCGTCCCTCCGCGTCGAAACGGAGGCGACGGGACTCCATAACGGAAGACATGCGCGAGGCGGCTGGAGCACGGCGGAGGCTAAGCTAAGAACGAGGAGGACGGCTACTGAGGGCGAGAGACGTAGAAATCTACGAGGGAACCGATAGCGGAGGGAGCAAACGAGGTGAGGCGGAGAGCGGCTAGGGACGCCAGGGACGGAGCGATTAGAAGCTAGGGAGGATTCGGCGCCACGGCTAGCTACTGGAGGTATGAGCGGCTGCCAGCCGCTGAGGTGAAGGCCAGTGACCGGGAGAATGGGGAGGGCCCGGGAAACAGGGCGGAGGAGGGGTGAGACCAGCCACGTGCCGAGGGTAGGTGCGGATCGGGCGGTCTAGGGTGCAACCGAGGGGCGCGCGCTAGCGAGGGCGGAGGTACGCAGGTGCAGGGGCGCGGTGGGGGGCGGCCGTAAGAGGCGCTAAGGGGCGGTCGAGGGGCCGCGTAAAGAGGTGCGCGGAGGGGCGGGCGGAGGGCTGCGCTAAGGGGCGCGACGTAGGGGCGCGCGGAGGGGCGGGCGGAGGGCCGAGCTACGGGGCGCGTGACGGGCGCGTGGGGACGCGCGGAGGTGCGCGGAGAGGCGCGTGGGTGGGCCGCGGTCGAAATCGCGGGCCGCACTAAGGGAGGGGGGGCGCGACGGGCGCGGGCTACGGAGGTGCGCGGAGGTGCGCGGAGGTGCGCGGAGGTGCGCGTAGGCGGGCCGCGGGCTAGGGCGCAGGCGGCGTTTCTAGGGCGCGAGGCCGACGCGACGGTGAGGGCGCGGGCTAGGGCGCGGGGCCGAGGCGACGGGCTAGGGCGCACGGAGGACGCGAGGCGCACGGAGGGCGCTAGGCGCACGGAGGGTGCGGGACGCACGGAGGGCGTGGAGGGCGCTAGGCGCACGGAGGGCTAGGAGCGACGGAGGGTGCGGAGGGCGCTAGTCGCACGGAGGGCTAGGCTAGGAACGACCTACTCATGATACCATCTCAAGAATGGAGCACAACGGAATGATGGGATTAGGGTTTGCAAGCATACAAATAGGAGTGCTACAAATGTTGTACCCTCTAGGGAGTGCCTCATCGCAGCCTATCATAACATTAACATTTGACAAAAATTCTATCGACACTCTACTTGTACCCCATCCCTTACTAGTCCACACACTTCCGCTAGCCTACTTATGAGATGGTATCACACGCTAAGTTCCTAGGCCTACATAGCTCCTAAACCGCCCAAGTCCTTAGCTTCCCACCCAGCCAGCTAGGTCGAGCGCCTGCGAGTTAGTTAGCAGCAGGCGCGCACGCGACTGCAGCCACTCACGCACGCATAGGCAGCGCGGGAGTAGCTACAGGTACGCACGCAACAGCCGCGCACGCTGCGATACGTCCCGCACGCGACAGCAGCTACGCACGCACAGCTGCAGCCGCACACACACACCAGGAGCCACGCAAGCAGCTGTAACCACGCATGCAGCAGCAGCCGCACACGCGCACATCAACAGCTGCACGCGCACAGCAGCAGCCGCACGCACCACTGCCCCATGCACAACAGCAGCTGCGCGCACGCGCACAGCAACGGCCGCGCACGCACAACAGCAGCCGGCGCGTGCATAGCAGCAATCACATACGTGCTGCAGCTGTGCATACAGCAGCGATAGTGCACGCAGCAGCAGCGGGCAACTGCCTTGCGCGCAGCCGCCAGCAGCAGCGCTAACACTTACAGAAGCAGCAGCAACGCTCACAGCCGGCACACACAGCTGCACGATTCCGCCCAGTGCAGTATCTCCTATCCGTCCTTAGCAGCCGCCAGCGACGATAGCAGCCGCCTACAGCCGCCTATGGCCGTCCTCTAGCCGTCCATAGCCGCGTCCGGCCACCCACTCCCGCCCACATCCGCCTACAGCCGCTCACAGCCGCCTACAGCCGCCTATAAACGTCTACAGCCCCAATCGATAGCAACAACTACGCACGCAGCTGCCGCTGCCGCCACCACCAGACACTAGTAGTGCTAGTAGCACCAGCACCGCCAGCCACACGCTGTGCTAGCCCCACCAGTGCCCACTGTCTCGTGCACGCCTCCTGCCATTGGCATCCCCAGCGGCGGCGGGCAGCCGCAGTCACTTTTCCTGGCGTAGTTTCGGTTTTGTGCCCCGACTGGCGTTCCTAGCCCGCCTTGCCTAGCCGACTGTTCCTAGGCTGGTGTTTCTTCATCGATATTCCTAGTATCGCTCCAGCTGTTCCTAGCTCCAGCCATGCCTTGCTCCAGCCGCTCCTAGCTCCAGCCGTTACTCTCCCCAGCCACTCCTAGCTTCAGCCGGTCCTAACTCCAACGGCTTCCAGCTCCAGCCGCTCCCTGCTCCAGCCGCTCCTAGCGCCAGTAGTTCCTAGCCTGGCGTTTCCGCGTTCCGGCGGTGTCTAGCTCCAGCTACTCCTCGTTCTAGCCGCTCCTAGTTCCAGCTGCTCCTCACTCCAGCTGTTTCCAGCTCTGGCCGTGTCTAGTTTCGGCCACTCATAGCTCCAGCCGCTCCTAGCTCCAGTCGCTCCTTGCTCAGGCCGTGTCTAGCTCTAGCTTCTCCTAGCCTGCCTCTCCTACGCCCAGCTAGCCTTTACCATGGCGTCCGCAAGAGTTATGCAGCAGCAGGGACAGCAAAAGGGACAGCAGCAACGGCAGTTTCAGCAGTGGGAACCACAGCAGCAGTGGCGCCCTCAACAACAGTGGGGGCCTGGTGGTACGGGTAGCGTCGGCTGCAGCAGCGGCCCAGCCACCAGCAGCCTTCGGCACTACCGCGATAGGTTGTAGTGGACTCTGGGGGTGTTGGTGCTGGAGGCACGGGCGCTGGAGGTGCTGGTTCTGAGGGTGCTGGAGCTCGGGGTACTGGCACTGGAGGTGCTAGTTCTGGGGGTGCTGGAGCTGGAGGTGCTAATTCTGGGGGTGCTGGAGCTGGAGGTGCTGGCACCGGAGGTGCTAGTTCAGGGGGTGCTGGAGCTGGAGGTACAGGCACTCGGGGTGTTAGTTCTGGGGGCGCTGGAGTTGTTGGTACAGGCACTGGAGGTGCTAGTTCCGGGGGTGCTGGAGCTGTTGGTACTGGCACTGGAGGTGCTAGTTCTGGGGGTGCTGGAGCTGGAGGCACTAGTACTGCTCCCCACCGCTACGACACGCATCACCAGGCTCACCATCGACTCGAGCGCGAGGAGCGAGAGAGGTTGGAGCAGGAGAGGTTGGAGTTGGAGCAGCAGCAGCAGAAGCTGCAGCAGTAGGAGCAGCAGCAGCAGCAGCCGCAGCAGCCACAGCCGTCACTTTTGCCCACCAGTGAGTGGCCTTCGGGCCCTTGGTTCCCTTCTCCTCTCCTGACCGCTCACCGCCTCCTACTGCTCACGGTCTTCCTCCTCCGGACTCGTCCCCGGCTCTTTTCTCTCCTCCTCGGTTACAGTCGTCTCATCCTGTTGTCCCGCACAACTGGAGCGTTCACTGTCCCCCGCGTTCTCATCCTCCGTCTCATTTTGACGACCTCCGCACTGTCTTGCTTCGTTCTAGTCCTCGTCGTTCTCCGCCTGAGTTTGATTTCCCGTCACCTCCTGAGTCGTCTCTTACAGCCTCCTCCTCTCATTTTGTCACAGACTACTACCGCACTTCTCGACCTGTTATCTCACGTCTTCTCGCCTCTCTTGTTACGGACCCTCGTGCCTCTCCGTCGTCTATTTCGGCTCTTACTGCCGCTGTCACTAACTTTGCCGCCACCCGCCGCCTTGACTATGCCACACGCATAGTGGCTGCCCCTCCTACCCGTCCTCCGTCCGCCGAGGGTGAGTCTGCCTTTGGCTGTGACGTCCTAGAGGATAGGCAGTTTGAGTTAGAGTTCTCCCCATCTCTGTGCCATGATGCTAGCCCCTGAGGGAGACCCCGACGCACTTGACATGCCGACTCCTCACACGTACTGTGAGGCAGTGTCAGGGCAGTGGGCCTCTCAGTGGATAGCAGTCATGGACTCTCCACAGACACTTACGTTGACGCAGTTCCACCACCCAGGGCAAACGTAGTCGATGGCATGTGGATCTTTAAGGTGAATTGGCCGCCTGGATCTCTGCCTGTCTTCAAGGCGCGCTACGTGGCGAGAGGCTTTAGTCAGCGTGAGGGAGTAGACTTCTCCCAGATCTTCGCCCCGACCCCGAAAATCATAACTCTTCGGGTGTTACTTCATGTTGCAGCTCAGCGAGACTATGAGCTGCACACACTGGACTTCTCCACTGCCTTTCTCCAGGGTCGCCTGCACGAGGAGATATGGCTGCGCCGCCCTCCTGGCTTCACTGACACTTTCCCCCCCTGGGACGCAGTGGAGCCTGAGACGACCAGTCTACGGTCTCCGCCAGGCGCCCCGTGAGTGGCACAACACTCTTCGCTCCACACTTGCTGACCTTGGCTTCAGATCTTATACCGCGGACCCGTCGCTGATCGTTCGTTCTGGACCCACACCGTTCTTCGACCTTGTCTACGTCACCCTTCTACCAGGGTTGCTCTGGCTTCGTGAATTCCGAACTGCAGAAGAGACACATGTGCACTGACCTTGGTGAACTATGCCGCTACCTTGGCCTGCAGATCACCAGGGACAGAGCCGCTCGCACCATCATACTGACTCAGTCACACATGGTGCAGCATGTGCTTCAACGGTTCGACTTCCAGTTCTCCACCACCCAGCCCACTCCTCTTGCCGTCGACCACAGACTCACCGGCCCTTTTCCTGACAAGCCCTTTGAGTCTAGTGGTCCCTATGCAGAGCTTGTGGGTTGCCTCATGTATATGATCACCTGTACTCGTCCGGACCTCGCTTTTCCACTCAGCGTCCTGGCTCGCTTTGTTGCGAATGAGAGACACCATCCTGTTCACTGGACGGCTGCTGTGAGGGTAGCGAAGTACCTGGCGACTACAGCAGACATGGGGCTGGTGCTTGGAGGGAGAGAGCCAGTTGTACTGACCGGTCACTGCGACTCTTCCTACGCCGACGACGTAGAGACCTCCAGGTCTACCCAGGGGTACTGCTTCAGCTTGGGCTCTGGAGCTGTGTCGTGGAGGTCTACTCGGTCGTCGTCTGTGGCGCAGTCTAGCGCTGAGGCCGAGATCTACGCCGGTGCCATGGCTGCGCAGGAGCTTCGATGGTTGACCTTCTTGCTCACCGACTTGGGTGAGCGGCCTCGCTTTGCACCGACCTGGCCATTATCCTCCTGTGTCGAGAGCCTCGACTCGAGGGTAGAGTGAAGCACATCAACGTCATGTACATTCTCCTGCGAGAACTGCAACGTCACGGCCAGGCATGCTTGTACTTTATGGCCTCAGCGGCCAACACTGCAGACATCTTCACTAAGGTCCTTCCGCCTGGTGATCACCAAAGTTCTGCACGCAGCTTGGCCTTGTTCAAGCAGGCCCTCGTTTGTTGTAGGCTTGCCTCTTACTTCTTGCTCTATCTGCCTTGCTGTCTATATATTTCTATGAACTCTTGAACTGGCATTGTGGCCCGTTGCTTGTGCTCAGACTGTGTGGTGACTTCATGATCCACCCTGAGCTTTGCTTGTTACTTGTCTTGACAGGTCTTGTGCCGTTTGTTTCCCTTGCTTGCTTTGATGCCCCTCACTTAGCCTATGGGGGTGTGTCAAATGTTATATGTGTTTGTTAGGCTACAACGAGTTGCATTGTATAGGGTACAACACTGTCTAGGTTTCATATTTGTACCCATCTCCTGCTGGTAGTCATACCACTCATTCCGCTGTCACATTCTGAGACTTATTCCTTGTCTAGAACAGCCCTGTTGGGGTCGAACGATCCGCGGCGGATGGGGGTTGACCATATCTTACGGTAAATGCATTGCAACACCTGGGCTCATTTCTCATTTAGAACCGCCCAGTCCTTGATGGGAGCAAAGGATTGGCGGTGGGTGGACGGGGCAAGGGCCGTGAGCCAAGAGTGCTTTCATATGCGCTGCTTTGCCGTTGACGATATCTTACGGTAAATGCGTCGCAACACCTGGGTTCATTCCTCATTTAGAACAGCCCAGTCCTTGATGGGAGCGAACGATCGGCGGTGGATGGGGCAAGGGCCGTGGGCAACAGGTGCTTTCATTTCATGTGTGCTGCTGTGCTGTAGCCCTTACTTTATCCAGGCATCTCAATGCCAGAAGTACATTTCTCGTCTAAAACAGCCCAGTCTTTGATGAGGGCGAAGGATCGCCGGTGAATGGGGTAAGGGCCGTGGGCAAGGGGTGATTTCATTTCATGTGTGCTGCTGTGCCGTAGCCCTTATTTTATCCAGGCATCTCAAAGCCAAAGTTTATTTCTCGTCTAAAACAGCACAGTCTTTGATGAGGACGAAGGATCGCCGGTGGATGGGGTAAGGGCCGTGCCGTGGGCAAAGGGTGCTTTCATGTGCGCTGCTGTGCAATCAATCAACCAGACATGTCTCCAAAGCATCTCAACACCGGTTTATTTATCGTCAAGAACAGCCCAGTCCTTTATGGGGGCAAAGGATCGACGATGTATGGGGCAAGGCCCGTGAGCCAAGAGCGCTTTCATGTGTGCTGCTGTGCCGTACCCCTTGTGTTGCTTGAATCCGTATGCTGGGTAGAGCCTGAAGGGAACAAGTAAGGACGGCACAGGAAGAGAAGAGACAAGAAGGTTTCACACACAGGTGTTAAGGGGACTCAAAAGTCACCTCTGTGCTACCGGCCAAGAGTGCTTTCATGTGTGCTGCTGTGCCGTACCCCTTGTGTTGCTTGAATCCGTATGCTGAGTAGAGCCTGAAGGGAACAAGTAAGGACGACAGAGGGAGAGAAGAGACATTAAGTTTCACACACAGGTGTTGAGGGGACTCTAAAGTCACCACTCTGCCGTGAGCCAAGAGGGCTTTAATGTGTGCTGCTGTACCATAGCCCTTGTGTTGCTCAAAGCCGTATGCTGGGTAGAGTCTGAAGGGAAGGAGTGGGAGGGCACAGAGGAAGAAGAATGGTGGGGAAAGGTCTGAGTCAAAAGGTCACCTCAGTGCCATGAACCAAGGGTGCTTTCATGTGTGCTGCAGTGCCATAGCCCTTGTGTTGCACCGTCTGCCGGATAGAGCCTGAAGGGAAGTGAGCAGGGTGGCAAGGGGAAGTTGAGGGGTGAGGGATAGACATGAACCTGAAGGCACCCCACCCCTGTGCCGTACCTGTTGTGCAGCTTGATGGGATGACATGGCATGGCATGGCATGGCATGGCATGGCATGGCATGGCATGGCATGGCATGGCATGGCATGGCATGGCATGGCATGGCATGATATGGCATGGCATAGCATGGAATGAGATGGCATGGGATGCGGATGGGCATGCCATCGCATGAGATAGGATCAGCATGAGCCTATAGCATCAGCCATACCTATCGAACTTGAGCATGAGTCGATCCCTAGTCACTTTGGCAAGAATTGAGGCAGCTGCAATAGCATAGCAGGTGTTGAGACGTCTTGGAACTTGGTGAAATGGGACAAGTGTTAAGATGAATGTAAAGCACCAGGCATACCTATCAAATTTGAGCATGAGTCGATCCCTTGTCACTTTGGCAAGAATTGAGGCAGCTGCAATAGCATAGCAAGTGGCATCACCCTGCAAGCACATCACACAGCAAGGGACAAACGAAGGCTTGAGGTTAACAGTCTGCACACAGCATGATCACATAGCATGTGGCATGGATCCATACCATACCATAATGTACCATACCGTACCGTACCATGCCGCTTCATACCGTAGTCAGGGGAGGGGCTGCGGGGATCCTGTACCATACCGTACCACACCGTACCATACCGTACCATACCGTACCATAGCGTACCGTACCGTACCGTACCGTACCATACCGCTCCATACCTTCACAACGGCCTCAGCAGCACAGGGCAGGCCATTAGGAACCCTGCTTCTGTCCACAAGCACATAGTCAGGGCAGGGGCTCCTCCTGGGGTACCATGCCATGCCAAACCATACTGTACCGCTTTTAACCACTACCTTCACAACAGCCTCAGCAGCACAGGGCAGCCCCGGAGGCACCCTGTTGCCATCCACGAGAATGTAGTCGGGGGAGGGGCTGCTGGGGTTCCATACTATACCATACCACACCACACAGCACTGTGCCATACTGTACCGCACTGCACCAATCCATACCTTCACAACCGCCTCAGCAGCACATGGCAGCCTTGTTGCACCCTGTTGCCATCCACGAGCACATGGTCGGGGGAGGGGCTGCTGGGATCTTCTGCAACCTTGATTACCACACCAGTACCACGCCACACCACACCACACCGTAGCGTACCGCTTGAAACCTCTACCTTAATGACAGCCTCGGCAGTGCACGGCAGCCCTTGGGGCACCCTGTTGCCATCCACGAGCACATAGTCGGGGGAGGGGCTGCTGGGGTCTTCGACAACCTGTGCTATGCTGTTGCCCATCGCGAGCATCGTTGCCTCCAGGATGTTGATCTTATCGATCTCTGCTGGCCCCACTATGTCCACCTGTAGAACAGGGAAACGAAGAAGTTGCAGGGCGATACAGGAAAGTAGAAGTTGTAGTGAGTCGGATGACTCGGCTGTTGCCCATGGCTAGCATTGTTGCCTCGAGGATGTTGACCTTATCGACCTCTGCTGGGCCAACTATGTCCACCTGGAGAACAGCACAGGGCGGTACAGAGCGGTACAGGGCGGTACAGGAGAGAAGAAGATGCAGTGACTTGGATGACTTGGGTGTTGCCCATCGCTAGCATCGTTGCCTCCAGGATGTTGACCTTATCGATCTCCGCTGGAGCAAATATGTCCTCCTGCATAGCAGGAGAGATACGGGAAAGAAGAGAGGAAATGTTTGGGAATAATAGCGTGTGGGAAAAGAGTAAACATAAAGCAGAAGTAGGAAGGAAAAAAAGAATCGAGAGAAAAATGAAAGGGTGCAAGGATAGAGAAAGAAAACAGCGAAATAGCAGACGAATTATGAAGGTACAATTGAGAGAAATCAAGAGAGAAAAACATAACAGAACAATATTAAACAGCACAAAATAACAAAATGAGGATGTTTATACATATATCGTACAGCCTACAGCACCCAAAAAGTGCAGCAGTATCATACAGCGTAGAAAATGTCAGGATTCCCAATAATGGCGTCGAATATCTCCTCCCTTTGCTTCTCCGTGAGCTTCTTGCTGTCCGCTAGACCTGCAACAGCGAGGGCAGTAGGGTAGTGAGACAGGAAAGGACTTGGATCATAACCGGTGAGGCAGTTTCCGATGATGGCATCAAATATCTCCTCCCTTTGCTTCTCCGTGAGCTTCTTGCTGTCCGCTAGACCTGCAACAGAGCGGGTAGGAAGGCAGGAAGACAGGTTTCTAATAATGGCTGGCATCAAATATCTCCTCTCTCTGCTTCTCTGTTATCTTCTTGCTGTCCGCCAGGCCCTGCCAGCGGCCCCACCACAACAGGATGCAGGTGACAGTCAGAACATACACACCACACCACACCGCACCACACCACACCGCACCACACCACACCGCACAGCACCCACCCACCTGGGATCTCCAGCCCTCCAGGCACGGCGCATGCAGCCGCCACCACAGGCCTTGCTAGTGGCTACAGCCGACACGATGTGTGTTGTGTGCACGCACGTGCCAGTCGGAACATAAACACCACACACAGCATACCAAATACAGGACACACTCAGTGCACATACCTGCAATCTCCAGCCCGGCCGGCACGGCGCAAGCAGCAGCCACCACAGGCCTGCGCATGTGCATGGAGATAGCACACCGATAGCACACACACCACACATTCACCACACGCACACCACACACCACACATTCACCACACGCACACCACACACCGACCTGCAATCTCCAGCCCGGCCGGCACGGCACAAGCAGCAGCCACCACAGTCCCTTGCACGTGCATGCAGATAGCACACACAACACACACTAAACACACACATCACACTCACAATACTCACCACACACTCACCACACACTCACCACACACTCACCACACACTCAGCTCAGCATTCCCACCTGCAATCTCCAGCCCAGCAGGCACGGCGCATGCAGCCGCCACCACAGGCCCTGCCAGCGGGATGCATGCTGTTCACATGCTCGCGTCAGTTGATTGAAACATTCACCCCTCACATCGTACACACAGCACACATACCTGGGATCACCAACCCAGCAGGCACGGCGCATGCAGCAGCCACCACAGGCCCTGCTAGCAGCCCCACCACCAACGGGATGCAGGTGCAGTCAGAACATACACACCACACCACAGCACACCACACAGCACACATACCTGGGATCTCCAGCCCAGCAGGCATGGCGCATGCAGGATGCAGGTGCAGTCAGAACCGGCACCACACCAAACCGCACAGCACCCACCCACCTGGGATTACCAGCCCTGCAGGCACGGCGCATGCAGCAGCCACCACAGGCCCTGCCAGCGGCCCTCGCCCCGCCTCGTCCACCCCGTACACGTGCTTGAACCCGCGCGACCAGAGAGATTGCTGCGGGGTAGGGGATGGGGGAGTGAGAGAATGCACCCTGTAAGGGGTTGGAATGCACCCTGTAAGGGGTTGGAATGCACCCTGTAAGGGGTTGGAATGCACCCTGTAAGGGGTTGGAATGCACCCTGCCAGCGGCCCTCGCCCCTCTTCGTCCACCCCATACACGTGCTTGAACCCGCGCGCCCACAGGGATTGCTGGAAGGAGGGTGAACGGGGTGGGAAGGGGAGGAGTGGGTGAGGGGTTACAACGGTTCCTGCTACCCTGGCCCTCCCTCGCCCCGCCTCATCCACACCATACACGTGTGTGAACCCCGTCCACATCCTGTAACCCCGCCCCAGACCACAACCCCCTCTTCCCCCTCAACCCGTCTCCCCATCTCACTCTCCTCCTTACCTCAAGCGCCCTGTCCGGTACTTGCGCCTTCCCTGCCCCCCCTGCACTCTTCCCCACTCCTTCCTCTCCCCCCTCTCCGTCTTTCCTCCTTACCTCAAGCGCCCTGTCCGGTACTTTGCGCCATTCCTGCCCCCCCTGCTCTCTTCCCCATCCTCCCCTCCCCACCCTCCCCCTTTCCTCCTTACCTCAAGCGCCCTGTCCGGTACTTGCGCCTTCCCTGCCCCCCCTGCTCGCTTCCGCTTCAACTCGCCGGCACCAGCAGCAGCTGCAGCTGCAGCAGCGCCCCTGGCGGTCACTGCTGCTGCCGAAGCGCGTTTGGTTGCAGAGAACGATTTCTTGCTCGACCGTTGAGGCGCCTTAAAAGCAGCCGCACCGGCTTCTGCTGATGCTGCAGAGGGTTTGACGGTGGAGGAGAGCTCGTTGCTCGATTGCAAGGCAGCCAATCTAGAGGACCTTCGAGGCGCCATGGCGGAAAACGGCCGGTACGCCGATAGACTCTGTCTGGCCAGGATCGACGAGTGAGTTCCGACAGACGACTCGTACGTCACGGATAACGACGAATAAGTTCCGAAAGACGACCCGCAAGTCACGGAGAACGGCGATATCCCTCGGCTCCGAAGCACGGATTGCCGAAGCGGGAGAAAGGCCTTGCACCACGATGTCATTTCTAACAGTTCAGAGTGTATAACAAAACGCTTTTATTTGCTACATTATTACTAATAATGATGGATGATATGTCGCGGAAGGAGCGACGGAGGAAGTAAGGTTCAATGGTAGCTCTGTATCTGACCAATAGTGCGAATTAGCTCGTCGCGATTGTACCGCACATGCGAACCGAGGAACGCTGATGCTAATCAACGGCTGTCAACGGTGGCCAACGCGCTCCCTTGTGCATTGAAGACCTTTGTTGTGTGAGAGCGTCGCTAGTGCAATACCATACAGAAGCGGCAACGGCAGTATCCCTGAATTCAAATTTCCAGTCGGCCAAAGTTGAACTTCCGGCCTGGTCGCTGCGAGTGGGTCGATAGCATGTAACGTATCCAGAGCGAAACGGTTCAGACTGAATTACGGCTCAGTTACATGACGTAAAAATGATCGGCCCGATTTTGCCCCAGTGAAGGAAAATTTTGTAAGTTTTGCTTGCAGTACGCAACCCGTGACCGATTACAGTCGAAATTCCATGGAAGTCACCTCATGAAAACGCGCCCGCAAACTGTTTTGTTCAAGGCGTGACTCGCTAAGAGAAGCTAGCACACAAAGTGCCGTCCATTTCCATGTAAATTGCTTAAATGCGTTTACATGGCGAGTAGAACGCAAGCATTAAAAAGTCACCATAAACGGCACCTTTTATGTTGTACCAGCTCCACAACACCTGCACAAACACATTTTCACACAGAGAAAAAAACTAACAAGGGTTTAAAACGTTCATTTAACAAGCAATTACGGTGGTTTCAAGCAGCGGCATGCACATCAAAACAAGCATATACAAACACAGTGAAGCGATTATAGAGGGGTGCTTGCTAAAACACAGCTCTTGTATCGCTTCCCAGAGAGCCACGGGCTGATGCGAGCCTGGACTGCTGCTGCTGAACATCTGAGGCGGTGCGAATAGGTTGGGCAGTATTTGACGCACTTCCTGAGGGGTTTAGAGGAGTGGTTGCTTGAGCGTACCTCTTGTATTGCTTCCCAGAGCCGCAGGGGCATGGGCTGTTGCGAGCCGGGGCTGCTGCTGCCGAGCCTGCACCGCCAGCTGAACTAGCACTAGCGCCCGAACTTGCTCCCGATTTGGATGGGGACCAAGGCCCGCCCATCATTTGTTCAATCTGCCAAGGCAACGAGGGGGAGAGAAGGTAGGTGTGAGTGAAGCTCACACCCGCAGGCAGCAGCAGTAGCAGCACAAGCAGCAGAAGCAAAAGCAGCAGACCTGCTCCCGATTTGGATGGGGACCAAGGCCGGCCCATCATTTGTTCAATCTGTAGAGGAGGTACAAGGGAGGAGAGCAATTGGGTCTGAACCTGGAGATCACTTATGAGACGTCTAAAAAAGTGTCATTTGTTCAATCTGCAATAGATTTAGAAGGGAGGAGAGAAAGTGGGTCAGAACCTGTGGATAGAGGAAGCGTTTGTTCCCTTAGTCTTAAAGTGCCAGAATCCTGCTAGCCACCTCTTCAGAGCAGTCATACTTAGCTAAGTGCATGCCACTCTCAGTGGTACTCTCTCAATATAAAGCTAAAGGCATCCATATTGAGTCTCAGACTCTGCAAAGTCAGTGCAGAGTCCTTTGCATCCTGCTCACAGCCTCATCGTTCTCTAAAGGCATGCCAAACTCAGCACTATCTTATATCTCACCTCGGCAAAGGATCGAGGAAGTGGTTTCCCTTGGTCTTTTAGCGCCTGCATCCTGCTTGCCGCCTCTGAAAACCACTCGTACTTAGCTAAGAGCATGTCAATTTCGCCCAATGCGCTGCCTGTCTCGCTGGCAATGCGCTGCCTTACACCGAACGGGATGGCAAGCTGGAATTTGAAGGATAGGGATGGGGTTGAAGCATGGAAGAGGGGGAATGGCGGACAGTAGAGGAAGCAGGGAAGCATGGGTGAGAGAAGCTAAGAGCATGGCAATCTCGCCCACGGTGCTGCCTGTCTTGCTGGCCATGAGCTGCCGCAACACAACTTGTTACTACAATCATACTGCTACTCGCGGCTACCATCTATTTTTTTTACTACCATCAAACTGCTACTGCATAAATATATACCTGGTCGTCTGTGGCATTGGCTTCAGCAGCGTAAGCAGCAAGCGTCAGAGTGATAACTTCTTCCTTCCTCAGACAGCTGGATAATGGTTACCACCTCGAATGGTTACACTCTCCTCACTCACACACTCGTCTATGGCATTGGCTTCAGCAGCGAAAGCCGCAAGCGCCAAAGTGACCTCTTGCTTTCTCAACGCGTTTGTTATTGCGGCTCTGCCCGCGTCTGAAAGACTCTACTCGAACGTTACCACCTCATCCTTACCGGCTCGTCTGTCGTCTTATTGGTTTCGGCAGCATAGGCAGCACACGCCAGAGTGATAATCTCCTGCTTTCTCATAGAATTTGTTACTTTGGACTGCCCGCCTTTCGGTAGACTCTTCCCAAAAGTTGTCAGCTGCCCGAACTGCCGTGCTCGCTTTAGCTGGTTGGCGAATTCTGTGAAAGAGGGGAGTGGGAGTAAGGGGCGGGGAAATTTTGCTAAAAAAAGGAAAGAAAGAAAAAAACGAAAATAATGATAGTAATAATGATAACAACAATAATAAATCAGAAACCCTATGCGTTCTGCATTGACGTTATTTCTGAGGGACAAGCAGAGAGGTTTATCTATGTGTGTACCGCACTCAGAGAACACTCAGATGTATAATAAGTTTGTGCAGACTGGTTTGGCAATACTTGCATATCCCCATCCCCCCCCCATTTGCCCATTTGCCCACTTTCGCATTTTCCCACACAAGCACCCCCTGTTTTTCCCGCGCATAAAGACACTCGCGCTTGTCAGGATCTCAAGCTCACCCGCCTTTTTTGTCCCCCCATCCCCTCCCCCCAATCCCCCATTCCTCCCCCCCCCAATCTCTCATTCCCCCATTCCGCCTTCCCCCTCCCACTCTCCCCACCCCCCCCCCACCCCCCTCCAACTCTCCTCCCGCACACCTGTAAGATTCTCCGCGTGTGTCAAGCGCTTCGGTTCCCCCGCCTTTCCATCGCCTCCTTTCTTCAACCGCAGAAAGGTCTGAAGCCGCGATAGCCACCCGCCGCCGCCCTCCCCCTTGCCCTCCGCCTCCGCCGCCGCTTCCCCTCCCCTTTCCCCCGCGCCCTGCCCCCCTCTCTCTTCCCCTCCCCCGCCGAACAGCAGATTCCAGCCCCTGCGCTCGCTCCCAGCCTGATCCGAGTCTGGACCTGAGGCTCGGTCGGCGCTCGCTGCCGAGGCTAGTGGCGAGCCTGCGGGTACGCTCGCTGCCGAGCCTGGCTGCGCTGCCGGACCTGCGGTTCGGCTCGTGCCTGACACGTAGCTCCGGGCTGCGAAAGGAACAGCTGGGATTACCCTCCTCCTTTCACTCGTTGCGAGAGGAACGACCGCATCAGCCGCCGCGAAACGCGGCGCGATCGGCGCGAAAGGTGCGGCCTCCTGGAACGAGTCAGGACGCGCGTCTCCAATCGCGCGACTCGAGAGGATTTGCGGGATTAGCAGGGGAACTACTCCTGAGGATAGGGCATTCCGCGACTTGCGCGTCAGATCGGACTTGCGACGCGATAGTTTAGACGCCGACGCGGAAATGACGCGCAAGGTCGCATGGCGCATGGCGAAAGTGCCGGTAAAACGTGCAGATGAATATTGAATGTTAGAAGCAACGGCTAGGATAATTCTTAGAGAACAAGATTTCACGGAAATGCAACCAGCAGAGAGTGCTCGCTACAGACAGGTGCGATATTTCTTATGTGCTCCAAGCACAGAGCGAAACAGCTTATATATAAACAGCACTACATCTTACATATCTCTCACCAATCGCATACTTCCCTGACGTGTCTCAACCTAACCATACCAACTTCGGCTTCGTGGCGTAACCCCATTTACCAGTTTCCGCTGGACGCGTTTCTGTGGGGAAAGCCAATCTTGGGTTTACTCGCCGTACGGGAGGCAACTTGGCAAGGCAGGGAGAGCTCGCCCACCCATTCCAAACAAAATCGTGCGAATTTTCCTAAATGAACTTCCGTTGCTCTCCGCCTCCCTCGGGCAACTCACCTGGTCCAGTACGACGCCTACGCACACACGTGTCACGCCGAACCTCCAGGAACCATGGGTTTCTGCTTCTTATTCTAGGCTGGCTGTTGGTAGGTACCCTCCACCGTCATGCTGTTCCTCTAACGAGTTTGTCATGCAGGTTTGCCAGGTGGAAGCACGCACAACGAGCTTTTGGGTTCTTCAACGATTGTTGCTGCTCTGGAAACAGATCCCTCTTCGGTCAATCATACCTTCAACAACCAAGTCCAGCTGGTGAGTTCCTTATGTCTCATGTCGTGCAGGGTGGCTGGAAACGTGGCAAACAACTCCGTTCCTATTCGTTGGCTTTCAGTTTTCGGCGCCATGCTGGTTCATCACACGCAAGCTCTCCGCTTACAGGATTACCAGATCCCCCTCAACGAGCTTGTGATGCCTCCATCCCAAAGCTGACGACCCCTCACCCTAACTCTCGCTCTGTTTCTGACGCGTATTGGAGGGAGAAGGCATGCAGGCTGCTTGTTCCATCAAGTGAGCTCAGTCTACAGACACTATCAAGCCTTGCTCAGCAAGATGACGCTCAATCCTTGTCTCACGGGCCAATCCGCCTGTTTTCCTCGTCAGACTGGCTCACTCCCACGCCAGTTGACAATTTTTGTGCTCATGCACTTGATGCCTCTCACGCTCTCTCCCGTGAGGTGGTCCATCGCATCACAATGCGCTTCGGCGCTTATCTACGGTCCCACGCGACTCGCGAATTCTCCCTCTCATGGAAATCGCACATTTGGTTCTCTCAGTCCCTCGCGCTTCGGATGTCCCCACTCCTAGGTCTCACGGTTTTAAATCCGACAAATTGTTCTTCCTCCTCATCCGTCTCTGTGGTTTGTTCCCTCGCTGAGCTCACCATGGAACACTCATCTGCGTTCGACGCAGTGATGGCGGACAACGAGGGTTTGAACCCCTCTATCAGTGACTTCTTGGCTGACGGCCCCGTGGCCAAACGGCCGTGTGTGCCGGCTACCTCCTCATCTTCCAAACCTCCCACGCCTCCCCGCTCCTCCCCCTCTCCACCCCCGGTGGTTACTGGAGAAGTATCCTCGGCCCCGTCGCAGATCAACACTGCCCGACGCTACCGTCGCCTGGTGGCCCAGCGCGATACGGTGGGCGAAACCGTGGACGATGTCGATCGGGACATGGAGACGCTCTCCACGATCATCTTCCCTGAAAACGTCTCAGATTTCCGCAAGGACATCCTGACCTGCATCAGGAAGGCCCTGCGCCGGACCGCCTTCCCCAACAACCGCATCCCGGCATTCAAGTCAATGGCGGGCGAACCTCTCAAAGTCGGCCGTAACTCGTACTCGCGTCAGGTACTTCAGTGGCCGTCTGCTCCCATCAGGGGAGACTATCTCGGAGCTCATCCCCATGACACAACACTGCACTACTTTCTTTAGCCAATTGTATAGTGGCTCTACTCCCGTCACCCCAACCGCTCAATTTTGGAACCATATCTACCCTTCTACACTCCCACCTGCGCAAGCCGCTGGCCTTGAGGGCCCCATCACTCTCCCTGAAGTGACACGAGCCCTAAATGTCATTGCGAAAGGGAAAACGCCGGGCACGGACGGGCTCTCTGGAGACCTATATAAAGCTCATAAAGCTACCCTGGCACCAGTGCTCTTACGCCTCTTTGAAAGCATGGGACACCACAACCACCTTCCCCACTCGTTGGGTGAAGGCCGGACAGTCCTGATACCCAAAAAAGGGAATGCGGCACTCGTGGAAAATCTACGGCCCATTACTTTGATGAACACTGACTACAAAGTACTAGCTATCGTGCTCGCCAACCTTCTGCAGACCGCCCTGCCCATTCTGATCCATCGTGCGCAAACTGCGTTCATTAAGGGCCGGAAAATTGGGGACACCATTAACGACTCCCTCGATCTTATGGACTGGGCCACCACTCAGAAGCTACCCCTGCTGGTACTCACCGTTGATATTAGAAAAGCATACGATATGGTGGACCGGGAGTTCCTGTTCCACTGCCTCGCTCATATTGGCATCCCGCCCCCGTTCATCACCTGGATTCGCCTACTCCACTCCCGCACATACACCCATGTCTCGGTCAACAACGCCACAGGACCACGGTTCCAAGTTCGTACCGGAGTCAGGCAAGGGTGCCCCCTCGCCCCCCTACTGTTCGTTTGTGTGATCGAGGTTTTGCAACGACATCTCGCTGCGGCCTTACCAGGCTTTGCCTTTTCTCCGACACAACGGCGGCTAATGGCTAGTTACGCGGATGACGTCTCGCTTTTCCTGAACAATGACTCTGAGCTCAGTACGGCTCAACGTTACTTACAAGAGTTTGCACAATGCTCGGGAGAGTTTCCGAATTGGGGCAAATGTGCAATCCTCCCCTTCAACATTCCCCCTTCCGACATCAGGCACGCAGGCCACATACCCATACGAAAGCCAAACGAGGCGGAAAGAATTCTGGGTATATATGTGGAACAAGACCAACCAGGCCACACCACCTGGGACCTCATCCGGGGAAGAATCAACACTACCTCTGAGCTCCTTTCTCGACTACATGCCACCACCACATGCCGACGTCTCCTTTCCTCGGAAAGACTTTCTTCCCTCTACTCATTCGCCGGGAGATTCCAGCCCCCTTCCAAACCTGCAATGAAAAACTTGGATCACGTGGTTGGCACATACCTGGCCTCCTCACGGTATAAGGCAGATAGCCGACCAACACGACTTATCCCAAAGCACTTCCTCTACAACAAACAAAAACACGGAGGTGTTGGGGCTACCGAGCCCTCTACACAAATCAAGGCCCTTAACATCCAGCGAGCGATGCGCCGGTTTCTACCATCCCCCCAGGAGGAAATCGCCCGAGCCTGCTCCACTCTCCCCTTCGGCCTCCACTGTTACCTTGCACACTCTGATATTTTGAAACACCTCCCCAACTCCATCCCGGATAGAGCAAGGGCAGAACTCCAAAGTCTACTCGAAACTCCGGCTAAAATCCTTCCCCCACGACTCGAGCCTTGGGTGTTGATGGCGGAACCAGTGGCATTTAACAGGTTCATCCACAAGCCAGACGAGAACCCGTTTGGAAGACTGAAAGACGAAAAGTTTCTTCTGGATAAACAAATACGACTCGGAAACCTCCTTGTCTCGACTCAAGGAGGCACACGGAAGTTAACAGACTCAGAATTCCGAGCCCAGTTCCCTCCCAAGGTCTTCCCCGGAGGCCTACGCGTTCTCAAAAGCATATACAAGGCAGTCGACGACGACTGGTGGGAGGTACTCGAAAACTTCTCACCACGACCAGGATACCTGAGAAAAGATGACTGGGCCGTTGAAGCGGAAGCCGCTCCATCCCCCCCACGAATTCTTAGAGTCACACAGGTCCTTTCCGACGGAACCGCCTGCATTGAGTGGTTCACAGTCTCAAACGAGAGACAAATTGCTAAATACCCGTCCGGAAGCTGCACCCTACACGCCACGGAAGTCATCACGGTATGCGTTATAGGGAGCTGGGTGGCCGGGACTTACTGCTCGGGGGCTGCGCTGGGGGTTCGGCACGAGGTACTACGGCAGCAGCTGACTCTCGCAGGGATCCGTCAATCCCTCTATACCAAGAACCCACTCAATCACATCGAAAAATGGAACGAGACTCTGCAGACGCCCATCACATCCCTTCCCAACTTCACCCATCCATTTCTCAAGGACCAAACCAGCCGACAGAAGGACATCCTATACTGGCTCTACACAAGGTCCCTACCGTGTGGCGCTAGACTCCCCTTCACTCGTACACAAGGCATTTGCCCAAGCTGCCGGACCAACTCCATCGAATCCCACTCGCACATCTTCTTTGAATGCGGGAACGCTCCAGCCGTCGTTACAGCACTTCAGCGCGCGGCGAGCAAGCACTTAAGGGTGATACTTCCTCCAGAAGCAGTCTACTTCCCAGCTTCTGTGGGGTCCGGACAGATCGCGCCATGGTGCCTACTGGTCGGATCTGCGGCGCTGGTTCTCTGGCGCAACCGATGCTCGCAAATCTACGACAACACCTCATGTCAGAAGTATAGGCAGGAATGGTTGACTAGGAAGCAAGGATGAGTACAAGTAGGGCAATGTCTAACCCTAAAGTGTTGTACTCAGTAGAGGCTACCCCACTACAGCCTAGAACATAGAAACATAGTTTGACACACCCCCATAGGCAAAGTGGGGGAGAGCAAAAGAAGCAAATCAAGCTCAGGGTGGATCACAACGTCACCACACACTCTGAGCACAAGCAAAGAGCCACAAGGCCAGTTCACATGCAGAGGCATATATGCAACACAAACAGCACAGTGATCTCTACCTAGCAAAGTAAGCATGCAGGTATATATATAGATCACAGTACAAGCAAAGCCTACAGCAAGTGAGGAAAAGTGGGCACAAGCCCTAGCATGGTGCAGAAACGCTGATGATCACCAGACTGAAGTGCCTTGGTGAATATATCAGCAGCGTTGGCCCGAGTGGCCACGTAACGCAGACGAAGCTGACCACGCTGCTGCAACTCTCGAGCCAGGAAGTAACGCAGAGCGATGTGCTTCGTTCTGTGCTCCAGTCTGTGCTCCTCACACAAGGCAATGGCTGCCTTGTTGTCGACGTACAGCACTGGAGGAGAACGAGGCCGCTCTCCCAAGTCGGTCAGCAGGTAGGTGAGCCAGCCTAACTCCTGTGCAGCCATGGCTGTGGCGTAGATCTCAGCCTCACAACTGGAGCTGAGAACTGAAGACGAGCGTGTAGAACGCCAAGAAACTGAACCAGAGCCAAGGCTGAAGGTGTATCCCTGTGACGACCGCTGCGTAGCCTGGTCGTCAACCCAAGAAGCGTCTGAGTGCCCAGTGAGGACAACGTCGCTCCGTCCTCCAAGCACGAGCCCCATGCCCGATGTACTGCACAAGTAGCGTAGTACCCTCTTAGCAGCATCCATGTGCACCTTTCGGTGCCGACCAGGAGCCACGTAGCGAGCCAGAAGGCCAAGAGGGTACGCAAGGTCAGGACGAGTGCAGGTCATCAGGTACATGAGGCAGCCCACTAGCTCTGGGTAAGGACCACTCGGCTCTACGGACTCATCCGAAGGTGGAGCTGAGAGCGAGTGACCTGTAGCCAGAGGAGTGTGCTGTGCCGAGGACCAGGTGAAGCCGAAGCGCTGAAGGACATGCTGCACCATGTGTGACTGAGTCAGTGTGATGGTGCGGCGTGCTCTGTCCCGGGTGATCCGCAAGCCAAGATAGCTTGTCAGCTCACCCAGGTCTGTGCACGTGTGTCTCTTCTGCAGCTCCGACTTCACCAGGGCGAGAGCCTCAGTGTCAGCAGTGGCAAAGACCAAGTCGTCGACGTACACGAGGATGTAGAACGGCGGCAGCGAAGTGTCGGTGCGCAGAAACAGCGACGGGTCAGCAGTCGACGGGGCAAACCCAAGAGCCGCAAGTGTCGTCCTCAGAATGTCGTGCCACTCACGTGGCGCCTGGCGGAGACCGTAGACCGGCCGCCTGAGGCTCCACTGGGTACCAGGAGGGAACGACCCAGTGAAGCCAGGTGGGCGGCGCAGCCAGATCTCCTCGTGCAGGCTGCCCTGTAAGAAGGCTGTGCTGAAGTCAAGAGAGTGAAGCTCGTAGTCACGCTGAGCGGCAACGTGCAGCAGCACCCGAAGAGTGGTCATCTTCGGGGTGGGGGAGAAGGTCTGGAAGAAGTCTACTCCCTCTCGCTGACTGAAACCTCGTGCAACGTAACGCGCCTTGAAGGCAGGCGGAGAACCTGGCGGCCGCTTCACCCTGAAAATCCACATGCCACTGACGATTTTCGCCCCAGGTGGGGGAACCTCGTCGACGTAGGTGCCTGTGGACTTCCAGGATGCCATCTCTGCGTCCATGGCTGTCTGCCACTGAGAGGAGTACTCACCCGCGATCGCCTCTGCGTAAGAGCGCGGGGTCGGGATGTCTGGAGCATCCGGGTCTCCCTCAGGGGCAAGCATCATGGACACGAGATGAGGCGCAGCGGCTGCAAGACACTCAAGGTCCTCCTGCCTGTCCTCAAGGACGTCCGTGCCAAGAGCACACTCACCCCCGACGGACGGAGGACAGACAGACTCAGACTCAGCAACAAGACTAGCGGCGTAGTCTAGACGACAGGCAGCAGCAAAGTCAACAAGCTCAGCAACTAGGGCAGGCGTAGCAGCAGACTCAAACGACGGGTCAGTGACAACAGTGGCTAGCAGACGCGTGACAGTAGGGTGCTCAGCACGAAACCGGTCAGACTCGGGGTCAGCAACGACAGGCAGAGAAGACGCAGGGGGGGACGGCAGAGGAACACGCTGTGGAGGAGAGGAAGGACGACGGACTACGAGGTGGGTGTCGGGGACAGCCGGCAGACGCGGACGAGGAACACGACGACCGGAACGACCAGAACAGACAAGCGAGACAGGACGCGACGCAGGCTCACGACGCTCAGTAAGACTCCCTAGCTGCTCAGTGTAAGGAGAAGGAGCAGGCAGCGGTGAACCAGGCTGCAACGGAAGACCAGTAGACGAAGGGAGACTAAGAACCTGGCGAAGCACAGAGTCAGGCGGTGGCTGAGACGACGGAGACGGTGGAGCGAAGAACAGGCGCGGCTGTGCAGGGACACCAGCACCAGCAGCTCCAGTACCCCCAGCAGCTCCAGCACCTCCAGCGCCAGCACCCTCAGCAGCGCTAGAAACTCCAGCGCCAACACCCTCAGCAGCTCCAGAACCTCCAGCTCCAGCGCCACCAGTGGCAGGACCACCAGCAGCTACAGAACCTCCAGTGCCAGCACCCTCAGCAGCTCCAGAACCTCCAGCTCCAGGGCCACCTGCGCCAGCACCTCCAGCAGCTCCAGAACCCTCAGCGCCAGCTCCCCCAGGACCAGCTCCACCAACAGCAGCACCCCCAGAACCGGCACCTCCAGTCCCAGGGTCTCCAGTCTCAGTGCCTCCAGCAGCAGTACCCTCAGACTCAGCACCTCCAGCCCCAGCAGCTCCAGTACCTCCAGTACGAGCACCTCCAGGACCAGCACCACTCCCAGCTCCAGTGACGACAGCAGAAGTACCTCCAGCGGCAGAGCCCCGAGCTCCAGAAGCGCGACCCTGACGGCGACCATATTAGTCGTGCAGCTGCTGCGAGGTGAGAGGCACACGCGGACGAAGGCGGCTACTCCAAGGAAGCCGCGCAACAGCAGACTCAGAACCCTCAGCGCCAGCACCCTCAGAAGCTCCAGAGCCTCCAGCTCCAGCGCCACCAGCGCCAGTACCTCCAGCAGCTCCAGAACCTCCAGCGCCAGCGCCACCAGCTCCAGCACCCTCAGCAGCTCCAGACCCTCCAGTAGAAACAACTCCAGTGGCAGAGTCACCAGCTCCAGCGCCTCCCGCACCAGGGCCCCTAGCTCCAGCAGCGCGACCCTGACGGCCAGCGTACCACTCAAACAGCTGCTGTGGGGAGAGAGGGAGTCGACGACGAGAGTGCAGCGGCGAGGCACCCTTAGAGCGACTACGGAGACGGCCGCTCCCGGGAGACTGCTCACCAGACGCCTCAGCGCCCCCAGGCTCAGCACCCCCAGACTCCTCACACCCAGGCTCAGCACCTCCAGTCTCCGCACCCCCAGGCTCAGCACCCCCAGCAGCAGCACCACCCTCAGCAGCACCTGAGTCACCAGTGACCTCAACCTGAGGAGGAGTGTCTACCTGAGACACACCTGAAGGAGCAGGACCGGGAGCGGGGAGGGGGTCTACCTGGGGAGCACCTGGAGCGAGAAAGAGCGGCGGGGGGGGGAGAGGGGCAGTGCGGTAGGGGAAGAGACGGTAAAAGGGAACCGACTCGTCGAACGTGACGTCCTGAGAGGGGAAGACACGGCGCGAGGTGGGGTGGTAAAACTGCCAACCAGGCGCGTCAAGGACAAAGCCAAGGAAGACACAGGGAACAGCGCGGGCGGAGAGCTTGTCCGCTGTGTTATCACGGACAAAGGCACGAGCACCCCAGACCCGGAAACGCGACGCATCGCCAACCTTCCCCGTCCACAGCAGTGTGGGCGAGGTCTCCGGCAAGGAGACACGGGGCCAGAGGTTGAGCTGATGCGCGGCGTACCGGACCGCAAACGGCCACAGAAAATGGGGGGCAGCCGCATGGATCATGGAGGTACGAGCGACCTCCATGACTAAGCCAATGCGGCGCTCAGCAACCCCATTCTGCTGCGGAGAGGCCGGAAGCGTGAACGACTGGCGGATGCCGTGCTCCGCACAGTAGGCTGCCAAGAGGTCTGAGGAGAACTCACCACCTCTGTCAGAGTGCAGACGCAGGACAGGAAAGTCCGACTGGAACCGCTCGCGGAGCTGGAGACGAGTAGCGCGGATCCAGGGGATCAAAACATCAGGGACCTCCCCCTTGCTGCGCAAGGGGAAGAGCGTGGTGTAACGCGTGTAGTCGTCGACGACCAGCAGGAAGTACCGCTCGTGGCCCTGTCCACGGACGCGGGCTGGGCCCCACACGTCCAGGTGGAGAGTCTGCAAGGGAGCCTCTGTGGGAGGGAACGAGGAGGAGTGAGGAGCGTCGCGCTGCCGCCCCTCGACACAGGGAAGACAGGGAGGAGCAGGCGAGGGCGGTAGAGGAGGCAGAGTCTCTGGAAGTCCTGAGACAAGGAAACGGCTGTGCATGCGACGAAGGCGCTGCACCGAGGGGTGACCAAGGCGGTGGTGCCACAGGACGGTCTGGTGCGACAAAGCGCGACACGAACAGGGGGCCGCTAGCTGACCTGACGCAAACGCAGACGCAGACGCAGCTACCTGAGGGGACACAGTGGTCAGTGTGTACAGACTCGAGCCAGGCTCTCGGGTGAACGTGGCCAGGTGCCGACCAGTCCGGGAGCACGTACAGTGGGTCACACGCTGACCTCCAGGGGTGAACTGGTCAACCCACACATCCTGTAGGTCAGCTCCACTCACCAAGTTCGTAGAGAACGAGGGGAGGTGAAGACCTGACAGGGAGCCAGACGGGACCGCCGGACACGGCAGGACCGTGGAGGAGTGCGCAAGGACTGGACCCCCAGAGGGGTCTGCCAGTGAGACTGCAACTGGCCGACGGAGCGGCGTGAGTGTGGTGCTGTCGCGAAAGAAGGAGCGCGAAGCACCTGAGTCAAGTGTGAAGGTGTACACGGCCTCAGCAGGCGCAGTACCAGAGAGAGCAGACTCACCAGCACCTGGAGCAGCAGTCTCACCAGTACCTAGAGCAGGAGACGCACGAGCACCTAGAGCAGCAGCCTCACCAGCACCTAGCGCAGGAGACGCACTAGCACCTAGAGCAGCAGCCTCTATACCTGGGTCAGGCGGCACGCACAGGGAACAGGCACGGTCATCACTAGTTGGCAATGCATACATGGCAGTGAGAATAGTATCATAGTCAAGAGCAAAGATATCTACCCCCTGCCCAAGCAGCTCCAGCCAGGCGGGGACCTCAGCCTCGTCACCAAACTCTGTGCGCCAGGCGTCGCTCAGACGGGCAAAGCAGCGGGACTGGGTGTGACCAAGTGTCCCGCAAGCCTGACCAGACCGATCACCTGTGCGTGGGACGTACGGGCAGCGAACGGTACTCCGAGACCCTCGACTCTGAGCGTACCACTCGTGAAGCTGCAGGGACGTAAGTGTCTCGCGCGGACGCCGCTGCAGCTGCAGCTGGCCACTGCCAGACGCTCCCGACCGACTAGCTCCAGGGCGACAGTCACGACGGCTACCGCCACAACCCCAACTAGCGTACCACTCAGCTGCTGGGGCGTGAGGGACTCACGCGGATGTCGCTGGAGCTGCATCTGGCCTCCGCCAGTAGCAGCAGGAGCAGTAGTAGCAGCAGTAGCAGCAGTAACAGCCGTAGCAGCAGTAACAGCCATAGTACGTGCAGGGCAGGCGCGACAGGCAGGCAGGCAGGCAGGCCAGCAGGCAGGCAGGCAGGCAGGCAGGCAGGCGGCGCGGCAGCGCGCTAGCAAGACAGGGGCTCACCAGTGGCGGGAAGAGCAGGCTCTCACCGGGCGAGCAGGGCCGGTGCTCGACGGACGGCGGCAGGGTCGGCGCACGACGGCGGCGACAGCGGGGCCGCAACAGCGGCTACAGTGAAGGGCCGGGTCGAGTCAGCGGCAGGGCGGGGCCGGGTCGTGTCAGCGGCAGAGCCGGGTCGAGTCAGCGGCAGGGCGGGGCCGTGTCGGCGGCAGGGCGGGGCCGGGTCGTGTCAGCGGCGGGGCCGGGTCGTGTCAGCGGCAGGGTGGGGCCATGTCGGCGGCAGGGCGAGGCCGTGGCGGCGGTAGGGTGGCGCGCGCCGCTGCCTGGGGCCGCGCACTGGCGGGTAGCGCGCGGCGCGGGCTGCGCGGACGGCGCGCAGCGCGCTGCGGGCCGCGGACGCGCCGCGCGGGCTGTGGGCGGTCTGCGCGGGGCAGCGGCGGGCCGCGCGCGCGCTGCGCGGGCTCGGTGCGAGCCGCGCGGGGCAGGTGTGGGCCGCGCGCGCGTCGCACGGGCTCGGGGCGCGCTGCGCGGGGCAGCTGCGGGCCACGCGCGCGCTGCGCGGGCTCGACGCGGGCTGCGCGGGCTGTGCGCGGGACGCGACGCGGCTGCCGAGGCGCGATTCGGGCAGGAGAGGGCGACCCGCGGGGGTAAAAACGAGGCAGCGCTGAAAATTAGGTCTGCGCGCGAAGCAGCAGCAGACAGCCCAGACAGTAGACTGCAGACAGCAGGCAGACAGTGCGCGCAGTGCAGCACGTCCTAGGTACAGTGACAGGCACATTCGTGGGGTAGCGGTAGGTGGGCCCGAAAAAAAAAAAAAAGACGGTCCTACGGACCTACTGCTCTGAAACCATGTCAGAAGTATAGGCAGGAATGGTTGACTAGGAAGCAAGGATGAGTACAAGTAGGGCAATGTCTAACCCTAAAGTGTTGCATAGAAACATAGTTTGACACCTCACACTCTGTCCATTCCACGCTTCACCGCATCTTGGCTCTCTTCCTATCAGCATGCAAGATCTACTTCTTCAGGCGCAGCAAGAAATCCGAGAAACGCAAAAGAACCACGGCCAACCGAGTTCAAGCAGCGAAGACACACAAGTTGCTCCAATTCCAACCCAACGGCTCACCACAGCTACACCCGCAACTTCGTGCCACCTGGCTTCTCAACAACGCATTTCAACCACCTTGACTCGCTTCGGATTGTAGGGAAAGCACGGAGCGTGTCAGGCAATCTGGCATGTGGGTTCTGCCTGGCCTCACAAACGCTGTTAAGCGTAGGACTTAGATCCTGGTTTCATCACCTTGTGTAGCCTCTGATGCTGTTTAGGTTACGGCCTTAATAAAAACTTAAAACTTAAAACTTAGAACTTGGGTTTACTCGCCACGTACTGGAGTGTTTGACTCGATGTGATTCGCTCGCTACACATATAATGGAAAGCTTCGCTAAACACCATTCAGCGAAAACGGAGTTGGTTTCGCCGCTAATATCATAAGCGACGGGTTCACATCGTTCTTCGAAATTTGTTTCGCACAGAGCATGGTGGTGACTGCATAATTCATTCAGGGTGGGTGCAGCGCGTTCCTTTTCACTTCATCCGTCGTGGCGCAAGACGATTCCAGACGGTGCACAGTGTTTTGCACCTTGACGAAACACAAGCAACCACACAGAGTGAACGAAGGACGAATTCGCTGGACCCCCCCTCAAGCAGCAATCGCTTCGCCGCACAATGCGCCAGATATGGTTCACATTCACATGGCCCGTTGAGATCGCGTTCCTCCCAAGTAAGGCAGAGAACGCGTTACGCACCTTTGGATAGAAGTCCTAGCTCGGGAAGAGGATAAAAGCGGAGCTATTGAACCTCATAGTCACAAAAACTCATCCAGCTTGCCCGATTTTCCCTCGCTACTACTACCTACATCGACTTACCGCAGTCTCTCTCTGCTTCTACTACCCGTTTGAGCAACCATGAGGACTTCCATCAAGCTTGTTATCGTGGCGATTATGGCCGCTCTCCTCGTATCTTCTGCCATGGGTCTCTTTGGTGAGTTTCACGCGTTGCCTGATTCTTAAACCGACAATTTTCAGTCTGGCTGTTCTTTCTCACCCGCGCTTTTGAAAATATTTTGAAATTGTGGTCACGCAATCCCCACGCTGCAATTGTCACTGGTGGTTCACCCACCATTACTACACACCTTTCAGTGCTGCTGTTGCCTCGGGTTTTCTACCCGTTTTTATTATTGTACCACCCCACCATTGTCACGTCTTTCAGCTCCGTTTATGCGTTCCGAGGACTTTTGAGACATCTCCATCGCAAAAATTGGGGTCCGTTTGGCATACTAGAGGCATAGCAGAAGTATCATGTTTGGTATATTTCGAGGATAACATTTTTGACATACTAGATAGTAAAAAGCCCGGTAGGTTTTTAGTATGCTCTGTTTGTATATCAATCAGTAATCCGCAAATGCATGACAGTTGCATAACAATTTGCATATTTATGCACTGCAGTAGAAATATAACATCAGAATACTATCAGCACACTATAGATATGGTTTCCTGACACTGATTACTGCTATTGTTTTTATCTCGGTTCAGTGCTTTTGAGAATTGTAAAATTTTCGTTACCAATAATTACATACAGCCAATAGGGCAACAGACAATCATACGGATCTAATTCTATACATTTGCAGGACTCATAAGTCTAAAACCAGATCACCGACACATCTGCCACAAACAATCTGAAACAGGGTTAGTACCATCGGTAAGAATCGAAACAACATACCTGATGTTGCTCCAAAAAACGGCAATAATCCTGCATGGCATATATTATTTAGAACGGCAAGCTGCGTGACCGACGGATCCGCAACTGCAGCCACAACAATACCTGCAGGTTGCATCATATTGAAAGTCAGTAATTAGGAACACTAACGCAGGACGCGCTTGGAGCTCTCTGCTGCACAATCAAGTTTATGCTGTTACCTACCGAAGTTCCCGTTAAAATGGCAGAAATCATGTATGGCAGACTGCATAACCAACGACACCGCTCGGCGTCGCTTGTCGTTCCATCTGTCCGCAGCTGCTTGCAGTCGCTCGATGCTAGACGATCATCGTTCGCTTCTCGCCTTGTCTTTCGTCGGCTCGTTACCGCAGCTGCCTCATCGCCGCGCGAAATGCACCGCGGTTCGAGTGCGTCTAGAAAAGAAGGCGTTCATGCAGGCTGGCGCATTGCAGGTCGTCCTAGGCGGCGATCACGCTTTTTTGGGTTGCGAAGCAACCCTTTACGATCGATTTTGCCAAATTTTATTTTCATATTTATATTTTTTTTATAAAATCATGAAAATAAAATCTGTCAACTACAGTAATACCCTTCCCATACTGTATGCATGTTGAACAGTTTTGAATACGGCACTGTTCATAGTGCATTAAACCATATGATTTTTTTTCCAATTGTTTAGTGTAGATTTGCTGTACTGTTTGCATTATATGTTACTGTTAGATGATGTTGTGTAATGATAAAGAGATGCATGCGTAATGCATAAATGATGCTATACAATGCATAATGCATAGAATGATGCATATAATGTATGTGATATGTCATGAATGATGCACATGCACATGATAAAATGCGTGACAGTTAACAACCCAAAAACTAAGCTACCGCCATCCCCTGCCTAGCATGGGGGGGAGGTCAATAGCTGAGCTTTTGAATAATCAACTACCACATGAAACAACACAATCTGTGAAGTCTAAAAACGAGATCAACCTACCAAATCCAGTTCAAGTGAGCGTACCCGTTCGAGTGTAATTCAATGAACCTTTGGGAAATGATAGAACTGATTCTCATTTCTAAAAACCACAGACATGCATTGTTAATGAAATAACAGATGGATAATGATATGGTAGATGAATGCCACACATACGGACACATACGCACGCAATCAGACGGACACACGCACGCACAGAAGCTCGGAACAAGCCAATGCAAAAAGAACTTACGAAGGAAAAAAAAAAAACACAGAAGATGCAAAAGATCACTACCAAGCAATACAACACAATTAGACCTAATCGCCACAAATGTGATCGTTCCTCCTTTAAAAAGGACCTTCAATTCCCGAATGGTACAGCAAAGCCTCTGAAAAGTAGGAAATAGGAAAACGAAAGGGGGGAAATGGGGAATAGAAGTTGAGGGGATATAGATGGCGACTTTGAAAAAAAAAAACCACAAGCTGCCTTTCTGAACACAAATAGCAGGGAATTGGAGTAAACGGAAAAGAAGAAAGAGAAAAAAAGTAAGAAGAAAAGTCCAAAGAGCTACACGTAGGTAAGAATGGAAAAGTACAGAACAAAGGAAAGAAGAATGATCATCGAAAGAAGGGGAGAGGAATAAAAATGCAGAGAGGGAGAAGATACCTCATATTCAAAATGCTAAAAGTGTTTCTCCACTAAAATGAAAGGGAACGAGCGAAAGGCTTATGAACCTTGAAAACATGAAAAGGCTAAAATCTTTACAACTTGCATCACCTAAAAACGACTAGAAAACGAGAATAAGAAATGTTAGCCTAGATCGTACTCATCTAACATAGTTCTAGTTAATAAGTTCGCATTGATCTTACCTTGATGTGGTAGGTGGAGCGTAATCAGCGGGGCATTGTAAGCTCAACTAGCGAGAGGAAGGGAGAGAGAAAAAAGGGATGATCAAACCCTAAGGCAAAGCAAACGGAAAAAATGAATGAAGAATGCAAAACGAACGGAAGAGGGACACAATATATTAATGCAAGAATAGACACTAAACCGAAGCACGAATACAACAAACAGAGAGAAATGAAAGGGAGCGGAATGAAATGTAAGATACAAAAACGAATGAGGAAAAAGAGAAGTCTTCAAGGAAAGTAAAGAAGGAAGAATTGGAAAAAATGGACAACTCACCTAGCAACGAGTAGATGGCGTATAGCCAGGAAGCGAACTGAAGGATGACGCCTAAGAAAGAAAGGAATGAGCAAATCTGTTTACATTGAATGCATTGAGAATGAAATGTGAAGAGTAATGGAGACGGAAATGTGAAGAGCATAGTTTTCAGAAATTAAGACAAGGCGAAAATCGTTGATACGGTAGCAAGAAGTGAGGAGCACGCGCTAGTTAAGAACAAACTAGTTGCTTAGTCGAAACGACATCAATCCTTAAAAAACGATCTAGCTTTAGAACGGTCAAGGATACGAGATTAAGAAACGTTAATCTAAAGAATAATAACTAAACTAGTTGATAGCTAACGTTGAGGTTCTCCTCACCTTTGTGTGGTAGGTAGGAGCAGAGTGACTAGTGGCAGTAAGCTAGCTGCAGCGGCGAGAGGAAAGGGAGAGAAAAAAGGACGACACAAACCCTAAGCTAGTGCTGAGTTCGTCGCGTCGAGAGTTTTAAAATACTTTAAACTGACAAATCCAGACAGCGGTTTTAGCTTAGTCGATTGAGATTCGGGTAGGCAATCGAAAGGTCCAAGGTTCGAACCTTACAGTGGAAATTTTAGAACACGTTTCAAATAGCGCGAAGTACACTCACTTTCATTTCAAACTAAAAAATGATGATTGTAGTTAAGAAAAATGCTTCGCAACCCTAAGACGATTTCGTCGCCTCTTGTTTTTTTTTTTTTTTTTTTTTTTTTTCGAACGAGTTTGCACTATACCAATGCAAATACATTCACAGTCGTAACTGAATTCCAGAGGGAACTTTGCTAACCGCAGTCAAGGACTCCGGCGCAACCCCCCCCCGCACCCGCCTACGGTGGTCGATGAAAAGTCTTGGGGTTCTGCCATATGGATAGGAAGCCCATCTTCCACGTGGCCTGCTCCCCTGCCTCACAGATCCTCGCGATCGCCGCACGTT
This sequence comes from Closterium sp. Naga37s-1, assembly GCA_947471745.1. Classification (NCBI taxonomy): domain Eukaryota; kingdom Viridiplantae; phylum Streptophyta; class Zygnematophyceae; order Desmidiales; family Closteriaceae; genus Closterium; species Closterium sp. Naga37s-1. The sequence continues at coordinate 565,320 of CANJKZ010000461.1, read as the reverse complement.
CATCTCCTTCCAGCCCCCCCCACGGGTCCCGTGGTTGCCCTTTTCTCCCCCCCCCACCTGCCTTTCTCAACTTTTCCGCTCTGTAGAGCCTCGCATGCCGCATGAAGTCGTATATTGCTGCCCGTGCCACCTTCTTCCTCTGAAATTTCTCCTTCCGGTACACCGCATCCACTCTGGCCAACCAAATCCTGCGCATTGTCACTGCTGTCAACGTCGCCCCCGGAAACCCGGACTTCGTGGCCCCCTCTTGAAACAACATGTCGCCCAGCGTCCTCGTTTGGTCTGCTGGGTTAATGATCCTCAATGACCTCAGCAGCGCGCCGATCACCGGTTGGATGACTGGGCAAGTGAGCATGCAGTGGGCTAGGGTTTCTGGCTCTCCACAGTGTGGACAGCACCCCCTGGCTCCGAGGAACACCAGCCTCCCCCCCACCTGTAGGTTCTTGCTGTGCATCCTCAGCAGCACGTCTCTTGCTCTGTACGGGATCACCAGCGAGTCTCTTCTTTCTCTTACCGCCTTCCAGTCTATTCTTTTTCCCCACTCCTCTTCCCACTCGTGTCTCCGTCTGGACACCACCACTGGCCCTGCCAGCGCCCTCCTAATAACTTTTGGTGCTGCCGGCCTCATATCTTCTCCTACCAGCGATGTCAGACACAGCTTCGCTCTCGGCTCGCCCATCGCGCCAAGCACTTTACCTCCTTTAACTGTCACCGGTGTTACACTCTTAACAGGGAACAAAACCGCGTATGGTCTTTGCGGCGCCACCAGGTTTGTGCCGTCAGGGCACTCCAGATGGTCGGTAGCCACCTCCTCATCCTTGACCCCCCTCACCGTCCAATAGAGAAATTCTTGCGTCCGTGCCAGAACCGTTCGTATCACCTTTGCTGCCGCCACCACTGCTCCCGCTGACCTCTGCACCGTCAGCATCGCCTTCCACTCGTCAGGGACCGCCTCATACGCTTTTTTCGCCCATCTCGCCGATGCCACGCTTCCGAAATCTGCTGTTAGTTCCTTGACGCTTTTTACTTCCCTGCTACCATCTCCTCTGGTGATGAGCAGGTCTCCCAGTCTGGTTGTCCGGATTCCTGCTGCCCCCTGGCGGTTCCCGAACGGGCTCCCCCCCCTGAACATGATTCTTCGGTTGAAACATAGCATCTCGCGCTCCGCTTCCCACCCATTCGATGGCGCCGGAAGGTCTGCAAACGGGGACTCCCAGAAAACTTCTGCTATCGCCTTCCACCTCTTGCTACCTTTTCCCCAATGTCTGCCTGCAGTCTTGTGGGCGAAAAAAGTCGCCACTCCCTGCGGAAGCGCCGCCGCCTTCTCCGACAACCACCGCTTGGTAACGTCTTGCTCCGTAAGAAATTTCCCCACCTGCCGTATCGCCAAGCTGTCAATCCGTTCCTTCGGGTCGACTAGCCCCAAACCACCATCCTTTTTTGGCAGACGAGCCAGCTCTCCGCTCCATAGTACAAAGATCTTCTCCGCCGTCCCTTCCCCTTTTGATACATAGTTGTCACACGTCTTCCGGATTTTCTCCCACAGCTCCTCCGGCGGCGGGTAAATCTGCGCTTGAAATAGAAGAATCGGCATAGTGTAGTTGTTGATAATCGTCACTCTCGCAGCTGTCAGCAGATGATGGCTTTCCCACTTCGCTAACTCCTTCTTCCCCTTTTCCCATGCCTTCTCCCAGGAGGGGCATGCTTCTCCGTCCGGCGTCACCCAGACCCCCAGTAGCCGTTCTGGAACCCCTGTCTCCGCCCACTTGAACGTCACCCCCGGTAATGTCGTTCTGCCTTTGTTCCTTCCCAGCGGCATGACAATCGATTTGTCTCGGTTGATGTGTAGCCCCGACAGCTCCCCGAACCAGTCAAGAGCCCCTGCCGCAGCCTGCAGCTGAGCTTCTCCATTTAGAAGTAGGAAGGTGTCATCCGCGTACCCTACGTATGACACCACCTCCCCGCCTTCCGCCTTGATCCCCAGACCTCTTTTCCTGACTTCCGCACAGAGCGGCTCCAGAGCACACAGAAAAAGGTAAGGCGCTAACGGGCATCCTTGCCTCAACCCCCTCTGCATCTCCACTCGCTCGCCTAACCAGCCGTTTATTGCCAATCTGGTCCCCGAGCCCTTGTGCAGGCCCGCCGTCCATTTGACAAACTGCCCCGGCAGCCCGAGTTTCTCCAGCGTCTTGAAGAGGAAAGGCCGCGATACTGTATCGTACGCCTTCTGGAAATCCACCAGCAGGAGGTACCAGTCCTCCCCATCATTATCCGCCGCTTCAATCGCGTCTGCAACCAGCGCCACCGCGTCCGCCAAACTGCGACCCGGTATGAACCCGTGTTGTTCTTTCGAGATTATATGATGCAGCTCTTGCTTCAACCTGTTCGCCAGCACCCTCGCCAGTACCTTGTAAGCGGTCGTAAGCAGCGTTATCGGCCTGTAGTTGGTCAGCAAGTCCTTCTCTCCCTTCTTGTGCAGCAGGACTGTTACCGCTGTAGTCAGCGACTCCGGTAATGCCCCTGTTGCCTCGAAATATCTGACGAACCTCATGAAAGCCCCCCCCAACAGGTCCCAGTGCTCCACGAAAAGCTCCGCCGGGAGTCCGTCTAGTCCCGGTGACTTCCCTCTTGGCAACCCTTCCAGCGCCTCCTTCACTTCCTTCTCCGTCCACGCGGCCCCGAGCTTGACTACCGCTTCCGCCGGCAAAACCCTGTCCACGCCGAAGTCAATCTGCTCCCAGCTCAGCCCTGAATGATCCTCACTGAAGGCTTCCGCGAAATGAGCCGAGGCTGCCTTGAGCACCGCTTGCGATCCTCTGCACCTTTCCCCTTTGAATCGCACTTCCTCAATCACCGTGCGCTCCTTCCTCATCTTGACCTTGGCTGACAGGAAGGGCGACGGGATCTCCCCCTGCAGTTCCTCAGTGAGCCCCGCGAAGACCTCCAACCTCTCCCGTTCGTACTCTCGATAGGCCTCCAACTGCTCCTCCCTGGTAAGTAGTAGCGCCTTCATTGCGTCGTCTGTCGGTCCTCCCATGACCAGATGTCGCATCCGTTCGACTTCCTCCGTCAGATGCAACTGCGTCGCTGCCACCCTCTTCCTCTCTTCCTTCTCATGCGCACGTAGCCCCGTCGTCAGCCTCAAGATCACCTTCTCCAGCGATCCTTGGCCCGACCGGTTGAGCGCCTCTGCGACCGCTTTTATGATCTTCCTCACCCCCTCCTTCCTTTTCCTTGTTGCGTGAAACCTCCAGAGTCCCGGGCCAGACGCGTGCTCCGATACGAATTTAAGCCGGATCCTGATGGCGAAACTGTGGTCCGACAGCTTTCTCGGCACCTCCACATGGCGAGCTCCTTCCAGGTTGCCTAGCAGCGACACGGAGACCAACGCTCTGACAATGCGAGACTTCGACCCCGTGGCTCTCACCCTGAAGGTGTACTCCTTTTCCGCGGGGAACAGCGCACGGAAAGCATCGCGGAGATCGTGAGGCTGCCAGGCGTCCACGAATCGCTGGTTCTCCCTCCCCGACCCTGTTTCTGGCGACCGGTCTAACTCGGGATCAGCGATTATGTTGAGGTCCCCCACAACCACCAGATGCTTCGAGGCCGGTTGTGCTTGCACGAAAGGCTCTAAATGCGCGGCGATCACGCTGGCTGGCGCACTGAAAATTGCTCCCCTAAACCTTCGACTAAGAAACGGAGCATCTAGAATTGGAACTTGCGAAGTGAGGACACGGCTGGGGTAAATAACGAGAAGATTGGGTTGAAGGTGGTTGGGCGATGAGTTAGTAGTGGTGTGTGGGGATTGTGTGGTTCATTCCCAAACCGAACTTGTGCATGAAGGTGTTTGTGTGGCAGGTTGTGTGACAGGTGGCGACAGGTGGCAACATGAAGCGAAAGAATCGTGAGCAACAATCATTCGAAAGAAAGTAAGTTTATAGGTTAAGTAAACTTGATTGTGAACAACCAGTTTAGCGTAGCGGTTAAAGGCCAAACTCCGAATTACTCAAAGCTGGTCAACTCGGTAAAACCTAAGTTCGGGAGGAGGTTGGGGGAATGGTTCGGAACAAACGCGAACGCGATGGTTCGCGAAAAGAATGGGCGAAAGCAAAGTGAATCGCAACACTGGGCCCCAAGCAACCGCCCCAAACTGGAAAGTCAATGCCTTTGCTGAATTACCGTCACGCCACCAAACTGTCATCACTTTTGGGCACAGCCTAAGTCACTCGACAGGCCGAGCAGCAGGGGAAAACCGCGACGCTCCAGTTCCTATCTGGTTCCACGCAACGAACGACGACGACAGTCATGACGACGACTCCCTCACTCAATGTGAGCGTTTAGGGCACAAAGAGCACCATAGCATTCAAGATGCCACGCCACTATTAGAATTGGGAGAATAGATGCGAATGTGAGAGCACGAGTCGCGTAGGGAAAACGTAAGGCGAATGTGACAGCAAGCGTCGCGTAGGGAAAACGTAAGGCGAATGTTAGAGCAAGAGTCGCGTAGGGAAAACGTGAGGCGAATTTGACAGCAACAGTCGCGTAGGGAAACCGTGAGGCGAATGTGAGCGCAGGGGTCGCGTAGGGAAAACGTAGGGCAAATGTGAGCACAAGAGTCGCGTAGGGAAAATGTGAGGCGAATGTGAGAGCAAGAGACGCGGAGGGAAAACGTGAGTCGAATGTGAGAGCAAGAGACGCGGAGGGAGGGCGAGACGCGCATGCGAGAGCAAGATACGCGGAGGTAATACGTGAGGCAAAGGTGAGACCAAAAAACGCGGAGGTAAAACGCGAGGCGCTTCAGGGAAAGCGAGAAACGCGGAGGGAAAACGTATTCGCAAATGCGAGAGCAAGATGCGCGGAAGCAGGGAAGGGGGAGGCGCATGTCTCTGGCAAAAAACGCGGAGGAAAAACGAGATGCGCATGTGAAAGGATGAAACACGTAGAGAAACGAGACGCGGATGTGAGAGGATGGAGGGCGGAGAGATGACGGGAAGCGCATGCGAGAGGAAGAAGGGGGCGAGGGAAACGTGAGGCGCATGCGAGAGGAAGAAGAGAGGAGGGAAAACGTGAGGCACATGCGAGGGGAAGAAGAGAGGGGGGGGGAGAAACGCGGGGCGCATGCGAGAGGAAGAAGAGGCAAGGGGAAACGTGAAGCCCATGCGAGAGGAAGAAGTGAGGGGGGGAAACGCGAGGCTCACGCGAGAGGAAGAAGAGAGGAGGGGAAACGTGAGGTGCATGCGAGAGGAAGAAGAGAGGGTTTGAAAAGTGAGGCACATGCGAGAGTTCGGAAGAGAGGAGGGGAAACGAGAGGTGCATGCGAGAGGAAGAAGAGAGGAGGGGAAACGTCAGGCGCATGAGAGAGGAGGAAGAGAGGAGGGGAAACGTGAGGCGCAGTAAAGAGGAGGACGAGAGGACGAGTAACCGGGAGGCGCATGTGAGAGGAAAAGGAGAGGAGGGGAAACGTCAGACGCATGAGAGAGGAAGAAGAGAGAAGGGGAAATGTGAGGCGCATGCCTGAGGAAGGGGAGAGGGGGGGAAACGTCATGCGCATGAGAGAGGATGAAGAGAGGAGGGGAAACGTCAGGTGCATGAGAGAGGAGGAAGAGAGGAGGGGAAATGTGAGGCGCATGAGAGGGGGAGAGATGTTGAGCGGAAATGTGAGGCGCGTGCGAGAGTAAGAAAAGAGGAGGGGAAAGGTGAGGCTCATGCGAGGGGAAGCAGAGAGGGGGGGGAACACGAGGCGCACGCGAGAGGAAGAAACTCGGAGATCAAACGTGAGGCGCATGCAAATGAAAGAAGAGAGGAGGGGAAACGTGAGGTGGATGTGAGAGGTACAAGAGAGTGGGGGAAACGTGAGGCGCAGGTGCTGAGGAAGGGGATAGGAGGGGAAACGTGAGGCGCGATAGGAAGAAGAGAAACGTGAAACGTGAAATCCCCCCTGCTTTCTTCAATTTGCCCCTTCCCCCCCCAGCACCCTTGAGATTCCCCCCTCCTCTCTTCGGTTTTCCCCGTGCTCAATTCCCCCTGCTGTCTTCAGGGTACCCCCAGCTTTCTTCATATTAACCCTGCTTTCATCATCTCACCCCTGCTTTCTTCATATTCCCCTTGCTTTCGTCAGTTTCCGCTCTGCTTTCTTCATCTCCCCCCTGCTTCCTTCAGTTTCCCCCCTGTTTTCTTTATCTCATCCCTGCTTTCTTCATCTCATCCCTGCTTTCTTCATCTCCCACCTGCTTTCCTCATCTCACCCCTGCTTTCTTCAGTTTCCCCCCATATGTCTTCAACTCCCCTCTGCTTTCTTCATCTCCCCCCTGCTTCCTTCAGTTTCCCCCCTGTTTTTTTCATCTCATCCCTGTTTTCTTCATCTCACCCCTGTTTTCTTCATCTCCCCTCTGCTTTCTTCATCTCCCCCTGCTTTCTTCATCTCCCCCCTGCTTTCTTCAGTTTCCCCCCTGCTTTCACTCATCTCACCCCTGCTTTCTTCATATTCCCCCTGCTTTCGTCAGTTTCCCCTCTGCTTTCTTCATCTCCCCCCTGCTTCCTTCAGTTTCCCCCCTATTTTCTTCATCTCATCCCTGCTTTCTTCATCTCCCACCTGCTTTCCTCATCTCACCCCTGCTTTCTTCAGTTTCCCCCCATATGTTTTCATCTCCCCTCTGCTTTCTTCATCTCCCCCCTGCTTCCTTCAGTTTCCCCCCTGTTTTTTTCATCTCATCCCTGTTTTCTTCATCTCACCCCTGTTTTCTTCATCTCCCCCCTGTTTTCTTCATCTCACCCCTGCTTTCTTCAGTTTCCCCCCATATGTCTTCATCTCCCCCCTGCTTTCTTCATCTCCCCCCTGCTTTCTTCAGTACTAACGCGAGGTGCGGCTGGTGCAGTGAAGGGGGGGACGGCCGTCGGAGCGAAGGGGGTGTCAGATGGAGCGGCGAGAGGGGCAGGGGGCGTAAGGGAGTGCGGAGCAGAGCGAGCTGGGTTCAGAGTGGGACCGGAGGAGGCTTCACCCCCTCCCGCATACTGCTCGCGTCTGTGCCATGGTGGTGTGCTGGTCCCAGGGCTTGGTGTGGAGTGCCAAACAGTGGACGAGCATGGGGTCCGAGGCATCGGGTTCCGAGTCTCATGTGTGGTAGACTGTGTCTTGGGTTCAGAGTGGGTTGACAATGGCATGGCATAGCATGTCACATGGTATGAGCGCACCTTGGCCAGCAACGGTCATGTGGCCATTCTCCACCTGCAGGCACAACCCTTCGACCTCGTGCTCATGGACGTGCAACCCTGCAGGTGGGGGCATGAACGCGTGCATGCTTGTGCGTGCTCATGCGTGCATATGCGTATCACTGAGTGTTTGCACGCTCGTCTGCATGCATGGCTCAACGCGCATTCCCTCAAGCTGTACTACACCTTGCCCGTGTGGCACCCCTCATCCTCATCCCCGTCCCGCTGTCCCTGCTTGCGCTGCTCTCCCCTCAGCGCCGCTGACGCTGCACAAGGAACTTCAACACTGGCAGCAGCAACTTCAAACAGTAGCAGTACCAGCATGAGCACCAGTAGTAGCATCAGCAGTGTTGGCATCAGCATCATCAGCAGGGAATGGGGAGGTGCGGGCAAAGGAGGCAGTGCATGCGAAGATCAGGCGGACTTTGTAACGCTCATGGCAGCGGGGGGACTGGCTGCCAGCGAGGCTGCTGCAGCTGCCATCACTTGTGTGGAAAGATGGACTTGTGCATACAATGGAAAACAGACCCAGCAGTTCACTTGTGTCACTTGTGTGGAAAGATGGACTTGTGGCCAGCTTGTGCATACAGTGGAAAACAGATTTAAGCACCTTCATCTCCTGTAATTAGTACGAGAGGTCTATGGTTAGCCTCGATGAGTTTGCCAGGCTGGCCCTAATCAAAACGGAGCTAACACAAAGTTCTTTTCGGAGTTGATTAAATACCTGGGCCAGCTGCTTATTGAAAAAGACTGGGTTCAGGTTTGGACATCGTAACAACTGGGTCCAACTGTCAATTGACAGGCTGAAACATTCAAGTTTACAACACATACATTGCATGGTCCGCCGCGTTACAAGTCAGCTAATCAATCTGGGAGCTGGGTGTGAAGTGTCATCCTTTAATGAATGGAGCATGGAGCTGCTGCCAACCCTCATCACGTGCCCCTTGCCAAACGACAGCGTCTTGTTGCTGCTGCTGTCCGCCGTGAAGGCCGTGGGGCGCGCGTTGCTCCTGCCCCTGTTTAGCCCCTAGAAGCTCCGGGGCGACGAGATGATGCGCCGCCGCGCCAGGTACTCGTCGGGCGCCAACGGCAGCCCAGCGCGGTGCGCATGGCGGTGAGCAGCTCGGGGAAGCTCTCGAGGGCGTCGAGCTGGTCGTCCAGCAGCAGCAGGTACACCTCCACCTCCGTCTTCGCCTGCTGGTGGGGAGGAGGGGGAAGGGGGGGGTGGGGGTGTTCAAGGGGGGGAAGGACATTGGAATGGGGCAACGAGGGCAGCAGTGTGATGGCGTGTGAGAACCCGCCAGACTCGTATGCCATAGTTGTGCCACATCCCTGGCCCTTCTCGCACATTCACTGCTCTTCCCCCCCAAGCAAATTGAATGACCATCCCCTCCAACTCAGCACCTGCCATGGGAAGAGATGCTGCTGCAATATGAGGTGCAAGGAGTAGTACACGGAGTAGTGTGCGAAGGCTGCGAGGAGATGAATTGATGTTGAAGAGGACATGTGCGACATGTGCGTGGACTGAGGGGGGCGTGTAGAGACAGCGAGGAAAGGGGTGAAGGGAGAGGGGAAGGGGAAGGAGGGTTTTAGGGTGCATGTGCTGTGGTGGTGTGTACTGACTCCAATGCTATGATGGCTGGGCACGACATGTGTTTGGACTGGCAGAGAGAGTGTGCGTGAGGGAGAGAGGGGCTATTGTGTTGGGTGGCAGCACGTGGTGCATGTGACGAGGAGGTGAGCCGTACCGAAAGAACGTGGCGCAGACGCATGAAGGTGATCAGCGCGGGAGATCCCAATTACGGTGTTGTTGTTATTAGGGGATGCGGCACCTGGGGGAGGTGATACCGGGGGGAGGTGGTACATGGGAGATGTGGTACCACTCACCTTCCGCTCTTCGCACATTCGGCGCTCTCCCCCTCCTCTTTGTACCATCCCCTCCAACCTAACACCAAGTAGATGGCGGATGAGATGCTGCTGAGATCTGAGGCGTAGTGGGTAGTACACGGAGGAGTGTGCGACGGGTGCCAGGGGGTTGGAGTGTGTTCCACGAGATTGCTGGAGGACAAAGAGGAGGGAGCAGCAGGAGGGATGCGAGATTCAGCACTAAGGGGAAGGGGGGGTAGTGGAGGGGGAAGAGGTAGGGAATGGTGCAGGGAGGCGGATCGCTAGTGCATGTTCCTAAGTAGCGAGGCATCCCCCCACCCTGTCATGCCCCCACCATGTGCACTAGACTGTGGAGGGGAAGGGGGGAAGCAGAGGGGGAATAGTCTCTGTCCTGAACGCAGCGGGGTGAGGGTAAGTAGCGGGGCGGGAATAAATGGGCAGCAGGAAGAGCGAGGAGCGCACTGGCAGAAGTGGCAGCAGACGGGAGAGCAAAGTGGGGTGGCGGGCGAGGAGACCCTGCAGGGATGCAGCAAGCATGGCAGTGAGGGCAAGCATGGCAGTGAGGGCAAGCAAGGCAGTGAGATTAAGCAAACAAGCAGGCACATGGAAAAGCATGCACATGGACAAGAGTGGGCATAGACATGCACACTCATAAACATACATGCACATAGACATTCATGCGCATAGACATGCATGCACATAGATGTGCATGCACGTAGATATTCATGCACATAGCAGAGCATGCACGTGGACATGCATGCACATAGACATGCACCCACCTACCCACCCACCCACGCACCCACCATCAATGGATAGCAGCTGACGGTGATGTGCGGTGTAGTAGCCAGCGTCACAGGGCGATGTGCGCGCCACAGAGGTGCCACGGAAGCGCGGCGACCGATGGCATGCTAGCAGGGCGCGCGCCTGGTGGCGGGGAGGGGGATGGGGAGGGGGATGTGAGGGGATGCAGATAGAAGGAGGTGGGGGGAGTGCATTGGCCTGAATGGACTGCAGGGACGCAGGGAAGGGGACATGGGGAAGCATGTGAGGGGACATGGGGAAGAAGGGAACGGGAGGGGGGGAAGCAGGTAACCGGACATGGGGAAGCAAGTAAGAGGATGGGGGGAAGCAGGGAAGGGGACATGGGAAAGCAAGTAAGAGGGAAGCAGGGAAGGGGAAGGGGGGACGCGCGTAAGAGGATGGGGGGAAGCAGGGAAGGGGACATGGGGAAGCAGGGAAGGGGAGGGGGGGAAGCAGAAATGCGGATGGGGGGAAGCCGGGCTTGGGATAAGGGGAGAGAGTGAAGAGGATGGGGGGACGCAGGGAGGGGGATGGGGGGAAGCAGGGAAGGGGATGGGGGGAAGCAGGGAGGGGGATGGGGGGAAGCAGTACAAGGGATGGGGGGAAGCAGGGAAGAGGATGGGGGGACGCGGAGGGAAGGGGATGGGGGGAGCATGGGAAGGGGATGGGGGGAAGCAGGGCACGGGATGGGGGGAAGCAGGGAGGGGGATGGGGGGAAGCAGGGAGGGGGATGGAGGGAAGCAGGGAGGGGGATGGGGGGAAGCAGGGAGGGGGATGGGGGGAAGCAGGGAGGGGGATGGGGGGAAGCAGGCGTGAGGATGTAGGGAAGCAGGGAAGGGGATGGGAAGAAGCAAGGCAATGGACATGGGGAAGCAGGGAAGGGGATGGGGGGAAGCAGGGCAGGGAAGGGGGAAAGTAGGGCACGGGATGCGGGAAAGCAGGGAAGGGGATGGGAAAAAGCAGGGAAGGGGGGGGAAGGAAGGCGATTATTAGCAGGAGGGATAAGAGGGAGTAGGGGGAGAAAACGTAGGGTGACACGTGTGCGAGGTGGGAAGGGAGGCGGGAGGGAAGGCGAGGTCGACGAGCAGTGGATGGCAGGGCGACGGGGAAAGCGAGGGCGACGGGGAAAGCGAGGGCAACGGGGAGAGAATTGACGGGGAAAGCAAGGGCGACGGAGAGAGAATTGACGGGGAAAGCAAGGGCGAAGGAGAGAGAATTGACGGGGAAAGCGAGGGCGATGGAGAGAGAATTGACGGGGAGAGGATCGGACGAGCGGAAGGGAGGGCGACGAGACGAACGGACGGCGACGGAACAGAAGCTCGGGCGACGGGAAGGGTAGGCGACGGGAAGGGAAGGCGACGGGAAGGGAGGCAGAGGGGCGCCCACGGGGCGACGGGAAGGGAGAGCGACGGGAACAAGGGAGGGCAACCGGCGGATCTTACGCGGCAGCAGCACATTGCATTCAAGAAGTTGAGATCGCGCTGCGATGGTGGGGAGGTGCGCACTAGCACGGAAATTGGAAAGCACGGCGCTGCTGGCCACCTTGCTTCATGCAAGTCGGAATCAAATTTCACTGCGACTGTTGGGGGGCAAGGGAAGGGGATGGGGGGAGCATGGGAAGGGGATGGGGGGAAGCAGGGCACGGGATGGGGGGAAGCAGGGAGGGGGATGGGGGGAAGCAGGGAGGGGGATGGAGGGAAGCAGGGAGGGGGATGGGGGGAAGCAGGGAGGGGGATGGGGGGAAGCAGGGAGGGGGATGGGGGGAAGCAGGCGTGAGGATGTAGGGAAGCAGGGAAGGGGATGGGAAGAAGCAAGGCAATGGACATGGGGAAGCAGGGAAGGGGATGGGGGGAAGCAGGGCAGGGAAGGGGGGAAAGTAGGGCACGGGATGCGGGAAAGCAGGGAAGGGGATGGGAAAAAGCAGGGAAGGGGGGGGAAGGAAGGCGATTATTTGCAGGAGGGATAAGAGGGAGTAGGGGGAGAAAACGTAGGGTGACACGTGTGCGAGGTGGGAAGGGAGGCGGGAGGGAAGGCGAGGTCGACGAGCAGTGGATGGCAGGGCGACGGGGAAAGCGAGGGCGACGGGGAAAGCGAGGGCAACGGGGAGAGAATTGACGGGGAAAGCAAGGGCGACGGAGAGAGAATTGACGGGGAAAGCAAGGGCGAAGGAGAGAGAATTGACGGGGAAAGCGAGGGCGACGGAGAGAGAATTGACGGGGAGAGGATCGGACGAGCGGAAGGGAGGGCGACGAGACGAACGGACGGCGACGGAACAGAAGCTCGGGCGACGGGAAGGGTAGGCGACGGGAAGGGAAGGCGACGGGAAGGGAGGCAGAGGGGCGCCCACGGGGCGACGGGAAGGGAGCGCGACGGGAAGGGAGAGCGACGGGAACAAGGGAGGGCAACCGGCGGATCTTACGCGGCAGCAGCACATTGCATTCAAGAAGTTGAGATCGCGCTGCGATGGTGGGGAGGTGCGCACTAGCGCGGAAATTGGAAAGCACGGCGCTGCTGGCCACCTTGCTTCATGCAAGGCGGAATCAAATTTCACTGCGACTGTTGGGGGGCAAGGGAAGTTTGATGAAGGGAGCGGCTGCACTGTCGAGTGAGTTATTCAATCTAGGTTAGACTGGATATCCGGAATAGCAGATGTAAGGACTGGTTAGATTTATCGCCGTCTGCCGGCAACAACCCTCGCCCTCCCCCTTTCGACCTCCGCCCCCGCGCTACCATCCCTCCGGCCCGGCCTACAGCGCCCGATAGATCTCTCAACGCGCGTGGTTCCGCCGTGCGCGGAACAACGCACTACTGCGCGTGCCTAACGCCCTCTCCTATCCGCCGTACGCCGCGCAAGGCTCGTCCACGGGACTATTTCCCCCAATTACCTTGTCTCTGCAGGGGAAATGTCGTCTGCGCGATTTCCACTTCCGCCGATCTTTGTCGCGGCGCTCGGGAAAAATACACAGATTGCGGGGTCTCCTCTCATCGGTAAAGAGATTGGGAACAGCGGGAGAGCATGGGCAGAGACTGACGTCGATTTGGAAACCCGAATTACAAGCACGTAGGCTGGGCTTTCCTAATAGCCTACCCCTGCATGCTCGTATTTTCGAAGGGGTTGTGCTGCAAGACTCATTCTGGGCTTGTCGAAACTCGCACAGGCCAACGCATGGTAACCAAGCAGGTGGGGAACCCTCGACGTGGTTCGGCAGAGGAAGGTGCGGGAGGCACAGTGTCACCAGTTTGCTTTTGACTTTGTAATTCGGGCTTTGGGCTTTAACGTGTTGCGTTCGCGATCGAGAGGTGGGGCGATCGACTCTTGTGGTTTGAGGGTCGGAACCTTGGAAATTGGGCTGCTTGGTCTGCGCCCATCCTTTTGGGGATGTGTTCGCTAAATGTGCCAGACAAGTATCGATCCCCCACCCTTCCGCATAAACTTTTTTTGGGACAGATTTTGGACAAGGGTAATTTTGGATAGAAACTGTCAATTTGTTCTAAGCAAAATGTTATAGGAATGATATACAGAATACTGGAATTTCACTAAAGCATACAGGTTGGTAGTGTTTCAGTAGACAAACGATCACATCCAAATCCCTACTAAAGGAGTCCACCAGTTACGCATACTAAAATGGCGTTCGACATTTTTGAGATGTCAAAAATACCGTTCCCGTTTCTGCCTTTTGTTCCACCCCTCCGTTGTCACTTCTTTCAGCTCAGCGTTGCAAAGTACTAGGAAGCAAGGAGAAGACCGTGGCACCGGAGGACACTTGCTCCACGATTCTGAGAGACTTGTTCAACGGCAGTCTTCAGGGCTTTCGGCTTCTCAAAAACCAGAAGTCGTGTTCCGAACTTCTTACGCTCGGCTCGGTCATCTGCGTGCCGCGATAGGGCTGGGCGGATAAAGCAATGTCAGAGAGTGCTGGCTTTGCATCTAACCTGGGGATCTTCATGGTAGCGTGTTCCCGAGGCTTTAAGCTGTACAATTGCTGCATCTGGTGTATTCACATGTACCGGTAATGTACTATAATGATTATATAGTACTTGGGAATATGAATGAGATTCTTTTGTCCAAGGATCAAATGCGCATGTGCTGCTGACTTGTGTTGGGTGAGCACGTTACTCTCCGTCGTTGCGAGAGGAACGACCGTATCAGCCGCCGCGAAACACGAAACGATCGGCGCGAAAGTCGACCTGAAACGAATTAAGGCATGCGTCGCCGATCGCGCGACTCGAGAGAATTCGCAGGTTTGGCGCGGAATCTTCCGATACTTGCGCCTAGTGAGCGTTCCGCGACTTACGCGTCATATCGGACTTGCGACGCAGAGAATGACGCGGAAACGACGCGCAAGGTAGCATGGCGCATGGCGAAAGTGCCGGAGAAGCGTACAGATGCACGAATAGTGCTACTAGCTAAGGTCGCGCCAGAATAACAAGGATTTCAGGGAATTGTATTGCAACCAGCAGACCCGTGCTCGTTACAGAAAGGTCCGATAATTATAACCCTGGTGTGTTCCAAGCACAGAAGAAACAACTTATACACTCCTGAAAGTAGTGATTCACATGTGTATTATTGCTTAAACACACTCGGTGAAGGAAGAGCTGAAAACTCAATGCTGCAAGAAAAAAAACAATCATCATAAACTAATCATCGAATACTTTTTGTTCTTCTTTGAGTAGCAAGGCGCGGAGAAATAGCTCTCCTCTCGCCATCTCCCTGACAGCCGTCTGATCGTCGCCGATGAACCATGTAGAATCAACGGCTGTGATCTGCATGCAATCAGAGTGGCCAACTGTGAGCTCAATGTTGAATTATCTGAGAATGGAAACAAGAAAACAGAAAGTAGGGGTCCTTTCCATGCGTACCTTCCCATGTGTGTTCATCTCAAATCTGGTCTTGCCGACCAGAAAAATCGCATCGTCCTCCTCCTTATCCTCTTTACTACCTCGCCTACCTCTCCCTTCTCTCCCACTAGCTTTTCTCGCACCAGCATCTCCCCCACCACTGTTACTGCTACTTCCATTCATCCGACTTTCCTCCTCCTCCTCTTCCTCTTCCTCATCCCCTTGACTCAATTTATCTCTTCCCTTCTCAGCACCAAGTTTCCCGTTCCCATGCACTCCCCTCCTCTCATCCCGCCCCTCCGCTGCAGGAAGGTTTCTCCTGATCTCCGCCTCATGCTCAGGAAGGTTCCTCTCCCACCAGTCTGACAGCCCCATGCTTGCCACTGCTTCCCGCCCGCTCTTAGCTAAGAGTATGGTCCAGAGGGCCGTGATCCAGCGGCGGTCTGAAGGGGGGTAGTGGACGAAAGGATCAAGTTACAGGTGATAATGTATATATATATTCTCATGCCTGGTAGTGGGATGCATTCGGGTGAGACAGCCCCATGCCTGCTGCTGGTCCAGAGGGCAGTGATCCAGCGGCGGTCTGGAGAGGGGTGTAGGGAGAAAGGATTAAGTCGTTGAGATGCCTGCCGGTACTGCTTCCCGCCCGCTCTTAGCTAAAAGGATGGTCCAGGGGGCAGTGATCCAATAACAGTCTGGAGGAGGGTGATGAGAAAAAGAATGAGATTACTGAACATGCTTGTCTGCCACTGATTCCCACCGGCTCTTAGCTAAGAGGATGGGCCAGAGGGCCGTAATCCAGCGACGGCCTGAAGGGAGGTGTAGGGTGAAAGGATCAGGTTATGAAACATGCCTCTTTACCATGCTTCCCGGCCGCTCTTAGCTAAAAGTATGGTCCAGAGGGCCGTGATCCAGCGGCGGTCTGGAAGGGGGTGATGGGAAAAGGGGGATTGAGTTATCAAACATGCGTGTCTGCCATGGCTTTCTGCTGGTTCTTAGCTAAGAGAGGATGGTCCAGAGTTGAGGCACCTGGACCTCAAAGGATGGTCCAGAGGGCCGTGATCCATCAGCGGTCTGAAGGATGGTGTTTGGGGAAAAGAACAAGTTACACGTGATAGATTCGAAACCTTCTCAAGATCAAGTTACATGTGATTAGAGTAAAACCTTCTCAGGAGTAAGTTACACGTGACAACATACATCTCTCCTCTCGTCAGCGGAGATTTTAACGTAAGACAGCCCCCCATGCATGGCCCGGCACAGCAGGTGCCCAGCCCACCAGGCGGCTTCACGAGTGTTTCCGGATGACTTTTGAGTCACCATTCCCCGTCGTCCCATGCACTCAAAGGTCATCCCATGCATGGCCCGGCACAGCAGGTGCCCACAGCAGGCGCAGGCGCAGGCGCAGGCGCAGGCGCAGGTGCAGGTGCAGGTGCAGGTGCAGGTGCAGGTGCAGGTGCAGGTGCAGGTGCAGGTGCCCCCCTGCTGACCCCTGCAGCTGTGTGCTTTGAGACTCAACGCTGAGCATGCTAGCGTTGAAATGAACACAAACGGCTCACCTGGTGCCTTCACGAGAGAGGTGGTGCAGATGCAGGTGACCCCCTGCTGACCCCATCAGCTGCGGGCAGTGAGACGTTTCCCAAGCATTGGCATCCCAATATCACACCGATCTTAGCAGCAGCTCACCGGGTGCCTTCACGAGTGTTTCAGAGTAGAGTTGGTGCAGATGCAGGTGTCCCCCAGACGATCCAACCAGCTCTAGCCACTGCTGCCACCTGCGAAGGAAGCATGTATCACAGGATCACTTTTGAGAGGTCTCAAAGTCAAGCGGCTGTAGCCACTGCTGCCACCTGCGAAGAAAAGAAAGCATGAATCACAGGATCAGCCTCACAAAAATCACACGGATCGTTACGATCACAAGAATGCGCCCAAGGGTTCCCTTCCATCCATGCAGTTCATTCATTCCCAGCTACATACAACACATGATGGCTTTAAGTGTTACAAGTGTTACAAGTGTGTTACTGGCAATACAGTCAAACGCAATCTGTGTTTTACACTTCAGAAACACTCACCTCTCTTTGCCTTGCACGCACACCACAGGGTTCTGCACTCGAACCCCCTCCTCCACCAATCCCAGCGCAAAGATATCCGCAGGCTCTTCCCGTTGCGCGTGTGCCTGCGACTATCACTCTCACCTCTCTTTGCCTTGCACGCACACTACAGGGTTCTGCACTCGAACCCCCTCCTCCACCAATCCCTCCATGATTGAAGGCCTACCTTGCAGGGTGCTATGTGGGATTTAGCTCTCAAACACGCTCTCACCTCTCTTTGCCTCTCAAGCACACAACAGGGTTCTGCACTCGAACCCCCTCCTCCACCAATCCCAACGCAAAGATATCCACTCGCTCTTCCCCTTGTGCCTGTGACTGTTGCTGCTGTTGCTCCTGCCGTTGCTGGTGCTGCTCCTGCCGTTGCTGCTTCCGCTGTCGCTGCTGCTGCTGTTGTTTTTCCTCATGACCCTCCATATGTTCCTCCTCCTCTTCCTCCTGTCCCTCCTCTTGCTTCTCCCAGTCCCCACGGCCATCCCCTCCCCCATTCTTCCACGACGTTTCCAAGTTCAAAGGAGGTGTGGCAAGGGTGGGGGAGAGTGCGTGGGGGAGGAAGAGGCGAAGGGCTGTCAGCAGGTCCTGAAGCTTGTCGATCATTGCAGAGGCTGAGGCGTACGGGGGGGGGAGGAGGGGGGAGTTATAAGGGAGAAGGGGGTTCGGGATTAGAGGGGTTAGGGGGGAGAGCGCGTGGGGGAGGAAGAGGCGGAGGGCTGTCCGCAGGTCCTGAAGGTTGTCGATCATTGCAGAGGCTGGGGAGAGAGGGGGGAAACAATGATAGACGGGAATGAGAGGAGGCTAGGTGCGCATTAGACAATGAGAGGGGGGGAGAGTGCGTGGGGGAGGAAGAGGCGAAGGGCTGTCAGCAGGTCCTGAAGCTTGTCGATCATTGCAGAGGCTGGGGGAGGGGGGGTTACAGGGGAGGAAGGGGTTTGGGATTAGATGGGAGGAGGGGGTTAGAGGGGAGAGCGCGTTGGGGAGGAAGAGACGAAGGGCTGTCAGTCGATCATTGCAGAGGCTGGGGGGGGAGGAGGGTAGGGGAGAAGGGAGGGAAGAGAGGGTAATAATATGATAATGGGCAATAGAGAGGCACGACTTTCAATAAGACTTCAAGCCTTTAAGCTACAATGAGGGCATAATCTCGAAAGGTCACCATCTCGAGAGCTGCAATGAGGGCAATGGGGGCAGCCGAAAGCGACAACGATTGCAACCAAAAGTGAGAGAGGATGTGGGAAAACAGGTTTTAGTTGTGCAACACGTAGAAAGAGATGGGCTTGGGCGGTTAAACGAGAGGAGATTTGAGCCTTTACTGTCGATCCCTGGAGGAAGGGCGTAGGAGTAGGAGGCAAACCCACTGACCAAATCCACCCACCCACCGTCCCACCCACCCACTCACCTTCACTGTCGATCTCTGGAGGAGGGGCGTAGTCATAGGGCGTGTCTAGCCCAACACACACCCCCGACCCACCCACCCACCTTCACTGTCGATCTCCGGAGGAGGGGCGTAGTCATACTGTGTGTCTAGCGCCTCCCTCTCGACCACATCCCCCATGTAGGGAAAGAGAGGCCGGAAACACAGGTGGCAATGGATAGACAGACACACACACTACACCCACCCACCTTCACTGTTGATCTCCGGAGGAGGAGCATAGTCATAGGGCGTGTCTAGTGCCTCCCTCTCGATCACATCCCCCATGTAGGGAGAGAAGAAACACTGCAATGGATAGACAGACGCACAGACCGAACCCACTCAGTTACCCCACCAACCCACGCACACACCTTCACTGTCAATCTCTGGAGGAGGGGCATAGTCATATGGAGTGTCTAGCGCCTCCCTTTTGATCACATCTCATCCCCCATGTAGGGAGGCAGACATGGTGGAAACACAGCAAGGAATAGACAGACACACAGCCCAACACGCACCCACTTACCCCACCAACCAACCCTCTCACCTTCACTGTCTATCTCCGGAGGAGGGGCGTAGTCATAGGGCGTGTCTAGAGCCTCCCTCTCGATCACATCGCCCATGTAGGGAAACACCCCAGCAGTGCGAGCTAGATCTGCATGGCACGAACAGCCAATAAGAGCAAAGGGATGGATATTTGGGCACACCAGGAAGGCGCATCACTCTCCTCCCTCTCGATCACATCCCCATGTAGGGAAACACACCGGCCGTGCGGGCTAGATCTGCAGAGAAGCATTGGAAGAGGAGATGGGATATTTAGCCTGTAGTAGGATAGAGGTGTGTCTAGCTGCTCCCTCTCGATCACATCCCCCATGTAAGGGAACACACCGGCCGTGCGGGCTAGGTCTGCAGTGACAAGAGAAGATGGGAAGATGGGAAAACTGGAGATGTGACAGAATATCCTCAAGTGCTACAAACCCTTACAGTCCCCTTACACGTCCTTACACCTCCCCTTACACCTGACACCATTATTGTGCCCCTTGCTTCCATCGTAACCCTGAATGACCTGTGAGTTGACGTAGAGTATAGCGAGTAGATGCAATGCAATCCAAGGAGCCCAGCCCACTTGCTTCAACCCACTTGCCCACTTGTCTCCTTGGAGCCCATTGCATCTACTCGCCTTACCTTCCAACCGTTCTTAAGTCCTCTGCTTTCACCGCAAACCCAAATGCATCTCGAATCGACTCTTCTAGGTTCCTGCTTCTCGAATTGAAACACAGTTTCAGCCACAACCTTGTTACAAAACCCTTGCTTTCGTTTCTTAAGACCTCCTCTAACGGCCCTTGTGCCTTAGGACGTCCCAAAACCATTCATCTTACCCGGAAACCGTTCCTGAGCCTTTAGACGTCTCAAGCAACCCCACCGCCTTACACCCATCCATCTTACCTGGAAATCGCTCTTGAGCGTCCTGCTTCCATCGCAAGCCCCCCACAGGGGCACTCAGCGGGTGCACCTTCCCAGAAGCTTCCATCTCCTCCCACAGGCGAGCCACTGCCTCAAACTCGGCCTCTGCTGCCTCCTCCTCCTGCTCGCCCTCCTCCCACTCCCATCCTGGGATATGCTTGTACTCGTTATGGTTGTACTCGTTATGATAAGACTCGTTGTAGTCGTGTGGAGCTGACTCGGCCGATTCATCTCTGCGGCTTTTGTCACGCTTACTTCTATTATCGTCAGACCAGCTGCCGCCGCCGCTGCTGCTGCCGCCCCCGGCGCTGCTGCTGCTGCTGCTGCTGCTGCTGCTATGGCCACTGTCACTCCTGCTGCCAAAATCGAATGCACTATCACTATTCTTGCTATCCCTTTCTGTACGGCCACCTATTCCTGGCTTGTCCCTTCCGGCCTCTCCCCACCGAACCTGTTCCGAGCCTCCGGCACCTATCTGATCCAGAAACGAGGCAAGATCCGGCCGAGCCTGTTCCGAACCTCTCTCAGCTGGCTCTTGGCTGAATCCGAGCCTGTCTTGGCTGGGCAGGTTCTGGGATTCATTGGAGGCAGAGGTTTGACTGCCATAACCAGACCTCCTGTCTAGGTTCGGGAAGATGGAGGCTCGGGTCTCCTCTTGGCTCGGCATGGATGAGTAGTTGATGAAACGAATCTTGGTTGGATCTATTCCCTCCCATCTAGAGGCCTTGACAGATTCTGACGTGGCATAAGACGATGAGATGGAGGATGATGACGTGGCAGATGGAGACGTGGCAGAAGGTGACGTGGCTGGTGCTGATGTGGCTGAACTTTCTTGGGAAGGAGAATGAGAAGCAAGTTTCCTGACGTCTTTCCGCTCCCCATTATCGAATGCCGTTTTCATTTCCCTCAACTCTTTATTCCCCTTCTGTCTCCCCTTCCGTTTCGCCTTACGTTTCTCATTACTCCCCTCCTCCTTCCTCTCCTCCTTACTCTTCTCTTTCCTCTTCTCCTTCCTCTCAGCCTTTCTCTCACTCACCTCTCCCCTTGTATGTGACTCTCCAAGTCCCTCCCTTTCCCCCACAGCCTCCAATCTCCGGCCCCTCTTATCCTCCCCTCTTGGCCCTTTTTGACTTTCTCCATACCTCTTGCCCTTCTCCCTCTCCTTGGCCTTATCCCCCTTCTTTTTCTTGTCCCTCTTCCTCTCTACATTCCCGGAAACTTCCCCACTGGATGGTTCCCCCGCTCCTTGAACCCCAGCCGCTACAGCTGTCAATTTAGTTAATCTCTTCCAGGAACCCGTAGTTAATCTATTCCGTAGGAGTGTAGGAGGCTCCGCGACAGCCGCAGTTGGTCTATCCCTTGAACACGTGTATACGTGGCAAGAGGTACAGTGTCGTGCTGTTTGGAAGATCGGAATACGCGCGGCGAAAAAATACGTGAGCGTGGAAGTTTCCATTACTCAACAATAGCGAAGATTCTTAAAAACTGACAGTAGGAAAATGGCAAAAGATCAAAGTCAAAAAGGCAAAGCGCACGAGGCTAGGTGCGCGGAAGGGCGGTGCGTAGTGGCGAAAAGGCGAACTACAGAAGCATTCTACAAGAGTACGATTTTTTAGTCGACTTAGAGTAGTACTTTAGCGCGGAGGTGCGTGCATGCACGAAAGGAATAAGCAGTATCGCC
The DNA here is from genome assembly GCA_947471745.1 of Closterium sp. Naga37s-1. NCBI lineage: Eukaryota > Viridiplantae > Streptophyta > Zygnematophyceae > Desmidiales > Closteriaceae > Closterium > Closterium sp. Naga37s-1. The sequence continues at coordinate 543,932 of CANJKZ010000461.1, read as the reverse complement.
GTGCTGTGCTGCTGCAAGCTAGGCCGGCGATGACCGGCAAGCAGTAAGCGCGAACAGCGGGGAGGCCACTAAAATAGCATTCTAGCTTGCTCGAGTGAGGTGAGGTGACTCGAGTGTTCCTAGGAGGTTTCAGGTTTAGGAGATTCTGACATTCTGAACTTCAGGGGTTCTTGAAAATTCCGCGATGCGGCTTGGCTTGGGAGGGAATTCGATACCCGTTTTTGTCAACCCGTTAGCAGGTTAATTGAGTGGAAGCAAGTTTCTCAAGTAAAGAATGTATGGTAGTTGCGTAGAAATATTTTTTGTTTTGTGAGGTATTAAAGGTTGATCTATGAAACAGAGCTGCAACTACAGCAGAATACAATGACCAGAAACGCACAATCAAACGACTCATCTCTGTTTGCACGTTCCCACTTCCCAATTTCCACCCACATTTCCCTCTTTCCAAAATCAGAGAACCTTATGGCTTCGCAACATCCTTAGTCGCTGCCTGATTTACTCTCAACCAATATGCTGCTCTCGCAGCTCACTTTAATGCCGCCTAAAAATGCACACTTTATCCCCGTTACAAGGCGTGCCGCAGAACGTTCCACACAAAAAACAATTACAGCTCGAGATTGCTCGACTCCGCAGCAGCTTTGGCAGCAGCCTTCTTGGTCTCCTGCCTTGCCGCCCGCATGGCCTGGATTTCAGCATGCATCTCCCGCTCCCTTGCACCCTGACTGCCCTGCTCCACCACCCTGCGCTTCCTCGATAGAGACTGCTTGCTGTTAGCACAAGGGCATGGAAGGGAAGGAAAAGGAGAACTTTAGATCTTGAAATCTCAGCATGCATCTCCCGCTCCCTCGCTCCCCGACTGCCCTGCTCCACCACCCTGCGCTTCCTCGATAGGGACTGCTTGCTGTTGGGGTGGAAAGCGGAAGAGGCGAGCCGAGAGGCGCCTAAATTCGCCTCAAGAATCTCAGCTCATATCTCCCTCTCCCTCGCTCGCTCTCTGCCTTTCTTGCTCCCTGCTCAACATCTCTGTTCCTCAAAAGACAACTCTGAGACACTTTTATGTGTCTCAACAGCTCCACTGAATCTAGAGGCTACTTTCTCATTGATTAACCTTCTAAGCCTTCATGTGACTTGTAGACAAACTTTCGAGACGTTAGAAAAAAAAAAAAAAAAAAAAAAAAAATCAAACAAACAACGCTTCACTCACATGGTGGGCCCGTGGGTCTCGATCATCCCTCTCTTCTGAAAGCTCTTGAAGCGGTCACGCACGAGAGTGAAAGAACCCTGGGGGGAGGTGACAGAGATGAGAAGAGAGATGGAGAGGGAAGACGGAAAGACATAGAGGAATCAACGCAAGAAAAGGAAACATGGGAATGAAGGCAAGAGGTGAGGCACGGAGAAGGAAAGGCACTGTGTGTGGCGATCATCCCTCTCTTCTGGCAGCTCTTGAAGCGGTCACGGACAAGAGTGAAGGAGCCCTGGGGGGGGGGGCCAGGGAAGCGAACATGTGTATCAAGTCAAGAAGTGAGGCCTGGAGTTGGAAAGGCACGATACAATGTGTCTCGATCAGCCCTCGCTTCTGGAAGCTTTTGAAGCGGTCACGGACAAGAGTGCAGGAGCCCTGAGGGGGGAGAAGGGGAGGGCAAGGAATGGAAGGTTTAGAGAGAAAAGAAACATGGAGTTGGGAAGAGGGGAAGGCATGGAGAGGAACCAAGGCAAGAGGTGAGCGATGGAGAAGGAAACAGGAGAGTGTGTCTCGATCAGGCTGACTTTTGAGTCGACTCGAAATGCACGCTTTTCCTCTCTCTTCTCTCGCTGCAGGCATGCGTGCAGATATGAATAGATACAGGCATGAAGCTATGCAGGAATGCATACGCTGTCGCACACACGGTTCGCTGGGTAAGAGAGATGAAAAGATCGCTACCTTGAGTTGTCGCGGGGAGGGACCCTGTGACTTGGTCTGATGTGGGCAGAGCACGTTGTGATGGGTGCACGCATGCAGCAGGGTGTTTTTGAGAACTCTAAAAAACACCCTGCAGCATCAGAGCACCTTGTGATGGGTGCACGCATGCATGCGTGCAGAGCAGACATGTTACTTGCAGAAGCGAGAGGAAAAGGACGCTACACTTACATGTTAATTACATGTTACACTTACAAACACATGGCACGGTCGGTAAGAGCGAGGAAAAGGACGCTACCTTGAGTTGTCGTAGCGACCCGGTTACTTGGTCTGATGTGAGCACACTCATTGGTTCCGGCTTGAACCTGGTGAGAAGCAAATGACACGCGCACGGCGCACGCACACACAGAAGAAGAGTCACAAACACAGCTACGCATTGAAGGAATGAGGGGAAACAGTTGCTGCAGTGACATGGTCTTCTGATGTGAGCACGCTCATTGGCTGCGGCTTGAACCTGGTGAGAAAACAAAGGGAATTCGCACGCACACACGCACACACACAGAGAACAGCAGGGAATGAGGGGGAAAAGGTTGACCCACTGACTTGGTCCGATGTGAGCACGCTCATTGGATCTGGCTTGAACCTGGTCAAGATGAAACGACACATAGAGCACATTCAGGCACTGGGGGAATAACGGGGCTGCAGTGACTTGGTCCGATGTCAACACGCTCATTGGATCTGGCTTGAACCTGGTCAAGATGAATCGGGGCACACGCACGAACACACATAAGAGTCGGTCACAACTCACAGGTGCTCAGTGAGGGAATGAGGGGAAAAGGTTGACTTTTGAGTCGACTCAAAAGTCACCTTGAGTCGACTCAAAAGTCACCTCGTTACCATGGCACACGACACAGAGTCGGTCACAACCAACTCACAGGTGCTCAGTGAGGGAATGAGGGGAAAAGGTTGCTGCAGCAGCGGCATGGCCTGATCTGATGGGAACACACTCACTGGGTCAGGCATGTACCTGCTCAAAGCAATGCTCCTCCCGCTCCTCAGTCAACCAAGTCAACCAAGCCAACCAGGTCAACACTCACTTATGCCTTCCCAGTCGTGGAGCCCTCTTCACCCTCAGTTCCACCCGTGCAATCTCCCTCCTAACGCGCCTCTTCTCCGCCTCCTCCCTCTCCTCCTCCAACTCCCTCTGCAGATCCTTCAACCGGTCTAAATCCTTCCGCATCGCCTTCAGTTTCCTCCGCTTTGCCAGTTCTGCTTCCACCAGTCGGTGCCGCATGCGCCGATTCAAATCCGCCCTGGTGAGACGCTTGGGCACTCTGTGTCTGGTGGGTGGGGGGAAGAGGGAGGGGACACGGGGCGAAAGAGAATGGGGGGAGGGTCAAACCTCCTCTCCATCCACCCTCCTCCGCTTCGCCAGTTCTGCTTCCACCAGTCGGTGCCGCATGCGCCGATTTAGGTCCGCTCGGGTGAGACGCTTGGGGACTCTGTGTCTGGTTGGGCAAGGAGGGGGGTGACGGGGGACAGGGGTGTGGAAGAGAGGGTGTTGCTGCTCCTCCGCTTCGCCAGTTCTGCTTCCACCAGTCGGTGCCGCATGCGCCGGTTCAGATCGGCCCTGGTGAGACGCTTGGGCACTCTGTGTCTGGGTGGGAGAGAAGAGGGAGGGGACATGGGGGGAAAGGGAAGGGAGGAAACTTAGCCCTCTCCATCCACCCTCCTCCTCTTTGCCAATTCTGCTTCCACCAGTCGTCGGTGCCGCATGCGGCGATTCAAATCAGCTCGAGTCAGGCGTTTGGGAACCCTGTGTCTGGAGGGGAAGGGGGACGGGAGGGAGGGGAAAGGGTGTTGCAGCTCCTCCGCTTCGCCAGTTCTGCTTCCACCAGTCGGTGCCGCATGCGGCGGTTCAGATCAGCTCGAGTCAGGCGCTTGGGAACTCTGTGCCTGGAGGGTGGGGGGAAAGAGGGAGGGGAAAGGGTGTGGCTGCTCCTCCGCCTCTCCACCTCTGCTTCCACCAGTCGGTGCCGCATGCGCCGGTTCAAATCGGCTCTGGTGAGACGCTTGGGGACTCTGTGCCTGGTGGTGGGGTGGAGAAAAGGGGGGAGAAAAGGCAAGGGGGAAGCGTCAAACCTCCTCTTCAGTTTCCTCCGCTTCGCCAGTTCTGCTTCCACCAGTCGGTGCCGCATGCGCCGGTTCAGATCGGCCCTGGTGAGACGCTTGGGCACTCTGTGTATGGTTGGGAGGAGAGAAGAGACAGTGTGAGAGGGGAAGAAGAAGAAGACAAAAACAAGATCCTAGATGAGGTGTCAAAGACTAGAAGGGTATGAGGGATTGATGAGTACTTGAGTAGCACAAACCAAAAAGAAAGGGAAAATTCAAAAAAAAAAAAAAAAAAAAACACAAAAAAGGTGAGAATTTGGAAGGGAGAAAAGGGCTGCTTACTTGGTGACAGCAGCAGTGTTGACTTTTGAGTCGACTCAAAAGTGAACCTGGAAAGGGGGAAAAGGCTGCTTACTTGGTGACAGCAGCAGTGTTGCCATCCTCATCCTCCTCTTCCTCCTCCTCCTCTTCATCTTCCTCTTCTTGAGTCAGAAAGAAATCCTGACGGCACGGAACAGTAGAGAAGGAGAAAGAGAGGGGAAGGAGGGGCAGGGGCGAAGGCGGGGGAGGGAAGGCAGAGAGGCAGGCAGCAAGATATTAGATGACTTTTCAGTCGACTCAAAAGTCACCTCGAGGGAGGGAAGGCAGAGAGGCAGGCAGCAAGATATTAAAGTGACTCGGAATGGGAGGCAAGGGGAAAGAGATGGAGGGGAGGCATGTATGCAGCAGCAGAGCATTGATAATAATCCTTCCCCCACCTCCCCCTCTTTCGCCCTACCATCGTCTGCAATACCCACACACCCATCGCACTGCACCTCGCTCCACCGCACTCAACCCCACTGCATTCCACACCACCCATTCTCACCGCTGCCTCCTGCATCCGTGCTTCCTCCTCCTCTGTCCGCGAAACCATCAGCTGGGGCGGCGTGGGCGGCAGTGCTGCCTGCTGCCAACTACCACACAGTACTCACATCCATCTCACCGTACCTCACTTCACCGCACTCCACCACCCTAAACCCTAAACCGCTGCCTCCTGCATGCATCCGTGCCTCCTCCTCCTCTGCTCGCAACACCATCAGCTGGGACGGCGTGGGCGCCAGTGCTGCCTGGTGCCGACTACCACACAGTACTCACATCCATCTCACCGTACCTCACTTCACCGCACTCCACCTCCCTAAACTCACCGCTGCCTCCTGCATCCGTGCTTCCTCCTCCTCTGCCCGCGACACCATCAGCTGGGGTGCTGCTGAGGGTGCCAGAACTACCTGCTGCTGCCTAGTATACAATACCCGCACTCATCACACTCTACCTCATTTCACCGCACTCCACCTCCTTGAACTCGCCGCTGCCTCCTGCATCCGTGCTTCCTCCCTCCTCCGCTGCTCGCAACACCATCAGCTGGGGGGGCGTGGGCGCCAGCGCTGCCTGCTGCCAACTACCACACAATACTCACATCTATCTCACCGTACCTCACTTCACCGCACTCCACCTCCCTAAACTCACCGCTGCCTCCTGCATCCGCGCTTCCTCCTCCTCTGCTCGCAACACCATCAGCTGCGGCGGCGTGGGTACCAGCCAGCACTACCCACACCCACTGCACTGTACCTCATTCCACCGCAATTAACCGCACCGTTTTCCACCCCACCCATTCTCACCGCTGCCTCCTGCATCCGTGCTTCCTCCTCCTCTGCTTACAACACCATCAGCTGAGGCGGCACGGGTGCCAGCGCTGCCTGCTGCGGCTTACCATATAAAACCCACACCCATTACACTGTACCTCTCCCCGCCCATTCTCACCGCTGCCTCCTGCATCCGTGCTTCCTCCTCCTCTGCTCGCGACACCATCAGCTGAGGCGGCGTGGGCGCCAGCGCTGCCTGGTAGCTCTCTTTCAGCTCCTCCGCTACTGCCACTGCAATGGCATCCTGTTGACCCAAGGAAGTAATGTGTGTGGGGAGGACAAACGGTTGAGAGGAGTGAGGGGCGGCGTGGGCGCCAGTGCTGCCTGGTAGCTCTCTTTGAGCTCCTCTGCCACTGCCACCGCGATGGCATCCTGTTGACCCAAGGGATCACGGATGAGACGTGAGGGAAACAGGGTAATGGGTGGGGCAGTGACACCAGCAGCAGCTGCGGGGGCGTGGGCGCCAGCGCTGCCTGGTAGAGGGCAAGGGTCACACACTGCTGCCTGCCTGGTAGCTCTCCTTTAGCTCCTCCGCCACTGCCACCGCGATGGCATCCTGTTGGTTGGTGCAGGGGAGGGGGTGGGGGAAGAAAGAGGAGGGTAAGGGTCACACACTGCTGCCTGCCTGGTAACTCTCTTTGAGCTCCTCCGCCACTGCCACTGCGATGGCATCCTGTTGGTTGTTGCATGGGAGCAAGGAGGGGAACAAGGAGAGACGAGGGCGTAAGGGGAGGAGGGGGTGGAGCGTGAGTGGGCGCCAGCGCTGCCTGGTAGCCCTCTTTGAGTTCCTCCGCCACTGCCACTGCGATGGCATCCTGTTGGTGAGAGGGACAAAGGACGGAAGGTGAGTAAAGGCAATGGGGCAGGGGAAGAGTGAGACGGGGCGTGGGCGCCAGCGCTGCCTGGTAGCTCTCCTTCAATTCCTCCGCCACTGCCACTGCAATGGCGTCCTGAAGGGGAATGGAAAGGGGGAACAAGGGCAAAGGTGGAATGTAGGGAAGCGGTGTGGGTGCCAGTGCTGCCTGGTAGCTCTCTTTGAGTTCCTCCGCCACTGCCACTGCAATGGCATCCTGTTGGTCGACACGAGGGATAAAGGACAGGCGTGAGGGAAGGCAAGGGGGTGAGGGAAAAGCCAGAGGGGGCGTGGGCGCCAGCGCTGCCTGGTAGCTCTCTTTCAACTCCTACGCTCCGCCACTGCGATTGCATCCTGTTGGTTGTTTGGTGCAAGGGAGCAAGGAGGGGGAGGGAACAAGGAGGGAACAAGGAGGGGGAGGGAACAAGGAGGGAACAAGGAGGGGAACAAGGTGATGGGTGGGGCAGCGATCAGCTGAGGGGGCGTGGGTGCCAGCGCTGCCTGGTAGCTTTCTTTGACCTCCTCCGCCACTGCCACTGCAATGGCATCCTGAGGGGAGAAAAGGCACAGCAGAGGGGATAAGGGACAGGGCGTGAGGGGAAAAGGGTAGTGGGTGGGGCAGTGAGTGAGTGACACCAGCAGCAGCTGCAGGGGCGTGGGGGCCAGTGCTGCCTGGTAGCTCTCTTTCAGCTCCTCTGCTACTACTGCCACTGCAACGGCATCCTGAGGGAGCGAGAGATGAAGGACAGACAGGTGGCGCGGAGAACCAAGGGGCTGGGATCGCATCGCAGGCCCCACAAATACCTCGGCAAACACTGGTGCTTTCCATTTGAAAGAGGTGCAATCTACTCTACCTGATGCTCTTCCACGGAGGGGTTGAAGGAGCAGCCTGGGGCGTCGATCTCGACTGCAGGGATCGCAGACCCCCACTAATGCCTCAGCAAGCAAAACACTGGTGGTGTCCGGTCAAGAGCGGTGAAGTCTCTACCTGATGCTCCTCAACGGAGGGGTTGAAGGAGCAGCCAGGGGCGCCAACCTCGACTGCAGGGATCGCAGACCCCAATAATGCCTCAGCAAGCACAGGTGGTGTCCGGTTAAGAGCGGTGAAACCTAAATCTACCTGATGCTCTTCGATCGAAGGGTTGAAGGAGCAGCCTGGAGCATCAATCTCAACAGCAGGGATCGAAGACCCCGCTTTGCTCCTGTCCTCCTTGCCTCCTATCATCTTCCCATCGCCCCTCCTCCTCACTGGCTCTCCCACCTCCCCTCCTCCTCCTCCTCCGGTTGTTGCCTTGTCGGTGGCGAGAACAGCACGGCGGTTACCAGCTAAGTCTGTTACACACATTACAGATCAAACAAACACATGCCACAAACAATGGATGGATCAACGTTACACACAGGGCACAGGTGATTTCAAGTGCGAGCGACACAGGGAGTTTTTACGCTCGCATTTGAAACCAACGAGCCACGTGCGCGGTAAATTTCAAGTGCGAGCGACTTTTGGGTCAACTCAAACGGCACACATGGCTCGTTGGTTTCAATTCAAATGCGAGCGTAAAAACGCACCCCCAGTGGTGCGTGCAGCATGGGGGGTACCAGCTAGTAGGACTGTTACACATGGTAACACACAAATGTTACACCAGGCAAAGAGGGTTACACATGATAAGGTAAATACGCACACAGCTCTCCCTCCATACGCACACCTCCCCTTCCTCCTCAACTCCCCTTCCCCACCACCCTCCCCCTCCCAACACCCGCCCCTCGATCCCACACCCATCCCTCCTTCCCACACGCGTCCCTCCATCTCACCTTCCTCCGCCCAAAGGCCAAAAAGCGGTTTCAGAGAGTTCTACATCGCCTGAAAAACCCTAAACCCGCCTTGCCCAGCACATTTGCACCTCCCGTTCCTCACTCCACCTTCTAAAAGTCACACCCCTTCCTCACCTTCCTCCGCCCACAGGTCGAAAAGCGGCTTCTGGGAGTTCTTCCTTGCCTGCCAAAAAAAAACACAACCCAGACCCCACAACTCAGTAAGACAACAACCCGAAACCTCCGTAAACCCTGCTTTTGGGAAACTCTTTGAACTGTCTACAAGCCCAAACCTTAATTTTGAATCGCGTGAACCCTAATTGCTTCAAACCCCGAAACCCGAAACCCTGAGTTTCACACCTTCTTGGTGCGTCTCTTCCCCCCTGCAACCCCTGAATCCGCCGCAACAATTTCTTTCCCGCCAGAGCTCATCCCGGCACTCTGAACTATAGCCATAGGCCCTTCTCCGCTTGCTGCTACGACTATTTCCCCTCCGCCGCCGTCCTCACTCCCCCCCGCCGCTCCCCCTCCCCCTTTCCCGCCCCCATCTCCTGCAGCTGGCGCTTCCGCGGAAGCCAGACCCTCCGCAGCTGTATCCGCGGGTTTCTCCGAGGGTTTAGCGCTGCTTTTGGCGCGCGCCGGGGAAGAGCGGGTGGGTTCGGGAACGAGCGGCGGAACGAGCGAGCTGCGCTTGAGAATGGCGTCCGCGTGCGACTCGCGCGCGCGCCACTTGTCTACTTTGCGGAGCTTCGGCGCAACTGGCGGGGAAAGGGGGGAGCGGTGGCGAGGGAAAGGGGGTTGGCGCAAGAGAGGGTAGTCGGGGAAGATGGGAGAAAATGTGGGTGGAATCAGGGGAAAAGAGCCGTCGACGAAAGAGCTATTTTCCGCTGGGAAGAATGTCAAGAAGACACCGGCGTGCTTCGATGTGTCAGGGTTTCGACTTAAGACTCGCCGGGCGCGCCATACCTTTAGACTTATCGACGAAAAATATGTTTTCGCTGGGAACGGCGTCGAGCGCGCCACCGCTGCGCTCGTCGCGGCCCTTCTCCTCGAGGAACTTGTCGTGGTCCGCCGTGCTGATGTTCCGCCGCCACTCCTTCTTCCCCTTCCGCGACTTGCGGCTCCGCGCCATGCGTCAAAAACTACCGGAGCTTACAAGAACGGGGGAATTACGTTTTTAGGGCGAATCGGGTGCGCTGCTTTTCTAAGGCGACAGGAAAGGCTGCTTGCTGCAGGCTGACACGACGAGTGTTGCCAAGGGAGATGTGTCACTATGCTTTCTCACAGACTCGACGATGCTTTCTTTCGGACTCCTGGGGAACAGACTGGGAAGGGGGATGAATTGCACGAGAGCAAGGAGACGTTTCATTATAAAACACTTGAGTGGGTTGGGCGGAAACCTTGTAAGAGCAGAACACTTCAACATCGTATATCGAACCATCTAGTACACTATCATAATGGTGACATCATCGTGGTGTGGTGGAGGTACGCCAGTCTGTTCGCAGTCGTTTCCAGCGGAAAATCTTGGAACGTGATTGGATAAGCTGCTCGAGCTTCGCATGCATGCACACGTCACCCGCTGCCACGGGAACACTTTCGTGTGCTCTTCCTCCAAGTCGAGGAGGCACGGAACCCCATCCCAGCCGTCCAAATCTCTGACATCCATATGCAATTCCCTGAATCGATACGATCATGTGCGAAACTGTACGTTTTAGAACGGTTGTATACTGTCTCAACCAAGCGGCAAGCAGTTTGCCTGGTTACGGGAACGAACCCAACCAAATGCGCGGCAGCAGCAGCGGATCAATCAGCGCACAGGTGCTTGAATGTTTGACGGCTGCACAGCACAGCCAAAAGCACGGCTGTCAGGGAGGGCCAGGCTGTGGCCTACACGAATTATCCCCCGAGTTTGTCTGCGGATTGTTCAGTCCGGTCCGGTTCGCCTAGTTTGAACGGGGTACCAGACGGTTGTAATTAACATGGCTCTGGACCGTAACTTACCGAACAAAACCGTGATACGTAGACAGGAAAGGAGAGATCTCGAAAAGGGGCACTATGCTAGGAGCAACACTCACCAGACCCAACAGTAGCTGTTACTTGTCTACCGTAATTTTCGTTATCTATTAGTGGCTGCTCATTGTTTCTCTGTTTCTGGTTCTTGCATCGCGACTATTCCTTTCCCTCCGCGCCTTAAGTGTGGAGCTAACTCCACCTCACTGCACACCATCACGAGATCCACCTGCGGAGCGGCGCGGCGCGAGTCGCGATTAGATACACGTGTCGCCAACGTGGCCGTATGGATTTACCCGCCAGTTTGTTGGTAGCTGTCTCGCCGTTAGTCAATGAGTTCCGAGACGCCTCAGTCCGCGTCAATCCCTAGGTCGGAGTCGCGATTTTGCGATAGATTGATCGTGAGGCTCCTCGTCACGTCATCGGTAGTAGCCGAATATAAAGACGTCTTTAGGTGGCCTTTGCGAGTCTTAGGTAGTAAACAGTCTGGCCATAGGTCGATGTTGAGGCTATTTTTACCAACAGACAGAAATCTACCAGCCGCTATATCGTAGTACAATGCGCATTTCGCGGGAATTGGGTGTTGCATAGTGCAAGCACCCGCTTTAGCTTCATTATCACAAACTCGTAATCTCCACCCCACGATTCTTTGACATTTTTTTACTAGTTTTCCGATATAATCTCCGCCATGGGTTGGCGTTTAACCGACTTATTCTCCACGTCAGACTCGTCATCCGCCACGTCACACTCTCAGCAAACCGCCAGCCACGTGTCCTCGTCTTCCTCCGCCACCCACGTGTCATCCACACCGTCAGCAGTACCACCATCAGCAGCAGCGCCTGCGGTTCCTGGAGCGGCGATCGCGGCGCCGACATCTCGAGCCGCGTCTGAAACCGCATATCGAGCCGCAGGGCATAGATATGGCGTCGCACCGGGTGGTAACTCTCACATGTCGCGCCTCGACGCCGCAGCCGCCGCCGCCGCCGCCGCGCCGCTCGCCACCGCGCCAGGCGCAACGCCCGCCGTGATCGTTCTCGCGCCCCCGCAACGACCCTCCTCTTCCGCCATCTCCCCGCTTCCGCCGTCCGCCTTCGCGCCTTTCGCGCGCGGCGGCAGCCCCGCGGCCGTTCCGCCGCTAGCCCGCCCCGACGCTTCCCCCTCCGCAACTCCCCCTTCCGACGCTGCGGGGGACACGTTTTTCTCCCCGCGAGACTCGTTTTCTTCCGCGCATGGGTTTTCCGCCCGGGAATCTTCCTCGCCTTTTAGTCACCACTCGCTAGACTCCGCCCACCCGTCGAGTCGCGTTTCTAGTGGTCTCCGTGCCGGCCGGCCGCTGCCGTCCTTAGATCCGTCGATCCGGAAACCGCGGAGACCGCACGATCTTCTCTTCCTGGTTCTGTTCGTAGCATGTCTGGTCGGCACGGGATACGCGTCGGTTCGAATCGGTTGTTCGCGGTGGACGATTCCGCCTCCTAGCAATAGTAGCAGTAGCGGGACGGATCAAAAGTACTCTACGAAGGACTTCTGGCCGGTTCTGATGGTAGCAGCAGCGGTGGCGCTAGCAGCTGGGACGGTCTTGTTACAGCTACTATTTTTCTACACTAACATGGCGATTAAAGTGGTAGTGCATGTGCTAACGACGTATATAGCAGTAGTTAGCGTTTTCTGCTTCTGGGATAAGGAGTACTTTTGGGGGATCTTCTTCGCTATTGGCGCTGTGCTGCAATTCGTATACGCCATCGCGGTGGTGGATAGGTGAGTGACTGTACGCGTTGTTATGTTCTACTAACGAGGTGGGTTATAACGAGCATGTGCTTGGGGGATCTTCTTCGCTGTAGGCGCTGTGCTGCAATTCGTATACGCCATTGCGGTGGTGGATAGGTGAGTGTACGCTATGCTATGTGCTATTAACGAGTTCGTAAAGCGAGTATAACTCTAATACATGTCTACACCATGCTGGCCAGAGACGAGCTTTGGAATTACCCTGGGGTTCCCCCGCTGCTGATCCTCTTCGCCCTCTCCCCTCCCCCCTCGACGTTCTCCCCCGCCCTTCCCCCCACCATTCCCCGCGCCGTTTTACCCCGGCTCTCCCCTCCCCTCCCCCTTCACCCCCATCAGATCGCATACACCCAGCTGGTTGTGAGACGAGCGCTGGGCTTTGCCCAGGGCTTCCTCCTGGTGACTTTTGAGTCGACTCAAAAGTCACCTCGTTACAAGGGCTTCCTCCTGTTAGTCCTCTGTTCCAACGCCCAAACCCCCGCGCCCTTCCCCACCACCCCTTCCCGCGCCCTCCCCCTTTTTCCCCACTCCACCTCCTGCAGAATCGCATACACCATGCTGGTTGTGAGACGAGCTCTGGGATTCGCTCGGGGTTTCCCTCTGCTGATCCTCTTCGCCCACGTGGCAGCGCTGCTGCTTGCCACGTGGATGGGCGTGTGGACGTTCGGCGTGTCGGGGATCATGGCTCAGGACCAAGCTAAACTGGAAAGATGGTGGATATTACTGGTGAGGGTTGATTGGGGACGGGAAAAGTACGCAAAATATGAGGATTATCAGTGTCGGGGATCATGGCTCAGGACCAGGCAAAGCTGGAGCGGTGGTGGATTCTGCTGGTGAGGGATTATCAGGGTGGAAAGGTGGGGGAGCAAGGGTAGGGGGGTCATGCATCAACTGGATGGTCGTCTTCCTTTCGGCGTGTCGGGGCAGGACCAGGCAAAGCTGGTGAGTAGTGCCGCCGGTGAAGGGTGGGGGAAGGAAAAGGCGAAAAATGGAGGAAGGGGGGTCGTTTTGAGTCAAATCATAACTCATTTCCATGTTCTGGTCTGATTTCCAACATACCCACTTGCCCTACCAATCCCCCCCCTCTCTGCCACGTCAGCTCTTCGCCATGAGCATCTTCTGGACGGCGGCGGTCGTCTGCAACATGGTCCACGTGGTGACAGCTGGCGTGATGTCAGCGTGGTTCGCCGCCAGCTCAGCAGAGCAGAACGCCAGCTCAGCGGCGGCAGGGGAGGGGGCGTCAGCAGCGGAGGAGGGGCGGGGGGGTGCAGCGGTGCCACCCCAGCAGTTCCAGCTGGCGCCAGGGCGGATCACTCTGGAGGCCACGTGGCATGCTCTGATTGGCCTTGGGAGTATCTGCTACGGGTCGCTTTTCAGCCCTCCGATTCACGTGATCCGATGGATGGTGAGGATTGAAAGTCATCTGGGATGGGATGTGAGTGCTGCTCACGGGCATGCATGGGATGTGAGTGCTGCTCACGGGCATGCATGGGATGTGAGTGCTGCTCACGGGCATGCATGGGATGTGAGTGCTGCTCACGGGCATGCATGGGATGTGAGTGCTGCTCACGGGCATGCATGGGATGTGAGTGCTGCTCACGGGCATGCATGTGTGGCGCGGGTGTTTTGAGGTGGTCTTTGAGGCGATATTTGAGGCGATATTTGAGGCGATATTTGAGGCGATTTTTGAGGCGAGTTTTGAGGCGAGTTTTGAGGCGAGTTTTGAGGCGATTTTTTAGGCGCCGCAAAAATCACCCGAGTGCTCACGGGCATGCGTGTGTGGTGCAAGTGTTTTCTTAGAATTTTCAAGAACAGTCGCATCGCATGACTGTTTTACGAGAAAAAGACAGCCATGATCGGTCATTTCTTCAAAAAACAGTCAATGCGGGTGTTTATGATCGTTTCTTCTTAAGAAAACTCACACCTAACCTGTCCACCCCCAACTGTGCCTGCCTCTCCCCTCCCTCCTTTCACACCCATGCCATCATGCCGCTCTAGATCAGGGGTGTGAAAGGAGGGAGGTGAGATCAGGACCTCCCTGGTGTACGCTCCTGGTGCACAGCCAACGAGTGCTTCGTCTTTTGAGTCGACTCAAAAGGAGGTGACTTTTGAGTCGACTTTTGAGTCTACTTTTGAGTCGACTCAAAAGAGACCAGGACCTCCCTGGTGTCTGCTCCTGGCGCACAGCCAACCTGTGCTTCTTCTTCTTCATTGTCAACCCCACCCTCACTACTCCCACTCTCAGATCCGGGGAGTGCGTTCATGGTGCATCGGCAACGAGTGTTTCTTCTTCATTATCAACCTCGCTTTCGACTTCACCTCACCCTCACTACTCCCACTCTCAGATCCGGGGAGTGCGTTCATGGTGCATCGGCAACGAGTGTTTCTTATTCATTATCAACCTCGCTTTCGACTTCACCTCACCCTCACTACTCCCACTCTCAGATCCGGGGAGTGCGTTCATGGTGCATCGGCAACGAGTGCTTCTTCTTCATTATCAACCTTGCATTCAACTTCATCGAAGCTCTCACCCGTGCCTTCAACGCGTTCGGCTTTGTCACGGTGAGTGCAAGCCCTTGTGAGGCGCCTCAAAACATTGCCAACGAGTGTTTCTTCCTCATCTTTAACCTTGCATTTAACTTCATTGAAGCTCTCACCCGTGCCTTCAACGCGTTCGGCTTTGTCACGGTGAGTGCAAGCCCTTGTGAGGCGCCTCAATACATTGCCAACGAGTGTTTCTTCCTCATCTTTAACCTTGCATTTAACTTCATTGAAGCTCTCACCCGTGCCTTCAACGCGTTCGGCTTTGTCACGGTGAGTGCAAGCCCTTGTGAGGCGCCTCAAAACATTGCCAACGAGTGTTTCTTCCTCATCTTTAACCTTGCATTTAACTTCATTGAAGCTCTCACCCGTGCCTTCAACGCGTTCGGCTTTGTCACGGTGAGTGCAAGCCCTTGTGAGGCGCCTCAAAACATTGCCAACGAGTGTTTCTTCCTCATCTTTAACCTTGCATTTAACTTCATTGAATCTCTCACCCGTGCCTTCAACGCGTTCGGCTTTGTCACGGTGAGTTCAAGCCCTTGTGAGGCGCCTCAGAACATTGCCGACGAGTGTTTCTTCCTCATCTTTAACCTTGCATTTAACTTCATTGAAGCTCTCACCCGTGCCTTCAACGCGTTCGGCTTTGTCACGGTGAGTGCAAGCCCTTGTGAGGCGCCTCAAAACATTGCCAACGAGTGTTTCTTCCTCATCTTTAACCTTGCATTTAACTTCATTGAAGCTCTCACCCGTGCCTTCAACGCGTTCGGCTTTGTCACGGTGAGTGCAAGCCCTTGTGAGGCGCCTCAAAACATTGCCAACGAGTGTTTCTTCCTCATCTTTAACCTTGCATTTAACTTCATTGAAGCTCTCACCCGTGCCTTCAACGCGTTCAGCTTGTTACATTATGTTGAGGCACTTTAGAGATGCATGTGCTAAGCATGTGTTGTGACTTGAGTCGACTCAAATCAAGAGATGCATGTGTTAAGCATGTGTTGTGATTTGAGTCGACTCAAAACAAGAGATGCATGTGTTAAGCATGTGTTGTGACTGTGCTTCAAGGATGCATGGTCCGTGCAGCAATCTTGAGTTGCATGGGAGCTGTTCCAATCCACAGGAGTGGAGGCGGTGATTGCATACGACCTCTCAGGGGCCGTGCTGCTCATTTCTGTGATGCTGGCGGCGATGGTGGCCGGGACGGCAGCTGCTCTTACCCATGCTGCTGCTGCTAATCCCGCCTTCTTCTCCTCCCTGCTACCCTTCCCCCTCTGCCAGCTGGCCATGTATGGGAGGAGTTTCAACCGCTCGTCCGTCGATGCATGGGAGCTCTTTCAATCCACAGGAGTGGAGGCAGTGATAGCATACGACCTCTCAGGGGCCGTGCTGCTCATGGCCGTGATGCTGGCAGCAATGGTCCTGCGAATGCCACAGTCTTTCCCGTCCCCCCCTCACCCCCGCAGCTGGCCATGTACGGGAGGAGTTTCAATCGCTCGTCGGTCGATGCATGGGAGCTCTTTCAATCCACAGGAGTAGAAGCAGTGATAGCATACGACCTCTCAGGCGCCGTGCTGCTCATGGCCGTGATGCTGGCGGCGATGGTGGCGGGGACGGCAGCGGGCGTGTGGGGGTGGTACGTGGCTCAAGAGCTGGTGGTGGTGATTGGAGCAATGGGGATCGTCACAGGAGCAGCAATGGTGAGTGCCGGATATTTGAGTGCGATTGAGTGCGGTGGTGATGGTGGCTGGCAGGGACGGCAGCGGGTGTGTGGGGGTGGTACGTGGCTCAAGAGCTGGTGGTGGTGATTGGGGCGATGGGGATCGTCACAGGAGCAGCAATGGTGAGTGCCGGATATTTGAGTGCGATTGAGTGCGGTGGTGATGGTGGCTGGCAGGGACGGCAGCGGGTGTGTGGGGGTGGTACGTGGCTCAAGAGCTGGTGGTGGTGATTGGTGCGATGGGGATCGTGACAGGAGCGGCAATGGTGAGTGGTGGGAGTGTTGGATTGGTTGGAGGCGGTAGATCGAGTGAGATTGAGTGCGATGGAGTGCGGTGGTGATGGTGAGTGGGGATTGGGACGGCAGCGGGCGTGTGGGGGTGGTATGTGGCTCAAGAGCTGGTGGTGGTGATTGGGGCGATGGGGATCGTCACAGGAGCAGCAATGGTGAGTGCCGGATATTTGAGTGCGATTGAGTGCGGTGGTGATGGTGGCCAGGACGGCAGCGGGTGTGTGGGGGTGGTACGTGGCTCAAGAGCTGGTGGTGGTGATTGGGGCGATGGGGATCGTCACAGGAGTGGCAATGGTGAGTGGTGGAGGGGCAGTCACAACGACCCATGTCACAGCCTTTCCTCATTGAAGCCTTTCCCTGTCCCTTCTCTCTTCACAGGCGGGTGTGGTGCTATCAGTGGTGGAGGGGGCAGTCACAGCGACCTACGTCACAGCAGCAGAGGACCCCACTCCGATCTCTTCCTTCCCTCCACTTGCTGTGTCTTTTACATTCCCACAGGCGGGTGTGGTGCTATCAGTGGTGGAGGGAGCAGTCACAGCGACCTATGTCACAGCAGCAGAGGACCCGACTCTCATTGGCTGCGTCGACGCTGAGTTTGCCGCCCAGTTGCTAGACACGCTCCACCAGCGGTTACAGCACCGCAGCGGCAAGCCGCTGCCGCCCAGCCTGGCATCAGATGGTCTTGTTGGGGGGGTGCCGGCAACATGACAAAACCAGCCACCCGCTTCATTCGTATGTTACAGCACCGCAGTGGCAAGCCGCTTCTGCCCAGCCTTGCATCAGATGGTATTGTTGGAGGGGTGCCGCAACATGACAAAAGCAGCCGGCCACTTCACGTGTTACAGTACCGCACTGCACCGCAGTGGCAAACCTCTGCCTCCCAGCCTGGCATCAGACGGCCATGTTGGAGGGGTGCCAACCACTGTGTCAACCACTGTAAATGATATTCAAGTGCCAGCATTAGCTAGCTGCCGAGTGCTAATCAGGGTACCGTGCTAAGGTAACCTTCAGGCTTGTAGGGAGGGTCGAATGAGCTCCTTCACAGGTCATGGAGGTTTGCAATAAACTAAAAATTGCACCTCTGCTAAAATAATCATGCAGATGCATATATTGAAATGGCTAAATCAGTAAAGCATACCGCCTGTTCAGTTCATCAGTCTACGCATTGCGGAACAAACTACAAAGCAATGTGGTAATCATTAAAGGTACGGCAGGTCCACAAGGACGCCTAGCGAAGGACAAGAATGAAAGAAACCTCAGATAAGTGGTGCAAAACAACAAGGAGAAGAAAGAAACCTGAGAAAGGAGAACAGTAACAAGCAGAAGAAGGGGACCGGGTCTAGTCCGGTCGGGTGGGGTCGAGTCCGGTCCGAGTCGGGACAAGTCGCATCTTGCGTTGCGCAAATCTAACCACCCCTCGGGAGTTACGGCAGCTTAGAAGAAAACGTTAGGAGGCAACAACACGCCGTTAGTGCCATGAACGCACAGCAGAATCAGCTTCGCCGCGGCAACGTCTCCCCAGGTAATCACCGCCATCTGCGTCGCGTCGTTCGCGCCGGGCGGGGAGAAAATCACCGTGTTCTTAAGAGCCGACTTCTGCTTAACTAGCTGCACGCCGTACACGGTGCGGAAGCGCGCTCCGGGCTGCGCACGGCGGAGGAAGCCGACGGGAAGCTTTTGCAGGATCATGTGGTATTCGAGGAGCTTGATGAGCTTGGAGCCGGAGAGCTGCGATTTGACGCGCAGCGGGAGCGTCGCGAACGCGCGATCGGTGGGGACGAGGAGAGTCACCGGTTGGGTCTGAATGTAACGAGCGAGGATAGACTCAAAGCCTGTTGCGGAGGGGGAGGGAGGGGAGAGAGGGAGGGGGAGGAGGGGGGGGAGAGTTGAGGTAAGGTTAGGGAAAACGATCACATATTAACTCGGGGAAATATGACCAAGCCAGAAAGGTCTAATGATACCGAACGGCGGAAAGCCAAAAGTGTTGTTGAAGGAAAGAAGGCAAACTATGTATGACCAGCCTTTGGAGGAAATGCGGTGTAGGGCACGAATGGTACAATAATCGAAGGAAGTGATGCCAGTAGTTCTAGCGTAAGAATGACGGGGCGGAAGGGGTGGTTGCGGGAGGGCGTTGCGGGGGGGGGGGGGAGCAGGGTGGTGCGTAAGAGAAAGAGGGAATGCGGACGTTGCTGGGGGAGGTAAGGGGAAACACGCACCGAAAGCTCTGAGCCCTAGTATTTGAAACTCCCAAAAAAATCACGCACCGGAGTCTTTGAGTAGCTTGAGGAAGGTTTTGAAGGAGCCCTGTTTCCTCAGGGCCTCCTTGGCCGCTGCGAGGTCCGACTGTCCGTCGGGACGCGCGGAAACGACGGTGAGACACAGCATGAGGCTGAGAGCGATGGCGACGATGAGCCGAGCCATTTTGAAAAGAACGAGGACCTTCCTACTGAAGCACGACCAGAATGTTTGTAGCGTGAACTATAGCGAAGGATTTGAAGGAGCGCACGAGACGATATTATTTATTATTCGGAAATGAGAATTTGAGAAGAGGACGTTCAGAAGGGAATACGTCGAGAGGACCACAGCACACCACACAGCTAAGAGACGAGAAGGAATGACTATGGTTGTGTTGTGGGAGTCGGCAGGGTATGGCTGGCAGGGCGGGGAGGGGGGAGGGAGGGGAGGAAAGTGAGGAAGGTGGGGCGGGCAACCGGGGAGGACTAATCAGGAAAGGGGGAAAGGGGGAGGTATGGGGGAATGGAGGGGGAATGGGGATGTACAGTGCAGTAAAGGTGTTCGAGCAAGCACTGTGCAGGGGGGTTGTGGGGGGAGCAGCGCCAGAGGTCAATCAATACAGTACACGACAATAGGCGCAAGCAGAGGATGTGCGGAGGGGGGGGGAGGGTTGCGAGAGGGCGTGGTGCGCGCGCTTCTGCTGGGGTGTTGTGCTGGCGGAAGGGAGTGTTGACGGGTTTGGCGGGGAAACGGGGGAAGGGTGAGGGCGAAGGCGGAGGTTGAGTTTTGGGGCAAGGTGATGAATGGTCAAGCGGAAAGGAGGGGGAGAGGGGGAAGGCGAGCGGGGGGAAGCGAACGCGTTGCTGCGAGGTTTGCGGAAGCTGATGGCGCAGAGCAGCATGAGTGATGGTGGGTAGGCGAGTAGGGACAAAATACTTGGGTTCTGTTTAGGGTTGCTCCTAGGGATTCTCAGGCTTCCCATATTACACTCGGTGTTCATCTCATGTTCAGAAGCCATCGGGTTTTAATAGGCGCTTAAACTCGACTACCGCAATAATAGGTCGCGGGAGGGAAGAAGCGAAAAGAGGACAGAATCATATGTCCCTGTAAATCAGAAATCAATGTTTTGTAGTAGTTATGTTTCAGCCCATCAATAAAAGTTATACCAGAAAGACAGATTTCCCAGGTGAAGTTCGCTCCTCAGTCAGCATGTTGTGACTGCTAATTTGTCGCACCTGGCGTGGCGTACAACATGACTCCAACTGTCAACAGCATCAGAGAGGTTCGTTAGCGAGTCGATGCGTTTCCATGTTCAGGAAACTCGATTGTGAACGTGTTCTTTGGACACTCCCAGAGTAAACCTTCAATCACGATTACACATTAGCAGTGTCAAAGAATTCAGAACTAGAGAACCAGATGAGTAGTGCTCGACTATATCAGAGCATATTGATTCCAAAAATCAGGACCAAATAGGAAGGCTGATGATATACGGTATCTTGAACCTGACAGTACACTATGCTCGCAGCTCCCCTCCCCCCCTCCACCCTTCCCCTCTGTAAGGTGGATTTAAATGCTGTAAATGTCCACCCTATCAGTAATCACCAACACACTACATACATACAGTACATATTCAGTCTTCGGCATTAATGTACACTCCTCTAAGCAGCTCTTCTTCGAGCTCCGTTTCTGCCAATACTGAATCGGTGGGGTGGAGTGACGTCAGAGGAGCAAAGGCAGAAGGCACCTGTGGAATGGTACGGACGGGCAGAGAGGATAGAGGTTTGGGAAACTGAGAAATGAAACGGATAGAGTGATGAAAGGGAAGCGAGGACGGAGGGCAGCTATGGGATAGTAGGGCCGGTCGATGGAAGAACGTGGAATGTTAAGGGTTGGGGATTTTTTAGGCACCTCAAAAATCGCCTCAAAATCTTATTTTGAGGCGCCTCAAAAGATGAAAGGGGGGCGAGGATGGAGGGCGGATGGGATAGTAGGGCCGGTCAATGGAAGCACGATGGAACTCTAAGGGTTGGGAGTGATCCTAGAGGAGCAGAAGAGAGTGTTTTGAGTCGACTTGAAACACACATGGGGAGCGAGGAAGGAGGGCAGCTATGGGATAGTAGGGCCGGTCAATGGAAGCACGATGGAATGTTAGGGTTGGGAGTGATCCTAGAGGAGCAGAAGAGAGTGTTTTGAGTCGACTTGAAACACACATGGGGAGCGAGGAAGGAGGGCAGATATGGGATGGAAGGGCCGGGCCATTGAAGCACGATGGGATGTTCTAGAACGGTTGGGAGTGATCCTAGAGGAGCAGAAGAGAGGCTAGGCACCTGCGTGTGAAGTACCAGCTTGCAAGAAAGTGAGATGATCCAGTAGCTTGCAAGATCCCCATGTGACCTACCTCGCGTTATGTGGACTCACCTGCTGGGGAGTCTAGTCTGCTTACCAGAGAGATGGAGTGGCGGGAGAACAGGGTTTAGGGTTGCAGAACAGGGCAGCTGCAGTCGCAATCGCCATAACTACTATTCCCTTTGGTAAGTTACCTGCTGGGGAGTCTAGTCTGCTCACCAGAGAGATGGAGTGGCGGGAGAGGAAGAAAAGAGCAGCTGCAGTCGCTATCGCCATGATGACTATTCCCGTTAGTAAAGTTACCTGCAACCACCCGGAATCACCTGCTGGGATGGCTGGTCCCCTCACCAGAGAGATGGAGTGGCGGGAGAGGAAGAAAAGAGCAGCTGCAGTCGCTACCGCCATGATGACTATTCCTGCTATGATTCCGCTCCAAAAGCGGTAACCGGTCAGTCGAGGTGGGAGGGGACCTGTGGTGGCAGAGCAGTCACACGAGGCATGGGAGTCGGAGGAGTGTCGGCACGGGCGAAATACGTTAGTGTGTGTTTGGGCGAGTCATGTTTGTGTGTGTGGGAGGGTGGTGGCACAGTCGAGTGGAGGTGGGAGGGGGCCTGTGGTGGCAGAGCAGTCACACGACGCATGGGAGTCGGAGGAGTGTCGGCACGGGCGAAATACGTTAGTGTGTGTTTGGGCGAGTCATGTGTGTGTGGGAGGGTGGTGGCACAGTCGAGTGGAGGTGGGAGGGGGCCTGTGGTGGCAGAGCAGTGACACGAGGCATGGGAGTCGGAGGAGTGTCGGCACGGGCGAAATAAGTTAGTGTGTGTTTGGGCGAGTCATGTGTGTGTGGGAGGGTGGTGGCACAGTCGAGTGGAGTGGGAGGGGGCCTGCGATGGCAGAGCAGTGACACGAGGCACAGGAGTCGGAGGAGTGTCGGCACGGGCGAAATACGTTAGTGTGTGTTTGGGCGAGTCATGTGTGTGTGGGAGGGTGGTGGCACAGTCGAGTGGAGGTGGGAGGGGGCCTGTGGTGGCAGAGCAGTCACACGAGGCATGGGAGTGAGAGTGAGAGCAGCAACAAGCAGTGATGGAGGTGAAAGGAGGAAGGGAGGGTGTGGGCAGGCGTTTTATACTTGGTGGGTGGGTGGCACATCGACAAGTGGGTGGGAGGGTGGCACAGTAGCATTGGGGGGGAAACTTGTGGTGGCAGTCTGGCAGAGCAGTTACACGAGACGTGGGAGTGAAAGCTAGCTGAGTAACGACTTGGTATGACTTACAGAGGTAATGAGCTAGTATAAATTGATCGCGCAACACTTGGTGGAATTTTGTTCCAGAAGTGATAACCTACTAGCACTGACTGATACTGACTCGTACTGACTGTTACTGACTGGTACTGACTCCGGTACTGACCTATACTGAATGGTGCTGACCGGTACTGACCGGTAGTACTGACCGGTACTGACTGGTAGTGAGTGATACTGAGTGGTACTGAGTGGTACTGAGTGAGTGGTACTGACCGGTATAGGAGCGGAGAGTGGGGCTGAGAGGGTTGCGGAAGTCAACCCACACAAAGGCAAAGTCTGAAAGATGACACGGTATGGTGTGGTGTGGTGTAGTGTGGTGTGGCATGGTATGGTGTGGTGTGGTATGGTATGATTGGTAAGATATAGGACATGCATGGGAAGAGCAAGGGAACGGGGAAAAGGCATGGATGAGCGTGTCTGCTGCTGCATCCCCGTCTGTGAAAATATCAGCACAGGTGACTTCGATACAATCACACTTGTACAATCAGAGAAGACAACAGTTTCCTTGAACATCTAAACACTCGGTTCTTACTGTTGCTTTCGTTCATTCGTGTGAACACCAAGAGAATTTCACCAAAATCCGGGAACGCGTTTCGGGACAAGAGCAGCACACCAATAGTATCGGTGTAAAGGCACGCAATTCAATTAACACGTTCTGAGCCGCCTCCATTCCCAAACCTGTATCGGTGTAGGGAAACGTCTCCTTGAACATCTGAGAGGGTTCCTTCACGAGCCGATGCCCTTCCACCAGAAGCGACCCTTGTGCTGCTTCCCCCATCCCAGAAATCATGCATCTCCACTGCATATATACTAACAAAAAATGGTAATAAATTACGTACCTGTATTGGTGTACGGAAATGTCACCTTGAACATCTGAGCGGGTTCCTTCACAAGCCGATTGGCTTCCACCAGCAAGCCCCGCTGTGCTGCTTCCTCCATCCTCGTTATAAGCCACCTCAACGCCACTTTCCTATAAAAAGAACATTGTAATACCTGTATCAGTGTATGGAAACGTCTCCTTGAACATCTCAGCAGGTTGCTTCACGAGCCGATGCCCCTCCACCAGCAGCGACCCCTGTGCTGTGAAGTTGTAAGAGAGGAAGGCGTGGCGTGCATACCGCCTGTTGCCGTCGTCCCTCCCCATCACCTGAAGTAGTAAGATGCCGTCCCTTCAGTTGACAGGACAAAACGGGGCGAGAGGAGTGGGACGGGAATGAGGAAGGCATGGCGTGCGTAGCGCCTGTTGCTGTCGTCCCGCCCCATCACTTGGAGTAGAAGGATGCCGTCCCTGAAATCAGCAGGAGGGAAGGAAGGGGAGAAGCACAAGAGGGAATGGGAGTGAAGCAGAATGATCCGATGCCCGTCTATCAGCATGGCCCCTCCCTCAGCACTGACGTCTGTGCTCCAGAAGGTTAGAGGGAGAGCTCGAAGGCTACGGGCCTCCACCAGCAGCGACCCCTGTGCCGTGAAGTTGTAAGAGAGGAAGGCGTGGCGTGCATACCGCCTGTTGCCGTCGTCCCTCCCCATCACTTGAAGTAGAAGGATGCCGTCTCTATAGGAAAAAACAAGGAGAGGGAGGGAACTGAGGTGGTGAAGTTGTAAGAGAGGAAGGCGTGCCGAGCATAGCGCCTGTTGCTCTCATCCCGGCCCATCACTTGCAGTAGTAGGATGCCGTCTCTGGGGAAATAAAGAAGGAGAGGGAGCGAGGGAAGTGAGGAAGTGAAGTTGTAGGAGAGGAAGGCGTGGTGTGCATAGCGCCTGTTGCTGTCATCCCGGCCCATCACTTGGAGCAGGAGAATGCCATCCCTGGGGAGAAACAGAGAAGATAGGAGAATGAGGGTGTGGCAAGGGATTGAGGAGATGAGTCATCGCGCGTAGCGCCTGTTGCTGTCGTCCCTCCCCATCACTTGCAGCTGGAGGATGCCGTCCCTTCATAGAAACATATGGAGAACATGGGAGGAGCGTTGCGGGACGATATGAGGAAGGCGTGGCGTGCATAGCGTCTGTTGCTGTCGTCCCGCCCCATCACCTCCTGAAGCACGAGAATGCTGTCCTTATGGAGAGAACAGGCAAGCAAAAGGGTCAGGAGCATCAGGGTATTGGGATGTGAGAAGAGAAGGTGTGATGCACACCTTGTCACCGCACTCCACTGTTCTCAGCCCTTCCCACTCACTTGTGTCTTGTGCTCGTTCGAAATGCTGATCTCGTACATCCCAAGGCCCACTCGCATGAATGGGACAGAATGCCTCCTCGTTACTCCTTTTCACCGCACTCCATCCCCCCAGATTCCTTCCCACTCACTTGTGTGTCTTGTGTTCGTTGCCAATGCTGATCTCGCACATCCCAAGGCCCACTCGCATGGATGGGAGAGAATGCCTCCGCGTTACTCCTTTTCACCGCACTACATCCCCCCAGATTCCTTCCCACTCACTTGTGTGTCTTGTGCTCGTTATGGATGCTAATCTCGTACATCCCAAGGCCTACTCGCGTGCACGAGAAATCCCCTGATCCACGAACCACCGACCCATCCGCTGCTATTGTGGCTCCTATAAGGCTGGGAGCGAGGGCAGACGGGAACGAGACAAGGGGGTGGGGGAGAAGGAGAGGAGGAGGGAAGACAGGAGGGTCAGGAATGCTGATCTCGTACATCCCAAGGCCCAGCCTCCTGCACGAGAACACCCCTGCTCCACGCACCACAGACCCATCCGCTGCTATCGTGGCTCCTATCAGGCTGGGGGGGAGGGGAAGAGGAAAGAGGGAAGGAAAGAGAGGAAAGAGAGGGAGGAGGGAGGGGGGGGAAGAGAGGTGGTCGAACAATGCTAATCCCGCCAAGGCCCAACCTTCTGCACGAGAACACCCCTGCTACACGCACCACCGACCCATCCGCTGTTATAGTTGCTCCTATAAGCCTGAAATAGTAGAAGGGGAGAGAGGAAGACAAACTATGTGAAACACATGCTATGGTGCCCCATCAGTGCTACTCTACCCCACTCGCACACACAACTGATTACATTTGAGTCACTTTTGAGATTTTTTTTGAGGGGGGAGAGGGAAGACGGAGGTGGGGGGAAGTGAATGCATGTGAGAACCCATGCTCCCCTGCTCTGCTCCACACACCACTGACCCATCCGCTGCTATCGTGGCTCCTAACAGCATGGGGAGAGGGAGGGGGGGAGAGGGAATGCCGGGCATTCCCACACGCGGGGCGCGAACATGTGCTCTTGGCGGGCTCTCCACTCCTATCGTTATGGTATCAGCAGCACATGTCGGGCTAGAGAAACAGTAGGGCAGCTGATAGGGCCTCACCCAGTGGCAGAGAAGGGGACGTAGAGGAATGCGAACATGTGCTCCTGACTCTCCACCAGCTCTGTCACATCCCCAAACGCATCTTCTCGTGCTTGAATGCGCCACCCACGACCACTGGTGGATGATAGGAGGGGCAGGTGGGGAGGAGCAACGAGGGGACAAACAGGTAAGCAAGCAACGAGGGGACAACGAGGGGACAATCTCTCACTCGCACACTCCACCAGCTCTGTCACATCGCCAAACGCATCTTCTCGTGCTTGAATGCGCCACCCACGACCACTGGTGGATGATAGGAGGGGCAGGTGGGGAGGAGCAACGAGGGGACAAACAGGTAAGCAAGCAACGAGGGGACAACGAGGGGACAATCTCTCACTCGCACACTCCACCAGCTCTGTCACATCGCCAAACGCATCTTCTCGTGCTTGAATGCGCCACCCACGACCACTGGTGGATGATAGGAGGGGCAGGTGGGGAGGAGCAACGAGGGGACAAACAGGTAAGCAAGCAACGAGGGGACAACGAGGGGACAATCTCTCACTCGCACACTCCACCAGCTCTGTCACATCGCCAAACGCATCTTCTCGTGCTTGAATGCGCCACCCACGACCACTGGTGGATGATAGGAGGGGCAGGTGGGGAGGAGCAACGAGGGGACAAACAGGTAAGCAAGCAACGAGGGGACAACGAGGGGACAATCTCTCACTCGCACACTCCACCAGCTCTGTCACATCGCCAAACGCATCTTCTCGTGCTTGAATGCGCCACCCACGACCACTGGTGGATGATAGGAGGGGCAGGTGGGGAGGAGCAACGAGGGGACAAACAGGTAAGCAAGCAACGAGGGGACAACGAGGGGACAATCTCTCACTCGCACACTCCACCAGCTCTGTCACATCCCCAAACGCATCTTCTCGTGCTTGAATGCGCCACCCACGACCACTGGTGGATGATAGGAGGGGCAGGTGGGGAGGAGCAACGAGGGGACAAACAGGTAAGCAAGCAACGAGGGGACAACGAGGGGACAATCTCTCACTCGCACACTCCACCAGCTCTGTCACATCGCCAAACGCATCTTCTCGTGCTTGAATGCGCCACCCACGACCACTGGTGGATGATAGGAGGGGCAGGTGGGGAGGAGCAACGAGGGGACAAACAGGTAAGCAAGCAACGAGGGGACAACGAGGGGACAATCTCTCACTCGCACACTCCACCAGCTCTGTCACATCGCCAAACGCATCTTCTCGTGCTTGAATGCGCCACCCACGACCACTGGTGGATGATAGGAGGGGCAGGTGGGGAGGAGCAACGAGGGGACAAACAGGTAAGCAAGCAACGAGGGGACAACGAGGGGACAATCTCTCACTCGCACACTCCACCAGCTCTGTCACATCGCCAAACGCATCTTCTCGTGCTTGAATGCGCCACCCACGACCACTGGTGGATGATAGGAGGGGCAGGTGGGGAGGAGCAACGAGGGGACAAACAGGTAAGCAAGCAACGAGGGGACAACGAGGGGACAATCTCTCACTCGCACACTCCACCAGCTCTGTCACATCGCCAAACGCATCTTCTCGTGCTTGAATGCGCCACCCACGACCACTGGTGGATGATAGGAGGGGCAGGTGGGGAGGAGCAACGAGGGGACAAACAGGTAAGCAAGCAACGAGGGGACAACGAGGGGACAATCTCTCACTCGCACACTCCACCAGCTCTGTCACATCCCCAAACGCATCTTCTCGTGCTTGAATGCGCCACCCACGACCACTGGTGGATGATAGGAGGGGCAGGTGGGGAGGAGCAACGAGGGGACAAACAGGTAAGCAAGCAACGAGGGGACAACGAGGGGACAATCTCTCACTCGCACACTCCACCAGCTCTGTCACATCGCCAAACGCATCTTCTCGTGCTTGAATGCGCCACCCACGACCACTGGTGGATGATAGGAGGGGCAGGTGGGGAGGAGCAACGAGGGGACAAACAGGTAAGCAAGCAACGAGGGGACAACGAGGGGACAATCTCTCACTCGCACACTCCACCAGCTCTGTCACATCGCCAAACGCATCTTCTCGTGCTTGAATGCGCCACCCACGACCACTGGTGGATGATAGGAGGGGCAGGTGGGGAGGAGCAACGAGGGGACAAACAGGTAAGCAAGCAACGAGGGGACAACGAGGGGACAATCTCTCACTCGCACACTCCACCAGCTCTGTCACATCGCCAAACGCATCTTCTCGTGCTTGAATGCGCCACCCACGACCACTGGTGGATGATAGGAGGGGCAGGTGGGGAGGAGCAACGAGGGGACAAACAGGTAAGCAAGCAACGAGGGGACAACGAGGGGACAATCTCTCACTCGCACACTCCACCAGCTCTGTCACATCGCCAAACGCATCTTCTCGTGCTTGAATGCGCCACCCACGACCACTGGTGGATGATAGGAGGGGCAGGTGGGGAGGAGCAACGAGGGGACAAACAGGTAAGCAAGCAACGAGGGGACAACGAGGGGACAATCTCTCACTCGCACACTCCACCAGCTCTGTCACATCGCCAAACGCATCTTCTCGTGCTTGAATGCGCCACCCACGACCACTGGTGGATGATAGGAGGGGCAGGTGGGGAGGAGCAACGAGGGGACAAACAGGTAAGCAAGCAACGAGGGGACAACGAGGGGACAATCTCTCACTCGCACACTCCACCAGCTCTGTCACATCCCCAAACGCATCTTCTCGTGCTTGAATGCGCCACCCACGACCACTGGTGGATGATAGGAGGGGCAGGTGGGGAGGAGCAACGAGGGGACAAACAGGTAAGCAAGCAACGAGGGGACAACGAGGGGACAATCTCTCACTCGCACACTCCACCAGCTCTGTCACATCCCCAAACGCATCTTCTCGTGCTTGAATGCGCCACCCACGACCACTGGTGGATGATAGGAGGGGCAGGTGGGGAGGAGCAACGAGGGGACAAACAGGTAAGCAAGCAACGAGGGGACAACGAGGGGACAATCTCTCACTCGCACACTCCACCAGCTCTGTCACATCCCCAAACGCATCTTCTCGTGCTTGAATGCGCCACCCACGACCACTGGTGGATGATAGGAGGGGCAGGTGGGGAGGAGCAACGAGGGGACAAACAGGTAAGCAAGCAACGAGGGGACAACGAGGGGACAATCTCTCACTCGCACACTCCACCAGCTCTGTCACATCCCCAAACGCATCTTCTCGTGCTTGAATGCGCCACCCACGACCACTGGTGGATGATAGGAGGGGCAGGTGGGGAGGAGCAACGAGGGGACAAACAGGTAAGCAAGCAACGAGGGGACAACGAGGGGACAATCTCTCACTCGCACACTCCACCAGCTCTGTCACATCCCCAAACGCATCTTCTCGTGCTTGAATGCGCCACCCACGACCACTGGTGGATGATAGGAGGGGCAGGTGGGGAGGAGCAACGAGGGGACAAACAGGTAAGCAAGCAACGAGGGGACAACGAGGGGACAATCTCTCACTCGCACACTCCACCAGCTCTGTCACATCCCCAAACGCATCTTCTCGTGCTTGAATGCGCCACCCACGACCACTGGTGGATGATAGGAGGGGCAGGTGGGGAGGAGCAACGAGGGGACAAACAGGTAAGCAAGCAACGAGGGGACAACGAGGGGACAATCTCTCACTCGCACACTCCACCAGCTCTGTCACATCCCCAAACGCATCTTCTCGTGCTTGACTGCGCCACCCACGACCACTGGTGGATGATAGGAGGGGCAGGTGGGGAGGAGCAACGAGGGGACAAACAGGTAAGCAAGCAACGAGGGGACAACGAGGGGACAATCTCTCACTCGCACACTCCACCAGCTCTGTCACATCCCCAAACGCATCTTCTCGTGCTTGAATGCGCCACCCACGACCACTGGTGGATGATAGGAGGGGCAGGTGGGGAGGAGCAACGAGGGGACAAACAGGTAAGCAAGCAACGAGGGGACAACGAGGGGACAATCTCTCACTCGCACACTCCACCAGCTCTGTCACATCCCCAAACGCATCTTCTCGTGCTTGAATGCGCCACCCACGACCACTGGTGGATGATAGGAGGGGCAGGTGGGGAGGAGCAACGAGGGGACAAACAGGTAAGCAAGCAACGAGGGGACAACGAGGGGACAATCTCTCACTCGCACACTCCACCAGCTCTGTCACATCCCCAAACGCATCTTCTCGTGCTTGAATGCGCCACCCACGACCACTGGTGGATGATAGGAGGGGCAGGTGGGGAGGAGCAACGAGGGGACAAACAGGTAAGCAAGCAACGAGGGGACAACGAGGGGACAATCTCTCACTCGCACACTCCACCAGCTCTGTCACATCCCCAAACGCATCTTCTCGTGCTTGAATGCGCCACCCACGACCACTGGTGGATGATAGGAGGGGCAGGTGGGGAGGAGCAACGAGGGGACAAACAGGTAAGCAAGCAACGAGGGGACAACGAGGGGACAATCTCTCACTCGCACACTCCACCAGCTCTGTCACATCCCCAAACGCATCTTCTCGTGCTTGAATGCGCCACCCACGACCACTGGTGGATGATAGGAGGGGCAGGTGGGGAGGAGCAACGAGGGGACAAACAGGTAAGCAAGCAACGAGGGGACAACGAGGGGACAATCTCTCACTCGCACACTCCACCAGCTCTGTCACATCCCCAAACGCATCTTCTCGTGCTTGAATGCGCCACCCACGACCACTGGTGGATGATAGGAGGGGCAGGTGGGGAGGAGCAACGAGGGGACAAACAGGTAAGCAAGCAACGAGGGGACAACGAGGGGACAATCTCTCACTCGCACACTCCACCAGCTCTGTCACATCCCCAAACGCATCTTCTCGTGCTTGAATGCGCCACCCACGACCACTGGTGGATGATAGGAGGGGCAGGTGGGGAGGAGCAACGAGGGGACAAACAGGTAAGCAAGCAACGAGGGGACAACGAGGGGACAATCTCTCACTCGCACACTCCACCAGCTCTGTCACATCCCCAAACGCATCTTCTCGTGCTTGAATGCGCCACCCACGACCACTGGTGGATGATAGGAGGGGCAGGTGGGGAGGAGCAACGAGGGGACAAACAGGTAAGCAAGCAACGAGGGGACAACGAGGGGACAATCTCTCACTCGCACACTCCACCAGCTCTGTCACATCCCCAAACGCATCTTCTCGTGCTTGAATGCGCCACCCACGACCACTGGTGGATGATAGGAGGGGCAGGTGGGGAGGAGCAACGAGGGGACAAACAGGTAAGCAAGCAACGAGGGGACAACGAGGGGACAATCTCTCACTCGCACACTCCACCAGCTCTGTCACATCCCCAAACGCATCTTCTCGTGCTTGAATGCGCCACCCACGACCACTGGTGGATGATAGGAGGGGCAGGTGGGGAGGAGCAACGAGGGGACAAACAGGTAAGCAAGCAACGAGGGGACAACGAGGGGACAATCTCTCACTCGCACACTCCACCAGCTCTGTCACATCCCCAAACGCATCTTCTCGTGCTTGAATGCGCCACCCACGACCACTGGTGGATGATAGGAGGGGCAGGTGGGGAGGAGCAACGAGGGGACAAACAGGTAAGCAAGCAACGAGGGGACAACGAGGGGACAATCTCTCACTCGCACACTCCACCAGCTCTGTCACATCCCCAAACGCATCTTCTCGTGCTTGAATGCGCCACCCACGACCACTGGTGGATGATAGGAGGGGCAGGTGGGGAGGAGCAACGAGGGGACAAACAGGTAAGCAAGCAACGAGGGGACAACGAGGGGACAATCTCTCACTCGCACACTCCACCAGCTCTGTCACATCCCCAAACGCATCTTCTCGTGCTTGAATGCGCCACCCACGACCACTGGTGGATGATAGGAGGGGCAGGTGGGGAGGAGCAACGAGGGGACAAACAGGTAAGCAAGCAACGAGGGGACAACGAGGGGACAATCTCTCACTCGCACACTCCACCAGCTCTGTCACATCCCCAAACGCATCTTCTCGTGCTTGAATGCGCCACCCACGACCACTGGTGGATGATAGGAGGGGCAGGTGGGGAGGAGCAACGAGGGGACAAACAGGTAAGCAAGCAACGAGGGGACAACGAGGGGACAATCTCTCACTCGCACACTCCACCAGCTCTGTCACATCCCCAAACGCATCTTCTCGTGCTTGAATGCGCCACCCACGACCACTGGTGGATGATAGGAGGGGCAGGTGGGGAGGAGCAACGAGGGGACAAACAGGTAAGCAAGCAACGAGGGGACAACGAGGGGACAATCTCTCACTCGCACACTCCACCAGCTCTGTCACATCCCCAAACGCATCTTCTCGTGCTTGAATGCGCCACCCACGACCACTGGTGGATGATAGGAGGGGCAGGTGGGGAGGAGCAACGAGGGGACAAACAGGTAAGCAAGCAACGAGGGGACAACGAGGGGACAATCTCTCACTCGCACACTCCACCAGCTCTGTCACATCCCCAAACGCATCTTCTCGTGCTTGAATGCGCCACCCACGACCACTGGTGGATGATAGGAGGGGCAGGTGGGGAGGAGCAACGAGGGGACAAACAGGTAAGCAAGCAACGAGGGGACAACGAGGGGACAATCTCTCACTCGCACACTCCACCAGCTCTGTCACATCCCCAAACGCATCTTCTCGTGCTTGAATGCGCCACCCACGACCACTGGTGGATGATAGGAGGGGCAGGTGGGGAGGAGCAACGAGGGGACAAACAGGTAAGCAAGCAACGAGGGGACAACGAGGGGACAATCTCTCACTCGCACACTCCACCAGCTCTGTCACATCCCCAAACGCATCTTCTCGTGCTTGAATGCGCCACCCACGACCACTGGTGGATGATAGGAGGGGCAGGTGGGGAGGAGCAACGAGGGGACAAACAGGTAAGCAAGCAACGAGGGGACAACGAGGGGACAATCTCTCACTCGCACACTCCACCAGCTCTGTCACATCGCCAAACGCATCTTCTCGTGCTTGAATGCGCCACCCACGACCACTGGTGGATGATAGGAGGGGCAGGTGGGGAGGAGCAACGAGGGGACAAACAGGTAAGCAAGCAACGAGGGGACAACGAGGGGACAATCTCTCACTCGCACACTCCACCAGCTCTGTCACATCGCCAAACGCATCTTCTCGTGCTTGAATGCGCCACCCACGACCACTGGTGGATGATAGGAGGGGCAGGTGGGGAGGAGCAACGAGGGGACAAACAGGTAAGCAAGCAACGAGGGGACAACGAGGGGACAATCTCTCACTCGCACACTCCACCAGCTCTGTCACATCGCCAAACGCATCTTCTCGTGCTTGAATGCGCCACCCACGACCACTGGTGGATGATAGGAGGGGCAGGTGGGGAGGAGCAACGAGGGGACAAACAGGTAAGCAAGCAACGAGGGGACAACGAGGGGACAATCTCTCACTCGCACACTCCACCAGCTCTGTCACATCGCCAAACGCATCTTCTCGTGCTTGAATGCGCCACCCACGACCACTGGTGGATGATAGGAGGGGCAGGTGGGGAGGAGCAACGAGGGGACAAACAGGTAAGCAAGCAACGAGGGGACAACGAGGGGACAATCTCTCACTCGCACACTCCACCAGCTCTGTCACATCGCCAAACGCATCTTCTCGTGCTTGAATGCGCCACCCACGACCACTGGTGGATGATAGGAGGGGCAGGTGGGGAGGAGCAACGAGGGGACAAACAGGTAAGCAAGCAACGAGGGGACAACGAGGGGACAATCTCTCACTCGCACACTCCACCAGCTCTGTCACATCGCCAAACGCATCTTCTCGTGCTTGAATGCGCCACCCACGACCACTGGTGGATGATAGGAGGGGCAGGTGGGGAGGAGCAACGAGGGGACAAACAGGTAAGCAAGCAACGAGGGGACAACGAGGGGACAATCTCTCACTCGCACACTCCACCAGCTCTGTCACATCCCCAAACGCATCTTCTCGTGCTTGAATGCGCCACCCACGACCACTGGTGGATGATAGGAGGGGCAGGTGGGGAGGAGCAACGAGGGGACAAACAGGTAAGCAAGCAACGAGGGGACAACGAGGGGACAATCTCTCACTCGCACACTCCACCAGCTCTGTCACATCCCCAAACGCATCTTCTCGTGCTTGAATGCGCCACCCACGACCACTGGTGGATGATAGGAGGGGCAGGTGGGGAGGAGCAACGAGGGGACAAACAGGTAAGCAAGCAACGAGGGGACAACGAGGGGACAATCTCTCACTCGCACACTCCACCAGCTCTGTCACATCCCCAAACGCATCTTCTCGTGCTTGAATGCGCCACCCACGACCACTGGTGGATGATAGGAGGGGCAGGTGGGGAGGAGCAACGAGGGGACAAACAGGTAAGCAAGCAACGAGGGGACAACGAGGGGACAATCTCTCACTCGCACACTCCACCAGCTCTGTCACATCCCCAAACGCATCTTCTCGTGCTTGAATGCGCCACCCACGACCACTGGTGGATGATAGGAGGGGCAGGTGGGGAGGAGCAACGAGGGGACAAACAGGTAAGCAAGCAACGAGGGGACAACGAGGGGACAATCTCTCACTCGCACACTCCACCAGCTCTGTCACATCGCCAAACGCATCTTCTCGTGCTTGAATGCGCCACCCACGACCACTGGTGGATGATAGGAGGGGCAGGTGGGGAGGAGCAACGAGGGGACAAACAGGTAAGCAAGCAACGAGGGGACAACGAGGGGACAATCTCTCACTCGCACACTCCACCAGCTCTGTCACATCGCCAAACGCATCTTCTCGTGCTTGAATGCGCCACCCACGACCACTGGTGGATGATAGGAGGGGCAGGTGGGGAGGAGCAACGAGGGGACAAACAGGTAAGCAAGCAACGAGGGGACAACGAGGGGACAATCTCTCACTCGCACACTCCACCAGCTCTGTCACATCCCCAAACGCATCTTCTCGTGCTTGAATGCGCCACCCACGACCACTGGTGGATGATAGGAGGGGCAGGTGGGGAGGAGCAACGAGGGGACAAACAGGTAAGCAAGCAACGAGGGGACAACGAGGGGACAATCTCTCACTCGCACACTCCACCAGCTCTGTCACATCCCCAAACGCATCTTCTCGTGCTTGAATGCGCCACCCACGACCACTGGTGGATGATAGGAGGGGCAGGTGGGGAGGAGCAACGAGGGGACAAACAGGTAAGCAAGCAACGAGGGGACAACGAGGGGACAATCTCTCACTCGCACACTCCACCAGCTCTGTCACATCCCCAAACGCATCTTCTCGTGCTTGAATGCGCCACCCACGACCACTGGTGGATGATAGGAGGGGCAGGTGGGGAGGAGCAACGAGGGGACAAACAGGTAAGCAAGCAACGAGGGGACAACGAGGGGACAATCTCTCACTCGCACACTCCACCAGCTCTGTCACATCGCCAAACGCATCTTCTCGTGCTTGAATGCGCCACCCACGACCACTGGTGGATGATAGGAGGGGCAGGTGGGGAGGAGCAACGAGGGGACAAACAGGTAAGCAAGCAACGAGGGGACAACGAGGGGACAATCTCTCACTCGCACACTCCACCAGCTCTGTCACATCGCCAAACGCATCTTCTCGTGCTTGAATGCGCCACCCACGACCACTGGTGGATGATAGGAGGGGCAGGTGGGGAGGAGCAACGAGGGGACAAACAGGTAAGCAAGCAACGAGGGGACAACGAGGGGACAATCTCTCACTCGCACACTCCACCAGCTCTGTCACATCGCCAAACGCATCTTCTCGTGCTTGAATGCGCCACCCACGACCACTGGTGGATGATAGGAGGGGCAGGTGGGGAGGAGCAACGAGGGGACAAACAGGTAAGCAAGCAACGAGGGGACAACGAGGGGACAATCTCTCACTCGCACACTCCACCAGCTCTGTCACATCGCCAAACGCATCTTCTCGTGCTTGAATGCGCCACCCACGACCACTGGTGGATGATAGGAGGGGCAGGTGGGGAGGAGCAACGAGGGGACAAACAGGTAAGCAAGCAACGAGGGGACAACGAGGGGACAATCTCTCACTCGCACACTCCACCAGCTCTGTCACATCGCCAAACGCATCTTCTCGTGCTTGAATGCGCCACCCACGACCACTGGTGGATGATAGGAGGGGCAGGTGGGGAGGAGCAACGAGGGGACAAACAGGTAAGCAAGCAACGAGGGGACAACGAGGGGACAATCTCTCACTCGCACACTCCACCAGCTCTGTCACATCGCCAAACGCATCTTCTCGTGCTTGAATGCGCCACCCACGACCACTGGTGGATGATAGGAGGGGCAGGTGGGGAGGAGCAACGAGGGGACAAACAGGTAAGCAAGCAACGAGGGGACAACGAGGGGACAATCTCTCACTCGCACACTCCACCAGCTCTGTCACATCGCCAAACGCATCTTCTCGTGCTTGAATGCGCCACCCACGACCACTGGTGGATGATATGAAGGGTGATAGGCAGGCAAGCAAGGACAAGTCACTCTCATTCTCTCCACCAGCTCTGCCACATCGCCGAATGCGTCCTCCCTTGCCTGAATGCGCCACCCGCGACCACTGGTCGGTGATAGGAAGGGAGAAGAGGGGCAAAGCAGGCAAGCAAGGGGGTACGATTAATAAGCATGTCATGACACGTGCTCCTGCCTCTCCACCAGCTCTGTCACATCGCCAAATGCATCTTCTCGTGCCTGAATGCGCCAGCCGCGACCACTGGTGTTTGAAGGGGCAGGAGAGGAGGGAATAAGGAAGGGGAAATGATGTAAGCAGCAGGTAATGACAGGTCCGCATGTAAAAAAACACCACATTCACCCTCCCTCGCTCCACCAAATCTGTCACATCGTCAAAAGCATCTTCTCGTGCCTGAATGCGCCATCCACGGCCACTGGTGGGTGATAAGAAGGAGCAACCAAAGCAGGTGAGCAAGGCGGGGACAGATAGGCGAGCAAGCGATGAGAAGCCGCTCACTCACACGCACTCTCCACCTCACATCCCCAAACGCGTCCTCCCTCGACCACTGGAGGGTAGGAGGGGAGAGTGGGGAGGAAGCAACCATTACAGGCCACTCGCAATCTCCACCAGCTCTGTCACATCCCCAACCCAAACGCGTCCTACCTCCCCTGCATGCGCCACCCGCGTCCACTAGAGGGTAGGGTAGGGAGAGCGGGCGAGCAGGGAAACGCGGCCGAGCAGGGGAGAGTGGGCGAGCAGGGGAGCGCGGCCACTTGTGGGAGTGAAGAGCGGGGAAGACGGTGAGCAAGGAGTGACAGGCGGATGCAAATAGAGGCGCTCTTCACTCTCATTAGCAGATGCAGATAGAGGCCACATCGCCAAAAGCACCTGCACGTGGCACTTACCTGTTTCTGAGTCGACTCAAAAGCACTTACCTATTTTTGAGTCGACTCAAAAGCAGACGGTGAGCGAGGAGTGACAGGCGGATGCAGATAGAGGTCACATCGACAAAAGCACCTGCGCGTGGCACTTACCTGTCCTATCACACAGGTAAGTGTAGTATACTCCCCTTCTTTGAAGACTCACTTTCGTTTGACATAGGTGCTCATGATGTTCAGCTCGTTGCTCAGCGTACCATGAGCAGCAGTTTTATAAGGGAATGGCCAGACAACGTAGCTCATTGGTTTGTTTGGATAGTCACTTCCGTTTTGCATAGGTGCTCATAATGTTCAGCTCGTTGCTCAGCTTACCATGAGCAGCAGGTTCTATAGGGGAACGGCCACACAACGTAGCTCATTGATTTGTTTGACTACTCACTTCCGCTTGACGTAGGTGCTCATGATGTTCAGCTCGTTACTCTGCTTACCTGTAGAAATACTCCTTATAAGACAATGGCCACACATTCTAGAGACTCACTTTCGTTTGACATATGTGCTCATGATGTTCAGCTCGTTGCTCCATCGACCGGGGTCCGTGCTGCACAGCACACGCAATGGATGCAGTAATGCGATGCGTGCACAGCAGACAGACAAAGAAAGACAAAAATAAAAAAGAGAAGAAGAGAAGAATACGCAAGGAATGAATGATTACTAGACAAACAGGGCCAGCAGTTCAGTTCAGTTCAGGTAGCATATGGAATACATTTTTCTCCAATCTTTCGACCTTAAAAAAACCGCCCACTCACGAGGTGAGAAAGAGCATGCCGTCCTGTGACGGGTTGACACCTGGCAGCTCCAGACTGGCTCCCCGGCCGTCCCACCGCATGATGCGGGAGAGGTCGGACGGGAGGTTGGGGGAGTATGATGCGTTGGTGGCCCACTTGGCCTCTGCGCCCTTCTCCAGCTGCGAAGGGGCATCCACGTACCCGGCAGTCCAGCCTGCATGCAGGATGCAACAGCAACGGGGTTTAGGGTTTGAGTTGGGTTGGGTTGGGTTGGGTTGGATTGGGTTGGGTTGGGTTGGGTTAGGTTGGGTTGGGGTGGGTTGGAGGAGTGGGACGCGTTGGTGGCCCACTTGGCCTCTGCGCCCTTTTCCAACTGCGAAGGGGCATCCACGTAGCCAGCGGTCCAGCCTGCAAGATACAAGAGCAGTGATGGGGTATACAGGGATTGGGTTCGGGTGGGAGGTTGCCTCCCCGCCCATCCCACCGCATGATGCGGGAGAGATCGGAGGGGAGGTTGGGCGAATAGGAGGCGTTGGCGGCCCACTCAGCCTCTGCACCCTTTTCCATCTGCGAGGGGGAATCCACGTACCCAGCGGTCCAGCCTGGGAAGGACAGGAGGGAGGGAGCATGCGAACAGCACATGGTATCTATATGGGGGTGGTCGGAGGGGAGATTGGGGGAGTGGGATGTCTTGGTGTCCCACTTGGCCTCTGCTCCCTTCTCCAGCTGAGAGGGAGCATCCACTGGCAAGGGAAAGGAGGGAAGGAGCACGTGCATAGCCCATGCTATATGCGAGAGAGCTCCGTGGGGAGGTTGGGGTAAGGGAAGCATGCAATTGAGACGTCATTGTTGCCCTCGTCCTGCTCGACCTTCCGAGTGGCAACTGAAAATGTTGACTATGTAATGGTGGTTACCACTACACTCACACGTGTGCCCTGGCAGTAAGGAGACCTCACACACCCACCTCCCTCCCCCACCAACACACCCACCTCCCTCCCCCACCAACACACCCACCTCGAGACGTCAATCACACCCTCGTCCTGCTTTCTGGCTGGCTGTCTTAATGAAACCTTACCATACCACCACAACACCCACACACACGCACCTTGGTGGTAGGGGAACCATGCAATGGAGACATCAATCACACCCTCGTCCTGCTCTCCCGCCCGCCTTCCCGACAGCAGCTGAGCTGCATACCACTACACCATACACACGCACCTTGGTGGTAGGGGAACCATGCGATGGAGACATCAATCACACCCTCGTCCTGCTCTCCCGCCCGCCTTCCCGACAGCAGCTGAGCTGCATACCACTACACCATACACACGCACCTTGGTGGTAGGGGAACCATGCGATGGAGACATCAATCACACCCTCGTCCTGCTCTCCCGCCCGCCTTCCCGACAGCAGCTGAGCTGCATACCACTACACCATACACACGCACCTTGGTGGTAGGGGAACCATGCGATGGAGACATCAATCACACCCTCGTCCTGCTCTCCCGCCCGCCTTCCCGACAGCAGCTGAGCTGCATACCACTACACCATACACACGCACCTTGGTGGTAGGGGAACCATGCGATGGAGACATCAATCACACCCTCGTCCTGCTCTCCCTCCCGCCTTCCCGACAGCAGCTGAGCTGCATACCACTACACCATACACACGCACCTTGGTGGTAGGGGAAGCATGCGATGGAGACATCAATCACACCCTCGTCCTGCTCGCCTGCCCTCCTTCGCAAAAGTAGCTGAGCTGCATACCACTACACCATACACACGCACCTTGGTGGTAGGGGAAGCATCGATGGAGACATCAATCACACCCTCGTCCTGCTCGCCTGCCCTCCTTCGCAAAAGTAGCTGAGCTGCATACCACTACACCATACACACGCACCTTGGTGGTAGGGGAAGCATGCGATGGAGACATCAATCACACCCTCGTCCTGCTCGCCTGCCCTCCTTCGCAAAAGTAGCTGAGCTGCATACCACTACACCATACACACACACCTTGGTGGTAGGGGAAGCATGCGATGGAGACATCAATCACACCCTCGTCCTGCTCGCCTGCCCTCCTTCGCAAAAGTAGCTGAGCTGCATACCACTACACCATACACACACACCTTGGTGGTAGGGGAAGCATGCGATGGAGACATCAATCACACCCTCGTCCTGCTCGCCTGCCCTCCTTCGCAAAAGTAGCTGAGCTGCATACCACTACACCATACACACGCACCTTGGTGGTAGGGGAACCATGCGATGGAGACATCAATCACACCCTCGTCCTGCTCGCCTGCCCTCCTTCGCAAAAGTAGCTGAGCTGCATACCACTACACCATACACACGCACCTTGGTGGTAGGGGAACCATGCGATGGAGACATCAATCACACCCTCGTCCTGCTCGCCTGCCCTCCTTCGCAAAAGTAGCTGAGCTGCATACCACTACACCATACACACGCACCTTGGTGGTAGGGGAAGCATGCGATGGAGACATCAATCACACCCTCGTCCTGCTCGCCTGCCCTCCTTCGCAAAAGTAGCTGAGCTGCATACCACTACACCATACACACGCACCTTGGTGGTAGGGGAAGCATGCGATGGAGACATCAATCACACCCTCGTCCTGCTCGCCTGCCCTCCTTCGCAAAAGTAGCTGAGCTGCATACCACTACACCATACACACACACCTTGGTGGTAGGGGAAGCATGCGATGGAGACATCAATCACACCCTCGTCCTGCTCGCCTGCCCTTCTTCGCAAAAGTAGCTGAGCTGCATACCACTACACCATACACACACACCTTGGTGGTAGGGGAAGCATGCGATGGAGACATCAATCACACCCTCGTCCTGCTCGCCTGCCCTCCTTCGCAAAAGTAGCTGAGCTGCATACCACTACACCATACACACGCACCTTGGTGGTAGGGGAAGCATGCGATGGAGACATCAATCACACCCTCGTCCTGCTCGCCTGCCCTCCTTCGCAAAAGTAGCTGAGCTGCATACCACTACACCATACACACACACCTTGGTGGTAGGGGAAGCATGCGATGGAGACTCAATCACACCCTCGTCCTGCTCGCCTGCCCTCCTTCGCAAAAGTAGCTGAGCTGCATACCACTACACCATACACACGCACCTTGGTGGTAGGGGAAGCATGCGATGGAGACATCAATCACACCCTCGTCCTGCTCGCCTGCCCTCCTTCGCAAAAGTAGCTGAGCTGCATACCACTACACCATACACACACACCTTGGTGGTAGGGGAAGCATGCGATGGAGACATCAATCACACCCTCGTCCTGCTCGCCTGCCCTCCTTCGCAAAAGTAGCTGAGCTGCATACCACTACACCATACACACACACCTTGGTGGTAGGGGAAGCATGCGATGGAGACATCAATCACACCCTCGTCCTGCTCGCCTGCCCTCCTTCGCAAAAGTAGCTGAGCTGCATACCACTACACCATACACACACACCTTGGTGGTAGGGGAAGCATGCGATGGAGACATCAATCACACCCTCGTCCTGCTCGCCTGCCCTCCTTCGCAAAAGTAGCTGAGCTGCATACCACTACACCATACACACGCACCTTGGTGGTAGGGGAACCATGCGATGGAGACATGAATCACACCCTCGTCCTGCTCGCCTGCCCTCCTTCGCAAAAGTAGCTGAGCTGCATACCACTACACCATACACACACACCTTGGTGGTAGGGGAAGCATGCGATGGAGACATCAATCACACCCTCGTCCTGCTCGCCTGCCCTCCTTCGCAAAAGTAGCTGAGCTGCATACCACTACACCATACACACGCACCTTGGTGGTAGGGGAACCATGCGATGGAGACATCAATCACACCCTCGTCCTGCTGGCCTGCCCTCCTTCGCAAAAGTAGCTGAGCTGCATACCACTACACCATACACACGCACCTTGGTGG
This sequence comes from Closterium sp. Naga37s-1, assembly GCA_947471745.1. NCBI lineage: Eukaryota > Viridiplantae > Streptophyta > Zygnematophyceae > Desmidiales > Closteriaceae > Closterium > Closterium sp. Naga37s-1. The sequence goes on along the minus strand of CANJKZ010000461.1, from coordinate 501,941 downwards.
TAGGGGAACCATGCGATGGAGACATCAATCACACCCTCGTCCTGCTCGCCTGCCCTCCTTCGCAATAGTAGCTGAGCTGCATACCACTACACCATACACACACACCTTGGTGGTAGGGGAACCATGCGATGGAGACATCAATCACACCCTCGTCCTGCTCGCCTGCCCTCCTTCGCAAAAGTAGCTGAGCTGCATACCACTACACCATACACACGCACCTTGGTGGTAGGGGAAGCATGCGATGGAGACATCAATCACACCCTCGTCCTGCTCGCCTGCCCTCCTTCGCAAAAGTAGCTGAGCTGCATACCACTACACCATACACACGCACCTTGGTGGTAGGGGAAGCATGCGATGGAGACATCAATCACACCCTCGTCCTGCTCGCCTGCCCACCTTCGCAAAAGTAGCTGAGCTGCATACCACTACACCATACACACGCACCTTGGTGGTAGGGGAACCATGCGATGGAGACATCAATCACACCCTCGTCCTGCTCGCCTGCCCTCTTTCGCAAAAGTACCTGAGCTGCATACCACTACACCATACACACGCACCTTGGTGGTAGGGGAACCATGCGATGGAGACATCAATCACACCCTCGTCCTGCTCGCCTGCCCTCCTTCGCAAAAGTAGCTGAGCTGCATACCACTACACCATACACACACACCTTGGTGGTAGGGGAAGCATGCGATGGAGACATCAATCACACCCTCGTCCTGCTCGCCTGCCCTCCTTCGCAAAAGTAGCTGAGCTGCATACCACTACACCATACACACACACCTTGGTGGTAGGGGAAGCATGCGATGGAGACATCAATCACACCCTCGTCCTGCTCGCCTGCCCTCCTTCGCAAAAGTAGCTGAGCTGCATACCACTACACCATACACACACACCTTGGTGGTAGGGGAACCATGCGATGGAGACATCAATCACACCCTCGTCCTGCTCGCCTGCCCTCCTTCGCAAAAGTAGCTGAGCTGCATACCACTACACCATACACACGCACCTTGGTGGTAGGGGAACCATGCGATGGAGACATCAATCACACCCTCGTCCTGCTCGCCTGCCCTCCTTCGCAATAGTAGCTGAGCTGCATACCACTACACCATACACACACACCTTGGTGGTAGGGGAACCATGCGATGGAGACATCAATCACACCCTCGTCCTGCTCGCCTGCCCTCCTTCGCAAAAGTAGCTGAGCTGCATACCACTACACCATACACACGCACCTTGGTGGTAGGGGAACCATGCGATGGAGACATCAATCACACCCTCGTCCTGCTCGCCTGCCCTCCTTCGCAAAAGTAGCTGAGCTGCATACCACTACACCATACACACACACCTTGGTGGTAGGGGAAGCATGCGATGGAGACATCAATCACACCCTCGTCCTGCTCGCCTGCCCTCCTTCGCAAAAGTAGCTGAGCTGCATACCACTACACCATACACACGCACCTTGGTGGTAGGGGAAGCATGCGATGGAGACATCAATCACACCCTCGTCCTGCTCGCCTGCCCTCCTTTGCAAAAGTAGCTGAGCTGCATACCACTACACCATACACACGCACCTTGGTGGTAGGGGAACCATGCGATGGAGACATCAATCACACCCTCGTCCTGCTCGCCTGCCCTCCTTCGCAAAAGTAGCTGAGCTGCATACCACTACACCATACACACACACCTTGGTGGTAGGGGAAGCATGCGATGGAGACATCAATCACACCCTCGTCCTGCTCGCCTGCCCTCCTTCGCAAAAGTAGCTGAGCTGCATACCACTACACCATACACACGCACCTTGGTGGTAGGGGAACCATGCGATGGAGACATCAATCACACCCTCGTCCTGCTCGCCTGCCCTCCTTCGCAAAAGTAGCTGAGCTGCATACCACTACACCATACACACGCACCTTGGTGGTAGGGGAACCATGCGATGGAGACATCAATCACACCCTCGTCCTGCTCGCCTGCCCTCTTTCGCAATAGTAGCTGAGCTGCATACCACTACACCATACACACACACCTTGGTGGTAGGGGAAGCATGCGATGGAGACATCAATCACACCCTCGTCCTGCTCGCCTGCCCTCCTTCGCAAAAGTAGCTGAGCTGCATACCACTACACCATACACACGCACCTTGGTGGTAGGGGAACCATGCGATGGAGACATCAATCACACCCTCGTCCTGCTCGCCTGCCCTCCTTCGCAAAAGTAGCTGAGCTGCATACCACTACACCATACACACGCACCTTGGTGGTAGGGGAAGCATGCGATGGAGACATCAATCACACCCTCGTCCTGCTCGCCTGCCCACCTTCGCAAAAGTAGCTGAGCTGCATACCACTACACCATACACACGCACCTTGGTGGTAGGGGAACCATGCGATGGAGACATCAATCACACCCTCGTCCTGCTCGCCTGCCCTCTTTCGCAAAAGTACCTGAGCTGCATACCACTACACCATACACACGCACCTTGGTGGTAGGGGAACCATGCGATGGAGACATCAATCACACCCTCGTCCTGCTCGCCTGCCCTCCTTCGCAAAAGTAGCTGAGCTGCATACCACTACACCATACACACACACCTTGGTGGTAGGGGAAGCATGCGATGGAGACATCAATCACACCCTCGTCCTGCTCGCCTGCCCTCCTTCGCAAAAGTAGCTGAGCTGCATACCACTACACCATACACACACACCTTGGTGGTAGGGGAAGCATGCGATGGAGACATCAATCACACCCTCGTCCTGCTCGCCTGCCCTCCTTCGCAAAAGTAGCTGAGCTGCATACCACTACACCATACACACACACCTTGGTGGTAGGGGAACCATGCGATGGAGACATCAATCACACCCTCGTCCTGCTCGCCTGCCCTCCTTCGCAAAAGTAGCTGAGCTGCATACCACTACACCATACACACGCACCTTGGTGGTAGGGGAACCATGCGATGGAGACATCAATCACACCCTCGTCCTGCTCGCCTGCCCTCCTTCGCAATAGTAGCTGAGCTGCATACCACTACACCATACACACACACCTTGGTGGTAGGGGAACCATGCGATGGAGACATCAATCACACCCTCGTCCTGCTCGCCTGCCCTCCTTCGCAAAAGTAGCTGAGCTGCATACCACTACACCATACACACGCACCTTGGTGGTAGGGGAACCATGCGATGGAGACATCAATCACACCCTCGTCCTGCTCGCCTGCCCTCCTTCGCAAAAGTAGCTGAGCTGCATACCACTACACCATACACACACACCTTGGTGGTAGGGGAAGCATGCGATGGAGACATCAATCACACCCTCGTCCTGCTCGCCTGCCCTCCTTCGCAAAAGTAGCTGAGCTGCATACCACTACACCATACACACGCACCTTGGTGGTAGGGGAAGCATGCGATGGAGACATCAATCACACCCTCGTCCTGCTCGCCTGCCCTCCTTTGCAAAAGTAGCTGAGCTGCATACCACTACACCATACACACGCACCTTGGTGGTAGGGGAACCATGCGATGGAGACATCAATCACACCCTCGTCCTGCTCGCCTGCCCTCCTTCGCAAAAGTAGCTGAGCTGCATACCACTACACCATACACACACACCTTGGTGGTAGGGGAAGCATGCGATGGAGACATCAATCACACCCTCGTCCTGCTCGCCTGCCCTCCTTCGCAAAAGTAGCTGAGCTGCATACCACTACACCATACACACGCACCTTGGTGGTAGGGGAACCATGCGATGGAGACATCAATCACACCCTCGTCCTGCTCGCCTGCCCTCCTTCGCAAAAGTAGCTGAGCTGCATACCACTACACCATACACACGCACCTTGGTGGTAGGGGAACCATGCGATGGAGACATCAATCACACCCTCGTCCTGCTCGCCTGCCCTCCTTCGCAAAAGTAGCTGAGCTGCATACCACTACACCATACACACGCACCTTGGTGGTAGGGGAACCATGCGATGGAGACATCAATCACACCCTCGTCCTTCTCGCCTGCCCTCCTTCGCAAAAGTAGCTGAGCTGCATACCACTACACCATACACACACACCTTGGTGGTAGGGGAAGCATGCGATGGAGACATCAATCACACCCTCGTCCTGCTCGCCTGCCCTCCTTCGCAAAAGTAGCTGAGCTGCATACCACTACACCATACACACACACCTTGGTGGTAGGGGAAGCATGCGATGGAGACATCAATCACACCCTCGTCCTGCTCGCCTGCCCTCCTTCGCAAAAGTAGCTGAGCTGCATACCACTACACCATACACACACACCTTGGTGGTAGGGGAAGCATGCGATGGAGACATCAATCACACCCTCGTCCTGCTCGCCTGCCCTCCTTCGCAAAAGTAGCTGAGCTGCATACCACTACACCATACACACACACCTTGGTGGTAGGGGAAGCATGCGATGGAGACATCAATCACACCCTCGTCCTGCTCGCCTGCCCTCCTTCGCAAAAGTAGCTGAGCTGCATACCACTACACCATACACACGCACCTTGGTGGTAGGGGAAGCATGCGATGGAGACATCAATCACACCCTCGTCCTGCTCGCCTGCCCTCCTTCGCAAAAGTAGCTGAGCTGCATACCACTACACCATACACACACACCTTGGTGGTAGGGGAAGCATGCGATGGAGACATCAATCACACCCTCGTCCTGCTCGCCTGCCCTCCTTCGCAAAAGTAGCTGAGCTGCATACCACTACACCATACACACGCACCTTGGTGGTAGGGGAACCATGCGATGGAGACATCAATCACACCCTCGTCCTGCTCGCCTGCCCTCCTTCGCAAAAGTAGCTGAGCTGCATACCACTACACCATACACACGCACCTTGGTGGTAGGGGAACCATGCGATGGAGACATCAATCACACCCTCGTCCTGCTCGCCTGCCCTCCTTCGCAAAAGTAGCTGAGCTGCATACCACTACACCATACACACACACCTTGGTGGTAGGGGAAGCATGCGATGGAGACATCAATCACACCCTCGTCCTGCTCGCCTGCCCTCCTTCGCAAAAGTAGCTGAGCTGCATACCACTACACCATACACACACACCTTGGTGGTAGGGGAAGCATGCGATGGAGACATCAATCACACCCTCGTCCTGCTCGCCTGCCCTCCTTCGCAAAAGTAGCTGAGCTGCATACCACTACACCATACACACACACCTTGGTGGTAGGGGAACCATGCGATGGAGACATCAATCACACCCTCGTCCTGCTCGCCTGCCCTCCTTCGCAAAAGTAGCTGAGCTGCATACCACTACACCATACACACGCACCTTGGTGGTAGGGGAACCATGCGATGGAGACATCAATCACACCCTCGTCCTGCTCGCCTGCCCTCCTTCGCAATAGTAGCTGAGCTGCATACCACTACACCATACACACACACCTTGGTGGTAGGGGAACCATGCGATGGAGACATCAATCACACCCTCGTCCTGCTCGCCTGCCCTCCTTCGCAAAAGTAGCTGAGCTGCATACCACTACACCATACACACACACCTTGGTGGTAGGGGAACCATGCGATGGAGACATCAATCACACCCTCGTCCTGCTCGCCTGCCCTCCTTCGCAAAAGTAGCTGAGCTGCATACCACTACACCATACACACGCACCTTGGTGGTAGGGGAAGCATGCGATGGAGACATCAATCACACCCTCGTCCTGCTCGCCTGCCCACCTTCGCAAAAGTAGCTGAGCTGCATACCACTACACCATACACAAGCACCTTGGTGGTAGGGGAACCATGCGATGGAGACATCAATCACACCCTCGTCCTGCTCGCCTGCCCTCTTTCGCAAAAGTAGCTGAGCTGCATACCACTACACCATACACACACACCTTGGTGGTAGGGGAAGCATGCGATGGAGACATCAATCACACCCTCGTCCTGCTCGCCTGCCCTCCTTCGCAAAAGTAGCTGAGCTGCATACCACTACACCATACACACACACCTTGGTGGTAGGGGAAGCATGCGATGGAGACATCAATCACACCCTCGTCCTGCTCGCCTGCCCTCCTTCGCAAAAGTAGCTGAGCTGCATACCACTACACCATACACACACACCTTGGTGGTAGGGGAAGCATGCGATGGAGACATCAATCACACCCTCGTCCTGCTCGCCTGCCCTCCTTCGCAAAAGTAGCTGAGCTGCATACCACTACACCATACACACACACCTTGGTGGTAGGGGAAGCATGCGATGGAGACATCAATCACACCCTCGTCCTGCTCGCCTGCCCTCCTTCGCAAAAGTAGCTGAGCTGCATACCACTACACCATACACACGCACCTTGGTGGTAGGGGAAGCATGCGATGGAGACATCAATCACACCCTCGTCCTGCTCGCCTGCCCTCCTTCGCAAAAGTAGCTGAGCTGCATACCACTACACCATACACACACACCTTGGTGGTAGGGGAAGCATGCGATGGAGACATCAATCACACCCTCGTCCTGCTCGCCTGCCCTCCTTCGCAAAAGTAGCTGAGCTGCATACCACTACACCATACACACGCACCTTGGTGGTAGGGGAAGCATGCGATGGAGACATCAATCACACCCTCGTCCTGCTCGCCTGCCCTTCTTCGCAAAAGTAGCTGAGCTGCATACCACTACACCATACACACACACCTTGGTGGTAGGGGAAGCATGCGATGGAGACATCAATCACACCCTCGTCCTGCTCGCCTGCCCTCCTTCGCAAAAGTAGCTGAGCTGCATACCACTACACCATACACACGCACCTTGGTGGTAGGGGAAGCATGCGATGGAGACATCAATCACACCCTCGTCCTGCTCGCCTGCCCACCTTCGCAAAAGTAGCTGAGCTGCATACCACTACACCATACACACGCACCTTGGTGGTAGGGGAACCATGCGATGGAGACATCAATCACACCCTCGTCCTGCTCGCCTGCCCTCTTTCGCAAAAGTAGCTGAGCTGCATACCACTACACCATACACACACACCTTGGTGGTAGGGGAAGCATGCGATGGAGACATCAATCACACCCTTGTCCTGCTCGCCTGCCCTCCTTCGCAAAAGTAGCTGAGCTGCATACCACTACACCATACACACACACCTTGGTGGTAGGGGAAGCATGCGATGGAGACATCAATCACACCCTCGTCCTGCTCGCCTGCCCTCCTTCGCAAAAGTAGCTGAGCTGCATACCACTACACCATACACACACACCTTGGTGGTAGGGGAAGCATGCGATGGAGACATCAATCACACCCTCGTCCTGCTCGCCTGCCCTCCTTCGCAAAAGTAGCTGAGCTGCATACCACTACACCATACACACGCACCTTGGTGGTAGGGGAACCATGCGATGGAGACATCAATCACACCCTCGTCCTGCTCGCCTGCCCTCCTTCGCAAAAGTAGCTGAGCTGCATACCACTACACCATACACACACACCTTGGTGGTAGGGGAAGCATGCGATGGAGACATCAATCACACCCTCGTCCTGCTCGCCTGCCCTCCTTCGCAAAAGTAGCTGAGCTGCATACCACTACACCATACACACACACCTTGGTGGTAGGGGAAGCATGCGATGGAGACATCAATCACACCCTCGTCCTGCTCGCCTGCCCTCCTTCGCAAAAGTAGCTGAGCTGCATACCACTACACCATACACACACACCTTGGTGGTAGGGGAAGCATGCGATGGAGACATCAATCACACCCTCGTCCTGCTCGCCTGCCCTCCTTCGCAAAAGTAGCTGAGCTGCATACCACTACACCATACACACACACCTTGGTGGTAGGGGAAGCATGCGATGGAGACATCAATCACACCCTCGTCCTGCTCGCCTGCCCTCCTTCGCAAAAGTAGCTGAGCTGCATACCACTACACCATACACACACACCTTGGTGGTAGGGGAAGCATGCGATGGAGACATCAATCACACCCTCGTCCTGCTCGCCTGCCCTCCTTCGCAAAAGTAGCTGAGCTGCATACCACTACACCATACACACGCACCTTGGTGGTAGGGGAAGCATGCGATGGAGACATCAATCACACCCTCGTCCTGCTCGCCTGCCCTCCTTCGCAAAAGTAGCTGAGCTGCATACCACTACACCATACACACACACCTTGGTGGTAGGGGAAGCATGCGATGGAGACATCAATCACACCCTCGTCCTGCTCGCCTGCCCTCCTTTGCAAAAGTAGCTGAGCTGCATACCACTACACCATACACACGCACCTTGGTGGTAGGGGAACCATGCGATGGAGACATCAATCACACCCTCGTCCTGCTCGCCTGCCCTCCTTCGCAAAAGTAGCTGAGCTGCATACCACTACACCATACACACACACCTTGGTGGTAGGGGAAGCATGCGATGGAGACATCAATCACACCCTCGTCCTGCTCGCCTGCCCTCCTTCGCAAAAGTAGCTGAGCTGCATACCACTACACCATACACACGCACCTTGGTGGTAGGGGAACCATGCGATGGAGACATCAATCACACCCTCGTCCTGCTCGCCTGCCCTCCTTCGCAAAAGTAGCTGAGCTGCATACCACTACACCATACACACGCACCTTGGTGGTAGGGGAACCATGCGATGGAGACATCAATCACACCCTCGTCCTGCTCGCCTGCCCTCCTTCGCAAAAGTAGCTGAGCTGCATACCACTACACCATACACACACACCTTGGTGGTAGGGGAAGCATGCGATGGAGACATCAATCACACCCTCGTCCTGCTCGCCTGCCCTCCTTCGCAAAAGTAGCTGAGCTGCATACCACTACACCATACACACACACCTTGGTGGTAGGGGAACCATGCGATGGAGACATCAATCACACCCTCGTCCTGCTCGCCTGCCCTCCTTCGCAAAAGTAGCTGAGCTGCATACCACTACACCATACACACGCACCTTGGTGGTAGGAGAACCATGCGATGGAGACATCAATCACACCCTCGTCCTGCTCGCCTGCCCTCCTTCGCAAAAGTAGCTGAGCTGCATACCACTACACCATACACACACACCTTGGTGGTAGGGGAAGCATGCGATGGAGACATCAATCACACCCTCGTCCTGCTCGCCTGCCCTCCTTCGCAAAAGTAGCTGAGCTGCATACCACTACACCATACACACACACCTTGGTGGTAGGGGAAGCATGCGATGGAGACATCAATCACACCCTCGTCCTGCTCGCCTGCCCTCCTTCGCAAAAGTAGCTGAGCTGCATACCACTACACCATACACACACACCTTGGTGGTAGGGGAACCATGCGATGGAGACATCAATCACACCCTCGTCCTGCTCGCCTGCCCTCCTTCGCAAAAGTAGCTGAGCTGCATACCACTACACCATACACACGCACCTTGGTGGTAGGGGAACCATGCGATGGAGACATCAATCACACCCTCGTCCTGCTCGCCTGCCCTCCTTCGCAATAGTAGCTGAGCTGCATACCACTACACCATACACACACACCTTGGTGGTAGGGGAAGCATGCGATGGAGACATCAATCACACCCTCGTCCTGCTCGCCTGCCCTCCTTCGCAAAAGTAGCTGAGCTGCATACCACTACACCATACACACACACCTTGGTGGTAGGGGAAGCATGCGATGGAGACATCAATCACACCCTCGTCCTGCTCGCCTGCCCTCCTTCGCAAAAGTAGCTGAGCTGCATACCACTACACCATACACACACACCTTGGTGGTAGGGGAACCATGCGATGGAGACATCAATCACACCCTCGTCCTGCTCGCCTGCCCTCCTTCGCAAAAGTAGCTGAGCTGCATACCACTACACCATACACACGCACCTTGGTGGTAGGGGAACCATGCGATGGAGACATCAATCACACCCTCGTCCTGCTCGCCTGCCCTCCTTCGCAATAGTAGCTGAGCTGCATACCACTACACCATACACACACACCTTGGTGGTAGGGGAACCATGCGATGGAGACATCAATCACACCCTCGCCCTGCTCGCCTGCCCTCCTTCGCAAAAGTAGCTGAGCTGCATACCACTACACCATACACACGCACCTTGGTGGTAGGGGAACCATGCGATGGAGACATCAATCACACCCTCGTCCTGCTCGCCTGCCCTCCTTCGCAAAAGTAGCTGAGCTGCATACCACTACACCATACACACGCACCTTGGTGGTAGGGGAAGCATGCGATGGAGACATCAATCACACCCTCGTCCTGCTCGCCTGCCCACCTTCGCAAAAGTAGCTGAGCTGCATACCACTACACCATACACACGCACCTTGGTGGTAGGGGAACCATGCGATGGAGACATCAATCACACCCTCGTCCTGCTCGCCTGCCCTCTTTCGCAAAAGTAGCTGAGCTGCATACCACTACACCATACACACACACCTTGGTGGTAGGGGAAGCATGCGATAGAGACATCAATCACACCCTCGTCCTGCTCGCCTGCCCTCCTTCGCAAAAGTAGCTGAGCTGCATACCACTACACCATACACACACACCTTGGTGGTAGGGGAAGCATGCGATGGAGACATCAATCACACCCTCGTCCTGCTCGCCTGCCCTCCTTCGCAAAAGTAGCTGAGCTGCATACCACTACACCATACACACACACCTTGGTGGTAGGGGAAGCATGCGATGGAGACATCAATCACACCCTCGTCCTGCTCGCCTGCCCTCCTTCGCAAAAGTAGCTGAGCTGCATACCACTACACCATACACACACACCTTGGTGGTAGGGGAAGCATGCGATGGAGACATCAATCACACCCTCGTCCTGCTCGCCTGCCCTCCTTCGCAAAAGTAGCTGAGCTGCATACCACTACACCATACACACACACCTTGGTGGTAGGGGAAGCATGCGATGGAGACATCAATCACACCCTCGTCCTGCTCGCCTGCCCTCCTTCGCAAAAGTAGCTGAGCTGCATACCACTACACCATACACACGCACCTTGGTGGTAGGGGAACCATGCGATGGAGACATCAATCACACCCTCGTCCTGCTCGCCTGCCCTCTTTCGCAAAAGTAGCTGAGCTGCATACCACTACACCATACACACACACCTTGGTGGTAGGGGAAGCATGCGATGGAGACATCAATCACACCCTCGTCCTGCTCGCCTGCCCTCCTTCGCAAAAGTAGCTGAGCTGCATACCACTACACCATACACACACACCTTGGTGGTAGGGGAAGCATGCGATGGAGACATCAATCACACCCTCGTCCTGCTCGCCTGCCCTCCTTCGCAAAAGTAGCTGAGCTGCATACCACTACACCATACACACACACCTTGGTGGTAGGGGAAGCATGCGATGGAGACATCAATCACACCCTCGTCCTGCTCGCCTGCCCTCCTTCGCAAAAGTAGCTGAGCTGCATACCACTACACCATACACACGCACCTTGGTGGTAGGGGAAGCATGCGATGGAGACATCAATCACACCCTCGTCCTGCTCTCCCATGGTTCCCCTTCCAATAACAACTGAGCTGCATACTGTACACTACACAGTGGTGGTTACCATACTCCCCCTCCCCTCCACTCTCTTTCCACCCCTCTCCCCCCCCCCCCCTCCACACACGCACCTTGGTGGTAGGGGAACCATGCGATGGAGACATCAATCACACCCTCGTCCTGCTCGCCCGCCTTCCCAATAGCAACTGAGATGTTGGATAGCAAGCAAGGAGGTAATCGGAAAAAGACACGCAGCAAGAGATTGGATAGCAAGGAGGTAAACGGTCGCGGTGATTTTGGAAATGGAAGGGAAAAGTAGACGTGGGAAAAGCAAGCTGCTGTACACCCTCTCATATTATAAGTTATAACTTAGCATCCCGTGGTCCCACAGACAACACAGCGTTTCAAGCCAGCAAGAGTCGTGTTTTGAGTCGACTCTAAACATGAAAAGCGGTTGCACACCCTCTCATATAATAACTCTACATCCCGTGGTCCCACAGACAACACTGCGTTTCAAGCCAGCAAGAGCACAGCAAGAGCACAGCAAGAGCACAGCAAGAGCCACCAAAGCTTGAATTTATAGAGCTTTGAACGGGGGAAGCCACAAGATGGCGGAAGGAAACCTGAATAGGAATCCAAGGAAGGAGAGTGTTTATAGACATACAATTTCAAAAACATTCGACTCTCTATGTTGGAATTATCGTGGCTGAGAGAGGTCTGATAACATTTCGAGAGATGTTTAAGGAGAGTTTGCAAAGATTTTACACAGCGAGGGAAACAGAAACAGGCATGGAAGGAGCATGTGACGTTCTGTCAATGTTGGGATTGTCGTTGCCAAACTCCGCTGTCGTCATGGTATGTGCACGATGACTTATGAGTCGACTCAATTGTCACCATGCGTGCATGGATGCATGGAGGAGCAATAAGGGCACGTACTGTCAATGTTGGGATTGTCGTTGCCAAACTCCCCTGTCGTCATGCTGTGTGCACATGGTATGAAGGCATGAATGCGAACAACGGAATGAGCGATAGCGAAAGAAAAAAAACAGGCATTGCCTGGAGAGAGGGGTGGTTAATATGCATATTAGCGGAATATTAACCTGAGGTTAAAATGCAACTATTTCTCATTTTCGCATGCTCGTTGGTGCAGGGGATTAGCAAAGATCATGGAACGGCGGACAGGGTAACGATGAAACGAAGTACAAATAGTATTTGCGAAGACCCGTTGATTGGGGAACAAACAACAGCTGATTCAAGAGTGATTTAGGTGTGACTGCAACTACGTGTGACCGTAACTATGTGACTCTAACTATGTGTGAGTCTAAGAACGCGTACCTGTAACCGTAACCGTGTGAGTCGTATGTGCATGACTGCGCAAGGGAACACGTATGAAGGGGTAGGAACCGAGTAGGTGTGACCGAACTATGTGTGAGTTTAAGAACTCGTACCTGTAACCGTAACCGTGTGAGTCGTAAATGCATGACTGCGCAAGGGAACATGTGGGAGGGGGTAGGAAACGAGTAGCAGAGGGTTTGGGTTGAATGGAATGTCACTGGATGGCATGGTATGGTATGGTATGGTATGGTATGGTATGGTATGGTATGGCATGGCATGGCATGGCATGGCATGGCATGGCATGGTATGGTATGGTATGGTATGGTATGGTATGGTATGGTATGGTATGGTATGGTATGGTATGGCATGGCGTGACATGAAATGCCATGGGTGGGTACGACATGGGATGGGATGGACTGGATGACATGGGATGGGATGGGATGGGATGGGATGGGATGGGATGGGATGGGATGGGATGGGATGGGATGGGATGGGATGGGATGGGATGAGAGGGGATGGAATGGGATGGGAAGGGCAGGATGGGATGGGATGGGATGGGATGGGGTGGGATGGGGTGGGATGGGAGGGGATGAGGTGGGATGGGGTGGAATGGGATGTGATGGGATGGGATGGGATGGGATGGGATGGGATGGGATGGGATGGGATGGGATGGGATGAGACTGGGTGGAACGACAACACGCACCACAGTACCGTAGAAAAACGGTGCACCATCGTTCCACTGCTGCCCGTTTTGAGCCACCGAGCCGAGCACCACACCCTTATCCAGGCTCGGACGCCAAGCCTGAGAGGCAGGTTCGGACAAACCCAAGTCACCACAGCATGCACCAGGTTCGTCAACTTCCCAGCAGATTGAGAATTGCAATGCAACAGCAGCTGAAATCTAAAACAAACCCCCAAGGCAACAGGCAATATATGCTACTTCTAGCATGAATTATTACGATTATAAAAAAGTATCACCTGAAGTGCAAATTCCATCGGGTTATCCGACTGGTAACCATCTTTTCCCCCGGGAATGCCGAGATTCGTCTGCGAGTACGGATGCCTGGGAGCGAGCCGCGGCGCGAAATCCCCCTGATTCCATCGCGACAGCGAGAACGGAATCGGGCCCTGACCCTCGATGTCTACGATAATGTTGTTCTTGTCGTCCCCGTTATACTCACGCACTAGCGACGCGTTCATAGAAACTTTCATACTAGTCACACTCGTGCCCCAAAAGGGGAGCGGAACGTCTTCGGGGCTTAAAGCCCGAGGCACGACGGCGTGAATAGGCTCGTACGGGCGAGAATAGGCGCTAACCGGACACGGCGATACGGAGAGGAAGACTAGGAGAGCAGCAACGACGAGAAAAAGCCGACCCCGTCGAAGAGTCGAGTCGCGAATGCACGCTGCACACATGGCTTCGAGCTGGTATATGAAGTAACTTCTCCCTAGTTGTTCTAAACAAGCAGCAGCAGTGCGACTAGAAATCACTTGCACTTCCGAGCTTGGTGCCTTCGGCAGTTCGTTGGCTGTGTTTCTGGAGAAAATCCCCTAGGTGAACTGGTATAACATGCTTCATAATAAGCATTAAGGAATCCAGACGAGAGACATGAGCTGCAAATAGGGAAACGACCTAATGGTGTTGCAATCATGTCATGTTTACTCCACCAATGGCTTAAAGCCCGAGTCTAGAATGGTAAGGCTTCAAGATTACTGAACTTGAAAGGTGTTGGGAAAGCGACGGAATGGGCAAGCGATGGTCATGTGAAGGCCAGCGACATGATGGGAGAGCATGGGAGACACTCAGAGTAAGCGTGGGCGACGGACGCGGGAAGGGAGAGCCACCTAAAAGGCGACGGGAGGGGAGGCGAATTCAAGTTCAAGAATCTTGAACTTGAAAAGTTGCCATTCTAGACTCGGGTTTTAATTTCTCAAAACATCAATCCACGCTTTCCCGCCTTCAATTCCCGAAGAAAGGAAAACATTTGAAGTCTAGACTATTTTAAAAAACATAACACACATCAGATAGAATTAATTAAACTTCTTTTAAGAACTTTGGATAGAGGCTAAAATAGTGAAGGCAGACCCAACTTGAAATCGTTCCTCCTCCTGGTCCACTACAAAACTCGTCTAAAGTAGGAAAAGAAAAAACACAGCACTTCGACTTTACGAAACAGACTTGAGTCCTCAAGTTGGACCCAACTAGAAGGGGGGGGGTCACTATTTTAGCTACGGGCTTTAAATCAAGCCATCACAAGCAGAGAAGCCACGCTCCTCCCACATGGTCTCCCCCATGCCAATGGTTCCGCCCAAAAATAACCATGTCACGAGCTTGGAACAACATGCCGCCCCATCCATGTAATTTTAGACAACCAGTCGGTCACACAGCCGAATAGCCCAGCGCATCTCCTGTCGTCCATATTTACCCTTCAGTACTGACTCGTTCCAGAATTTATAACCTCAGAACCCCTCAGGGCCGTGAAACGAGAAGCCATTCCCCTCCTATGTGGTTGCACTCATGCCAACCTCCCCACCATCCCATGCTGTCCGCCTCGACTATTCACTGCTTTGTCGTTCAAAAACACTACCACATCAAAACCCTTCAGGGTCGTGAAACAAGAAGCCATGCCCCTCCCATGTGGTCCCACTCATCCCCACCTCCTCCGCATCTACACCCACGGCTGAATCTCCCCACCATCCCATGCCGTCCGCATCTGCCATACGTATACACAAGGAGCAGCCAGGGGGAACGCGTCAGGCAGAGCGGATACGACAGTGGGAACAAAAAACCATCATTATCCACATCTACAACCACAGCTAAGACCTCAGATATACACCCCGCATCTAGAGGGATATTTGAGACTAAATCATCCTTCAGACCTTGGAATCGCCAAGAGCTTGGGATACGGTACAGGCAAAGCAAGCATGCAGCTATAACAATCCTGCGAATACCTGCAGTAGAAGCAGCAGCAGCAGCATACTCTCAAGTCTTCTCAGTAGCACACACCCATCACCCATGCAGCATGTTGGAGATTGCTGGACACTGGTAAACCAAAACAAACGCAACAGACAAAGAAAACAACAAAAAGTAACACTTACAGTGGTTAAAGTGAGCTTGCCGCTTTGGAATTGAAGAAGAGCACAATCCATCACTGCTGCTCAACGCCCTCTGCCTCTTCTTCGCACTCCCCTGCTGTTGCCAGCCTGCACCACTATCCCTTCCTCCCATCCCTACCCTTCCTACCCTCTCTACCTCTCCAGCTCCTTCACTTCCACTCAGAACGAGCACCCGGGATGAAGGCTGGGAAGGAGGAACACTCCTATTGCTCCTAAGTTGGGCGAAATCCGCAGAACTCCTTTCTCTAGACAGATTCCCGTCTCTTGATAACGTCCTGCCGCTAAATGAGTTCCTGACATTAGGTGAATTTCTGTCACTAAGCGAATTCCTTAAACTCGGCAACACTCTGGCATCGGAGCCATTGCCCCTGCCACTGGGGAAACTCCTGGGACCGTTTTCGATTGGGAAGGCTGGCGAATCATTGCTTGGGTGAGCTGCATTGCTGCTGTCAGATCGAGGAGTGTCGGCTCGAAAGACTGTATTTTGGAAAGCATTGCGATCCCTTTGCTGCCCTGATTTTTCAACTACGGAGGCTGGTGCATTGCTGTGTGTCCGTGCTGTGCTATTGCTGTTGCGATTGCCAATGCTGTTGCTGTTGCTGCCACGAGCTGCGCAGTCGCATGTGTGATTCAACGGAGTGTGAGTACATAGAGATGGATGTGCAGAGGTGTTAATCCGTCGCTTCAAAACCTCCTGCTGCTGTTCCTTCGCCGGCTGTTCAGGTTGAGCCACGGAGTGCAGGAGGAAGAAGAGGGAAGGGTTGCTGTCCCGGAGAGATGGTGCATCCACTAAAACCCGCGACCTGATATAATTGAGGAATGGGTCAGAAAAGGTGGAAACAGGACGAAGATTCTGTAAGCACAATTTTCCGAAAGAATAGTGCAATTTTAGTAGCCTTGGGTTGGAAAATAACAGGGGTTGATGGATTAAGGACGACGTTAGGGTTGCATGAAGCACGAGCGTTAGCAGCCAAAAAACGATAACCATCTCCGTTGTACTGATGCCTATGCCAATATTGTAATTAAACCCACTGACGCCATAAGGCTTTAGAGATAGAAGGAATGTCACCGTTTCTGAGTAAAAGCTCCATGCAACGTGAGTTGCCCAGACATGCCACAGCTAACCAGCCGAGACGAAATAGTCGTTGAGACAAAATCGTCCCCAATTTAGTATCAGTCCGAAAGCTTGCACGTTATCTCTTCTCGCAAGCCTACTCGTATGTTTCACGCGAAAACGAGAGACTGGCGAGGCTTGCGGAAGCGCGCGGGGAGGTGAGAATAGTGGACTAGATGCACTCGCAGAGTTGATCGAGTGATGCCTCTCTCAGCTGTTTTGAACATCAAAATCTTGAAGGTGACGCCTAATTCGTCAAGGAAGGACTCGTTTTCCTTATTGATTTACTGACAAGTGCAATGTCGAAACTGTATGAGCAGAACAAAACGTTCCGAACCTGCTGATGGCTGAATGGGGAGGCTTGGGCGAATGACCGAGCCGAAGCCGGCAGCGCTTCTGAAGCATTGGACCAATCAGGAAGCTCCATACCTCGTTTTTGTGGTCGGTGTCGTGCAGGTGTTGGCGGGAAGAACATGGCTTTGGTGTTCGCTTCCCGCCTGTGTGTGTCGGGGTTTGTTTGTGCTCCTCCTCGGTAGTGTCGCAATGCAAGCAACATTCAACCAGACGCTGCGATGCTCTGGTAACCACCACTATGCGAAAAGGTCCAGTGAGCGGACCGGCATAAAGCTCTGACCCGCAGGCTCCCTCCACTCACGACCAGTCAGTCTCCCACACAACCCAGTCTAGCAAATCCAAAAGGTTCATACACGACCGACCGCCTTCAGCACACGACCATTCTGTGTTATCATACTTTTCTCCCCAGTGCAACAACTCTATTCCGCGCTGATTCTTAACATTGTTAGAGAGAAGAGACTCGGGTGCGCGTTTTGAATTCGCTTTCCAGCGGCCGATTCATTTTCCTCGCACCGCCTTTGTTCCGATCATTGGTCGAAATGCACCTTCCAACCCTATCGCCATCACCACAGCCGGGCATTCTTCCGTCAGGTTCGCATGCGGGGACGCCTTTCGACGCAATTACTGTTCAGCCAGCTCCCAGTCCCAGAGCCTTCCGTGCAACTTACTTCAACTCGCAATTCACCGTTCCTAGAACTAGTAGGGCCATCAGTGGTAGCAATGCGGTGCCGACTCGGAGGTTAGCGACTTGGAGATTCGGTAGGGGGGGGAAGTTGTTAGTCAGAGCAATCAACGGGCCAGATTCCGCCAGCGGATCCACCAGACCATCCAGTCCGCCCCCCTTGCACGAATCACCGTCAACTACTTCTGCACCCCTGGCGACAGCTGCCATTGCCACCGATTCAACTGGTCGTAACCGCCTTGGAAATGACAGCATCGGTTCCGAATTGCAGCCTCGGATTCCTAGTTCACAGGTTACAAACAAAATTATGAGCAACCTGTTAAGTTGAACCGCCGGGGAGGAGACGGTGAGGGAGACACCGAAATGCGGCGACAGGTGAATGAGTTAATAGAGAGGTATGCTACAGTGGAGCAAGTTCGACGCGAGTACGTGGCGCCTGACATATTCGATTACCATGGCGAGCTGCGTGCTTTTATCGAATCTGATGGAGCGTCTAATAGCGGGTCAGCAGGAGCTTCAGGAGGTAAGGGGGTTGTCGGGGGAAAGGCCGGAATGGGGGCCTCGGGAAGGGATAATGGCGGGCGGATGTCGGACGGGAATGGGTTACAGTTGCCATTTCCGTTCCAGAATCCGTTTCAGTTACCGTTACCGTTACCATCTCCAGAGTCGTTGAACCTTCTAGAACAGATTTTCCCTATTCCGGATGCTTTGAAGCCTCTCCTCCCTGATCTAGGGAGAAGCAGAGAAGACAACAGCAGGAGCAGCCGCGGCCGGAGCACCAGCAGCAGCCAAAACAGAACAGGCAGCAGCAGCAGCGGCACAGAAACGGCAGCAGCAGCAGTCCCACGGTTCTTCTGCCCGTTAGACGCCAGGCCACCAACAACAGAGCAGCAGCAGCAGCAGCAGCAGACAGGAAAATCCCTGCCACGGCTGCTGTTTCTTCCTGGCGTGGATGGGGTTGGCTATGGCCTCAAGCTGCATCACAAGTCCCTGGGGCGGCTGTTTGAAGTCACGTGCCTGCACATACCACGATCCGATCGGACCGACTTCCAAGGTATATGCTCTAAGCCCATGGGTGTGCATGCATGTGTCGTGTAGGTGTTTGGATGGAGTCGGCTATGGACTGTTCGAGGTCACGTGCCTGCACATTCCGCTGTCCGATCGGACTTCCGAGGTTTGCTCCAACTGTATAAGTGTGTGTGTATGCATCACTGGGTGTTTAGATGGGGTTGGCTATGGGCTCAAGCTGCATCACAAGTCCCTGGGGCGGCTGTTTGAAGTCACGTGCCTGCACATACCACTATCCGATCGGACCGACTTCCAAGGTATGCTTTAAGCCTATGAGCGTAAATGCATCAGTAGGTGCTTGGGTGAGGGTTGGCTATGGCCTCAAGCTGCAGGCGGCTTTTAGGTGTATGAGCGTGGATGCATGCATCTGTAAGTGCTTGGATGGGGTTGGTTGGCTATGGCCTCAAGCTGCATCACAAGTCCCTGGGGCGGCTGTTTGAAGTGACCTGCTGCCTGCACATACCATTATACGATCGGACCGACTTCCAAGGTATGCCCTCCCAGTCTGTGAGCGAGTATGCGCACATGCATGTGTGGGTGCGTGGATGGGGTTGGCTATGGCCTCAAGCTGCATCACAAGTCCCCGGGGCGACTGTTTGAAGTGGGTTGTCATGGCCTGACGCATGCACCTCTTCCCATACGCCCCACTATCCCCTCTTTCCCATGCACCTCCATCCGTTCCCCACGCATGCACCTCTTCCTTCCCTATAACCCTCCCAACCCTCGCCCCTCCTCCCCCATCCTTTCCCAGGGCTATTGTCTCTCGTGGAGGCCGAGGTATTACAAGAGCACATCCAGTCGCCGAGCCGGCCGCTCTTTCTCGTGGGGGAGTCGTTTGGTGCTCTCCTCGCCGCAGCAGTAGCCGCAAGAAACCCCTCCTTGCCACTCAGCCTCGTACTGATCAACTCAGGTGAGAAACGAAGGTCTTATAGTGTGGCAGGACTAGGTTCTGCTCTGGTATGCAGCAGTGGCGGCACGAAACCCCTCCTTGCCCATCACCCTCGTTCCTTGCTTGTTTCTTGCTCCAACACCTCCTCCTGCGAAAACATTGGATGGATTGGAACCGAAGCACGGCAAGGGTCTCCTCCATAATTTCGACAGACTTGTATGAAGTGGGAAAAGAGGTAGAATTAGGAGTTGATAAGTCTTTGAATAAAGAACTCCGGCCGTGAGACCTTCGCCAGCACCGCAGGATTACAAAAAGAAAAGACTCCTCTAACCACCTTTGCTGATCAGCCTCATTCATCTCTAGTTTCTTGCTCCAACACCCCATTCCTCTGCTAAAGAGCGTCCCTCACGAGGCCTGTACTGTTCCCCATGTCCCTCCCTCATGCCTCTGCTAAAGGGTGCTCTGTCAGAAGTCCATCTTTATGCTCCTCAAGATACCCTCCCTTGCCTTTCTCCACCGCCTTCCTTGACTCGTTCACTCATTTTCTTCCATCTCCTTCCCCCCCCGTGTTTTCCCCAGCCACCAGCTTCCCCCGCTCCTCGCTTCAACCTCTCATTCCTCTGCTCAAGAGCGTTCCTCCAGAGGCGAGAGGGTCATTTTTTCCCCGAAGTCCCTCTTTCATCTCCTCCCCTTTCCCACTGGCTTCCCTGTTTTGCTACCCCGTGTATTCCCCAGCCACCAGCTTCCCACGCTCCTCGCTGCAACCTCTCATCCCTCTGCTGAAGAGCGTCCCTCCAGAGGCCTACTCCGCTCTTCCCTTCCTCTTCAGCCTCGCCATAGGTACAAGACCTACTCTCCTTTCCCTCTCAAGATACCAAACTTATCTAAACTTTTCCTTGACTCGTTGCCTCCCAGTGAACCCGTCCCGCATGAGATAAGTGTGGTGTTTTAACGATGTATTAGGCGCCTCAACGATCACCTTTTCCTCCCTCATTCCACGCCTCCCTCCCCTCCCTCCCTCCCTCCCCTCCCTCCCTCCCTCCCCTCCCTCCCTCCCTCCCTCCCTCCCTCCCCTCCCTCCCTCCCTCCCTCCCTCCCTCCCTCCCTCCCTCCCTCCCTCCCTCCCTCCCTCCCTCCCTCATTCCCCTCCCCCCATCCCTTTCCTTCCCTCTCTCCCACCCTCTCTCCCTCCTTGCCTTCCATCCAGTGAACCCAATCCGCATAGCATCTGGTGGTTTACCTCTTGAAGCCTCTCCCTTAACCCGCTTGGAGAAGCTAAGGGACAATCTGCTCAGTCTTCTCCCCTCTCTCCCTGTAAGCCGCTCTCTCTCTCTTCCCATACTGCTCCCTCACCTCTTGATGCCTCGCCCACGGACAATCCTCTCCCCTTGACGCCTCTCCCTGGGACCGCGTGGAGAAGCTAAGGGACAACCTTCTCGGCCTGCTGCCCTCTCTCCCTGTAAGCCTGCGCTCTCTCATGCTAGCTGCTCCCTCTCCTCTTATGCTCCTCTCCTCTTGACGCCTCTCCCTGGGATCGCGTGGAGAAGCTAAGGGACAATCTGCTCGGCCTGCTGCCATCCCTCCCTGTAAGCATGCCGCCTCTGCTTGCAAGCCACTCCCTCTCTCAGCTGATCTCTCTCCTATTGATAATTCTCCTCTTGAAGCCTCTCCCTTGGACCGCTTGGAGAAGCTAAGGGACAATCTGCTCAGCCTGCTCCTCTCTCTCCCTGTAAGCCTCCCTCTCATGCTGCTGCTCCCTCTCCCTTCCCCTTGACCTCTCTTGACGCCTCTCCCTTGCACTGCTTGGAGAATCAAGGAAAAACCTGCTAAGCTTTCCAGCCGTTTCCATTCCATCGCCAGCCGTGGCCCCCATGCTCCTTACAGCTGCTCGCGAAAATGTTCCCTCAAGCCCCGCTGGAGTGGAAGCTGCATCTACTGGGGCCAGGCTGTGCGTTCCTTACACAATCCGTTGCACCTATGCCCCCCATGCTCTCTGCTCCACCGTACAGCTCCTCACGGAGTTGCTCCCACAAGCAACGCTGGTGTGGAAACTACACCTGCTGGAGGCAAGCTCTGCCTTCATTCTCCTGCCATGCCATTACCCGCGTGCCACCCATGCCCCCCGTGCCACCCATGGCCCCCATGCTCCCTACAGCTCCTTACGGACTTGCTCCCACAAGCAACGCTGGAATGGAAGCTGCATCTGCTGGAAACAGGCTCTGCCTTCACAGAGCCTCTTCTCCCTTCCATTCGCGCACCAACACTCCTTATTGCTGGGTGAGTGTGTGTATATGTATGTGCGAAGGTGCGCGGTGCGGAACTTGTTCTTCCTATACAGTACCCTTCCGCTGCCTAAACACCAATTGGTTTCAAGCTGGGCCTTCACAGAGCCTATGCTCCCTTCCATTCGCGCACAGACACCCATCATTGCTGGGTACGCGCGTGCATGTTTGTGAGTGTGTGTGCGGGATGCTAACCAGACCCAAAGTCCCTGTGGCCACTGCCTTGATACGCTGTCACTTGTTTCTTTCCCCCATTGCCCCCACTCTTGTTTACTCTCAATCTCTCCCAAGGAACGATGACCAGCTGTTCCCAAGCAAGCAGGAGGCCAGCTGGCTGTAGGAGATTATGAGCGTCCCTCATTCCCTGGTGATTTCTGCCTTATACCTCGTCACTTGTGTGCCGCATGACGTCCCATTGCTTCCTCAATACTCTGCATCCCCCACCATCCACTCCCTATCCCAGGAGTGACGACCAGCTGCTTCCCAGCAAGGAGGAAGCCGGTCGCTTGCAGGAGATTCTAGCCAGAGCCAAAGCCCGGGCGGTTGTGCGGATCTTTGAGGGCTCAGGGCACGCGCTGCTGCTGGTGAGTGGTTCTCTGTGTGCTGCTGCTGGTTCTGTGGCGCTGCAAGCTATATAATATTCAATTCAGGGCCAAAGCCCGGACGGTTGTGCGGGTGTTTGAGGGCTCAGGGCATGCACTGCTGCTGGTGAGTGCTGCTCTATGCGCTGCTGCTGATATGCCTTGCTCTTTTCGTTGCTGCTGGTACACCTGTGCAGAACTGACAGGCTCAAGCCACATCTCCTTGTAACGGGGATGGGTTCGATTCGATTTGATTCCAACATATGATCTCCTTCCCCCTTTCCCCCCACCACCACCACGCTCATCAGGAGTCAGGCTTGAACCTTGCATCAACCATCAAGGGCGCGCACATGTACATTCAGAGGCGAGGGGACAACCCTGTGGTGGCCGGCTGGCTTGTAGCGATCAACCCCTAGCCTCTCACATCCGCCACTTGTCACTTTCCCCTCACCACTCCCTCCGCCCACACACCCACCCACCAGGAATCAGGCTTGGACCTTGCATCCACCATCAAGGGAGCGCACATGTACATTCAGAGGCGAGGGGACGACCCTGCTGCAACCACATCCACCATAGTCTCGTATCATTTCTCACCTCTTACCAGGAGTCAGGCTCGGACCTTGCATCCACCATCAAGGGCGCGCACATGTACATTCAGAGGCGAGGGGACGACCCTGTGGTGGCAGGGTGGCTTGTAGCGAGTGATCAACCCTAGCCCCTTACATCCCCCTCTTCTCTCTCCCTGCACACCCTTCTCCAACACCCACCAGGAGTCAGGCTTGGACCTGGCATCAACCAACAAGGGAGCGCACATGTACATTCAGAGGCGAGGGGACGACGCTGTGGTGGCGGGCTGGCTTGTAGCGATCAACCCTGGTATCTCACATTTCCCACTGCTTCCCCGGACCCTACACCCATTTGCCAGGAGTCAGGCTTGGACCTTGCTTCAACCATCAAGGGAACCCACATGCACTTTGTCTGTGGCGAGGGGACGACGCTGTGGTGGCGGGCTGGCTTGTAGCGATCAACCCTGGCATCTTACATCCCCCTCTTCTCTCTCCCTCACTCCTTCTCTCGTACCCACCAGGAATCAGGCTTGGCCCTTGCCTCAACCATCAAGGGAGCGCACATGTACATTCAGACGCGAGGGGACGACCCTGTTTGGTGTCAGGCTTATACCCCACCCCCCTTTCCCCCCTCTCTACCAGGAGTCAGGCTTGGACCTTGCATCAACCATCAAGTCGCGCACATGTACATTCAGAGGCAAGGGGACGACCCTGTGGTGGCAGGCTGGCTTGTAGCGATCAAGATTAGCCTCGCACATCCCGCTCTTCTCCCGCCCTCCACTGGCCTCAATAGGAATCGGGCCTAGACCTCGCTTCCAGCATCAAGGGAGCCCACATGTACATTCAGAGGCCAGGGGACGACCCTGTTTGCTGTCAGGCTTATACCAACCGTACCTACCACCATCTACACTACACCCCAACCCCACCCCTCAATAGGAATCGGGCCTAGACCTCGCTTCCAGCATCAAGGGAGCCCACATGTACATTCAGACGCGAGGGGACGACCCTGTGGTGGCAGGCTGGCTTGTGGCGATCAAGATTAGCCTCGTGCATCCCGCTCTTCTCCCCCCCTCCACTGGCCTCAATAGGAATCGGGCCTAGACCTCGCTTCCACCATCAAGGGAGCGCACATGTACATTCAGAGGCGAGGGGACGACCCTGTTTGGTGGCAGGCTGGCTTGTAGCACTCAACCCTAGCATCTCACATTTCCCTCTGCTTCCCCGGACCCTACACCCATTCGCCAAAAGTCAGGCTTGGACCTTGCTTCAACCATCAAGGGAACCCACATGCACTCTTTCTGTGGTGAGGGGACGACCCTGTGGTGGCAGGCTGGCTTGTAGCGAGCGATCAACCCTGGCATCTTACATCCCGCTCTTCTGTCCCCCTCACTCCTTCTCTCGTACCCACCAGGAATCAGGGTTGGACCTGGCCTCAACCATCAAGGGGGCTCACATGTACATTCAGACGCGAGGGGCTGACCCTGTTTGGTGTCAGGCTTATACCCCATCCCGCTTTCCCCCCTCTCTACCAGGAGTCAGGCTTGGACCTTGCCTCAACCATCAAGGGCGCGCATATGTACATTCAGAGGCGAGGAGACGACCCTGTGGTGGCAGGCTTATCCCAACCAGCCATGTACACCACCCCACCCCCCTTTCCCCCCTCTCTACCAGGAGTCAGGCTTGATCCTTGCATCCACCATCAAGGGAGCGCACATGTACATTCAGAGGCGAGGGGACGACGCTGTGGTGGTGGCGGGCTGGCTCGTAGCGATCAAGATTAGCATCGTGCATCCCCCTCTTCTCCCCCCCTCCACCGTACCCGCCAGGAATCGGGCTTAGACCTCGCTTCCACCATCAAGGGCGCGCACATGTACCCTGTGGTGGCAGGCTGGCTTGTAGCGATCAAGATTAGCCTCGCACATCCCGCTCTTCTCCCCCCCTCCACTGGCCTTAATAGGAATCGGGCTTAGACCTCGCTTCCACCATCAAGGGCGCGCACATGTACATTCAGAGGCCAGGGGACAACCCTTGTCCAACCACAATCACCGTTGATCTCTTATGGATCTCAACCCCTTCCCTCTTATCAGGAGTCAGGCTTGGACCTTGCTTCAACCATCAAGGGCGCGCACATGTACATTCAGAGGCCAGGGGACAACCCTTGTCCAACCACAATCACCGTTGATCTCTTATGGATCTCAACCCCTTCCCTCTTATCAGGAGTCAGGCTTGGACCTTGCTTCAACCATCAAGGGCGCGCACATGTACATTCAGAGGCCAGGGGACAACCCTTGTTCAACCACAATCACCGTTGATCTCTTATGGATCTCAACCCCTTCCCTCTTATCAGGAGTCAGGCTTGGACCTTGCTTCAACCATCAAGGGCGCGCACATGTACATTCAGAGGCGAGGGGACGACCCTGTGGTGGCAGGCTTTCAACCTCCCACCGTTCAGGAGCTAGCTCGGGCCAAATCAGGGCTGGACGGGTGGGTGGAGAGGGGTTGAGTACGGTAACAAGGTTTTTCCAAACAGAAGTGAGAGCCTGTGAGTTGGGAGGCCAGGGGACGACCCTGTGGTGTCGGGCTTTCAGCCTCCCGCTGTCCAGGAGCTAGCACGGGCCAAATCAGGGCTGGACGGGTGAGTTGGGAGGGGTGGAGAATGGTAGCAAGGGTTGAGAGGAAAGGGGACGACCCTGTGGTGGCAGGCTTTCAGCCCCCCACTGTCCAGGAGCTAGCTCGGGCCAAATCAGGGCTGGACGGGTGGGTAGACAGGGGTGGAGAACGGTAACAGGGTATGTCTCCGAGTGAGAGCCTGTGATCTGGGAGGCGAGGGGACGACCCTGTGGTGGCGGGTTTCAGCCCCCCACTGTCCAGGAGCAAGCTCGAGCCAAATCAGGGCTGGACGGGTGGGTGGGTGGACGGGTTTAAACCCTCCTGCTCAAAGCATTTCGCTCCTAACCCTTTCGCCCAATTCCTGGATGCAGTTTCCCCGCCCCGCTGCTTCTGCTGCCTTGTGTTCCTGTCTGCAGTTGTGGCAGATTATGATTGTATTCAGATAATGTATTTATTTTAAGAGCACCCTGCTCCTGTGCTCCTCCTCTATCAACTATTTTTCTTCGCTCCTGAATGCAGGTTTCTCCGCCGCTTCTGCAGCCCCATTTTTCTCTCGACAGTTGTTGAGGAATCTCCTAGTAATGCAAGTGCTGCTAACGAATCTCCCAGTAATGGAGGTCATCATAATGGGGCTGCTGCTGGTAATGGGGCTGCTACTAGTAACGGGGCTGCTATTAACGGGGCTGCTACTAACGGGGCTGCTACTAACAGGGCTGCTATTAACGAAGCTGCTGGTAATGGGGCCGCTGTTCCTGAGTTTCAAAATGGGAATGCAAGCAGAAGAAGTAGCAGCAGCAGCGGTATATCACCAGAGCAGCACCAGAAGCACCAAAAGCAGCGGCGGCGGCAGCGGGTGGTGGTGGGCTTAGAGGGAGTACCGGCATGCGAGCGGCCGCTGCTGTTTGTGGGCAACCACCAGACACTGGCGCCGGAGATGAGCGTGTTGGTATCAGAGCTCATGGCGCACGGCGTGGTGGTCAGGGGGCTGGCGCACCCATTAGCTATTGAAATGGTGAGTGCACATGCAGAATGTGCTGGGCAGACAAACCAACCAACCACCAGACGCTGGCGCCGGAGATGAGCGTTTTGGTA
Source organism: Closterium sp. Naga37s-1 (assembly GCA_947471745.1). Lineage (NCBI taxonomy): Eukaryota > Viridiplantae > Streptophyta > Zygnematophyceae > Desmidiales > Closteriaceae > Closterium > Closterium sp. Naga37s-1. The sequence goes on along the minus strand of CANJKZ010000461.1, from coordinate 474,795 downwards.
TCAGAGCTCATGGCGCACGGCGTGGTGGTCAGAGGGCTTGCGCACCCTTTAGCCATCGAAATGGTGAGTGCACATGCAGAATGTGCTGGGCGGACAAACCAACCAACCAACCAACCACCAGACCCTGGCGCCGGAGATGAGTGTGTTGGTATCAGAGCTCATGGCGCACGGCGTGGTGGTTAGGGGGCTGGCACACCCCCTAGCCATAGAGATGGTGAGTGCTTCACCCCTAGACTCGGTGAGTACGTCAGTTCAAGCCCAACTGACTGACTGCCGTTTGTGGGCAACCACCAGACCCTGGCGCCTGAGATGAGTGTGTTGGTATCAGAGCTCATGGCGCACGGTGTGGTGGTCAGAGGGCTTGCGCATCCACTAGCAATTGAAATGGTGAGTGGCATAGGGGGGATGGGATAGAAGCACTAAGTGAATGCACTTCCCTTTCAACCACCAGACTCTGGCGACGGAGATGAGCGTGTTGGTATCAGAGCTCATGGCGCATGGCGTGGTGGTCAGAGGCTTGGCGCACCCCCTAGCCATCGAAGTGGTGCGTGCAGTGCAATCCCCACGCCGTGCAATCCCCACGCCGTGCAATCCCCACGCCGTGCAATCCCCACGCCGTGCCGTGCATCAACCACAGTTCCCTTCCACCGTGTCAACATGCTGGTGGAGGGAGGTGAGCAGTACAAGCTGTTCGGAGCCGCTGTAGAAAGTGTATTTGTTTTTTGAGACGTCTCAAAAATACACTTTCTACACATCCAAGTGGTGCGTGCATCAACCACAGTTCCACTGTGTCAACATGCTGGTGGAGGAAGGTGAGCAGTACAAGCTGTTCGGAGCCGTGCCTGTGACCCCTTACCCGTTGTCGCATGCCCATGCCCCATATGCCCCATATGCCCCATATGCCCCAAACTCCCATATCCACTGTGTCAACATGCTGGTGGAGGAAGGTGTACTAGCTGTTCGGAGCCGTCCCTGTGACCCCTTGACTGAGGACCCTACACTTTGACTTGAAACCCTGACCCCTATACTCCTGTTTTTCCAGTTCCGCCGTGTCAACATGCTGGTGGAGCAGGGCGAGCAGTACAAGCTGTTCGGAGCCGTCCCCGTGATGTGAACCCTCAACCGTCAAACCTATAGCATAAACCCTAACCTCCTCTATACCTTAAGTTCCATTAAGTCAACATGCTGGTGGAGCAGGGCGAGCAGTACAAGGTATTTGGGTGGTCCCTGTGACCCCATACCCATTGTCCATTCCCATGTTTGAAATGCCTCATTCCCCACCCTCGCAGTTCCATGATATCAGCGTGCTGGTGGAGCAGGGCGAGCAGTACAAGGTATTTGGAGCCGTCCCCGTGACCCCATACCCATTGTCGCATGCCCATGCCCCCATATGCCCCAAACTCCCATATCCACAGTTCCACGATACCAACCTGCTGGTGGAACAGGGCGAGCGAGCAGTACAAGGTGTTCGGAGCGGTGCCTGTCAGTCACCCCCTGCCAACACCTACAACGCGCTTGCCCACAGGGAAGCTGCTACTGTAACCTGAACAACTAGTCTCAACCCTAACCCCTATACTCCTTTTTTTTCACTTCCATGATATCAACATGCTGGTGGAGCAGGGCGAGCAGTCCACCAAGGTGTTCGGAGCGGTGCCTGTGACCCCTTACCCATTGTACCCTACACCCTGACCTGAAACCCTAACCCCTATACTCCTTTTTTTCAGTTCCACGATATCAACATGCTGGTGGAGCAGGGCGAGCAGTACAAGGTATTTGGGTGGTCCCTGTGACGCCATACCCATTGTCCATTCCCATGTTTGAAATGCCTCATTCCCCACCCTCGCAGTTCCATGATATCAGCGTGCTGGTGGAGCAGGGCGAGCAGTACAAGGTATTTGGGTGGTCCCTGTGACCCCTTGACCGAGGACCCTACACCCTGACTTGAAACCCTAACCCCTATACTCCTGTTTTTTCAGTTCCATGATATCAACATGCTGGTGGAGCAGGGTGAGCAGTACAAGGTGTTTGGAGCCGTCCCCGTGACCCCCGCCAACACCTACAAAGTTCTCGCCAACAAGGAAGCTGCGCTGCTGTTTCCTGGAGGCGTTCGAGAGGCTCTAAAGAACAGGGTGAGCAGGAGGGGTTGGATGCGGTGGTGCGGGGTGAGCAGGGGGTTTGAAGGGGTGGGGGCTCTTCTGGTGCTGCTTTGTTGAGTTGGTCCCTGTGACCCCTGCCAACACCTACAAGGTTCTCGCCAACAAGGAAGCTGCGCTTCTGTTTCCTGGAGGCGTTCGAGAGGCCCTAAAGAAAAGGGTGAGCAGCGGTTGAATGGGGTGAAGTGGTGTTCTGGTGCTTTACTGAGCTGGTCCCTGTGACCCCCGCCAACACCTACAAGGTTCTCGCCAACAAGGAAGCTGCGCTGCTGTTTCCTGGAGGCGTTCGAGAGGCTCTAAAGAAAAAGGTGAGCAGGAGGGGTTGAATGCGGTGGTGTGGGGTGGGCAGGGGGTTTGAAGGGGTGGGGGCTCTTCTGGTGCTGCTTCGTTGAGTTGGTCCCTGTGACCCCCGCCAACACCTACAAGGTCCTTGCCAACAAGAGAACGCAGGAGGCGTTCTAGAAAAGGGTGAGCAGCGGTTGAATGCGGTGGAGTGGTATTGTGTGGAGCTTTCTTGAGCTGGTCCATGTGACCCTCGCCAACACCTACAAGGTGCTCGCAAACAAGGAAGCTGCGCTGCTGTTTCCTGGAGGCGTGCGGGAGGCTCTCAAGAAAAGGGTGAGCAGGAGGGATTGAATGCATTTGAATGCGGTGAAGTGGTGTTGCAGTGCTTTCTTGAGTTGGTCCCTGTCACCCCCGCCAACACCTACAAGATGCTGGAACAAGGAAGCTGCGCTGCTGTTTCCTGGAGGCGTGCGGGAGGCACTAAAGAAAAGGGTGAGCAACGGTTGAATGCGGTGGAGTGGTGTTGTGGTGGTATCTTGAGTTGGTCCTGTGACCCCCGTAAACACCTACAACAAGGTGTTTGCCAACAAAAGAAAAGGGTGAGCAGCGATTGAATGCGGTGGAGTGGTGTTGCAGTGCTTTCTTGAGTTGGTCCCTGTCACCCCCGCCAACACCTGCAAGGTGCTTGCAAACAAGGAAGCTGCGCTGCTGCTTCCTGGAGGCGTTCGGGAGGCTCTGAAGAAAAGGGTGAGCAATTGTTGAGTGGGGTGGGGTGGGGTGGGGTGCAGTGGGGTGAGCAGGTGATTGTGGGCGTGTGGAAGGTGCCTGTGGGTTGATTGAACTCGTGTTGTGGTGCTTCTGTGTTGATAAGGGGAGGTGGGGAAGGAAGTGTGTGGGAATGTTTTTACGCCGTGTCTGGGGATTGGTGTGGAATGGGATGGGGTATGGGTGGGGGTGGCTGGGGGTGGGTGAGGGTGGTGGGTAGGGGGGTTGGGGTGCAAACGAGAACCTGACGCTCATTGGCTTAGTCCGGTTGGCATGAAATGTGTTGTTTTCAGGTTCGTAGAAGCAAGGTTTCTGGCGGCGGCAGCGGGTGGTGGTGGGCTTAGAGGGAGTACCGGCATGCGAGCGGCCGCTGCTGTTTGTGGGCAACCACCAGACACTGGCGCCGGAGATGAGCGTGTTGGTATCAGAGCTCATGGCGCACGGCGTGGTGGTCAGGGGGCTGGCGCACCCATTAGCTATTGAAATGGTGAGTGCACATGCAGAATGTGCTGGGCAGACAAACCAACCAACCACCAGACGCTGGCGCCGGAGATGAGCGTTTTGGTATCAGAGCTCATGGCGCACGGCGTGGTGGTCAGAGGGCTTGCGCACCCTTTAGCCATCGAAATGGTGAGTGCACATGCAGAATGTGCTGGGCGGACAAACCAACCAACCAACCAACCACCAGACCCTGGCGCCGGAGATGAGTGTGTTGGTATCAGAGCTCATGGCGCACGGCGTGGTGGTTAGGGGGCTGGCACACCCCCTAGCCATAGAGATGGTGAGTGCTTCACCCCTAGACTCGGTGAGTACGTCAGTTCAAGCCCAACTGACTGACTGCCGTTTGTGGGCAACCACCAGACCCTGGCGCCTGAGATGAGTGTGTTGGTATCAGAGCTCATGGCGCACGGTGTGGTGGTCAGAGGGCTTGCGCATCCACTAGCAATTGAAATGGTGAGTGGCATAGGGGGGATGGGATAGAAGCACTAAGTGAATGCACTTCCCTTTCAACCACCAGACTCTGGCGACGGAGATGAGCGTGTTGGTATCAGAGCTCATGGCGCATGGCGTGGTGGTCAGAGGCTTGGCGCACCCCCTAGCCATCGAAGTGGTGCGTGCAGTGCAATCCCCACGCCGTGCAATCCCCACGCCGTGCAATCCCCACGCCGTGCAATCCCCACGCCGTGCCGTGCATCAACCACAGTTCCCTTCCACCGTGTCAACATGCTGGTGGAGGGAGGTGAGCAGTACAAGCTGTTCGGAGCCGCTGTAGAAAGTGTATTTGTTTTTTGAGACGTCTCAAAAATACACTTTCTACACATCCAAGTGGTGCGTGCATCAACCACAGTTCCACTGTGTCAACATGCTGGTGGAGGAAGGTGAGCAGTACAAGCTGTTCGGAGCCGTGCCTGTGACCCCTTACCCGTTGTCGCATGCCCATGCCCCATATGCCCCATATGCCCCATATGCCCCAAACTCCCATATCCACTGTGTCAACATGCTGGTGGAGGAAGGTGTACTAGCTGTTCGGAGCCGTCCCTGTGACCCCTTGACTGAGGACCCTACACTTTGACTTGAAACCCTGACCCCTATACTCCTGTTTTTCCAGTTCCGCCGTGTCAACATGCTGGTGGAGCAGGGCGAGCAGTACAAGCTGTTCGGAGCCGTCCCCGTGATGTGAACCCTCAACCGTCAAACCTATAGCATAAACCCTAACCTCCTCTATACCTTAAGTTCCATTAAGTCAACATGCTGGTGGAGCAGGGCGAGCAGTACAAGGTATTTGGGTGGTCCCTGTGACCCCATACCCATTGTCCATTCCCATGTTTGAAATGCCTCATTCCCCACCCTCGCAGTTCCATGATATCAGCGTGCTGGTGGAGCAGGGCGAGCAGTACAAGGTATTTGGAGCCGTCCCCGTGACCCCATACCCATTGTCGCATGCCCATGCCCCCATATGCCCCAAACTCCCATATCCACAGTTCCACGATACCAACCTGCTGGTGGAACAGGGCGAGCGAGCAGTACAAGGTGTTCGGAGCGGTGCCTGTCAGTCACCCCCTGCCAACACCTACAACGCGCTTGCCCACAGGGAAGCTGCTACTGTAACCTGAACAACTAGTCTCAACCCTAACCCCTATACTCCTTTTTTTTCACTTCCATGATATCAACATGCTGGTGGAGCAGGGCGAGCAGTCCACCAAGGTGTTCGGAGCGGTGCCTGTGACCCCTTACCCATTGTACCCTACACCCTGACCTGAAACCCTAACCCCTATACTCCTTTTTTTCAGTTCCACGATATCAACATGCTGGTGGAGCAGGGCGAGCAGTACAAGGTATTTGGGTGGTCCCTGTGACGCCATACCCATTGTCCATTCCCATGTTTGAAATGCCTCATTCCCCACCCTCGCAGTTCCATGATATCAGCGTGCTGGTGGAGCAGGGCGAGCAGTACAAGGTATTTGGGTGGTCCCTGTGACCCCTTGACCGAGGACCCTACACCCTGACTTGAAACCCTAACCCCTATACTCCTGTTTTTTTCAGTTCCATGATATCAACATGCTGGTGGAGCAGGGTGAGCAGTACAAGGTGTTTGGAGCCGTCCCCGTGACCCCCGCCAACACCTACAAAGTTCTCGCCAACAAGGAAGCTGCGCTGCTGTTTCCTGGAGGCGTTCGAGAGGCTCTAAAGAACAGGGTGAGCAGGAGGGGTTGGATGCGGTGGTGCGGGGTGAGCAGGGGGTTTGAAGGGGTGGGGGCTCTTCTGGTGCTGCTTTGTTGAGTTGGTCCCTGTGACCCCTGCCAACACCTACAAGGTTCTCGCCAACAAGGAAGCTGCGCTTCTGTTTCCTGGAGGCGTTCGAGAGGCCCTAAAGAAAAGGGTGAGCAGCGGTTGAATGGGGTGAAGTGGTGTTCTGGTGCTTTACTGAGCTGGTCCCTGTGACCCCCGCCAACACCTACAAGGTTCTCGCCAACAAGGAAGCTGCGCTGCTGTTTCCTGGAGGCGTTCGAGAGGCTCTAAAGAAAAAGGTGAGCAGGAGGGGTTGAATGCGGTGGTGTGGGGTGGGCAGGGGGTTTGAAGGGGTGGGGGCTCTTCTGGTGCTGCTTCGTTGAGTTGGTCCCTGTGACCCCCGCCAACACCTACAAGGTCCTTGCCAACAAGAGAACGCAGGAGGCGTTCTAGAAAAGGGTGAGCAGCGGTTGAATGCGGTGGAGTGGTATTGTGTGGAGCTTTCTTGAGCTGGTCCATGTGACCCTCGCCAACACCTACAAGGTGCTCGCAAACAAGGAAGCTGCGCTGCTGTTTCCTGGAGGCGTGCGGGAGGCTCTCAAGAAAAGGGTGAGCAGGAGGGATTGAATGCATTTGAATGCGGTGAAGTGGTGTTGCAGTGCTTTCTTGAGTTGGTCCCTGTCACCCCCGCCAACACCTACAAGATGCTGGAACAAGGAAGCTGCGCTGCTGTTTCCTGGAGGCGTGCGGGAGGCACTAAAGAAAAGGGTGAGCAACGGTTGAATGCGGTGGAGTGGTGTTGTGGTGGTATCTTGAGTTGGTCCTGTGACCCCCGTAAACACCTACAACAAGGTGTTTGCCAACAAAAGAAAAGGGTGAGCAGCGATTGAATGCGGTGGAGTGGTGTTGCAGTGCTTTCTTGAGTTGGTCCCTGTCACCCCCGCCAACACCTGCAAGGTGCTTGCAAACAAGGAAGCTGCGCTGCTGCTTCCTGGAGGCGTTCGGGAGGCTCTGAAGAAAAGGGTGAGCAATTGTTGAGTGGGGTGGGGTGGGGTGGGGTGCAGTGGGGTGAGCAGGTGATTGTGGGCGTGTGGAAGGTGCCTGTGGGTTGATTGAACTCGTGTTGTGGTGCTTCTGTGTTGATAAGGGGAGGTGGGGAAGGAAGTGTGTGGGAATGTTTTTACGCCGTGTCTGGGGATTGGTGTGGAATGGGATGGGGTATGGGTGGGGGTGGCTGGGGGTGGGTGAGGGTGGTGGGTAGGGGGGTTGGGGTGCAAACGAGAACCTGACGCTCATTGGCTTAGTCCGGTTGGCATGAAATGTGTTGTTTTCAGGTTCGTAGAAGCAAGGTTTCTGGCAAAAGCTATCCCGTTCTTTCTCTTTGTGTGTTTCGATGCCACTGTGTGTCTCGCAGGGAGAGAACTATCAGCTGTTTTGGCCTGAGCGAGCAGAGTTTGTCCGCATGGCGGTAGGTTGCGCAAACTCTGTTGAATGATTCGTTATAGAGCAACTCGTGAGTGATACTTTGAAGTGAGGTCTTAATGCATGGTCTTCTGTCTTCTTCCAACATGTGGTAATCGTGCCATTTTTTTGTATCGTGGTGAAAGGCCTGATCCTGGCCATTACGTTCACTCTCTCTGGTCATTAGGATTTTGTACAAAATCGTGGATGAACGTATGTAGACAGGATTCTTATATTTTCTATAATGCGACAAAATTTGTCTGGTCTTTCTGTCAAACCTCCAATGGCTTCCCCTTGGGGTTTCCATCTGTGTCTTTGCTTTGTTTACTTCTTCCTGTTTGCTTCTTCTTGCTTCATGTGCTGTTTTCCTGTACTCCAGGCGAAGCATGAAGCGACAATCATTCCTTTTGCATGCATTGGCGTGGATGATGGGTTCGATGTGAGTGGGATGGGAGGGGGTGTGAGCAGAAAGCATGTGTGATCTAGGGGGAGGGTGGGTAGAAAGCACGAAGCAACAATCATTCCGTTTGCATGCATTGGCGTGGATGATGGGTTCGATGTGAGTGGGAGTAGAGGGGATATGTGTGACTAGAGGGGGCGGGATTGTGCCTGTAAGCAAATGTGATACGTGCATCTGTTGTTATATCATCCCGTTTGCATGCATTGGCGTGGATGATGGGTTCTATGTGAGTGGGGGTAGAGGGGGTTTATGTGACTAGAAAGAGGTGAATGTAGGAGATGTGACGAGAGAGAGGCGACTTTCGGGTGGTGCTTCACGTGCTGCTTCCTTGACTTTCGGGCTAAGCATGAAGCAACATGCATTGGCGTGTATCATGGGTGTGATGTAAGTGGGAGGGAGGGTGTATGAGCAGAAAGCATGTGTGTATCTAGAGGGAGGTTGAGTAGAAAGCATGAAGCAACAATCATCCCGTTCGCATGCATTGGCGGGTTTGATTTGAGTGGGAAGGAGGGAGGGGGTGTGACTAAAGAGGGTGTGATTGTGACTGCAAGCACATGTGGTACTTGCCTCGGTCGTTCTAGCATCCCATTTCCGCTGTTTGATTGCATTGCTGTGGATGTGATGTGAGTGGGAGGGAGGGATTGTGTGTGACTGTAGGAAATGTGACTAGAGAGAGATGACTGTTGAGAGTGTGACTAAAGGGAATGAGGGGATGTGCGCCCATGGATGTGTGCTATGCCTCTCCTGGTTGTTTCCAATATCACATCGTCAATCTACGCATTTTCACAGTGCATAAAGCAAGCACATACAATTATTTGTGCTGTGTTCTGTTGTTGTTGTTGTTTTGTTTTTTTTTTTTTTTCCAACCCTTGTGCGTTCGTCAATTTTCCGTCCCAATCCTTTCCTGTATCAACCTGCCTGCCAATTCTTATTTCTTCCTGCAGATTCTTGTGGATGCGGACGAAATGCCCAACGTGCCCATCATTGGCCCCATGGCAGTCGAGGGTGTGCAGGCATGGCCCAGAGTGAGGTAGGGCTGAGTGTGGTCTAGTGCGGTTCGCAGCAGTGAAGCGCGGTGCGGTGCGGTGAAATGACATCCCACATGTGCCCATCATTGGCCCCATGGCAATGTAGGGTGTCCAGACATGGCCCAAAGTCAGGTATGAATAGCAGGGCAGTATGGTAACGCTGCACTGTTAGAGGTGCAGTGTGGTTCAGGCCGCTGTAGTGCTGTGTAAAACGGGAAAGCCTGACGGTGAAGGTATAGTGTGGTGCAGTGCGGTGAAATGCCTGATTGTCCTTTATTGGCCACATGGTTATGAAGGGCATGCAAGCTTGACATTGAGGGGCAATAGATGCACTATGGTGCATAGATTTCAGACGGGTGAAGCATGGTGCAAGCATGGCCTATATTCTGACACCTTTCACTCAACCGCGTCCATTGTTGCTTCAAACACCATTGACCAGCTCCCCCCCACCTCTTGTTCCAATTTAAAACATCACCTGATCATTACAGGGACGCAGCGGCAGCAGGGGCGGCAGCAGAGCAGTTCATCCCACCAGTGGTGGTCCCCAAGGGGCTGAATCGCCTCTACTTCCTCTTTGGAGCGCCCATCAGAACAAAGGGTGAGCAGAATGTGTGGGAGAGTTTTTGCACGGATGCAGCTGCAGCCAGGGCGGCGGCAGAGCAGTTCATCCCACCTGTCGTGGTCCCCAAGGGGCTGAATCGCCTCTACTTCCTCTTCCAGGCACCCATCCGAACAAAGGGTGAGTGGAATGTGTGGGAGAGTTTTTGCACGGATGCAGCAGCAGCAGAGCAGTTCATCCCCCCAGTGGTGGTGCCCAAGGGGCTGAACCGCCTCTACTTCCTCTTCCAGGCGCCCATCCGAACAAAAGGTGAGAAGAATGTGTGGGAGAGTCTTTGCAGGGATGCAACAGCAGCCAGGGAGGCAGCAGAGCAGTTCAGTTCATACCACCAGTGGTGGCGCCCAAGGGGCTGAACCGCCTCTACTTCCTCTTTGGGGCGCCCATCCGAACAAAGGGTGAGCGCTGGTAGCGGCGGTGAAGCAAGGTGCAGTGGTAGTGATGGTGGTGACCCAAGGGGTAGTGATAGTGGTGGCGACTTCAGGGGCGGCAGCAGGGCAGTCGTGGTCCCCAACCCAAGGGGCTGAACCGCCTCTACTTCCTCTTCCAGGCGCCCATCCGAACAAAGGGTGAGCATTGTAGTGTTGGTGAAGCAAGGGGGCAATAGTAGTGGCTGTGACTTGAAGGGGCGGCAGCACAGCAGTTCATACCACCAGTCGTGGTGCCCAAGGGCCTCAACCGCCTCTGCTTCCCTTTTACAGGCGCCCATCAGAACCAAGAGTGAGCAGTGTGGTGGTGGTGGTAATCCAAGGGGCAGTCATAGTGGCTGTGACCCAAGGGGCAGCAGCAGCGCAGTTCATCCCGTCAGTCGTGACGGCCGAGGGGCTGAACTGCCTCTACTTCCTCTTCCAGGCACCCATCCGAACAAAGGGTGAGTGGAATGTTCTTTGGGCACTGAAGTGCGCGAGTGTTTGTGGAGGTATGCAGCAGCAGTAGCAGGGGCAGCAGCAGCGCACTTCATCCTGTCAGTCGTGACGCCCAAGGGGCTGAACTGCCTCTAATTCCTCTTCAAAGCAGCCATCAGAACCAAGGGTGAGTGGAATGTTCTTTGGGCACTGAAGTGTGCGAGTGTTGCTGCAGGTATGCAGCAGCAGTAGCAGGGGCAGCAGCAGCGCAGTTCAACCCACCAGTCGCGAAGCCCAAGGGGCTGAACCGCCTCTACTTCCTCTTCAAAGCACCCACCGGAACCAAGGTTGAGAGGAGTCGATATTTTTCGAAAAAGGGTTTAGTGGTAGTGATAGTGGTTATTTTGGTGGCATAAGGGGTTGCAGTGTCTGGTGAGGGAGGAGGACCCATACAAGAAAACACTATTTTCCCTCCTCCCTAACAATCCCCCATCCCCACCCATCTACAACTCCGGGAACCCCTTTCCAACCAGGCATGAAGCACCAGGCAGCAGCAGCAGAGCTGTATGCGCATGTGAAGGGGGAGGTGCAAGATGGGCTGCACTATCTTCTGAGGAAGAGGGAGGAGGAACCTTACGATGAATCACTATTTTCTCTACCACTAATACCCCATCCACACCCATCCACACCCATCCACACCCATCCACACCCCCCTGATCCCCTTGTTAACCAGGCATGTCCCACCTGCTGACAGACAAGGCAGCAGCAGCAGAGCTGTATGCGCATGTGAAGGGGGAGGTAGAGGGTGGGCTGCAGTACCTGCTGAGGAAGAGAAAGGAGGACCCTTATAATGACCCTGTGGCGCGATTGCTGTATGAGGCCACGTGGGGTGGGGAGAAGCAGGCTCCCACGTTCAAGCCATAGCAGATGACCTTTTATAGGGGATGTAGAGGATAGTATCTGCTGAGGAAAAGGGAGTAGGAGGATTCTTACAATGACCCTGTGTCACCTTTGGTGTATGAGAATCCTCAGCACGATTACAGTGGCGCGATTGCTGTATGAGGTCACCTGGGGTGGGGAGAAGCAAGCTCCCACCTTCAAGCCTTGATGGAGATTTGTATGTAAGGGAGAGGTAGAGTACGGGGTGCAGTATCTGCTGAGAGAAAGGAGGATTCTTACAATAGCCCTGTGTCACCTTTGGTGTATGAGGCCACGTGGGGAGGGGAGAGGCAAGCTCCCACGTTCAAGCCTTGACAGAGATTTGAGTTGTATGTGAAGGGGAGGTAGAGGAAGAGGGGTTGCAGTATCTGCCGAGGAAGAAGGAAGAGGGTCCTCCTTAAAATGACCCTCTGGCGCAGTTGGTGTATGAAGCCACGTGGGGAGGGGATCCACCCCCCTGCCATCCTGACGGTGAAGGTATAGTGTGGTGCAGTGCGGTGAAATGCCTGATTGCCCTTTATTGGCCACATGGTTATGAAGGGCATGCAAGCTTGACATTGAGGGGCAATAGATGCACTATGGTGCATAGATTTCAGACGGGTGAAGCATGGTGCAAGCATGGCCTATATTCTGACACCTTTCACTCAACCGCGTCCATTGTTGCTTCAAACACCATTGACCAGCTCCCCCCCACCTCTTGTTCCAATTTAAAACATCACCTGATCATTACAGGGACGCAGCGGCAGCAGGGGCGGCAGCAGAGCAGTTCATCCCACCAGTGGTGGTCCCCAAGGGGCTGAATCGCCTCTACTTCCTCTTTGGAGCGCCCATCAGAACAAAGGGTGAGCAGAATGTGTGGGAGAGTTTTTGCACGGATGCAGCTGCAGCCAGGGCGGCGGCAGAGCAGTTCATCCCACCTGTCGTGGTCCCCAAGGGGCTGAATCGCCTCTACTTCCTCTTCCAGGCACCCATCCGAACAAAGGGTGAGTGGAATGTGTGGGAGAGTTTTTGCACGGATGCAGCAGCAGCAGAGCAGTTCATCCCCCCAGTGGTGGTGCCCAAGGGGCTGAACCGCCTCTACTTCCTCTTCCAGGCGCCCATCCGAACAAAAGGTGAGAAGAATGTGTGGGAGAGTCTTTGCAGGGATGCAACAGCAGCCAGGGAGGCAGCAGAGCAGTTCAGTTCATACCACCAGTGGTGGCGCCCAAGGGGCTGAACCGCCTCTACTTCCTCTTTGGGGCGCCCATCCGAACAAAGGGTGAGCGCTGGTAGCGGCGGTGAAGCAAGGTGCAGTGGTAGTGATGGTGGTGACCCAAGGGGTAGTGATAGTGGTGGCGACTTCAGGGGCGGCAGCAGGGCAGTCGTGGTCCCCAACCCAAGGGGCTGAACCGCCTCTACTTCCTCTTCCAGGCGCCCATCCGAACAAAGGGTGAGCATTGTAGTGTTGGTGAAGCAAGGGGGCAATAGTAGTGGCTGTGACTTGAAGGGGCGGCAGCACAGCAGTTCATACCACCAGTCGTGGTGCCCAAGGGCCTCAACCGCCTCTGCTTCCCTTTTACAGGCGCCCATCAGAACCAAGAGTGAGCAGTGTGGTGGTGGTGGTAATCCAAGGGGCAGTCATAGTGGCTGTGACCCAAGGGGCAGCAGCAGCGCAGTTCATCCCGTCAGTCGTGACGGCCGAGGGGCTGAACTGCCTCTACTTCCTCTTCCAGGCACCCATCCGAACAAAGGGTGAGTGGAATGTTCTTTGGGCACTGAAGTGCGCGAGTGTTTGTGGAGGTATGCAGCAGCAGTAGCAGGGGCAGCAGCAGCGCACTTCATCCTGTCAGTCGTGACGCCCAAGGGGCTGAACTGCCTCTAATTCCTCTTCAAAGCAGCCATCAGAACCAAGGGTGAGTGGAATGTTCTTTGGGCACTGAAGTGTGCGAGTGTTGCTGCAGGTATGCAGCAGCAGTAGCAGGGGCAGCAGCAGCGCAGTTCAACCCACCAGTCGCGAAGCCCAAGGGGCTGAACCGCCTCTACTTCCTCTTCAAAGCACCCACCGGAACCAAGGTTGAGAGGAGTCGATATTTTTCGAAAAAGGGTTTAGTGGTAGTGATAGTGGTTATTTTGGTGGCATAAGGGGTTGCAGTGTCTGGTGAGGGAGGAGGACCCATACAAGAAAACACTATTTTCCCTCCTCCCTAACAATCCCCCATCCCCACCCATCTACAACTCCGGGAACCCCTTTCCAACCAGGCATGAAGCACCAGGCAGCAGCAGCAGAGCTGTATGCGCATGTGAAGGGGGAGGTGCAAGATGGGCTGCACTATCTTCTGAGGAAGAGGGAGGAGGAACCTTACGATGAATCACTATTTTCTCTACCACTAATACCCCATCCACACCCATCCACACCCATCCACACCCATCCACACCCCCCTGATCCCCTTGTTAACCAGGCATGTCCCACCTGCTGACAGACAAGGCAGCAGCAGCAGAGCTGTATGCGCATGTGAAGGGGGAGGTAGAGGGTGGGCTGCAGTACCTGCTGAGGAAGAGAAAGGAGGACCCTTATAATGACCCTGTGGCGCGATTGCTGTATGAGGCCACGTGGGGTGGGGAGAAGCAGGCTCCCACGTTCAAGCCATAGCAGATGACCTTTTATAGGGGATGTAGAGGATAGTATCTGCTGAGGAAAAGGGAGTAGGAGGATTCTTACAATGACCCTGTGTCACCTTTGGTGTATGAGAATCCTCAGCACGATTACAGTGGCGCGATTGCTGTATGAGGCCACCTGGGGTGGGGAGAAGCAAGCTCCCACCTTCAAGCCTTGATGGAGATTTGTATGTAAGGGAGAGGTAGAGTACGGGGTGCAGTATCTGCTGAGAGAAAGGAGGATTCTTACAATTACCCTGTGTCACCTTTGGTGTATGAGGCCACGTGGGGAGGGGAGAGGCAAGCTCCCACGTTCAAGCCTTGACAGAGATTTGAGTTGTATGTGAAGGGGAGGTAGAGGAAGAGGGGTTGCAGTATCTGCCGAGGAAGAAGGAAGAGGGTTCTCCTTAAAATGACCCTCTGGCGCAGTTGGTGTATGAAGCCACGTGGGGAGGGGAGAGGAGCAGGCTCCCACGTTCAAGCCTTGATGGAGATTTGTATGTAAAGGGGAGGTAAAGGATGGGCTGCAGTATCTGCTGAGGAAGAAGGAAGAGGTTCCGTACAATGACTCTATGGCCCGATTGCTGTATGAGGCCATGTGGGCAGGAGAGAAGCAGGCTCCCACGTTCAAGCCTTGACAGAGGTTTGTACTGCATGTATAGGGGAGGTAGAGGATGGGCTGCAGTATTTGGGGAGGAAGAAGGAAGAGGGTCCTCCTTATAGTTATAAGAGGATGGAGAGGTTGTGTTGCAAATGCTAAATTTACCAAGACCTGTACCGTACATGCTTGAATACTATCTTACCGTAGTTCTTCATTCAACATGCAACAAGATTGAGTAGAGGTGTACAATGTATTTATTGTATGAGTATTCTGCCACTAACACTCTATTACTACAAGAGAAATGGTGAAGTACCTAATTTTGTCAAATCGGCTTGAAAGGAAGAATTCACGCACATGGTGAAAGGCTGTACCTGCGCCTCCAACCGCTTACTGTAGATGCACGCACATGGTGAAGGTTGTACCTGCGCCCCAAACCAGCATAGAACCAGGTCACAACACAGGTTCAAAGCCCCAAGTCGCGAGATCAGGTCGAAATGTCTGAGACACCTGCGGTTCGATCTTCATTGTTTCAGGCCCCGCGCCGCATCAGCCTCGCTCTCAGGACGTCATCCAACCAATCCCAACGCGGGAATGCCCCAGCATTCCACTGGATATTCATCATACAAATCTACCCCTCGATAACAATTTCATCACAGTGAATTGCAAACAACGCCATTGAAGCAGAGTCGAAACTACTAAATTGTTGCGCCCAATCGTCCTCGCTAGTAGTTAGCTCGTCAGAATGGCTCGATCCGTGCTTCTAGCGCTCTCCCTTACGTTGCTCGTCGTTTTCGCGCGCGCCGGAAGTCCCCTCACGAGCTCCTCCGCGAATGAGAAACCCGACCCGAGCGGAAAAAAAGACGACGGGCTGATGACCGACATTCCGCAGGACATAGCGAAACTTGCCGCAGCGGGTAACGCGGCAGGTGTAACATACGTCGATACCGCGCAGGATTCGTTTTTCATGGCTGACGTGAAGAAGGCCGGCTGGAACGCGCAGAAATGCCCGCCGGGTTTGAACAAGGAGCTTGCGGGTGCCTGCACACCGAAAAATTGCTCCAAGGGAGGGATCGCCGCCAAGTGGAAAACCGCATATCTGCAGAAGAACAAGCTCGGTTACGAATTGTACGTACCGGGTAACCCGCTGACTCTGCTCAAGGCGAACCCTGCGTCGTGCTGCAACACCTGCGCCGCGACGCCGCTCTGCACGTACTGGCAATACATCCCCGATATTACCATCGACGGGAAGAAGGGAAAAGGCGCGTGTTATTTGATTCACGACCAGATTGATTTCACGTGCGGAGAAATGACCGCGCAGTACAGTACCGAGACGAAGCCCGTGAATCTCCAGGTGCGCATCGGCGGCGAGTGTAACCCTAGCGCGAAAATTCTCAACGACCCGCATTTGGTCGGCGCGCAGGGCACGCATTTCGACTTCAACGGCCGGCCCGACAAGGCGTTTTGCCTGCTTACCGACAGGAATCTTCACGTGAACATGCTGCTGAGGGGTTATTATGACGAGAACACCGATAACGCGGCGCTTGTTGTTGACGGGAAGGCCGTGCACACGTGGATTAAGGAGCTGGGTATTGTGTGGACTGCGGGAGGCGTGGATCGTAAGTTCCGGATCGCAGCGCGCGGCGGCAAGCAGCAGGAGCGCGGCGACGGCTTCGTGAAGAGCATCGAGATTGACGGCGAGGAGATCCCTCGCATGCAGGTCGGCGATAGGGTTACCAGCGCTGGCGGGTTGACGATCGAATTCCGCGGGTTGGAGAAGGAGGGGCCGTTCGACGTGGATTATTACATGCTCTCTATCGCAGGGTCAATTACCCTCGACCTGCGCCTGCGCGTCGCGCACCCCAAGCTCCAGACCCCCACGGATGCCGAGGCGCACATCAACGTCGGGATTGCCGAGCTCGAGCACACGGAGGAGATTCACGGCGTGCTCGGACAGACGTACCGCGCGGATCACGCCGCCCGCGCCGCGGATTTCCAGCGCCTCGTTTCGAGCCTGCACCGTCCGATCTCCGCCGATGGCGCCGAGGGGAAGGGGTTTTTGGATGGGACTCCCCGGTCGTACGAGGCGAGCGATGTGCTTGCTGTGGACTGCGCTTATACCGCGTATGGTCGCGCCAGGAAGGTGATGCCCGTGCAGGAGTTCCCATAAAGAGCTGACTCGGAGAGAATGATTGTGGGCTGTATTGTAGAGTGGGCCGAATTTTCTACATTTTTTTCTTGGAGATTTTATAGTGCTCCTTTTAGGAACCATGATTGACGTTTCTGATTAAATCTCTTGGTACAAAACGCAGTGACCTGCTCCTTATTCTGGGAATTGAATCACATGATGTCCTAGGTATGTACACGTTTGCAAACATGGTTTTGCCATGCCTCTGACTGCAGATGAGGTTCCACAAGCCATGCCTCTGACTGCAGATGAGGTTCCACAAAAAGATCCAACTAACTTGGTGCAGAGCTGACTGGAGCAATACACAGGAGGCCATATTATTGAGACCAAAGACGGAGAAAAACGAGCGGTTACGTCATGGGTCTTAGGAACGAGCAAAGTCTAGCGCACTGGCCCACAATCCCTGGGAGGCCATACCTGGGGAGATGGAAGGAAGGCAACACAGCAGCAGATTGAAACGGGGAGAAGGGAAGTGATTAAATGAGCATTCTAAATAATAATCATGTTTTCGAAAGTAGGTTCTGCAATGCAGCATCGATGGACCCACGGGCTAACTTGCCTCCTCCACACTCTCTCAGCCAGTCACTCACTCTGTACACCACCAACACTCCTATTCCCCACTCCCACTGCAGAAAACCCCTCTCGCTCACTCACACTGTAGAAGACCCCCTCTCTCACTCACACTGTAGAAGACCCCCTCTCTCACTCACACTGTAGAAGACCCCCTCTCTCACTCACACTGTAGAAGACCCCCTCTCTCACTCACACTGTAGAAGACCCCCTCTCTCACTCACACTGTAGAAGACCCCCTCTCTCACTCACACTGTAGAAGACCCCCCCTCTCACTCACACTGTAGAAGACCCTCCCCTTGACCAGAGCCAAGGACACGGGGCCGTAGTGGCGAGAGTCTGTGGAGTAGAGGAGATCGCCTCCCTTCCATGAGCATGTGCTCTCATTGCTATGCCATGCTCTGTCTTGTATTCTTCTACGCCCCCCCTCTATCCTCTACTCACTCGCACAGTCGCACTCACTCGGTAGGACACTCGTCCCTTGACCAGGGCAAGGGGCACGGGGCCATAGTGGCGCGCGTCTGTGGAGTTGAAGAGATTGTCTCCCTGCTGACACACATGCTGTTCCCTCTCCTATCCCTCTCCTGTCCCTCTCACTCCCTCTGCTCCCTCTCACTCACTCTGTAGAAGACTCTGCCCTTGACTAATGCCAGGGGCACGGGGCCATAGTGACGCGAGTCTGTGGAGTTGAAGGGATTGTCTCCTTGCTGTGACCACACATGCCCTCCCTTCTACAGTCTCCCTCTATCCTCTGCGCCCTCTCACCCTCACTCACTCTGTAGAAGACCCTGCCCTTGACTAATGCCAGGGGCACGAGGCCATAGTGTCGAGAGTCAGTGGAGTTAAAAAGGTTGTCTCCCTGCAACCATACGTGGCCTCGTGGGACCTGATGGGGTGGCAGGGAGTGCAGTGCGGTGGAAGGGAAGTAAGGTTGTGATTGAGACCACGGAGGTAAGGAGGGAGCGAATTTGGAACGTGTCAGAAGCACATGCATCGCTCATCACAGGGCCCCTCCTCCCCTCTCTCCCCCCCCCCTTTCCTGTGTGCCTACACACTGACCCTGAACCTCAACCCCTGCATTACTCACTACTCTGTGTATCACCACAGTGGCTAAGCGTGCATCGTGCGAGGATTTGAAGGGAAATGTACACCTCATGTTACTGCATAGGGGCTATATGCAGCCCTGCATGTGTTCCCCCATGCGCCACTCACTCACCTATGTGGCCCTGCTGGCCTGCCTCCTCTATGTCCACCCATGAACCCTCTGGTTGGTGGCGGCGGCATGGCATGCACCTCATGGCCCTTCCATCGCCACCACGCGCTTGCACACCATCATGCGCGGGTTAGTAGAGGGCGGGACTTGGCGACTACAGGTGTGAATCACCACTCACTCACCACTACAGCAGCTATACTCACCACTGCATGTGTTTCTGCATGCTTGCCTCTCCCACCCATGAATCCTCTGGGAGGAGGCGGCATGGCATGCACCTCGTGCCCCTCCATTGCCACCACGCGCTTGCACACCATCATGCGCGGGTTAGAGGGGGACTTGGCGACGACAATATCGCCGGGCTTTAAGGCATGCAGGGCGGGCGTGATGTGCTCTAGTAGGACCACGTCCCCTGCTGCATTCAATGTTGGCAGCATGCTGGGACCCATGCACTGGAACAGTGGGAAGGAGGGAGAGAGGGGGATTAGAGGGGGACTTAGCCACGACAATGTCGCCGGGCTTTAAGGCATGCAGGGCGGGCGTGATGTGCTTTAGTAGGACCACGTCGCCTGCTGCATTCGATGTGGGGAGCATGCTGGGACCCATTCACTGGGGGAAGAGGGGGGAGAGGGCGGGACAGGAGGGTTGTCCGGTTTTTAGAACAGCAAGAGTGATTGTGGTGCCCCCCACCTTGAAAAGTGTTGCGAGGAGTTGGGCGAAAGGGTAACAGCCCTCGCTCACAACAACCCTGTCAACTTTCTGTGAGCACCTCCCCCACAGCCCATCCGTCAACCTTACTAAGGTTGAACAATTTGGGCCGCCCCCTTTTAGGTAACATTCACAATTAACAAAGAAATAACATGATGACATTAGAAAGTACTGAACTGACGTCATCACGTACCATGGTGGCATCCACCAAAGTGACGTCGCAACGTACCAGAGTGACATCATCACGTCCCATGGAGACGTCATCACGTACCATGGTGACATCCATGACGTAGTTAGTGAACACATGGTAGCAGCACGCGAACTGGGTCATTAACGCCGCTCTGTCCCACGCCTCTCGCAGCAGCGCACGCCACGTCATCACTCGGCTGGTCGACGTGGATTCGGGTGAATGAGAAGCTGCTGACGTCGACGCTGACGTGAGCTAACGTGCTGGAATCATGGACCTTAATGACTACCAAGCCATCAGCGCTTAGGCGGACACGCGAAATTTGCCAATCACTGCCTTTGAATAGTCAAATAAGGTGATTTTCGAGTCGACGCAAGCTCACAGCTAGCCGTTGTCGGCCTATTACAACGTTGTATGGTACGAAGCTGGCAGCATCGGCAGAATCATGAAATGAGGTTGTATTATGGAGTGGGTTGGGTACGCCAATCTATGGTAATCGGAACGAGAGGAGTTGGCGAAACGAGAGGAGCTGGCGAAATTATACGACTTGGCGAAAAGAGGGGGGACGGTATAGAGTGAGGGATCTCGGATGAGTAGTAATGTCGAAACAAATTACGTCAGCGTGGTTTAAGAGCGAACCGTCTCGAGCGTGTCTGCCGCACACGACCGTATGCTTCGCAAAGCGTGGAGCTATGGCGGAAAATCTACGCCTTCCGAAGTGTCCTGCGGCGAAACATGACTCGGCGGATTTCACGCAGAACTGTGTATGTGCTGGAGCAGCTAATCTAGAACCATGTTATGGAGTTTCCAAGGTGTCTCGGGACTGGAAGATTGGATAGGTCAAGGACGTGTTCTGAACTTCGAGGCGGGCATGAGCTGGAGTCCTCTTTCGATTTTCGCGAATCAGCGTAAGGCGAATGCGAGGAGTTGGAGCTACGAGGCTACAGTTGGCGAACAGGCGGAACCTAATTTAGAGCAGGGTAACCTGGTAGCACTTAAACACGTAAACACGTTCCGAAATGAGCAGGAGTAGGCCCTCGGGGCTTTCTTCCTTGTGAAATGTGTTCTTATACACGGTTAGCTATGGTTTACAGAGGTCGAACGCGGTAAGAGCCCTGCAGATCTCAACCGCGAGGTAGCTTTTCTGAACCACGATGAAAGTAGTGAATGAACAATTGGGAAAATGCCTGTCGAAGCAGAATTTCGATTTCTTAGTCCAGTGGAACGCTTTGCGTCATTCACGGTCACACAAGCAAGCATCGGAGAGTTGAAATTCGGAACACGAGGTCAGCATCGATCGCTGGCGCTGTAGTTCATTTTTTCCATCCGTTGTGGATCTTATGCGATTAATATCTGTCAAGGCTTGACCAGCTCTTCTGCTAGTACCCTCCTGTTCTCCGTGCGAGAGATTTGTTTTCGAAATTCTCGAGAATATCTTGCCGCCATGTCTTCTGACGAGAGTCGTCTCCGTGAGGTCGTCACGGCAATTCTAGAAGCCGGCGACCTGGAAGAATTGACTGAGAAAAAAGTCCGTCAGTTAGCGCGCGAAAAGACGGGGATTGACACGTCAGCAGATGCGAACAAGCAACTAATCCACAAGATAGTTAAAGCCTTCGTGGAGGAGGAAGCGGAGGATCCGATAGCGAAAAAGCGGAAGAAGCGGAGAAAGGGGTCTGATGAGGAAAGCGGGAGTGAGAAAGAAGAGGAGGAAGATGAAAAGGAGAAAGGGAAGGGGAAGTCACGGAAAGGCGGGAAGAAGTGGAAAGTGGGTGACGGCGGAGAGCTTGTGATTTGTGAGGTGAGATTGAGACTGGTTGAGGGTACGATACGCTGAGGCTTGTTGGGACTGGTACCGGTAAGCCTTGTTGGTTCAATTGGTTCAAGAGTAAGAGACTGTCTTCGTGGCAGCGAAATTTGTGACGCATTCTGCGGATTCTATTTTGTGTGCAGAGTCACCTTTTGACGAGTGAGTTGAAGTAACCACGTTATATAAACCCTTCCCTTCCTCACCCCTCCGGCCACCTCATTGTTCCACAGCAGTTTGGGAAACGGAAGGTGACAGTGAGAGAGAGAGCTAGGCCACTTGACGCTATGTTACAACTGCCTTTCCTCACCCCCTTCAGATATATCCTCTTTGCACCAGCTGTCTGGGAAACGGAAGGTGACAGTGAGAGAGAGAGCTAGGCCACTTGACGCTATGTTACAACTGCCTTTCCTCACCCCCTTCAGATATATCCTCTTTGCACCAGCTGTCTGGGAAACGGAAGGTGACAGTGAGAGAGAGAGCTAGGCCACTTGACGCTATGATACAACTGCCTTTCCTCAACCCCTTCAGATATATCCTCTTTGCACCAGCTGTCTGGGAAACGGAAGGTGACAGTGAGAGAGAGAGAGCTAGGCCACTTGACGCTATGTTACAACTGCCTTTCCTCACCCCCTTCAGATATATCCTCTTTGCACCAGCTGTCTGGGAAACGGAAGGTGACAGTGAGAGAGAGAGCTAGGCCACTTGACGCTATGTTACAACTGCCTTTCCTCACCCCCTTCAGATATATCCTCTTTGCACCAGCTGTCTGGGAAACGGAAGGTGACAGTGAGAGAGAGAGCTAGGCCACTTGACGCTATGTTACAACTGCCTTTCCTCACCCCCTTCAGATATATCCTCTTTGCACCAGCTGTCTGGGAAACGGAAGGTGACAGTGAGAGAGAGAGCTAGGCCACTTGACGCTATGTTACAACTGCCTTTCCTCAACCCCTTCAGATATATCCTCTTTGCACCAGCTGTCTGGGAAACGGAAGGTGACAGTGAGAGAGAGAGAGAGAGCTAGGCCACTTGACGCTATGTTACAACTGCCTTTCCTCACCCCCTTCAGATATATCCTCTTTGCACCAGCTGTCTGGGAAACGGAAGGTGACAGTGAGAGAGAGAGAGCTAGGCCACTTGACGCTATGTTACAACTGCCTTCCCCCCCCCCCCCCCCCCCCCCCCCCCCTCATGTATCATTGCTGCACAGCTGTCGGGGAAATAAAGTGAGTAAGTTCAAGGGCGCTTGCTGGGGTGTTGAGCTGACTCAGAAACCATTACATATCTACCCTGCCTTTCCTCGATCCTGTAGATGTATCGTTGCTGCACAGCTGTCGGGGAAATATGAAGTGAGTAAGTTCAAGGGGTGCTTGCCCCTTGTCTTGTGCCAACTCAAAAGCCATCCCGTATCCACCCTGCCTTCCCTCACCCCCCTTTGATACATCACTGCTGCACAGCTGTCTGGGAAGCGCAAGCTAACAGTGAGTGAGTTCAAGGGGCGCTTGCTGGGCTGTTGAGCCGACTAATACTAAAAAAACATCCCTTATTCACCCTGCCTTCCCTCACGCCCCTTTGATATACCATTGTTGTATAGCTGTCTGGGTGACAGTGGGTGAGTTCAAGGGGTGCTTGCTGGTGTGTTTAGCCGGCTCAAAAGCCATCCCGTATCTACCCTGCCTTCCCTCACACCCCTTTGATATACCATTGCTGCACAGTTTTCTGATAAGCGGAAATTGAAAGTGGGTGAGTTCAAGGGGCGCTTGCAGGGCTGTTGAGACGACTCAAGCCACCCTTTTTCAACCCTTTCCTCCCTCAACCGCAGCTGTCTGGGAAGCGCAAGTTGACAGTGGGTGAGTTCAAGGGGTGCTTGCTGGTGTGTTGAGCCGGCTCAAAAACCATCCCGTATCTTCTCTGCCTTCCCTCACCCCTATTGGATTTATTATTGCTGCACAGCTGTCTGGGAAGCGCAAGCTAACAGTGAGTGAGTTCAAGGGACGCTTGCTGGTGTCGATACGCGAGTACTATGAAAAAGGCGGCAAGGAGATGCCCTCCTCTAAAGGTGGGTGCACCATTCCTAACCCTCTCTGACCCTCTCAAACCTTTTCTGGTTACTTGAACTGGTGAGTGAGTTCAAAGGGCGCTTGCTTGGTCGTGTCGATACGCGAGTGACAAAGGCGGCAAAGAGATGCCCTCCTCTAAAGGTTGTTTCATAACATCTGTTATTCGCTGTCAAAGCCACCATCATTTCCGTTCATGGCTGTTAAGATACCACTAGATACCACTAGATATGCCCACGTTACATGGCCCCCTGCACCAAGTTTATTATGTTCACTGC
Organism: Closterium sp. Naga37s-1; assembly: GCA_947471745.1. Classification (NCBI taxonomy): domain Eukaryota; kingdom Viridiplantae; phylum Streptophyta; class Zygnematophyceae; order Desmidiales; family Closteriaceae; genus Closterium; species Closterium sp. Naga37s-1. Next base: position 451,279 of record CANJKZ010000461.1, on the reverse strand, counting down.
TACATGTGGCCCCCACCTCACCTCTCTGACCATATCTCTCCTTGCTTGCACCCATGCTTGCAGGCATCAGCCTCCCTAATGACCAATGGGATAAGCCGGTGCGACTCTGACTGCCATGCGCTTCAGTTCACCACTTCACCTCACCACTCTGGCCGACTCTCCGTGTGTTCTTCCCCCAAGCTTGCAGGCATCAGCCTCCCTCCCTAATGACCTGGGATAAGCTAGTGAGGCACATCGATACAGTACAGGAGGAGCGCACTGAGCACTTGTCATACATTTACTTATGATTTCCCAATATCATGTTCTTTTCTTGATTTTCCTCCTGCTTGCAGGTATCAGTCTTCCTAATGACCAATGGGATAAGCTGGTGCGACACATTGATACACTACAGGAGGCGATCAAACATTTGTCATAGACTTTTGAGTCGAGTCGCAAGCTCATACTGTATAAAAGGCCATAATACGACTACTACCTGATGAATGGGTCACATTGATAGCACCGGTATAGGAGCGCACTGAACATTTGTCATGGGTTGTTTCTTACAGTACAGCAGACATTTGCATATCGTAATTCTCCCTCAAAGCAGTTTCAAAAGAATGTTTTCTAGGTTACATGGAGTTTATCAAACGTACCTAGTTTTTTCCAGCAAACTGTTTTCGTCATCAAATGGCAATGATAACTGGGCAATGAAAACTGGTGCAGGTTTGGCTAGTAAATATATAAAGCTTGCTAGAGTAGTATTGTATCTAGCAGGTGCAAGGCATCTCTAGAGTCTAGACTCACCACACAAAAAAGGTAAGGCATGCTGCTTTGTAAAAGCAAAAAACAGAACAGAAACAGAAACAGCAGAAACTGCTGAAACTAGGGTAAAAGAAGGTGTTAGGCATAGCGCCATGCCATGCCAGTGATGTTTTCATAAATTGGGACTATAAAGTCCGCATAATTATGTCAGCCAGGGTAGAAGGGGTTTTTCCCTCCTTTAATTCGCCGAGCCACACATGCGGGGTGGGGGGAAGGGGGTGAGGAGGGGAAAGGGGGGTGGAGGGTGGGGGTGGAATGCAGGATGGCTCATAAGCAGTGAAGGAAGTGTTTTTCCCTCCTTTGATTTGCCGAGCCAGTTGGATATCTCGAATCACTGGCACCACAGATGTGGGGTGGGGGGAGGTGAGGAAGGGGAGGGACGGAGGAGGGCGGGAGGACGGCAGTGTGCTGTTACATGAACTATCTATCACAGTGGTCCTCAGCCCAGTGGGATGTCTCGCATCACTGACAGCACACATGTAGGGCGGGGGGAAGGGAGGCGGAGGAGGAGGTGTCGGGTGTGTGGGGGGGAAGGAGGGGGGGGGGGGGGGGGGGGGGGGGGGAAGAGGGAGGGAGGAGGAGGTGGGGGGGAGGGAGAGGAGGAATGCACGAGGGCTTGTAAGAAGTGAGATGTATGCCGTTACACATATGAAGTATCTATCACAGTGGCCATCAATCAGTGTGATGTCTCAAACCACTGCCACCTCAGGTGGGGCAGGAGGAGGCCACTGGTGGGGGTGGGGAGGGTGCTTTTGAGTCGACTCAAAAGCAGACTCAATTAGTGTGATGTCTCAAACCACTGCCACCTTAGGTGGGGCAGGAGGAGGCCACAAGTGGGGGTGGGGAGGGGGGGAGCGGTTGGGGGGGGACATAAAGCACGAGGGCTTACAGAAGTGAAGAGGGTGCAAAAAAAACGAAAAAGAAAAAGAAAAGGAAAAGGAAAATAAAAAATAAAAGAAAGAAAGAAAGAAAAAAATGCTTTGCAGTGAGAAACGAAGATGCTTACTTGAAGTAGCTCGTTTGGAGTGTATGGCGAGCAGAACTTCGTCTTCAAACAAGTCCACGAGATAGGCCTCTGCTGCCTGGTAGGGGGGGGGAGGAAAAAGGAGGGGATCAAGGGGAAGGGAGGGGGAGGGTGGTGAACAGAGCAGACCACCGTCTTCAAACAGGCTCACGAGATAAGCCTCTGCTGCCTGGTTGTGGGGGGAGAGGGGCGGGTGGAGTTGGGTAAGGGGAGGAGGGAGGGGACGGGGAGTGTGTGAGCATGCTAATCCCTTGTCTGAGTGTATGGCGAGCAGAACGCCCAAACAAGCTCACCAGATAGGCCTCCGCTGCCTGATGGAGGAGGTGGGGGGGGGGGTTGGGTAGGGGGGAGGAGGGAGGGGGGGGGGGGGGAGTTTGTGAGCATGCTAGTCTCGTGTTTGAGTGTATGGCAAAGAGAAGTCTGTCTTCAAACAAGCTCACCAGATAAGCCTCTGCTGCCTGATTGGGGTGAGGGGGGGAAGGAAGGGAGCAGAAAGGAGAGTATAAAGTGGAAAGTGGGGGGCGGAGTGAGCAGAACAGAACAGCGTCTTTGAACAAGCTGACGAGATAGGCCTCTGCTGCCTGATAGTGGGGGGGAGAGGGGGCGGGGAGTGTGTGAACATGCTAGTGACTTGTTTGGAGTGTATGGCGAGCAGACCAGCGTCTTCGAACAAGCTCACGAGATAAGCCTCTGCTGCCTGATAGAGGGGGGGGGAGGAAAAAGGAGGGGATCAGGGGGAAGGGAGGGGGAGGGTGGTGAACAGAGCAGACCACCGTCTTCAAACAGGCTCACGAGATAAGCCTCTGCTGCCGGATAGGGGGGTAGAAGAAAGTACAGGATAAAGCGGAAGGGAAGGGTAGGGTTGTGAACAGAGCAGAACGCCGTCTTTGAACAAGCTCACAAGATAGGCCTCTGCTGCCTGGTAAGGGGGAGAAGTAGAAAGAGGAGTTGCATATACAGCAGAAGGAGGGAGTTGGGGGTCGGGTATGTACAGAACCACGAATGGAATCAAGCTCACCCGATAGGCCCCTGCTGCCTGATAGGGGGGGGGGGGTGTGCAAGCGGAAGGTATATCAAGGGGAGGTGGGGGTTTGGGGTAGTGGAGAAGAGGGGTTTGGGGTAGTGGAGAAGAGGGGTTTGGGGTAGTGGAGAAGAGGGGTTTGGGGTAGTGGAGAAGAGGGGTTTGGGGTAGTGGAGAAGAGGGGTTTGGGGTAGTGGAGAAGAGGGGTGGTGGGGGCGGGGAGTGTATGACGGAACACCCACCCTTTTCAAACTCTTGAGGCGCCTCAAAAACCTTTTCATACAAGCTCACTAGAGAGCCTCTGTTATGCAAGGGACAAGTGGCGGACGAAAGCGAGGAGGAGTGCGAGTTGACTTTTGAGTCGACTCAAAAGTCAACTCGCCTCTGTTATGCCAGGAACAAGTGGGAGAATAAAGCGAGGAGTGCGGAGCGGGGGGAAGGGGGGGGGGGGGAGGTGGGGTTGGGAAGAGGGGGTGGAGAGTGGAAAGTGTGCTGGGCACAATCATCAGAACTCCCTGTATCGGCCTTTGCTATCTAATTGGGTGGGGCAAGTGGGGGAATGAAGCGAGGAGTGGGGGGCGTGGGCGAGGGTGGGTGGGTTGTGGGGGGGGATGGTGAAGAGGGGGTGGGGAGCAAAGAGTGAGGTGAACACAATCATCAAAGAGTGAGGTTAGCACAATCATCAAAGAGTGAGGTTAGCACAATCATCAAAGAGTGAGGTTAGCACAATCATCAAAGAGTGAGGTGAACACAATCATCAAAGAGTGAGGTTAGCACAATCATCAAAGAGTGAGGTGAACACAATCATCAAAGAGTGAGGTTAGCACAATCATCAAAGAGTGAGGTTAGCACAATCATCAAAGAGTGAGGTTAGCACAATCATCAAAGAGTGAGGTTAGCACAACCATCAAAGAGTGAGGTTAGCACAGTCATCGAAGCTTCCCCCATAGGCCTCTGCACACCACCGCACTCCCTAACACTCCAATCCCTATCACTGCACTCCCTACCAACGCACTCCCTATTACTGCAAACCCTACCACCGCACTCCATACCATCACAATTCTGACCACCGCACTCCAAACCATCACACTTCCTTCCACCCCCTCCCACCTCTTGCAGCCCCAATACGGCTTCAGCAGTCCATCTCACATCATGCATAGGGGGAATCTGAATGATCCGTGATAGCCCTTGTTTACCCCCTACCACCGCACGCCACACCACCACAATTCACAGCACCGCACTCCCTATCACCACACTTCACACCAGCCCACTCCCTTCCACCGCACTGCACACCACTGCACTCCCTACCACCCCTTCGCACCTCTTGCAGCCACAGCACGGCATCAGCAGTCGGGCAAAGGGGTGAGGAGAGGGGTGTTCGGAAAGGAGGAGGGGTTGGGGAGAGGGAGAGGGAAAGCAGCACAAAAACAGAACCACAGGCGGCTTAGGGCAATCGCCTAAAGTAATCTCCTTGCACGGGTTGGGAGATGGTGAAACTTACAAGTCGCATGAACGGCAGCTTGCGAATAAGGAGGTCCGTGGTCTTCTGGTACCTCCTCCTAATCTCCATTAGTGCCACTGTTCCCGGCCGATAGCGGTGCGGCTTGCGCTTGATCCCTGAGAGCAAGGTAAGACGAACGCAATAGATGGAAGGGGAAAGGAAGGGGAGGGGAGGAGGGGGGGGGGGGGGGGGGGGGGGGGGGGGGGAGGGGGGTAAGGAGGTCCGTGGTCTTCTGGTACCTCCTGATCTCCATTAGTGCCACTGTCCCCGGCCGGTAGCGGTGCGGCTTGCACTTAATGCCTGAGAGCGAGAAAGGTAACAAAGCATGGCAAATAAGACACGATGATGGGTTTTGAGTAAAAGAAGAATGCCACTGTTCCCGGCCGGTAGCGGTGCGGCTTGCGCTTTATTCCTGGGAGAAAAAGAAGAAAGAGAAAAATGCAAGCAACGAGAGAGGATGGAGAGTCGTCTCGACACACGGTGGCACGTTCGCCATTAGTGCCACTGTCCCCGGCCGGTAGCAGTGCGGCTTGCGCTTAATGCCTGACGGAGTAAGTGGGATGAGACACACCAACTTCTGAGGCGCATGAATAGCGAGAAAGACGCCTCGGCAATGTATCCACGATGAGACGGACGGAACGACGAAGGGAATTCGAGGAGGGGAGACGCGGAAGTGGGGGGAGGGAGGGGGGAAACGGGAAAGGAAGGTGGGGTGGGTGGGGGGGATGCGATTAGGCCGCCCTCATCCAGGACAACTCTCGAGGCGCATTAATAGTTGGGGGTGGAAGGGACGACGACTCGGCCCTGCATCCAGGATGAGACGGATGAGACGGATGAGAGGAATAACGAAGGGAAAACCGAGGAGGGGAGAGACGGAAAAGGGGGGAGGGGGAAAAGGGGAAGGAAAAGAACGAAGCATAAGGAACGGGGATCAGAGCGAGCAATTCAGGTTCGTGGCTGTCAATTTGAAAAATGAAATTTGTTGTGAGGCACCTAAGAAACAGACTTACTTTCAATGGCGCACTTGCCACTGTCGTTGTGACATGACTAGGCTAGCATCATGGCTGCTAGCCGAACCTTCGAACTTTTTTAATCGACTTATACATCATCTCCTGCTAGCCCAACCTTCAACAATTCGAAAAAAAAGTGGAGAGAACAATTCAGGCAAACCACAAGGCGCTTACCTTCGGGTGCTCTGGATTTTTTTTTTGGAGTGCCTTTAGTGGCCTTAGCCGGCGTCGAAGCCGACTCCGCCGCCGCCGCCTCCGCCTCCGCCGCTGCCGCCGCGGCGTTTGCCTTGCTCCGCTTGGGCATGCGCTGCTTAGACCTCGCCATGCTTATAACGAATCAGAACTGTACGATGGAAAAACTGGCGTAGAAACTCTCTCGCTATGTAAGGCCCACACAACTTCCAATACAGACTTTCTCGACCAGTCTGGAGGGACAAACGCCTGATTTCGAGTCAAACCTAAGGATCAATAGATTTCCTCTGTCACACTGCTCCCTCAGAGCAGAGCATTTGCAGGACTTACTTTTGCTACGAAAACAGCAGAGGGGTCAGTTCTTTTGCAACGTCTACGATTGAAAGTCAAGGGCTATATCGCCGAGCGGTAAGATACGGATAGGTCCGGCGTATCAATGAGCAGAAAAGAAACAAGATCGGAGTCGTGATTATAGAGTAGGAACGGAAAACGAGAAGCTGTTGGGCCTGCACTGAGCTTGCGCGTGAGGGGAGGAAACATGAAAGCGAAGAAATCGAGGTGGAGGCACGGAGAATGGCAGGGGCCATTGTCACCTCCATGTGCATGAGCTGGTTTCATGCGGTTTAGAGGCATATCACTACGTTTTAGGACGCTTCATATGACTTTCAACGCGGTTGGATACTACGAAATGTCGCGCAAAGAATTATACGTCCCTGAAGTGGAATGAACCACTTGGAAAGTGCGGGCGCGAAATTATCAAAGTGCAAGATGACAAAGGGTCGAGCAGCACGTCGCCGGAGATGGAGACGCGTGGCAATAAGGTGCCCAATCAGTAATGCTTGCGCCCTTCGTAATAAGAGGCAACCTACGTGCGCGCATGATCTCTTGTTCTAAAATAGTTCTTATAGAAAGGGCTCGTTAGCGGTCGATGAAATTAAAACACAGAAACTGGTATGCCAGTATATATGAGATGATAACTTATTACCAACAATAATTCTGTGAAAGGGCTCGTTACCTGCAAATACAGCTTGCATAACATAACCTTGCTAATAAAATTTAGATATAGGGAGGAATCGACACTGTATAATCAATGAAACGATGAGCTTACAAATACGGCGAGATTAGAATCAGTAAAGGGGTATCCGAGAAAACATAATGAGATTGCAAACACTTCTATATCATGCACTCATAATTAAGGAACATCGCTAGGCAAGAAGGCATCGTCTAATTTACTGAAGCCTTTGTACGAAAAGGGGTGGTCCCTATCCACTCTTAGATAGTGCATCCGCTTCAGCTGCAGCAGTTTCTACAGCAGCCTCTGCAGCCTCAGCTGAGCTGGCCAACCCATGGGCTTTGAGCAGCTGAGTAAAAGACTCCACTTGGGCGGCATCAATCTTATAAGGGGAATAACGTGCGGATGGGAACGCACGTGTGGTTACATCCTCTCTAAAAGCGTTCAGCGCCTGTTGTATGGCCTCGCCCACCTGGCCGAATGCCTTGCAGAACTTGGGGGTTACCTGCTCAGAAGAGCAACAGAATGCAAACCTCGTTACAACGATGAAATAGTGCGGGCATACTATAGGCTGTTAAGGTAGATGACACAAGCATAACTCATCGTGGAATGCAATAACAACGGAAACTTGAACCCTCTGCCACCAGCCATGGCATGACAGAAGAAGATACCAACAGCATAAATATTTGATACTCAGAAAGATAACGGTATGTAGATGTCGAAAGGTGTACCTTGGCGTGGTGTGGGTGTTGGATCATCCCCAGAAGGTCGTGGTATACCAGCACCTGAAATCAAACGCAGTGTGGTGTGGTGGGTGTGTGTCACAGTGGAAAGTGAGGATGAAAGGAAGGCCCGTTGGATGCATCGAGGGTGCCGCGGCCAGATATCAGGGGGCCTGAAAATTAGGGCCAGCAAACACCTGGAATAGGAAGCATTCGTGATTGAAAATAGAGAAGAAATGTTCGCAACCAAACCAAGTATGGGTTAAGGAGGCTGGAAAGTATGGTTCACAAGCACTTGAATAAGAAAAAGGGTAGTTATAGAATTTATTAAAAAAAGCCTGGAAACTAAAGTTCACAACCACCTGAATAAGAAAAAGCCACGGGTATTTCACCATGGATGTCAGGTTGGGGGGCAAGAAAGGCAGATCATTTCTTCGAGGCGAAAGAAAGGCTTTTGAGGCGCCTCAAAAGGCACATCAATCACTTCAGGCACCAGAAAACGAAGACAACTGAGGATGCCACAGACGGGGATGCTAAGGAGGCTGATGGTCACCGTTCCAATCATGCATTCCTCTTCTCACCTGACCACTGCAGAGCAGCCCTGCACCAATGCCAATGGTGGGAATGTCGACAGCGGCTGTGACCGCCGCTGCCACCACCGCAGGCTAGTTCTGGGCGAGCTTAGAACGTGCCATCCCTCACCCATGCTCACCTGCCCACTGCAGAGCGGCCCTGCACCGATGCCAATGGTGGGAATGTTGACAGCAGCTGTGACTGCCGCCGCCACCACTGCTGGCATACACTCCAAACCGAAGCAACCTGGTTGCCGGGGCTGGCTCAAAGGCCTCTATCTGACCCCCTCACTTGTCCTCACCCCCCTCACCCATGATCTATCCGCACCTGCCCGCTGCAGAGCGGCCCGGCTCCGATGCCAATGCTGGGAATGTCGACAGCAGCTGTGACCGCCGCTGCCACCACTGCTGGCATGCACTCGAGCACCACTGCGAAGCACCCGGCTTCCTGCAATGCTTGTGCGTGTTGTACCACCTGGGAGGGAGGGGGAGGGAGAGGGTAAGCGTACTCAGCAATTTAGCTGCCTGCTGCCACCACTGCTGGCATGCACTCCAGCACCACAGCGAAGCACCCAGCTTCCTGTAGTGCTTGTGCATGTTGTACCACCTGCGAGGGAGGGAGAGAGAGTGACACAGATTGACAGAGGCTACGTGGACTGAGGAGTCAACTATCAGCCACCACTGCTGGCATGCACTCCAGCACCACTGCGAAGCACCCTGCTTCTTGTAAGGCCTGTGCGTGCTGTACCACCTGAGAGAGAGAGGGAGTGGCACAGGGGGTAAGTGCACTGGGCTCGTTAGCTGGCTGGCGGCACCGCCACTGCTGGCATGCACTCCAACACCACTGCGAAGCACCCTGCTTCTTGTAGGGCCTGAGCGCGTTGAGAGTGGCACAGTGGGGGTAAGGTGCACTGAGCAAGTCAGCTGCCTCCTGCCAGCCGCCACTGCAAGCATGCACTCAAGAACCACTGCGAAGCACCCAGCTACTTGCAGCACCCATGCATGCTGGACGACCTGTGAGAGAGAGGGAGATTGGCACAGCAGGTATGTGGACTGACAAGTCATTGCCACCACTGCTCGCATGCACCCCAACACCACCGTGAAGCGCCCAGCTTCATGCAGGGCCTGACACCCACCCCCTGCAGTGCAGTCCCCACCTCCCCCAGGTCTTACCTTGAGAGCACTGGCAGCGGATCTGCCCTGGGGGCGGAACCCTCCCAGCGAGCTGATGGCTTGTGGAGTGAGCCCCACGTGCCCCATCACAGCTATCCCCTCCTCAGATACCGCCCGCGCTGCTGCTGCTGCTGCTGCTGCTGCCCAGACCCACCTCCCCCAGGTCCCACCCACCTTGAGAGCACTGGCAGCGGATCTGCCCTGGGGGCGGAAGCCTCCCAGCGAGCTGATGGCCTGTGGAGTGAGCCCCACGTGGCCCATCACAGCTATCCCCGCCTCAGATACCGCCCGCGCTGCTGCTGCTGCCCGGACCCACCACCCACCCCTGCAGTGCAGGTTTCACCTCCCCCAGGTCCCACTCACCTTGAGAGCACTGGCAACGGATCTGCCCTGGGGACGGAAGCCCCCCAGCGAGCTGATGGCCTGAGGAGTGAGTCCCACGTGCCCCATCACAGCTATACCCGCCTCAGATACCGCCCGCGCTGCCGCCACCCGTGCCGGTATGCCCCCCTCTATCTTGACCGCGTCCATGTTGCCTTCTTTTAACAGCCGCACTGCACTCTCCACCGCCTGTGATTGGATCAAACAGGTGGGAAAAAGAAAGAGTTACTGTGAGGGAATGTATTGCCCTGTCTATCTTGACTGCGTCCATGTTGCCCTCCTTGAGCAATCGCACTGCACTCTCCACTGCCTGTGAGAAATTGGGGCAAGAGAAGGGAGGAAGGGCAAGCATGGTGCCTCAGCTGCTGCCACCCGTGCCGGTATGCCCCCCTTCTATCTTGACTGCGTCCATGTTGCCCTCCTTGAGCAATCGCACTGCACTCTCCAGTGCCTGTGAGTGTATCAGGGCGAGGGGGCAGAAAGGGAGATAGAAAGAATGCCCCTCTATTGAGGCACATCGGATGTCCTTATTGAGACTCGGGTCCCAGCCAGCCTCTGTTGCTGCCACAGCGAGTGTGAACATGTGCCCCCGTCCTATCTACTGCCTCACTAGCAGGCATGATACTCTCATCTGCAGAATCCTCTGTAAATGTCTCACCTGCTGTGGGCTCTGCTCACCTGCTGTGGGCTCGGCTCACCTGCTCCCATCTCTGCTCACCTGCTGTGGGCTCGGCTCACCTGCTCCCATCTCTGCTCACCTGCTGTGGGCTCTGCTCACCTGCTCCCATCTCTGCTCACCTGCTGTGGGCTCGGCTCACCTGCTCCCATCTCTGCTCACCTGCTGTGGGCTCGGCTCACCTGCTCCCATCTCTGCTCACCTGCTGTGGGCTCGGCTCACCTGCTCCCATCTCTGCTCACCTGCTGTGGGCTCGGCTCACCTGCTCCCATCTCTGCTCACCTGCTGTGGGCTCGGCTCACCTGCTCCCATCTCTGCTCACCTGCTGTGGGCTCGGCTCACCTGCTCCCATCTCTGCTCACCTGCTGTGGGCTCGGCTCACCTGCTCCCATCTCTGCTCACCTGCTGTGGGCTCGGCTCACCTGCTCCCATCTCTGCTCACCTGCTGTGGGCTCTGCTCACCTGCTCCCATCTCTGCTCACCTGCTGTGGGCTCGGCTCACCTGCTCCCATCTCTGCTCACCTGCTGTGGGCTCGGCTCACCTGCTCCCATCTCTGCTCACCTGCTGTGGGCTCGGCTCACCTGCTCCCATCTCTGCTCACCTGCTGTGGGCTCTGCTCACCTGCTCCCATCTCTGCTCACCTGCTGTGGGCTCTGCTCACCTGCTCCCATCTCTGCTCACCTGCTGTGGGCTCGGCTCACCTGCTCCCATCTCTGCTCACCTGCTGTGGGCTCTGCTCACCTGCTCCCATCTCTGCTCACCTGCTGTGGGCTCGGCTCACCTGCTCCCATCTCTGCTCACCTGCTGTGGGCTCTGCTCACCTGCTCCCATCTCTGCTCACCTGCTGTGGGCTCGGCTCACCTGCTCCCATCTCTGCTCACCTGCTGTGGGCTCGGCTCACCTGCTCCCATCTCTGCTCACCTGCTGTGGGCTCGGCTCACCTGCTCCCATCTCTGCTCACCTGCTGTGGGCTCTGCTCACCTGCTCCCATCTCTGCTCACCTGCTGTGGGCTCTGCTCACCTGCTCCCATCTCTGCTCACCTGCTGTGGGCTCGGCTCACCTGCTCCCATCTCTGCTCACCTGCTGTGGGCTCTGCTCACCTGCTCCCATCTCTGCTCACCTGCTGTGGGCTCGGCTCACCTGCTCCCATCTCTGCTCACCTGCTGTGGGCTCGGCTCACCTGCTCCCATCTCTGCTCACCTGCTGTGGGCTCGGCTCACCTGCTCCCATCTCTGCTCACCTGCTGTGGGCTCTGCTCACCTGCTCCCATCTCTGCTCACCTGCTGTGGGCTCGGCTCACCTGCTCCCATCTCTGCTCACCTGCTGTGGGCTCTGCTCACCTGCTCCCATCTCTGCTCACCTGCTGTGGGCTCGGCTCACCTGCTCCCATCTCTGCTCACCTGCTGTGGGCTCTGCTCACCTGCTCCCATCTCTGCTCACCTGCTGTGGGCTCGGCTCACCTGCTCCCATCTCTGCTCACCTGCTGTGGGCTCGGCTCACCTGCTCCCATCTCTGCTCACCTGCTGTGGGCTCGGCTCACCTGCTCCCATCTCTGCTCACCTGCTGTGGGCTCGGCTCACCTGCTCCCATCTCTGCTCACCTGCTGTGGGCTCTGCTCACCTGCTCCCATCTCTGCTCACCTGCTGTGGGCTCTGCTCACCTGCTCCCATCTCTGCTCACCTGCTGTGGGCTCTGCTCACCTGCTCCCATCTCTGCTCACCTGCTGTGGGCTCTGCTCACCTGCTCCCATCTCTGCTCACCTGCTGTGGGCTCGGCTCACCTGCTCCCATCTCTGCTCACCTGCTGTGGGCTCTGCTCACCTGCTCCCATCTCTGCTCACCTGCTGTGGGCTCGGCTCACCTGCTCCCATCTCTGCTCACCTGCTGTGGGCTCGGCTCACCTGCTCCCATCTCTGCTCACCTGCTGTGGGCTCTGCTCACCTGCTCCCATCTCTGCTCACCTGCTGTGGGCTCGGCTCACCTGCTCCCATCTCTGCTCACCTGCTGTGGGCTCTGCTCACCTGCTCCCATCTCTGCTCACCTGCTGTGGGCTCTGCTCACCTGCTCCCATCTCTGCTCACCTGCTGTGGGCTCTGCTCACCTGCTCCCATCTCTGCTCACCTGCTGTGGGCTCGGCTCACCTGCTCCCATCTCTGCTCACCTGCTGTGGGCTCTGCTCACCTGCTCCCATCTCTGCTCACCTGCTGTGGGCTCTGCTCACCTGCTCCCATCTCTGCTCACCTGCTGTGGGCTCGGCTCACCTGCTCCCATCTCTGCTCACCTGCTGTGGGCTCGGCTCACCTGCTCCCATCTCTGCTCACCTGCTGTGGGCTCGGCTCACCTGCTCCCATCTCTGCTCACCTGCTGTGGGCTCTGCTCACCTGCTCCCATCTCTGCTCACCTGCTGTGGGCTCTGCTCACCTGCTCCCATCTCTGCTCACCTGCTGTGGGCTCGGCTCACCTGCTCCCATCTCTGCTCACCTGCTGTGGGCTCTGCTCACCTGCTCCCATCTCTGCTCACCTGCTGTGGGCTCGGCTCACCTGCTCCCATCTCTGCTCACCTGCTGTGGGCTCGGCTCACCTGCTCCCATCTCTGCTCACCTGCTGTGGGCTCGGCTCACCTGCTCCCATCTCTGCTCACCTGCTGTGGGCTCTGCTCACCTGCTCCCATCTCTGCTCACCTGCTGTGGGCTCTGCTCACCTGCTCCCATCTCTGCTCACCTGCTGTGGGCTCGGCTCACCTGCTCCCATCTCTGCTCACCTGCTGTGGGCTCTGCTCACCTGCTCCCATCTCTGCTCACCTGCTGTGGGCTCGGCTCACCTGCTCCCATCTCTGCTCACCTGCTGTGGGCTCGGCTCACCTGCTCCCATCTCTGCTCACCTGCTGTGGGCTCGGCTCACCTGCTCCCATCTCTGCTCACCTGCTGTGGGCTCTGCTCACCTGCTCCCATCTCTGCTCACCTGCTGTGGGCTCGGCTCACCTGCTCCCATCTCTGCTCACCTGCTGTGGGCTCTGCTCACCTGCTCCCATCTCTGCTCACCTGCTGTGGGCTCGGCTCACCTGCTCCCATCTCTGCTCACCTGCTGTGGGCTCTGCTCACCTGCTCCCATCTCTGCTCACCTGCTGTGGGCTCGGCTCACCTGCTCCCATCTCTGCTCACCTGCTGTGGGCTCGGCTCACCTGCTCCCATCTCTGCTCACCTGCTGTGGGCTCGGCTCACCTGCTCCCATCTCTGCTCACCTGCTGTGGGCTCGGCTCACCTGCTCCCATCTCTGCTCACCTGCTGTGGGCTCTGCTCACCTGCTCCCATCTCTGCTCACCTGCTGTGGGCTCTGCTCACCTGCTCCCATCTCTGCTCACCTGCTGTGGGCTCTGCTCACCTGCTCCCATCTCTGCTCACCTGCTGTGGGCTCGGCTCACCTGCTCCCATCTCTGCTCACCTGCTGTGGGCTCGGCTCACCTGCTCCCATCTCTGCTCACCTGCTGTGGGCTCTGCTCACCTGCTCCCATCTCTGCTCACCTGCTGTGGGCTCGGCTCACCTGCTCCCATCTCTGCTCACCTGCTGTGGGCTCGGCTCACCTGCTCCCATCTCTGCTCACCTGCTGTGGGCTCTGCTCACCTGCTCCCATCTCTGCTCACCTGCTGTGGGCTCGGCTCACCTGCTCCCATCTCTGCTCACCTGCTGTGGGCTCTGCTCACCTGCTCCCATCTCTGCTCACCTGCTGTGGGCTCTGCTCACCTGCTCCCATCTCTGCTCACCTGCTGTGGGCTCTGCTCACCTGCTCCCATCTCTGCTCACCTGCTGTGGGCTCGGCTCACCTGCTCCCATCTCTGCTCACCTGCTGTGGGCTCTGCTCACCTGCTCCCATCTCTGCTCACCTGCTGTGGGCTCTGCTCACCTGCTCCCATCTCTGCTCACCTGCTGTGGGCTCGGCTCACCTGCTCCCATCTCTGCTCACCTGCTGTGGGCTCTGCTCACCTGCTCCCATCTCTGCTCACCTGCTGTGGGCTCGGCTCACCTGCTCCCATCTCTGCTCACCTGCTGTGGGCTCGGCTCACCTGCTCCCATCTCTGCTCACCTGCTGTGGGCTCGGCTCACCTGCTCCCATCTCTGCTCACCTGCTGTGGGCTCGGCTCACCTGCTCCCATCTCTGCTCACCTGCTGTGGGCTCTGCTCACCTGCTCCCATCTCTGCTCACCTGCTGTGGGCTCTGCTCACCTGCTCCCATCTCTGCTCACCTGCTGTGGGCTCGGCTCACCTGCTCCCATCTCTGCTCACCTGCTGTGGGCTCGGCTCACCTGCTCCCATCTCTGCTCACCTGCTGTGGGCTCTGCTCACCTGCTCCCATCTCTGCTCACCTGCTGTGGGCTCGGCTCACCTGCTCCCATCTCTGCTCACCTGCTGTGGGCTCGGCTCACCTGCTCCCATCTCTGCTCACCTGCTGTGGGCTCGGCTCACCTGCTCCCATCTCTGCTCACCTGCTGTGGGCTCTGCTCACCTGCTCCCATCTCTGCTCACCTGCTGTGGGCTCTGCTCACCTGCTCCCATCTCTGCTCACCTGCTGTGGGCTCGGCTCACCTGCTCCCATCTCTGCTCACCTGCTGTGGGCTCTGCTCACCTGCTCCCATCTCTGCTCACCTGCTGTGGGCTCGGCTCACCTGCTCCCATCTCTGCTCACCTGCTGTGGGCTCGGCTCACCTGCTCCCATCTCTGCTCACCTGCTGTGGGCTCGGCTCACCTGCTCCCATCTCTGCTCACCTGCTGTGGGCTCTGCTCACCTGCTCCCATCTCTGCTCACCTGCTGTGGGCTCGGCTCACCTGCTCCCATCTCTGCTCACCTGCTGTGGGCTCTGCTCACCTGCTCCCATCTCTGCTCACCTGCTGTGGGCTCGGCTCACCTGCTCCCATCTCTGCTCACCTGCTGTGGGCTCTGCTCACCTGCTCCCATCTCTGCTCACCTGCTGTGGGCTCGGCTCACCTGCTCCCATCTCTGCTCACCTGCTGTGGGCTCGGCTCACCTGCTCCCATCTCTGCTCACCTGCTGTGGGCTCGGCTCACCTGCTCCCATCTCTGCTCACCTGCTGTGGGCTCGGCTCACCTGCTCCCATCTCTGCTCACCTGCTGTGGGCTCTGCTCACCTGCTCCCATCTCTGCTCACCTGCTGTGGGCTCTGCTCACCTGCTCCCATCTCTGCTCACCTGCTGTGGGCTCTGCTCACCTGCTCCCATCTCTGCTCACCTGCTGTGGGCTCTGCTCACCTGCTCCCATCTCTGCTCACCTGCTGTGGGCTCGGCTCACCTGCTCCCATCTCTGCTCACCTGCTGTGGGCTCTGCTCACCTGCTCCCATCTCTGCTCACCTGCTGTGGGCTCGGCTCACCTGCTCCCATCTCTGCTCACCTGCTGTGGGCTCGGCTCACCTGCTCCCATCTCTGCTCACCTGCTGTGGGCTCTGCTCACCTGCTCCCATCTCTGCTCACCTGCTGTGGGCTCGGCTCACCTGCTCCCATCTCTGCTCACCTGCTGTGGGCTCTGCTCACCTGCTCCCATCTCTGCTCACCTGCTGTGGGCTCTGCTCACCTGCTCCCATCTCTGCTCACCTGCTGTGGGCTCTGCTCACCTGCTCCCATCTCTGCTCACCTGCTGTGGGCTCGGCTCACCTGCTCCCATCTCTGCTCACCTGCTGTGGGCTCTGCTCACCTGCTCCCATCTCTGCTCACCTGCTGTGGGCTCTGCTCACCTGCTCCCATCTCTGCTCACCTGCTGTGGGCTCGGCTCACCTGCTCCCATCTCTGCTCACCTGCTGTGGGCTCGGCTCACCTGCTCCCATCTCTGCTCACCTGCTGTGGGCTCGGCTCACCTGCTCCCATCTCTGCTCACCTGCTGTGGGCTCTGCTCACCTGCTCCCATCTCTGCTCACCTGCTGTGGGCTCTGCTCACCTGCTCCCATCTCTGCTCACCTGCTGTGGGCTCGGCTCACCTGCTCCCATCTCTGCTCACCTGCTGTGGGCTCTGCTCACCTGCTCCCATCTCTGCTCACCTGCTGTGGGCTCTGCTCACCTGCTCCCATCTCTGCTCACCTGCTGTGGGCTCGGCTCACCTGCTCCCATCTCTGCTCACCTGCTGTGGGCTCGGCTCACCTGCTCCCATCTCTGCTCACCTGCTGTGGGCTCGGCTCACCTGCTCCCATCTCTGCTCACCTGCTGTGGGCTCTGCTCACCTGCTCCCATCTCTGCTCACCTGCTGTGGGCTCTGCTCACCTGCTCCCATCTCTGCTCACCTGCTGTGGGCTCGGCTCACCTGCTCCCATCTCTGCTCACCTGCTGTGGGCTCTGCTCACCTGCTCCCATCTCTGCTCACCTGCTGTGGGCTCGGCTCACCTGCTCCCATCTCTGCTCACCTGCTGTGGGCTCGGCTCACCTGCTCCCATCTCTGCTCACCTGCTGTGGGCTCGGCTCACCTGCTCCCATCTCTGCTCACCTGCTGTGGGCTCTGCTCACCTGCTCCCATCTCTGCTCACCTGCTGTGGGCTCGGCTCACCTGCTCCCATCTCTGCTCACCTGCTGTGGGCTCTGCTCACCTGCTCCCATCTCTGCTCACCTGCTGTGGGCTCGGCTCACCTGCTCCCATCTCTGCTCACCTGCTGTGGGCTCTGCTCACCTGCTCCCATCTCTGCTCACCTGCTGTGGGCTCGGCTCACCTGCTCCCATCTCTGCTCACCTGCTGTGGGCTCGGCTCACCTGCTCCCATCTCTGCTCACCTGCTGTGGGCTCGGCTCACCTGCTCCCATCTCTGCTCACCTGCTGTGGGCTCGGCTCACCTGCTCCCATCTCTGCTCACCTGCTGTGGGCTCTGCTCACCTGCTCCCATCTCTGCTCACCTGCTGTGGGCTCTGCTCACCTGCTCCCATCTCTGCTCACCTGCTGTGGGCTCTGCTCACCTGCTCCCATCTCTGCTCACCTGCTGTGGGCTCTGCTCACCTGCTCCCATCTCTGCTCACCTGCTGTGGGCTCGGCTCACCTGCTCCCATCTCTGCTCACCTGCTGTGGGCTCTGCTCACCTGCTCCC
This sequence comes from Closterium sp. Naga37s-1, assembly GCA_947471745.1. NCBI lineage: Eukaryota > Viridiplantae > Streptophyta > Zygnematophyceae > Desmidiales > Closteriaceae > Closterium > Closterium sp. Naga37s-1. Next base: position 434,124 of record CANJKZ010000461.1, on the reverse strand, counting down.
ATCTCTGCTCACCTGCTGTGGGCTCGGCTCACCTGCTCCCATCTCTGCTCACCTGCTGTGGGCTCGGCTCACCTGCTCCCATCTCTGCTCACCTGCTGTGGGCTCTGCTCACCTGCTCCCATCTCTGCTCACCTGCTGTGGGCTCGGCTCACCTGCTCCCATCTCTGCTCACCTGCTGTGGGCTCTGCTCACCTGCTCCCATCTCTGCTCACCTGCTGTGGGCTCTGCTCACCTGCTCCCATCTCTGCTCACCTGCTGTGGGCTCTGCTCACCTGCTCCCATCTCTGCTCACCTGCTGTGGGCTCGGCTCACCTGCTCCCATCTCTGCTCACCTGCTGTGGGCTCTGCTCACCTGCTCCCATCTCTGCTCACCTGCTGTGGGCTCTGCTCACCTGCTCCCATCTCTGCTCACCTGCTGTGGGCTCGGCTCACCTGCTCCCATCTCTGCTCACCTGCTGTGGGCTCGGCTCACCTGCTCCCATCTCTGCTCACCTGCTGTGGGCTCGGCTCACCTGCTCCCATCTCTGCTCACCTGCTGTGGGCTCTGCTCACCTGCTCCCATCTCTGCTCACCTGCTGTGGGCTCTGCTCACCTGCTCCCATCTCTGCTCACCTGCTGTGGGCTCGGCTCACCTGCTCCCATCTCTGCTCACCTGCTGTGGGCTCTGCTCACCTGCTCCCATCTCTGCTCACCTGCTGTGGGCTCGGCTCACCTGCTCCCATCTCTGCTCACCTGCTGTGGGCTCGGCTCACCTGCTCCCATCTCTGCTCACCTGCTGTGGGCTCGGCTCACCTGCTCCCATCTCTGCTCACCTGCTGTGGGCTCTGCTCACCTGCTCCCATCTCTGCTCACCTGCTGTGGGCTCTGCTCACCTGCTCCCATCTCTGCTCACCTGCTGTGGGCTCGGCTCACCTGCTCCCATCTCTGCTCACCTGCTGTGGGCTCTGCTCACCTGCTCCCATCTCTGCTCACCTGCTGTGGGCTCGGCTCACCTGCTCCCATCTCTGCTCACCTGCTGTGGGCTCGGCTCACCTGCTCCCATCTCTGCTCACCTGCTGTGGGCTCGGCTCACCTGCTCCCATCTCTGCTCACCTGCTGTGGGCTCTGCTCACCTGCTCCCATCTCTGCTCACCTGCTGTGGGCTCGGCTCACCTGCTCCCATCTCTGCTCACCTGCTGTGGGCTCTGCTCACCTGCTCCCATCTCTGCTCACCTGCTGTGGGCTCGGCTCACCTGCTCCCATCTCTGCTCACCTGCTGTGGGCTCTGCTCACCTGCTCCCATCTCTGCTCACCTGCTGTGGGCTCGGCTCACCTGCTCCCATCTCTGCTCACCTGCTGTGGGCTCGGCTCACCTGCTCCCATCTCTGCTCACCTGCTGTGGGCTCGGCTCACCTGCTCCCATCTCTGCTCACCTGCTGTGGGCTCGGCTCACCTGCTCCCATCTCTGCTCACCTGCTGTGGGCTCTGCTCACCTGCTCCCATCTCTGCTCACCTGCTGTGGGCTCTGCTCACCTGCTCCCATCTCTGCTCACCTGCTGTGGGCTCTGCTCACCTGCTCCCATCTCTGCTCACCTGCTGTGGGCTCGGCTCACCTGCTCCCATCTCTGCTCACCTGCTGTGGGCTCGGCTCACCTGCTCCCATCTCTGCTCACCTGCTGTGGGCTCTGCTCACCTGCTCCCATCTCTGCTCACCTGCTGTGGGCTCGGCTCACCTGCTCCCATCTCTGCTCACCTGCTGTGGGCTCGGCTCACCTGCTCCCATCTCTGCTCACCTGCTGTGGGCTCTGCTCACCTGCTCCCATCTCTGCTCACCTGCTGTGGGCTCGGCTCACCTGCTCCCATCTCTGCTCACCTGCTGTGGGCTCTGCTCACCTGCTCCCATCTCTGCTCACCTGCTGTGGGCTCTGCTCACCTGCTCCCATCTCTGCTCACCTGCTGTGGGCTCTGCTCACCTGCTCCCATCTCTGCTCACCTGCTGTGGGCTCGGCTCACCTGCTCCCATCTCTGCTCACCTGCTGTGGGCTCTGCTCACCTGCTCCCATCTCTGCTCACCTGCTGTGGGCTCTGCTCACCTGCTCCCATCTCTGCTCACCTGCTGTGGGCTCGGCTCACCTGCTCCCATCTCTGCTCACCTGCTGTGGGCTCGGCTCACCTGCTCCCATCTCTGCTCACCTGCTGTGGGCTCGGCTCACCTGCTCCCATCTCTGCTCACCTGCTGTGGGCTCTGCTCACCTGCTCCCATCTCTGCTCACCTGCTGTGGGCTCTGCTCACCTGCTCCCATCTCTGCTCACCTGCTGTGGGCTCGGCTCACCTGCTCCCATCTCTGCTCACCTGCTGTGGGCTCTGCTCACCTGCTCCCATCTCTGCTCACCTGCTGTGGGCTCTGCTCACCTGCTCCCATCTCTGCTCACCTGCTGTGGGCTCTGCTCACCTGCTCCCATCTCTGCTCACCTGCTGTGGGCTCTGCTCACCTGCTCCCATCTCTGCTCACCTGCTGTGGGCTCTGCTCACCTGCTCCCATCTCTGCTCACCTGCTGTGGGCTCGGCTCACCTGCTCCCATCTCTGCTCACCTGCTGTGGGCTCTGCTCACCTGCTCCCATCTCTGCTCACCTGCTGTGGGCTCTGCTCACCTGCTCCCATCTCTGCTCACCTGCTGTGGGCTCGGCTCACCTGCTCCCATCTCTGCTCACCTGCTGTGGGCTCGGCTCACCTGCTCCCATCTCTGCTCACCTGCTGTGGGCTCTGCTCACCTGCTCCCATCTCTGCTCACCTGCTGTGGGCTCTGCTCACCTGCTCCCATCTCTGCTCACCTGCTGTGGGCTCTGCTCACCTGCTCCCATCTCTGCTCACCTGCTGTGGGCTCTGCTCACCTGCTCCCATCTCTGCTCACCTGCTGTGGGCTCTGCTCACCTGCTCCCATCTCTGCTCACCTGCTGTGGGCTCGGCTCACCTGCTCCCATCTCTGCTCACCTGCTGTGGGCTCTGCTCACCTGCTCCCATCTCTGCTCACCTGCTGTGGGCTCGGCTCACCTGCTCCCATCTCTGCTCACCTGCTGTGGGCTCGGCTCACCTGCTCCCATCTCTGCTCACCTGCTGTGGGCTCTGCTCACCTGCTCCCATCTCTGCTCACCTGCTGTGGGCTCTGCTCACCTGCTCCCATCTCTGCTCACCTGCTGTGGGCTCTGCTCACCTGCTCCCATCTCTGCTCACCTGCTGTGGGCTCTGCTCACCTGCTCCCATCTCTGCTCACCTGCTGTGGGCTCTGCTCGTACGTGCCAAAGGGAAGGTCGCCCACCAGCAACGGCCGAGAGGCTCCCCGTGCCACCGCCCTGGGTTGACATGAAAGGCAGCGGGAAGGGGAGGGTAAGAGGAAATGGGGCTAGGGCGTGAGGCGGTGAGTTGAGATAACAGTCGCCCACCAGCAATGGCCGAGAGGCTCCCCGCGCCACCGCCCTGGGTTGACATGAAAGGCAGCGGGAAGGGGAGGGTAAGAGAAAATGGGGCTAGGGCGTGACACGGTGAGTTGAGACGAAGGTCGCCCGCCAGCAACGGCCGAGAGTCTCCCCGTGCTACCGCCCTGGGTTGACATGGGAGGGGAGAAAGGGAGGGCAAGGAGGGAGGACGGGAGGAGTGGAGGGTGAGAAAGGGATTGGGATGTGAGCTGGTGAGATGAAGGTCCCTCACCAGCAATGGTTGAGAGTCTCCCCGTGCCACCGCCCTGGATTGACATGGGAGGGGAGAAAGGGAGGGTGAGATGAGATGGGGTTGGGGCGTGAGGGGGAGAGTTGATAGGAAGGTCGCCCACCAGCAACGGCCGAGAGGCTCCCCGTGCCACCGCCCTGGGTTGACATGGGAGGGGAGAAAGGGTGGGCACGGAGGGAGGTGGTTGCTGCTGGTGGGTTGAAATGCTGAGGGGAGGAGGGGGGGTGAGAGATTGTAGTGTAGGGTGTAAGTGGAGCAGAGCACCACGTCGTGACTTTTGAGTAGACTCAGAAGTCATCTCGTAGGGAGAGCAGCACGTCGTGACTTCTGAAACGTTAGTAGAGATTGGAGTCGACTCAAAAGTCATCTCTTAGGGTGTAAGACTTTTGAGTCGACTTTTGTAGGAGCGCCACGTCGTATAGTGTGATGGGCAGAGTGACGTCAAAGCCATGCCCCGCCATGGCTACTAGCTCCCAATACAGTCACACTCATTAGAGTCACATACATGCAGATAAGCACCTGCAGTGTAGCAGCTGGCATGTCGTCTAGTGTGATGGGCAGGGTGGTGTCATACCCATGCACCACCATGGCTGCACACATTAATCCCCTCAATACAATCACACTCGCTATAGTCACACACATGACACATAATCACCTGCAGTGCAGCAGCATATCGAGTGTGATGCGCAGCGTGGTGTCATACCCATGCACCACCATGGCTGCACACATTACTAAATTTTCAATAACACTCATTAGAGTCACATACATGCATATAACTGCCTGCAGTGCAGCAGCACGTCGTCCAGTGTGGTGGGCAGCGTGGTGTCATACCCATGCACCACCATGGCTGCACCTATTACTCAACACAATCACACTCGCTACAGTCACACACATGCAATGCATATAATATAATAAGCTGCAGTGCATATGTTCGCCTGCAGTGCAGCAGCATGTCATCGAGCGTGATGGGCAGAGTGGTGTCATACCCATGCACCACCATGGGAAGAGTGGCAGTCACATACATGCATATAACTACCTGCAGTGCAGCAGCACATCGTCTCGTGTGATGGGCAGAGTGGTGTCATACCCATGCACCACCATGCTGCACGCATTACTCAATAAACAATCACATTCATGTCAGTAACACTGTTCATATAATCACCTGCAGTGCAGCAGCATGTCCTCGAGTGTGATGGGCAGGGCAGGGTGGTGTGATACCCATACACCACCATGGCTACATTTAATACAATCGTCACACACATGCATATGATTCCCTACAATGCGTAATCACCTGCAGTGCAGAAGCATGTCCTCGAGTGTGATTGGCAGAGTGGTGTCGTACCCATGCACCACCATGGCTGCTGAGTCGCCCACCAGGCAGATGTCTATGTCCGTCTGGGGGAGGGGGGGAGGGGGGAAACGGGGGGGAGAAGCAGTAGTGGGGAGAGGGGAGGGGATGAAGGTTCGCACCACCATGGCTGCTAAATCGCCCACCAGACAAATGTCTATGTCCGCCTGGGGAGGGGTGATTGGGAGGGAGGAAGGAGGAAGGAGGAAGGAGGGAGGAGAAGCAGTAGTGGGGAAAGGAGGTGGGGAGGAAACATCGCGCCGCCATGGCTGAGTGAGGGAGGACGGGGGTTGACACCCCCATGGCTGCTGAGTCGCCCACCAGGCATATGTCTATGTCCGCCTGGGGGGGGGGGGGGAATGGGGAGAGAAGGAGTAGGGGAGAGAAGCAGTAGTGGGGAAAGGCGAGCAGCTGGGGATGAGAGTGTGCACCACCATGGCTGCTGAGTCGCCCACCAGGCAGATGTGTATGTCCGCCTGAGTAAAGAAGCGTGAAGGGGCATGCAGGGCGGGAGGAGAAGAGAAGCGTGAGAGAAGAGGCGTGGGCGGAGCAGCTGATTCAGGAAAGAAAGAGGACCACCATGGCTGCTGAGTCGCCCACCACGCAGATGTCTATGTCTGCCTGAGGTTTTGGGTTTAGGACATGTGGGGAAGGTGAAGGGAAGCATGAAGAGTAAAGGCACATAGGACGGCAATAAGCCAACCCAGAATGAAGGAGGAGCACCATGGCTGCTGAGTCGCCCACCAGGCAGATGTCTATGTCTGCCTGAGGTGGGGTTTAAGGGACATGGGGGGAGGTTGAAGGGAAGAAGCAGGAGTAAAGAGACGTGGGAGCAGCAGATGATTCAGGAAAGAAAGACTGCACAATCGCCTAGCTAAATCTTTATGTTCCTTTACACACTGACCTGCGATTCTACCTCCCATCCCACCTGTCATCATGTCACTTAGGCACACATCTCACGGTCACCACGACCACATGCCCACTTCTCCCTCTCCCCATGTCCACATGCACGGCGGAGGGGTAGTCATAGGCCGTGACCATGATGATAATATTGTCCCTTCCCTACATACACGGTACTGTCTATCTGTCTGTCTACATCCTACCTCTGATCATGTCATTTAGCATACCACTCACCATGTCCCCATGCACGGCGGAGGGGTAGTCATAGGCCGTGACCATGACGATGGGCCTACATGCACGGTAGTGACACTCTACCCAAAGCCCACCCAGTTTCTCACCATCTTCTCACCATATCCATGTGCACGGCGGACGGGTAGTCATACGCCGTGACCATGACAATAATCTTGTCCCTTCCCTACATGCACGGTGCTGTCTATGTGTCTACATCCTACCTGTTATCATGTCAGCCACTCATCTCACCATGTCCACATGCACGGCGGAGGGGTAGTCATACGCCGTGACCATGACGATGGGCTGTGGTCCGACCGACATACTTGGTAGTGGCTACCTATCTACACCCCCCTTCTCACCATGTCCACATGCACGGCGGAGGGGTAGTCATAGGCAGTGACCATGACAACGGGCTCGCCCATACAAACACAGTAATGTGCACCATTCCAACCCCCCCTTCTCACCATGTCCACGTGCACTGCCGAGGGGTAGTCATAGGCCGTGACCATGACAATGGGCTCGCCGCGGCGGTACTTGCTCCCCACCTGCTGCAGCGTCACCCGCTTCCGCCCCGCCTCGGGCTTCGGCCCACCATACACCGTGCTATCCGGGAGATTGGAAAAGGATCGATGGAGGGGAATTCGGCTATATGCCGTGCTGTTTAGGAGATTGGAAGAGGGTCGGCAAGCGGATTTCTGCGAGATGCTGCTGAAATGGGAGGAACGGTGTGGAGGGAGCGCAGGAGGCGGATGGGACGATGGAGAGGGGCTCGTTGGCACGGGGGAGGAGCATGGAGACGATGCGGTGAGCGTGGATGGTGCGACGGCTGATGCAAGGTGAGAAGAGGAGGATGAAGCGGTGGGAGAGTGGGGTTCACTGTGGAGGGAGTGGGATAGGATGCGCGGAAGCTGCAGTAGGTACGGGAGAAGAAAAAGAGAGAGGATAGAAGAAAAAGCAGTGGGAAAATGGAGGGAGGACACAGTGGAATGAGGCGAGGGAGTGGGATTGGACGTGCGGGAGCTGCAGTGGGTATGGGAGAAGAGGAGAGAAAGAAAGGAGTAGGAGAGGGGAAGGTGGCTTGTACAATGGAGGGGAAGGCGGATTGGCACAATGGAGGTGCGATGTCTGCGAAAAGGCGACGAATCCCCTCTAAACAAGGAATTCCTTTGAGGTGACTGTCATAGCTCGCAGACAGACATATTTGAGCGATGCAAATAGGCCGAATGACAAGTGGGAGAACGACGAGCGTCCATGAGACCAGCATAAATAAACTACGCTCGCGGATGCAATCAGCATCACATGGCACAGAATAAGCCGGTTCTTGGTGAACCAGCACGCACCAGTGCGGACAACACGGCTGGGAAACGACTGGATGATGTCAGCTGCTGTAGATGCTGGGAGCGCAACGCCATGACGCGGAATGTACCGAACGACCTTTGAGTCGACGCGACCAGGAGGCGACGGACTAATGCAAGCGGTGAGCGGTGCGGTCGGTTCCGACCGATGAATCGAAAGACGCTTCTCAAGAGAACCTGGGAGTTCCGTCAGCACGACCAGGAAACGACGGACTCGTAATGCAAGCGATGACGGAAACCGTCGATTCCGACGGACGATTTTAGAGGAAGGTTGCTCAGGAAAATGCGGAAATTTGGCCGCTTAGTCCGCGGTCGCTAGTGGTAGTCAGATTTCCGTTTCCAACATCGTCGTCCAGGAGTCCCAGGGTGGCTTAGCGTCCCGCAGCAACACGCATTCGCGAAACGGGGAAATACTCGTGGAGCTTTGTGACGCTAATCCAAACAGTCTGTACCTCGAGAAAACCGCGACAATTTTGAGTTCTGCTGGGTTCTTGATTCTTTCTAGGAATCTGGGATTCTGGGAATCTTTGCTGCTCTGGCTTCCCCCACGGTAATTCCAGGGAGCTTTTTGTTGCTGTATTATCGAGGGGGACAGATGAGCTGTCGCCAAGTAGAACAGTCGAGCCGAGGTTACCAGCTCCTTTTCCAAAGTAGTATGCGAAACGAACTTGGCGTGAACTCCGTTGAGCAACCCCAGCAGGATGGTTTCGCGAAAGAGCCGTTGCAGATCGCGAATGGCAGCGTCTCCCCTCCCTCGCAACCCGCTTCCTTGGTTCTATCGCAGTCATTTCAGTCATTCCAACAATTTGCGTGGAGATTCAGAAACAAGCTTCAGAAGCTTCTGAAGCTGGACCTGAAGGTGCTCGTCGCTCTTCGCTCTTCGCTCCCCGCTCTTCGTTGTTCGTTCCTCACTCCCGCTTCGTTCCTCTCGAAGTCTATCTACTAGCACGTTGACAATTCCTAGTCTGCTCTGTACCTCGCTTCGGATGTAGGCTCATGAAACACCAATCCCGACGGAGTTTGTTCACAGGCAATCACTAGAAGGCGCGAACCGTGGTTCACATAAGCAACGGTGTATTGGCGAAAATGGCGGAGCGGGCTCTAACGCAAAGAATAGCCAGCACTGTTGGCGGCTTGATAGGCGACGAGAAGAGATTGCAAGCCGTAAGTAATTTCGTTTCACATTCCAGGTCGCGACTTCGCGACCTGCAATCTCAGCAGTTGACGCCTCAAATGGCTGGTGGCTTCCAATCCCCGATACTTTCTTAGAAGCGGATGGTGTAGGCAAAACACAGCCGTTAGAGCTTCCAATGTCTGTCCTCCTGTCGCGTTCAACAACTTCCATTCGTGCAGCTCATATCCGTCATCACTTCTCGTCATCCAACTTTTTGGCGTCTCAAAAATTGTCGTTTGAGGCACCTCCGTCCATGCTTGCATTGCATCCCCGTGTCTCCGCACGCACTGATCGTTTCACAGAAGATTGCTAGCACCTCCGTGGAGCTGAAGCTGCTGGCAAAGGGGAAAAAGGGCGATACGCGTCGTCCCCATTTCCATCCCTCCCTCCCTCCTTGCACCCCTTGTGCCTCGCAATTCACGGGTCGTTTCACAGGAGATCGAGAGCAGCTCCGTGCAGCTGAAGCTGCTGGCAGAGGCGATACGCGTCCCCCTTTCCTTCACTCTGCCGTCCCCCTCTCTCCGTCTGTCCATGCTTTTACCCCCATTCCTCCCAACGCACTGATCACTCCACAGGAGATCGAGAGCAGCTCCGTGCAGCTGAAGCTGCTGGCAGAGGCGATACGCGTCCCCCTTTCCTTCACTCTGTCGTCCCCCTCTCTCCGTCTGTCCATGCTGTACCCCCATTCCTCCCAACGCACTGATCACTCCACAGGAGATCGAGAGCAGCTCCGTGCAGCTGAAGCTGCTGGCAGAGGCGATACGCGTCCCCCTTTCCTTCACTCTGTCGTCCCCCTCTCTCTGTCTGTCCATGCTGTACCCCCATTCCTCCCAACGCACTGATCACTCCACAGGAGATCGAGAGCAGCTCCGTGCAGCTGAAGCTTCTGGCAGAGGCGATGGCGAAAGAGGGCAAGATGGAAAGGGTGAGAGAGGAGATAGAAGGGGAAGTGGAGGGGGAAGGGGGGGGGGCAGGGGGGAGGAGTTAACATATATAGTGGCCGAGAGGAAATAGCTCGGGCAAGGAGGCGGGAAGCGTAGGAAGGAAGGAGGACGGGGGGTTGAGATCTATTATGTGCTTCATGGGGGTTGAGATCTATTATGTGCTTCGTGGGGGTTGAGATCTACTATGTGCTTCGTGGGGGTTGAGATCTACTATGTGCTTTGGGGTGGCACCGTGGTCATGGGGAGAAGGGAATCATGGCGGTATTGGGGAGGAGTGACGGGGGTGGTTGGTTTTGCTGCTTGTTAGACTCCTATTCTTGCTTGTATCATACCCTGGTTTGTGCCACACCCTCGTTTTTCTGTCACGGCCTCGCCTGTGTCACACCCCTCATTGTTATCACACCCTCGTATGTGTCACGCCCTGGTCTTGCATTACACTCTCGTTTGTATCACCCCCTCGTTTGGGTCACAAATTCACTTTTGTCACACTCACAGGTGGTGGAGCTAGAGGCAATGACCCGCAAGGTGGTGGAGGGTTTAGGGTCATGAGACGTCTCAGTAAGAGACAGCTAACAAAACACTCTCGTTTGTGTAACACCTCATTACTGTCACACTCACAGGTGGCGGAGCTAGAGGCAATGACTCGCAAGGTGGTGGAGACGGCTCATGAGATGGCTAAGAAATATACAGCTACCAATACTCTCTCGTTTGTGTCATACCCCCTTTGTATCACACCCCTGTCTGTGTCACACACACCCTCGTTACTGTCACACCCACAGGTGGCGGAGATGGAGGCAATGACTCGCAAGGTGGTGGAGACGGCTCATGAGATGTCGCTGCACCAGCAGGCCCTGGAGTCAGTGCGCGGCAGCTATCAGTACACTGGAACAGTAATGTACTCGTTATAAAAATGTACTCGTTATTAGGTTGTGCATCAGAGAGCGATGTCTCGTGAGATCTTCCTGGAACAATAATGTACTTGTCCTCCCAACTTTCATGAGATGACCGAACCCCTTCACTACCAAACCCCTCACACCCCTTCCTCCCACTAACCCCCCCCCGCTCCTGTTTTTCCTCCCCACCCCTCCCCACCTTTCTCCACCCCTCCCCGCCTCTCCCCATCCACACAGCCCACGAACTTTGAGGAGCTCTTGCAGCAGCAGGTGGCGGGGCTAGGGGCGGCTCAACCGTGCCCTGAAGACCACCATATTCTGGTGGCGTTCCGGCAAACCATCCGGGTGGGTTGTGAGCGGTAATGAGGGATGGGTGAGTGTTGAATAGGAGGTGGAGGGCACAGGACACCGGAGGCTCAGCCATGCCCTGAATACCGGCATATTCTGGTGGCGTTTCGTCAAACCATTTGGGTGGGTTGTGAGCGGTAATGAAGGGTGGATTGGTGTTTTATAGGGAGGGGACAGGACACGGGAGGCTCAGCCGTGCCCGGAATACCACCACATTCTGCTGGCGTTTCGTCAAACCATCCGGGTGGGTTGTGAGCGGTGACGAAGGGTGGCAGGGAAAGATGGGGGTGGTATACATCACAGGGGAGCACATCCTGCTACAGCCATGCCCGGAGTACCACCACATTCTGGTGGCGTTTCGTCAAACCATTTGGATGGGTTGTGAGCGGTAATGAAGGGTGGATGGGTGTTTTATAGGGAGGGGACAGGACACGGGAGGCTCAGCCGTGCCCGGAATACCATCACATTCTGGTGGCGTTTCGTCAAACCATTTGGTTGGGTTGTGAGCGGTAATGAAGGGTGGACGGGTGTTTTATAGGGAGGGGACAGGACACGGGAGGCTCAGCCGTGCCCGGAATACCATCACATTCTGGTGGCGTTTCGTCAAACCATTTGGTTGGGTTGTGAGCGGTAATGAAGGGTGGACGGGTGTTTTATAGGGAGGGGACAGGACACGGGAGGCTCAGCCGTGCCCGGAATACCATCACATTCTGGTGGCGTTTCGTCAAACCATTTGGGTGGGTTGCCCATGAGTTACGGAAGGTGGGATTGTGGTGGGGTGGGGTGCTGCCGATGGCACAAGGGGGAGGTCAGGGCGACAATGGGGGTGGGATGCGATTTGTTTTAGGCGTCGCGAAGTAGTAGGAGAAAAAGTGGGAGAAAAACACGGGGGTAGGTGGGAGGCGATGTATGGGATTGAGATACGGTTGTTCTTGTGTGAGCCTTTTGTATTGAAATTGAGAACACACACACACAGGCGCGCGCGAGCTCGCACACACTCTAGGGGGTGAGGTGTGCAAGCAAGGTGTGCTGCAGTCGTGTGTATCTTGGTGTGCAAGAAGCTGTTTCTGGAGAGGCAGGTGACTTAGTCGACTCAACAGTCACCTAAGGTGCAAGCAAGGTGTGCTGCAGTCGTGTGTATCTTGGTGTGCAAGAAGCTGTTTCTGGAGAGGCAGGTGACTTAGTCGACTCAACAGTCACCTAAGGTGCAAGCAAGGTGTGCTGCAGTCGTGTGTATCTTGGTGTGCAAGAAGCTGTTTCTGGAGAGGCAGGTGACTTAGTCGACTCAACAGTCACCTAAGGTGCAAGCAAGGTGTGCTGCAGTCGTGTGTATCTTGGTGTGCAAGAAGCTGTTTCTGGAGAGGCAGGTGACTTAGTCGACTCAACAGTCACCTAAGGTGCAAGCAAGGTGTGCTGCAGTCGTGTGTATCTTGGTGTGCAAGAAGCTGTTTCTGGAGAGGCAGGTGACTTAGTCGACTCAACAGTCACCTAAGGTGCAAGCAAGGTGTGCTGCAGTCGTGTGTATCTTGGTGTGCAAGAAGCTGTTTCTGGAGAGCCACCCACAGTCTGATAGCATTAGATTGATTATGGGTGTGGTGCGATGGATGGTAACATGAGCTGATGGTAACACGAGCTGATGGTAACATGAGCTGATGGTAACATGAGCTGATGGTAACATGAGCTGATGGTAACATGAGCTGATGGTAACATGAGCTGATGGTAACATGAGCTGATGCTTGTGTGAGCTGGTGCTGCTGTGAGCTGATGCCAATGTGAGCTGATGCTGATGTGTGCTGAAAACCTCCTCCCCCCCTCCCCTCCCTCTCCTCCTTCCCATTCCCCTCTCATTCTACTCTCCCCTTTTCCCCTCAATCTAGAGTGGTGATGACCTGGAAGGGAGGAGTGGGGGATGATGATGAGAACGAGGATGATGAAGTCAGGATGAGGTGACGGTGTTATGAGCTAATGTCTGCTCCTTTTGAGACGTCTCAAAAGGTGACGGTGTTATGAGCTAATGTCTGCTCCTTTTGAGACGTCTCAAAAGGTGACGGTGTTATGAGCTGATGTCTGCTCGGTGACGGTGTTATGAGCTGATGTCTGCTCCTTCCCCCTACTTCCTCCTTCCCTCCTCTCTTCCCTTCACTGCAGAGTGCGAGGCAGGGAGGTGAAGGCGGAGGGGATGATGATGACGAGGATGATGAAGTCATGATGACGACCAATCTGATTGTGAAGAATTCCAACTGCCCAATCACCATGCGCCACGTGGAAGACCTGGATGACCCTGTGTGCTGGTGAGAGAAAAACCATCCCTTTTTTTTAGCTTCTACACTTGTAGATACCTTTCGCTGGCAAAAGTGTTACTGTATGCATGCTTGAGAGTATTTCGGTTGTGATGGTAGTGGCCGTGCAGCCGTGCCCTTGTCTGCTGATAACTATCTCTTCTTCCCCCAACTCCCCCTCCCTCCCTCCTGGAACCACATCCCCTACCCCCTTCTCCCCCGCTCTCCTTCCCCCCCTCCACCCCCTCCTTATTAAAACACATCCTCTCTCGCCTCTCCTTTCCGACCCAACCACTCATATCAGCTTGGGTTGTCGACATTTATGTAAGAAGAGTAGTTTTGAGGCGCCTCAGAACATTTATATAAGAAGAGTAGTTTTGAGGCGCCTCAAAACATTTATATAAGAAGAGCTCCATTTTGGATTCATTTCGGAGCCACTACTGTCCCCTTTACCCCCTCCTTCACTTTCCCCCCTCTCCCCTACCCTTCCTGGGTCAGCGTCATCTCAGCTTTCATTTTAGCCATGTGAATGAAAAGTGCACCATACAGTGCGTTTATTCACCCAAACGACTAGTGCCCTCTTTTCCCCCCTTCATTTCCCCCCTCTCCCCTACCCTACCCTGCCGAGCGCCCCTCTCAGCTTAGGGTTTCGGGTTTAGGATTGTAGCCACGTAAAATTGAAGAGCGCACCATGATCTACAATTGTTTTCCCAAACCACTAGTGCCCCCCTTTTCCTCTCCACTTTTCCCCGTCTCCCCTACCCTTCACGGCTAGCCTTATCTCAGATTAGATTGAAGCCTTGTGAATGAGAAGAGCACCACGTGTTCAGTCATTTTTCCAAACCACCTGTGCCCCTTTCCCCCCCTCCTTCACTTTCCCCCTCTCCCCTACCCTTCCCGGCCAGCATTATCCCAGAACACTACCCTCTGCTTACATCCCCCCCTTCCCAAGCCCTCATCCCCCTCTCTTCCCCTTTCCCCACACTCTGGCCAACCACCCGCCTGAGCTTGGATTGTCGCCATGGGTAGGCATATTGGAAATCATATCCCAGAACACAATATCCCCACCCCTTACTCCCCCCATTCCCGCCCTCCCCTTCCGCACCAACCGCCTTTCTCTGCTTGGATTGTCGCCACGTGTATGAGAAGAACGCCATATTGGAAATGAAATCCCATACCACTATCTCCCCACCCTTCCTGTTCCCCCTTTCCCCACCTCCCCTTCCCCCACCAACACCCCGTCTCTGCTTGGATTGTCGCCACGTGTATGAGAAGAGCGCAATATTGGAAAGAATATCCCGTAACACTAAATCCTCCCCACTCCAACATTCCCTCCTCGCCTTCCCTCACCAACACCCCGTCTCAGCTTGGATTGTCGCCACGTGTATGAGAAGAGCGCAATATTGCAAAACATATCCCAAAGCAACAATTGCCCCGTCTCTGGTGAGATTCCCGGCTACATCCGATTCTACCAACTAATATAACATGTTAAACTGCAATAGTGGCTCAATATATTTTCCTTTCTCCAACTCGTATGATTTCCCTGGTTGTGCGTGCATCAACTACTCCTTTCACCTTTCACGGTTCATGCTACATATATCATTCCTCTTTGTTTTTTACAGGTTGTCGTCAGAGGTTGAGCCGGGACCGCTTGGTGTGTGACACTGAATTGTTGATGGCTCTGAGGGAGCTACGTGCAAGGAAAGCCACTGCAACCGCAGCACCAGAAGAGATTGATGACCTGTAAAGACACAGCTGTTCAATCGCTAAGCTCCATGTATAATACCATGAGGACACAACTTTGGTATTTGTATAATAATGACGGAGGTTGAATGTTTGTACTAAGCATTTAGTGGGATTCGCATGACCTCCTTCCGTACAAAGTTGCAATCGAGGATGTGAAGGCTCTTTCGATCCCATTTCACGCACTGCGTTCGGAATGAGGCTCGAACTTGTAGTACAGAGTTCGACCCTACAGCCTCACGTTCGTTATCGAAAGCCACTAATCGTCACCGAGTGTGACGAATTGCAGGAGCATTTTTTTGAATGTCATAATGAGGTTCGAAGATTGAAACGCAGACCTGCGGTAACTGAAACCAGCTTGGGGTCTCCTGGTTGTAACACTGGTGTCCGAACACTCTCTCCGTTGAGGTGCAGGTGATGCTTTGATTCCTAGGGGCGCCAATGCGCCACGCAGAAGATTCTCAACGGCTTGTGTCACCCCAGCGCTACAACGAATGGCAGGATGAAATCGTTACAGTCACACCCCCCCGCCAGCTTGGCGCGCAGCGTGCCGTGCGCAGCCACATCCCGAGAAGCTTCCAGAACATGCAGTTGTCGCACGATCGCATGGCCGACACAAAACCGTCGCACTGTCGAGTGGTCTAGTCGCAGCACGAGCACGGGACGTGCTAGGAAGAACAGTATCACCACCATCTGCAGAGCCGGTAGCAGCAGTAGCAGCGGAACCGGTGGGAACGCAAAATCGGGGAAGAACAACCGGAAAGGCGGAGCGAAGGGCGCGGGAAAATCGGCGGTGACTGGTGCGGGTTCAGCGGCAGGAGGCGCGAGAAAGCAGGTAGAGTAAATTGAAATGGAAGCTTGGAGGAAGAGAGAACGGGAAGGATTGAAGCGGGAATTCGAGACAGGAAGCGACATTTAAGTTGATTCGAAAGTCACGAAGAGGAGGTTTGCTGTTAGGGGAGTTGGGAAAGACTACAGCGGGGTGGTGAGGAGAGGAGGTATTTGTTTTTGAGACGCTTCTTTTCTAAAAGCGGCTGCATTTGAGGTGCCTTAGGAATGGAAGGGTTGAGGGAAGACGAGAGGGGGAAAGAAAACTTTTGGGGAATCGAGAGAGACAAGGCCCTTCAAGCGGGGCTGAGGGAGGAAAGGAATAAGATGGGTTGAGGGGAGCTGTCTTTGTACATTGTTTGAGAGAAGGAAATTTTGGATGGCGATTTTTCTAGGGTTCTGAGACTTGGGGTTTAACGAGGGCAAATATGGTTTTGCAAGCACAGTTAAGAAGCGGATCAGGGTTGAAAGTATATTTAATTCTAGGGTTTGGATTAGACTCAGGGTTCGCAGTCTTGTAATTTTGCAAGGGTTCTCATCCCACATCTTCCGTATCCCACACACCCTTTACATACGTGCCTGCATCACTCATTAAAATGGAGCAGTTTCTTGCAAAGTACCCCATATCAATGGGATTCTTGAGTTGATTAGTACTTATCGCTGCAGTTTAGCGCGACTTACGAAAACACACATACCCCTCACTCACCCACAGCACACCTCTCATTGCCACATTTTTTTACAGACAACCAGAAGAGAGGAATCCGGATGTAATATTCCCACAACTCACATGCCCCTCCCCTCACCCCACGCCATCCCTCTCATTGACACAACGTCTCAATTCAGACAACCAGAAGAGAAGGGTCTGACGATGATAATGATCCCACCACTTGCATGTCACGTGCCTCTCTCTCACCCCACACCATCATCCCTCTCATTGGCACCATGTCTCTTTGCCGGCAACCAGAAGAGAGTGCTCTGACGATGATAATGATCCCACCACTCACATGTCACGTGCCCCTCTCTCTCTCATTGCCACTTCTCTCTTTGCATGCAACCAGAAGAGATGATTCCGACACTGATAATGACAGGGAGGTGTATTTTGAGGCGCCTCAAAATACACTGATAATGACAGGGAGGAGGAGAGATTTTGCTGTAGAGGTACAGAGTCTTGTCATGTTTATCACTGACGAGGTTGACGAAGCTGATTTCATCACTCACTTGCCATGCCCCTCTCTCACCCCACACCATCCCTCTCATTGCCACAATCGCTCGTTACAGACGACCAGAAGAGAGGAGTCTGATGAAGATACTGGCAGCGAGGAGGAGAGATTCTGGGGTAGGGGAGGGGGAGGAAGGGGGAGTGATATGGAGGAGGAGGATGATGAAGATGAGGAGGAGGATTCGGAGGAGGAAGAAGCGCTGAAGCTTCCCATGCCGAGCCCACCGGCTGGGTTTGTGTTGGACGATGAGGGAGAGGTGGTGCTGGCCGCTCCTGCCGACAGACGAACGCTCACCATTGTGAGTTTCTGTTGCTGTTACTGCCATAGCGGTTGGTTAGTTTGGTTACCATGTGTATCAATTGGTCCACCGTCCACCAGCGGGATCTGTCCTGGATGATGACGGGGAGGTGGTGCTGGCTGCTCCGGCCGAGAGGAGAACATTGACCATTGTGAGTACCTGTCTGCTGCTCCAGGCATAGCAGTTGTCTAGTTGGGTCACCAGGTGTATCAACTGGTGCATTCACCAGCGGGGTTTGTGTTGGACGATGAGGGGGAGGTGGCGCTGGCTGCTCCTGCTGAGAGGAGAACACTCAGCAGCACACACGCCCCCATCAGCACGATCCCATCACCAACCGCTACCTGGATTGTGTCATTCGACGTGCCTTCTCCAACCAACTAGCTTGACTTGCCCCTCATTGTCCCTAATTGCCCCTCATTGTCCCTAATTGACCCTCATTGTCCCTAATTGCCCCTCATTGTCCCTAATTGCCCCTCATTGTCCCTAATTGCCCCTCATTGTCCCTAATTGCCCCTCATTGTCCCTAATTGCCCCTCATTGTCCCTAATTGACCCTCATTGTCCCTAATTGCCCCTCATTGTCCCTAATTGCCCCTCATTGTCCCTAATTGCCCCTCATTGTCCCTAATTGACCCTCATTGTCCCTAATTGCCCCTCATTGTCCCTAATTGACCCTCATTGTCCCTAATTGCCCCTCATTGTCCCTAATTGACCCTCATTGTCCCTAATTGCCCCTCATTGTCCCTAATTGCCCCTCATTGTCCCTAATTGCCCCTCATTGTCCCTAATTGCCCCTCATTGTCCCCTCCACCACCCCCTCCCGTCAACATGCAGCACGATCCCATTACCAACCGCTACCTGGATTGTGTCATTCATTACCCTTCCCCCCCACACCAACCACCGCCTTCCCCACCCCTCCCTTACAGCTTTCCTTTCTGCCTAACACAGCATGATGCCCCATCGTTATCCTCCCTTACCCATGCTCCCTCCCTCATCTTCCACAACACAATATAACCAACTGCTTGTTGGATTGTGCGTTTTCCACTCTCTCATCCATCAATGATGCCCCGTCTCACATCTCCCCCCTTTCACCCCACCTTCCTCTTCACCCACTGTCTGCAGCACGATCCCATCACCAACCGCTCGCTGGATTGTGACATTCGATATCCCATCCTATCCTACTCTTCCACCCTTCCCCCCTCCCTGACGGTTTTCCTATGCCCTTTTGCCATGCTCGTTCCCCCTTCTCTGCAGCACGACCCCATCACCAACCGCTCACTGGATTGTGTCATTCGACGTGCCTTCTCCAACTCGCTCGGCGTCCCCTTCTTCCTTCTGCACCCCCTCGACACGTGCGTTCCCTTTCTCTTCGTGGCTATACTTGAAACCTCTCATACTCATTCATTTCCTCCTGCTTCACCCTCTCGACAAGTGTGAGTGAGTCCCTCTCTCTCCTGCACCTGATCCGCCTCCAGGCGTCTTTTAATTCACATAAGAAATCACCATGTGTGCATGCGAAGGATGTTGTATGCATGCCACGTCATCTGCCATGTCATCCCATGTCATGTCATCCCATGTCATGTCATCCCATGTCATGTCATCCCATGTCATGCCATCCCATGTGATGTCATCCCATGTCATGTCATCCCATGTCATGTCATCCCATGTCATGCCATCCCATGCCGCATCGTCTCATGCCACGCCATCCCATGTCACTCCAGCCCTATAAATGTTCTTCCGCATCTCGGGGAGAACAGGCGAGGTGCAGGAGGTGGACGAGAAGGAGGCAGAGAGAGGATCAGGATCAGGCTCCCCCTTCTCTCCACCCGCCACTCCCTCCAGCCAGCCCCATCATGTTCTTCCGCATCCCTGGACAGACGGGCAAGCTGCAGGAGGTGGATGATGAGGAGGCGGAGCGCATCATGCCTCTCCCCCCTCTCCTCCTTTCCCCCCACCCCCTCCTCTACTTCTCTCCGCCCATCACTCCAGCCTTATGATGTTTTTCCGCATCTCGGGGAGAACAGGCGAGCTGCAAGAAGTGGATGATGGGGAGGCGGAGCGAATCATGCCCGCTTTCACTCTCTTTTTCTTCACTCTCTCTCTCCACCTCTCCGTCCAGTCCAATCATGTTCTTCCGCATCTCGGGAAGAACCGGCGAGCTACAGGAGGTGGATGATGAGGAGGCGGAGAGGATCATGCCCGCTGCAGCATACGCTCTAGCGAAGAAGAGCCTGCACCTGACGCCATCCGGGTGAGATAAAAGTGGCAGACTGATGCGGTGAGGGGCTGACAGGGGTGACAGGCTGTTGGAGACTGCAGCTGCAAGAGGTGAATGATGAGGAGGCGACTTTTGAGAATTCTCAAAAGCGCATCGCATCATGCCCGCGGGCCCGCATGCGTTAGGTGCGGGCTTCTCTTGGCTAATGCATGCGGCGACTTTTTAAGAATTCTCATGCATGCGACTTTTGGCTAATGATGCGCATCAGGCCCGCGGCGCCGCATGCATTAGCCAAGAGGAGCCCGCACCTGACGCCATCCCTTTATCCACACACCCCCTTCCCCGCCCCCCCGCCCTTTGTGATTTTTTGGTCGACTCAAGAATCAGCTCCGGCTATTGTCACTCAAGAAGAGCCTTCACCTGACTCCATCCCGGTTTCCTCCATCCCCTCCACCCCCCTGCCCTTCCATCCCTCCTCGCAGCTTCACACTCACCCTCAGAGGAGGCATCTGCTTCATTCTAGCAACTCCAAAGATTGATTCTGCTTCAATCCCACACCCTCGATCCAATCCAACCTCCCATCCTCTCCTCCCCCATTTTCGATCCCTCCTCGCAGCTTCACCCTCACTCTCAGAAGCGCCATCTGTGTTACCTTGAGTGTGTCCAAGATTGGCTCTGCGTTCCTCTCATCGCCCTTTTCTTCCTCCTCTTCCCACACTTGACACCCCCGCATCAATCTCCCTCGTCTCCTTGCAGATTCACCCTCACTCTCAGAGGCGCCATCTGCTTCACAGAGGATGACGTCATCAACCTGGACACTGGTGAGGTCATGTTCGTGTCTATTCGAAAGATGTGTTTTTCAAATGCTGCGTTCTCTCCTTTCTTTCTTCCTTCCTCTCGTATTCCCCTGTTTCTTTTATTATTACTATGATCATTATTTTATTATTCTGGTTAGGCGGATCTACACTCTTCCTTCCTCTTGCATGCCCTGTGCTGTGCACTTGTTGCAACCGCAGAGCTGGGGTTTGGCATCGGGGGCTCTTTGGCTGAAGGGGTTGACATCACCACCTTCCTGTCTGTGAGTTCTACTTCTCCTAGCGGTTTCAAAGGTGGTTCAAAGTGATTTGAGGTGGTTATCGATGGGTTGAGTGGATTCTAGAAAGCACCCTACACCGAGACTGCAGAGCTGGGGTTTGGCATCAGTGCTTCAAAGTGGTTCGAAGTGGATTGAAGTGGTTTGCTCCCTCAATGCAAACCAACCCCCCTGCACCCAACCCAACCCCTCGCCAGGGCGGCCAGGAGTACATGATTTACACGCTCTGTAACCCTCCCATACTCGTCAAATGTACATAGAATACAAGTACATAGGATTTATCCCTGCGAGCACAAGTACATAGAATACACGCCCTTCGTTCGACCCTCACATGTTAGTCTGACCTGACTGACACTACCCATCACTCCTCCGCTATCCATGCCAATGCATCTGCCCTGATACCATCCTGTCACCACCCCCACCAGGGCGGGCAGGAGTACATGATCTACACGCCCTTCGACCCTCTCATGCTATTCTGACAGACACTATGCATCACTCTTCCCCTAACATTTCCCTACTTCCAACCCCCCATCCCCACCAGGGCGGCCAAGAGTACATGATCTACACGCCCTTCGACCCGCTCATGTTTGTTGCATACAAGGTACGGAGGACCCCTCTTTTGACTTTCAATCCGTCCTCGATACTGACAGACAGACTCTTTGTTGCTGCCCGTGTCCCTCTGTGGCTTTCAATCGGTATCTTGTTGCGCTTACCTCCGTGGTTCAATAATTTCGAACTTTATCATCGCACTGTGTCCCCTTTTATCCTGTGTCTTTTTAATTCGTTCCCAATCAGGACCCTTAGACCAGTGAGATTCTTGTTGCTGAAATTTGAGTCGACTAAAAAATTGTCCCCATGATCCCTTGTCTTCTTGATTTATTCCCGATCAGGACCCTAAGAGCAGTGAGATTCTTGTGGCTGAAGATCCTGTAAGTCCATTTTGGTCTTTAGTTTTTATGTGTTTATTTATTTATTTCCTTTATTGCGCTATGTTTCGTTAATATATAAAAAACAAGTGTACAGCCAATATCACATTGGTTTTAATCTCCCTCCCTCTCTCATCCCCACAGGAGCTTCTGAACGATCCAAAGGTGTTGGATGCGATCGATGAGGAGCAGCAGTTCCAAGCCATGGTGGTGAGTTGTGCTGGTGATGCTGTGCTGTGGTGTGTATCGATTGATGCTCTTGAGGTGTTTATGCGATCGGCGAGGAGCAGCAGTTCCAAGCCATGGTGGTGAGTTGTGCTGGTGATGCTGTGCTGTGGTGTGTATCGATTGATGCTCTTGAGGTGTTTATGCGATCGGCGAGGAGCAGCAGTTCCAAGCCATGGTGGTGAGTTGTGCTGGTGATGCTGTGCTGTGGTGTGTATCGATTGATGCTCTTGAGGTGTTTATGCGATCGGCGAGGAGCAGCAGTTCCAAGCCATGCTGAGTGGTGCTGGTGATGCTGTGCTGTGATGGTGGTACTCTGTTCTGTGATGTGTAAGCCGTGGAGTGTTGTGAAGTATGCTCTTGTGTTGAATGCGATAGATGAGGAGCAGCAGTTTTAAGCCATGGTGGTGAGTTGTGGTGATGATGCTGTGCTGTGCTGGGGTGGTGGTGTGTTGTGGTGCTGTGCCGTGATCATGACTCAAACCGTGACATTAAGGTGTTGGATGCGATAGATGAGAAGCAGCAGTTCCAAGCCAAGGTGGTGAGCTGTGCTGGGGTGATGTGGGGTGGTGTGGTGCTAATGTGGTGTGATGTGGTGCTGGTGTGCTGTGGTGCTGGGGTGGTGTGGTGCTGCGGTGCTGTGCTCTGATCATGACTCAAACCATGCCATTTAGGTGTTGAATGCTATAGACGAGGAGCAGCAGTTTCAAGCCATTCCTCTACCCCTCCCCCCCTCCACTCTCCTCCCCTTTCCAGGAGGCAGAGGAGGAGATGGAGGCAACACTGGAGCAGACAGCGAGACAGGCACCCTTGCGTTCCCATAACCCTCCGGCTCTCCTTCCCCTCTCGTACAATCCTCTCTCCCTTTCCTCTGCTCTCCATGTATATCCTTTCCAGGAGGCAGAGGAGGAGATGGAGGCAACACTGGAGCAGACAGCAAGGCAGCCACCCCCGAAGAGCAGGCAGCAGCAGCAGCAGGCACCTGTCAGCACAAGGAGAGGCCGATAGTTTTCTACAGTACTCTTAGGAATAAATACAGTACACAAGGAAGAGGCCGTGCGTGCAGGAACTCATGCAAGCCGATGCATCAGATGATGTTATTGATTTTGAAAATAGGATATACGGTACTTGTAAGGACAAGCCGATAATAGGCCATACGGACAAGTGTATCCCTGCATCCGGGGCCTAATGGACATCTGTTTTCTATGGTAAATGCAGCGTGATGCTCTGATTGCGATTCGTTAAGATGCTTCACATTCCAGATCATTCAATTTGATTTTAGACAGTAAACTTAGAGAAAACTCCCTTGTCACGAGAAATCACTGCACTGACTGACGCAGGGCACAGAAGGATATTTTCCACGCAGTGATTTGAGCAACTTACGCTGACATGATTTGTTTTAGTAGACTCATTTATCAATCCACTACCACATCAAATGGTCTGAAAGGCTCGTCCAGGCGCTGCCAGCTGGAGGGTGTGTTTAGAGCGCCTCAAAGTCGTGTTGAAAGGTGCTCATACCGTAGCTTCAATTGTTATCTAGGAGGAAGCAATGAAGTCAACCACACATCTGATGCTCTGAAACAACTCGTCGAGCCGCTGCCAGCTGGATGCCTGGGCTTCTTTCAGGGCGGGCAACTTGGCGCGCAGCTGGGGGAATGATGAGATGGCTGACCCGTGGATCTGATGAGGGGAGAGACACAGGGGGAAGACAGGAAGACAGGGGGAACAAGATGCATTTGTATCGAGTCTGCTCAAATGAGATGCTCTGAGGGCAGGCAGCTTGGTACGCAGCTGGGGGAAGGAGGAGATGGCTGACCCGTGGATCTGATGAGTTGGTACGGCGAGAGAGAGAGACAGGGGGAAGCACAGGAAGGAGCGAGTTGGTAAGGTGGATGTGAATCTAATCGGCCAAAAGGGCTGCTCTGAGGGCGGGCAGCTTGGCGCGCAGCTGAGGGAAGGAGGAGATGGCTGACCCGTGGATCTGTTTGGGTGGAAAAGACACAGGGGCAACAGAGGAACACAAAGTCAGAAACGCCGTGCAGATCCCCTTGAGAGGGGCTGTCATCGACCATCTCGTTCGGCCGCAGCTCCAGATCTCATACCTTCAACCCTCAACTTTGTCCCCTAAACCCTGAACCCTCTGAATTACCCTAGCCCTAATCCACGCTCCCACACATGGTCATGCACCCACCGCCAGGAATCGGTGCGTCACGGCTTGCAGGAGTTCAAAGTCGCAGCTTCCTCGCAGCTTCCCCTCGAGGAAGGACATGAGGAGGGCCACCCGGTGCAGGTCTGCCGGGGAGGGGCTGTCATCGACGATCTCGATCGCCCGTAGCTCCAGATCAACGGCTGACGGTGACATGGCTTTCAGCAGGGCCATAGCTTGGGAGTCTGATTATAGAAGAGAGAGCAAAGTGGGGAAGAGAGAAGGGAAAGAGATTCGAGTGAGATGAGGAGGGAAAGAGAGTCGGGAAATCTCAAGATCAAACAGCACAAGCAAGGCCACTCACAGTCTGCTGGGTCGCCCTGTGCGCCTCTCCTGATGGCTCGCATCAATTCAGTGTCCATTTCAGATTCCTCCAGGCCTCCTCGCATCACCCTCCCATGCCTCCTCTTCCCCAACACCCCCCCCTTCTTCCCTCCCTCCCCTGCCCCCTCTCCTCCCTCCTCCCCTTCCTCTCCTCCCTCCTCCCCCTCCTCACTCCCCTCCTCTCCCTCCTCCTCCTCCTCCTCCCCTTCCTCCATCTCCGCATCTCCTTCACTCCCCCATCCAGGCAAAGCACCACCTGAAGAACCACCTGAAGAACCACCTGCAGCAGCATCAGCAGCAGCAGCAGCAGTGGCAGCACCAGTGCTCCCAGTAGGTTCGGCCGGACCAGCCGAGCCGGCAGGTTCGGCCGAGCCAGCAACAGCAGCAGCGGCCTGAGGAGGAGCAAAGTGAATCGCTCCGGAGAACGTCGGTACGGAGGGGAGGAAGAAGGGCGCCTGCTCTGGCTTCTTGGGCGGCTGAATAGGCCTGTTCCTCTCCTTTATCACATCTAGCATGACCAGATTCACCCACTGAGAGCGAGGCAGCATGGCACGGGATATCAGCCCGGGGACTTGCAGTTGCAGCTGCTGGTCCTGCTGGTTCTGGTTCTCCCCTGCAGCACCAGCAGCAGCAGCAGTAGCAGCGGCGGCGGCACCAGCGGCGGAGGCAGCGGCGGCAGTGGCGGCGGCACTGGTTACATATTCCCTTGCCTCTCTCGCTGCCTCCTCAGCAGTCCAATGCTCTGCTCTCGTCCCCCCCTCGCCCTTCCCTCTCCCCCCCTCCCCTTCCCCCCCACTCACTCCCCCTCTCCTTCCTCCCCCCTCCCCAGCTATAACAGCCACGTCCCCTGCCCCCACACCCCTCCCACCCACCCTCCTCCCTTCCTCATCCTCCTCCTCCCCCTCTGCTCCCTCGTTTGGGCCAATCAGAATCGGCATCTGGACAGCTGGCACGCTGCTATTGGTCCCGGTGCCGTCAGTGGTGGTGGCGGCAGGGAGCGAGAGGGGAGCCGGGAGGAGGTCTGAGTCGTCTATGCCAGAGTACATGGCCTTGTTCGCCCTGAGAGGGGTGGGAAGGAGGGGTGGGTAGCGGTACAAAGGGATGAAAGGGAGGAGGCAAGGGGAGAGGGGAGCCGGGAGGAGGTCCGAGTCGTCTATCCCAGAGTACATGGCCTTGTTGGCCCTGAGAGAGAAAGGGAGGGGAGGAGAGGGGTGGGAGAGGGTGTGGCAGCATAGGAGAAAGGGGATATGGGAGGTGAGCAAGAGAGGGGAGCCGGGAGAAGGTCCGAGTCGTCTATCCCTGAATACATGGCCTTGTTCGCCCTGAGAGAAGGGGGGAGGGATGGGAGGGGTGGGGAAAATGTGGGGAGAGTGTGGCAGCACAGGGGAAAGGGGGATATGCGAGGAGGTGTGCAAGAGAGGGGAGCAGGGAGGAGGTCGGAGTCGTCTATCCCAGAGTACATGGCCTTGTTCGCCCTGAGAGGCAGAAGGGGTGGATAAGCGGGGATGCGAGGGGGCAGAAGGGATGAGAGGGGTGCAGCAGTGGAGGAAGAGCGGAGCTGGGAGTAGGTTTGAATCGTCTATCCCAGAGTACATGGCCTTGTTCGCCCTGAGAGGGGTTTGGGGAGGAAGGGGGGTGGCAGGATAGATACGGAAAGGGAGGTGTGGGTGGTGATTAACAGTACACAGGTGAGAGCATGGTAGCGAGCGAGAGGGGAGCCGGGAGGAGGTCCGAGTCCTGAGAGGCAGAAGGGGTGGATAAGCAGGGATGCGAGGGGTCAGAAGGGATGAGAGGGGTGCAGAAGGGATGAGAGGGGGACAGAACGGATGAGAGGGGTGCAGCAGGGGAGGGAGAGCGGAGCAGGGAGTAGGTTCGAATCGTCTATCCCTCCCAGAGTACATGGCCTTGTTCGCCCTGAGAGAGGAGGAGAGCGGAGAGGGGAGAGGGTGGGGGTGATTAGAGGAAAGGTGTATAGGGGTGAGTGAGTCACGGTACAAAGGGATGAAAAGGACGGAATGGAAGCAAGAAGGTCGGCGATTGAGGTGGATGGTGACAAAGAGGTCTGAAGAGGGCAACACAGATAGATACTTGATTGAACAGGGTCCACGACAGCTGTCAGCACCTGATTGGAACGCATGCAACAACAACCGGACCGGCCACGTGCCTGCCGCAGCTAGATACTGTGATGTGATTACCTGAGTCGCTTCGCTGTAACCCTCACCAGAGGTATATATATGACATATATGCCTCTCCGGTTGAGATGGATGGTGGCGAGAAGGTCGGTAGGAGGAAGGAAGGCGACATGGATAGCCACGTGAAGTGAGGGTGTTTTTGAGACGTCTAGTTTTGAGACGTCTAGTTTTGAGACGTCTAGTTTTGAGACGTCTAGTTTTGAGACGTCTAGTTTTGAGACGTCTACTTTTGAGACGTCTAGTTTTGAGACGTCTAGTTTGAGACGTCTAGTTTTGAGATGTCTAGTTTTGAGACGTCTAGTTTTGAGACGTCTCAAAAACACCCTCATTTCACGAGGTCGGAGGAAGGCGACATGGACAGCCCCACCCACCACAGCTGTCAGCGGCACTTTCAATCAAGCCAAAGTACACCTCTCCAGAATCAAAAGGCACCTATCACAGCTGCTTGCTTGCGCTTGCACCTGGTCGGGCGACATGGATGGACAGGACAGCCCCACCCCACCCACCACAGCTGTCGGCACTTCCAATCAAGCCAAAGTACACCTCTCCAGACTCACAGCTGCAAGCGCTTGCAGCTGCTCACCAAAGGTAGATGCCTCGGCGGTTGAGGTGGATGGTGGCGAGAAGGTCCGAAGAGGGCGACATGGAGAGCCCCACCACAGCTGTCGGCACCTGCACCTCAAGATACACCACTCCAGAATCGACTTGACACTCACCAAAGGTAGATTCCGCGGCGGTTGAGGTGGATGGTGGCGGCACCTGGAAGGCGTCCAGCGGGCGGCCACAAGGCTGTCAACACCTAAGTACTCTGGTTTCCAGGACTAAGAGAAGCTGCTCACCAAAGGTATATGCCTCTGCGGTTCAAATGGATGGTGGCGAGAAGGTCCGAGGTGGGAGACATGGACAGCCCAACGACAGCTGTCGGCACCTGGAAGGCACTTCAACTCAAGGCGCTCACCCCCCCAGAGGCAGATTCGCTACAGCTAGACGACTGCACGTGCTCACCAGAGGTAGATGCCTCGGCGGTTGAGGTGGATGGTGGCGAGAAGGTCCGAAGTGGGAGACATGGAGAGCCCCACGACAGCTGTCGGCACCTGGAAGGCGTCCAGCGGCCGGCCACTCACGACGTGCCACGTGCGCACGGTCAGATCCATGGCTGACGTCAGCAGCCACCGGCCGTCGGGGCTCATCTCGACGGCTGTGATCCGATCCTCGTGGCCCGGGAACCGCCGAACCAGCCGGCCAGCCTCGGCGTCGAAGATGTAGGTCGTGAAATTCTCACAGGCGATCGCTGCTAGGTCTGGTGGGGAGAGTGATAGAGGGGGGGGATTAAAGGGAGGGGCGAGGGAATGTTGGCAGGGAGGAGAGAAGGAGATGCAAAGATGTAGGCTGAGAAATTCTTGCAGGCGATCGCTGCTAGGTCTGGTGGTGGAGACAGTGGAAGAGGGGGGGGGGTAGAGGGAGGGACAAGAAACCGTTGGCAGGGAGGGAGGAGGAGAAGCAAAGATGTAGGTAGAGAAATTCTCACAGGCGACTGCTGCTAGGTCTGGTGGTGGAGAGAGTGGGGGAGGAGGGGAGAAGAAGTCGGAGGGAAGATGCGATGGGGAAAAAAGGACAGTTGACAGGAACGAGAGGGATAGAGGAAAACGTAAGATGTAGGATGTGTGCTATTGTTCAACCCTTGCTCAAAATATCTTTTCTTCTAAGAATCTTCCAAGCCTGTAAGTCACTCACATCCGTTACTAGTAACAACAGGCTAGTGTTTTCAAAATTCAACACTCGGTATTGTCCTCCCAAACGTCTGTACCACGTTATACTCGTTACAAGCAGACTCACTGTTGCCGTGGTGGAACGTCATCTTCACTATCGGCGAGCCAACGTTCACATCGAACCGCAGGCGGCCTGACTTGAGAAACCAGACCTGGGAGGGAGGGTGAGAGTGCAAGAGAGGTGGCAGGAAACAGGAACAGGGATCACGAAATGGGGATTGAAGGGACAGGGCATGGGGGAGGGGAGGGCTGACGGCCGATGTGGTGTGGAACCTCACCTCCACTATAGGCGAGCCAGCGTTCACATCGAAGTCTCACGGATCAGTGCTCGCTCATGAAGAAGGGTAGCAGCAGGAGGAAGGGTGGTGTTAGCAAAGAGGCGATAGTCGTGTACTGCTGCCTCTTCCACTGGTAGGCCACACTCTCTACTGCCTGCATGTGCTCTCACAGTCTCTCTCACCTTCACATGCCCATCCCTGCTGCAGCTGATGCTGTGCCTGTTGAGAGCATCGATAGCACCGGCGGTCATTATGCTGCCATGTGCCGGGCTGTACTGCTGCTTCTTTGACTGGCAGGCCACTCAATGGCACATGCATTCACTGCCGCCACACCAGTGCTCTCTCTCACCTTGACTTGCTCTCACCTTCACATGCCCATCCCTGCCGCAGCTGATGCTGTGCCTGTTGAGCGAATCAATAGCAGCGCCAGTCACCATGCCGCCATGTGCCGGGCTGTACTGCTGCTTCTTTGACTGGCAGGCCACACTCTCCGCTCTGCTGCCTGCCAGTGCTCTCTCTCACCTTGACATGCCCGTCACCTTGCCGCCAGTCACCATGCTGCCATGTGCCGGGCTGTACTGCTGCTTCTCTGACTGGCAGGCCACACTCTCCGCTCTGCTGCCTGCCAGTGCTCTCTCTCACCTTGACATGCCCGTCACCTTGCCGCCAGTCACCATGCCGCCATGCGCCGGGCTGTACTGCTGCTTCTCTGACTGGCAGGCCACACTCTCCGCTCTGCTGCCTGCCAGTGCTCTCTCTCACCTTGACATGCCCGTCACCTTGCCGCCAGTCACCATGCCGCCATGCGCCGGGCTGTACTGCTGCTTCTCTGACTGGCAGGCCACACTCTCCGCTCTGCTGCCTGCCAGTGCTCTCTCTCACCTTGACATGCCCGTCACCTTGCCGCCAGTCACCATGCTGCCATGTGCCAGGCTGTACTGCTGCTTCTCTGACTGGCAGGCCACACTCTCCGCTCTGCTGCCTGCCAGTGCTCTCTCTCACCTTGACATGCCCGTCACCTTGCCGCCAGTCACCATGCCGCCATGCGCTGGACTGTACTGCTGCTTCTTTGACTGGCAGGCCACACTCTCCGCTCTGCTGCCTGCCAGTGCTCTCTCTCACCTTGACATGCCCGTCACCTTGCCGCCAGTCACCATGCCGCCATGCGCCGGGCTGTACTGCTGCTTCTCTGACTGGCAGGCCACACTCTCCGCTCTGCTGCCTGCCAGTGCTCTCTCTCACCTTGACATGCCCGTCACCTTGCCGCCAGTCACCATGCCGCCATGCGCCGGGCTGTACTGCTGCTTCTCTGACTGGCAGGCCACACTCTCTGCTCTGCTGCCTGCCAGTGCTCTCTCTCACCTTGACATGCCCGTCACCTTGCCGCCAGTCACCATGCCGCCATGCGCCGGGCTGTACTGCTGCTTCTTTGACTGGCAGGCCACACTCTCCGCTCTGCTGCCTGCCTGCATGTGCTCTTACAGTCTCTCTCACCTTGACATGCCCGTCTCTGCAGCAGCTGATGCTGTGCCTGTTGAGCGAATCAATAGCAGCGCCAGTCACCATGCCACCATGTGCCGGGCTGTACTGCTGCTTTTGCGTCTGGTATGCCACTCGATGCCGTGCTGACTGCAGGTGGAAGAGATGTAGATGGCCCGCTGAGGTGCCCACCAACGCAAAGTTGCCGCACATGCTTGCGGCACACGCCTGGTGTGTTGGGGAGAGAGGAGGGGGAGAGAGAGGACGAGGTGATGGATTGCTTGCTGCTTCCTCCACTGGTACGCCACGCGGTGCCGTGCTGACTGCAGGTGGAAGAGATGCAGATGGCCCGCTGACGTCCCTACTAGGGCAAAGTTCCCACACATGCTCGCAGCACACGCCTGGTGCGTTGGGAATGGGAGGGAAGGGAAGAGGGGAAGGCAAGAGGGGGCTGTACTGCTGCTTTTGCGTCTGGTATGCCACTCGGTGCCGTGCCGACTGCAGGTGGAAGAGATGTAGATGTCCCGCTGACGTCCCCACCAACGCAAAGTTGCCGCACATGCTGGCAGCACACGCCTGGCACAGGAGAGGAGGGGGGCATGGGGCAGATTGTTCATGCCGACTGCAGGTGGAAAATGCAGATGACCCGCTGAGGTGCCCACAAGGGCAAAGTTTCCGCACATGCTGGCAGCACATGCCTGGTGTTGGTGGAGGGGAGGGGCACAGGGGAGGGGGAGCGATGACACATGTTCTTCCACTGGTGGGTACGCCACTAGGCGCCTCAAGAACAGGGCAAAGAGGGGTGGAAAGCACAGACAGGTTCTAGAAGGAGGCAGGGCAACTCCCATACGAATGCTGCAGATGCTCTCATACAATCCCAACGCAGTCAGATCATACTCATTATAACCTCACTCCTTACAGTGGCAGGCGAGGGTTCAATTCCTGGAGGCACCAACTTTAGTTTGCCAATCACAAAGTTCCTCAACTCCCACACGAATGCAGCAAGATGTGTGTGTGATACCTGTGTGCAATTATACTCGTTACAACAAGCACATTCACTCCTTACAGTGGCTGGCGAGGGTTCAATTCCTGGCGGCACCAACTTCAGTTTGCCGATCACAAAGTTCCTCAATTCCCACACGAATGCTGCCGGGTTGCCCTCGTGGCAGGTGACAACGTTGGCCCAGTCTCTCTCCCGCACCTCAGCTGAACATGGGGGATACAGTGCGGTACAGAGGGGTACAGAGGGGTGACAAGGAGTGAAGAGGGAGTACAGAACGGTAACAAGTGGTAACAAGGTTAGAGGGAAGTAACCTTGTGTGAACATTCCAATGCTCCTCAGCTACCAGCATCTCTGCAGACCATCTTGGAAAGCTGTAGCTTCTCCTCCTGGGTCGACTCAAAAGTCACCCTTTCAACCAACCAGAGATAAGTGGTGGAGTTGTTGTGCTTACCAGCATCTATGCAGACCACCTTTGAGAGCTTCAGCTTCTCCTCCTGGAAAAGAAAGAGGGAGGCAGGGCAGAGGGAGACAGGACAGGGGGTACAACGAGCAGGGGCAGAGAGGCGGCAGAGAGGAGAAAGTTGAATCAGCGTTGTGAGAGTAGCGTGAACGATGCAGAGCAGACCACCGTTGAGAGCTTTATCTTCGCCTCCTGACAAAGAAAGGGGGAAGGGCAGGCAGACAGCGGGAGAGGCAGAGGAAGAAACGAAGAGAGACTTGAATTGAATTAACATTGAACGTTCCATTCCATCGGCTTGCTGTTTTTAAAATGTCAACGTTGACTCTTGCCTCAAAAGTCAATTCATACTGGCCCGCTCGCATGAACCATGCTGACCATGTTAGAGAGCTTGAGTCTCTCAAGTGGCCGAGAGGGGGCAGAAAGGGGGCATTGTTCTTCTGTCTCCCGTCTGACCCTCGTCCTCTTCCCCCAACCCCCACCTTCGCACTCATTTACTTCTCGCAACTGCACTGGAATTCATCAGTAAAACGCGGACATGAAATGAAACATACATCCTGATCCAGTCCAGGTTGACCCCTCTCTCTCCCTCCTCTCCTCACCTTTTTCACAACCCTCTCTCTTCCTGAAGCTGCCCTGCGATACCTTTTTGTAATGAGTCGTGTTTTGAGTCGACTCAAACCACGCACAGCACACACATCCCCGCCCGCCCCCAGGTGCGCATGCTTAGGGACGCAGCCACTTTTGAACCTTCAACTCACCTTCATCATCCTCCTCCTACATTCTCATAATTTCCCTGTCACAACCCCCTGCTCTGAGAACCACTATACAGTAACAACACACACCCTCACTCCCAGATGTGACTGGCAGGCCACGCCAAGGGTTGCAGCCCCTATCAGAGGGAAGGCACAGCAGAAGGCACGTTGACCCAGATGTGCATGGCAGGCCAAGCCAAGGATTGCAGTGCAGCCCCTATCAGACCCCCCCCCCTCACCTTCATCATCATCTTTTTCATCCTCTTTTCGAAGTTGCCCTGTGATAGCTCCCGGCTTTGTTGGTCCTGGAGGCGAAAGAATCATGGGGAAAAATAAGATAAGTCGCCTTTGAGTCAGAATGAAAATAAGTCGCCATGGAGTCAGAATGAAAGAGTACATTTACAAAAAACACGAAGATAGCTTGTCTCATTTGAATCATCATGCAGCCGAAGGAAACATGCCATGTGAAGTGGGGGGGGGGAGAGGGGGGGAAAAGGGGGGGGGATTTTTGAGTCGACTCAAAAGGGGGGGCGATTGGGGGGTTGTTAGAGGAGAATAGGGCAAGAAAAAAAACAGAAACATACAAAGCAAGTGCTAGCCAGCTCTTGCTTTGGCACGAGGATAAAAACGTGAAAGGTTGAATGAAACACACGAAAACGTCTGAAAACATGAAAAAAACGTCTGAAAACACACGTGAAAGGTTGAATGAAACTTGAAAGTGCACCTGAACGGTTGACAACACACCTGAACGGTGGAGAAGATACGAAAGCTTCTGTCGAGGCCAGCTGAGAGAATGTGACGGCCGTTCCTGTAGTACCTGGTGGTGGGTGGGATGCGGTGTGATGCGGTGAGATCGGGTGAGATGTGATGGGGTGTCATGGGATGGGATGGGATGGGGCGTGATAGGGAGGGTGTGATGGGAAAAGCGTTATGAGAATGCGACGTTTGTTCCTTCCTGTAGTGCCTGATAGAGGAAAGAGGAAGAGGAGGCAGTTACCAGAAGAGACTTTTGAGTCGACTCAAAAGTCACCTAAGAGGCAGTTACCAGAAGAGACAGACAGACCTTGACAGCAAGGGCAGCCATACAGCCATTAACTCTTGAGGGGTCTCAAGAACGAGAGGGGGGCAGAAGAGAGACAAAACTCTGCGCTGCACTCTAGCCCCGCCCAATACTCTCAGGTTCTGTCTCCAGACCAGAGCCATGCCATACCTTGAGGCTGTTATCAGCGCCAGCAGAGAGCAGCACGGGCTCGTTAACAAGGAAGGAGAGGGCTGCCACGCGGCCGTCGTGGGCGCCGGGAATGATGGCGTGCAGACAAGGAGGGGTTACCGAGGCAACAGCAGTCGGTACCTTGAGGCTGTTGTCTGCCCCGGCCGATCGCAGAAGGAGAGGGCTGCCACGCGCCCGTCGTGGGCGTCGGGGATGATGGAGTGCAGACGGCGGTTGGTGAGGTGGGCTCCCTAAAGACATACTTGCAATAACCCTATATGAGACAGCGGTCAATACCTTGAGGCTGTTGTCAGCGCCGGCAGACAACAGCAGGGGCTCGTTGACGAGGAAAGAAAGCGCCGCTACGCGGCCATCGTGGGCGTCGGGGATGATGGAGTGCAGGCGACGGTTTGTTAGGTCCCACACGCTAATGGCCCCTCCCATGCCTCCCACTGCAAGCATAGGCGGACCATCTGAGGAGTGAGAGGGGGGTGAGAGCAGCAGGGCACAGCAGAACAGCAGAACAACATGAGCGTTGGGGATGATGGAGTGCAGGCGACGGTTGGTGAGGTCCCACACGCTGATGGCCCCTCCCATCCCTCCCACTGCAAGCATAGGCGGACCATCTGAAGGATGGAAGCAAACACAACAGGGTGAGAGAGAGGGGAGCAGCAGCATGGGTGAAATCACCAGTGCCACCTTGCCATAACTGGATTATTTAACCGAACATTATGCACATGCACCTTGCCATCGCTGCACCCCAATAATGCACCGCACTGAACCGCACTGCACCGTGAAAAAGGACTGACCTGAGTTGAAGGCCAGGGAGGTGACAGCACCAGCAGCAGCGTGGGTGAAATCCACGACTGGTCGATCCAGCCGAATGTTATGCACATGCACCTTGCCATCGCTGCACCCCAATAATGCACTGCACTGAACCGCACTGCACCGTGAAAAAGGACTGACCTGAGTTGAAGGCGAGGGAAGTGACAGCACCAGCAGCAGCGTGGGTGAAATCCACGACTGGTCGATCCAGCCGAATGTTATGCACATGCACCTTGCCATCGCTGCACCCCACTGCCACCGTATCCAACGCAGGCGACCCCACCAGTGCCGTTATCCCCACTGCTTAGCACCCCACTGCACTGCACCTCAGCACCGCACTAAGCTCCATACAGCAGAAGAAGGCTCACCTGAGTTGAAGGCCAGGGAGGTGACGGCGCCGGCAGCAGCGTGGGTGAAATCCACGACTGGTTTATCCAGCCGGATGTTATGCACATGCACCTTGCCATCGCTGCACCCCACTGCTACTGTATCCAACGCAGGTGACCCCACCAGTGCTGTTATCCCCACACCCCACCCCTTGAACTCGTACAGAAGCTTCCTGGAATTTACGTTCCACAGGTGCATGCGCCCGTCTTCTGACGCGAATAGGACCTTGTTGAGATATGTGTCGGGGTGAATTACCCCCGTCGGGTTGAACCCTTCGGGCAGCTGAAACTGCCCGAGAGGCTCGAGAACAAAACCCCCCTGGTCAGGCCCTCCTGGTTTCTTCCCCTCTTCTTTCTCCACTCCACCACCCCCCTCCGTTCCCTCTCTTCCCCCTCCCACCTCCTCCTCATTCTCCTCCCTCTCCTCGCTCCCTGCCTTCCCCTCCTTCCCCTTCCGTTCCTCTCCCTCTCCCCTGGGCGCGTCTCTTTGCGCCCCTCTGACCGGCCACAGGAGCACATGCCTGTCCTCGTCCACTGAGAGGAGGTATTCGCCAAACACCTGCAGCAGCCTGATCTTCGCCTTGTGACCCTTCAGTGTTCCCACCTGCCAGCCAGTGCGCGGGGCAAGAGAAAGAGGCAAGGGAGAGGGTGCTTAAGGCGGGTGAACATGCATGTGTCCCCCTCTGACCGGCCACAGGAGCACGTGCCTGTCCTCGTCCACTGAGAGGAGGTATTCGCCAAACACCAGCAGCAGCCTGATCTTCGCCTTGTGACCTTTAAGGGTTCCCACCTAAAGGAAGGGGGGAGCAGAGGGAAGGGAAGGAGCTAAATGAGGCGCCTCAACGTGTGTCCCCCCTTTTCTGACTGACCAACCGGCCACATGAGCACATGCCGATCCCCGTCCACATGGGTGGGTTCCATTGCACGCACGCCCACACCCACCCACCTGCACCCACCTGCACCCACCTGCACCCATCTGCACCCACCTGCACCCACACCCGTTACCCACCTGGTGTGAGCGGTAGAAGACTGCAATGCCAGTGCTGAAAGCAGCAAGCAGTCATTCAAACTTCGCGGTTCACCCACCTGAACCCACCTGAACCCACCTGAACCCACCTGAACCCACCTGAACCCACCTGAACCCACACCCACGCCCACGCCCGTTACCCACCCACCCACCTGGTGCGATCGGTAGAAGACGGCAATGTCGGTGCCAAAGGCAGCAAAGGTGCGGTCGCGATGAGAGGTGAGCGCACGGATAGACTTGAAGACCCACGCCCACACCCACCAACACCCTCCTGCACCCACCTGCACCCACACCCGTTACCCACCCACCCGTTACCCACCCGTTACCCACCTGGTGCGAGCGGTAGAAGACTGCAATGTCAGTGCCAAAAGCCGCAAACGTGCGGTCACGATGAGAGGTGAGCGCACGGATAGACTTGGGGAGTTCCGATCCTGAGAGGGTTGGGAAGTGGGGTTGAAGCTTTTGGGTTTGGACTTCAAGGGTTTCTGAGGGGACTCAAGTCGCAGCGAAGGTGCGATGGTGATGAGAGGTGAGAGGATATTAGCCTTAGGGAGCTCTGTTCCTACAGGGGTTTAAGGGCAAGGGTTTCGGGTTTAAGATACTAAAGGCACAGCTTACGAAAAAAAACAAAGTTTTAACCATTTCAAAGGTTAATCAAATTACTTGTTGCGAAGATATGCTTAAGGCTCAGTAAGCGAGCGGCTGACGTGCAGATGGGAGAGAGTAGACTCACCAACGAAGACCAGGCGAAGCTTCGCGCACTGATTCCATTTGAAACGGCGTCACGAACACGGCGACGAAACGGGTTACCGGTAACCGCCCAGGTCCAGTTTCGCACGCAATGCCGGATGGGAGAAAGGGAAACAGTAAATCGTAGAGAGGGAAGGGGAAGCATGGACAGGACCGCATAGGGCATGAATGAAGGGAAGAGAAACACGATTAGACAGTAAGATACGACCAGAGAACGAAGGGCACGTGAAGAATCGCCCAAATGCAGCTCTAGCCTGTGGTACTGAACGGTCGCCTGCGTAACACGAACCCTGAACTACCAGTGCTAGCCCATAACCTATTATGACCACACTGTAGGGTATCATACGTACGTTGTAGATTTGCCAGGCGCGACCGACGCTAACGGTTACGTACGTCTCGGTTCCCACCCGCCGTACGGAGAACGGCGTGTCATCTGTGATGTACCCTATCGCCCTGAACGGCTGGAACAGCGGCATGGCTTCCACCCAGCCACTCCGAACAAAACAATTCTCGAGGTGACCGTTGTCTAAGTTTAAGCCTGAGCTGATAACTGCGACACTGGGCAGACGCGGTAAGCACCCAATAGCTGCTGGACCCCTGTCGAATTAGCTGCTGTCTGAGGGGTTCTAAACGCGCCTAAAACCTTGATGCGGCAATAGTGAAGTTCGTTAATATCTCTTTCTTTTTTGGGATTGTCTACTTCTGTAGTTACACTCTCATTCTAGGTATTCCGTTCTTTAAGGCAAACCCCATAGCAGGCCAGCTTAGCTGGAACATTGCATTCCTTTTTTAATTGAAAAAAAACAAAATACCACATTTTTATTGTAAATAGCGGAATACTAATAGTTCATAATACTTAATGTTGCCCTACAATGTATATCGATATAAGAGAGCGCTATTTTATATCATAATATTGTAGAGTTAATTTATAACGGTGGGTGGAGGCTGGGTGTGGGGTGGGGCTTTTGTGGAGCTGTACTGTAATTGCTGCCTCGAGGCTCCGCGTCATCAAGTGTCCCTCCAGGGGCCCGCACCTAGACCAACCGGCACGGCGCCTGATTGGACAGTGAGCGACCTTCATAACCTGCCCCTGATTCACCCAACCTATCAGCTTCGGCGCGGCGGTCTGGGCCAGGGCTCGAGAAGTCAAAAGACGCCCCGCCATGGTTTTCCGAGCCAAACCTGACTTCTAGTCAGACAAGACTTGCGGGAAAGTGCCAGGTTTGCTGGACTTGTTACCTACAATCCTTGGGATAATCCAAAGGTAAGAGCTGATTTCAATTAGAACCCTATACAGCCACTGTATATCTCAAAAAACCGTTCTGAATCGCACACAAGTGAGCTGTCACGACCAACCGCTTCCATCTCATGTAAATTGCCAAATTGACAAAAGCAAGCAGCCTACTTTGAATTCTGATCCTCTTTTACAGCTTTCTCACAAATTCACCTCAGCAGTGACCAGCGTACGTTGCTTGGTATCTGCTGGTGGTTCCCCTCGGTTCTATCGTGATTTCGTTCTCGTTCATTTATCTTCCACCACCCGAATGGCGACTTCCGACGAGACCAAGGGCCTTCGCCCTCCGTCGACCACGATCGCTACGGACATGACACAGGCGCGTCGCTTTCACTCCAGTGCTCTCAGAGAACGCTTAACGAATTTCCTTAATTGCTATATATATTGATTGAAGGTAAAGCATGTTCCTTTCACGAATTTCAATTCCTAACGAGCCGTAATTTGCATTTG
Organism: Closterium sp. Naga37s-1; assembly: GCA_947471745.1. Classification (NCBI taxonomy): domain Eukaryota; kingdom Viridiplantae; phylum Streptophyta; class Zygnematophyceae; order Desmidiales; family Closteriaceae; genus Closterium; species Closterium sp. Naga37s-1. The sequence continues at coordinate 395,993 of CANJKZ010000461.1, read as the reverse complement.
CGATGCAGTTGGTCGGCAAGACCCCGATGGTGTATCTGAACAAGGTGACGGAGGGATTTGTGGCCAACATCGCGTGCAAATTGGAGTTCATGGAGCCCTGCTGCAGCGTAAAGGATCGGTACGTTCCGTCTTTGTGTCGTGCTCATATCGCGTATGTCGTGTTTCGTAGTTGAGGCCAACATTGCGTGCAAATTGGAGATCAAGGAGCCCTGCTGCAGCGTCAAGGACTCGTACGTTCCATCTGTTTGTCGTCTTTCCGCGAGCCTTGCTCATGTCGCGTATGTCGTGTCTCCGTACCTTGGGCAACGTTGCGTGCAAGGAGGAATCCGGTACATTTCGTGTATGTCTGTCATCTTTCCGCCGTGCGTCGTGTTCATGTAACTGCGGATCACGTGTATTAGTGCTCGTGTCGGATACGTCGTTATTCCGCTGTGTGTCATAGCATATGTATGTCATGTTTCCGTGAAATTCAGCTTCCGAGAATCACGTCCTTGCTTGTTGTGGTGTCTATGTCTTACCTCTCCTTTTGTGTCTAACATGTTACTGTGAAATTCAGCGTCTAAAATTGGCAAGGCAGTGCTCTGAAAAAAAAAAAAACACAAAAAAAAAAAACCCTGTTAATTGCTTATGGCTGTGTGTTTCGTGTTCCCTGTTTGTGTGCATGTGCGTTTCTCCCCCATCCCGTTCAGTATTGCCGTGAGCATGATCACAGACGCGGAGGAGAAGGGCCTCATTACTCCAGGCAAGGTACGGATTTGGGTGGACGCTCGTTGTTCCCTTGTCTTTTATATTGTTTCTGCCGTGTTCTGTTCAGTATTGCCGTGAGCCTGATCACAGGCGTTGAAGAGAAGGGCCTCATCATTCCAGGCAAGGTACCGTATGGAGTTCGGACATGCTTCTCTAATAGACAGCCCGTTACAACTCGCATCGGCCTTTGTGGCGGCAGCGAGAGGCTACCAGCTCACTCGCACCACGCCCGCCTCCATGAGCCTCGAGCGCCGCGTGCTGCTCCATGCTTTCAGGGCAGAGCTGGTCCCGGGCGCACCTGATGCTGCTGCTGCATGTGAATCTCCCCTTCCCCTGCTCCCTCCCTCCCGTTCCCCGCCCCCCTGTCCCCCCACACAACAGAGCGTGTTGGTGGAGCCGACGAGTGGCAACACAGGCATCGGACTGGCCTTCGTGACGGCAGCGAGGGGTTACCAGCTCACCCTCACCATGCCCGCCTCCATGAGCCTCAACTTGAGCGTCCCATGCCGCTGCTGCTCCCTCTCCCCCCTCCGCCCTCCTCTCCCTTTCAGAACACCCTAGTAGAGCCCACCAGCGGCAACACGGGCATCGGACTCGCCTTCGTGGCGGCAGCGAGGGGCTACCAGCTCACCCTCACCATGCCCGCCTCCATGAGCCTCGAGCGCCGCGTGCTGCTGCGCGCGTTCGGGGCGGATCTGGTTCTGACTGACCCCGCAAAGGGCATGAAGGGCGCGATTTCAAAGGCCGAGGAGATTGTGGCAAACACCGAAGGCGCTTACATGCTGCAGCAGTTTGAAAACCCGGCGAATCCCAAGGTGAGAGTGAAGCAGGGTGTGTGAGGCGAGGTGATAACAAGGTGAGAAAGAGGGGAGGAAGTGTTTGAGGCGAAGTAATCCCAAGGTGAGAGAGGGGGGAGGGTGTGAGACGGGATAATCCCAAGGTGCTGAGAGGGGGGAGGGTGTGAGACGGGATAATCCCAAGGTGCTGACGGACCCTGCCAAGGCCATGAAGGGCGCGATTGTGAAGGCCGAGGAGATTGTGGCTTGTACGGAAGGCGCTTATATGCTGCAGCAGTTTGAAAACCCGGCGAATCCCAAGGTGAGAAAGAGGGGAGGGTGTGTGTGATGATGAGGTAACCTCGAGGGCGAGAAAGAGGGGAGTGTGTGAGACGAGGTAATCTCAATCTGATATAGAAGGGAGGGAGTTTGTTGCTGCAATTCCTGACAGACCCTGCCAAGCGCATTACTGGTGTGATTGAGAGAGTGGAGGGGGTTGTGGCTTGTACTGAAAGCGCTTATATGCTGCAGCAGTTTCAAAACCTGACGGTTCCCAAGGTGAGTGAGACAGTGAGCGAGGGTGTGTGTCGGAAAATTGTGAGCTGACAACGAGGGGAGTATGTGAGGCGTGGTGTTCTGAAGGTAAGGGGGAGTCGAAAACGTAAATGTTAAAAAAGGTGAAGGTAACAGAGCATCCAGCTGGTTTCCCTCTCTCTGGTGTCTTGTCTTCCTTCCCCTTGTCTTTCTCAAGCCTCCCCTCTGTTTCCTGCCCCCTACCTTTCTTCAGGTGCACTTGGAAACCATGGGCCCCAAAACTTGGGAGGGCTCGAATGGCCATTCTGGTGTCTGCCTGTGAGCGTTTTCTAACTATGAGTGTACTGTGTGCTCCTTCTCTCCCTCTTACTCAGGTGCACTTTGAGACAACGGGCCCGGAGATCTGGGAGGGCTCAAACGGCCACGTGGACATTTTTGTGTCGGGGATTGGCACGGGCGGCACCATCACAGGCGCTGGAAGGTTCCTCCGAAGCAAGAACCCGGATGTGAAGGTGAGAGGCCTTTCCTCTCTATCATCTTGTGACTATGTGACGATTCTTTCGTTACACATATACGTGAAAACGCCGCCCCGAGATCACGGCACAAGCACAGGTGCTGGGAGATTCCTGACCTGGCCTTGTTCCTCCGGAGCAAGAACAGAACCCCGGAGTGAAAGTGAGGTCTCTTTACTCAAGGCCAGGTCAGGATCACTGCGGGTCCTCCTCATTACCAGTTGCACCATTTTCTTCCGGAAGATATGCCTGCGTATGAGACGCCTCAATAGACATAGGAGAACCTGCTGCTAGTGCTGGTGAGGGAGGTTCTCTCACAGGCATCTCATTTGCAAGTGCATCATTGCACCATACCCTTTACTCTTCCTGAGTATTGCCTACCTCCTGCCTGCTTTCGTCTGCTCTGATTGGCTACAGCTCGTGGGAGTGGAGCCCACGGAAAGCCCTGTGATCTCAGGTGGAAAGCCAGGTGAGAACAACAGCACAGCCCATTTTGTTTTCTGCACATCTTCACATCCATCCGTCTACCGATCTCGTCACTTCTACTTCTTTTCTCTTACCCTACCCACCTGTGTTCATATGCCATCTCCCTGTTTCGTATTGCGTACATGCTCCCTATAGGCTATATCGTATGCAATGTCCCCGTTTCTTTGTGATTTTCGTTTGCATGCCTTGTGCCTGTAATACCCCATCCCCAACCACAGCTCCCACATCTCTTCCTCCCTCAAAGCCTCTGTTTCTCCTACCCTCCCCTCCCCAACCAGGCCCGCACAAGATCCAGGGCATAGGCGCCGGCTTTGTGCCTGGCGTGCTGGATGTGGGGCTGCTCAGCGAAGTGGTGCAGGTATGTGCAGCTTCTAGAATGATTGGGTTGGGTTTTTTTTAGGTCAAATTGAAAGCTCGGGATTGCGATCGTTAAGCGAGGCTTTTATGCTTAATGTGATGACTTTGGGCTGTTTGGAAGCGTATTCGTCTCTATTGTTGAAATTTTATGATGTAAGCTGAAACTGGTAGATTCTTTGCAACTGCATCGTCATTCTAAGTGGACACTGTCACTTCTCTGTCACTTTCTTGGGTAATTGACAAGGTGGGGACGAAGCAATGGAGATGGAGGGGTGTTTATAGAGTTCTCACAGTTGCACTCAGCTTCGCCACGTTTTCACTCCCCAGCTTTCTCGCTGACCCGGTGTCCAGCGATGAGGCAGTGGAGATGAAGGGCCTCCATTGTTGATCTCATTCTGCTCTCACTCTGCTCGCACTCTGCTCTCCCTCGTTTCTCTGACCAGGTGTCCAGCGATGAAGCAGTGGAGATGGCGAAGAAGCTTGCACAGAAGGAAGGGCTGCTGGTGAGTGCCGTTGACTGAAGTGGTGCAGTGCGGTTGAGATGGTACCGTGCGGTTGAGATGGTTCTGTGCGGTTGGGATGGTATTTTCTGCATCCTTGAGGCCTATAGCCATGGTATGGTGTTACTGTAGTGTGCCCTGCTACTGTATCATGCTGTTTTCCTTGTAAATTAATACCCATTCTGTATTCACACATGTGGGGCATGCCACCCAGTGCAGTTGTGCCAAGCTGGCAGAAGCTTTCTCGGTTCTAATATGTAGCATTTCATGCTCGCTACCCAATTTTCATTGTCTTCCTGCAGGGCTGGGGGGAAGGGGTATTACCTGGACAGATTTTTGTTTAGTCTCAGACTCACCTGTTTCCTTTCCATCTTCCTTGCCTTGCTCTTGTTTTTTTCCCTTCAGGTGGGAATTTCATCCGGAGCAGCGGTCGTGGCAGCGATCGAAGTGGCCAAACGGCCGGAGAACGCTGGGAGGCTCATTGTGGTATGTTCTGTGCCAACTGCAATTTATATGTGGCTTAGTCTAGTTTCTGAGTTATTTTAGTTGCCTAAGTTTCTGTCTTTGCTGATGAGGTTATGTGTGGTCTTGCTTGGTTTCTGCGTTTCTCTCTCAGGTGGTGCTGCCAAGCTTTGGTGAGCGGTACCTTTCATCGGTCCTCTTCTCTTCTCTCCGCGACGAGGCGCTCGCAATGCAGCATGCGTGATGAGGAGAAATCTGGTACTATGTGGGTGATGGATCCTGGCTGTATAACATCATGGATCTGAATTTATTGTAATAGGCTTGTATGTATGGGATGTGTCGAATGATTTTTATCGTCCAGACTTGCAGTCAGAAAAGCAGGTAGCGTGTGAATGCTCTAAAAGCAGCAACAGTCGTACATACCGTTTGCTTGTTGAGTTATCGAGCAGAGCAGCCTTTGGCGGATGGTGGTTACTGGTTCAACTGTATCGGAACGTCATCTGCAACAGTATAATCACCATTGATTTCCTGGCGACGAAGGGCTGCAGTCGAATCCCCTGGCAATTATGCTCCGCTTGCGCACCCCAGATATTCAGCAATGTCGGAGATGTCCTTCTCCCTAGAACTTGCCGATGCGAGGGGTGACAGACATCACCCAAGCAGCAGAAACGTCATCGCCTTGGAGAGTAGTCTCATCTCTCTAAGCTGAAAGGAACAGCCTTGTTCCTGCCTTGTAATGCATGCAAGAACCTGAGGGTACCCACTTCAACAACATCGAACACTGTAGAAATTGTGTCGATAGTTACATACCGTATGCACTATTTGCTGGAGTCTCTAAAAAGTAGTAATATGGAGCCTCATATTATGACAATGTCTAAGCGTTTATTTGAAATTGAACAACTACGCTATTAAGCTCGCTCTAATTTATAATTAATATTGCCTCTCATCATTGCTGAATGCAATGCATTTGAGTTGGCATCGAGTGTAATGTTTGCATCTTTAAAAAGTAAAGCCACTAATGAATGTTATTATAGACACTGTAGTTTAAAGGGTTGGCTTGAGTAATCTCTATAGGCTGTTCCATTCCATTCATCAGCAAATCTTTCAGTTTATTCACCTAACCACCTCATAAGCGAGGGACCATCTATGCCATTGATTGGTTGGCACAAACGTTTCTAATCGAACGACGGACCGTGTTTGACGCTTGATGTCTTTTCCGCGGTATTGCTTTTCCGCAACATTGCTCTTTTCCGCCATTTTTTTTCCTCCACATTGCTTTTCCGCGATAGTGAAACGAAAGTTTCCGCTGCACCGTCGATTCCAACCAAACTGTTTTTGGCGGAATGATCGAGACCTTTCATTTTTAGAGCGCTCGTTGATTTCCCCCCATCACCACCCCCCTGATTCACTTCCCCGCTCGTCACTCCTCTCAATTTCCCTCCCCTCCACTCGTTCCTTCCCATCAACTCCTTCCCTCCCGTCGTTCCTCTCGACCTGAATCCTAGCATCGATTCTCACTCAATTCGTTTCATTCATCGCTAACTGCAGTGACGAATAGGCCAGGCAATCTAGGCCTTACTGGAACAAACATGACCGCAACGTAGCTTTACCTCTCTGCTTTACTCGCACACGACGGAGAGACGAATCGCTTATTGCTGTCCTAAGCGGAATAGGCGGTGACGAGTCGATTACAAGGTACACACAGCTGTCTTATGTTAAGATGATTCCTCACCTTGGCCTGGATCTTGGCCCTTGCTCTTGCGATGTCTCAAACCAGCACGAAAATCTCATGTCTGTCATCTAGCTTTGTTTGCCGCAGAGCGCGAAATGGCGGAAGTGGCGGAAACGGCAGATGTGGCGCGAAGTGGCAGAAATGGCGGATGCGGCGCGAAGTGGCAGAAATGGCGGATGCGGCGCGAAGTGGCAGAAATGGCGGATGCGGCGGATATGGCGGATGCGGCGCGAAGTGGCAGAACTGGCGGATGCGGCGGATATGGCGGATGCAGCGCGAAGTGGCAGAAAGTGGCGAAGTAAGCTATTGAGTTGAGACACGAAATGCTCATTACTTGATATCTGTCTCGGTTTTCGTATGCAATTTGAAGTTGTTTTTATTTACAGAGGCTATGTATTCACCCTTTTCAATGCGACATCTAACCAGGAGCACGAGATGCGGATGCTTTTCCCCGAGCATCGTCTGCTGCGGATCGTGAGGCGCTGGGCATGGCGACGCCGCGCAGGTGCGTTGGGCGCAGAGCGTGAGGCGCTGGGTGTTGGGAGCGTGAGCCTGCAGCTGTCCTCTTGAACCCTTCTCCTCGCTACTTGCGCCTACCTTCCACTCCGTTGCTTTCTCTGCCCTCTTCCCCCCCCCCACAGGCATGTCCTGTGACGGCGAGGCGAGGCGAGGGCGAGGCGACGACGACGCCCCACAGCCATCCCATCCCATCCCGCGAGTCACATGCCCCACAGCCATCCCATCCCGCGAGTCACATGCCCCACAGCCATCTGTACTACTACGAGTCAAGACGACCCGCGAGTTGCCTGCCCTGAATGGCGGAGTGACGGCGAGTCACATGCCCCGTGACCGCGAGGCGACGGCGACGGCTGACGCACATGCTCCGCCTCACACACGCCACGGTGAGTCGATGCACATGATGCAACAAAGAAGCAGGGAAAGAACGGCCAAAACAGACAGGCACATGGTAAACATGGAACGACACGTCAAAAACAGAAAAAAACAAATATAATGGCACATGCCAGGCCTACCTGTGAGCTCAGCTCACGCACCTGTGAGCTCAAGCGTACAAACACCTGTGATTTCAGCCCACTGAATTCATAATCACCCAATCATTTCAGAATTGTTCCTTGATTTCATACTTGCCTACTCATTTCAGAATTGCCCAACTCATTTCAAAACTGCCCATTCATTTCAGAAATGCAGTCATTCATTTCAGATTGCCCAGTGATTTCGGAATTGCCCTTTGATTTCGGAATTGCCCGTTGATTTCAGCATTGTTCTTTGATTTCAGAACTTTCCTTTTAATTTCGGAACTGCCCTTTGATTTCAGAATTGCCCTTTGATTTCAGAGATGTCCTTTGATTTCAGAGTTGCCCACTCATTTCTGATTTGCCACTCATTTCAGAATTGCCCACTCATTTCCCCCTCTTCCCCCCCCCCCCCCCACAGCCATCCCCCGGGTCACATGCATCGGGGCGGCGAGGCGACGGCGACGGCGACGGCTAAGGCACATGCTCCGCCACACAGTAAGACGATAGGAGTGATACAACAAGGAAGCATGAGAACAGAAAGGCACGTGCTAACCATGGAAAGGAACATCTAAACAGAAATGATGAATGGCACATGCCCCACCCACCTGTGAGTTCCTGGCCTGCCCTTCTCCCCCTGACCTGCCTCAGCTGACTGACCAGCTGAGCTGCCTGAGCCACTTTGGCCACATCAGCCAGCTCAGCTGACTGACCAACTGAGCTGGCTGAGACACTTTTGCCACATCCGCCAGCTCAGCTGACTGACCAACTGAGCTGGCTGAGCCACTTTGGCCACATCCGCCAGCTCATCAGCCAGCTCTAGTCCATCCCATTTTTTTCCACTTTACTGTTCTTTTATTTTATTTTCTTTTCATTTCTTGTTTTTGTTTGATGCGGGGTTAGGGGGATTGGGGGACTTGGTTGGTAGCGTGCACCTTTATTTTGATTTACTTTTTAGTTTTGTTTCCTTTTGCTATTTTTTACTCTGCCCTCCACTCACCTCATCTCTGCCCTCCACTCACCTCATCTCTCCCCTCCAATCACCTCATCTCTGCCCTCCACTCCAATCACCTAATCTCTGCCCCTCACTCTCCTAATCTCTGCCCTCCACTCACCTCATCTCTCCCACCACTCCACTCACCTCATCTCTGCTCCCCACTTCCCCCCTTTTCCGCCGTCCCTCCCCTGCTCCTCTTCCCCTTGCGCCCATGCTCTCCTGTTGCCCGCTGCAGGAGCGATGGCGGTGCGAGAGTACGCGCCCAGCCCAACCCCCCGGAGACGAACAAGGAAGCATCAAGCTCTCTCGTCAACACTCCAATCCATTAGTGTACAAATTGCTAGATTAGCGTAAAAGTAGCACTAGATTGTGTTTATGTGTGTTTGCTTCAGACTGCTAGGCCCTTTGACTAGGTACGCTGCGCCCTGGTTAGGCTAGGTGTGGCCACCCAATGCCGGCCATGTTCAGTGAGATTCAATGCGGTTCAGAGCAGTTCAGTGCGGTGAGGTTCGGTGTAATGCGGTTCACCGTGATGCGGGTCAGTGAGGTGCGGTTCAGTGCGGTGCGGTTCTTTGAGGTGCGGTTCAGTAATGTTCAGTGCGTTCAGAGCGGTTCAGTGCGGTGCGGTTCGGTGGGGTGTGGTCCAGTGCGGTGCGATTCAGTGAGGTGCGGTTCAGAGAGATTCAGTGCGGTTCAGAGAGATTCGGTGCGGTTCAGAGAGATTCGGTGCGGTTCAGGGCGTTTCAGAGCGATGCGGTCAGTGCGATGCGGTTCAGTGCGGTGCGGTTCGGCGGGGTGCGGTTCAGTGCGGTGCGGAGAGAGATGGCGGTGTGGCTCGCCCGTGCACAGCCGAGCCGAGGGGTGGTGCTGGGAGCTCGGTGGGGCTGGCCAAGGTGGGGCTGTACCGGATCTCCATTCTCTCTTCACACACAGGTACGGCATTCCGAAACCCGCTTCCCAAAACCCGATTCCCCTACACAGTTCCCGCCCCACCCTGTATTCTGTCTCCCACGCTCCTGAAATTCTGTTTTGCCCCAACCTCCTGATATTCCGTTTTTCCCCACCGAAATTGTGCCCCCCCAACCCCCTACCCCCCTCCACCCAGAGGGGTGGGGGGGAGGGGGGAGGACTTGGGGGAACGTTCAAAAGTCGACCCCCCGTTCAGTATCGCCGTGAGCATGATCACAGATGTGGAGGAGAGGGACTCAGCATTCCAGGCAAGGTACGGTACGGTAAGGTACGATACGGTACAGAGTTCGGACATGCTTCTCTAAAAGAAAACTCGCACCGTCCTTTGTGGCCCTTTGTGACGGCAGCGAGGGGCTACCAGCTCACCCTCACCATGCCCGCCTCCATGAGCCTCAACTTGAGCGTCCCATGCCGCTGCTGCTCCCTCTCCCCCCTCCGCCCTCCTCTCCCTTTCAGAACACCCTAGTAGAGCCCACCAGCGGCAACACGGGCATCGGACTCGCCTTCGTGGCGGCAGCGAGGGGCTACCAGCTCACCCTCACCATGCCCGCCTCCATGAGCCTCGAGCGCCGCGTGCTGCTGCGCGCGTTCGGGGCGGATCTGGTTCTGACTGACCCCGCAAAGGGCATGAAGGGCGCGATTTCAAAGGCCGAGGAGATTGTGGCAAACACCGAAGGCGCTTACATGCTGCAGCAGTTTGAAAACCCGGCGAATCCCAAGGTGAGAGTGAAGCAGGGTGTGTGAGGCGAGGTGATAACAAGGTGAGAAAGAGGGGAGGAAGTGTTTGAGGCGAAGTAATCCCAAGGTGAGAGAGGGGGGAGGGTGTGAGACGGGATAATCCCAAGGTGCTGAGAGGGGGGAGGGTGTGAGACGGGATAATCCCAAGGTGCTGACGGACCCTGCCAAGGCCATGAAGGGCGCGATTGTGAAGGCCGAGGAGATTGTGGCTTGTACGGAAGGCGCTTATATGCTGCAGCAGTTTGAAAACCCGGCGAATCCCAAGGTGAGAAAGAGGGGAGGGTGTGTGTGATGATGAGGTAACCTCGAGGGCGAGAAAGAGGGGAGTGTGTGAGACGAGGTAATCTCAATCTGATATAGAAGGGAGGGAGTTTGTTGCTGCAATTCCTGACAGACCCTGCCAAGCGCATTACTGGTGTGATTGAGAGAGTGGAGGGGGTTGTGGCTTGTACTGAAAGCGCTTATATGCTGCAGCAGTTTCAAAACCTGACGGTTCCCAAGGTGAGTGAGACAGTGAGCGAGGGTGTGTGTCGGAAAATTGTGAGCTGACAACGAGGGGAGTATGTGAGGCGTGGTGCTCTGAAGGTAAGGGGGAGTCGAAAACGTAAATGTTAAAAAAGGTGAAGGTAACAGAGCATCCAGCTGGTTTCCCTCTCTCTGGTGTCTTGTCTTCCTTCCCCTTGTCTTTCTCAAGCCTCCCCTCTGTTTCCTGCCCCCTACCTTTCTTCAGGTGCACTGTGAAACCATGGGCCCCAAAACTTGGGAGGGCTCGAATGGCCATTCTGGTGTCTGCCTGTGAGCGTTTTCTAACTATGACTGTACTGTGTGCTCCTGTCACACGGGCGGCACGGTCACAGGCGCTGGAAGGTTCCTCCGAAGCAAGAACCCGGATGTGAAGGTGAGAGGCCTTTCCTCTCTATCATCTTGTGACTATGTGACGATTCTTTCGTTACACATATACGTGAAAACGCCGCCCCGAGATCACAGCACAATCACAGGTGCTGGGAGATTCGTGACCTGGCCTTGTTCCTCCGGAGCAAGAACAGAACCCCGGAGTGAAAGTGAGGTCTCTTTACTCAAGGCCAGGTCAGGATCACTGCGGGTCCTCCTCATTACCAGTTGCACCATTTTCTTCCGGAATATATGCCTGCGTATGAGACGCCTCAATAGACATAGGAGAACCTGCTGCTAGTGCTGGTGAGGGAGGTTCTCTCGCAGGCATCTCATTAGCAAGTGCATCATTGCACCATACCCTTTACTCTTCCTGAGTATTGCCTTCTTCCTGCCTGCTTTCGTCTGCTCTGATTGGCTACAGCTCGTGGGAGTGGAGCCCACGGAAAGCCCTGTGATCTCAGGTGGAAAGCCAGGTGAGAACAACAGGACAACCCATGTTGTTTCCTGCGCATCTTCACATCCATCCGTGACCCGTCTACCGATCTCGTCACTTCTACTTCTTTTCTCTTACCCTACCCACCTGTGTTCATATGCCATCCCCCTATTTCGTATTGCGTACATGCTCCCTGTAGGCTATATCGTATGCATTTTCCCCGTTTCATTGTGATTTTCGTTTGCATGCCTTGTGCCTGTAATACCCCATCCCCAACCACAGCTCCCACATTTCTTCCTCCCTCAAACCCTCTGTTTCTCCTACCCTCGCCACCCCAACCATGCCCCCACAAGATCCAGGGCATAGGCGCCGGCTTTGTGCATGTGAGCCCTATTCTCGCTTCCTCCTCTCACTGGAGATCCCTCCCTGCCTCCACTCTTTCCTTTGCGTCCCCCACCCTCCCCTCCCCAACCAGGCCCGCACAAGATCCAGGGCATAGGCGCCGGCTTTGTGCCTGGAGTGCTGGACGTGGGACTGCTCAGCGAAGTGGTGCAGGTAAGTGCAGCTTTTAGAATGATTGGGTTTTTTTTTTTTTTTTTTTTTTTTTTTTTTTGAAAGTTCGGGATTGCGGTCGTTAAGCGAGGCTTTTAGGCTTAATGTGATGACTTTGGGCTGTTTGGAAGCGTATTTGACTCTCTTGTTGAAATTTTATGCTGTAACCTGAAACTGGTAGATTCTGTGCAACTGCATCGTCATTCTAAGTGGATACTGTCACTTCTCTGTCACTTACTTGGGTAATTGTCAAGGTGGGGACGAAGCAATGGAGTTGGAGGGGTGTTCATAGAGTTCTCACAGTTGCACTCAGCTTCGCCACGTTTTCACTCCCCCGCTTTCTCTCTGACCAGGTGTCCAGCGATGAAGCGGTGGAGATGAAGGGCCTCCAGTGCTGATCTCATTCTGCTCTCATTCTGCTCGCACTCTGCTCGCACTCTGCTCTCCCTCGTTTCTCTCACCAGGTGTCCAGTGATGACGCAGTGGAGATGGCGAAGAAGCTTGCACAGAAGGAAGGGCTGCTGGTGAGTGCCGTTGACTGAAGTGGTGCAGTGCGGTTGAGATGGTACTGTGCGGTTGAGATGGTTCTGTGCGGTTGGGATGGTATTTTCTGCATCCTTGAGGCCTATAGCCATGGTATGGTGTTACTGTAGTGTGCCCTGCTACTGTATCATGCTGTTTTCCTTGTAAATTAATACCCATTCTGTATTCACACATGTGGGGCATGCCACCCGGTGCAGTTGTGCCAAGCTGGCAGAAGCTTTCTCGGTTCTAATATGTAGCATTTCATGCTCGCTACCCAATTTTCATTGTCGTCCTGCAGGGTTGGGGGGAAGGGGTATTACCTGGACAGAATTTTGTTTAGTCTCAGACTCACCTGTTTCCTTTCCATCTTCCCTGCCTTGCTCTTGTTTTTTTCCCTTCAGGTGGGAATTTCATCCGGAGCAGCGGTCGTGGCAGCGATCGAAGTGGCCAAACGGCCGGAGAACGCTGGGAAGCTCATCGTGGTATGTTCTGTGCCAACTGTCATTTCTAATTTGCACAGTCCATTTTCAGAAGCATGGGGTTGTTTCTCCTTTTGCCTTCTTTTTTGATGGAGTTATCCCCGTGCTCTTGCTTCGCTTTTGTGCTGCTCCGTTAGGTGGTGCTGCCAAGCTTTGGCGAGCGGTACCTTTCCTCAGTCCTCTTCTCTTCACTTCGCGACGAGGCGCTCGCTATGCAGCATGCGTAATTAACAGGAATGTGCACTGGACGTAGCAGTTCGCATAAAACTGTCGTTGCCGGGGAAAAATAGCCGACCAATCTCAAATTATCATAATTGTAGTTCAGGTCATACGAATACTACTTTATTTTAAGCCGGGTGATCATACCCTACAAAGTAGAGAATCTGAAGAACATGGTACAGCTTTGAAAGCCTAGGAGCAGCATCTGTGGTGTGCTGTTTCCCAACTGTATCGGAGCGTGTGCTGCGACGTCGATTTTCGGGCGACACTGAATCCACTGGCAAACTGCACTTCGCAATGGCACCCTGAAGTTTAGTGAGCGAGTTCAATGAGGGAGAAGATGGTTGAGTACGGTTCCGAATGGTACATTCTTCTAAAAACCTTGGAGTTTGTCTGCCTTCACCCCCTAGAACTTGCTGATGCGAGGAGTGGAATTCGTTACCCCTAATCCTGCTCGACGGATTTATCCACACGTTAGGGACAGGTCCCACCACGAACCACCACACGGACAACGAAAATTTGACACTCCGGTCTCGCACTTTCCTGTTAGCATGCTCTCTTTCTTATGCGTCTTAAAAATATGGATGTCTGACTTTGCGGTCTCGCGGTCTACCTTTTCCGGTTTGCAGTCTCTTTTCTCGAGGTCTTGAAAATAGATGTATGACTCTGCGGTCTCGCAGTCGACATTTTCCGGTTAGCAGGTTCTTTACTCGAGATTTCTGTAATATGGATGTCTGACACTGAGGTCTCGCAGTCTACATTTCCGGTTAGCAGGCTCTTTCTCAAGGTTTAGAAAAAAATGGATGTCCGACACTGAGGTCTCGCAGTCTACATTTTCGGCGTAGCCTACTCTGACAACACGGACGACCTAGACTATTGAGTTGACTCACATTTCACCTCGCCGTCTACATTTTCGGTTTAGCTTACTCTGACACCACGGACGACCTACAGCGCAGGTTGTCTCGCGCACCTGGAGCGCAAGTCGCAGAACGAAGAGCGCAAGTCGCAGGTCGTACAGCTTAGGTCGGAGGACGTAGAGCTTAGGTCGCGGAACGTAGAGCTTAGGTCGCGGAACGTAGAGCTTTGGTCGCGGAACGTAGAGCGCAGGTCGCGGAACGTAGAGCTTAGGTCGCGGAACGTAGAGCTTAGGTCGCGGAACGTAGAGCTTAGGTCGCGGAACGTAGAGCGCAGGTCGCGGAACGTAGAGCTTAGGTCGCGGAACGTAGAGCGCAGGTCGCGGAACGTAGAGCTTAGGTCGCGGAACGTAGAGCGCAGGTCGCGGAACGTAGAGCTTAGGTCGCGGAACGTAGAGCGCAGGTCGCGGAACGTAAAGCGCAGGTCGCAGGACGTAGAGTCACCCACGAGATGCCTGCGAAATGTGGTTCCATCCCAGTTACGCGAACCTAGCCGTTTGCGCAATCTCAGGCAATACGTCAACACGGAACTAGCTTTTATAGCAGCGCTGTTACTGAACTGGTTATTTTAACAGCGCTTAGGGATTTTTTTCTCAAAAGACCACCACGGACAGCCTTTCCGTATTCACCACTACTGCCTGGCACCGGTTCGAAATAAGTTAGTCGTTTTTTTTTACCTTTTCTTATTTCTCATTGGCAGCAGAAACGTCGTCTTAAGCCCCTGGAGAGTAGTCTCATCTCTCTTTGCTAAAGGTAACGGGCACAGCCAGTAACGCACACAGCCAGTAACGCACACAGCCAGTAGCCAGTAACTTGCACAGGCACGCTCGGTATCATTGGGTTCGTGTAAAGAGACGACTTTTTGGACGCCTCAGAATTAGTGGGTTAGAGTAAGGAGGATGAATCAAGCGGGAGCAGTCGGAGGAGGCGGGGGAGATGGAGGAGGGGGAGGAGGAGGAGGAGGAGGAGGGGGAGGAGGAGGAGACATCGTTGGTATGGTTACAAAAGCCGTAAATCTTGGGGCAATGGGAAAGGAGGATCTGATTCGCGTGCATAACCTCATTAGCAATGCGTTACAGGGACACACTGGAGCAGCTACAACCGCTACAGGTGCTCCAGATGCTACAGCTGCTACAGCTGCTACAGGGGTTACAGCTGCTACAGGGGTTACAGCTGCTACAGCTGCTACAGGGGTTACAGCTGCTACAGCTGCTACAGCTGCTACAGGGGTTACAGCTGCTACAGCTGCTACAGCTGCTACAGGGGTTACAGCTGCTACAGGGGTTACAGCTGCTACAGCTGCTACAGGGGTTACAGCCTCTACAGGGGTAACAGCCATTGCAGGAGCTGCACCTGCTACAGGAGCTGCAGCCGCTACAGGAGTTACAGCTGCTACAGGAATTACATCTTCTTCAGGAGCCGCAGGTGCTACAGCTGTTCCAGCTACAGGAGGAGCTACAGCTGCTACAGGAGCTACAGCTGCTACAGGAGCCTCGGCTGTTGCTGGAGCCACTACCGTGACAGGAGCTACAGCCGTTACAGGAGCTACAGCGATTTCAGGAGGTACAGCAGCTTTGGGAGTCACAACTGTTACAGGAGCTGCAGCTGCCACAGGAACCAGAACTGCTACAGGGGCTACAGCTTCTAGAGGTGCTGCAGGAGTTACAGCTGTTTCAGCGACTGCACCTGCTACAGGAGCCCCGGCTGTTGCTGGAGCCACTACCGTGACAGGAGCTACAGCCGTTACAGGAGCTACAGCTGCTGCAGGAGCTACAGCGATTTCAGGAGGTACAGCAGCTTTGGGAGTCACAACTGTTACAGGAGCTGCAGCTGCCACAGGAACCAGAACTGCTACAGGGGCTACAGCTTCTAGAGGTGCTGCAGGAGTTACAGCTGTTTCAGCGACTTCACCTGCTACAGGAGCCCCGGCTGTTGCTGGAGCCACTACCGTGACAGGAGCTACAGCCGTTACAGGGGCTACAGCTTTTAGAAGATCTACAGCTGCTTCTACAACAGTTACAGGAGCTGCAGCTGTTACAGGAGCTGCAGCTGCCACAGCAACCAGAACTGCTACAGGGCCTACAGCTTCTAGAGGTGCTGCAGGAGTTACAGCTGTTCCAGCGACTGCACCTGCTACAGGAGCCCCGGCTGTTGCTGGAGCCACTACCGTGACAGGAGCTACAGCCGTTACAGGGGCTACAGCTTTTAGAAGATCTACAGCTGCTTTGGGAGCCACAGAAGTTACAGGAGCTGCAGCTGCCACAGGAACCGCGACTGTTACAGGAGCTCCATCTTTTACAGGAACCTCAACTGTTACAGCCGTTACTGGTGCTGCATCTGCTACAGGAACCTCAATCGCTACAACCGCTATAGGTGCTGCAGCTGCCACAGGTGCTATAACTGTCATAGAAACTACAGCGTCACCCCGCACTCTACCCGTTTTGTCTTCTTCTTCCCCATCCTCTCGGCCTCTGACTATCGTGACAACTGCCCGCCCCTCATCGGTCCCATCCAACATCCCCCCACGCACCGTTCTAGTGCCTATTACTCGTGTGTCTGCACCTTTCAGCTTTCCTGCACGTTCTCGTGCCGCCCCTTCTCGTGCCGCCCCTTCTCGTGCCGCCCCTTCTCGTGCCGCCCCTTCTCGTGCCGCCCCTTCTCGTGCCGCCCCTTCTCCCGCCGCCCCTTCTCCTGCCACCCCTTCTCGTGCTGCTGCTTCTGGTGCCGCCCCTTCTCCCGCCGCCCCTTCTCCTGCCGCCCCTTCTCCCGCCACCCCTTCTCGTGCTGCCGCTTCTCGTGTCGCCCCTTCTCCCACCGCCCCTTCTCCCACCGCCCCTTCTCCCACCGCCCCTTCTCCTGCCGCCGCTTCTGCTGCCGCCCCTTTGCCTGCCATCCGAACCTCCATTAGTCAACCCACCCACCGAGCCACAGTGGCAGGTTCGGCTCGCCAAACTCCATCTCAAAGGCCAATGACCGCCGGCCAAGGAATTCGCACGCCTAGTGTCGATGAATCGCCCTCCTCACATCCCACACACCCCACACAACCCTTGCAACTCTCACAACCCTCACACCCCGCACAACCCTTGCAGCTCATGCCTTGCATTGATGAGTTTCCCTCCTCACAGCCCTCTGAGCAAGCCTCGCCGCGACAAGAGTTGCCTGTCTCTCCCTCTCAGACCAACACCCACTCTTACGAAACCAACCCCCCTCATCCCAGCCCCCCTTACCCCGCTCTCCCTCAACCCACACCCCCTCGCTCTACCCCCACCTCCCCCACGCCCCCTCACGCCAACCCGCCTCACCCCAACCCCCCCCGCCCCACACCTGTTCGCACCGGCTCCCCCCGTCGCCTGGCCTGTGACAACCCTTCACCCTGGCCCTCTACCAAACGTTATTTCGGAGTCACCTGGTACCGCAACGCGTGGCAGGTGTTTCTGACGGCCACCAAGGCGGAGCAGCAGCGGTATGGGGTTAGCACTCAGTGGTACTGCGGCCGCTGGCCCAAGAATCAGGTGGAGGACGCAGCAGCTGCTTCAGAAGCAGCACATTTCGTGCTCAAAGGGGGGGGAGTGGGCGAGGGAGCAGGAGAGGGAGGAGGGGCGGCAGGGGAAGGAGGAGGGGGAGGAGGAGGGGGAGCAGGAACCAGGGGGAAAAGCGGGACCGAGCGAGTGTATGACTTTCTTTCAGGAAGGGATAAGGAGCGGTTGAGAGAGATGGGGAGGGCGAAAGCAGCAGAGCTGATAAAGAAGAAGAGGTGGGTGATATGGCAGCAATGGCGCTCCTGGTGGGGGGAGGAGGAGGAATTACACGCAACTGCCACTGCTGCTGCGGGGTTATCCCTAGGTTCAGCTTCCAAGTCTGTCCGCGAGGCAAATGCGGCTGGTATCCCTGTTAAAGCCCTCGCTCTCGCCTCCCGTATCCGGGTTTCTTCACCTGGCCGCACTTCTCGGGCTGCTGCTTCCCGCCGGCCTGCCCAGGTTCCTCGGGCAGCTGACCGGGACGTTGAGTGTGTTTCTCCCGCTCGCCTTCTCGCTCTCTGCACCCCTTTTGCCACGGCAGATAACGAGGAGGCGGAAGAATTGCTTGCTCTTTTGAACCCTCCCCCTCGCTCCAGACGTCGTCGCGGTCGCCCCACTACTCGCTCCACTCCCCGCGCTCGCAACACTCCTCGCGCTCACTCCACTCCTCTCGCTCCCTCTGCTCCTGCCACGCCTGAGCCCGCTCAGAGGCTTGTGCCCGTTGCTCCTGGTCCCACTGGTGTGCTGTCGCATGAGCAGCAGCAACAGCAGCCGGAGGAGGAATATGGAGTCCCGCAGAAGTATTTCGGCGTGTCGTTCCGCTACAACAAGTGGGAGATCCGTATTTCCGTGTCAGCCGCACTCAAGAAGCGGTATGGGCTGGGGGAGCAGCTTTACTGCGCGCGGTGGGAGCGGGAGCAAGGGGAGGAGGCGGCGGCGGCAGCGGAGGCGATTCATTTCGTGCTGGGGAGAAGGGTTAAGAGAGCGTATGAGTATATCACGGAAGAGGAGAGAGAGCGGTTGAGAGAGATGGGGATGGATCGGGCTATGAGGCTGATCATGCAGGGGAAGTGGAAAACGTGGCGGGAGTGGCGGCAGGGGCAGGAGGGGGAGGAGGGAGCGGAAGGGGGGGGGAAGGGGGAGGAGGGAGGAGGAGGAGGGGTGGTGGGTGGTGAGGGGATGGAGTTGGGAGGAGAGACGGGAGGTGGGGACGGGGAAGTGGGGGGAGTGGGTGGGGTAGAGGGTTTTTCGAGGCCAAAGAGGAAAAGAGCTCCAAGGAGGGTTGTGAGGGAGAGGAGTGACGATGCTGAATCGGGGGGTGAGTGTGGTGAGGGGGGGGTGGGGAGTGCGAGGGGAGGAGGGAGAGGGAGAGGAGGGAGGGGGGGAAGAGGAGGGAGGGGAGGGAGTGGAGGTGGGGCAAGGAGAGTAAGGGGAAGAGGAAGAGGAGGGGGAGTGGCAGGGGGAGGAGCTAGAGCGGAAATGGCTGGCTACACTGATCTGCCGGGGGGTGAGGAGGAGGTGTTGTATGACATGGGGGAGGAGAGATGGAGTGCGAGGGGGTTCACGTGGGAGGAGGGGCACGGTGGGGCGGGCAGGGGGGGAGGTGCGAGGAACAGCGAAGGAGGGTGGGAGGAGGTGGAAGAGATGGACGAAGAGACAGAGGAGGGTGGGGATGGGTGGGAGGAGGAAGCGTGGAATGAGGAGGCGTGGGAGGAGGAGCTGTATAATGCGTACCGCTTGAGAGAGATGCTCGGAGGGCTCATGTGATGCCATGACAATGTGATGAGTCGATGAGGCACTAGGGCCGGACGCCTGCTTAGGCCAGGGGAGTCTGGCTTTTGAGGCGCCTCTCGAATCGCACCTCTCGACTCAAAAATCACATCGAGGGGAGGCCGATCCCAGAGAGATGGTGAGATGGCACAAGGGACGTGCTGCTCGGCCAGGAAAATTTGGCTTCTGATTTTAGGCGCCTAAAAACTGGAGAGATGGTGAGATGGCACAAGGGACGTGCTGCTCGGCCAGGAGAATTTGGCTTCTGATTTTAGGCGCCTAAAAACTGGAGAGATGGTGAGATGGCACAAGGGACATGCTGCTCGGCCAGGAGAATTTGGCTTCTGATTTTAGGCGCCTAAAAACTGGAGAGATGGTGAGATGGCACAAGGGACGTGCTGCTCGGCCAGGAGAATTTGGCTTCTGATTTTAGGCGCCTAAAAACTGGAGAGATGGTGAGATGGCACAAGGGACGTGCTGCTCGGCCAGGAAAATTTGGCTTCTGATTTTAGGCGCCTAAAAACTGGAGAGATGGTGAGATGGCACAAAGGACGTCCTCTCAGGCCAGGAGAATCTGGCTTCTGAGTCGTCTCAAGGAGGCCGATTTCAGTGAGATGGCACACGGGACGTTCTCTCAAGCCTAGGGAATCTGGCTTCTTTTATTTTTTGGCGCCTCAAAACTAGTGAGGTGGTACAAGGGACGTTCTCTTAGGCCAGGAGAATCTGGCTTTTGAGTCGTCTCGAGTGAGGTCGATTCCAGTTATGACGTCCTCTCACGGTAGGCGAGGATAAATAGTCAATCGACGCAGTAATTCTATCGAAATCGTACTCGCGATTCTTGAGAGCATATACAGGGGACGGGAGTTTTTTTACAGGAGAATGCGAGGAGGCATTTCAAGGAAAAGGTTGACTGGAGGGCGTGGGAGGAGAGGAGAGGAGGGAGCAGAGGAGGGGAGGCGTCAACTTGAGAGGAAGCAGGGCACAGAGAGGAGGAGAGCCGGGTGGAGTGGAGGGGTTTAGACATCCGACGAATAGAAACTGTTGGAAACAAGTAGTTCTAAGCGCCTCTGTCGTGTCGAAACACCAAGTCAGAAGCGAAGCAAAACATATCGAAACACCGGCGAGTCAACCCTCGGAGGTTGAGCAGTTGCTAGAGGTCACACGAAAGTCAAAGGTCAGCGACCTTTGACCTGACAAGTACAACACGACAGCAATGACACACAACTGACTCGCTACAGAGCAGTTGCCCGAGTCGTCACTGTATCGAACCGCAACAGCAACAGTAAAAACTGTGTCTCTTCGTATTCCTTGTACTCTTATATAATCTTGTCTCTTCGTATTCCTTGTACTCTTATATAATCTTGTATCTCTTTGCTTTAATCAATCGACTTTGCCCTCACATACTAGTGCAAGGTGGTTCAAGCACTTCTCATTAAAGCTTCCGCTAATTAGAACAAGTCCTACCTAGAGTTCACTCCTGCAAAGATCCTAAGGGCTTTTTCTCAGCCCAACATGGTATGAGAGCTAACAGGGGGAACTCGACTACTATCAAGTTATCTACAGCGTCAGAAGGCATGGCAACACAAAAGGAAAGGAGCTCCTCTAACGGCTCACATGGTACTACTCCTACTCCACCTCCTGCCTCTGGCCTGCAGACAGAGGAGGGTACGGCAACAAGACCAAGAGCAACTTCTACCGAGACTCCTGCGAATCAACCTGCAGGATTCGATCAGAGCATGATGGAGAAGTTTTTCTCCTTCATGTCCTTCTACGAGCAACACCAACAGTCGGCACCTGCGCAGTCGAACAACAGCAATAACAACAACGACGTGACTCCAATGAGCCTTGATGGTTCATCCTACGCACGAGGAAATCAACAGCAGCAACCTACCTTTGCTCCGTACGAGCCCCAGCGCGGCTCCGTCAGCTTTATGCCACAACCGCAGCCTGCACCTGGACAAGAGAAGACACTTGATGCACTTCAAGTTCAGTCACAGTTCGCACACGTCTTAAAACTGCAAACGTCAAGACCTTTCGACGGAAAGGACTTCTTTACCTGGTCATTCGAGTTCGAGCTGATGATGGAAGGCGCGCAAATCCTCGGCTTCTTCGACGGATCCCTGCCATATCCAACAAATGGCACACAATACGACAAGCAGCAGTACACCTATCAGTCAATGATGGCGTACACGGTTCTACTGAGGAACATCACTCCGAATCAGCAGCAGAACATACGGTCTTACCGGGGATACGGCAACTCCGCCGAACTCGCATACAGCCACTTGAAGAGCCTGTATCAAGCAACAGACAGCGTAAATCAGAGTCGGTTGATGGCGCAACTGACAACAGTCGAGATGAAACCGGGCGAAAAAGGAATGGCGTATATCAGCCGCTGTCGCGAATTGCGCGACAAACTCCTTCGATGCGGAGGGTCAATATCTGAAGAAGCCTTCGTCACAGTCGTCATCACTGGACTTGGTCCTCATTGGCGCTCCACTCGTGCCATACTCCGAGCTCACGGGAAGATCTCCGAAGCAGCACTTTGCGCCGAAATCCACGCCGAGCAGCAAGACATGGACCTGCAAGAGGAACGGCACAAGAAGAAAACATCAGTACCAGAATTCGCGTTTCACACTCAACGGCGCTACAACAACAACAACAACCGGCATCAACCAAAACTTGTACCTCCGTTTTGTCATCTCTGCAAGACGTCAGGACATCCGCGCACACACTGCCCGACTCGACAACAGTCAACACCGCCACAGCGACAGCTTCGACCTTCAAGCAGCCAAGTCGCCTCAACACAGGCGAACCCCACCGCTCAAGTTCAAACGACATCAACAGGACAACCTGCACAAGGAGCAAGAAACATCATCAGCTGCATGGCGAGACTCTCCGACTCTTGCATCACCGGATCACCACCAACATACTCACCCGAAGGACTTCTTGACGAAAGGACGCCGCGCCGCGAGACACTGGAGCCGAATCCAGCGTACGCAGCTATCGCCCAAAGTGAGCCATCCGGGAAGGACACCTGGTTCTTGGACAGCTGCTGCGGACAACATATGTGCTCCTCGGGTCGCTTCGTTCAACGCGAACACCGTCTCCAGCGAGACGTCGTCATCACCGTTGCCAACAACCAGAACCTGCGCACACGACGACAAGGCGTAGTGCAACTTCAGTCACGAGAAACAAACGTCATACTACAGATGTCCAAGGTTTTAATAGCAGAGGGGCTCGGATACAACTTACTGAGCGTCAGTCAATTGATGGCGAAAGGAATCCACCTCGAAGCAGACAGCACAACACAGGAGTTCAAGCTGTACCACGGGAAGGGTGGCCTCTACATCGGCAAGGCAGTACTGAAGAACAACGTGTTCGTCCTCGACTTCGTTCCAGACCTCGGCACCGCTGACAGCGACGGAATCGTCACCTTCACCTCCTGGACGCACCCACCAGATCTTGATCCAGACTTCAGCCCCGGAGGTTTCTGGTATTCGCACACCATTCCTGAGGCAGAACGAAGAAGAGCGTTAGCGACGATTCAACATTCGGCAGCAGCAGAGACAACAACGGCAGCAGCAGAGACAACACCAGCAGCAGCAGAGACAACATCGGCAGCAGCAGAGACAACAACAGCAGCAGCAGAGACAACATCGGCACCAATCGCGGGTTCTTCAACTGCACCAGCTCCGATCGACGACAACACTCCACCGACCCCTGCGCAGCAACTGAATCCAACACCTCGAGAAGTACACCGAAGCGCAAACTTCACCGCCAGCTTCTACTCCAACTCCGACGAATACCGACGCTCACCCGGACATCGCGCTGACAAAGATCTCTGGCACAAGCGACTGGGACATCCAAGCAACACGACGATAAACAACACGATACGAGCAGGCGTTCTTGACAAAGATTCACTACTCTTACCCGACGGCAGAGAACTTCGACGAATGAGAGGAACTTGCTTCACCTGTCCAGAAGCTGACTTACCGCATCAGCCCTTCGTCTCTCACCACAACCCGAGCGCACCCGCTTACGCACCACTCGAGAAAGTATACAGCGACATCCTGTATAATCGCGAACCTGGACAAGAAGCATACAACTACACCATCACGTTCATCGACGCCGCCACGCGCTATGTCTGGCATCTCAACCTCATAAGCTGCGACATGGCCTTCCAAGCTTTCGTCGCATGGCTTCCAGTAGCTGAACGAGAATCAGGCGTAAAACTAAAGAGCTTCCAGTCAGATGGAGCAGGAGAATACACGTCCCAGCAGTTCAAAGACTACCTGGCGGAACGAGGAATCAAGCGGCTCATATCTCTACCCTACGCCCATCAACAGCAGGGTGTAGCAGAAAGAATGAACATGACCCTTCAAAACACCATGCGCAAACTGCTACGTGGCATGCGGCTACCCAACCACCAGTGGCCCGAAGCAATGGACCACGCCGTCATGCTGCACAACTTGCTCTCGTCATCATCGCTCCCGAACAACGCATCACCGCATCTGCTGTGGACAGGAAAACAGGGCAGCACCAAAATGTTACGAAATTTCGGCTGCATGGTACATTACTGACCTCCATCTGCACGCGCTGGCCGTTTCTCACAACGGGCACAGTGGGGACTACACCTGGGCATCGAAAAGCACTACAACGCGTGGAAGATTTTTGACGTCCACTCAAAGGAAACAGTGGCAGCACGTGACGTCATTTTCTACGAACGACTCACTCTTTCGTCGTACCTGTACAACTTGGAGACCTCACGAGATGTCACAGGTGGATTTCGTGGGGACCGAGCCTTCGCTTCGGCAGAAGATGAAGCTGACCTGGACGAGCAAAACGTGGAAGGAGCCTCGGAGGAAGCCGGACCTCTCCCCTACTGCTCCGTTGACGTGCCAATGGACGACGAAAACCCACGCGAAAGCATCAACGCCGACGCCTACTACCATTTCGCTGACAACGGTTACGTTACACCTACACAAGTCAACACCGACGAAGCAGAACGCGTAGGACCTAATTTCGCACCTGATCCAGAAGCGGGAGACGAAGCAGTTTATCCCGAGGACATGTCACTCCCCCGCTACACACCGAGTGGACTCCAGATACTCGGGCTCGTCACCGCAGTCCACGGCACGGCCATTCCTAAGGAGCCTGCCACAGTTCAGCAGGCTCTGGGGGGGGAGCATAGGGAAAAATGGCGCGAAGCCATGGACAAAGAGCTGAAGGCATTAGAGGAGCGCAACACGTGGAAAATTGTCCCCATCGGCGCAGCACGGAACAAAACCATTCTCACCGGAAAATGGGTTTTCCGCGTGAAGACGAAGGCCGACGGCACCATTGACAAATTCAAGGCACGCTGGGTCGTGCGCGGCTTCGACCAAGAACACGGGCGAGACTTCACCGAAACTTTCGCTCCGGTCAGCCGACACACTTCGCTCCGAATCCTTCTCGCGATCGCCGCCATGAAGAAAAAGAAGCTACGGCAAATCGATGTCGCGAACGCATTTCTCTACGCACCCGTTGACGCAGAAATTTTCGTGGAACTACCGCACGGTACCAACGGGGAGCCCAACCAAGTCTGTCAGCTACTAAAGTCGCTCTACGGGATCAAGCAAGCTCCGCGGCTATGGCAGCAGTACCTGCACGCCCGCCTCATTCGCATCGGCTTCAAGCAATTACCACACGATCAGGGGATGTACCGACTCACGAGAGGCGCAGATTACATCCTACTAATCGTCTACGTAGACGATCTCCTCTACATCGGCTCAACCGACAGCGTCACCACCTGGTTCGAAGGGGAGCTGCAGCAGGATCTCACACTGACAGTCTCATCTACCGTTACACAGTACCTCGGGCTCAACATCCGGGAAGAGGAAGACGCCATCTACCTCAGCGCCGCGAAGTACGCCGACACCATCGCCAAGCGCTTCGCACTCACACTAACTGCTATCTCCACACCGTACCGCTACACGACAGGAAACAACAAAGAAGGCTCCGCTCTGCTCAAGCCCGCCGGCATACGCGACTACCAGAGAAAGCTGGGCTGCCTTCTCTTCGCAGCTGTCACCTGCCGTCCGGATCTGTCGTACTCTGCAAGTCAGCTCGCTACTTACCTCAAGAAACCTGAAGCGGATCACATGGCGGAGCTCGACCGCGCTCTTCACTACCTCGTCAGCACTCCGGCGATCGGCCTGACTTATCACAAGAACGGGACTACAACACCTAAACTAATCGGCTACGTCGACGCAGATCACGCCGGCGACTCCGACAACAGACGCTCACGCACCGGCTACATCTATCGCTTCGAGCCTATCGGGCCTATCTCCTGGCAGTCGAGCAAACAAGAATTAATCGCCCTCTCTTCAGCTGAAGCAGAATATATCGCACTCTGCTCCGCCACCAAGGAAGGATTGTACCTTCGCGAACTTCTGGAAGAAGCCAAACTAGCCCAGTTACCAAATTTCACCCTGTTCTGCGACAACCAGTCGGCCATTCGCATAGCCAACAAAAACGGCTTCGCGAACAGGACGAAACACATCGCCTTGCGATACTTCTTCGTGAAGGACGAGATCGAGAAGGGGAGACTCGAGCTGTCATACTGCCCCACGACCGAGATGGCAGCTGACTACTTGACCAAGAAGCTCGGAAAGCAGAAGTTTGAGTACTGCATGCTGCTGACTGGACAGAGCCACGTCACCAGCAGCGACACTCCAGAAGCGAAGGGGAGTGTTGGAAACAAGAAGTTCTAAGCGCCTCTGTCGTGTCGAAACACCAAGTCAGAAGCGAAGCAAAACATATCGAAACACCGGCGAGTCAACCCTCGGAGGTTGAGCAGTTGCTAGAGGTTACACGAAAGTCAAAGGTCAGCGACCTTTGACCTGACAAGTACAACACGACAGCAAGGACACACAACTGACTCGCTACAGAGCAGTTGCCCGAGTCGTCACTGTATCGAACCGCAACAGCAACAGTAAAAACCGTGTCTCTTCGTATTCCTTGTACTCTTATATAATCTTGTTAGAGTTACTAGCTAGATGAGTGAGTTCGATTAGGTAAGGGGGGGGTATAAGGACTATCGAGAGAGATTGTTGTACCCTCTAAGGAAAGAACCCTACACAACCTAGAGTGAAATAAGCAGAACAATATGTTTTGACACACCCCCATAGGTGAAGTAGGGGATAGCCAAGCCTAACAGTGGTCACAAGACCAGTCAAGCAAGAGAACAAGCAAGGCAAAGCCCAGGGTGGATCTCAAAGACACCACACAATTTGAGCACAAGCAGGCAGCCACAAGGCCAGTTCACATGCAGATTTATAAGAGCAAGGCAGTACACAGATCACAACCTAGCAAGAGGAAACATGCAGGTATAAAGATATATAGCAGTGTACAACAAGAGCAAGTCAAGCAACCAGCAGGTGAGGCAAAGTGGGCACAAGCCCAAGAGCAGTGCAGAAACGCTGATGATCACCAGCCGCAAGGGCCTTGGTGAAGACATCAGCAGTGTTGGCCCGAGAGGCCACGAAAGCAAGGCGCAGCTGACCACGCTGCTGCAGCTCACGCGCAAGGAAGTAGCGCAGAGCAATGTGCTTCGTTCTGTGCTCCAGTCTCTGTTCGCGACACAAGGCAAGCATTGCTTTGTTGTCGACGTACAGAACTGGAGGAGAACGAGGCCGCTCCCCCAAGTCGGTCAGCAGGTAGGTCAGCCAACGGAGCTCCTGTGCAGCCATGGCCCCAGCGTAGATCTCGGCCTCACAGCTGGAACCAAGCACAGAAGAAGAACGAGTGGACCTCCACGAGACAGAACCAGCGCCAAGACTGAAGGTGTAGCCCTGTGACGAACGCTGAGTCGCCTGGTCGTCAGCCCAAGAAGCGTCAGAGTGTCCTGTGAGGACCACAGGACCCCGTCCTCCAAGCACGAGCCCCATGCCCGATGTGCTGCACAAGTAACGCAGTACCCTCTTCGCAGCATCAAAGTGCACCTTTCGGTGCCTGCCGGGTGCCACGTAGCGAGCCAGAAGGCTGCGAGGATACGCGAGGTCAGGTCGTGTGCACGTCATCAGGTACATGAGGCAGCCCACAAGCTCTGGGTACGGACCACTCGGCTCTACGGACTCGTCCGAAGGTGGAGCTGAGAGCGAGTGGCCGGTAGCCAGAGGAGTGGGTTGTGGCGAGGAGTACGTGAAGCGGAAGCGCTGAAGGACCTGGTGCACCATGTGTGACTGAGTCAGGGTGATGGTGCGCCGTGCTCTATCCCGGGTGATCTGCAAGCCAAGATAGCTCCGCAGCTCACCCAGGTCAGTGCAGGTGTGTCTCTCCTGCAGCTCCGCCTTCACTAGGGTCAGTGCCTCAGTGTCAGCAGTAGCAAAAACCAAGTCGTCGACGTACACGAGGATGTAGAACGGCGGCAGAGTAGTGTCGGTGCATAGAAACAGCGACGGGTCAGCAGTCGAAGGAGCAAACCCAAGAGCCGCAAGTGTCGTCCTCAGTGTGTCGTGCCACTCACGGGGCGCCTGACGCAGGCCGTACACTGGTCGCCGTAGGCTCCACTGGGTACCCGCAGGAAACGACCCAGTGAAGCCTTGTGGACGGCGCAACCAGATGGCCTCGTGAAGGCTACCCTGCAAGAAAGCTGTCGAGAAGTCGAGGGAGTGCAGCTCGTAGTCACGCTGAGCTGCAACGTGTAGCAACACCCGAAGAGTGGTCATCTTCGGGGTGGGGGAGAAGGTCTGAAAGAAGTCGACCCCCTCACGCTGACTGAAGCCTCGAGCAACGTAACGTGCCTTGAAGGCAGGCGGAGAACCCGGCGGCCGCTTCACCCTGAAAATCCACATGCCACTGACGATGTTCGCCCCAGGTGGGGGAACCTCGTCGACGTAGGTGCCTGTGGACTTCCAGGAAGCCATCTCTGCGTCCATGGCTGTCTGCCACTGAGAGGAGTACTCACCCGAAATCGCCTCCCTGTAGGAGCGCGGGGTGGGGATGTCAAGTGCATCCGGGTCTCCTTCAGGGGCAAGCAACATGGTCGCGTGATGGGGTGAAGCGGCAGCAAGGCACTCCAACTCCTCCTGTCTGTCCTCAAGAACGTCACAGCCAAGGGCAGTGCAGCCAAGAGCAGTCTCACCCCCGAAGGACGGAGGACAGGCAGGGACAGGGTCAGAGACAAGACTCGCAAGGTAGTCTAGGCGGTACACAGCAGCAAAGTCAACGAGCTCAGCTACTAGGGCAGACGCAGCAGGAGACGAGAACGTAGGATCCGTCACAACCGTAGCAAGAAGGCGAGTAACAGTCGGACTGGACGCACGAGTAAGGTCAGACGGAGGGTCAGCAACGTCAGGCAAAGAAGACGCAGGAGGTAACGGTAGGACAACACGCTGAGGAACAGAGGAAGGACGGAGTGTCATATCGTGAGTGCTGGGGACAGCCGGAGCACGCTGACGAGGAACACAAGGAACACGAGCACGGACAGCAGCTCTAGGCTCAGGCTCAAGGTCAAAGCTAGACTCAGGCTCTCGACGCTCAGGGGTGGAAGCACGAGTCTCAGGCTCTCGACGCTCAGTCAGGGACTCTGACACCGCAGTGTAAGGAGCAGGAGCAGGCAGTGGGGAGTGTGGTAGCAGCGGCGGCTGTGACTGGTCCGCCGGTGGACACAGCAACGGAGGAGTAGTACCTGCCACAGGGAAGCCAGTAGCACCTGGCTGAAGACTGAGAAGGTGGCGAAGAGCACCAGTAGCTCCACCAGGACCTCCAGCACCTCCAGCACCTCCAGCCCCAGCAGCTTCGGCGCCTCCAGCACCAGCAGCTCTAGCAGCTCCACGACCTCCAGCACCAGCAGTACCTCCAGTACCTCCAGCACCAGCAGCTCCACGACCTCCAGCACCAGCAGCACCTCCAGTACCTCCAGCACCAGCAGCTCCACCAGGACCAGCAGCACCTGCAGCTCCCCGACCTCCAGCACCAGCAGCACCTCCAGTACCTCCAGCACCTCCAGGACCTCCAGCACCAGCAGCACCTCCAGGACCTCCAGCACCAGCAGTACCTCCAGTACCTCCAGCACCAGTAGCTCCAGGTCCTCCGGTAGGAGCTCCGACGACACCAACACCAGAAGGACTCGCAGCACCCCCAGAGTCAGCACTCGAACTCGAAGCACCCCCAGAGGCAGCACCCTCGGTCTCAGCACTCGCAGGCTCAGTACCCTCAGTCGCAGCACCCTCAGGCCCAGTACCCTCAGTCCCAGCACCCCCAGGCTCAGTACCCTCAGTCCCAGCACCCCCAGGCTCAGTACCCTCAGTCCCAGCACCCCCAGGCTCAGTACCCTCAGTCTCTGCTCCAGTGTCCACAGCAGCAGGCTGCAGAGGCGGCGAAGACGGCCGTGGCGGGAAACCCGGGGGGGTCTCCAAGCGAGGAGTGCGGCGAGTGGTCGCCGTGTCGTCGGCGACGGCGTCACCCCCCTCAGGTGAGTCAGAGGAGTCAGAAGAGATCTCAACTGGCTCATCCAAGGGGGGTGGGTCTACCTGGGACACACCTGAGGGAGCAGGACCCTGTGGGGGAAGGGGGTCTACCGGGGGGGGGGACTAGTACCAGGAAGAGAGGTGCGAGAGGGACCGGGTGGGACGCGTGCGGGTGAAGTCGGTAGTAACAGACCGACTCGTCAAAGGTGACATCCTGAGAGGACAGAACACGACGCGAGGCAGGGTGGTAGAACTGTCAGGGTGGAGCGTCGGTGGGGAAGCCCAGGAAGACACAGCGGAGAGTGCGAGGGGAGAGCTTGCTCGCTTTGGTATCGCGAACAAGGGAGAGCGCGCCCCAGACCCGAAACGACGACGCATCACCAGGCTGTCCCGTCCAACGGAGTGTGGGCGAGGTCTCTGGAGCAGAGACACGGGGCCAGAGGTTGAGCTGATGCGCGGCGTATCGGACCGCAAACGGCCACAGGAAATGGGGAGCAGCCGCATGGATCATGGAGGTACGAGCAACCTCCATGATCAGGCCAATGCGACGCTCAGCGATCCCATTTTGCTGCGGAGAGGCCGGAAGCGTGAACGACTGGCGGATGCCCTCATCCTGGCAGAACGTCTCAAGGACGCCAGAGGAGAACTCACCACCCCTGTCAGAGTGCAGACGCAGGACTGGGAAGTCCTGCTGAAAGCGCTCGTGCAGCTGGAGACGAGTAGCACGGATCCAGCGGACACCACTGACATCCGCCTTGCGCCGCAAGGGGAAGACTGTGGTGTAGCGTGTGTAGTCGTCAACCACCAGCAGGAAGTAGCGCTCCTGGTCCGTTCCACCGACGGGGGCCGGGCCCCACACGTCCATGTGGAGAGTCTGCAGAGGAGCAGTGGTCGGAGGAAACTCGGAGGAGTGAGGAGCGGCGCGCTGCCGCCCCTCGACGCAAGGAAGGCACGGCGGCGCAAGTGAGCGCGGGAGGGGGGGCAGGGTCTCAGGGAGGCCAGTGACCAGGAGCCGGGAGTGCATGCGGCGCAGACGCTGCAGGGAGGGGTGACCAAGACGGTGGTGCCAGCGCTGAGTCTCGTGCGTGAGTACTCGGCACGAGCAAGACGCAGCTAACTGCCCTGACGCAGACGCTCGACTCGACGTAGCTACCTGACCTGACTCAGCCACCTGTGCAGACGCAGTGGTCAGTGTGTACAGACTAGACCCAGGCTGTCGAGTGAACGTAGCCAGGTGACGGCCAGTCCGGGAGCACGTACAGATCGCCACACGCTGCCCTCCAGGAATAAAGGTATCAACCCAGACATCCTGAATGGCAGCGTTGCTCACCAAGTTCGTCAAGAACGTGGGGAGGTGGAGACCTGACAAAGAGCCGGAGGGGACTGCTGGACAAGGGAGGACCGTGGAGGCTCTCGCAACCACTGGGCCCCCAGAGGGGTCAGCCAGTGAGACTGGGACAGGTGCTGTGAGTGGTGTGACTGTGGTGCAATCACGGAAGAAGCAACGTGACGCGCCGGAGTCAAGCGTGAACGTGTGCAAGACCTCAGCTGAGGCAGGACCTGTGGTAGTAGACGCACTAGCAACTAGAGCGTCGGTAGACTCACGGGCACCTAGAGCTGCAGCAGACTCACTAGCACCTGGAGTGGCAGCAGACTCACTAACACCTGGAGTGGCAGCAGACTGACTAACACCTGGAGTGGCAGCAGACTCACTAACACCAAGAGCAGCGGTCTTAACATAACGATAACCTCCACCACCAGGACGACCTCGCTGAATAACCCACTCACGAAGCTGCTGAGGGGTGGGGTCGTCCGGGAGAAGCAGTGCCCGCTGCTGTCCACCCCTGGCCGCAGCGACTGCCGCGGAAGTGGCCATGACAGACAGTGACTGTCAGGAGTAGGTCCAGCACCTCCAGCTCCTACAGCGCCAGCAGCACCTCCTACACTCCCAGCAGCACCTCCTCCTCTCCCAGTAGCACAAGTAGCAGCAGCAGCAGTAGTAACAGCAGCAGGGCGGTTTGGTGGGGGTGGGAGGCCGCACCTCCACCACTCCCAGCAGTACTCCCTCCAGTAGCAGCAGTAGCAGGGCGGCTCGGGCAGCAGCAGCAGACCGAGCAGCAGCAGCAACAGCAGTAGCACTAGCTGTAGCAAGTGCAGTAGTAGGAGCTGCAGCAGTAGCACTAGCTGTAGCAAGTGAAGTAGTAGGAGCTGCAGCAGTAGTACTAGCTGTACCAAGTGAAGTAGTAGGAGCTGCAGCAGTAGCTTCAGTCAGGAGCAGCTGCAGTAAGTGCTGGAGTAGGAGCTGCAGCAGTAGCACTAGCTGTAGCAGAAGTAGCTTCAGTCAGTACCAGCTGTACCAAGTGCAGTAGTAGGAGCTGCAGCAGTAGCACTAGCTGTAGCTGGAGTAGCTTCAGTCAATAGTAGCTGTAGCAAGTGCTGGAGTAGGAGCTGCAGCAGTAGCACTAGCTGTAGCAGCCGTAGCTTCAGTCAGTAGCAGCTGTAGCAAGTGCCATAGTAGCAGCAGCAGCAGTAGCACTAGCTGTAGCAGCACTAGCTTCAGTAGCAGCAGCAGCGAGTAGCGCTAGCTGTAACAGGAGTAGCGTCAGTAGCAGCAGCAGTGAGTAGCGCTAGCTGTAGCAGCAGTAGCTTCAGTAGCAGCAGCAGTGAGTAGCACTAGCTGTAGCAGCACTAGCTTCAGTAGCAGCAGCAGTGAGTAGCACTAGCTGTAGCAGCACTAGCTTCAGTAGCAGCAGCAGTGAGTAGCACTAGCTGTAGCAGCAGTAGCGTCAGTAGCAACAGCAGTGACAGCTCGGGCTGGGCAGCGCGTAGTAGCAGTAGGCGCGCGTGGGCTGTGGGCATGCAAACCAGGGGCGCGCAACAGGTGCGTGCGGGGCGGCACTACGAGGAGCGCGCATCAGGTGCGTGCTAGGGGCTGGCGGGCAGCGTGAGTGGCGCGCGCAGCAGCAGGAACGAGGGGGGGACCGGGCGTAGGGGCTGACGGGCCGCGCGAGAGGCGCACGGGGCAGCTAGGGCTCGGTCAGGGGGGTCGCACGTGACTAGGAACAGAAAATCGCGTCTAGGCAGAAAAGGGAACCGTCTCGCCTAGGGCACGTTTTCGCATTTCGCGTTTCTCCTAGGGGCGCGACTCGGGCAGCAGGTCGAAATAGTAGTGGTGGGCCCTTTTAAAATTTCGGTCCTAAGGAGCATTGTGCTCTTAATACCATGTTAGAGTTACTAGCTAGATGAGTGAGTTCGATTAGGTAAGGGGGGGGTACAAGGACTATCGAGAGAGATTGTTGTACCCTCTAAGGAAAGAACCCTACACAACCTAGAGTGAAATAAGCAGAACAATATGTTTTGACAAATCTTGTATCTATTTGCTTTAATCAATCGACTTTGCCCTCACATACTAGTGCAAGGTGGTTCAAGCACTTCTCATTAAAGCTTCCGCTAATTACAACAAGTCCTACCTAGAGTTCACTCCTGCAAAGATCCTAAGGGCTTTTTCTCAGCCCAACAGAAACGAGGGGACTGTGGTAATAGAATTGATAGTCGTAGGTTTGAAGTGTTTAGTTATTATTTATTCATAATGTGATTCTACATGCAATGGTTTGACCTGAATGCTGTTGGCAATGCTTTCTGCAGGGTGTCTGTGCAGTCCAAGAAATGTACATTTCGTGCACAAGAAATGTACCGAGTTAGACAATGTACAGTCCAAAATAAGCGGTGCCAGTTCCTTCTAGAACACCCCTCAATTTCTCCCGTCCATCCATCAGCAGCAGTCCGTGCAAACCCCAAGAACCGGGATCCTAGAATGCGGGTTTTTGCATTCCACACAAAACCCTTCCATATCAACCAACTCCCTACCCCAGAGCTGTTAGCCCAGGCCGTTTTGCATTCTGATAGGCTTTGATAACGCAGAGATTCTCTGTCTTTGATCACGTTGTTCGCGGTAATTGCTTCTGAACACGTGCCGAGTTTGGGGTTTCTCTGCTGTGCTCCTGCTGTTCCCTCGCGCCATTCGCGACGTGATTTTCGTGTCTTTCAAAGATCACGCGCACAGCATCACGCCTCATCGATATTTGATAAATCTCGGCCGCCTTCTGCATCGTTCCTCCCGTTCTCCGGGGAAAAAAAGACGCCGCTTAGTCGAAGTTTGCCTTGTAAGCGATTACGGTATTGCAGCTTAGACTTTCCGCGAGGGTTTAAATGCCCGGAAAAGGCCAAGAAAAGAGCGGCGACGGTGGAATGGTGAAGGGAGGAAAGAAGAAGAACGAAATGAAGGGGTTAAAAGAAGCGAGTGAGTCAGGGGAGGAGATTAAGGTCGAGGGGGAGGAAGAGGAGAGAGAAGAGGAAATGGTCGAGATGGAGGAGGAGGGGGAGAGTGAGGGAGAAGAGGAAGAGGGGAGTGAGGAGGAGGGGGAGGAGGGGGAGGAGGGGGAAGAGGGGGAGGAGGGGGAGGAAGGACAAGCGGAGGAAATGGAGGGAGGGGAAGATGACGAGGAGGAAGAGGAGGACGAGGAAGATGAGGATGATGAGGAGGAAGTGGAAGAGGAAGTGGAAGAGGAAGGTGAGGAAGAAGAGGAGGAAGAGAAAGAGGAGCAGGAAGAGCAGGAGGAAGAGGGTTCAGAGAGCAAGAAGCGGAAGCGGAAGGAGGGGGCGGAGAAGGGCGCGGGAGAAGGGGAGAAGGCAGCGGGGGGATCGGCGGGATCGGCGGGGAAGAAGGTCGCGGTCGGGGCGACCAAGGCGGACATGGTAGCTAAGGAAGCTTCCGCGACGGACACGCCAGGGAAGGCAAAGAAAAGCAAGGAGGGGAAGAAGGCGAAAGGGGGGGATACGGCGGAGAAAGCGGAAAAAGGGGATAAGAAGGGAAAGGCGGCGGAGACGGCGAAGGAGGCGGCGAGGGAGGCGGGGAGCAACATTATGAGCGCGGTGGCGTTCGATACGCTCCACATCTGCGACGGCACGCGCAAGGGGATTGAAGCGATGGGCTTCACGCACATGACGGAGGTAAACCCCTAGCCCTTATGCCTGGAACTGAATGTCCACGTGGGGAGCAACATTATGAGCGCAGTGGCGTGCGATCCGCTTCGCGTCTGCGATGGCACGCGCAAGGGCATTGAAGAGATGGGCTTCACGCACATGACGGAGGTAAGCGTTTCTAAACCCTTGGGTTCACGACCCGAGGTGGGCTTTAAGCACATGACGGCGGTAATTGCTCCTATACCTGAGGGTTCCATGTCGGAGATACGCGCCCCAAGCCTTTTAGTTCCTCACTTCCGTTCTCACATCGGAGCCTTACACCAGGTGTGCTTCAAACACGTGACGGATGTATGCGGTTTAAGAGGGCGCAAGGGCCTCAGGGTACGTTCTCAGCCCATGTCAGGAAGGCTGACATGAAGCTGTGTAGGGTTTGGATTCGATTGATGATGACGTGGAACGATCGGAGCTGTCGATAGATAGCCTTGTGTCAGGAAACTTGACACAGGCTAAGAACGTACCCCCAGAACAGGAGCGAAATGTTGCTTTCTGGGTTCGATACAGGGCGTAGGGTTGCTGCAGAAAATAATTGGATTTGTTGTTTGAATGAATCATATGCGCCTCGCGTCAAAAGTATACGTAGCAGGGTTTAAGTTACTCCTCTTCATTCTCGGGTTGGTGTTTCCACAGAAGCATTTAACAAGCCTCTTATTGTACTAATTAAACCCGAAACTTATTCAGTGGCCTTAAACCCTGACGTTGGTCTTCCATCCTCATTTACTTTATAATCTCTGGAAATTTATACCCCTCTCAACTGCTGCAGGTTCAGGCTCGGACCATACCGCACCTGCTGGCTGGGAAGGACGTGCTAGGCGCGGCACGCACAGGCTCGGGGAAGACCCTGGCGTTCCTCATCCCCGCTATAGAGCTGCTGTTCCGCGGCAACTTCATGCCGCGCAACGGCACGGGCGTGATCATCATCTCTCCCACCCGCGAGCTGGCAATGCAGGTGCGTTTCGAATGAGGGATGGTGTGTTGTGAAGGAGGGGAAGGTTCGTACATAGTGGCATGCAGGGTGAGGCGGGGGGCGGGCGCGAGCTTTATCTCACTCACTCGCGAGCTAGCCTGCATGGCGCACCAGAGAGCTGGGGATGCGGTGTGGGGCGGGGGGTCAGCACCATCTTTGCATGCCAAGGAAGGAACGGCACGGCACGGGCGTGATATTTACCTCACCCACTCGCGAGCTAGCCATGCAGGTGGGTTTTCTAGAAAGAGATGATGAGTTCATGGGTTTGGGAATGCGTGGGGTCATATCGTCATCCCTTCATGCCACGAAATGGCCCGGGCGTGATCAGATCAGCATCCCGCGACGCGGGCTGGCCATGCAGGTGGGTGGAGAGAAGGGGGTGGTTTTTGAGGCGCCTCAAAAGGTTTGGAAGGGGAGAGGGGGGGGGGTAATCAGCATCTTAGTGATGAGGGGGAAAGGCAGGGCCGGTGGGGTGTGCGGAAGGGTTGGTTGATGCATGTCCTTTAAGGTTGGTGCTACCATCTCTCCCTCCTTCCTCACTCCCCCCTCCATCCCCTCCCCCCTTCCCTCATGGCCCACGGCAAGCACACGCCAGGCATCCTGATTACCCTCTCCCTTCCTTCCACCTACTCCCTTATCCGTTTCCTCAGATTTTTGGAGTTGCACGGGACCTCATGGCCCACCACAAGCAGACCTTCGGCATTGTGATGGGCAGCGTACTTCCTTCCTCCCTCTTTCTCACACTGCTCTCTCCCCCCAACACACGCATCCTTGCAAACCCAGATCTTTTGAGTCGACTCAAAAGTCACCTCGACTCAAAAGTCTCCTCCCCCTTTCTCACACCCCTCTCTCCCCCCAACACACGCATCCTTGCAAACCCAGATCTTCGGAGTGGCT
This sequence comes from Closterium sp. Naga37s-1, assembly GCA_947471745.1. Lineage (NCBI taxonomy): Eukaryota > Viridiplantae > Streptophyta > Zygnematophyceae > Desmidiales > Closteriaceae > Closterium > Closterium sp. Naga37s-1. The sequence goes on along the minus strand of CANJKZ010000461.1, from coordinate 359,493 downwards.
CGGGACCTCATGGCCCACCACAAGCAGACCTTCGGCATTGTGATGGGCGGCGCGAACCGCAAGGCGGAGGCGGAGAAGCTTATAAAGGGGACGAACCTGGTGGTGGCGACGCCCGGGCGGCTGCTGGATCACCTGCAGAACACCAAGGGGTTTGTCGTTCGCAACCTCAAGTGCCTCGTCATCGATGAGGCGGATCGGATTCTCGAAGTGGGGTTTGAAGAGGAGATGAGGCAGATTCTGAATCTCCTGCCCAAGGTGAGTCCACCTGCAGAACACCAAGGGGTTTGTGTGTCGCAACCTCAAGTGCCTCGTGATTGACGAAGCAGATCGCATCCTGGAAGTGGGGTTTGAAGAGGAGATGAGGCAGATTCTCAACCTCCTGCCCAAGCTGAGTCCACCTGCAGAACACCAAGGGGTTTGTCGTTCGCAACCTCAAGTGCCTCGTCATCGACGAAGCAGATCGCATCCTGGAAGTGGGGTTTGAAGAGGAGATGAGGCAGATTCTCAACCTCCTGCCCAAGGTGAGTCCACCTGCAGAACACCAAGGGGTTTGTCGTTCGCAACCTCAAGTGCCTCGTCATCGACGAAGCAGATCGCATCCTGGAAGTGGGGTTTGAAGAGGAGATGAGGCAGATTCTCAACCTCCTGCCCAAGGTGAGTCCACCTGCAGAACACCAAGGGGTTTGTCGTTCGCAACCTCAAGTGCCTCGTCATCGACGAAGCAGATCGCATCCTGGAAGTGGGGTTTGAAGAGGAGATGAGGCAGATCCTCAACCTGCTGCCCAAGGTACAGTCTGCACACACCCACTCACTAGCTGTTCACCTGCAGTGCAGAGCACGGAGGGGTTTGTGTGTCGCAACCTCAAGTGCCTCGTGATTGACGAGGCGGATCTGATCCTCGAAGTGGGGTTTGAGGAGGAGATGAGGCAGATCCTCAACTTGCTGCTTAAAGTGGGTAGGGTGTGCAAGCACTCACCTCTACCTTCCTGTGTGCTCACCCGCCTGCCTGGTGTGCACCTGATCCTCGAAGTGGGGTTTGAGGAGGAGATGAGGCAGATCCTCAACCTGCTGCCCAAGGTGCGTGTGTGATGATCCCAAGGTGAATGGTGGAATCGCCTGGGCTGGGCTTTTGTTAGACCATCTGCAGAGCACCAAGTGGTTTTGCTGCTTCGCCCATAACCAGGACCGCCAAACGATGCTGTTCTCAGCCACGCAAACCACCAAGATGGAGGATTTGACACGAATGAGCTTCAGCCTATTATCCTCTTGTCGTTTCTCTCTCGCTCCCACCCCCCATTCATCCCTCACCAACACCAGGACCGCCAGACGATGCTGTTCTCAGCAACTCAGACCACCAAGGTGGAGGACCTGGCGCCAGTGAGCTTCAGCCGCACCCCTTTGCCTGCTACCCTCCCATGTGTGCCCCTCTTATCTACCAGGAGCGCCAAACCATGCTGTTCTCAGCAACTCAGACCACCAAGGTGGAGGACCTGGCGCCAGTGAGCTTCAGCTCCCTCCCTCCATCCTCCCCCCTTGTGGTGTCTCCCTCCCACCCCCCCATTCCCAACTCCAGGAGCGCCAAACCATGCTGTTTTCGGCCACGCAGACCACCAAGGTGGAGGATCTGGCGCGAGTGAGCTTCAGCCGCACCCCCGTTTACATTGGCGTCGACGACGGGCGGCACAAGGTACTGTAGCTTTGACGATGGGCGGCAAAAGGTACTGTAGCGTTGACGAGGGGCGGCACAAGGTACTGTAGCTTTGACGATGGGCGGCACAAGGTACTGTAGCGCTGGATGATGACGGGCGGCGTGAGGTGATGTCGCGTTGGAGGACGGGTGGCAGGAAGTATTGTAGGTGCAGGTGACGGGCGGGGTGAGGTACTGTAGTGTTTGGCGTTGGGCGGCAGCTCACCATGGCGTTGGGCGGCAGCTCACCATGGCGTTGGGCGGCAGTACAAGCCACGGTGGAGGGCCTGGAGCAGGGCTACTGCGTGGTGCCCAGCGAGGAGCGCGTTGGTGTGATAGCATGCGGTTCAATAATCTTATGCTTGTGCTTGTGCTCTGTCATGCACTTGGTCGGATTGTGTACAGGCCACAGTCGAGGGCCTGGAGCAGGGCTACTGCGTGGTGCCCAGCGAGGAGCGATTTGCTCTGGTGGCACTCGATTCATTACTCTTGTGCTTGCGCGTGTCATATGCTTGATCGTTCACCCACAGGCCACGGTGGAGGGCCTGGAGCAGGGCTACTGCGTGGTGCCCAGCGAGGAGCGCTTTCTGCTGCTCTTCACGTTCCTCAAGAAGAACCTCAAGAAGAAGGTAGGAGGGGGGAAGGGGTGAAGGGAGGAGGGGCAAGAGGAGTGATTGTTGGGTCTACTCTGACGTCACCCAGCGAGGAGCGCTTTCTGCTGCTCTTCACCTTCCTCAAGAAGAACCTCAAGAAGAAGGTGAGAGGGTGGAAGGAGGGGTTGAAGGGGAGGAGGGGGAAGAGAAGAGGGGCAGGGGGAGTGGCTTTAGACTGTACTGCAGGTGAGGAGCCCTTAACCAATTGCTTCTGCTTCTCCTCGTGTGCTGCTGTGAAGTTCGATTCTGAACTGCTCAACTACGTTGACACCCCCGTCGCTCCCCTTACCACACGGCCTCTGTTCTCCCTTTCCCTTTCACTCCTCAGGTCATGGTCTTCTTCTCCTTGTGCGCTGCTGTCAAGTTCTACTCTGAACTGCTCAACTACGTTGACACCCCCGTCGCTCCCCTTACCACACGGCCTCTGTTCTCCCTTTCCCTTTCACTCCTCAGGTCATGGTCTTCTTCTCCTTGTGCGCTGCTGTCAAGTTCTACTCTGAACTGCTCAACTACGTTGACACCCCCGTCGCTCCCCTTACCACACGGCCTCTGTTCTCCCTTTCCCTTTCACTCCTCAGGTCATGGTCTTCTTCTCCTTGTGCGCTGCTGTCAAGTTCTACTCTGAACTGCTCAACTACGTTGACACCCCCGTCGCTCCCCTTACCACACGGCCTCTGTTCTCCCTTTCCCTTTCACTCCTCAGGTCATGGTCTTCTTCTCCTTGTGCGCTGCTGTCAAGTTCTACTCTGAACTGCTCAACTACGTTGACACCCCCGTCGCTCCCCTTACCACACGGCCTCTGTTCTCCCTTTCCCTTTCACTCCTCAGGTCATGGTCTTCTTCTCCTTGTGCGCTGCTGTCAAGTTCTACTCTGAACTGCTCAACTACGTTGACACCCCCGTCGCTCCCCTTACCACACGGCCTCTGTTCTCCCTTTCCCTTTCACTCCTCAGGTCATGGTCTTCTTCTCCTTGTGCGCTGCTGTCAAGTTCTACTCTGAACTGCTCAACTACGTTGACACCCCCGTCGCTCCCCTTACCACACGGCCTCTGTTCTCCCTTTCCCTTTCACTCCTCAGGTCATGGTCTTCTTCTCCTTGTGCGCTGCTGTCAAGTTCTACTCTGAACTGCTCAACTACGTTGACACCCCCGTCGCTCCCCTTACCACACGGCCTCTGTTCTCCCTTTCCCTTTCACTCCTCAGGTCATGGTCTTCTTCTCCTTGTGCGCTGCTGTCAAGTTCTACTCTGAACTGCTCAACTACGTTGACACCCCCGTCGCTCCCCTTACCACACGGCCTCTGTTCTCCCTTTCCCTTTCACTCCTCAGGTCATGGTCTTCTTCTCCTTGTGCGCTGCTGTCAAGTTCTACTCTGAACTGCTCAACTACGTTGACACCCCCGTCGCTCCCCTTACCACACGGCCTCTGTTCTCCCTTTCCCTTTCACTCCTCAGGTCATGGTCTTCTTCTCCTTGTGCGCTGCTGTCAAGTTCTACTCTGAACTGCTCAACTACGTTGACACCCCCGTCGCTCCCCTTACCACACGGCCTCTGTTCTCCCTTTCCCTTTCACTCCTCAGGTCATGGTCTTCTTCTCCTTGTGCGCTGCTGTCAAGTTCTACTCTGAACTGCTCAACTACGTTGACACCCCCGTCGCTCCCCTTACCACACGGCCTCTGTTCTCCCTTTCCCTTTCACTCCTCAGGTCATGGTCTTCTTCTCCTTGTGCGCTGCTGTCAAGTTCTACTCTGAACTGCTCAACTACGTTGACACCCCCGTCGCTCCCCTTACCACACGGCCTCTGTTCTCCCTTTCCCTTTCACTCCTCAGGTCATGGTCTTCTTCTCCTTGTGCGCTGCTGTCAAGTTCTACTCTGAACTGCTCAACTACGTTGACACCCCCGTCGCTCCCCTTACCACACGGCCTCTGTTCTCCCTTTCCCTTTCACTCCTCAGGTCATGGTCTTCTTCTCCTTGTGCGCTGCTGTCAAGTTCTACTCTGAACTGCTCAACTACGTTGACACCCCCGTCGCTCCCCTTACCACACGGCCTCTGTTCTCCCTTTCCCTTTCACTCCTCAGGTCATGGTCTTCTTCTCCTTGTGCGCTGCTGTCAAGTTCTACTCTGAACTGCTCAACTACGTTGACACCCCCGTCGCTCCCCTTACCACACGGCCTCTGTTCTCCCTTTCCCTTTCACTCCTCAGGTCATGGTCTTCTTCTCCTTGTGCGCTGCTGTCAAGTTCTACTCTGAACTGCTCAACTACGTTGACACCCCCGTCGCTCCCCTTACCACACGGCCTCTGTTCTCCCTTTCCCTTTCACTCCTCAGGTCATGGTCTTCTTCTCCTTGTGCGCTGCTGTCAAGTTCGATTCTGAACTGCTCAACTACGTTGACACCCCAGTCGCTCCCCTTACCACACGGCCTCTGTTCTCCCTTTCCCTTTCACTCCTCAGGTCATGGTCTTCTTCTCCTTGTGCGCTGCTGTCAAGTTCTACTCTGAACTGCTCAACTACGTTGACACCCCCGTCGCTCCCCTTACCACACGGCCTCTGTTCTCCCTTTCCCTTTCACTCCTCAGGTCATGGTCTTCTTCTCCTTGTGCGCTGCTGTCAAGTTCTACTCTGAACTGCTCAACTACGTTGACACCCCCGTCGCTCCCCTTACCACACGGCCTCTGTTCTCCCTTTCCCTTTCACTCCTCAGGTCATGGTCTTCTTCTCCTTGTGCGCTGCTGTCAAGTTCTACTCTGAACTGCTCAACTACGTTGACACCCCCGTCGCTCCCCTTACCACACGGCCTCTGTTCTCCCTTTCCCTTTCACTCCTCAGGTCATGGTCTTCTTCTCCTTGTGCGCTGCTGTCAAGTTCGATTCTGAACTGCTCAACTACGTTGACACCCCCGTCGCTCCCCTTACCACACGGCCTCTGTTCTCCCTTTCCCTTTCACTCCTCAGGTCATGGTCTTCTTCTCCTTGTGCGCTGCTGTCAAGTTCTACTCTGAACTGCTCAACTACGTTGACACCCCCGTCGCTCCCCTTACCACACGGCCTCTGTTCTCCCTTTCCCTTTCACTCCTCAGGTCATGGTCTTCTTCTCCTTGTGCGCTGCTGTCAAGTTCTACTCTGAACTGCTCAACTACGTTGACACCCCCGTCGCTCCCCTTACCACACGGCCTCTGTTCTCCCTTTCCCTTTCACTCCTCAGGTCATGGTCTTCTTCTCCTTGTGCGCTGCTGTCAAGTTCTACTCTGAACTGCTCAACTACGTTGACACCCCCGTCGCTCCCCTTACCACACGGCCTCTGTTCTCCCTTTCCCTTTCACTCCTCAGGTCATGGTCTTCTTCTCCTTGTGCGCTGCTGTCAAGTTCTACTCTGAACTGCTCAACTACGTTGACACCCCCGTCGCTCCCCTTACCACACGGCCTCTGTTCTCCCTTTCCCTTTCACTCCTCAGGTCATGGTCTTCTTCTCCTTGTGCGCTGCTGTCAAGTTCTACTCTGAACTGCTCAACTACGTTGACACCCCCGTCGCTCCCCTTACCACACGGCCTCTGTTCTCCCTTTCCCTTTCACTCCTCAGGTCATGGTCTTCTTCTCCTTGTGCGCTGCTGTCAAGTTCTACTCTGAACTGCTCAACTACGTTGACACCCCCGTCGCTCCCCTTACCACACGGCCTCTGTTCTCCCTTTCCCTTTCACTCCTCAGGTCATGGTCTTCTTCTCCTTGTGCGCTGCTGTCAAGTTCTACTCTGAACTGCTCAACTACGTTGACACCCCCGTCGCTCCCCTTACCACACGGCCTCTGTTCTCCCTTTCCCTTTCACTCCTCAGGTCATGGTCTTCTTCTCCTTGTGCGCTGCTGTCAAGTTCTACTCTGAACTGCTCAACTACGTTGACACCCCCGTCGCTCCCCTTACCACACGGCCTCTGTTCTCCCTTTCCCTTTCACTCCTCAGGTCATGGTCTTCTTCTCCTTGTGCGCTGCTGTCAAGTTCTACTCTGAACTGCTCAACTACGTTGACACCCCCGTCGCTCCCCTTACCACACGGCCTCTGTTCTCCCTTTCCCTTTCACTCCTCAGGTCATGGTCTTCTTCTCCTTGTGCGCTGCTGTCAAGTTCTACTCTGAACTGCTCAACTACGTTGACACCCCCGTCGCTCCCCTTACCACACGGCCTCTGTTCTCCCTTTCCCTTTCACTCCTCAGGTCATGGTCTTCTTCTCCTTGTGCGCTGCTGTCAAGTTCTACTCTGAACTGCTCAACTACGTTGACACCCCCGTCGCTCCCCTTACCACACGGCCTCTGTTCTCCCTTTCCCTTTCACTCCTCAGGTCATGGTCTTCTTCTCCTTGTGCGCTGCTGTCAAGTTCTACTCTGAACTGCTCAACTACGTTGACACCCCCGTCGCTCCCCTTACCACACGGCCTCTGTTCTCCCTTTCCCTTTCACTCCTCAGGTCATGGTCTTCTTCTCCTTGTGCGCTGCTGTCAAGTTCTACTCTGAACTGCTCAACTACGTTGACACCCCCGTCGCTCCCCTTACCACACGGCCTCTGTTCTCCCTTTCCCTTTCACTCCTCAGGTCATGGTCTTCTTCTCCTTGTGCGCTGCTGTCAAGTTCTACTCTGAACTGCTCAACTACGTTGACACCCCCGTCGCTCCCCTTACCACACGGCCTCTGTTCTCCCTTTCCCTTTCACTCCTCAGGTCATGGTCTTCTTCTCCTTGTGCGCTGCTGTCAAGTTCTACTCTGAACTGCTCAACTACGTTGACACCCCCGTCGCTCCCCTTACCACACGGCCTCTGTTCTCCCTTTCCCTTTCACTCCTCAGGTCATGGTCTTCTTCTCCTTGTGCGCTGCTGTCAAGTTCTACTCTGAACTGCTCAACTACGTTGACACCCCCGTCGCTCCCCTTACCACACGGCCTCTGTTCTCCCTTTCCCTTTCACTCCTCAGGTCATGGTCTTCTTCTCCTTGTGCGCTGCTGTCAAGTTCTACTCTGAACTGCTCAACTACGTTGACACCCCCGTCGCTCCCCTTACCACACGGCCTCTGTTCTCCCTTTCCCTTTCACTCCTCAGGTCATGGTCTTCTTCTCCTTGTGCGCTGCTGTCAAGTTCTACTCTGAACTGCTCAACTACGTTGACACCCCCGTCGCTCCCCTTACCACACGGCCTCTGTTCTCCCTTTCCCTTTCACTCCTCAGGTCATGGTCTTCTTCTCCTTGTGCGCTGCTGTCAAGTTCTACTCTGAACTGCTCAACTACGTTGACACCCCCGTCGCTCCCCTTACCACACGGCCTCTGTTCTCCCTTTCCCTTTCACTCCTCAGGTCATGGTCTTCTTCTCCTTGTGCGCTGCTGTCAAGTTCTACTCTGAACTGCTCAACTACGTTGACACCCCCGTCGCTCCCCTTACCACACGGCCTCTGTTCTCCCTTTCCCTTTCACTCCTCAGGTCATGGTCTTCTTCTCCTTGTGCGCTGCTGTCAAGTTCTACTCTGAACTGCTCAACTACGTTGACACCCCCGTCGCTCCCCTTACCACACGGCCTCTGTTCTCCCTTTCCCTTTCACTCCTCAGGTCATGGTCTTCTTCTCCTTGTGCGCTGCTGTCAAGTTCTACTCTGAACTGCTCAACTACGTTGACACCCCCGTCGCTCCCCTTACCACACGGCCTCTGTTCTCCCTTTCCCTTTCACTCCTCAGGTCATGGTCTTCTTCTCCTTGTGCGCTGCTGTCAAGTTCTACTCTGAACTGCTCAACTACGTTGACACCCCCGTCGCTCCCCTTACCACACGGCCTCTGTTCTCCCTTTCCCTTTCACTCCTCAGGTCATGGTCTTCTTCTCCTTGTGCGCTGCTGTCAAGTTCTACTCTGAACTGCTCAACTACGTTGACACCCCCGTCGCTCCCCTTACCACACGGCCTCTGTTCTCCCTTTCCCTTTCACTCCTCAGGTCATGGTCTTCTTCTCCTTGTGCGCTGCTGTCAAGTTCTACTCTGAACTGCTCAACTACGTTGACACCCCCGTCGCTCCCCTTACCACACGGCCTCTGTTCTCCCTTTCCCTTTCACTCCTCAGGTCATGGTCTTCTTCTCCTTGTGCGCTGCTGTCAAGTTCTACTCTGAACTGCTCAACTACGTTGACACCCCCGTCGCTCCCCTTACCACACGGCCTCTGTTCTCCCTTTCCCTTTCACTCCTCAGGTCATGGTCTTCTTCTCCTTGTGCGCTGCTGTCAAGTTCTACTCTGAACTGCTCAACTACGTTGACACCCCCGTCGCTCCCCTTACCACACGGCCTCTGTTCTCCCTTTCCCTTTCACTCCTCAGGTCATGGTCTTCTTCTCCTTGTGCGCTGCTGTCAAGTTCTACTCTGAACTGCTCAACTACGTTGACACCCCCGTCGCTCCCCTTACCACACGGCCTCTGTTCTCCCTTTCCCTTTCACTCCTCAGGTCATGGTCTTCTTCTCCTTGTGCGCTGCTGTCAAGTTCTACTCTGAACTGCTCAACTACGTTGACACCCCCGTCGCTCCCCTTACCACACGGCCTCTGTTCTCCCTTTCCCTTTCACTCCTCAGGTCATGGTCTTCTTCTCCTTGTGCGCTGCTGTCAAGTTCTACTCTGAACTGCTCAACTACGTTGACACCCCCGTCGCTCCCCTTACCACACGGCCTCTGTTCTCCCTTTCCCTTTCACTCCTCAGGTCATGGTCTTCTTCTCCTTGTGCGCTGCTGTCAAGTTCTACTCTGAACTGCTCAACTACGTTGACACCCCCGTCGCTCCCCTTACCACACGGCCTCTGTTCTCCCTTTCCCTTTCACTCCTCAGGTCATGGTCTTCTTCTCCTTGTGCGCTGCTGTCAAGTTCTACTCTGAACTGCTCAACTACGTTGACACCCCCGTCGCTCCCCTTACCACACGGCCTCTGTTCTCCCTTTCCCTTTCACTCCTCAGGTCATGGTCTTCTTCTCCTTGTGCGCTGCTGTCAAGTTCTACTCTGAACTGCTCAACTACGTTGACACCCCCGTCGCTCCCCTTACCACACGGCCTCTGTTCTCCCTTTCCCTTTCACTCCTCAGGTCATGGTCTTCTTCTCCTTGTGCGCTGCTGTCAAGTTCTACTCTGAACTGCTCAACTACGTTGACACCCCCGTCGCTCCCCTTACCACACGGCCTCTGTTCTCCCTTTCCCTTTCACTCCTCAGGTCATGGTCTTCTTCTCCTTGTGCGCTGCTGTCAAGTTCTACTCTGAACTGCTCAACTACGTTGACACCCCCGTCGCTCCCCTTACCACACGGCCTCTGTTCTCCCTTTCCCTTTCACTCCTCAGGTCATGGTCTTCTTCTCCTTGTGCGCTGCTGTCAAGTTCTACTCTGAACTGCTCAACTACGTTGACACCCCCGTCGCTCCCCTTACCACACGGCCTCTGTTCTCCCTTTCCCTTTCACTCCTCAGGTCATGGTCTTCTTCTCCTTGTGCGCTGCTGTCAAGTTCTACTCTGAACTGCTCAACTACGTTGACACCCCCGTCGCTCCCCTTACCACACGGCCTCTGTTCTCCCTTTCCCTTTCACTCCTCAGGTCATGGTCTTCTTCTCCTTGTGCGCTGCTGTCAAGTTCTACTCTGAACTGCTCAACTACGTTGACACCCCCGTCGCTCCCCTTACCACACGGCCTCTGTTCTCCCTTTCCCTTTCACTCCTCAGGTCATGGTCTTCTTCTCCTTGTGCGCTGCTGTCAAGTTCTACTCTGAACTGCTCAACTACGTTGACACCCCCGTCGCTCCCCTTACCACACGGCCTCTGTTCTCCCTTTCCCTTTCACTCCTCAGGTCATGGTCTTCTTCTCCTTGTGCGCTGCTGTCAAGTTCTACTCTGAACTGCTCAACTACGTTGACACCCCCGTCGCTCCCCTTACCACACGGCCTCTGTTCTCCCTTTCCCTTTCACTCCTCAGGTCATGGTCTTCTTCTCCTTGTGCGCTGCTGTCAAGTTCTACTCTGAACTGCTCAACTACGTTGACACCCCCGTCGCTCCCCTTACCACACGGCCTCTGTTCTCCCTTTCCCTTTCACTCCTCAGGTCATGGTCTTCTTCTCCTTGTGCGCTGCTGTCAAGTTCTACTCTGAACTGCTCAACTACGTTGACACCCCCGTCGCTCCCCTTACCACACGGCCTCTGTTCTCCCTTTCCCTTTCACTCCTCAGGTCATGGTCTTCTTCTCCTTGTGCGCTGCTGTCAAGTTCTACTCTGAACTGCTCAACTACGTTGACACCCCCGTCGCTCCCCTTACCACACGGCCTCTGTTCTCCCTTTCCCTTTCACTCCTCAGGTCATGGTCTTCTTCTCCTTGTGCGCTGCTGTCAAGTTCTACTCTGAACTGCTCAACTACGTTGACACCCCCGTCGCTCCCCTTACCACACGGCCTCTGTTCTCCCTTTCCCTTTCACTCCTCAGGTCATGGTCTTCTTCTCCTTGTGCGCTGCTGTCAAGTTCTACTCTGAACTGCTCAACTACGTTGACACCCCCGTCGCTCCCCTTACCACACGGCCTCTGTTCTCCCTTTCCCTTTCACTCCTCAGGTCATGGTCTTCTTCTCCTTGTGCGCTGCCGTGAAATTCTACTCCGAGCTCCTAAACTACGTTGACATTCCCGTGCTGGACATTCACGGGAAGCAGAAGCAGCAGAAGCAGGAGTTTTGGACCCCCATCCCATTCACCCACTTCCTCCCCCACCTGTTCTCTCCCTGCCCCCATCCTATCCTCCCCAGGTGATGGTGTTCTTCTCCTCGTGTGCTGCTGTCAAGTTCTACTCCGAGCTGCTCAACTGCATCGACATTCCCGTGCTGGACATTCCCGGAAAACAGGGGCATCAGAAGCGGGAGTTTTGGACCCCCATCCCATTCACCCACTTCCTCCCCCACCTGTTCTCTCACTGCCCCCATCCTATCCTCCCCAGGTGATGGTGTTCTTCTCCTCGTGTGCTGCTGTGAAGTTCTATTCTGAACTGCTAAACTACATTGACATCCCCGTGCTGGACATTCACGGCAAGCAGAAGCAGCAGAAGCGCACAACCACGTACTTTGAGTTTGTGAATGCGGACAAGGGCATTCTCTTGTGCACGGACGTGGCTGCTAGGGGGCTGGATATCCCGGCGGTTGATTGGATCATTCAGTACGACCCGCCCGATGATCCCAAGGTGAGTGCCCGACAATCCCAAGGTTAGAAAGCACGTAGCAACAGGACAGGGACATTGCTGCGAGGGGGCTGGACATCCCGGCTGTGGATTGGATCATTCAGTACGACCCGCCCGATGATCCCAAGGTGAGACGACAAGCGTGCAAGCAGCAGCAAAAGCAGAAGCAGCAGAAGCGCACGACCACCCGCCGACAAGGGCATTCTCTTGTGCACGGATGTGGCTGCCAGGGGGGTGGACATCCCGGCGGTTGATTGGATCATTCAGTACGACCCGCCCGATGATCCCAAGGTGAGTACCCTACTTTGAGTTTGTGAACGCCGACAAGGGCATTCTGCTCTGCACTGACGTGGCTGCCAGGGGGCTGGATATCCTGGCAGTTGATTGGATCATTCAGTACGACCCGCCCGATGATCCCAAGGTGAGGGTTGTGATGATCCCAAGGTACGTACTTTGAGTTTGTGAACGCGGATTAAGGAATTCTGCTGTGCACGGATGTGGCTGCAAGGGGGCTCGATATCCCGGCGGTTGATTGGATCATCCAGTACGACCCGCCTGATGATCCCAAGGTGAGCAATCAAGCAGCAGCAGGAAAAGCAGAAGCAGCAGCAACAGAAGCAGCAGCAGCAGCAGCAGCAGAAGGAGAATCAGAAGCAGAAATGGCAGCAGCAGCAAAAGTGCACGAGCCATACCCTGAGTTTATGAATGCAGGAAAGGGCTTTCTCTGTGCTTTGTGTGCCTCTGAGCTCCAGTTGCTCACGTACCCGCGGTTGGCTAAGGTGCCTCTAAGGGACTCCCCCCCCCTTCCCCCCCCTCCCCTCAACCACAGCTGCCAACCGCCAGGGCTGGAGGCACGGGAGCTCTGAGGCACCTGCACCTGCGACTGGCACCTGCGACTGGCACCTGCAGTTGAGAGGGGGGGAAGGAAAGGTCTGAGGCACATGCCTCCAGGTGCCTCCGAGGGACGTTATCCCCCCCTTCTCTTTCTTTCAGTTGTGAGTCTCCTCCTGTATTTCTTACTCCTCCCCCCACTCTCCCTCTCCCAGGAGTACATCCACAGGGTCGGACGAACGGCAAGAGGGGAGGGCGGCAGCGGGCGCGCCCTGCTCTTCCTCATTCCAGAGGAGCTGCAGTTCCTGGTGTACCTGCGGTCAGCCAAGGTGCCTCTGAACGAGTACGAGTTTCCAAGCCACAAGATCGCCAAAGTGCAACCGCAGCTGGTGCGTTGAGTGTTGGGGAGGGAAAGGGAAGGAGGAATGTGGGTGGGAGCGAAAGAGAAGGCAGGGATGTGAGTGGGAAGGGAAGAAGGGGGGGGAAGGAGGCCCTAAGGAGCCTCTGAACGAGTGGGAGTTCCCAAGCCACAAGATCGCCAAAGTGCAACCGCAGCTGGCGAGTTGACAATGCAGTGGTGAATGCAGCATGGAGATCCCAAGGTGAGTACGATATGGAGATTCCAAGGTGTATCTCTGAACGAGTATGAGTTTCCAAGCCACAAGATCGCCAAAGTGCAACAGCAGCTGGTGAGTGGGCGATTGAGAAGAGAAATACTAGGCAGGGAAGGAACAGGGGGCCTCCTCCTTCCCCTGCGCCTGCACTTACTCTTCCATGGGAAGGAGCAGGGGGGCATGGAGATCTTAAGGCGTGGCAGAGAGCAGCAGGTGGTGTGTGGCAGAGAGCAGCAGGTGGTTGCAATGCCCCACCCCCACCTTCCTCGTCTCCCCACCAGGAGCGGCTGATAAAAATCACTACCTGCATCAGAGCGCCAAGGAGGCATATCGGGCCGGGCTGATGCTCACCACCATTTCTGTTCCACGTTTTGCCATCTCCCTCCATCCCTCTCAACCGCACACCACCACTGTATTTCACACCAGGAGCGGCTGATAGCCAAGAACTACTACCTGCACCAGAGCGCCAAGGATGCTTATCGGGCCTACCTGCTGGCGTACGGATCTCACGCGCTCAAAGACACCTTCAACGTGCACCGGCTGAACCTCCAGGTATGGCACGGTGCGGTACGGCACAGCACGGTATTGTACGGTGTATAAGTTGAAACTCATATGAGGCACGCCAGGCCTACCTGCTGGCGTAGGGCTCACACGCGCTCAAAGACACGTTCAACGTGCACCACCTCAACCTCCAGGTACGGTGCGGTACGGTACGGTACAGCACGGTACTGTACGGTTTATAAGTTAAAACTCATATGGGGCTTACCGGGCCTACCTGCTGGCGTACGGCTCGCACGCGCTCAAAGACACGTTCAACGTGCACCGGCTGGACCTGCAGGTACGGTACGGTACGGTACGGTACGGTACGGTACGGTACGGTACAGTGCTGTACGGTGTATAAGTTGAAACACATATGAGGCACGCCAGGCCTACCTGCTGGCGTACGGCTCGCACGCGCTGAAAGACACGTTCAACGTGCACCGGCTCAACCTGCAGGTACGGCACGGTACGGTACGGTGCTGTACGGTGTATGAGTTAGAATGCATGTGGGGCATATCAAGCCTACCTGCTGCGCCGCTCGCACGCGCTCAAAGACACCTTCAACGTGCACCGCCTCAACCTGCAGGTACGGCATGGTGATGTACGGTACAGAACGGTGGATGGGTTAAAATGCATATGGGGCATATCAAGCCTACCTGCTGGCCTACCTGCTGGCCTACCTGCTGGCCTACCTGCTGGCCTACCTGCTGGCCTACCTGCTGGCCTACCTGCTGGCCTACCTGCTGGCCTACCTGCTGGCCTGCCTGCTGGCCTACCTGCTGGCCTGCCTGCTGGCCTACCTGCTGGCCTGCCTGCTGGCCTGCCTGCTGGCCTACCTGCTGGCCTACCTGCTGGCGTACGGCTCTCACGCCCTCAAAGACACCTTCAACGTGCACCGGCTCAACCTCCAGGTACAAAACGGTGCGGTACGGTACAGCACGGTGTATGAGTTAACATGCATATGGGGCATATCAAGCCTACCTGCTGGCCTACGGATCTCACGCGCTCAAAGACACGTTCAACGTGCACCGCCTCAACCTGCAGGTACGGTACAGCACGGTAGATGAGTTGGAGCTTATATGGGGTACACTAGACCCACCTGCGCTCCTCGAAGACAGATTTAACGTGCACCGCCTCAACTTGCAGGTACAGTACATGAGTTACGAAAGAAACACATTCTTTTTCTTTTTCTCCATGAAACTAAAATCAGCACTGTTCTGTAGCCTATTTTGCGTGCGGCGCATATGGTCTCCGAGGTGATAATCTGCAAGTCTGATCTGATCGTACGCAATATCTTGTCCTCATTCCCCACACCATTTTTTTATTTTTAATGTTAATGCTGCAGGGTGTTGCGGCATCATTTGGCTTCAGCAGCCCACCCAAAGTGGTGATCAACATGGATAGCAACGCGTCCAAATTCCGCAACAAAGCACACAAAGGTGCTCGGGGTCCGGGGAAATTCAATGCCAGCAGCGGACACGCCTTCAGCGCCAGTAATCCGTATGGAAAACGTGAAAGCGACGACAAAAGGCAATTTACGAGAATTTAGCTTAGGACTTTATGATTGTTTGAACGTGGTGTTGATGACCACGTTGAAAAGCACAATTCATAATGACTGGGTTTCAGGAGGGCTGACTTTATCAGACTGTTTTAGTCTGATATGATTGTATGAAATTTAAAGCATTTTTTTTCTGACATTCCATTTTTTTCAGAGTTACCGTAGCTGTTATTTAAAAAATGAGTGCTTCAGACTTATGTTTTTTCTTTAATACTGAAAATTTCAGAGTCCTTGCTTACCGGATATTGAGTTTTCAGACTACACACTGTGTAGAACAGAGTGTACTCTGAATACGATTCTTACGGTAAATGTAAATGCCAGTAAAGGTCGTTCATACGGTAGTGCAATAACGGCAACGTTTCTGTGCTCTGATGCTGCGGAAAAATATGATTTGACCCATCCACAGTCCCGCAAGCATGGACGATCTGACTGCAGCCATCCAACCTACCCCAATTTTGGGGCGTGGTGCATCTAACGCATGATCTTCCCAAAATGCCGTTTCAGCGATTATCGCACCACACCGATTGATAACGATTTTGAAATCAATATACCGTCTCAAACCTTGTAGTGATTCGGATTCCCTAACCTGTGGTGCGGCTCGAGCCTCGTTACGAACTGTGTTTGTGCCGAAGAGGACGTTGTGGAAATATACGACCTAAAAAGTTGGGTTTTTATACAGGCCGTCACACACATTTCGTAGTTATCACGAGCAGTCACATGTTCCGCCAATTCTATCATGAACGGTCACATGTTCCGCGAAATCTATCACGAACCATCACACGGGTATCACCCGCCGTCACTCAAAGGCACTAACATATATCACGGGTAGTCACACTTGAAACTTTGCTATCACAGATGAACCCTGTCATCATTTCGTTGACCCGCCCTGAAACACTGTACAGATTTAGGGACTTTATTTGGGGGTCCTGGTTTTTGTCCTTTATACGCGACCAGTTTGGGCGCAAAGATACCTGGTTACGTTCGGTTCGACGTAACACATTAGCTCTATTAAATTTATGAATGAATTGGAACGCATATATATATAGCTGAGTTCACAACTTATAACTTAGAGCACACAATTTATTTCGTTATACAGCGGATATAATATACAGAATGAGAATAATCTCACCGTAATTAATTAAATATAGACTTAATAATCTCATGCCAGCTTCGGCTAGTGATAGGCTGGCATGAGATTATTAAGTTTATAGTATTTAATTGATGGCTATTGATACTGTATTCAGCGATTATCGCACCACACCGATTGATAACGATTTTGAAATCAATATACCGTCTCAAACCTTGTAGTGATTCGGATTCCCTAACCTGTGGTGCGGCTCGAGCCTCGTTATGAACCGTGTTTGTGCCGAAGAGGACGTTGTGGAAATATACGATTTCAGTCTATTTACACACCCCGAAAGCATAAACCTGAACATTGCGACCAGCCAAAATACGGAGGCAAGGCTGCTGGCTGCTTTACAATACCACCTCCCGAAGTCGGAAAATGTGGATGAACTTCCATTCGTCATCTAAAAGTGAACGACTTTGTCTGCCAGCGCCTGCAAAAGCAACCTGGAGAGATCCGATCAGACCCCAATCCACTGGTTCATATCGCTTGATTGTACTGTAACTCCTTACATGTGCGCTACGAAGGATGCACAGCTCGAAACCCGGCAGGTAACTTCTTTGTGTGCTTCCTAAACCCACTGTGTACGAACTGTAGCTGGCTTAATTCTCTATCTCTCAACTCGACTTGACCACACTTCCACCACAACCCCACCGCTGAACCCTAAACCAAACCAGCCCGAACCCTGCAATTCTGCACGTTTCAGTACGGTTTTGCTAAAATATCAACGGTTAAAGCAGGAGTGTACATCTGTCAGTGGGGTTTCGGGTTTGTAGGTGTGCCTCGTGGCAAAAACGTTTCAAGTTCCTAAGGAATTTGGACCTTTGAACTTCGATTTTGGATCGAAGTTTGTCGCGCACTGAACGACATTTCCTCATCCTCTGCTCATCAACTTCTTTTGGCTAAATTGCGCGACGCGCCGGCGCGCGAACTTCTCTCAATCCCATTGACTAACCTCGCACCGCAGGTAGGGCGACCGAACCCCTCGCAAATGAATCGATCTACATGCGCTTAGGTGATATTGACAGCCAATTCAATGTGTAAGAATTGGTGGTCTTCTTAATTGTCACTGTTTCGCGTGGGATAATGTTTACAAGGTCGACCCATTTGGACGAGGTGCGTTCGCCTTACCTGCGGTGCGAGCTTGGTCGATGGGATTGTAAGAAGTTCGCGCGCCGGCGCGTCGCGCAATTTCGCCACTTCTTTTGGATCGAAATCCTCTTCGGGCCGCAGCAATCCTACCTAGCGCCGTTACCTCCACAAAATCCGGATTCTCACCCCTTCACCACGAAACTTATGTGGCACCTCGGTACAGTATAGGGTTTAGTAGCTGGGCGTTCCAATCCAACTAACTGCACAACCAACCGTCGCGCACTCGAGAGCTGGCAATAAAACGCCATTACGGTACAGTGTGCGCATCGATCTCCCTCCCATAGTCGGTCCTCGCAACTGCCATCATCATGGTAGCGACTTGTTTGCGGACTCCGAGACTGATGTTGTCCAGACCTCGAAACGCAAACAGAAGACTTGTCACTTCTGGTCCTAAACACAGAGCCGCAACAGGTCATCATGTTTATCAATTCGTCATTCCAGTGACTTGACATTGCCGATTCATCAGTCCCATTCACCCTCTATCCATTTCCATTCCACATTTCTCAGCTTCAACTTTCGTCCAACTCCGGGTCGCTTTCGTTCAACTTTCAAATTTTCAGTGACCTTCTAGTAGGCGAATTTGGGCTGCAACAACCTGCGAAAGGCTCGAAAGCTGACCTTGTACTAAAGAATCGGCTCGGAGCCGTGATCTAACCTTACACACACTGCCACGTGACGCACCGCAGATTAATCGACAGCATGGCGTCCTGCGCGGCGCGACGCGTGGCTGTCACGACGACCTACTCGCACGACTCTTCGCTGCGCGACAGCGACGTTAACGGTTCGCTGGATGATATTGTCGAGGCGGCTTATTCCGCTGCTGTCGCCGCCAGGAGTAAAGCCAGGGCGACCACACTTGAACCCACCGCCGCCGCCGCTAAAACTGCCTCGGAAGCCGCCGCATTTACGGCCCCTCCCGGCGTACTTCGCGCGGGAACGTTGGCGGCGCGGCGGAAACTCCATTGCGGCTCGCTGCGCCTCGACGTGTCTGTTACTAACGTTGACCCCGCTGATGATCTAGACGTTGCGAATGAATTGGATGGTCGCCACGGCATTGCTGGCGCGAGTGACGATCACTTTTCCTTCGAGACGCCGCCGCAGGCGACGCTGCCACCGGCGGCTGTAGTAGCGACGTCGCCCACGGTCGCATGGTCGTCGCGCGGGCGACGGTTCCGCAAGTCGTCCTCCGCGTCCGCCGCTCCCCTCTCCGTCGCCGACGGAAGCCGCGCCACGAATGCGAACGACGCCGCGTCGCGACAGGCGGCAGACTTCTCGGCAGCAACAGCGGCATCGCTGGCAGCGGCGGCGTTTCCGCGAGCTGCGTCGGCTGGCGCCGCGTTTGATAAGCCCCCGCGCAGCCCACTGGCTTCCCTCACGATCGCCCCCACCTTCCCACCGCTCGGCGCGCAGCAGCTCTCACCGGACGCAGCTGGTCATGTGGACGATCCACGTGGCACCACCACCTCCTCGAACAAGCCCCAGCGCCGCAGGAGGCAGAATCGTCATGATCATCCGGCGGCGGAGCCAGCTGCGCGGCGGCAGCTCGCGGCCCCACAGGCAGCTGCGCGGCAGCTCGCGGAGCTGGCGCGCGGGGGGCTGCTCTCCCCAGCTATTCTCACTGCTAATTTTGCCTCTACTGGTGCTAGCCTGAGGCGCTCTGGTAGCAGCCGTAGGGGTTCCACTGCTCCCTCCACTCCAACGGGCCTGCTAACCACTTCTACGACCAGGGCCCCTGTTCCTAGCGGGGGATCCGCATTGACGAGTCCCATCGCTGTGGTCAGACTGAGCAGCCGCGTGGGGTTCGTCAACTGGCGCCACCTGCCCCATCGCCCCGGCACCGCACCGCACCCTGCATCGCCGCAGTCCATCTCACCGCATTCCGCGTCACCGCACTCCGTCTCCCCGGACACGACATCTAGAGTGGTGGTCGCCAAGCGTGCCAGCAGCAATGGTGATGGCCGGCGACAGAGCTTCACGCTCGGTGACAGCCTTGGTGTTGCTGAAGCAGCAAGCCATGGCGGTGCAACGGAGATTGGTCAGGGGATGTCCCGCAGCCAAAGCTGGAGCGATGGCAAGGCCCCGGCGAGAAATGTTCCCTGTCCTGGTGCTGGTGTTCCTGCTGCTTCCGTCGCTACTGCTGCTGCTGCTGCTGCTGCTGCTGCTGCTGCTGCTGCTGCTGCTGCTGCTGCTGCTGCTGCTGCTGCTGCTGCTGCTGCTGCTGCTGCTGCTGCTGCTCCCGCTGCCGCTGCTGCTGCTGCTGGTGGTGTTTTTTCCAACGGCAAGCCCGCTTCCGTTGCGCTTTCGATTGTGCCACCTTCACCCGGCAGCACAGCGCTCCCGTTACAATCACAATCTCCTTTGGCCCCATTCTCGCTTCGCTCGCACTCTACAGGCTCCAGCCAATCAGATCGACCGGCTGGATCTGGCTTGCCGCCACTCTCGCCCCAAGGACAGCACTCGGTTTCCTTGTTACAAGCAGCTTCATTAGAGTCTCCAGCGCACGCTGATCATTCCAACACAGCTTTTTCTTTCAGGTCTCTGTCTGCCGAATCCAGCCTATCGAACATCCAGACCTGTTACAACCCCCAGCCGATGCCACAGCCCGCAAATCTGCGAGTGTTCATCCCGTTACAGTCATCACCCCAGTTTTTGTCACCCCCGCTATCCCCTCTTTCTGCGTCATCCTTGGGCACGCCGTTGTTGTCGCCACTCCGGAGTGCTCTCAAGCACTCGCCTTCAATGGAAGGTCGTAGGGCATCAATGGAAGGGTTTGGGGTGCAACGTCAGTGTGGAGCTGACTCTGGCTGCTCTGCTCTGAAGCGGAGAGTGTCTTTTTCAGACAATCTGCATGTGATATGTCTATGAGATTTAGGCTGGTTTCTTGCTATGTTGTGTGGATGTTTGCATCTACGTTCTTGTATATTCTTTTACCAGATCGTGCTGATCTCTCCGTGCAATAGATCTTCCTCTTCTAACTTATTCGCTAAAATGCTTTGTATGAGACAATGCTTGGTGTAGTCTTCTTTACCATATTGTGCTTATGCTCACCTCTCTCTCGTCCTCCTCGATTTGCTCGTAGCGGATGAACGTGTGCTGTGAGCGTGCGACCCCGCGTTACAGCCACTCAGCGGTTCCGCGAAGGGAGGTGAAACTCATCTCTGCTCCCCGTAACTGGAGGACATCCAGCCAGACTTCTATCATTAGTTCACATTTTACTGTACACTCGGTTGACCGAACAGAAGCCACGAATCGTCGACACCAGCACACCCCCACTCCATGTACGTGTTAGTGTGAAAGAGTATGCGACTCCACCGACTGCTA
The DNA here is from genome assembly GCA_947471745.1 of Closterium sp. Naga37s-1. NCBI lineage: Eukaryota > Viridiplantae > Streptophyta > Zygnematophyceae > Desmidiales > Closteriaceae > Closterium > Closterium sp. Naga37s-1. The sequence continues at coordinate 338,820 of CANJKZ010000461.1, read as the reverse complement.
CACTTCAGTTCAAACCTCCGTACGTTTTGCGTTTGCTTTTGCCCCGCTTTGGCAACTCAAAACTTTGAATGGCAGCAGACTCAAAACTTTGCCCGCCTCGGGATTGTCTTGTCGATAGGTAATAACTACCTCGTAAGCTCCTCTGCACTGCCCAGCCCATTCACCCTTCGAAGAACTCCGGGAAGCTGTCCTTCTCCTGATACTTGTTTATTCGGAGGACTCCTGGAAGTCTGTAGCTTGAGTAGAACGTAGCTGCATACGTTCGTAGATAGAACTGGTTCGGCAATTCTTCTCAGATGCAGGCGTGAGGTACTAGTTGTACCCGCAACATACAGCTCTCAAACGGGTTCGACGGAAAGCAACGGCTTTTAAGGAGGCCGTGTCGTCATGAAGGCGCCCGGTTCCAAGTCCGTTGCGCGGTCGATGTGACTTTTGAGTCACAACCTGCGTCGCGCTTTTGAGTCGACTGTCGACTCAAAAGTCATGAAGGCACCGGGGTCCAAGTCCGCGGCGCGGTCGATCCGCCAGCACAATCGGCGGCGCGTGCCGTTGTCCACCATCGCTATAGTCACAACCTGCGTCGCGCTTTTTTTTCGTATCCGTCATTTTCCGCCGAACGGTTTCCCGCGCCGCTGCTGCCGCATCTGCCGGTGCTGAGAACGAGACGACAGCCATGATATCAGAACTAGTCGCTGGTTAGCTTCGGGAGTAACAGACTCAACGTCGTCGGGTTTCTCCTCCCCAGGTTCTCTACTGAGAGGCACAAGTAGCGTCGCAGGAACTTCAGGAGTCGCCGACCGATTAGGTGACTCTGGCGACGGAAGCGCTGTCGTCGCTGGTCCGCGGAGAGTGACTGGTTCTGGTGACGAAATCGCAGAAAGCGGGCTGGACACGGATGGTGGGAAAGCGGGGGAAAATGACAATTTCCATAACGAAGATGACAATAACGAAGCCTCTAACTGGGCGACGCTTCTGGAGGAAAAGCCTCGTAACGCAGGCAGCAACAGCGGCCACCTAACAGCTACTGCAGCAGCGGCCGCTGCTGACGACGACGATTCCGATGCTGGCGTGGGCGCGGTCGACGCGGGGCACGAGAGCGCAACTCCCGCGAAGCTTCCTGCCCATTTCCTCCCGTTGACGCACGACATGGGGGACGAGGAACTCTTTTGGCGCGCATCCATGGTACCCCTGCGCCGCCGCAGGCGCCCGCGCGGAAGTGGCGCGGGCGGCGGAGCGGAGGGGGAAGGAGGGGGCGGCGGAGGAGCGGGCGGAGGGGGGAGGCGCAGTATAGGGCCGGCGAAAGTGGCGCTATTGTTCTATAGCGCGGGAACGATGCCGTTTGCGCCGCTGTGGACTAGATGGTTAGAGGGTCATGAGGACAGAGTGTCAGTCTATGTGTTAACCGACAAGACGAAATAGACAAGTCGTTACTCCCCCCTATTTTTCGGGGTAGATTCGTGCCGGACAGGTCCCGATTCGAAGACTGTTCACATGAGTGTGAGAATAAGAACGAGGAATGATTGACTAGGAAATGAGTTGGGTACAAATATGTAACCCTAGGAAACTGTACCCCATAGTGTCTACCCCACTACAGCCTAGAAAGACTATAGCATGAATGTTTGACACACCTCCATAGGCAAAGTGGGGGAGAACAAGGGGTCACAAGACCAGTCAAGCAAGGCAAGCTCAGGGTGGATCACAACGTCACCACACATTCCGAGCACAAGTTCAAAGGCCACAAGGCCAGTTCACATGCAGGATTATAAATCAAGGTGAACAAGCAAGACAGTGATAGCAACCTAGCAAAGGTAAACAGGCAGGTGCAGGTATATATAGATCACAGTACAAAGGTAAGTCAAGAGGTAAGCAAGTGAGGCCAGGTAGGCACAAGACCTAACATAGTACAGAAACGCTGATGATCACAAGGCTGAAGTGCCTTGGTAAAGATATCAGCAGTGTTGGCCGAAGAGGCCACGTAAGCAAGGCGCAGCTGACCACGCTGCTGCAGCTCACGTGCAAGGAAGTAGCGAAGAGCAATGTGCTTCGTTCTGTGCTCCAGTCTGTGCTCCTGACACAAGGCCAGCATGGCCTTGTTGTCTACGTACAGGACTGGAGGAGAACGAGACGGCTCTCCCAGGTCGGTCAGCAGGTAGGTGAGCCAGCGTAACTCCTGTGCAGCCATGGCCCCTGCGTAGATCTCAGCCTCACAGCTGGAGCTGAGAACAGAAGACGAGCGGGTAGACCGCCACGAAACAGAGCCGGAACCAAGGCTGAAGGTGTAACCCTGTGACGACCGCTGTGTAGCCAAGTCGTCAGCCCAAGAAGCGTCTGCGTGACCAGTGAGGACCACTGGACCTCGCCCTCCAAGCACGAGCCCCATGCCCGACGTACTGCACAAGTAGCGCAACACCCTCTTAGCAGCATCCATGTGCTCCTTCCTGTGTCGGCCAGGAGCGACATAGCGTGCTAGGATGCTAAGAGGGTATGCAAGGTCAGGTCGAGTGCAGGTCATCAAGTACATGAGGCAGCCCACAAGCTCTGGATACGGGCCACTCGGCTCTACGGACTCATCCGAAGGCAGAGCTGAGAGCGAGTGGCGCGTAGGCAGAGGAGTGGACTGTGGCGAGGAGTACGTGAAGCGGAAGCGCTGAAGGACCTGCTGCACCATGTGTGACTGAGTCAAGGTAATGGTGCGCTGTGCTCTGTCCCGGGTGATCCGCAAGCCAAGATAGCTTGTCAGCTCACCCAGGTCTGTGCACGTGTGTCTCATCTGCAGCTCCGACTTCACGTGGGCGAGTGCCTCAGTGTCAGCAGTAGCAAAAACCAAGTCGTCTACGTACACGAGAACGTAGAACGGCGGCAGAGTGGTGTCGGTGCGTAGAAACAGCGACGGGTCAGCAGTAGAAGGAGCAAACCCAAGAGCAGCAAGAGTCGTCCTCAGTGTGTCGTGCCACTCACGGGGTGCCTGGCGGAGACCGTAGACTGGCCGCCGGAGGCTCCACTGGGTACTAGGAGGAAACGACCCAGTGAAGCCAGGTGGGCGGCGCAGCCAGATCTCCTCGTGCAGGCTGCCCTGTAGGAAAGCAGTGCTGAAGTCAAGAGAGTGGAGCTCGTAGTCACGCTGAGCGGCGACGTGCAGCAGAACCCGAAGAGTGGTCATCTTCGGGGTCGGGGAGAAGGTCTGGAAGAAGTCAACTCCCTCTCGCTGACTGAAGCCTCGTGCAACGTAACGCGCCTTGAAGACAGGCGGAGAACCCGGCGGCCGCTTCACCCTGAAAATCCACATGCCACTGACGATGTTCGCCCCAGGCGGGGGAACCTCGTCGACGTAGGTGCCTGTGGACTTCCAGGAAGCCATCTCTGCGTCCATGGCTGACTGCCACTGAGAGGAGTAGGGACCCTCTATCGCCTCTGCGTAAGAGCGCGGGGTCGGGATGTCTGGTGCATCCGGGTCTCCCTCTGGGGCAATCAGCATGGACACGAGATGAGGTAAAGCAGCGGCAAAGCACTCAAACTCCTCCTGTCTGTCCTCAAGAACGTCCGTGCCAAGAGCACACTCACCCCCGACGGACGGAGGACAGACAGACTCAGTTAGGGCAGGGCGGAGCGTTCGGTGGGCCCTAGGAACGATTCTGCTCTGATACCATGTGAGAATAAGAACGAGGAATGATTGACTAGGAAATGAGTTGGGTACAAATATGTAACCCTAGGAAACTGTACCCCATAGTGTCTACCCCACTACAGCCTAGAAAGACTATAGCATGAATGTTTGACAATGAGCACAGTGGACGGCATGCGTCGTCTGCTAGCGAACGCGCTTTTGGACTTTTCCAACGAGCGGTTTGTGACTATATGCGAGCTCTGCATCCCTATTAAAAACTTCACATTCATTTACTCGTACCTCATATCCCTTCATCACTCCGCCGCCCTCCCCTCTCCCTCCGCCTTGTTTCAACCGGGGTCGCTGGTTTCCTTCTCCCGGTTACATCTTGCCGGTACGGTTCCATCTGCGCTGCGTAGTTACATCCCGTCGAACGACATGTCAGGGGAGGGCGGAAAGGATCGTTTCAACCCCAACTGCTTCGAGCCGATACTGGGTGTGGAGTAGTGGAGGAAGGGAGGACAGTGGATTGGACTCACACGAAGGCTTGCCGTGCAGGTGTGTGTGTAGGGAGTGTGTGTGTAGGGATTGTGTGTGAAGAGAGTGTGTGTGTGGGGAGCGTGTGTGAAGTCCACAGTGGCACCTCAGTGGCAGACAGCCATGGACGCAGAGATGGCTTCTTGGAAGTCCACAGGCACCTACGTTGACGAGGTACCCCCTCCTGGGGCGAACATTGTCGATGGCATGTGGATCTTCTGTGTGAAGCGACCATCGGGTTCTCCACCTGCCTTCAAGGCGCGCTACTTTGCACGAGGCTTCAGTCAGCGTCAGGGGGTCGACTTCTTTCAGACCTTCTCCCCTACCCCGAAGATGACCACTCTTCGGGTTTTGCTGCACGTTGCAGCACAGCGTGACTACGAGCTGCACTCCGTCGACTTCTCGACAGCCTTCTTGCAGGGCAGCCTCCACGAGGCCATCTGGCTGCGCCGCCGATATGGCTTCACTGGGTCGTTTCCTGAGGGCACCCAGTGGAGCCTACGACGGCCAGTCTACGGCCTGCGCCAGGCGCCCCGAGAGTGGCACGACACACTGAGGACGACACTAGCGGCTCTTGACTTCACTCCCTCGACTGCTGACCTGTCGCTGTTTCTGCGCACGGACACTTCCCTGCCGCCGTTCTACATCCTCGTGTACGTCGACGACTTGGTCTTTGCTACTGCTGACACTGAGGCACTGGCACTTGTGAAGTCGGAGCTGCAGAAGAGACACACTTGCACTGACCTGGGTGATCTGTGCAGCTATCTTGGCTTGTAGATCACCCGGGACAGAGCAAGGCGCACCATCACTCTGCGTCAGTCACACATGGTGCAGCAGGTCCTTCAGCGCTTCGGCTTCCGGTTCTCCTCGCCACATCCCACTCCTCTGCCTACAGGCCACTTGCTCTCAGCTCCACCTTCGGACGAGTCCGTAGAGCCGAGTGGTCTGTATCCAGAGCCTATGGGTTGCCTCATGTACCTGATGACATACACACGACCTGACCTCGCGTACCCTCTCAGCCTCCTGGCTCGCTACGTTGCTACTGGTCGAAACCAGAAGGAGCACTGGACAGCTGCATAGAGGGTGTTGCGTTGCTTGTGCAGTACGTCAGGCACGGGGCTTGTGCTTGGAGGACGGGGCTCAGTGGTACTCACAGGACACTCCGACGCTTCCTGGGCCGATGACCAGGCGACTCAGCAGTCGTCACAAAGTTACACCTTCAGCCTCGGTTCTGGCTCGGTCTCTTGGAGGTCCTCTCGTTCTTCTTCTGTGCTTGGTTCCAGCTGTGAGGCAGAGATCTACGCTGGGGCTATGGCTGCACAAAAGCTACGCTGGCTGACCCACTTGCTGACTGACTTGGGTGAGTGGCCTCGTTCCCCTCCGGTTCTGTACGTCGACAACAAGGCCATGATTGCCTTGTGTCGGGAGCAGAGACTGGAGCACAGAACGAAGCACATAGCTCTTCGTTACTTTCTCGCACGAGAGCTGCAGTGTGAGGTGTCAAACATTATATATGTTGTGTTAGTTTAGGCTACAGTGGGTTAGCCTATAGGGGGTACACAATTCTAGGGTTAGGTACTTGTACTCTTTTCATTGCTAGTTCATTCATTCCTGTTCAGTGATTCCAACATGGTATAGAGCAGGTCCTTCCTAGGACCGAAATTTTCTAAGGGCCCACCACTACGTAACTACCTACCTACCTACCTACCCGTGCCCTAGGGCGCCTCGGCGTGTCACGCCCCTAGAGGCCCCTCTTGACGGCCCCGCGCTAGCCCCGTTCAGGCCCCGTCGGCCCCTTTAAGGCCCCGTTCAGGCCCCGCGCTAGCCCCGTTTAGGCCCCGTCGGCCCCGTTTCAGGCCCCGTCGGCCCCACGCTAGCCCCTCTCAGGCCCCGTCGACCCGCGCTAGCCCCGTTTCAGGCCCCGTCGGCCCCGCGCTAGCCCCTCTCAGGCCCCGTCGGCCCGCGCTAGCCCCGTTTCAGGCCCCGTCGGCCCCGTTTCAGGCCCCGTCGGCCCCGCGCTAGCCCCTCTCAGGCCCCGTCGGCCCGCGCTAGCCCCGTTTCAGGCCCCGTCGGCCCGCGCTAGCCCCGTCTCAGGCCCCGTAGGCCCCGCGCTAGCCCCTCTCAGGCCCCGTCAGCCCCGCGCTAGCCCCGTTTCAGGCCCCTTCGGCCCCGTTCAGGCCCCGTCGGCCCCTTGCTAGCCCCGTCAAGGCCCCGTTTGGCCCCGCGCTAGCCCCGCTCAGGCCCCGATCGGCCCCGCGCTCGCCCCTCTAGGGCCCCAACCGGCCCCGTGCCTACCTCGCCGACCCGTGCCCACCACCCAGAGGCCCCGGGCGGCCCGTTCCCGCCGCAGCACAAGAGGGAGAGCGGGCGGCCCGTCCCCGCCGTGACCTGAGCCGAGCCGCGCGCCCCGAGCCGAGCCGCGCCACCCAGCCGAGCCGCGACCCGACCTGAACCGAGCCGCGCCGCCCTGCCCCACCTGGTTCGTCCTACCTGCTTCTCCTACCGCTACTGCTGCTATTTCTACTGTTCCTATGGCTAGCCCACAGGTTCTCGTGTTCGATGCTGAGGGCCGCCCTGTGAAGTTTGACACCTGGCTCGATGACCTGCACCTCTACCTACAGCTCACAGCCAAGGATGACATCTCACTGTACGATCACGCCCTAGGCCTTGTCACTGCCCCTGCTGCTACTGCTGACAGCACTGCTCGCTCACAGTGGCAGACTCGTGATGCCCACGCTCGCTTCGCCATTCGCAACTCCCTGCCGATAGACGAACGCGAGCACTTTGGTCAGCACAAGACTGCACCGGCACTGTACACAGCTGTAGTTGCTCGCTACTCCTCACCTGCCTCTGCCGCACTAGGCCGTCTCTCCCTCCCCTACCTGTTTCCCGACCTGGCCTCCTTTCACACAGTCGCTGACCTCATCACGCACCTCCGTACTAGTGAGGCCCGCTTCCGTGCCGCCATGCCTACTGAGTTCCTTGCCACGCACCCCCCTCCACTCTGGCTCACTCTCTATCACCTAGTCACCCGCCTCCCTGACACACTGCGTGCTGTCAGGGACCACTTCCTAGCTCGTTGCCCCACTGAGCTCACCATTGCCCTCCTCGAGAAGGAGCTACTTGCAGCTGAGGCTAGCATAGTCGCTGTAGGTGCCTCTCGTGGCGACCCCCGTACCCCGTTGTTTGAGGGGTGTTCTCCTTCCCCCCTTCTTCCCTCTGTCGCCTCTGCTGCTGCTGTCGACCTTCTTGGCACTGAGAAGGTCGGCACTGCGTCTGCCTCGAGCGGACGCCGCAGCGGCAAGGGCAAAGGGGGCAAGGGTAGTGGCGGTGACGGCGGGGGAGGCGGCGGTGGGGGCGGTGGAGGCAGTGGGGGTGGTGGCTCGGCTGGAGGGGCGAGTGGTAGCGGTGGGGGTGGTGGCGGCAGCGGCGGGGGAGGTGGCAGGAGTGGAGGCGGCGGTTGGGGTGGCGGTGGACGAGGCGGCGGCAGGGGTTGGGGTGGTCGAGGAGGTGGCAGCGGTGGTGGTGGCCGTGGAGGCGCTGGCGGTGGCCAAGGCCAGCAGCACACTCTCTCGCCCCAGGAGGTCCGTGAGTGGTACTCTCAGCACGGGGGTGGGGGTGGTCTTAGCTGCACGTACGTCATTCGCACTGGTGACCGCTCTGGTCAGCAGTGTGGACGACCGCACGCCACTCAGCGCTGCTTCTCTCGTCTCGACGACGCTTGGCGTGTTCAGTTCCCTCAGGCCACTGAGCTGCCCCGCTGGCTTGATCTCCTGAAGAAGGGGATTGATATCTATGCTCTAGACTTTGATGCTATTCTATCTGCCATGTATGTGATGTCTACTAGTGGAGAGGGTGCTGAGTACTTGTGTGTGCCGCCCGACCCGGGCATTAGGGCCAGTGCGTCTGCCGCTCCAGGTACTCACGTGTCGGCTACCCCAGGTGCTGGTGAGGCTGCTGCTCTAGGTGCTCGTGTGTCTCCCCCCCTTGGTACTGCGTCGACTGCCGCACTGCACACCTTCACACTGGACTCAGGTGCTTCTCGCTGCTTCTTTCGTGACCGCACTGCCCTTGAGCCGCTTGCTCGACCAGTTGCTGTCTCCCTTGCTGACCCCTCTGGGGGTCCGGTCATTGCGACCTCTTCCACTGTCCTTCCCTGCCCTGCGGTCCCGTCGGGCACACTGTCAGGTCTCCACCTCCCCTCGTTCTCTACGAACTTGGTGGCAGGCTGTGCACTCCAGGACGGGGGTGTTCACCAGTTCACCCCTGCCTACGAGCGCGTGACACACTGCACGTGTGCTCGTACGGGCCGTCACTTGGCTACCTTCACTCGGCAGCCGGGGTCGGACCTGTACACACTGACTACTGAGTCCCCTCAGGTTGCTGCGACTGCGTCCGCGTCCGCGTCAGGTCAGCTGTCCGCCCCCTGCTCGTGTCGCTCTTTGGCACACGAGACTGTCCTCTGGCACCACCGCCTTGGCCACCCGTCTGTGCAGCGGCTTCGTGCCATGCACTCCAGGTACCTTGTCTCTGGCCTGCCCAGGGTCCTTCCTCCCCTCCCACCCTCGCCTGCTCCTACCTGTCTCCCCTGTGTCGAGGGACGGCAGCGCGCCGCTCCTCACTCCTCCTCGTTCCCCCCGACGACTGCTCCCTTGCAGACACTCCACATGGACGTGTGGGGCCCAGCCCGCGTCCGTGGTCAGGGTCAGGAGAGGTACTTCCTGATAGTTGTTGACGACTACTCGCGCTACACCTCGGTCTTCCCCTTGCGCACCAAGGGTGAGGTCCCTGATGTCTTGATCCCTTGGATCCGCAGAGCCCGTCTCCAGCTCAGCGAGCGTTTTCACTCGGACTTTCCTGTCCTGCGCTTGCACTCTGACAGAGGTGGTGAGTTCTCCTCCGACCTCTTGGCAGCCTACTGTGCTGAGCACGGCATTGAGCAGTCGTTCACGCTTCCGGCTTCTCCACAGCAGAATGGGGTTGCGGAGCGCCGCATTGGCCTGGTCATGGAGGTCGCCCGTACCTCCTTGATCCATGCGGCTGCCCCCCACTTTCTGTGGCCGTTTGCGGTCCGGTACGCTGCGCATCAGCTCAACCTCTGGCCCCGTGTCTCCTTGCCGGAGACCTCGCCCACGCTACTGTGGACGGGGGAGGTTGGCGATGCGTCGCGTTTCCGGGTCTGGGGGTCTCGAGCTTTTGTCCGCGATTCGTCTGCGGACAAGCTCTCCTCCCGTGCTGTTCCCTGCGTCTTCCTCGGCTTTGTCCCGGACGCGTCTGGTTGGCAGTTTTACCACGCCACCTCGCGCCGAGTCTTGCCCTCCCAGGACGTCACTTTTGACGAGTCCGTCCCCTACTACCGCCTCTTCCCCTACCGCACTGCCCCGCTCCCCCCCCCGCCTCTCTTCCTCTCGCCAGGTGCTGCTGTTTCAGACCCCCTCCCCCCTCAGGGTGCCGCTCCCTCAGGTGTGTCTCAGGTAGACCCGGTTGAGCCTGTTGAGGTAGCTGTCGACTCTCGTCCTGCTGGGGGTGCTGAGCCTGGGGGTGCTGAGCCTGGGGGTGTGGAGCCTGGGGGTGTGGAGCCTGGGGGTGTGGAGCCTGGGGGTGTGGAGCCTGGGGGTGTGGAGCCTGGGGGTGTGGAGCTTGACGGTGCTGAGCTTGGGGGTGTGGAGCCTCGTGGTACTGAGCTGCGGAGTCCGGAGTCTGGGGGTTCTGCGTCTGGAGGTACGAGGTCTGGGAGTCCTGCACCTGGAGGAGCCCTCTCCTCGGAGCAGCTACGTGCGTGGTACTTAGAGTACTGCAGCCTCCGGAGAGGTACCGCTCGAGCCGGACGTACTACTGGGACTGGTGCTAGTACTTCTTCTCCCGTTCGGGAGCTCCCCTCCCGCGAGCGGATCCGTGAGTGGTACGAGCGGCGCTGCACTCTTCGCAGTGGCGTGCCTCGTGTTACGAACCCCGCTGCTGTTGGAGCTGCTGCTGGTGCTGAGGACCCGGGCGTTGGAGCTGCTGCTGGTGCTGAGGACCCGGGCGTTGGAGCTGCTGCTGGTGCTGAGGACCCGGGCGTTGGAGCCGCTGCTGGTGCTGAGGACCCGGGCGTTGGAGCCGCTGCTGGTGCTGAGGACCCGGGCGTTGGAGCCGCTGCTGGTGCTGAGGACCCGGGCGTTGGAGCTACCGCTGGTGCTGAGGACGTGGGCGCTGGAGCTGCTGCTGGTGCTGCGGACCCTGGTGCGGGTGTCCCTGCTGGCTCTGGTGTCGCTGCTCGGTCTCAGCCGTACTTTGTTCCGCTCCTTCAGCAGGTTCTTGGTCAGCTTCCTCCTCCTTTTCCTCCTCCCTCCTTAGAGTGTCCTCAGCCTGTCCAGCTGCAGTCGGCGTTACCGTCTGCCTCCTCTCTCCTTGGTCCTGCTCCTTACACTGGTCCGACTGGAGGTCTTACTGAGCGGCGTGAGCCTGCGTCTCGTCCTGCGTCGCCTGAGTCTCGTCCTGGGTCGCCTGTCCGCACTGCTCTCTCTAGTCGTCGAGTCCAGCGTCAGCGTCTTCCTGCTGTCCCAGGCACTCACCGGATGGCGCTTCGTCCGTCCACTGCTCCACAGCGTGTCCCACTGCCGTCTCCTCCTGCTTCCTCTCTTCCTGCTCTTCCTGACCCTGGGTCAGACTCTCTTCGTGCTACCAGTCCTGCTGTCACGCGTCTCCTGGCCACTGTTGTCACTGACCCTTCCTTTGAGTCTGCTGCTGCGTCTGCCTTAGTTGCTGAGCTTGTCGACTTTGCTGCTCGCTGTCGTCTAGACTACGCTGCTAGCCTAGTTGCTGAGTCTGAGTCTGTCTGTCCTCCGTCCGTCGGGGGTGAGTGTGCTCTTGGCACTGACGTCCTTGAGGACAGGCAGGAGGAGTTCCAGTGCTTTGCTGCCGCTTTGCCCCATCTCGTGTCCATGCTTGTTGCCCCTGAGGGAGACCCGGATGCACCAGACATCCCGACCCCACGCTCTTACGCAGAGGCGATGGCCGGTCCCTACTCCTCTCAGTGGCAGTCAGCCATGGACACAGAGATGGCTTCCTGGAAGTCCACAGGCACCTACGTCGACGAGGTTCCCCCGCCTGGGGCGAACATCGTCAGTGGCATGTGGATTTTCAGGGTGAAGCGGCCGCCGGGTTCTCCGCCTGTCTTCAAGGCGCGTTACGTTGCACGAGGCTTCAGTCAGCGCGAGGGAGTTGACTTCTTCCAGACCTTCTCCCCGACCCCGAAGATGACCACTCTTCGGGTTCTGCTGCACGTCGCCGCTCAGCGTGACTACGAGCTCCACTCGCTTGACTTCAGCACTGCTTTCCTGCAGGGCAGCCTGCACGAGGAGATCTGGCTGCGCCGTCCACCTGGCTTCACTGGGTCGTTCCCTCCTGGTACCCAGTGGAGCCTCCGACGGCCAGTCTACGGTCTCCGCCAGGCGCCTCGTGAGTGGCACGACACACTGAGGACTACGCTTGCGGCTCTTGGGTTCGCGCCTTCTACTGCTGACCCGTCGCTGTTTCTACGCACCGACACCTCACTGCCGCCGTTCTACGTCCTTGTGTACGTCGACGACTTGGTCTTTGCTACTGCTGACACTGTGGCACTCGCCCACGTGAAGTCGGAGCTGCAGAAGAGACACACGTGCACAGACCTGGGTGAACTGACAAGCTATCTTGGCTTGCGGATCACCCGGGACAGAGCACGCCGCACCATCACCTTGACTCAGTCACACATGGTGCAGCAGGTCCTTCAGCGCTTCCGCTTCACGTACTCCTCGCCACAGCCCACTCCTCTGCCTACCGGTCACTCGCTCTCAGCTCTGCCTTCGGATGAGTCCGTAGAGCCGAGTGGCCCGTATCCAGAGCTTGTGGGTTGCCTCATGTACCTGATGACCTGCACTCGACCAGACCTTGCATACCCTCTCAGCATTCTTGCACGCTATGTCGCTCCCGGCCGTCACCGGAAGGAGCACATGGATGCAGCTAAGAGGGTGTTGCGCTACTTGTGCAGTACGTCGGGCATGGGGCTAGTGCTTGGAGGGCGAGCCCCAGTTGTTCTCACTGGGCACTCAGACGCTTCTTGGGCAGACGACCAGGCTACTCAGCGGTCGTCTCAGGGTTACTCCTTCAGTCTTGGCTCTGGTTCTGTTTCTTGGCGTTCTACTCGCTCTTCTTCTGTTCTCAGCTCCAGTTGTGAGGCTGAGATCTACGCCACAGCCATGGCGGCCCAGGAGCTACGCTGGCTCACCTACTTGCTGACCGACCTTGGAGAGCAGCCTCGTTCTCCTCCAGTGCTGTACGTCGACAACAAGGCAGCCATTGCCTTGTGTGAGGAGCACAGACTGGAGCACAGAACGAAGCACATTGCGCTGCGTTACTTCCTCGCTCGAGAGCTGCAGCAGCGTGGTCAGCTTCGCCTGCGTTACGTGGCCTCTGAGGCCAACACTGCTGATGTGTTCACCAAGGCGCTTCAGCCTTGTGACCATCAGCGCTTTTGCACTCTTCTAGGCCTTGTGCCTACTGGACCTCACTTGCTTACTTCTTGAGTCTGTTGTACTGTGATCTCTATATATAAACCTGCATGTGAACTGGTCTTGTGACCACTTGCTTGTGCTCGGAATTTGTGTGGTATCCTTGAGATCCACCCTGAGCTTGTTTTGCCTTGCTTTGCCTTGACTGGTCTTGTGACCCCTAGTTCTCCCCCACTTTGCCTATGGGGGTGTGTCAAACATTATATATGTTGTGTTAGTTTAGGCTACAGTGGGTTAGCCTATAGGGGGTACACAATTCTAGGGTTAGGTACTTGTACTCTTTTCATTGCTAGTTCATTCATTCCTGTTCAGTGATTCCAACATGAGGATCTAGGATCGAGCTTAGAAAAGAGAGTGAATTGAATGAATCACCTGGGTACAACACGAGGCTATATATAGACTCGACACAAGGCCCAGTAACCAGGTGTTACGCGAAGGTTCTGAAGGTCGCGAAGCGTCTCGAACAGACCCTTCCCGAATTCGGTAGAAGGCAATTCGGTGTCAACCGAAAAGCCCAGAATTCGGTGCACGCAACCTAGCTCGGTGCTAAAACTATAATAAAATATAGAAGAGCACCTAGCCTAGGAAATCAAGCAATTCATGCATGCATAAAATAATCCAATGCTAGAAATAGCATAATGAAGTAAAGGCAAGCAAGCATAGCTGGCATAAGCCGTCGTACTCTCACACGTCCCCCCCTCAAAGCTGGGTGGCGTGAGAAACACCCTGCTTGACAAGATAGTCCTTGAGAGCACGGCGTGCGTTGCCCATATCAGCTTCTGCAACCCAACTGTCCTCAGTGGGGTCGTATCCCTTCCAGCGTATCAGGAACTCGAGGGTCTTGCCGCCGCGGCGTCGATGAGTGAGAACGCGCTCCACTTCGTACTCGGGTTCATCCTTTATGAGAACAGGTGGTGGTGGCGGTAGCTGCCGTCCCTGGAACTGTTGGTTGGGGTCCTTGTAGGGCTTCAGTAGCTGAACATGGAAAGCATTGTGAAGCTTCCACGTATCTGGTAAGCGCAAGCGGAATGTTACTGGTGTCACCTTTGTCTCAACGAAAAAAGGACCACAGAAGCGAGGCCGGAGTTTGGATGGGAGGTGAGACAGGTTCAAGTTGCGCGTGTCAAGAAGCACCTGATCCCCGACTGCTACTGAGTGATCTCGTCGCTGACGATCGGCATACTGCTTCTGGGAGGTCTACATCGTGGTGTGTCGTCGCTGAGTCTTCTCCCATAGCTGCTGCATGGTGGTGACGAAGTCATGTGCGGCTTGGACGTGTGCCGGTGTGGTTGGCTGCTGTGATGTAACTGGTTCCCGTCCGTAACACAGGAAGAAAGGAGTTTTCCCTGTGGCCGCATGTGACGCGTTGTTGTAAGCGAACTTTAGGGTCGGTAACTGTGTGTCCCTGTGGCTGACATCGTCTTTGCAAGCTGTGCGCAGTAACTGTTCAACCACTTGATTGAGTCGCTCTGTCTGTCCGTCAGTCTGTGGGTGGTATGCTGAGGACATCGCAAGTTTGGTCCCCAATAATCCCATGAGCTCCTTCCAGAACTTACTTGTGAATTTGGGGTCTCTGTCTGAGATGAGTGTAGTGGGGATGCCGTGGATGGTGATGATGCGGTCGAAGAAGAGGCGGGCAGTTGCTTCAGCTGTAGCTGTGGCGTTGGTCGGTATGAAGTGACCCATTTTGGAGAATTTATCGATTACTACGAGGATGGAATCATGTCCCCGTGAGGTCGAAGGGAGTCCTGTGATGAAGTCGAGGCTAACGACCTGCCATGGCTGCTCCGGTACGGGTAGAGGCTGAAGTAACCCTGCTTTTTTCTGCTTGCTACTCTTCATCCGCTGGCACGTGTCGCATGAGGTGACGAACTGCTGCACGTCTGCTGCCATCCCGGGCCAGTAGTAATACTTTGCTATTCCCGCTAACGTTTTGTTGCTCCCGAAGTGTCCTGCGTATGGTACGTCATGAAACTCCTCCAATAGGATTTGCCGTAGCGGGGCGTAATTCGGTACCCAAATCTTTCCTGAACCCTTCCTTACCGCTAAGTCTTTCTCCCACTGTAACAGCTTCTTAGTCTGTGCTGTAGCGACCTCTGCGTCCACGGAGTACCCATGTTGGAATAGACCCTTGAGCAGAGGGTTCATCCCGTCGAGCTGGATGCCTGCTACATGGCCGGGGCGGCTCAACGCGTCTGCCTTGTTGTGTAGCCCGGGCTTGTAGACGATGTCGTAGTGGAAGTGAGTTTCCAGGAAGTCCATCCACCGCACCTGTCGTCGTGAGAGCGTCGGTTGCGACTTCAGGTATTTGAGACTGCAGTGGTCAGTATAGACTGTAGTCTTGGCTCCCTCTAGGTAACACCTCCACGCCTTGAAGGCTAAGACTATGGCTAAGGCTTCCTTGTCGTGTATGGGGTAGTTCAGTTCTGCTCCGTGTAGCTTCTTACTGAGGTAGGCGATAGGCTGTAAACCGTTCCCGTAATCTTGCATCAATACTGCTCCGACTGCCTGGTCACTAGCGTCTGCTTCAACTACGTAGTCCTTGTCTGGGTCCGGTAGGATGAGTACTGGTGCTGTAGTCAGTGCTGTCTGTAACTGCTCCATGGCTTGCTGATGCGGAGTATCCCATTTGTAGGGCGTATCCTTTTTCAGTAGGTCGGTCAGTGGTGCTGCTATCTTAGCGTACTGTGGCACGAACCTGTTGTAGTAGTTGGCGAAGCCTAGGAACTGCTGCAACTCCTTCACGTTCTCCGGTACTTTCCACTTCTTGACGGCTTCGATTTTCCGCGGGTCCACGTGTACGCCCTCGGCACTCACCATGTGCCCGAGAAACTGCACCTTCTTCAGGGCGAAGTCGCTCTTCGACAGCTTCACGTAGAACTTGTTTTTCCGCAGGATCTCGAACACCTTCCGCAGATGCTCCACGTGCTCCTTCATGTTCTTGGAGTAGATAAGAATGTCGTCCAGGTACACCACGACGCACTCGTCCAGCAGTGGTCGTAAGATGTGATTCATCTACGCCTGAAACGTTGCTGGTGCGTTACAGAGTCCGAACGACATCACCAAGTATTCGTAGGAGCCGTATCTGGTACGGAACGCCGTCTTGTGGACCGAGTTGTCTGCCATCTTGATCTGCCAGTAACCCGACCGTAGGTCCAGCTTCGAGAATACTGTTGCTCCACGCAGTTGATCCAGTAGGTCGTCTATGCACGGTATGGGATATTTGTTTTTGACTGTCTGTTTGTTAAGTGCGCGGTAGTCGATGCACATCCGTAAACTGCCGTCTGGTTTTGGAGTGAAGAGAACTGGTGCACCGTAGGGAGAGGTGGATGGGCGGATCAGTTGTCTGTCCAGTAGATATTCAATCTGTTTCTTCATGTCTGTCAGTTCGGTCGGACTCAGTCGGTATGGTGCACGTGAGACGGGTTTCGCACCTGGTTCCTCCACGATCTCGTGCTCGTGGGTGCGTGCTGGAGGTACGCCTGCAGGTAGGTCGTCGGGCATTATATCCTTGTACTGCTCCAAGACTTCCTTCACTGCTGCAGGCAGCTCTGCGTTCGGCTTCTCCTCCTCTGCTGCTGCCATAACCAGTGCTAGGTATCCCGTGTTACTCTCGTTCACCGTCTGTTCAAACCGTGCCAGTGTCGTTTCAGGAACGTCCCCTGTGTCCGTCCAGCTTCGTAGTGCTATCCGCTTCCCGTTGTTGGCAACGTCGGCTTCCATCTTAGCGCCCCTATGTGCAACTGCAGTGATGCTTCGCCGTGGATGGGAAGTTTCGTACCGTCCACCATTGTTGCCGAGAACTTGGTCTCCTCGGAAGGTTCCCCAATTTTCTCCAACGTCCCGCGGTCACACACTGAGTGGGATGCACCGCTGTCCACCAGTGCCTGGAGGCGTCGTCCTTTGCATAACACCTCGAGGAGTAGTGGTGCCTGCTGCGCTGAGTAGCCAAAGAGGGTCTCATTAATAGGATCATAGGGTACATCAAAATGAATACCATCCCTATTTCCTATACCTGACTCAGCACTTTTCACTTCCAACTTCACCTGGGGGGTAGGAGGATTTTTCCGAGGCTTGTATAACTTCTCCTGAGCCTGGAATTTTCCTCTAAGCCTTTGCAGCTGTGTAGGCTTCACCTGTGGGCAACGGGGAGCCTTAACACTGTGCTGCGGGGAGAGAATATTAACTCCACGGAACGCACGACCCTTCTCTACGCTCCGTAGTACTTTGCCCAACTTCTCAGGTACCTGAATAATCTTTAAAGGTTTTTTCTTGGCCTCTAAATCTCCCCTGAATTTCTCAAAGGCTTGAAAACCACGAGAAGCAATATTTTTCGTTAGAGTATCTTTATAGGATACTTTTAACGAATTCTTACTTTCGTGGGTGTTCGGCTGGAGTTTCCCGGTCGGTGCAGAGTCTTTTTTCGCGGAGCCTCCGTTCGCCTCGGCGATTTCCCCTGATGCCGGCCGGTCGTGACGTGTTATATTCGCGCCATCATTTTCTCCTTTTTTCACCCGCTCCGAAGTCGCCACGTCGTCGCCTTTTCCTGCTTTTCGGATATTTACGCGATCGCCAGGTCGATCCGCGGCTACTGGCGATTCCCGTTTTTTTACTTCGGGGGTGTTCCACTGTTACCGCCCGGCAGTGCCGCACGTGCCTTTTTCATCTTGTAGCATGACAAAATTTGATGCCCTGCTGCGCCGCAAAATTCGCATTTTGTCGGCTGCTGCTTCGCGTCGTATTTGTCGTTCGATCGCTCCGTGCCGAATGTACGGTTCGGCGCGAAACGTCGTGTTTCGGGTTGACCTCGAGTCAATGCGTCGTATCGCTCGGCAGCACGCACGATGTCGCGGTAACTGTTGTAATTCGCTGCGATGACCTGTCGGCGAATCTCCAATTTTAACCCTTCTGTGTACGCCTGGATTTTTTCGCCTTCGGTCAGGTCCGTGATGCGGTTGAACAGTAGCTCCATCTGCTGCGTGTACTGTGCTACATTACTGTACTGTTTGTGACGGTGTATCTGCTGCCGCGCCATGTAGGTCGTATTAATTGGTTCCAAACGTTCGATGAGGTCTGCCCGAAACTGCTGCCACGTTTTCTCCCCGCGGGCCACGTCAGTGTAGTAAATCCACTCTAATGCCGGTCCACGTAACAGTGTTGCTGCGAGCCGAATTCGTGCTGCGTCGTGTGTCGGGGTCGAACAGCCAATGGCCTCGAAATAATTTTCGAGGGTCGCCACGAATCGTCGAACGTCAGATCCTTTCGCGCTGGGATCGAACGCTTCGGGGAGCCTCGGGCGTGCTGCTTCGAGGTTCGGCGACAGTGGTGCCATCGGTCCGTGAAATGTCGGTGTCGCCACTGCTGCTGGTGTTGTCGCTGCTACGTTCGCTGCTGCTGCGGTGGCGGCTCCTGGTTGGTGTGTCAGAAGGGCCTCGAGTCGTCGGATCGCCGCCTGCGTCTGCTCCATGTCGGTGCGGAGGCTTGCGATGTCGCTCGTCGTCGCGTAATTGTCGCCTTGGCCCTCCATGCCTGACATTGCGCGTTCGAAAAAACCGAAACGAGGGGGAGCGAAAAACACGGAACCGGTTTTACGTACCCGAAATCGGTGTTTAACAGGCGTCGCCCCCGCGGTTTTTGAAGACTCGGTTTTAGCGGTCGAAAAAAATTCGCGTGTAAACGGGCTCTGATTACCAAGTGTGAGGATCTAGGATCGAGCTCAGAAAAGAGAGTTTGAATTGAATGAATCACCTGGGTACAACACGAGGCTATATATAGACTCGACACAAGGCCCAGTAACCAGGTGTTACGCGAAGGTTCTGAGGGTCGCGAAGCGTCTCGAACAGACCCTTCCCGAATTCGGTAAGCCCAGAATTCGGTGCACGCAACCTAGCTCGGTGCTATAACTATAATAAAATATAGAAGAGCACCTAGCCTAGGAAATCAAGCAATTCATGCATGCATAAAATAATCCTATGCTAGAAATAGCATAATGAAGTAAAGGCAAGCAAGCATAGCTGGCATAAGCCATCGTACTCTCACATGCAGCAGCGTGGTCAGCTTCGCCTTGCTTACGTGGCCTCCCAGGCCAACACTGCTGTTACTTTCTAGTGATCATCAGCGTTTCTGCACTGCTCTAGGCCTTGTGCCTACTCTGCCTCACTTGCTTGTCTCTTGACTTTGCCTTGTACTGTAACCTATCTATATATATCTGCATGCTTACTCTTGCTAGGTTATGATCACTGTACTGCTCGCACTATTATAACACTACATGTGGACTGGCCTTGTGGCCGCTTGCTTGTGCTCGGACTGTGTGGTGATCTTGGAATCCACCGTGAGCTTTGCTTGATTTCTTCTCTTGACTGGTCTTGTGACCATGTGATGTTCTTGCTATCCCCCACTTCGCCTATGGAGGCGTGTCAAATTATATATGCATATTAGTGTTTAGGCTATAGTGGGTTAGCCCATATGGGGTACAACCCTTTTAGGGTTGGTAATTGTTTCATGCTTGTTTCATAGTGCATTCATTCCTATCACTTGATTCTGATAGGCTGCGAGCGGGGCGAGGCAGGGCGCGGCCTGCTAAGGAACGGGACGGGGCGGGCTAGGCTAGGGAACGTAACCCGTTGAAATAATCGAAAGGTTAGGGTTAGGGTTTCCTACTTGTATCCAACTGCTGCATAGTTCATTCATTCCTGCACATTTATTTCTGACATTCCGTTCAGGATGGAACAAACCCTAAACACCTTGTCGCATGGTGTTTAGGGTTGATGCCTTCCTCACATGACATGCCATCCGAGGGGGTTTTAATATTTTTTTTTTCTGTTCGATGTCAGCATGTCCAGGGTTTAGGCAGTACCGAGGCTGAAGACGAACAAACCTGGGTTCGTCAACCGCACCAAACACATTGCGCTGTAGTACTTCTTCGTCAAGGACGAAGTTGACAAGGGCAAGGTTGACTTGACCTACTGCCCGACGGGTGACATGGCAGCCGACTTCCTCACGAAGAGACTGTCACGTCAGCAGTACCAGCACTGCTCCGAACTCAGCGGAGTAGTCAAGCGGGTCAAGACCTGCTACGGCCAGGAGTGAAGGGGGGTGTTACGAACAGTACAGTAAGAAAGAATACTGTTCACTCCTGACAGCAGCAATCGGGTCATGCAGTACCGAGGCTGAAGACGAAGAGGCGGAATGACGCGAAGGGTCGCGCACGGTTACGGAGCATCTGGACCGTCAGGGCAGACAGCATCAGAAGTGGCGAGGATTCTGCCTAGGCAGTTAGTAACCGTCTGGAATCGCACGGTTGAGTTTCGCTGCAATAAGGGAATGTACCCCTTATAGTACATGGCTAGCCTAGGTCGATTCGTATTCCCCTGTACTCTTATTTATATGTTTGTATTTGCATGTTTTAATTTATCTCAGTCAATTACATTCACTCTGATCTGAGGTCAAGGGCCCACCACTACTGTTAAAGTTTAGAAGAAAGAAGAGAGAAGAAGGGGGTTGCACTAGCAAGAATGGGGATACAAATAGGAAACCCTAGAAGGGTTGTACTCGCTATAGAGCACCCCACTACAGGCTAGAGCATAAGATAACATTCTGACACACCCCCATAGCCAAAGTGGGGTGTAATCAGCAGAGCAAGAAAAGCAGTACAAGCTCAGGGTGGATCACAATGTCACCACACATTCTGAGCACAAGTTCAAGAAGGAATAGTTTAAAGGGTACAATTATGAGCAAAGCTAGTGGTAGTCACAACGGGCAAGCGAGGAGGAGGAGAGAGAGTGAGGGGAGAGGAGATAGGAGGCGACGGCTGAAGCTGCAGACACACGGGCAACAGGAGGCAGACTGGCACAGCGGCTACCGGACTAAGCGCCCGGACTACAGGAGTAACAGGCCCCGCGGCTAAAGTAGCGGCAGACGAGCAACGGACCCACGGGCGGCTGGCGTAGAAGTCTACGACTGGGCTACCGGACGAAGTCCCCGGACTACAGGTGCTGCTGGCGACACGACGGCAACCTCCGTGCAACTTCCCCAAACAGTCTCACCCCCCCGACACACACCCGCTGCTACACCGCTAGCTCCACTCCCACGCACCCCCCTTAAACCCTAAACCCCAGTCTCCCACACAACCACCCCCCTCAGCGACAGCTGCAGCAGTGGGAGACGAAGGAGGAGGAGGAGCAAAGGGAGGAATGCACACCGGCCACCCCCATACCCGCCACCCCACAGCTCGCCCCTCCCGTCGCCTGTCGAGGCGACCTGAGGGGGCCGCTTGCGGCCCCCGAAGGAGCCGCGACGGGCGACGGGAAAAGGGGAAACCCGAAGGAGGGGGGGGGGGGGGGGGGGGGGGGGGGGGGAGGCGAGGCCGGGGCCGGGGCCGCGACAGGTAGGGCGACGGGCCGCACGTAGGGCGGCGAGACGACGGGGCCGCGGCCAGAGGTGGCGGGGCCGTGAAGGAAAGCGGCGGGGCCGCGATGGTGGGGCGGCGGGGCCACGATCGGAGGTGGCGGGGCCGCGACCGGAGGTGGCGGGGCCGCGAAGGAAAACGGCGGGGCCGCGAGAGTGGGGCGGCGGGGCCGCGACGGGTCCCCGTCGCCCGTCGCGGCGCCTCCAGAGGGCGACGCGACGAACGACGGGGCAGAAGCCCGTCGCGCGCCTCGGGGCGCACAGCGGGCAGAGAACCGCCGCGCGCCTCGGGGCGCACGGCGGGCAGAAAACCGCCGCGCGCCTCGGGGCGCACGGCGGGAAGAAAAACTGCCGCACGCCACGGGGCGTGCGGCACAGAGAGTAGCAGTAGCAGTTGCAGCGGAAGCAACAAGGTGGTGAGCCCACCCACAGGATCGATCCAAGGGGATCGACCTGCTCTGATACCATGTTAAAGTTTAGAAGAAAGAAGAGAGAAGAAGGGGGTTGCACTAGCAAGAATGGGGATACAAATAGGAAACCCTAGAAGGGTTGTACTCGCTATAGAGCACCCCACTACAGGCTAGAGCATAAGATAACATTCTGACAACTACCACACGACCTGCGAACCTTCCTAAGGAGATCCTAGGGGCGATCTATCTTGTGATCGCAGCACCGTCGACCCCATTCCATTGAGTCATTCCCAGTTTGCATCCCTTTTCCCAATGGGTTTATTTTTTATCTTTACGGAATTGCGCTCGATACAGATTTTCTTTGTAAGGGTTGAGTATTCATTTTTTTTTTGTCTATTCTTGGGTATCACCTCGATACAATTGTTCATATTTAAGTTCGGTGATCGCGTTCTGTTTCTGTCACATTTCGGATGCGTTATTAGCGTGAAAAGTGTGATTGAAAAGCGAGATCCAATGAGCGATGTGAAATCGAGGTTGAGTACGGATGCAAAACATCTCTGGCATACTTTGAGTATCAATGATATTGGCCGCAGTTTTTTTGAAGTTATCTGATTGCATGGGCGCGAGCGGGAATATTGTAGAGTTTCAAGGATTTTTGGCGGGAGTTACATGTGTGACCATTCGCGTGATTTTGTACTGGTTGTTAGTGACTGAATCTGTGACCCCACATACCAAACCCGTCAGGAAACTCGATACAGTGACCGTATGCGTTACTTTTTTATCATTCACGTTATCGAGTCCCATGCTGGTTACTAGTGGCATATTTTCCCCGGCAGGAATGTCTGATTGACCTGCTTACAGTCCCCCGAGCATGGACAATCTGATTGCAACCACTGTACCTATCCTACTTATGGGGCTTGGTACATCTAAGGAGGGATCTTCGAAATCGGTACCTCGAAGGTTATTGCACCACACCGATTCGTAACGTTTTGCAACGAAAAATGCCGGGCAGGCGAACCTTTTTTTTTTTTTTTTTTTTTTTTTGCTGTAACTATATTATCAAAACATAGGTACATCCGCAGTCGTAACTGTATTCTTGGAGGGCCTAGGCTACGCTAAGTGAAGCGCCGCACATCCCCCCTATGGTATATCACGGAGGCTGATGGAAAGTGCGCGGGTTGCGCCAGATGGAAAGAAAAGGGGCCGTCCAACTCGTTGGCCCATCCTCACTGCAGATCCCCTGTAGTTGTTTCCTCTCATCGGCCGCCACATGGCACCAATTATCCGTTTTCCAAAAGCTGCCCCCCTCTCCTGTTGCTGCCACCTTTCCTCGTGATGCCAACACCACCCTCGCATGCGTCATGAAGTCCAACACCACACCTCGCCCCACCTTCTTTCGTTCAAAAGGGGCCGCGCGCCATGCCGCATCACACCTTGCCAACCAAACCTGCCGAAGCACCGCCGCTGTCAACGTCATTTCGGGAAAGCCAACAGTAGATCCCCTAACGAGTCCAAGGACCTATCCGGGTTCAGCATCTGCAATGATCGTTTAAAGCCCGCGGCCCAAGTTGCGAACCGCGCGCGTCAAGTATAGTAAGCTTGATTAAAAGCGTTTTGTGTAGTGTGCTGGTTGGCGAAAAGTGGTGACCAGTTGCGCAGAGTGTTCTGATTGGTCGAACGCTGAAAGCCAGGCCTCGACAGCGGGAAACTTGAAAGATAATGAGTTGCATCTTGGGACTTTCGAGCACAACACACTGGAGCTGGCTGACTCAGCGAAAGCCAGCATCGAAGCGAGATGTTTCGCGAACCCAACCACTCGCCACAACTTCACTTATCTCAAACCTATAACGCCAAACTTAGTAAGCTTGAACAACTTGGGCTGCGGGCTTTAAGCGCGCCGATGACCGGTTGTATGACCGGGCAGCTGTAGAGGCAGTGCGCTAGGGTTTCCTCTCCTCCACAGTGCACACAGTCGATCCTGTTCTGGAAGAAATCCAGCCTCTCCCCCACCTGGAGGTTCATGCAGTGGACTCTGAGAAGCACGTCCCTTGCCTTGAGAGGCACGCAAATCGAGTCCCGAGTTTGGATGGCCCTTTTCCAATCAATCTTATTGCCCCACACTTCCTCCCACTCTGCTTGCCTCCAGGAGCGTCCCTTCGACTTAGAGAGCGTAGCCCATATCTGACGCAACGGCACCAATTCTCCCCCAGCGAAAAGCCCGGGTCTAGACAATAGCCTCGCCTTAGGGTCGCCCACCGGCCGTACCAGTCTTCCCTCCTGGACCGCCATCGGCAGGAGTCTGCACGCCCCGTCGGAGCTCCCAGCCTTCCCTCCTCGCTGAGTGTCATACTGGAAGCAATGATCCTCGTACCGTCCACTCCCTCCACCGCCCACGTGAGTCTGGCTGGCTGCCCCCGGAGGATGTATCTCACCACTCCTGATGCCGCCGCCACCTCTTATGCCGACACCAGCTCTTCTACCAGCTTCTTCCACTCTGGTGGCATGGCCCCATAGGCTTTCCTTGCCATAACCGCCGCCTCCTTGCTCCCAAATTCTATCATCAGCTCATCTTCTTCCTTCACCCCCCTCCGTCCCCCGGGGCCGTCGGTGAGCAGGTCCCGTATGCGCGTGGTGATGAGGGCCGCCGTGCCTATCTGGTGACCGAAAGGACTCCCTCCCCTATGCATGATGTTTCTGTTGAAACAGATGAAATCTTCCTCCACTTCCCATCTGCTCGCAGGTGCCGGCAGCATCGCAAAAGGTGACTTCCATAAGATTTTCACCGCTGCCTTCCATCTTTAACTCCCCTACTGCCACTGCTTCGCCGCTGATGGGTGTGCGTACAACGTGGCCCAGCCTTGCGGGAAACCAGCCGCTTTTTCCGCCAGCCACCGGCGCGTTCCATCCGGCTCATGCAGGAGCTTGCCAATTCTGCGGACCACCAGCCCGTCGAGGCAGAGCTTCGGATCGAGCTGGCCCAGGCCCCTGTCATTCCGTGGGAGGCACGCCAGGTATGCGCTCCAAAGGATAGAAAAACTTTTCCTCTACTGCTTCCCCAGCCGAGACGAAGGCATGACAGAGCTTCCTGTTTTTTTCCCACACCTCATCCGGCGGCGAATAGACCTGCGCCTGAAACATTAGTATCGGCAGAACATAGCAACTGATAACCGCTACTCTTGCCGTCGTCGTGAGGTACCGCGTTTCCCACTTCCTTAACTCCTCTTTTATCCTTTCATAAGCCTTCCCCCAGGATGGCCCGGCGTCCCCGTTAGGCGTGATCCACACCCCCAGGAGCCTTTCCGGTTCCTCCTTCTCTGACCACTTGTACGGGATATCCGCCGGCACCGGAGCCCCCCTGTTGCTTCCCAGCGGCACCACCACCGATTTGTCACAGTTCACCTTCAGCCCCGATTGTTTGCCAAAGGCTTCCAACACCTCCACCGCCTTCCGCAGCTGAGCTTCCCCGCTCAGCAAGAACGACGTGTCGTCGGCGTAACCCACGTACGAGAGCGGCTCTTTTCCAACTGGCCCGACCCTCAGCTTTTCCCGTTGTGTGACTCTGCAAAGCGGCTCCAGCGCGCAGAGGAAGAGGTATGGCGCCAAAGGGCATCCCTGTCTGACGCCTTTGTTCATTTCCACCCTATCACTTAACCAGCCGTTAATGATAACTTTTGTTCCTGCTTCTGCATGCAGGCCCCTGGTCCAGTTGATGAACCTTTCCGGCACTCCCAACTCCTTCATGACCTTGAAAAGGAAGGCCCGCGAGACCGTGTCGTATGCCTTCTGAAAATCCACCAGCAGCAACAGCCAGTCTTCTTTGCCGCTGTTCGCCGCCTCCACTGCGTCCGCTACCACCGACACTGCATCCGCCAGGCTTTTTCCCGGTAAGAACCCGTGTTGCTCTTTTGACAGTACTTTGCCCAGCACCTTCTTCAACCTTGTAGCCATAACCTTCGTAATAAGTTTGTACATGACTAATAGCAGGGTGATGGGGCGGTAGTTCCCTAGTTGGTCTGTTGGCCCCTTCTTGTGCAGCAGCACCGTCACAGCCGTCGAGAGACTCTCCGGCATCCTCGCCGTCCCAGCGAACACCCCGACAAACCCCATCACATGCTCCTTAAGCAGGTCCCAGTGCAGGATGAAGTACTCCGCCGGCAGCCCATCCTGCCCGGGGGATTTCCCCTTCGGAAGGCTCTCCAGCGCCTGCTTGACCTCTGCTTCTGTCCAGTCTGCGTCTAGTAGCGCGGCGTCCGCCTCCGAGAACTTTGCACCTTCTGAGAAGGCCCCCCAGTCCACCTCTTCTTCCAGCACAACCTCACTGAAAGCGGTTTTGAAGTGGTCCGCCACCGCCCTCAGCACCTCTTTCGTCCCCTGGTACATCGCTTCCCTGTGCGATATTTCCCGTACAATCGTCTGCTTTTTCCGCATCTTTATTTTTGCCGACAAGTAGGGCGACGGGACCTCCTCGTTCAACTCCACCTTGATTCCCGCCAGGACTTGCATCCGGTTCTTGCAGCTCTGAAGGTAGGCCTCCAAATGCGCCTCCTTCCGCACCAGTTTGCTTTGCGCCCTCTTGCCACCGGGGTACCTCATCACCTTGTGCCGAAGGAGCTCCACAACGCTTTCTAGGTGTAAGACCGTCGCCCTCACCCTCTTTCTCTCCTCCCGCGAGTACTCCCTTAGTCCCATACTGAGCAGCTTCAGTTTCTTGCCGAGATCCAACCCGTCCTCTTTCTCCAGCTTTTTTAGTATGTTAGCAGTCACCCTATTAGTGATTGTGATTGTGCAGGCGAACCTGTGGTGGTGAGGCTCGAGCCTCGTTAGTTGTGATTGTCTGGATGAGGACGGGGCTGGGGAGTCATACAACCTGAAGAGGGAGTCACACAACGTAGTTGTCACCCTATTTAACATAGCGGGCAAACAAGGGAAAATATGCCATGGGTAACCAACTTGGGACTCGATAACGTGAATGGTAAAAACAAAACGCGTACGGCCACTGTATCGGGTTTCCTGACGGGTTTGGTAAGTGGGGTCACGGAGTCAGTCACTAACAACATGTAAGAAATCACGCGAATGGTCACACATGTAACTCCCGCCAAAAAAACTTGTGTTACGAATAGTGATTGTTGAAACACTATTATACACTCCTCACCGCAGCAATCGAAGCACGCTCTACCGAGAACGAAGACGGACAGGCGGAGGTGACACGAAGAGTCACACGGTTACGAAAGGATCTGGACCGTCGGGCAGACAGCATCAGGCAGCAGCAGTGGCGAGGATTCTGTCCAAACAGTTTCGTAACTGTCTGGAGTCGCACGGTTGGATTTCGCTGCAATAAGGGAATGTACCCCTTAGAGTACATGGCTAGCTAGGTCGATTGGTATCCCCTTGTAATCTTATTTATATTCCTTGTACTGCATGTTTTTATTATCTCAAGCATTTACATCCACTCTGCTATTGAGGTCAAGGGCCCACCACCACTAGATTAGGACTGTGCGAACCTTCCTGAGGTGATCCTGAGGGTGATCAACTTCTGATCGCAACATGGTATGAGAGCGACTCAGGAATCCTTCGCACCGCCACCACCGAAATCTTCGGCGAACGGAAAGTGGCGTCCGGCACACGCTCACGTGTGAGAGCCGGAGGATCTGGAGGTCAGACGAATCTGACGGCTGAAGCGCAGCCCAACCCAGCTGCGACAAATGAGGAAACGACGACAATCCCTTCCGTCGTCCTCGCACAACTGCTTCAGCGACTCACGAGCCTGGAGCAAGGGCTCCAAACATTGCGGAATGGCGATGCGGGAACGTCTTCCCAACCCACTCAACCGGCCTCGAATGGCCAGAACTCCGCCCCGCAAGGCTTCTCTCTTGACACAAACGGCTCAACACCCAAGACTCCCTGTCCCAGCGACGAAGCAATTCTCTCTGCGCAATCAAGGTTTTTGAGCATATCAAAAATAAAGACAAGTGTGTGCTTTGACGGCAGAGACTTCTTTACCTGGAGCTTCGAGCTGGAGCTGCTGCTGCAAAACGCGCAGATTTTTCACTACTTTGACGGGAGCTACTCGGGACCCACGGAGGAAACTGACGACGCAAAAATCAAGTACTACAACGAGTCCCTGATGGCGTACGGGGTCCTTCTTCGAAATATGTCGCCGACGGAGCAATTGAGCATTCGCTCATACAAAACCTCGCCTGCTCCAGCCCTCAACGCCTGGCGCCACCTGAATGGTGTGTATCAACCGAAGGACTCGGTGTCGTCGAGCCGTCTACTCCAGCAGCTACTGGAGACCAAAATGGCACCAGGAGAGAAGGCCAACAGTTACCTGAATCGCTGTCGGAGCCTACGCTATCAAATCGCGAAACTAGGGTCCACGATTTCTGAGGAAATCTTCGTAAATATCGTGCTCCAAGGACTCGGCCCCGAGTGGCGGCCCTGCAAGGCGCTTCTCCGACAGCAGGGGGTCATCTCGGAGGCCGCCCTCTGCGCCGCCCTCCTCGTCGAACAAAGGGATATGGACCAGCAGCGACCAGCGCCACGACGAGATAGGGAACACCTCGCCTTCTACGCCGAGAACACAGAAGAGCGACGGCCACGGCGCCTCTACTGCAAAATCTGCAGAAATTTCGGGCACCTGGTGGACCGATGCAAGCATCGATCTCGCCCTCGTCAGACCAATCCGAGCAACTGGTCCGGCCGACAAGACGCGAGGAACGACACGCGTCCCGCCCAGGGGTATCAACCCCCATCGCGTAACCTGAACCCGACAGTTAAGTAGCAGCAGTAGCCATCACAGGCTGCCCCCGTCCGCAATGTCATGGGGAACATGACCATGACGAGCGGCTCTCATCGCCCGCGCGCACACTCACTATCACCCGAGCCGGCGCCTGACCCAATCGGAGCGTCCTCGAACAACAACCCGTTCAGCACGCATCACGACTTCAGCGACGATGACAAACAGGACTGGAACCTCCCAGTCCCGCTGCTTGAGAGCCCCCCGCACATACCTGACATGCGGCCGACACCGATCGACTGGATCGCACGCGAACAATTTTTGAAGGTTGACACTCCACACATCGTCACTCCGCGACTGGCGCTGCTCGCGCGAAACGACAACAGGCGCTACAACACGTGGTACCTGGACAGCTGCTGTGGGCAGCATATGGTGGGCTCTGAGCGTTACATATCCAACGCCGTCGCCACCCCCGCCGTCACTTACGTCACTGTGGCGAACAATACGCGGCTGCGCGCAAGCGCGCAAGGCATTGTTGTGCTCAAGGCACACGGGAGCAGAACGCACATCACCTTGAATGACGTGCTGATTGTGCAGAACCTGCGTTTCAACCTGCTTTCGGCGGCGCAACTCCTGGATTGCGGAGTCATCCTCAGCACCGACCCCGAGACGCGCGACATTCTGCTCCACTTCACAATGCCGAACAAGACGCGCAAGCAGATCGGACGGGCGCACGCCGAGAACGGAGTGTACGTTCTCGACTTTGACATTCCCGACTGCAGCGGCGATTCGCAGGAGCTGATTGACCTTGTTCCCCTGCGCTTCGAACATATCCATCGCCGCGACTGGAAGCACCCTGATGGGCGCCCTTGGGTGCCTCATCACCCACATCCGCGCGAGCTGGCGCTACACGACCCTGATCCTGATGGTGTCTGCAGGGACTGCCACACACCCACATCCTTGACAAGCGCGATCGCCGGCCACGGCCTTGCCGCCATCATCGAAGCAGAACGCGACGCACCGCCTGAGGAGGGCCTATCGCAACTGGAGCTGGAAACAGCCACACGGGTTGTCTTCGGCACACCGGAAAATCCTCTCCCCGGGCCCGCATCCCAGCACCTCCAAGGGATGCTTCGCGGCGTCGGTGTCGGCACCTTCGACGCACATGGCAACCCACGGCCCTACACCGAGGAAAAGGCGGCAGAGATCTACGCTCATCGGCGCGATTCGAAGCAGAAACTCTCGCCGGCGGAAGAAGAGGCACTGGCGCAACGCGAAGCCGAAGAGCTTCGACAGAAGAGTCTCACTGAGGCGCGCGGAACGCTCGCTTGGGAGGATGACAAGGAGAGCGCCTCCAATGAAGGGGGGTGGGGGAGCGCTGGCGGGTGGGGAACAAGTGACACAGGCGGCTGGGGAGCCGCAACCGGCGGTGACACAGGTGGCTGGGGAGCCACAACCGGCGGAAATACTGGCGGATGGGGCGCAGCATCTGGCGAAGAGACGAGCGGCTGGGGAGCTCTCCGCGAGGATCAAAGGGGGGAAGAGGAAGAAGAAACAGCGCAAGTTGAGGTCGAACCTCCTGTTGTTGTAACAACGGCGAACGAAGAAGAAGAAGAGAACGAGGAAGCAGCGGCGACACCTGCTCAAGCACCTGATGAGGACCCCGCAGAGGCACTCGCGCGCTACATGCGCACCTCCGGTTTTCGCGCCGACGATGCCATCTGGCACCAACGCCTAGGATACCCTTCGCGCGTGACTCTAAAGAAGTGTATCGAGGCCGGCGTCTTCGCACCTGGCGCACTGATGCGCCCTGACGGCTCCGAAGTAAGAAGCGGAACTCACCCGCGCACTTGTACCGTTTGCCCCGAGGCTGCGCTGAGTCACCAGCCCTTCCCCCTGCGTGAGCCAGGAACCAACCGCTACGCCAAGTTAGAGAAAGTTTACTGTGACTTCCTCAACGTGGGACACTGCGGCATCAACGACGAACTCTACACGCTCACCTTCGTCGACGCTGGAACGCGCCACGTGTGGGTCGTAAACGTGGAAGCGCGCAGCAGAGCATACGAAGCATTCCGCCTGTGGCTGGCGCACGCGCAGCGGCAATCCGGGGAGAAGTTGAAGATCTGGCAGTCCGATGGCGCGGCGGAGTTCAGGAGCAAGGAGCTGCAGGATTACCTTGCGCAAAAGGGGATCGAGCATCACATTTCCCTCCCCTATGCACACCAACAGCAGGGCGTAGCAGAGCGCACGAATCGCACTCTCATGACAAATGTGCGGGCGCTAATGAAGCAGTCGAAGCTTCCGCCGACCTACTGGACCCACGCAATGCACCACGCCGTACGGGTGCACAACCTGCTGTCAACCACCGCGATCACCGGCAACTCCTCACCGCACGTGAAGTGGACGGGGAGGAAGGGCGACACATCCATGCTCCGCGTGTGGGGGTGCATGGTCCAGTACCTCCCGCCAACATCAACCATCGGCAAGTTCAAGAGCCGCGCGCGCTGGGGGATCCATCTCGGGATCAGCCACGAGTACAAGGCGTGGATCATTCTGGATCTCCTGAGCCAGAAAATCAAGAACGCGCGCGACGTCATCTTCTACGAGCGCCTCTTCCTCCAGCAGTTCCGCGAAGACGAGCAGACGAACGCGAACCGCGTCTACGCCAACGACGGCCACAGCTACGCCTCACCTGAGGACGAAGCCGCAGCAGCAATTCTGGAGCAGGACCCCAGAGGCGAGTTCACGAGAGGCGATCGACGCGACGACGACGACGACGACGACGACAACGATGATTCAGGAGAAGAAGGAGCGGGCGCAGCAGGAGGCGCAACAGGAGGAAGCGGAAGCGGAAACGGCGCAGGAGCAGCACCATCAGCCCCACCAGAACCAGAAAGCGACGACGACAATGTGCAGGAGGTCATCCCGCAGCATCGCCACGACAGCACCGTCACCGGAATGCAACTCCTCGGGCTCCATGCTGCCATCTCAACGGCGCCACGTGTCATCGAGCCTAAGAACCCACGGTAAGCACTCACGGGACCTCACAGCAAGGAATGGCGCGAGGCAATGGATGCGGAGATCAGGGCACTTGAGTCACGTGACACCTGGGTACTCGTCGACTGTGCAGCAGTGAAGGGGAGAAGGATCCTTTCCAGCAAGTGGGTCTTCCGCGTGAAGACCGGAGCTGACGGGACGATCGAGCGCTTCAAGGCGCGCTGGGTAGTACGCGGCTACGACCAGAGGCACGGGATCGACTTCGATCAAACGTTTGCACCGGTGAGCCGTCACACCTCCGTCAGGATACTCCTCGCCATCGCAGCCGCACGACATCTGCCGCTCCGACAGATCGATGTTAAGAACGCATTCCTGTACGCGCTCGTAGATGCAGTGATCTACGTGGAGCAGCCGCACACATATGGCGAAGGAGATTCGCGGGTCTGCCAGCTGCGGAAGTCCCTTTACGGGATCAAACAGGCGCCGAGACTCTGGCAGCAGTACCTGCACAACATACTGCTTGAAATCGGGTTCAAGCAGCTGCCTCGCGATCCTGGGATGTATCGCCGCGATTTCCGCGGCGAATACATCATACTCACGGTCTACGTCGACGACCTTCTCTACACAGGGTCAAGCAACGAGCTGCTTGAGCAATTTCAGAAAAACCTCGCAGGGCGCGTCGACATCACCTGCAATCATGACGTGAAGCAGTTTCTCGGGCTCAACATCACTTACTCGCCGGAAGCCATTCATCTCTCAGCAGCGAAGTATGCAGAGGAGCTTAGCAAGCGCTTCAACATTGCGCCTGCACCACTCTCCACCCCTTACCGCACCCCAGGACCCAACCACAAGCCTGACAACAAAGCCCTGTCCCCTGCTGGGCTTCACACCTACCAGCAACAGTTGGGATGCCTGCTCTTTGCATCTGTTACCTGCAGGCCCGACCTTTCCTACATCGCGAGCCAGTTGGCTCAGTACTCTCGCAAACCAACGGCTGAGAATCTACTAGATCTCCAGCGGGCGCTCCAGTTCTTCATCTCCACGACCAGCATCGGGCTCTGCTACTCCACCATCCCAACTTCATCCTTCAACAGCATCGGCTACGTGGACGCCGATCACGCCGCTGACCCTGACAATCGACGGTCCAGGACAGGCTTCCTTTTCCGTCTCGAGCCCAGCAGCCCCATCTCCTGGAATTCACAAAAACAGGAGCTGGTTGCCCTGTCATCAGCGGAGGCTGAATTCATCGCAGCAACAGCAGCCGTTCGCGAAGGCCTCTACCTTCAGGAGCTGCTGCAGGAGGCGAAAATTCCAGCCTCGACGAATTTTCGCCTGCACTGCGACAACCAGAGCGCGATCAGGATCGCGAACAAGCCGGGATTCGTCAATCGGACCAAACACATCGCGCTGCGGTACTTCTTCGTCAATGACGAAGTTGACAAGGGCAAGGTTGACCTAACCTACTGCCCGACGGGTGACATGGCAGCTGACTTCCTCACGAAGAAGCTATCACGTCAGCAGTGCCAGCACTGCTCCGAACTCAGCGGGGTAGTCAAGCGGGTCAAGACTCGCTACGGCCAGGAGTGAAGGGGGGTGTTACGAATAGTGATTGTTGAAACACTATTATACACTCCTCACCGCAGCAATCGAAGCACGCTCTACCGAGAACGAAGACGGACAGGCGGAGGTGACACGAAGAGTCACACGGTTACGAAAGGATCTGGACCGTCGGGCAGACAGCATCAGGCAGCAGCAGTGGCGAGGATTCTGCCCGAACAGTTTCGTAACTGTCTGGAGTCGCACGGTTGGATTTCGCTGCAATAAGGGGATGTACCCCTTAGAGTACATGGCTAGCTAGGTCGATTGGTATCCCCTTGTAATCTTATTTATATTCCTTGTACTGCATGTTTTTATTATCTCAAGCATTTACATCCACTCTGCTATTGAGGTCAAGGGCCCACCACCACTAGATTAGGACTGTGCGAACCTTCTTGAGGTGATCCTGAGGGTGATCAACTTCTGATCGCAACAACTTGGAACTCAACAAATTTCCCGCTCGCGCCCAACCAATCTGCTAACCTGTAAAAAAATCTAAAACCCAATTGGAATCGGATGCGGTTGGGAACTGATCAACCCTAAACACCTGGCGAGTTACGTGTTTAGGGTTGATTCATTCGAAAATGCATCCAGGTTTTTTTTGGGTTTCTTTTTGTTTTGGCGGGAGTTTCATCTATGACCATTCGCGTTTTTTTTTACCAGTTGATTGTGACTGATTACGTGAAACGTTTTATCAGTCGCGTGAAAACACCCTTTGCAGTGACCGTACCCTTTATTCCCATGATGGTTGGCATATTTTCCCGGCAAACAATACAAAGCATGGCATGCTTATACAGGTACACCACCTCCTAAGTCGGAAAATGGGAATTGACCCCCCTACCCAAGAGCTAAATGCCGCCTGGAAAAGCAATGCTGTACATATCTGATCACAGCCTGATCCACCGGATCGTATCGAGTGATTGCAACTCGTCGTCTACTCCAGACCACTTCAGATAATTTCTGGGTGTGCTTCTGGTCAACTTCTCTTCCTGACACTGTAGCTCGACTCGACCACACACTTCCCACAATCCAACCATTCAGACCCCTGCTACGAAAACGCTTCAGTACGGTTTTGCTAGACGATCAACGGTTTAAACGTATCCACTCTGGTCTGGTAGCTTTTCGCGCATTACAAACGAAAGCTCCTCATTTTCTGCTCATCAATTTCCTTTGGCCGAAATCCTCATCCAGCCGAACCCTAGGCCCTGTTCTGTTGCCGCACCACTTGGTGCGGACCCCTCCGCACAGCACCAAATTGATGCTTCTTCCGGGGTTCTACCGGAGATCCTAGGAGCTTTTTTTACGAGGGCGTATTCCTCGATACCAGGCTCGGGAAACTGAACCGCTTCCCGGACCTAACGAGTGCAGTGCAGTCCGCCCGCCCAAAAGAACGGTGAACCTGTGACGCAAAAGCTATCCCCCACTCTCAGGCAAAATGGGTGAAATGCTGGTGCGGCCCTGGTTCCCGCTCAGAGGGGGGATCAAGGGTCCGCACCAAGTGGTTCAGGGCAGGGATAAATGTTTTGCTTTGTCCTGGTTGGCCCCTTTGCTTTCAGGCCATCCAACCATCCAATGGCTGGTGGCGAGAGGAGGTTTGACGGTCTGCGAAGGAAAAAATAACTTTAGCCCTGAAACTGCGCGGAGGGGGGCAGGAAGGTAGCGTGAGCCTTCAAAAAAATTGATGCGTACCAAGCCTCCTGTCGCACAGCTGATGCAGTGCTGAGCTGTCCGCCCACCATTTAGCCGATGGGCAACAGAACAGGGCCCTAACGCCGTTATCTCCACATATCCGGAGGTTTCCGTTAGCTGGCCTTGTTGACCACTGGGAGGTTTCCACCCAACACCTGCAGACGAAACCACCGCATACTCGGGTCGGGTCGGGAGCTGGCAGTGAAACGTCTTTATGCGCTTCGATCTCCCTCCCATAGTCGGCTCGGCCCTCACCGCAACTGCCATGACCTGCGGGCAGCAAATTCCGGCGTTCGAACTGTCTGAGACTGATGGAGAGTCCCAACTTCGGAACGAACAGAAACGCGTCGTCACTGCTGGTCCTAGACATAGAGCGGCAACGGGACATTGAGTTATCAACTAATACGTTCATGACCCATCCCAGCGACCTGATGTTAGCATTATCATTTTCTTTGCAGATTTCTCACCTTCAAAGTTCAGTCCTCAGTTTCAAACTCGAGGTCGTTTAGTCACCTTGAAAGCGAATTTGGGTCGCAACAATCTGCGAGAGCCGTGATCTAACCTTCAATCGTCCTTGTCACGCGACGCGCGCATTGCAGACTTATCAAAATCATGGCATCATGCGCGGCGCGACGCACGACGCTGCCTGTCACGACTAACACGCCGCGCGTCTCTTCGCTATGCGTCAGCGACGCCAACGATTCGCTGGACGAGGCCGCTTTTACCGCTGCTGTCGCCGTTGGCAGTGAAGCCACACTTGAAGTTTCCTCCGCCTCTAAAACCGTCTCTGAAGCCCCCGTTTGTAAGGCCTCTCTAGTACTTCGCGCGGGAACGCTGGCGGCGCGGCGAAAACTTAAATGCGGCTCTCTGCGCCTCGACGTGTCCCTCGGGGTTGACGGTGATCACGACGTCGCTGATCTCGACGATTGCTGCGACGGGAGTCGTGGCGTTGCCGGCGCGAATGACGATCACTTCTCCTTCGAGACGCCGCCGCATGCGATGCTACCGGCGGCGGCTGTGGCGTCAGCGACGTCTCCCACGGTCGCATGGTCGTCGCGCGGGCGACAGTTCCGCAAGTCGTCCTCCGCTTCCTCCGCTCCCCTCTCCGTCGTTGACGGAAGCGCATTGCTGGCAACGGCGGCGGCATTGCTGGCAGCGGCGGCGTTTCCGCGAGCCGCGTCTGCCGGCGCCGCGTTTAACAAGCCCCCGCGAAGCCCGCTGGCTTCCCTCACAATGATCTCCCCTTCCTCTCCTCCGCTCGGCGCGCAGCAGCTCTCGCCGGACGCGGCTCGTCACGCGGACGATCCACGTGGCGCAATCATCTCGCACAAGCCCCAGTGCCGCAGGCGGCAGGGCCATCAACATCATCATCACCCAGCCGAGTCACAGGAGGCTGCGCGGAATATGATCGCAGCGCCACACGCATCTGTGGCGGCAGCTGTGCGGCAGCTCTCAGTGCCACAGGCGGCTGCGCGGAAGCTCGCGGAGTTGGCCCGCGGAGGACTGCTCTCCCCTGCGACTCACATTGCTACTACCACTGCCTCTATTTTGACTACTAATGATAACCCGAGGCGCATTGGTAGTGTTACCTGTAAGGGCTCCACTGCCCCGTCCACTCCGACTGGTCTACTAACCACCCATACCACGAGCAGCAGCACCACAGGACGCGCTACGAGGGCTGCTGCCCCCAGTGGAGGATCCGCTGTGACGACTCCCATTGCCGTGGTCAGGCTGAGCAGCCGCGTGGGGTTCGTCAACTGGCGTCACCTGCCGCATCGCCCCGGCACCGCACCGCACCCCGCGTCACCGCACTCCGCCTCCCCGGGCGCGGCATCTAGACCGGTGGTCACTCCGTGTGGTAGCAGCAAGAGTGATAGTAGGCGGCAGAGCTTCACCCTCAGTGACAGCCATGGTGTTGTTGGAGCGGCAAGCTGCGGTGATGCGACAGAGATTGGTCGGGGGATGTCCCGCAGCCAAAGCTGGACCAGTAGCAAGGGCGCGGCGAGAGACGCTCACTGCACTGGTGCTGGTGTTCCTGCTGCTGCTGCCACTGTTTCTGATAACGGTTTTTCCAATGGCAAGCCTGCTTCCGTTGCTCTCTCGATTGAGCCACCTTCACCCAGCAGCACGTACCTCCCAATACAGTCACAACCTCCTCTTGGCGCATTCTCCGTTCGCTCACACTCTGCTAGCTCCAGCCAACTAGACCGACCTGCTGGATATGGCCTGCCACCACTCTCGCCTCAAGGACTCTCGTTACAAGCATCCTCAATAAACTTTCCAGCGCATGCTGTGCATTCCAACACTGGTTTTTCTTTCAGGTCTCTGTCTGCTAAATCTAGAATGTTGAACAGCCAGACCTGCTACAATCCCCGACAGTCGCCACAGCCCGCAAATCTGAAAGTGTTCATCCCGTTACAGTCATCACCCCAGTTTTTGTCACCCCCGCTATCCCCTCTTTCTGCATCGCCCTTGGGCACGCCATCGTCATCGCCGCTCCGGAGTGCTCTCAAGCAATCGACATCATTGAATGGTCGCAGGGCATCGATGGAAGATTTTGACTTGAAGCATCAGCGTGGAGCCGATGCTGGCTGCTCCACAGCAAATGGAAGGGGATTATTGAAGCGGAGAGTGTCGTTTTCAGACAATTTGCATGTGATATGTCTATGAGAGTTAGGCTGGTTTCTTGCTATGTTGCGTCGATGTCTGCATCTGCATTCTTGCATCATCTTTACCAGATCGTGGTGATCTCTCTGCTGCGTGCCATATTTCTTATTTTGTGTTGAATGTGCTTGGTGTAGTTTTTTTTTCAAATTGAACTCTAGAGAGTGTGCTTATGCTCACCTCTCTCTCGTCCTCCTCGATTTGCTCGTTGCGGATGAACGTGTGCTGTGAGCGTGCGACCCCGCGTTACAGCCACTCAGCGGTTCCGCTAAGGGAGGTGATCTCTGCTCCCCGGAACTGGAGGAGATCCAGCCAGACTTATATCATTGGTTGAGACTCTACTGTACACCCCGTTGACCGAACCAAAGCCACGAATCATCGACACCAGCACACCCCCACAAGATGTACGCGTTAGTGTGATTTGAGCATGCGACGCCACCGACCGGTACACTTCAGTTCAGACCCTCCGTACATTTTGTGTTTGCTTTGGTCACTCTTCGTCAACTCGAAGCTTTGAATGGCAGCAGACTCGATGATTCCGTTGCCCGCCTCGGGATTGTCCTGTTGATCGATAGGTCATAAATTCTTCCTCTGCACTGCCCATTCATACTTCGGAGGACTCCGGAAAGCTGTTCTTTTCCTGATACTTGTTTCTTCGAAGGACTCCTGGAAGTCTGTAGCTTGAGTAGAACGTAGCTGCATACGTTCGTAGATAGAACTGGTTCCGCAATTTCTTCTCAGATGCAGGCGTGAGGTACTAATTGGACCCGCGATCTCGTTCTCTCAAACGGGTGCGACGGAGAGCAGCGGCTTTTAAGGAGGCCATGTCGTCATGAAGGCCCCAGGTTCCAAGTCCGCTGCGCGGTCGATGTGACTTTTGAGTCACAACCTGCGTCGCGCTTTTGAGTCGACTGTCGACTCAAAAGTCATGAAGGCGCCCGGCTCCAAGTCCGCTGCGCGGTCGATCCGCCAGCAGAAACGGCGGCGCGTGCCGTTGTCCACCATCGCTATAGTCACAACCTGCGTCGCGCTTTTCTTCGTATCCGTCATTTTCCGCCGAACGGTTTCTCGCGCAGCTGCTGCTGCATCTGCCGGTGCTGAGAACGAAATTAACGACAGCCATGACATCAGAACTAGTCGCGGGTTAGCTTCAGGAGTAACAGACTCAAGCCGGCAGGTTCAGTTAACGTCACCGTCAACGTCGTTGGGTTTCTCCTCCCCAGGTTCTCTCCTGAGAGGCACAAGTAGCGTCGCAGGATCTTCAGGAGTCGCCGACCAATTAGGTGACTCTGGCGACGGAAGCGCTGTCGTCTCTGGTCCGCGGAGGGTGACTGGTTCTGGTGACGAAATCGCAGAAAGCGGGCTGGACACGGATGGTGGGAAAGCGGGGAGAAATGACAATTTCCATAACGAAGATGACAATAACGAAGCCTCTAACTGGGCGACGCTTCTGAAGGAAAAGCCTCGTAACGCAGGCAGCAACAGCGGCCACCTAACAGCTGCTGCAGCAGCGGCCGCTGCTGACGACGACGATTCCGATGCTGATGTGGGCGCGGACGACGCGGGGCACGAGAGCGCAACTCCCGCGAAGCTTCCTGTCCGTTTCCTCCCGCTGACGCACGACATGGGGGACGAGGAACTCTTTTGGCGCGCATCCATGGTCCCCCTGCGCCGCCGCAGCCGCGCGCGCGGCGCTGGCGCGGGCGGCGGAGCGGAGGGGGAAGGAGGGGGCGGCGGAGGCGCGGGCGGAGGGGGGAGGCGCAGTATAGGGCCAGCGAAAGTGGCGCTATTGTTCTATAGCGCGGGAACGATGCCATTTGCGCCGCTTTGGGCTAGATGGTTAGAGGGTCATGAGGACCGAGTGTCAGTCTATGTGTTAACCGACGAGACGAAAATAGACAAGTCGTTACTTCCCCCTATTTTCCGGGGTAGATTCGTCCCGGACAGGTCCCCTGGCGAGCCCGCTTCGGCCGATTCGAAGACTGTTCACATGAGCACAGTGGACGGCATGCGTCGTCTGCTAGCGAACGCGCTTTTGGACTTTTCCAACGAGCGGTTTGTGACTATATGCGAGCTCTGCATCCCTATTCATAACTTCACATTCATTTACTCGTACCTCATCTCCCCTCATCACTCCGCCGCCCTCCCCTCTCCCTCCGCCTTGTTTCAACCGGGGTCGCTGACTTCCTCCTCCCGGTTACATCTCGCCGGTACGGTTCCATCTGCGCCGCGTAGTTACATCCCGTCGAACGACGTGTCAGGGGAGGGCGGAAAGGACCGTTTCAACCCCAACTGCTTTGAGCCGATGCTGGGTGTGGAGCAGTGGCGGAAGGGAGGACAGTGGATTGGACTCACACGAAGGCTGGCCGTGCAGGTGTGTGTGAAGAGAGTGTGTGTGTTGAGAGTGGGTGTGAAGTGTGTGTGTGTGGGGAGTGGGTGTGAAGAGAGTGTGTGTGTGGGGAGTGTGTGTGAAGAGAGTGCAACTGCTTTGAGCCGATGCTGGGTGTGGAGCAGTGGGAGAAGGGAGGACAGTGGATTGGACTCACACGAAGACTGGCCGTGCAGGTGAGTTCGACAGGAGTTGTGCGTGTGTGCAGAGAGCGTGTGTGTGCCGAGAGCGTGTGTGCAGAGAGCGTGTGTGCAGAGAGAGTGTGTGTGAAGAGAGTGGGTGGAAGAGTGTTTGTCTGAAGAGTGTGTGTCTGAGGAGTGTGAGTGTGTGTGAGTAGTGCGTGCGTGAAACCCACAGTTGCTTTGAGCCGACGCTGAGTGTGGAACAGTGGGAGGAAGGAGGACCGTGGATTGGACTTGCATGAAGACTGGCTGTGCAGGTGTGAGGAGAATGTGTGAAGGGAGTGTGAAGAGAGTGTGAAGAGAGTTTGTGGAGAGAGTGTGTGAAGAGTGTGTGATGAGAGTGTGTGAAGAGACTGTGCGTGATGAGAGTGTAAAGAGAGTGTGCCCCCCCCCCCTCCTCCCACCCACCAGGTAATATCAGACTCCAAGTTTTACGACAAGTTTGCAGCCTGCCTGCTGTGTGCCGGTGAGAGGGGCCTTCCCCGCCTGCCTCCGAGCCCCCCTTCCCCCTCCGCCCACCTCCCTTGCTCCCCTTACCAACCACCAGGTAATATCAGACTCCAAGTTTTACGACAAGTTTGCGGCCTGCTGTGTGCCGGTGCGAGGGGGCTTCCCCGCCTGCTTCCCCTCAGAGCACTACCTCCCCTCCATCGTCCCCATTCTCGTCGACCTTCCCCCTGTGGGGGATTTCGGCCTGCTTCTGAACGTCTCTTCTTGCTCCCCTCTCCCCTCTCCCCCCTGTCAACCACCAGGTCATTTCGGATTCCAAGTTCTATGACAAGTTGCAGCCTGCTGTGTGCCGGTGCGAGGGGTACTCCCTGCCTGCTTCTGAGCCCCTCTTCCCTTTGCTTCCCCTCTCCTCCCGCCCACCAGGTCATTTCGGACTCCAAGTTCTATGACAAATTCGCGGCCTGCTGTGTGCCGGTGCGAGGGGTCTTCCCTGCCTGCTTCCCCTCGGAGCACTACCTCCCCTCCATCATCCCCATCCTCGTCGACCTCCCCCCTGTGGGGGACTTTGGCCCGTTTGTGGATGAGCTTTGGGCGGGGATAGGGGACGGGGGGGGGATGGGGGGAGGGGGGAGGCGGTGGGGGGAGGCGGCGGGGGGAGGGGGCGTGGGGTTGCGGGGGAGCGGGGAGGATTTGGCGAATTGGAGCTTGGTGTTTGAGGATTGGTGGACTCAGCCTAACTCGGGGCATGCTTACGTGTACAACGCTACAGAGGTGAGATGAAACTAACTTGATCACTCTTGTTTATGCTGTTTCCCTCTCATTATCACTTCGTGACTGGTGGACTCAGCCTAACTCGGGGCATGCTTATGTGTACAACGCTACAGAGGTGAGATGAGCTCTCACGTGTTGGCGCTCTATGCTTGAGGCCGAGTCCTTATGTGTGTAATGCCACAGAGGTGAGGGGAGGATCTGGCGAGTTGGAGCTTGGTGTTTGAGGACTGATGGACTCAACCTAACTCGGGACATCCCTATGTATACAACGCTACTGAGGTGAGATAGTTTTGCACGCTTTGCCTCACTTCACCATTCCGTGACTGGTTTGCTCCGTGACTGGTGGACTCAGCCCAACTCGGGGAATCCTTATGTGTACGACGCTACAGAGGTGAGATGAGACAGAGGTGAGGCAGGTTTTGGCTGTTTCCCTCGCGTGATAACTCCTTGACTGGTGGACTCGGCCCAACTCGAGGCAGAGGTGAGATGAGACAGAGGTGAGGCAGAGGTGAGACAGAGGTGGGATTTAACTGGTTTGCTCACTCTCCCTATGTTGTCGCTTTATCCCCCGAACTCCCCCCCCCCTCCACTTGGTTAAGTCCTCTCCCCCCCTCCCCCCCCCCCCCCCCCGTTCCTCTTCCCAACCTATGTACCCCTACCCACACTGTCTTCCTCTACCCCACTTGTGCCCCCCCAGCCCATCTCCCCCTTGCTGTCCCTCCACCCCCCCTGTTCCCCAGCTCACCCCCGACCTCGTCTCTTTCATGCGCCATTGTCGCTTCGGCAACCTCTGCCATCGCTTTGCCGGTCACTTCCACCCCTCAGCCATGCAGCCCTTATGCACACTGCCCCGTGTTTCCCCCAACCCTTTCCTCCCTTCCCTTCCTCTCCAGCTCACCCCTGACCTCGTTTCTCTCATGCGCCACTGCCACTTCGGCAACCTCTGCCATCTCTTTGCCAACCACTTCCACCCCCCATACAATCCCCCTCTCCTCCTAACTTGCTAACCTCTACTTGTGTCCTCATCCCCTCCCCCGTCCCCCATTCCCCTGCAGCTCACCCCTGACCTCGTTTCTCTCATGCGCCACTGCCACTTCGGCAACCTCTGCCATCTCTTTGCCGGTCTCTCCCACCTCTCTGCCATCCAATCCTTACCCCCTGCCCCCCTTTCCCCCCCTGCCATATTCCCCCCATTCTCCCCTCAGCTCACCCCTGACCTCGTTTCTCTCATGCGCCACTGCCACTTCGGCAACCTCTGCCATCTCTTTGCCGGCCACTTCCACCCCTCGGCCCTCTCCCGAGCGCTCTCTCTCGGACCAAAGCTCGGGTTGTGGGAGGCGAGGAGCGACGAGAGATGATGAGTCAAAGCGTTTTTAGTAGGAAATTGGAAAATTGGGGTGTGTGAAAGCAAAGGATATTCTAGGAGTAGGGAATGGGTAAATGAATCAACTTGAAGATCATGTTTGTGTCCTTGTTTCATGTATTATGTGAAGGGTGTCGTTGTAGGTCGTAGACAGCTATGTTCCTTGTTGGTGTAGTAAAAACTCATAACCTCCATTCACAGCCACCCACTTACTTGCCACGGATCCTACGCAATCAAGTGCATCATGGAATGCACCCATTCACCCGCCAGCGTCCAAAAATTGCTGCTCGTGGTTAGGATCCGCCAGCACGCGCGTGATCGCGGATTCTCTCAACCAACCGTGGGCAATTGCTTCCGCCCCTACGTAGGTTCCACAAACCAGCCGCCAGCGCAATTTTCTCGCGGAGCAGGAACAATCTGGCCCAAACCAAATCATGTTTTGTAGGGGTCTGGTCTGGATTGTTGGAAAGACAGGAGTGCGAAGCCCTAGCGACACCACATACGAAAAGCTTACCAAATCAAAACACTCCAGACTACGCGCCAGCTACCCCGGTTGCTTGATTCGTTTTTCGAAATTGTCCTCCAATATCAGCAAGAGCCACCATCATGAATGAAACAAATGGATACAGTGCAGTACAGTGCATTTCAAGAGCCGCTCTGTACAACAGCAACAGCAGGGGCAGGATCAGAAAAAGCAGAAGCACGAGGAGAAATCCGAGAAACCTAGGGTTTGGTTTTATCGAGTCATCAGGGCCATAACTCCCGCATCCCATCACATGATCCCATCCCCTCCGCCAAACCCATCCCATCCCAACCCTGCCCATCCCGAACCATATCAAACCGTTCCAAAACAAATTGAAACCATCCCAAACCATGTCAAACCATTCCATTATCATCGCGGCAAGGTTGGCGTGACTCTTCCCGCAACCTTCCCCCACCGAAGAGCAAGGCCAACCTTCCCACACGGTTTTATTGGTTTGTTGGCGGAGGTAGCATTCTAGCAAACACCACAGCAGCAGCTTTTAGCAGCCTAGCACTCTAGCACTCCGGTACTGTCACTCAGGCTGGTTAGAGGGAGGTTCTTTGAGTTTGTCAGGGTTACCTGCTCGGACTCGGCCAGTCTTCCGTGACGGCTCTAGCTCGACACGCCCCTAGGGATTTTCGAGTGGAGGCGACTGCACGTTCAGAGTTTTCCTTCAAATTATAACGAGAGGTCAATTGTTCGTCACTAGATAGAGGCAAAGGCTCGTGTGATATACGCTCTCCTTGATTGCAAGTACCAGGCCCAGAGACCTCGTGCGGTAATTCTCGCTGTCATATCCAGACAATGGCGACACCGTTTCATTTCCAGCCATTACCTATCCCGGCGCAATCACAGCCTTCGGCCGGGAACAACTCATTCTGGCCGACAATCCAGCAGCAGCAGACCCAGGCAGCTTCACCCCCCTCCACCCAGCCTCCCTCAACCACTCCTGCAGCTCCCCCGTCGTCCGCCGCGCAGCTGTTCCCCGCGCCTACCCCTGCGCCCTTGTCCGTCGTCCCTTCCGCTGCGCCGATGTTACCCGTACCGCATGCTGCAGGACCTGGGTCGTCGCAGGCTCTTATGGATGCTCTGAATCTACTACAGCAGGTCCGTCTGTTTTTATCTCCCACTAGAACTAATTACATGTCGACACTACTAAAATTACATGTCACCAGCGAATTTCTTTTTAACGCCCAATTCACTCATATCTCCTTTTTGTGTAACGTGATTACAGAATATCGGCGCGCTGCAGTCGCTGATTCCGCTCATGTCGCAGCAGCCACCGATCTCAACCACGCCAGATCAACTCCAGCAGCAGCAGGCTGCCGCGTCCGTCGGCGTCGCCTCCGTGATCTCACAACTCGCCGTCGCCGCTGCCAACATTCTCCCGCAAGCCGGACTCTCCCCTCCCATCAACCCGGCCTTTGCGCGATGCG
The DNA here is from genome assembly GCA_947471745.1 of Closterium sp. Naga37s-1. Taxonomy (NCBI): domain Eukaryota; kingdom Viridiplantae; phylum Streptophyta; class Zygnematophyceae; order Desmidiales; family Closteriaceae; genus Closterium; species Closterium sp. Naga37s-1. The sequence continues at coordinate 294,542 of CANJKZ010000461.1, read as the reverse complement.
GTGTTTTCGCGCCGTCCCCGCTTCTGGCGCCTGACAACGCGGGGCCGTCTAATCCTTTCTCTGTTTTCGGCGGTACAAATCAACGACCTGTGGTGCAGCAACAGATGCAGCAGCCGCAGCCGCAGCAGGAACCGGAACAACAGCTGCAGCCGCCGCAGCAGCCGCAGCAGCAGTCACCAGCAGCGCCGGTGGTGAACGAGCCATGCCGACCAGCAGCGCCAATTGAGCAAGTCGCTGTTGCTTCTCCCGAACTAAAGCTCTTCGGGAAACCTCTTTTACCTCAGAAGCGAAAGGTCGAGGAAGTTGCATGGGACCCCGCTGACGCCGAAGACGGACCACCTCACGCAGCGAAGAAAATTATCCCCGCGGGAACCTCCAATGTTCCTGGCGCTGTTAACGGGTGTGCTTTTTTCGCGGATGCGGGTTTGGACGAAGAGAACGACGAGTCGCCGCTTCCGGCGGGAACGTTCGACATTATCGAGATGGACCCTGTGGAGCTGCTCGCAGAGCACGCGCACTTCTGCGAGATCTGCGGCAAAGGTCGGTCTTGAGGTCTTATTTTCCTGCACTTGGTGTCTCAGATGAGCTTCGCATGTTAGGTTAAGCTTCGGATTTCCTGTCGAAAAATCGAACCCTAGCTTCTGCTAGAGCACTGCGCTGTATGAGCTTCTCCATAACGGCACCCCGTTTTTTTTTTTTTTTTTTTTTTTTTTTTTTGCCTTCTCAGGATTTAAGCGTGACGCCAACCTGCGCATGCACATGAGGGGCCATGGCGACGCGTACAAAACACCAGAGGCGCTTGCAAGGCCAGGCAAGCACTCTCCAGAAGCCACTGGGCAGCCTCCAAAACGTTTCAGCTGCCCGTTTGTCGGGTGCAAGCGCAACCAGCAGCACCGGGCGTTCGTGCCGCTGAAGACGATGCTGTGTGTGAAGAACCACTACCGCCGCACCCACTGCCCCAAGATGCTCGCCTGCTCCAAGTGCGGTGCAAAGCGGTTCTCGGTGGTGGCGGACCTCAAGACCCACGAGAAGCACTGCGGGCGCGACCGCTGGCTGTGCTCCTGCGGCACGTCCTTCAGCCGCAAGGACAAGCTGCTCGGCCACCTCGCCCTCTTCAAGGGCCACCACGCTGCCACTGCCGCCGCCGCTGCGGCAGCTCCCACCGTCGCTGATGCAATTGCAGCAGAGGCAGCAGAAGCAGCTCTTTTGGAAGGCACTGACACATTTTCCCCAAGTCATGCTGGCGCTGCTCCTCCCCCGATACCGTTCCCACCTTCTGTGGTTTCTTTTTCCAGCAAGGGAAGGCACCTTGTTGAGGCGGGGATGGGTGGGGGTGCAGGAGACGTTGGTCCGGCTCTCAGCTCTCAAAGCACAAATGTGGATGCTGGGAAGCGCAGCGGAAGTGGGGGTGGTAGCAATCGTTGTTCAGGCAACGACTGCCTTTCTTCGAATTTTAACCTGAACGGTTTTGCACCGGCTCAGTGTGAAGGCGATACGGAGGAGAGGGAGGTGGTGTTGTACCGGCAGCCACCTTGTGTACAGCTGTGCATTGGACAGGTGATAGATGTGCAGAAGAGTGAGGAGAGGTAATGAAAGTGATATTGAGAAATGCTTGTTACATTTTGCAGCTTCGCAATAGCTGTCCGTTTCTTACGGTACTCCCGAACTTCTGGTTGTGTTGTGTGTCTATTGCATATGTACTTCAAATTAAGCAAAGGCAGTTCCATGTCACGCGATCGCACTTCAGCCCTGTACCGATTGCCTGTCTGGCCATGGTTTTCACTCAAGACTGCATGATTGATGGTTTCTTGCATGGAGCTTGGGGAAGGCAGCCTCAGGACTCCCTCAACACGCTCAAGCCTTGCTTTCCTCACTATAAACTCTAACACTAATACATGTAGCTGGTAATACACAATGTCATCCATCGAGTTTCTCGCATCCATCTGCCGAATCAGAGCCTTCCAGTGGGCACACGTGGAATGCTGCAAGGCAAGCAGCTCCCGCATGCCGCTATCAAATCGACCGTTCGGGTGTGGTGTGTCTATCCGAGCCGATATGTCACCTTTTGGCTGGCTCTCAAAGAAGTTGGTTCGGTTGGTACAGTTATCACCGAGAGGATGTGGTTGATTCTGGCTTGTTGCGAGGTTTCAGCTGTCTCGCTGGGCGAACGGCCGGTGATTGGGTTTCTTCTGGGGAAATCACCTGGTCGGTACAACAGAGAGAAATGCTGCCCCGATGGCTCTGTGTGAACCACGAGGTGATAAGCGGCCCACAATGAGTTCATGACCTTGCAATGCAAAGAGGGGGGACACATCTTCCGCCTCAACCAATCGAACGCGAGGAGATAAAATCATCGGCCGCGATAACTGGCCGGACAAAATTTTGTTGCTTAGAATTTGTTTCAAATTTCCTGCCCAGAAAGCAATGGAAGCTGCTGAATGAACTAAAGAATGTCGGAACTTGACATGTACCTGAAGATTCCGAGGCCAAAGCAGCCATTTGTTCGGGGTCTCTCTCTCGGGTTTCATAGATTACAGTATGTCACAACCATAAATTCCTTGGAGGTTCGGATCATGGTTTACCGAGCCTCTCACCCCGACCCCCCTCGATTTCCCCCGAACGAAGCCTTGTTGTCGCGATAATGCAGCTAACCTAACCATGATTGGGTTGGGGAAGAATGCATGGCTACCGCAGCTCCAGTCCGCACTTGCCTGTCTTGGCGGGCGCAGGCAAGGCTCGCCATCGAGACTAGTTTCGGAAATCGGGCGGAGCCTCAAGTCTACCTGAGGCGGAAGCCTGCCCAGCAGCGCCCACAGCTGGTGGAGCGCGTGCGCGCTCGGTGATAAGCGCACAGCAAGAAACCCCAGCCCAGAAACGAGCTCCCTACTTCCCTACTTCCTCCCCCACAAGCCTTCCTTCCGTCCGACCGACCAACCACACCCCTCCCCACCCCCCACAACCCCCCCCACCCTACCCTTCTCTCCTACCCCTGGCAGCAGAGCCCGCACGCGCAGGCCAGCAACGGAAACCAGCGGGGCGAGCAGCGCACCCCCGCAGCGGAGCCAGCAGCTGAGTGTATATTCGCGGAGCGGAACCCCATCAGCGAACCCCATCAGCGGAGCCCATCAGCGGACCCCAGCGGCGAAATCCAGCAAACCCTAGGCGGAAACTTTCAGGTTGTGGCTCTTCAGGCAGAGCCTGCTTCCCCAAGTGCCACCCACCCAATATCGAGGCTCTCGCTTCTCACTCCTCACTCACACCCATTATCAAGCCTCAGATCAGCAGCAGTTCCTCACTTCCCACCTTTCTTATCTGGTGTTGCCTGATTGTCAGAAGAAGGCTCCATTCTGTTTGGAAAGATATTTCCATTATCAGGCTTGCTGTTACTGTACGAAGATTAAGTAACCATGGACCACGGAGCTTCGCAGTTAACTCTAGGCACGTATCAGCAACCTATGGCTCCTGCTGCGTACAATCCGTCTCCAGGCCAACCCCAAACTACTGGCGGAACATCCGGCGGATGGAAAATGCATCCGCACCAGCAACACCAAGAGCAGCATCAGCATCAGCATCAGCAACAGCATCAGCATCAGCATCAGCAACAGCATCAGCAACAGCATCAGCAACAGCATCCGCATCAGGATCAGCATCAGTATCAGCAGCAGCATCAGCAACAACACCAACACCAACAACACCAACATCCGCAACATCAGCAACATCAACAGCAGATGCAGCACCAGCAGCAACATCAACAGCAGATGCAGCACCAGCAGCAACAAGCTCCTGTGCCTCAAGCTGCGGCTTCACAGAATGGCTACGCCGCAGGACCGACCGGCGGAATTCCGAATTCTCCACAAGCATTGATGAATGCGTTGAGTCTGTTGCAACAAGTAAGTCTAGAATAACATAGCCTTATCGTTTTTCTCAAATTGCTATATGTCTGATTAGTTCTAACGAGCTATGTTCCGTTTTCGCAGAACATTGGCGCGTTGCAAGCGCTCATCCCGCTGATGGCGCAGCAGCAGCAGCAGCAGCCGTCCGACACGGCGCAAGCCCAGCAGCTCCAGCAGCAGCAAGCCGCAGCCTCCGCCAGCGTCGCTTCTGTCATCTCTCAGCTCGCGCTCGCCGCGTCCAACATTCTTCCGCAGATGGGGATGGCTCCCCCCGTCCTTCCGCCGCAAATCGGAATGGCTCCTCCCGCGGCGGTCCAGCAAATGGGTTTCACCACCCCCGTGAACTCCGCCGCTAATCCCTCTTCACAGCTCCTGGTTTTGCCCCCCGTTCCGCAGCAGCAGCAGCAGCAGCAGCAGCAGCAGCAACAGCAGCAGCAGCAGCAGCAGCAACACCAGCCGCAGCAACAGCAACAGGAGGTTGCGTCGTCGACTTCCGTTAACCGTCAGCAGCAGTTAATCTCGTCTCTTGGAGCCTCCGGCTCGCTACTTCAGCAGCAGGCGGCGCAGCTGACGCTCGCGACGCAAGCACCACCGTACGATCATCGTCCGCAACAGCAGCAATCGCCACGGCAGCAGTCTGGAATCAAGTTCGTCCCGCCTGCTCCTGACGAGTCAGATGACATGGCAGCAAAGCTTCAGCTGAGCCAGCCGGGCTTTGCGCCGACCATGGCGGCTCCTGTGCAGGCGAAGGCGGCGGTTCCACCAAGGCCAGTCGCGCACCTCCCGCCGCCTCAGGCGCAGGCGTCGCAGGCGCAGGCGCCGGCGGTGGCGCGACAATTCCCGAAGCAAGGCGCGGTGGACAGGCTTCTCGGTGGGGCGATCCTTCTCACGCAGAAGCGCAAGCTTGGTTTCGACGGCGCCGGAACGGCAATTGTTGCTTCTGGCGCTACCACCACCCCCGGCCACGGAGGCCTGGGCAATGGTGGTGTTGGTTCTGAGAGTCTGGCGCGCAAGCGCAGCAAGGAGAACGTGAGGGAGGACAGTGGATGCAAGCAGCGAGGCTCCCCTGATGGCGACGACGACGATGCGCTACCAGGTAAAGGAAAATCTTTGTTGTTGGTCGTAGTTGGAGGAACCGCTGAGGTATATTTTTTCCTGCCTTACTGGACTCTGACCTGTTTCTAACGGCCTGCTTTGTTTTGTTGCTAATGTTTTTGTTGTTCGTCCCTTGCAGACGGTTCCTACGATGTGATTGAAATGGATCCTGTGGAATTGCTGGCGGAGCACACTCATTTCTGCGAAATCTGTGGCAAGGGTACGCCTAAGCAAAATTTGTGTGGTTGATTGAAGACTCTGCATTTCGTCACAGTTTTTTTTAGTTTGGGCGTCCGCTGTTAATGGTACCTTCCGCGTTCTGACTTCGGGTTTGATACCTTTTGCAGGATTCAAGCGTGACGCCAACCTCCGCATGCACATGAGAGGCCATGGCGACGAGTACAAGACGCCAGAAGCCCTTGCCCGCCCCGACAAGCACCTCGCTAACGTTGCCCAGCGCCCGAAACGTTTCAGCTGCCCGTTTGTTGGCTGCAAGCGCAACAGCCAGCACCAGCGCTTCCTCCCACTGAAGACGATGCTGTGTGTGAAGAACCACTACCGCCGCACCCACTGCCCGAAGATGCTCGCGTGCTCCAAGTGCGGTGCAAAGCGGTTCTCGGTGGTGGCGGACCTCAAGACCCACGAGAAGCACTGCGGGCGCGACCGCTGGCTGTGCTCCTGCGGCACGTCCTTCAGCCGCAAGGACAAGCTGCTCGGCCACCTCGCCCTCTTCAAGGGCCACCGCCCCGCCAACCCATCCCTCACTGCTGCCGACGATGGCCCTGCAGGCGCTATCAATTATGGTACAGGAGGTGAAGCTCCTGCGATCGCTGGGCCTTCAGTGCCTGCTCCTCCTCAGGTACCCACGTGTTCCCTCTTTCCTCGTACCTGTAGCTTTCTGAGTCGTTTGTTTGATCTGTGTTTGACTGTGGTCTCATGCATTTCGCATTCTGTGTGTGTTTGTGCCAGGTGATGGAAGGGGAGAGGGAAGTGGTGGTGTATCAGCAGGGTTCTCCGGCTCAGCTCACTCTTGGCCAGGCGGCTGCTGCACCTGCTGCTGTGCAGGAGGTTCAAGGCACTGCACCTACTGGTGCTGCTGTTCCTGGTCCAAGGGTGGATGGTGGTGGTGGTCAGGCGATCCTGTTTGGCATATCTGGCTCCAGTCTTGTTACAGCTTATCTTCTTGGTTCTGCTGAGAGGCAAACACAACAGTAATCTCTTGTGTCATGCTTTTACCCTCTTTCTTAGTTCTGCTGTTTTTTTTCTAGGGCATGCTTGAAAGGCATGCCCAAGTTTGTCTTCTATTATAGTAGTGTGGACATATTATGTTATGACAGTCTGATTTAACGTGTACATATAATGAATTACTATGGCATTCAGTTTTATGAAGGTGAACATCAAAATCAACCAGTTTCCGATTTAAGAAGCGCTTATATTGAAATGGATCGTAAACAGAAACTTTACATGAAGGATGTCCGCCTGGCTGAGTCGACATCACGCAGTCGGTCGGTGTAGGGGAGGAGGGGGGAGGGGGGGGCTGGCTGGCGAGAGCAGAAGCTAGGAAGGTAGCACCGAAAATGCGGTGTTGACGAGTCGCGTGGCGGAAACTGCCAACACATCCCGCCAAAGACACAGAGGGGTTGAACCAGCAGATTTCTGGGTTTCGCTAGCATGGTCGCAACCGCCGGCCATTTCGCCAAACCTCCACCGACACAGTTCTGTGTCTTGCTGGATGCTCTCACGAGAGACTAGGGCGAAAGTTACCGCTGCTCGCCGTCCTCCAACTCTTCGTTAAATTCTCGCCCTCTCAAGCGATGGCGGTGCAGCCGTTGTTACGCCGTTCCCTTGGGACTTCCGTTCCGTCCCGCCCCATCATTGCGCGCACCATCAAGAACCGTAGTCTACGCGGACACGGCTGAACTCCGCTGACTGGGAAACAAGCGCCAATGCGAAAAACCAAAATATCCTGGACGATCAGTGCGGTTTAGTAAGGTTACAGACCGGCTTCTCGTGTTTGAAGAAACATTTACATCGGTTCTGGCTGCGCCGGAGTGTGCTTACTGTTTCTTTTCCTTCCCAGCTTTCGTTCTCTTGATAGTTGACTCAGCCAACACTAGAAGCACGGTGAAAGCACATGGCAGCGAGATCTCCGTTGATCGTACCCCTGTGAATTCCCTAAGCACGCCAGGAACAGAAAAATTAGACGCCTCCTCTCGACGCCAGCATCATCGTTTGTAACTTATTGCGGGACGCTTTTCATTGGTCGATACAGCCCTCGCTTACGCGTCCTCCGTCCCTATTACGTCCCTACACGTGCTTATCCTTAGGGTGCTCGACTTAAATTTTAGGTTTCCTTGAAGTAGGAATATAGGTGTCACAATACCACTCTGTTTCTCTTGACGGACGAATATAGATTCCTGGTTTTGACGGCTCCTGGGGCGGTTCACCAAGTGAGCAGGCTCTAACAGCTGGCTCTGTAGCGTTCATTGAACGGCATTCAGTTATTGCTTTAAGGCCACGTGTGGTCGCCATGGCGTCGTGCCATCTTTTCTTGGTAGTTGACTCACTACCATACTTACCTATGTGATTATCTTCGAACTACTGTGGAGATTCGTTAAGTAAATAACGCTTATTATAAGTCTACAGTAGAACTTGCCTGCTTGAGCGGATGGAATCAAGGCAGCCTGGCGCTGGAGTCGGCCATTTCAACGTTTCTGGAGCTTATGGGTTCCACAAGACCTGTCGATTAGCATCAGACCGCGAACGCGTTACATCTCGCGTTACAACTGTCGTTACAACTCACGCTACCACACGGGGTAGCGGAAGCTGGGGAGGGAGGCGGAGGCAGCTGCGCGACCTACTTCCGTCCGCGTTCCACGTCAGCATGTTGCTTCTGCTGCTTTTACTAATACCACTACCCTCCTTCGGGCCAATCCGAGCTAAGGGTCAGAGTCAGAGCGCCAACGCTCCATCAAATATTTCCTCCACAGCAGGTGGGTGGGTGCAATGCAACGTAGGTGCCTTCACAGTCGACTCATCAAGAGATCTATCCGAGTGAACAGGAGGAACGACATCGCTGCATCGATATTGTCATCCACAGAAGGTGGGTGCGAATCAGGTGATTCATGAATTGAGTGAAAACGACCGTCAAATAGGATTCGATAGGAAGAATGCCACCGCTGTGTAAAAAAACTCCTCCGCCCCTCCGCAGCGGGCGGGTGCGACCTTTGAGATGTCACAGCGGGTGTCTCAAAAGTCGGGCGGGTGCAACCAGCGTAGGTGACCCTTGACGCAACTGAACGACCGTTGAGTTCACGGGAAGACCGTCAACGGTGGATCGATTACCTCCTCTTCTCGACCTCTCTTTCCATGTCCTCCCCAATCCCTTCCCCGCGTCTCGCCCCCCCTTTCCCGCTCCCTTTTCCCCGCCGTTCCCCCTCTTGTGGTTTCCAGGCTTCATAAGCATCGACTGCGGGTACCAGGGACAGCCGTACCCCTCTCCTCTCGGCTTCACCTGGCAGCCGTCCCCCCTCCCTTGCGCCCTCCCCCGTCCTCCCCCCTGCCTTCCCCGCGCCCTCCCCACCTCTCCCCACCCACTCACCCTCCCCCTCCCGCATGCTCCCAGGCTTCATAAGCATTGACTGCGGGTACCAGGGGCGGCCCTACCGCTCTCCTCTCAACTTCACCTGGCAGCCCGATCCCCCTAATGTCCCCGGCACGCCTGCTGTCATCACCGCGCTCTCGCCGGATGGGGGAGGTGGCATGCTGACGATGGAAGGGACGCTGAGGGTATTCAATAACGACAGGGCCGTCAACTGCTACCACGTGCCGCTCACTGCTACTGGTGAGCGCTGCTGCTGCTGGTGGGGAGGTGTATGCGTGGATAGATATGCATGTACGCATGGTAGCACAGGATGGGGAGGTGGGAGGCTGACTGTTTAAGGAAGGGACGCTGAGGGTGTTCAATAACGACAGGGCCGTCAACTGCTACCACGTGCCACTCACTGCTGCTGGTGAGCGCTGCTGCTGCTGGTGGGGAGGTGTATGCGTGGATAGATATGCATGTACGCATGGTAGCACAGGATGGGGAGGTGGGAGGCTGACTGTTTAAGGAAGGGACGCTGAGGGTGTTCAATAACGACAGGGCCGTCAACTGCTACCACGTGCCACTCACTGCTGCTGGTGAGCGCTGCTGCTGCTGGTGGGGAGGTGTATGCGTGGATAGATATGCATGTACGCATGGTAGCACAGGATGGGGAGGTGGGAGGCTGACTGTTTAAGGAAGGGACGCTGAGGGTGTTCAATAACGACAGGGCCGTCAACTGCTACCACGTGCCACTCACTGCTGCTGGTGAGCGCTGCTGCTGCTGGTGGGGAGGTGTATGCGTGGATAGATATGCATGTACGCATGGTAGCACAGGATGGGGAGGTGGGAGGCTGACTGTTTAAGGAAGGGACGCTGAGGGTGTTCAATAACGACAGGGCCGTCAACTGCTACCACGTGCCACTCACTGCTGCTGGTGAGCGCTGCTGCTGCTGGTGGGGAGGTGTATGCGTGGATAGATATGCATGTACGCATGGTAGCACAGGATGGGGAGGTGGGAGGCTGACTGTTTAAGGAAGGGACGCTGAGGGTGTTCAATAACGACAGGGCCGTCAACTGCTACCACGTGCCACTCACTGCTGCTGGTGAGCGCTGCTGCTGCTGGTGGGGAGGCGTATGCGTGGATAGATATGCATGTACGCATGGTAGCACAGGATGGGGAGGTGGGAGGCTGACTGTTTAAGGAAGGGACGCTGAGGGTGTTCAATAACGACAGGGCCGTCAACTGCTACCACGTGCCACTCACTGCTGCTGGTGAGCGCTGCTGCTGCTGGTGGGGAGGTGTATGCGTGGATAGATATGCATGTACGCATGGTAGCACAGGATGGGGAGGTGGGAGGCTGACTGTTTAAGGAAGGGACGCTGAGGGTGTTCAATAACGACAGGGCCGTCAACTGCTACCACGTGCCACTCACTGCTGCTGCTGGTGAGTGCTTTCCTTGGGAGGTGTGTTTCGTAGACAGACAGACATGCATGCATGTACACAAGGGGCGCAGGAGGGGGGACCTGGCAGGCTGACGATGGAAGGGACGCTGAGGGTGTTCAATAACGACAGGGCCGTCAACTGCTACCACGTGCCGCTCACTGCTGCTGGTGAGTGCTGCTGCTGCTGGTGATTGCTGGTGAGTGCTGCTGCTGCTGCTGGTGAGTGCTGCTGGCGAGTGCTGCTGGCGAGTGGTGAGTGCTGCCGCTGGTGAGCTGTAGACAAACTATAAAGGAGAGATTCCTCCTCCCCCCCCTTCCCATTCGTACCACACACCCCTTCCTTCCGTCTTTCCTCCATTCGTCCGTCTTCCCTTCCCCCTTTTCCTCCCTCTCAGGCCGTTACCTGCTGCGCCTGACCTTCTGGTACAAGAACTACGATGGCAAAAACCGCTTCCTCCCACCCACACACGCCCCTTCCTCCCTTCCTCCCTTCCCTTCGTATTCTCTTCCCCCCTCCCTCCCCCCCAGGCCGTTACCTGGTGCGTCTGACCTTCTGGTACAAGAACTACGATGGCAAAAGCTCCTCTTTCCCCCCCTCTTCCCCTTCATACTGCACAACCCTTCCCACCATTCTCATCCCTGTCCTCTCTCCCCCCTCCCCCCCCCCTCCAGGCCGTTACCTGGTGCGCCTGACCTTCTGGTACAAGAGCTACGATGGCAAGAACTCTTTTTCTCCCCTCCACACCCCTTCCTCCCTTTGTCCCTATATCCTCTCAGGCCGTTACCTGGTGCGTCTGACCTTCTGGTACAAGAACTACGATGGCAAAAACTCGCCGCCTGTATTCAACGTCACTGTTGGACCCGGATCAGCGTGAGTGGTGGATAGATGTCAGACGAATGGGATGGGATGGGATGGGATGGTTGGGCTGGTGAGTGTGTTAGTGGCTCGTGTGCTGTACAGTGCCACCTGAGGGAAAGAACTACGATGGCAAGAACGCACCGCCTGTGATCAACGTCACTGTTGGGCCCGGATCAGCGTGAGTGGCGGATGAGAGGGGTGGGATGGGATGGGATGGGATGGGATGGGATGGGATGGGATGGGATGGGATGGGATGGGATGGGATGGGATGGGATGGGATGGGATGGGATGGGATGGGATGGCAAGAACTCACCGACTGTATTCAATGTCACTGCGGGACCCGGCTCGGTTTGAGTGGTGGCTGGCTGACAGGCTCGGTAAGCGTGGCGGTAGGTCCGGCAAGTGTGGCAGTAGGTTCGGCGTGAGTTATGTTCGGGAGAATGTAGGGTTGGTTGGTGTGTGAGGGTCATCAATCGAGAGTAACCTTCCCCCCATGGCCGATGCACTTTACACCGGGGGAAGGCCATAGCCACAGGCACAGAATCAGAGACACCCGGTTCCTTTCCCCCCCTTCATTCCCCTCCCCCCTTTCTTTGTGTTACTGCAGGGGTCAAGTGGACCTTGGTTCGATAGGCGATACCCTGTACACGCTTGAAGCCATAGCCACAGTCAGGAGGGGCTCCAAGACTCAAGCTCACGCTCTCTTCATTCCCCCTCGTCCCCCTATCACTACTGCAGGGGTCAGGTGGACCTTCGTTCGATAGGCGATACTCTCTACACTCTCGAAGCCATGGCCACAGTGAGGGACGCCACCATGCCCATCTGCCTGCAGCGAGTGGGGCGTCCGTTTGAGCCCATTCAAACACTGCCTACTTGCCTACTTGCCCTCTCCCCTCCTCTCTTCCCCGCATTCTGTTACTCCAGGGGTCAGGTGGACCTTCGCCCGATAGGCGATACCCTGTACACACTCGAGGCCATGGCCACAGTCAGGGACGCGGCCATGCCCATCTGCCTGCAGCGGGTGGGGGACGCCCCGCCCATCATCAATGCCATTGAGATGCCCATCTGCCTTCAGCGTGTGGGGCGTCGGTTCTAGCACATTCAAGCACTGCGTCCTTGCCCTCTCCCTTCCTCCTCTCCTCCCTGGATTGCTTCACTGCAGGGGTCAGGTGGACCTGCGTCCGATAGGCGATGCCCTCTACACGCTTGAGGCCATGGCCACAGTGAGGGACGCGGCCATGCCCATCTGTCTGCAGCGAGTGGGGCGTCGGTTCTAGCACATTCAAACACCGCCTACTTGCCCTCTCCCCTCGTCGTCTCTCCCCGTTCCCTTACCACAGGGGTCAGGTGGACCTTCGCCCGATAGGCGATACCCTCTACACGCTTGAGGCCATGGCCACAGTGAGGGACGCCACCATGCCCATCTGCCTGCAGCGGGTGGGGGACGCCCCGCCCATCATCAACGCCATTGAGATCCGCCCGCTGCCGCCCCTGTCTTATAGCTACCAGCAGCTCAAGGCAGACGTGCTGCTGGTGTGGTGGCGCTTTGCGTGTGGAGACAGCAGCACCAGAGACCAGTCGTTCAGGTGGGTGGGTGGGTGTGCATTACTATGTAAGTGTGGGTGGTGGGAGGGTGCCTGTGCTGTGTGCCGCCTCTGCCTTACACAGCTACCAGCAGCTCAAGGCGGACGTGCTGCTGGTGTGGTGGTGGTTTGCGTGTGGGGAGAGCCGTGTCAGAGACCAGACCTTCAGGTGGGTGGGTGCCTGTGCTGCATGCTGCCTCTCTCCTACAGTTACTACCAGCAGCAGCTCAAGGCGGACGTGCTGCTGCTGGTGTGGTGGTGGTTTGCGTGTGGGGAGAGCCGTGTCAGAGACCAGACCTTCAGGTGGGTGGGTGGGTGGACCTGCATATGGCAGATCAACGGCAGCACCCTCACCTCACCGACCACTGGGGCCTGCAACCAACCATCCGGTGGTAAACACCAACGTTATTATTGTAGAACCAACTCTTCCCCACTCCCCTCTTTCTCCTCGCCCTTTCAGGTACCCCTCTGACCCTGTTGATCGCATATGGGAAATCGACGGCAGCACTCTCACAGACCACTGGGACCTGCAACCAACCATCCGGTGGTTACCACCAACGTAACCATTGTAACACCAACTCTTCCCCACCCCCCTCTTTCTCCTCGCCCTTTCAGGTACCCCTCGGACCCTGTTGATCGCATATGGGAAATCGACGGCAGCACTCTCACAGACCACTGGGACCTGCAACCAACCATCCGGTGGTTACCACCAACGTAACCATTGTAACACCAACTCTTCCCCACCCCCCTCTTTCTCCTCGCCCTTTCAGGTACCCCTCGGACCCTGTTGACCGCATATGGGCAATCGACGGCACCACTCAGTTGGACCACACTGGGACCTGTGGTAACCAGCACTGTTGCAACCACTGAGACATTCACACCCGCTTTTCCACTTTTCTCCCTCTCTTGTTTCAGGTACCCCTCGGACCCTCTTGACCGCGTATGGGCAATCGACGGCACCACTCAGTTGGACCACTGGGACCTCCAACCATCTAACCGCACACAGCTGGTTACCACCAACGCCACCGTAACCATCCCTCCGCCCTCCCCCGCCAACACCACCACCGGCACCCCCTTTCCCTCCTCCTCCTCCTTTCCCAACGCTGTGCCTCAGCGGGTGCTGCAGTCGGCTCACACGGTGCTAGCACCGCCAGCGCTGGCGAACCGAGGCTTGGAGTATTCCTTTGATAACCTCGACCTGGGTCAGTACCAGGCGTTTCTGTATTTCTCCAGCCTCCTCCCCCCACCTGCTGCCACTGCCACTGCAGCTTCTGTAGGGAGTGGCAACGGCGGCGGCGGTGGCATTGGTGGCGGCAGTGGCAGTGGCGGTAGTAGTGGCAACGGCCCTGGCGGTAGCAACAACGGTGGTGGTGGTAGTGGCAACGGCGGTAGTAGTGGCACTGGTGGCGGCGGTAACAGTACTCGAGGTGGAAATAGCACTGACAGCGGCAGTGGCAGTGGAGGTAGTAGCAGTGGGGGCGGTAATAGCACTGGCGGTGGGAATATCACTGACAGCAGCAGTGGCAGTGGCGGTAACAGCAGCACCAGCATCACTAGCGGCAACGATTTTCTAGGCGATTTAGTGGTAACCGTGTTACTAAACGACGTGGTTGTGGAACGCCAGCTCATCGTCATCCCCCTCTCCCCCCCCACCCAATGGGGAGGCCCCAGAGCTGGCCAAGCCGCCATCCCCTTCACAGTCACACCCGAAAACCGGGTAAACATCAGGCTTAGAGTAAAAACGACCGCTAAGAGCCGAATTCGCCCGGTGACACTTAGCGGGTTGGAAATCGTCCAGCTGTTTGAAGAGGCACCGGCGGTGGGGGGGGGAGATGTGGCGGCGTTGGCATGTGTGAGGACCCAGTTTGGGGAGCCGGCTGCTATGGAGGAGTGGGTGGGGGACCCGTGCTACCCTGTCACGTGGCCGGGCGTGCAGTGCAGCTTTAGTGCCAATGCTACTGCCGTCATCGGACTGTGAGTGTTGGTTGTGTGTGGTGCTTGTTTGAGTGCTGGTTGCTCAAATTCTGGTGCCCTGCTTGAGTGTGTGAGTGAATGCTGCACTGACTTGCTATGGAGGAGTGGGTGGGGGACCCGTGCTACCCTGTCACGTGGCCGGGCGTGCAGTGCAGCTTCAGTGCCAATGCTACTGCCGTCATCGGACTGTGAGTGTTGGTTGTGTGTGGTGCTTGTTTGAGTGCTGGTTGCTCAAATTCTGGTGCCCTGCTTGAGTGTGTGAGTGAATGCTGCACTGACTTGCTATGGAGGAGTGGGTGGGGGACCCGTGCTACCCTGTCACGTGGCCGGGCGTGCAGTGCAGCTTCAGTGCCAATGCCACTGCTGTCATCGGACTGTGAGTGTTTCTGTGTGCGTGTTGTGCGTGTTTCTGTGCGTGCTTCTGTGAAAGCTGGTTGTTTGAATGGTGGGCGTGCAGTGCAGCTTCAGTGCCAATGCCACGAACGTCATTGGACTGTGAGTGCTGTTCAGAGTGCATCCGAGTGTGTAGTTTGGAGGAATGGGTGGGGGGGCACCCATGCCACCCTGCACCATACCTGTGGTGTGGTGCCTCAACAATGCCCTCATCCCAAGTCCACCCACATCTCTCTCGTGCCTGCCTGTGGCCCCCCACAGGGACCTGAGTCACGCTGGTCTCTCCGACTCCATCCCTGCCTGCATTGCCAACCTCTCCTCCCTCTCGTCATCTCTTCCTTTTCCTTCCTTTGCTCGTCCTTGTTGCTCCCCACAGGGACCTAAGCCACTCTGCCCTCTCCGGCTCCATCCCTGCTTGCATTGCCAACCTCTCCTCCCTCTCCTCTCTGTAAGCACCTCCTCCCGTTCACTGTAAGCCAACCTAACTTCTCCATGTTCACATGCCCATCCTCCTCCACGTGCCCACCCCCCACGTGCCCAACCACCACGTGCCCAACCACCACGTGCCCAACCACCATGTGCCCAACCACCATGTGCCCAACCACCATGTGCCCAACCACCATGTGCCCAACCACCATGTGCCCACCCCCCACGTGCCCAACCACCATGTGCCCAACCACCATGTGCCCAACCACCATGTGCCCAACCACCATGTGCCCAACCACCATGTGCCCAACCACCATGTGCCCAACCACCATGTGCCCAACCACCATGTGCCCAACCACCATGTGCCCACCCCCCACGTGCCCAACCACCATGTGCCCAACCACCATGTGCCCAACCACCATGTGCCCAACCACCATGTGCCCACCCCCCACGTGCCCAACCACCATGTGCCCAACCACCACGTGCCCAACCACCACGTGCCCAACCACCATGTGCCCAACCACCACGTGCCCAACCACCATGTGCCCAACCACCATGTGCCCAACCACCATGTGCCCACCCCCCACGTGCCCAACCACCATGTGCCCAACCACCATGTGCCCAACCACCATGTGCCCAACCACCATGTGCCCAACCACCATGTGCCCAACCACCATGTGCCCAAACCACCATGTGCCCAACCACCATGTGCCCACCCCCCACGTGCCCAACCACCATGTGCCCAACCACCATGTGCCCAACCACCATGTGCCCAACCACCATGTGCCCACCCCCCACGTGCCCAACCACCATGTGCCCAACCACCATGTGCCCAACCACCATGTGCCCAACCACCACGTGCCCAACCACCATGTGCCCAACCACCATGTGCCCACCCCCCACGTGCCCAACCACCATGTGCCCAACCACCATGTGCCCAACCACCATGTGCCCAACCACCATGTGCCCAACCACCATGTGCCCACCCCCCACGTGCCCAACCACCATGTGCCCAACCACCATGTGCCCAACCACCATGTGCCCAACCACCATGTGCCCAACCACCATGTGCCCAACCACCATGTGCCCAACCACCATGTGCCCAACCACCATGTGCCCACCCCCCACGTGCCCAACCACCATGTGCCCAACCACCATGTGCCCAACCACCATGTGCCCAACCACCATGTGCCCACCCCCCACGTGCCCAACCACCATGTGCCCAACCACCATGTGCCCAACCACCATGTGCCCAACCACCATGTGCCCAACCACCATGTGCCCAACCACCACGTGCCCACCCCCCACGTGCCCAACCACCATGTGCCCACCCCCCATGTGCCCAACCACCATGTGCCCACCCCCCACGTGCCCAACCACCATGTGCCCAACCACCATGTGCCCACCCCCCACGTGCCCAACCACCATGTGCCCAACCACCACGTGCCCAACCACCATGTGCCCAACCACCATGTGCCCAACCACCATGTGCCCAACCACCATGTGCCCAACCACCATGTGCCCAACCACCATGTGCCCAACCACCATGTGCCCACCCCCCACGTGCCCAACCACCATGTGCCCAACCACCATGTGCCCAACCACCATGTGCCCAACCACCATGTGCCCACCCCCCACGTGCCCAACCACCATGTGCCCACCCCCCACGTGCCCAACCACCATGTGCCCAACCACCATGTGCCCAACCACAATGTGCCCACCCCCCACGTGCCCAACCACCATGTGCCCAACCACCATGTGCCCAACCACCATGTGCCCAACCACCATGTGCCCACCCCCCACGTGCCCAACCACCATGTGCCCAACCACCATGTGCCCAACCACCATGTGCCCAACCACCATGTGCCCAACCACCATGTGCCCAACCACCATGTGCCCAACCACCATGTGCCCACCCCCCACGTGCCCAACCACCATGTGCCCAACCACCATGTGCCCAACCACCATGTGCCCAACCACCATGTGCCCAACCACCATGTGCCCAACCACCATGTGCCCAACCACCATGTGCCCAACCACCATGTGCCCAACCACCATGTGCCCACCCCCCACGTGCCCAACCACCATGTGCCCAACCACCATGTGCCCAACCACCATGTGCCCAACCACCATGTGCCCACCCCCCACGTGCCCAACCACCATGTGCCCAACCACCATGTGCCCAACCACCATGTGCCCAACCACCACGTGCCCAACCACCATGTGCCCAACCACCATGTGCCCACCCCCCACGTGCCCAACCACCACGTGCCCAACCACCATGTGCCCAACCACCATGTGCCCAACCACCATGTGCCCAACCACCATGTGCCCACCCCCCACGTGCCCAACCACCATGTGCCCAACCACCATGTGCCCAACCACCATGTGCCCAACCACCATGTGCCCAACCACCATGTGCCCAACCACCATGTGCCCAACCACCATGTGCCCAACCACCATGTGCCCACCCCCCACGTGCCCAACCACCATGTGCCCAACCACCATGTGCCCAACCACCATGTGCCCAACCACCATGTGCCCACCCCCCACGTGCCCAACCACCATGTGCCCAACCACCATGTGCCCAACCACCATGTGCCCAACCACCATGTGCCCAACCACCATGTGCCCAACCACCATGTGCCCACCCCCCACGTGCCCAACCACCATGTGCCCAACCACCATGTGCCCAACCACCATGTGCCCACCCCCCACGTGCCCAACCACCATGTGCCCAACCACCATGTGCCCAACCACCATGTGCCCAACCACCATGTGCCCACCCCCCACGTGCCCAACCACCATGTGCCCAACCACCATGTGCCCAACCACCATGTGCCCAACCACCATGTGCCCAACCACCACGTGCCCAACCACCATGTGCCCAACCACCATGTGCCCACCCCCCACGTGCCCAACCACCATGTGCCCAACCACCATGTGCCCAACCACCATGTGCCCACCCCCCACGTGCCCAACCACCACGTGCCCAACCACCACGTGCCCAACCACCATGTGCCCAACCACCATGTGCCCACCCCCCACGTGCCCAACCACCATGTGCCCAACCACCATGTGCCCAACCACCATGTGCCCAACCACCATGTGCCCAACCACCATGTGCCCAACCACCATGTGCCCAACCACCATGTGCCCACCCACCACGTGCCCAACCACCATGTGCCCAACCACCATGTGCCCAACCACCATGTGCCCACCCCCCACGTGCCCAACCACCACGTGCCCAACCACCATGTGCCCAACCACCATGTGCCCAACCACCATGTGCCCAACCACCATGTGCCCACCCCCCACGTGCCCAACCACCATGTGCCCAACCACCATGTGCCCAACCACCATGTGCCCACCCCCCACGTGCCCAACCACCATGTGCCCAACCACCATGTGCCCAACCACCATGTGCCCAACCACCATGTGCCCACCCCCCACGTGCCCAACCACCATGTGCCCAACCACCATGTGCCCAACCACCATGTGCCCAACCACCATGTGCCCAACCACCATGTGCCCAACCACCATGTGCCCAACCACCATGTGCCCACCCCCCACGTGCCCAACCACCATGTGCCCAACCACCATGTGCCCAACCACCATGTGCCCACCCCCCCCACGTGCCCAACCACCACGTGCCCAACCACCATGTGCCCAACCACCATGTGCCCAACCACCATGTGCCCACCCCCCACGTGCCCAACCACCATGTGCCCAACCACCATGTGCCCAACCACCATGTGCCCAACCACCATGTGCCCACCCCCCACGTGCCCAACCACCATGTGCCCAACCACCATGTGCCCAACCACCATGTGCCCAACCACCATGTGCCCAACCACCATGTGCCCAACCACCATGTGCCCAACCACCATGTGCCCACCCCCCACGTGCCCAACCACCATGTGCCCAACCACCATGTGCCCAACCACCATGTGCCCACCCCCCACGTGCCCACCCCCCACGTGCCCAACCACCACGTGCCCAACCACCATGTGCCCAACCACCATGTGCCCAACCACCATGTGCCCAACCACCATGTGCCCAACCACCATGTGCCCACCCCCCACGTGCCCAACCACCATGTGCCCACCCCCCACGTGCCCAACCACCATGTGCCCAACCACCATGTGCCCAACCACCATGTGCCCAACCACCATGTGCCCACCCCCCACGTGCCCAACCACCATGTGCCCAACCACCATGTGCCCAACCACCATGTGCCCAACCACCATGTGCCCAACCACCATGTGCCCACCCCCCACGTGCCCAACCACCATGTGCCCAACCACCATGTGCCCACCCCCCACGTGCCCAACCACCATGTGCCCAACCACCATGTGCCCACCCCCCATGTGCCCACCCCCCATGTGCCCACCCCCCATGTGCCCACCCCCCATGTGCCCACCCCCCATGTGCCCACCCCCCATGTGCCCATCCCCCACGTGCCCACCCCCCATGTGCCCACCCCCCATGTGCCCAACCACCATGTGCCCAACCACCATGTGCCCACCCCCCATGTGCCCAACCACCATGTGCCCACCCCCCACGTGCCCAACCACCATGTGCCCACCCCCCATGTGCCCACCCCCCATGTGCCCACCCCCCATGTGCCCATCCCCCATGTGCCCACCCCCCATGTGCCCACCCCCCATGTGCCCACCCCCCATGTGCCCACCCCCCATGTGCCCATCCCCCATGTGCCCACCCCCCATGTGCCCACCCCCCATGTGCCCATCCCCCACGTGCCCACCCCCCATGTGCCCACCCCCCATGTGCCCACCCCCCATGTGCCCACCCCCCACGTGCCCACCCCCCATGTGCCCACCCCCCATGTGCCCACCCCCCATGTGCCCATCCCCCACGTGCCCACCCCCCACATGCCTACCCCCCACATGCCCACTCCCCCCATGCCCACCCAACCCCCACGTGCCCACCCCCACGTGCCCAACCCCCACGTGCCCAACCCCCACGTGCCCAACCCCCACGTGCCCAACCCCCACGTGTCCACCCCCCACGTGCTCACCCCCCATGTGCCCACCCACCCCCCCCATGCCCACCCACCCCCCACGTGCCCACCCCCACCTGCAGCGTGCTCAATGACAACAGCCTCACAGGCGACATCCCCTCGTGGTTGGTCTGAGGCACCTAAGAAGCACGTGCTCTATGTACCTCCCACGTGCCCACCCCCACCTGCAGCGTGCTCAATGACAACAGCCTCACAGGCGACATCCCCTCGTGGCTTGGCTCTCTCTCGCACCTGCACTCCCTGTACGGCCCTCCTCCCCTCCTCAGCTCCTCTCCTCCCCTCCTCCCTCTCGCACCTGCACTCCCTGTACGGCCCTCCTCCTCTCTGTCTCCCCTCCTCACACTCATTCCCTGTACGCCCCTCCTCCCTCTCACTCCTGCGCTCCTCCCTGTGGTCCCCTACTCCCCTCCTCTCCTCATACTCCCTGTTTGGCCCTCCTTCTCCCGTCCTCACACTCCCTCCCTTCACGCCCCTCCCCCTCCCCTTCTCGCACTCCCTGTACGTCCCCCCTCCCCTCACACTCCCTATGGCCGTCCTCCTCCGCTCGCACTCCCTCCTTTCATGCCCCTCTCTCTCTCCCCCTCTTCACCTCCTTGTTCTCTGCTCCCTCCACTCCCTCTGCTGCTTTGCTCCCTCTTGCACGTCCACTACATGTAGTACGTTCCTACTAAGTCATTTCGAAGATTCCTTTTTTTTCTCCTCGATCTCCCTAAGCTCAGCTTGTCTTAGCTTAGTGACTAACGAATATCGTATCAGCCTTTTTCCCATTCCACTCAAGAATCAACCAGCTGGCGCCATTTCCTCTGGAGAATCTTTTTGTCACCCCCTCTCATGCTGCCTTTCCCACTCAACTCACCCCAACGCCTTCCAACTCCCTCCAACTGCACCCAACCCCTCGTTACCTCTCCTGTGCCTGCAGCAAGCTGGGCGACAACCAGCTGGTGGGCAGTGTGCCAGTGGCGCTGTCAGAGCTTCCCGAATTCCTGCACCTGTAAGCATCCCCACGGACCCCACCTGTAATTGTGTCACTTTTAAGTAATCTCTTATTTCTATTGTTTTAGAATATTTCATTATTATTTTATTTTAGACCCTTTTGGGACTTATTTTTTTTTACTTTTAAGAATTCTCAAAAGAGAAGAGACACAATCCCTGCATCGTCAAGTCCTTCGACTGTCCTCTCTCCTCATGCGTCTCCTTTCCTTTTCCCCTTTAACACTCTCTCCCTCTCCCTCCCTCTCCCCCCTTCTCCCTCCCTCTCCCTCCCTCTCCTCCCTCCCTCTTCCTCCCTCTTCCTCCCTTTTCCTCCCTCTTCCTCCCTCTTCCTCCCTCTTCCTCCCTTTTCCTCCCTCTTCCTCCCTCATCCTCCCTCTTCCTCCCTCTTCCTCCCTCTTCCTCCCTCCACCTCATCAACCGCCATTCAGCGCCCTTCCACTCTCTCGTCACTCTACCCCTTGATGTCTTCTTCTTTACCACTCTTCCCCTCTCCTTATCTCTCTCCCTCCCTCCCCCTCTCCCTCTGCAGTGACCTCAGCAACAACAACCTCTCAGGGCCCTTTCCTCATCCCTCCCTCCTCACTCGCCTCCCTCCTGCCCTTTTCACACACACGCACTCTCTCTCTCCCCCTCCCTCTCCCCCTCTCCCTCTCCCCCTCTCCCTCTGCAGGGACCTCAGCAATAACAACCTCTCAGGGCCGTTTCATTGTCCTCTCCCCACTCTCGCTTCCCCTTCGTTCTTACCACTCTCCACCTCTCCATATCTCTCCCTCTTTCCCCCTCCCCCTCTCCCCCTCCAGGGACCTCAGCAACAACAACCTCTCAGGGCCCTTTCCTTTCCCTCCCACAATCAGCATCGACATCAAGTAAGCGATTCCCCCTCTACTCTTCCTCCCTCACCTCTTCTCTCCTTCCCTTGCTTCTGCCCCTTTCTTTCCTTCCCTTAGCTTCTACCCCATTCTCTGCTTCCCTTACCCTCCCACAGTCTGCATCGACATCAAGTAAGCATTTCTTCCTCTACTCGTCCTCCCTTATCTCTGTCTCTTTATCCCTTATCTCTTCCATCCCTTATCTCTTCCCTCCCTTATCTCCCCCGTTCTCTTCTTCCATTTCCTTCCCACTGTCAGTATCGATATCAAGTAAGCATCTCGAGCTCTCTTCTTCCCCGCTTCCCTTATTCCCCTTCCTCTCCCCCCCTCTCTTCTCTACCCCTTCCCTTTACCCCTTTCTCTCCCTTCTCTCCTCCCCCTCCATTCTCCCCTTCTCGCTCCCTTCTCACCTTTACTTGCCCCCCTTCCGACCTCCAACCTTCCACCCTTCTGCGCTTCCTTGCAGCATCGAGGGCAACAACCACCTCTGCCATCCGGATAGAGCATTCAACCCCCTTGCCTAGACTGGCTAGATCCCCCAACCTTCCACCCACTTCCCCATCCCTCTCTGCTCCCTTCTCTTTGCGCTCTTCTTTCCTGCAGCATCGAGGGCAACAACTACCTCTGCCACCCGGATAGAGCATTCAACCTCCCCGCCTGCTCCAATTCCGGCCTTCCAGTCACCTCCCCCTCTCCCTCCTCCTCTTCCTCCTCCTCTTCCTCCTCCCCTCCCTCCGACTCCTCCTCCTCTTCCGCCCCTGCTATGAGCACTGTGGCGCTGATTTTCCTCGTTTTAGGCATAATCCTGGGCATCTGTATAGTCGCGGCGGCGACTTTTGTCTTGTGGCGCTGGCAGAAAATGCAGAGGGCTAGGCGGGCGGCAGAGGCGTATTCGGGGGGGATGGGATTGGATGGGGAGGAGAAGGCAGGGAAGGGGGGGAGTGGGGAGGGGAAGGGAGGGCGGGGAGGGTGGGATGAGGAAGGGAAAGGAGGAAGAGGGGGAGGAGGGGGAGGAGGGGGATATGATGGTAAAAGGCAAGGGGAGGCGTTGTTGGGGCATGATCAGGTGGGGTTGGTTCAAGTAATTGTTGATGGTAATGGGGAGAAGGGAGGAGATGGAAAAGTAGCAGCAGCAGCAGCAGCAGCAGCAGCAGCAGCAACAGGGGCAGCAGCAACAGGGGCAGCAGGGTTAGGGGTAGGGGCTGGAGCGGTGAAGGTACCTGCTGCTGTTTCAGCTGCAGAGTCTACAACGCCGTTGCTTGGAGCGAGCGAAAATTCCTCGATGCTTCTCGGGTCTGGCATGGGTGCATCGTCTGCTACAACAACCGACACGGCTGCAAGCACATCTGTCCCTGATGCTGCTGGTGCTGCTGGTGTTGGTGGTATTATTGGTGGTGGTGCCGCTGCAGCAGCAGCTGGGGCAGCAGCTATTGCTGCTGCTGCAGCAGTGGGTTTGGGTGGCAGTAGTGTGACCCAGAACGGCATCTCTGTAGATAGCTCCAAGGCCCATGATCAGTCTTTCTCTGCAGAAGCACCTGCAGCAGTGCCAGCAGCAGCGCCAGCAGCAGCAGCAGCAGCAGCAGCAGCAGCAGCAGCAGCAGCAGCAGCAGCAGCAGCAGCAGCACCGGCAGCACCAGCAGCACCAGCTGTGGACTCGATGATCCTCTTTGTCTCTCCAGGCTCCCACGTGCGACGATTCTCCCTCGCAGACCTTGCAGCAGCCACTGCCAACTTCCACCCCTCCCACATAATCGGCTCAGGCGGGTTCGGACCCGTGTTCAAAGGCATTCTCCCTGACGGCCGGATGGTTGCTGCTAAGAAGCGCGACGAGGACTCGTTACAAGGCGAGAAGGAGTTTTATAACGAGGTTGACCTGCTGTCCCGCGCGCGCCACCCGAATCTCGTGGATCTGATTGGATTCTGCCGGGAGAGCGGGCAGCAGGTGTTGGTGTACGAGTTCATGCCGCATGGCACTGTGAGGGACCATTTATATGATTCCATTGGGAACCCTCTCGGGCATCTGCGGTGGCTGCAGCGCCTTCACATCGCTCTGAATGCCGCTAGAGGTGAGAGTGCATGCCACTAGGCACAGCAGCAGGTGTTGGTGTACGAGTTCATGCTGCATGGGACTGTGAGGGATCATTTATATGATTCCATTGGGAACCCTCTCGGACATCTGCGCTGGCTGCAGCGCCTGCACATCGCTCTGAATGCTGCCAGAGGTGCGTGGGAGTGTGAGAGTATGCCACTAGGCAGAGCAGTGCGTGACGTGTGTGTGAGAGTGAGGTGGCTGCAGCGCCTGCACATCGCTCTGAATGCCGCTAGAGGTGAGATGGGTGAAGGTGGAGACAGCACGGGAGAGCGGGCAGCAGGTGTTGGTGTATGAGTTCATGCCGCATGGGACTGTGAGGGACCATCTGTACGACTCAATTGGGAACCCCCTGGGGCACCTGCGCTGGCTGCAGCGGCTGCACATCGCTCTGAATGCTGCGAGAGGTGCGTGTGTGCGAGTCCCTGCGTAAGAAAGCCCTTCATGCCGCATGGCACTGTGAGGGACCATCTGTACGACTCAATTGGGAACCCCCTGGGGCACCTGCGCTGGCTGCAGCGGCTGCACATCGCTCTGAATGGTGCCAGAGGTGCGTGTGTGCGAGTCCCTGCGTAAGAAAGCCCTTCATGCCGCATGGCACTGTGAGGGACCATCTGTACGACTCAATTGGGAACCCCCTGGGGCACCTGCGCTGGCTGCAGCGGCTGCACATCGCTCTGAATGGTGCCAGAGGTGCGTGTGAGTGGAAGTCCTTGCCCTGTGTGTGTGAGAGAGTGCATGCCATGCCGCTAGGCACACACACAGCAGCAGGTGTTGGTTGGTGGGAGCACATGCCGCGAGGCTGGGCACACAGCAGCAGGTGTTGGTTGGTGTATGAGTTCGTGCCGCATGGGATGGGACGGTGTGGGATGGGACGGTGCTATCCCTTCCCCTTACCAACCCTCCTTCTCATGTCCCATCCATGCATCATCCCATCCCATCCCCATCCACACATGCAGGCATAGAGTACCTCCACACGGGCATGACTCCTCCCATCATCCACCGGGACATCAAGACCAGCAACATTCTCCTAGACGCTAACTGAGAGCCCTTACCCTTACAGAACCAACCCTCTCTTTTCCTGTCTCATCCGTACGTCATCCCATCCATACATTGTGACTTACAGGAATCGAGTACCTTCATACGGGCATGACCCCCCCCATCATCCACCGGGACATCAAGACCAGCAACATTCTCCTCGATGCCAACCTGAGAGCCCACGTGGCCGACTTTGGGCTGTCCAGGGAGGGCTCTGTGAGCCGCACCCACGTGTCCACCAACGTGAAGGGCACAGCTGGATACCTCGACCCTGAGTAAGTCTTTCTTCCCCCTGTGCGTGCAAAGCCCATGCTCTCTGATGAAGGCTTGAAAAGGCCGAAACTAGTTTACCAATGGTTTTCCTGGTCGAGGAATACCTGGATGTTGACATGGTTTTCCTGGTCGAGGAATACCTGGCGGATGCAGAAATTGCATCCATCAGGAATAATCGGCAGTTAATGCGGGACTGGTGGGATGACCGCCTCGCATAAGGAACTTTTTTAAACTGGTACCTCCACTTGCCGGGTGCTCTGTCAGATCTCGTGAATGCACAGAATCGGGCTGCTGCTGCTGCTGCTGGGCTGCTCAGCCCGATTCTGTGCATTCACGAGATCTGACAGAGCACCCGGCAAGTGGAGGTACCAGTTTAAAAAGGTTCCTTCTGCGAGCCGGTCATCCCACCAGTAAACGTGATATTCCGGAGTGGTGCTGCTGGAACTGATTTCCGGGCTTTTAACCCCTGTCCTCTTTACCTCCTCTCTTTCCTCTTCATTCCCCCACATCCCTCCAATCAGGTATTACACGGTGCAGCAGTTAACGGATCGCAGTGACGTGTTCAGCTTTGGAGTGGTGCTGCTGGAATTGATTTCCGGGCGGCAACCGATCGATCTGAACCGTCCAAGAGATGATTGGAGCATCATTGACTGGGTGAGTGACGGTTGACTGAAGTTCACTTGTGAGAAACGGTTGATTAGGGTTGACTGGGATTGACTGGGTGCTGCTGAAATTGATTTCTGGGCGGCAGCCAATCGACTTGAACCGGCCGAGGGATGACTGGAGCATTATTGACTGGGTGAGTGACGGTTGACTGCGGTTGAGCAGGGTTGACCAGGGTTGACTGCGGTTGAATGGATTGAATGGGTGCTGCTGGAGCTGATTTCTGGGCGGCAACCGATCGACAACCCTCCCCCTCTCCCTCTCTCCCTCCTCCTCCCCACACACTCCAAACCCGTGCAGGTGCGGTCGCGGCTGCAGCAGGGGCAGATAGAAGCGATAATAGACCCGACCCTCTCCCCATCCGAATTCGACATTGAAGTCATGTGGCGCGTGGCCGAGGTGGGCGTGGTGTGGTGTGTGCTGCCACTAATCCTTTCACCCCTTGCCCTGCCCTTCCCTCCCCCTATGCCCCACGGCCTATGCCCTCTGCAGGTACGCTCCCGGCTGCAGCAGGGGCAGATAGAGGCCATAATAGACCCGACGCTCTCCCCATCGGAATTCGACATAGAGGTCATGTGGCGGGTGGCAGAGGTGGGCGTGGTGTGCGTCGAACCAAAGAGCTTCAACCGCCCGAGCATTTCGGACGTTTGCTTCGAGTTAAACCACGCCATCCAGCTCGAGGCGGCTGCCGGCCACCCGCCGCCCGGGTTGGGCCACTCGAATATCACGTTTGCGAGCAGCGGGGAGGGGAGCAGCAGCAGCGGATTGGGGGGGAGTCAGGGGGTGATGAGTGCCGGGGATGGGAGCAGTAGCGGGACCGGGAGTGGAGGGGTGGGAGGAGGGAATGGGAGCAGCAATGCGGCGATACCTGTGTCGTACCAACCAGGGGGGATGGAAGGAGGGGTGGTTTCTGCTGCTGCTGTTGCTGTTGCTGGCACGGGTGCTAGTGGAAATACTCCCAGCCTTCCTCCACTTGCCTACAACACAGCAGGAGCACCAGCAGGGTCGCGGTCTTACACTCGGTTCAGGTCTGCCTTTCACAGCAGCAACATCACCAGCAGCAGCATTGTGTGACGCGCATCAATCTACTTCCAACAGTAGCAGCAACACCAGCAGCCGCGGCCGCAGCAGCATTTTGTGCCGCTGTGTCGATACCCGTTCCATAGGAGCAGCAGCATTGTGTGAGGCATGTCTATGCGCTTTCTTCAGCAGCAACGACAGCTGCCCCAGCAGCAGCAGCAGGATTTATCAGCAGCATTGCACGTCGAAGTTGCAAGCTCTTCTTTAAAGTGCAATGCCTCCCTCCCACACCTACTGCGGACAATGCAGTCATTCATCCCTTCTTCTCTTCCCGTAGATTCCCTTCCCGTTCACTGCCTCACTCACACCGCATCATAACTCTTATCTTGTATTCTTTTCTGTGACTGCTCGTGAGTTTCTTGAGGTGTTTCAACAGCAAGCCACGGGCCACTAGGGGGTGGACTGCTGTTGAGCCGTCTCAAGAGCGTTAAACATCTGAATGCTATAATTCCTTAACTGTGGCTGATGTTGATGTGCTGTTTCTTTGTTACTGCTACCCAATTTAACAAGGGATTTTTCTTTTTCTTTTTTTGCATTGTCACGGTCCGGATGTCCGTTCAAGCGAATATTTACACGATATCATGCTTCTTGAGATCTCAGATTGTGTTTCATACAGGCGCTATACCCTGTAAACCTCCGCGAGAAAGGCCGTCCAGGCCGTAAAAATGCAAAGGGTTACACTCCCGTACAAAATCAATTTGAGGGAAAAGATGTGGATTTGAGACGCGCGGGAAAAGGGACCAGGCGGGTTTAGAGCCCACAAATCAAGCTGATAGATTGGAGGATTGTGCTACTGGTCCTGCTTTGTATGGAGCTTGTAAAGTCAATTGAAATAGCCATAACAAATCAGATTTTTCTCTCCTACATGCGTTGATATTCTGTGGCAAATCTTCACCGGGCATGTACCTTCATCACCTACACAGGAATGGCAGTTATTAGCTAGACACCGATTTCCTAAAAGGGTTTCCGGTGTTAAGCCCTAAACATTGTGGTAGTGACTTCTTTGCACCGTATTCATGTGCCCTCTATGGGCACTATATATCAATATTCACTAGTATCACAGGGCACATTCATCAGTCCACAAGCCAGCTAGACACGAATGATGCAGTGCAGCGAACGCGTCAACCTGCTGAATTTCCTGTGCTAGGCTGTCAGTTCATGCCATGCTGTGAGGCATGAATCGCCGTGGAAGTTTGCACCACAGTCTTGATACAAGTGTATACACAGCAGGAATAGCAGGAACCATGCCGCCTGGTGCTGTTAAGAGTTGACTCAGCAGCCTCCCCAGCAGCATCCCTAGTCACGGCATGAGCTGTGCAGCCTTGAAGCATGGTTGAGCCGCAGGGGTGGTAAATGCACTGCTATGGCAGGTGGATTCCACAAGATCCACAGACCCAGGCGCACAGGCTATCGCTGTTCAGAGTCGACTCAACAGCTTCGGCGCACACGGTTCGTGATGAGTCATCCAATGAGATGGAATGTAGGCGAATCCCAGTGCACTCACACCACCAGTTAGCCGTGCAGCCTGAGTGCAATTATGAGTTGACTCAACAGCTTCTGCGGACATGGATTATGAAGAATCATGAGATGAGATGCACTGTACGCGAATCCCGCTGCACTCACAGCACTAGCCGTGCAGCCTTCTCAGCTGAGCCCAGGAGATCCGCCGTGACAAGGTCTGAGAGTGCACGTTGCTCAGGTTGTTCTTCAGGTAAACATCCAGGTTGGTACCCAGGATGTTGCTCAGCTTGCTGGAAGGAAGATCCGAAAAGCATGGGAGATACGGCAGCAGCATCGCCTGGAGCAGCAGCAACTGTGGGTTTAACGCCGACAGGCCCATCGTCCACTGCAGTGAGAGAGGGGTTGGCGGGGCGGTGGCCCTTGAAGAGGGCGAGGTGGCCGAGCAGCTTGTCCTTGCGGCTGAAGGACGTGCCGCAGGAGCACAGCCAGCGGTCGCGCCCGCAGTGCTTCTCGTGGGTCTTGAGGTCCGCCACCACCGAGAACCGCTTTGCACCGCACTTGGAGCACGCGAGCATCTTGGGGCAGTGAGTGCGGCGGTAATGGTTCTTCACACACAGCATCGTCTTCAGCGGCAGGAAAGCTCGGTGCTGCTGGTTGCGCTTACACCCTGCAAACGGGCAGCTGTATCTGACCGGTTTTTTCTCGGCGGCAGTGGTGTTTGTCCGAGAGAGCATGGTTTTGTCAGGGTTTGCGAGGGCTTCTAACGTCTTGTACTCGTCGCCATGGCCTCTCATGTGCATGCGGAGGTTGGCGTCACGCTTGAATCCTGCAAAGATAGCAAACGCCAAGTCAGAATGCAAAATGCAAACGGCAAGTCAGAATGCAAAATGCAAATGCCAAGTAAGAATTTAACAGGATCCAATGGGGTGTTGGATGAAACACATGTTCCCGATGCAAAGAGATTTCACATTTGCCTCACATCCTGTTAACACGCGATGGTACCTTTGCCGCAGATCTCGCAGAAGTGTGTGTGCTCCGCCAGCAGCTCTACAGGGTCCATCTGGATGATGCTGAAATCGCCTTCTGCAGCCATGCACGCATTGATGAAGGCAGCATATAGAGAGACAAGGGGTATGGGAGGTGTGCAAGCGACAAGTGATAGGAGTAATTTTCTTTGAGTTCCCCAAGGACGATGCTGAACTCGCCCTCTGAACTGAAGCCATGCACGCATTAACGAACGCAGCACAGGGACATGCGGGGGAGTCACGGAATTGCCCTGACGCGCGTGGAAAGCAGCAGCAGCTGACGAGCCCCACAGACTCACCAGCCAACACTTCGCCCTCGTCGTCGTCAGCTTCATCGCCACCCGGGGAGGTCGCGAGCCTGCTCTGACGCGAGTCGAGAGCAGCAGCAGCAGCTGGAGCCACCGTCACTGGTTCGAGGCTCTTCCGTTTCCGCGGCAGCTGCGACGCGATTGCGAGTGGCGACGTGTCGTCGCCTGGAGAGGCGGTCCCATGCGGTGCAAATACGGGGTTCTGTTGCTGCTGCTGCTGCTGCTGCTGCTGCTGCTGCGGATGAATGTGATGCTGCTCGTGCTGCATCTTGAACGACTCGCCGAGAGCAGGGGTCAAGGGAGCAAGACCCAGTTGCAGCTGAGCCGAAGCCTTATCAGTGTTCCGCACGCTTCGCGATTGGGAGCCGAAGCCCGCCGGAGCTCCCGGTGGGGTCTGCGGGGATTGGTGCTCCAGGATTGGTTGATGATGTTGCTGAAGATTGTTAAGATCAGGATGCGGGTCAAGAGACGGAAACGCCGCCACGCCGGGGTGACTCGGCTGGACAGACGATATTTGGAGACTTCCCACGTTGGAATTTCCGGACTGGAAAGCACCAGATGTGACATTAGCGGGTGGAATCATAGCCGAGGTGACATTAACGGGCGCGGGAAGGCCCATTTGGGGAAGGATGTTGGCCGCGGCGAGCGCGAGCTGGGAAATGACGGACGCGATTCCGGCCGACGCGGCAGCGTGCTGCTGCTTTAGCTGCTCCGCGTGAGCGCTGTCGATTGGCTGCTGCTGCTGCTGCTGCGCCATCAACGGGATGAGCGACTGAAGCGCGCTGATGTTCTGCGGACAACGAAATCGAGAGAAAAGGCGGAAACGAATACATGACCTTGAAAAGAACGATGCAAGAGATGTTTGGAACAACAAACCAGAAACAAGCGTTTAAGTAAAAACTCCATGATAGGTGTCGAGTAGCACATATAGGGAAGGTACAACTGAGTCTTCAAACGGAAAGAGATGGAGGAAAATGGACGATGTAGCATTCATAGAACCGTACCTGCTGAAGCAAATTGAGGGCATTCATTAGAGCTTCTGGGGAGGAAGACAAGCCAAGAACACCACCAGACGGATCATTAGAAGGAGCACCAGATGGAGCACCAGAAGCGAAACCGGAGCCGCCGGGATCGACCATCGCTTGGTTCAGATTCATCATGAGTTGCGGCGTGGTTTGAGGGCCGCCTTGTGAAGGAACCGCTTCATTTGACATCAGCGGATGCGGCGTTTGTGCCTGAAATGGCGGATGATGCAGCTGATGTGGAGGATATGGCTGCTGACTCAGCATAGGACGGGGATTCTCCGCAAGGGGGTGAAAACTGGCAAAATCTACGCCGATCTGTTGGTAAAAAGGCGACGCCATGAATGTCAAGACGGAAACAAGGACTTATCCACTCACTCAGTACCAAAGTCGACGTTTTCCGCGTTGCAACAAGAAGGTAGTAATAAACCGAAGCGGCTTAACTAGCGGTCGAACATATAATACTGAGGCACCCTTGACAATCTAGCTCACTTGATTTATCAGCACTGCATAAACTTAGTGGTCTGAAGAGAGTGATAACAACCTTGAAGTTCTGAAGCCAGCCAGATTCTCAAGCCTTGCACAATCAAGACTTGCACAGCTCAAGCACTGATGAACAGACTGTGGTTCAATACGTTTTACCACGTTTCAGAGCGGTTCAGGTTTCAACCGCTTTAGACCATTGCGCACCAGAACGAACCAGGTCAGTTGTGATTGGACGAAAATGACCCGCCCTGGGCAATCTTGGTTTTGGGGAAGGGTTGTCTGGGGAAGGGGCAGGGATGGATAGCATTCGGCCATGCCGGGCAGGGTGGGTGTCGGGCAGGCGGACAGAAAGAATGCCTGAGTGACCTGTACAGCGGAGGCGGAGCATGGTGCAGCTGTGTACTGTACGACGCGCGGGCGCGGGCGCGGGTGCGGGGGGAGGGGGGGGTGGGAAAAGTGGGGGTAGCCCGCTGAGGCTTGAGGATGGCTTGCGCCTGGGGTGGGGTTTGTTCTGGTTTGGTGGATTCCTTGCGCCCTTGGATGCTGCAGCCGAAGTGTGAGGTACGGCAAGGACGGCTAACAAGCCATTGACCTGGTTCAGTTTCCGTTTTGGCCTGGCTGGACGGAGGCTTGGAGACGCGAGGCTATTGAAACCCGCGGTTCTCTCCGCATCCACCATTCACGCCTTCGCCTGCTAAAGACGACCTAACCCCCGGCCCGGGCATCGCGTTCTCTCAATACCCCTCCCCCCAACCCCCAGCCCACACCATCTGCCTAAATTCTCTAGCGATGAGGGCCACCTGGAGCAGCAGCGCCAGCAGCAATATGCCGGACCAGACCTATCACCCCTTCCCACCAAACCCCATCCCATAGAAATGTACAGTACCGTAATGTACTGTATGGGATGGTCAGATGAGGGCAGGTTCCAACCTGTCATGTGGGTAGCATGTGCCCTGGCTGTGGACTCGGGTTGATGGATTGTGCTGTGCATCTCTTCTCACCCAGACCCGGTGGATAACCTATTCGCCTCACTCGAATTCCACGTGGGCCGCCGAACATCAGGGCTTGCTTAGGGCCGTAGCGTCGGCCCGGGTTTCCAGCCAATAATTTATGATGCAAGCCAACACAAGGCATTTCAGGCAAGCCTAAGTCCGGCCAGAGCTCCAAGTGAGGCTTTCAGAGTGGGCCTGTCATGTGGTCCGCCTCGACAGGCAAGCGGCTGTGTGGCAGCTGCAGTGCGGGAGAACATTTGGGTTTGTTTGATTTAGAGGGCGGTTTAGTATGTTTTAGCATGGTTCATTATTACGATACATGCAGTGGTACGGGGCCCCAAGCCATGGCCACTTGTTTTCTATCTCGATTTCTGCAATCGAAGAGCATAGATTTTTAACCATGATATAATAATAATGATGTAATAATATACTCCTGGATGCTCAGCAGAAAAGTGTCTTGATCCCGCTACCAGTGTATGTACTAGCAAGTAACAAGCAACCAACCTGTTATCATACCGTGTACACAGGTTTAGGTGTAAATGCTTTCTTCAATTTCAACATTCTGGCGTACAGAGACTAATTGGGGAGCACAGCCAAAGATGCAAATACAGCTGGCACAAGCCAGGGCATCAAAATCCCAGAGCCACAGCAAAGAGCCCAGCAGCAGAGCAGCAGCAACCGCTCAAACGCATTCAACCACTCTGTCATGACCAGGAACAGTGGTCCCTGCCAGCGCTACTACATCAGTGGTTATGTGCCTCACTCTGCATTTCATGTCTCTGCTGCATCTCATCAGATTCAAATGTCCTGAACGTGCAGACCTGCGGGGGGGAGGGAGGAAGTAAGCGGGTAGGGGGAGAAAGAGAATTATAATAAGTGGAGAACAGATCAGAGTTCCTGTGCTGTACGATGAATACGTTGTACAGCAAATTCCACAGTAAATATTTCATTGAAAAAAAAAGTCAGTCTAGTCTGAAAACTTTCGAGCCCCAGCTCATTGTCGCCAGTCACAAAAGCCCGAAACCACTGGATTTTTCAGGGCTACAATTGGCCAGAGTCAGCCAATCAGCTTTTGCTACCGAGAAAAAAACGCTTGACCGAGATTCGTAGAATGCATTCAAACGACCCCTACATACCCGTCGCTACCCGCCTGCATTCCGACATTCAAACGTAGAACCTGCTACCTTCATGAACTTGGAAAATCCGCACGCAACCCCTATCTTGGCGCTACACTGAAAGACTTCCTGAATCTAAGCTCGCTGCACCGATCTAAGTCTGCTGCATTGAAACAACCCCCTTGGGATCCAGGCTTGCTTGGATGAAATAGACTACCTGAATCTTAGCTTCCTGCACTAACCGGACTACCTAACCCGAGCAGTAGCATTAAGAGGAGCTTGCTGCACTGAAACTTCTGCACTGAATCTATAACTCCGGCATTGTTCTAAGCTGTGTCCACATGTCCGGCACTGTAGATGCGAAACCTAACCGTTCAGCACTGAAGCAACCTGTACTCGAGATACCCCTGCTTAATTTATAAAGCTGCAAATGGGAATCTGTGAGAATTGGGGTTGTGCTTGGGCTCATGTGGTGAAGCAGGTGCAAAGGTGCACAAGATAACATGGGAACACGCACAATACATCCCAAACAGAGCGAACAACACATACCCGGGGCAGCGACTCAGCTTGTCCGCCTTGTCGCTGTCGGTGACGCAGAGCGTGTAGAGGTGGAGCATCGCACAGTAAAATAATCCTCAATATCGCCTACAACATACCAGGGGGCAGCGACTGCTTGAGCTTGTCCGCTTTGTCGCTGTCTGTGACGCAGAGCGTGTAGAGGTACTTGGAGCACCGCACCTTGAACTTCACCACGTCTCCGGTCTTCTTGATCTTCACGGCTGGAGAGGGGGGGGGGGGGGGGGGGGGGGGGGGGTGGGGCGGGAACCAGAGAGGAGAGGAGGGGAGCAGGTAGGAAAAGAAAAGAAAAATAAAAAAGGCAAAAAGGAGGTGATTTGGTGCTCGTGGAGCATCGCACCTTAAACTTCACCACGTAAACGGTCTTCTTGATCTTCACGGCTGCAAGAGAGAAGGGGAGGGGAGGGAGGAGAGGAGGAGGGAGCAGTGAGTCGAGGTTAAATGAGAGGTGGGAGAGGTAAAGATGACGGGTTGGTTCGGGAGGGAGGGACAGTGACGGGGAGGGGGTTGAACGGAATCGCACTTGACGGTTACGGACTTGAATTTCAAAGGTCACTGAATGGATGGTCAGAGCAGCAGCGAACGAATTTTGAAGGCAACTGGTGGGTGAGGTTAGGGGAGGGGAGGAGCAAATTGCGCTTGACCAACAGAGCATCACTGAAGGAGCTGTTTAGGCGACTGGTGAGTCAGCGAGGTAGGAAGGGAAAGCGAGAGGGACTTGGAAAAAGCCTGACATATTAGATCAGGAGATAAATCAACCAAAGACTTACAGCGGGCATCCTTCCGCCTCGCCGTGAGGAGGAAGTCCTTGATCTCGTGGATCTGCTTCGGCTGCAAGCGTGAATCGTAAGGTGTGTGTGGGGGGGGAGGGGGGGAGGGGAGAGGAGGTGAAGAGGGGAGAAAGGGGGGGTAGGTAGACGTGAGGAGGAAGTCCTTGATCTCGTGGATCTGCTTCGGCTGCAAGCGTGAATTGTCAGGGTTGAGGGGAAAGGGGCCAAGGCGGGGGCAGCGGAGGGGGCAGCGGCGGGGGAAACGGTGGAAAGGATGCGGGGGAGCGGTAGGGGAGCGGAAGGGGAGCCGAAGGGGAGCCGAAGGGGAGCGTGAGGGAAAAGGAAGGGAGGCGTGAGGAGGAAATCCTTGCTTCGGCTGGAAGATTGAGTCGGCAGCACTGTGAGGGACGGGTTAGTGGAGGGGGCAAAGGGTGCAGAGAAGTGGGGGAGCGGAATAGGAACGGCAGGTGAGGCGTGAGAGGGAACTAATTATTTTTGTGGATGATGCTTTGGATGGCGGGAAGGCACGTGGGCTCAGCGGATAAGAAAAGGGAAAAGGGGATGGCGGGGTGTGGCGGAGGAGAATGGAGAGTCTGCGCTTTCAAAAGCACGAAGGCGAATGTTGCCGGTCATTGGCAAGGAGTTTTCAAGATTGACGAGATGGGAAAGAGGGGAAGCGAGACAGAGACGTCGGCAGTTTAGATATCTATTCGCTCACAGCCGTGTTTCCGAGACTCGAGGCAACACGTTGTAAGACAAATGTCTGAAATGCGTCTTTTACTACGAGCTGGACGCAAGTCTTAACGACAACGACGCGAGCTAGACGCAAGTCGGTCGGCTACGTGCGCCTTGTGCACGGGTGAATGCGGAAAGGCTTGCCGACGTGGGCCAAACCCTAATTTGCTTTTGGCCCCGACACACAACGCGCCACGCAGAAAAAAATAATGGGAATGAGCCCGCAGGAAAGAAACACCCGACAGAACAGGCGAAACCCGCAACAGCTCTGATTTTTTCAAGTTGCACATACTCAAACTATATTTAATGCAATTCTGGCAGTACGTCTAAGTAGACCGCGGAAAATCGAAGTCTATGGAATAAGATAAAGACTATTAAAGCGTAAGTGCACGCACCATGGTGACGACGTGGGTGGAGGAATTAACCCTAGGTGCGATTAGGGTAAGCTAACTCGTGAGGAGGGAGAGGAAGGAATCTAAGAGCAGAAGCGAAGGAAAAAGGCAGCGCGAGGGAGGAGAGAGCGGAGCGTGGAGGAGAGGACGAGTGCATGTGCGCAAGAGTGGAGAAAAAGGGTTCTGCGGGGTGTGGGGGGTTCTGTGGGGGTTGAGGGGGGTGGGGAGGCTAGGGTTTTGCTGTAGAAGACCACGGGTGAAGCAAGAGGGACAAAGTCACAACAATCCGGTTGTCTTTGGGGCTTCGCATCCCACCTGAACAATTTCTTGGTTGTGCAGGATGAGTGGATTCGGATAAAATTCATATAACGTTATCCATTTACATCGTTGATGTGCTGCTTGCGTTTAGCGGGACTGGTCTGCGTTACTGTCAGCTTCGCGTTGACTAATGAAATTTCTAATATTACACTCTTCAGAAGTTCCATAGTAAAGTTCTCTTATTGGTTCAAGTTTAATATATTTGCAGGGAAATATTCAGTAGTGCATGGACAAACAGAAACTACAAGCAGTAGTAATGTTGCAGCATGAAGTGGCTGGCATTCTCCATAACCTAACCCCCTCGGATACCCCACCAAAGCTGGTAAATGACTGAGCAGGATTAAGCGAACACGCAGAGCCAATAAACCACAATATGCTAACTCTCCGTCAATTTCACATACCGTACATATGTCATACATAATCAAACACAAACAACTTTTGACCCACCACAATGCAAGTACAGTTTGCCATCCAGCAGTGACAGACCGATACTGGTACAAAGTACACCCCAGTTAACCAGGGTCAGACAGACCAGGGAACCACGGCAATCTGAGACACAACCACACTCTTACCATCCTTCCACGTCAGACTCCCGTACCTGAAATAATTGTACGCGGTTACCACCTTGAACGTTACGTTGAACGTCACCGACTCGCCGGGTGCAATCGTGAAGGACTTTGGCGTAACCACCGTGGTAACCCCTGTAGGAGTAACTACAGTAGCATTGTAAGTTGACACTGCACTCCCCACACTCGTGACCGTCCTCTTTACAGTCAGACTCCCTATAAGCCGTCCCACGGAAATCGTCGGTCGGTTGAGGTTGTAAGCAGGAATCGGCGTCAGAACAGTATCAGCAGTAACCAGCGACTGGGCAATTGTCAGATTTTGCCCGGCCAAAAAGTTGTAGAAATCCTGCCCGGTGAGACTGTACGTAAGGCCCGGGTTCAGGACCTTGCTCGCGTCCACGTGTCCAGCTCCCATTTGCCACGGCGTCGCTGCAGTATTATTGTAACTCTTAATCGCCACACCCTTGTTATTCTTCACGTTAGCCGTCGTCATAAGTGCCGACATCACCTGCGACGGCGTCCAATCAGTCCTATTCTGCATTATAAGCGCCACAATTCCCGCAACTTGTGGTGTAGACATGGACGTCCCACTCATTAAAGCCTTAGTTGCTGTCGACATAGCAGCACCCGGGGTCGTTCCGGTAGCAGCACCCCAGAGGTTATACCCCGGAGCAATAATATCGGGCTTTAAGATATCGTTGGTGGGGAACGAGGGAGGAGGGACAGTGGAGGGGAGGACGAGAGGGCCGATGGAAGAGAAGTAGGCCATGGCTGCTGCGGTGCCAGCGGTGGTTTGAACGCAACCGTAAGACATGGTGCCTGTGGGGCTGGGAGGAATAATGAAATGGGTGGGGAGAGGCGTGAAGGGGGTGAGAGTT
This sequence comes from Closterium sp. Naga37s-1, assembly GCA_947471745.1. Lineage (NCBI taxonomy): Eukaryota > Viridiplantae > Streptophyta > Zygnematophyceae > Desmidiales > Closteriaceae > Closterium > Closterium sp. Naga37s-1. The sequence goes on along the minus strand of CANJKZ010000461.1, from coordinate 256,597 downwards.
TGAATGAAAGTAGAGCGTAAGCGATCAGTTGAAACACAATGGACATTTTTTAAGGGAGAGTTTATAAAGGGCGATGGAGGGGATGGAGGGCGAGGGGAAGTGCAGTGAGGGGAGGTAAAGAAAGAGGGCAAGGGTGGAAAGCATTTAAAAAGCAGCATGGCTACTGGCAGATACCAGACACACCACACCGCATACCTTGCTGACAGCAGGTACTCGTTAAGAATAGCATCGTTAGGAGGGAAGAGAGTCATTGCAGGGAGGGTGCCGTATCGGGTAATTGACGCCTCATCTGCCGGCATCACATTCACTATAAGCAGAGCTAAGCCCTTGCCGCGTGCCACCTCTGCTGCCTTTTCGTCGTTGCTCACTCCCCCTCCGTATAAGCACACCACCATGCGCCATGCCACCCAGACTGGGTCGAGCGAACCATATTTGCAGTACTTGGCCTGTTGAGAAAGAGGGAAGGGAATGCAGGAGAAGAGAATGTTAATCAACGGAATCGAGGGAGGCTTTACAACACTTGGCTCATCCGGAATGGACAAGGTGAATATAACCTAATCAATGCGGGCAGGTTATTTGTTTTCAGAGACATAACAACTATGAAAAATAGAGTAGGTTATACGCCTAGATGCATTGTATTCCAGAGCCAACGGTGTCAACCAACAAGTGGTTTTGACGGTACATATAAGAGAAACAAATCGTAGTGTATATGCACTGACAAGGCAAACGAAAGTTAGGCGAACCAATCAGCATTAGAAGAGAACGGAACATCTTACTTTCTCCCTTTTACTTACTGTAGATGCACCGTAGCCCGCAGCAGGAATTTTAGCCGCGTCGATGAGGGGGGTGTTGGCACCCATAAACCGCCAAACCCGTTTCCGTAAATCACGGTGCCGTTACCGAGGGTGAGCGACGCGTTGTAACGACGGCTGATAGAGCTGCGCGCATTCAAGGGGGAAGGGAGATGGAGGCGGAAAGGATTTGGGGGGATAATCAAGGCTGTTTGAGGTAAGCGCATGCAAATGCAAGGGGGAAGGGAGATGGAGGCGGAATGAAATAAGAGATGCTAGCGTGCCCAGGGGGAAACAGCCATGGGAAGGGGGAGGGAGGTGGACGGAGAGGTGGCCGGAGAAGAGAGTTAAGATGAGGAAGGTTGCGGAATAAGGGTAAAGGGAGGGGGGGAGAGGGAGGGGGAGGGGGGGGCGGGGAATCAGAGGAATTTTGCACCACGGAGGAAGGATGAATGAATGGTAAGGGGAGGGAAACCACCTAAAAATATCACCTGGAGATTTACCTGGCGCCAACAGTGAGGAAGAAGGGCGAGAAGTTGGAGATGGCGCGGTAGAGAGAGGGGTGAAAGGGTGGAGGACCGTAGTTGGAAGCCGATTTCACCACCACCACTCCCGCCTGGTAGGGGGATGGGAGGGGGAGAGAGAGGTTGCAAGGGGCAGAGGAGGATGAGTGATGAGATTTCTCTAACGCTTGCGAGCCTAAACCACGGAGAAGGTCGAAGGGTCTTGTTGAGGTTTGCGGGCAGTAAAACGAACAAAAAGATTGAAGGGAAGCGTGGGGTGTTTTTGAGAATTCGAAAGAATACCGGAACAATACGAGGAGGCGAGAGAGCATAGCACTTACCAAATGCGCGTCCAGATAGCCCAGGTCGTCGAAATACGTTTCCGACGGGTCCATGCCCAGCGAAAGCGAGAGAGGCTCAGGAAGGCTGTCGAAACTCACCAAATGCGCGTCCAGATAGCCCAGGTCATCGAAATACGTGTCCGAAGGATCCATGCCGCCCAGCGACAGCGACAGCACGTCCACCCCGTCCGCCACGGCCGTATCAACGAGGAAGGCCTAGAGAAGGCGCAGGTGACTCACCAGGTGAGCGTCCAGATAGCCCAGGTCGTCGAAATAAGTATCCGACGGATCCATCCCTCCTAGCGACAGCGACAGCACGTCCACCCCGTCCGCCACGGCCGTATCGACCGCCGCGTAGATATCGGAATCCGTGATGGCGCGGCCGCCGTACGCGGTGCTGTACCACGACACCTTGTACGCTGCGAGGAAGGCGCGCGGCGCGGCGCCGTACGACGAGCCGAGATTGACGGAGTTGAGCGTGCCGAAGGCGACGGGACCGTTGCCGGCCGCGGCTCTGAAAATGGGGAAGGAGGGTGAGTGGGGAAAGGGAGTGTATGGGAATACCAGGGGACAGTGAGACCTTGTACGGCGCGGCGCGGCGCCGTAGGATGAGCCGTAGGAGAGACGGAGTTGAGGGATCCGAAGGCGACGGGGCCGTTGCCGGCCGCGGCTCTGAAAATGGGGAAGGAGGCGGGATGGGGAAGGGAAGGAGCGCCTTAGTAGGTCAGCCTCGCGGCGAGGAACCCCGAGATGAAGTACGAAATTCGAAAGCACCCAACTAAAACAGTGTACATTGCAAGTAACCCATCTATGAGTCTTACCCCGCACACCACGTGCCGTGGCCCGCCAGGTCGCGCGGGGAGAGCCAATCCTTGGGATCGTAATACGTCAGGCCCGCGGCGAGGAACCCCGCGATGAAGTACTGCGCGCCGATGAGCTTCCGCGTGCACTTGGGGAAGTCGGAGGTGGTCTGGCACTTGCCCGTCCACGTGGCGGGGGGGTTGGGATACGGGTTGGTCGCCTAGGGGAGGAAAAAAAGGGGCCCGGGGGACACATGAGGGGGGGAATTTGGCACGGGCGTGTGCGGAGGGGGGAATCAAAGGGCACAGCGTGTGCTGAAGGGGGCGCTATGATGCGTCAACTCAATTCACACCTGGTTACAGCGTAACTTCTACACACCTGGTCCTGGAACGACGGATGCTCGGGCCAAATGCCCGTATCCACAATCCCAATGACCGTTCCCGCGCCGGCCGCGTTCAACGACGCGGCGGTATTCGCCTTCCAGAGCGTGTTGGGCAGATTGAGGAAATTCGGCGAGTCGAGCACATCTAGCTTGCGGACTTTGCTCTCCTGCACGTATGCTACTTCCGGGTCTGCTTCTAACGCGCGCTTCTGCTGCTTGGAGAGCCGAGCCGCGAGACCGTTGGTCGAGTACGCGTAGCTGTAGAGCACGTCCGAGTCGGGAACCCCCGCGCCGCGCGCGACTCGAGCGTGCTGGGCTTTGACTCGATTGACGTGGTCTTTGACACGTTGCGAGTTCCGGTCGATCTTCTGCCGCTGCCCATTCCTCCCGTACCCTCCGCCGTTACCTCCCCCATTTCCGCCGTTTCCGTTATTCCCGTCCCCGCCAATCTCGGCCGCGACGGAGTTTCCTTTAAGGCGTACGATATAAACGGGGTCGCTCGGCGTCTCGGTGGCGAGAAGGCGGCGGGGCGCCGCGGATGACTGAGAGGCGGCAGGGCGAGCCGCCTGGGAGAGTAGGAGCGAGAGGAGGAGGAGCGGGAGAAGACGCAGCGCCTGCGCCGCGGTACTCCGGGGACCGGTTGCATTACGCGCGCCGCGGAGTGGTGCAGCGGCTGCCATAATAGACGCGTGCCGGAAACCCCGCTGGTTTCGCTTCGCTGCTTTCTGTATAGCTGCGAGAGTGGCTAACTGGAATTCGGCTGGTTATTATGAAGTATTGTGCTATGCAATGGCCTTCCAGTCTTGACACAATTAGGAATCTTCTTCTCGTTTCTGATATCTCTTCCGAGTTTGGTATAGAGCTCGACGTTCCAAGCTCACAACAACCACAAGCTGCTGTTCTCTTACTGTCAGTGGCTGAGAGATTGGGGGCTCCTGCCCATAAATGTACGGGTGGTCGTTGCTCGTTGCGTCGCTGCCGGACCTGGACGAGTGACTGGCCAGATGCAAGCACACGTGGACATACATTCACTATATAGCGTATCGTTCGTGCGTGATGGTGTCTCGTCTAGGAAGCCGTCTCCACTGCTTCCGTACCAGAACAGAAAATCTCGAAGTGAGCGTTGGCGTTTACAGCAAGACTATCGCGTGGATGGGCACTGTCTGGGGAGGTGGACGAAGAAGAACCGCGCAAGCGATTCTGTGGTCTCAAGAAGAGCAGGCCTCGTCGCGTCGCGATATTTCTCCTCGTTCCTTGGCTCTCCTCCCATCCCATACCCAATCTTGAATCTTCATTACCGCCTAGTGTTCTGTACAGAATCTTCTCTTTTGTTCGCGCTTCCCGGGTGAGCCGGCTCTGGTTGGTGATGGTCAGGTAAGAATGCCGTCACTGTGTTCAGGTGCTCTGAGATTCACAGATTCACCTGCTCTCCTGACTGAGATTTGGTATTTCACCTGCGTCTCGAAAGGGGGGTAAATCTGCGCCAAAACATGACGGACAATTTCAGAAAGGGAACGAAGTGACATGTTACGTTCCAGAGTCGTGGGGTTACACAGTCACGGCTCGCGACCGTTGTCGTGCGCAGTAGCAGCAGGAGCAGCTTCTCGTGTTCCTTCGCTCAATCGCAAAGTGCTCTGTACCCGTCATTGGTTTCTCGGTAGTGTGGAACTACTTCACAAATAAAACAAACCCGTCTCGTCGCTTGGCAATTTTAATATCCTCAGATGCTGAGCAGAAACGCACCTAGGTTTTGACGAAACCACCGTTCGAAGAGTTTGGCTGACGACAGCCAAGCACTTGTATTCTCGAGCACATGAATTCCCATTGATACATTCGCTTCGCAGCCATGGCGTCATTTTAGCTGCTGATACATTCACAGCAACGGCAGCATCAGCCTCTTTTGGCTTACGGGGAGTTTGTTTGAGACATCGTTCAGGCACACCGCTCTGCTTGCTGTGTCAAGTGGTGGCCGTCTCGCATCCAAACTCCGCCGCCTCTCCTCGCTCCTCCGTGCCGCATCACTCGGCAGTAAATTATTGTAGACCACTAATGGACAGACGAACCGCTGCTATGGTGATAGGCGATTGCGCTTATCCGTTCCGCTTCCTTCAGCGTACCGTTCCGTTGCTTCCGAAACCCGATCCCTCCCATTCCGCCAATCAAACCTTAGCCAGCAGCCCCGCACGCCTGACTTACGCGGCTATCTCCCCCCTCGCAGGGAATTCTTTCACTGTCGCACCGCATTCTTCCCTCTCCCACGGCACGGTCTCCTCCCACGGCCTCCTCGTGCCTCTTTCTCGCATCTCCCGCACGCACTGCAGCTCCACCATCCCGCAAAGCGCTCAGCCATACACATCCGTACAGTGACCCGCCATTTTACGGGCCTCGTGACACACGACACGAGTCTCGCCTCTCTGGTGTCTCACTTACAGCAATCTGCAGCCAAAATTGGTGTCCGAAATCTTCTTTTTTCTAGTCGATCGATTTCTCTTCCCTGCTCTGTATAATACGTTCTGGTGCCTGAAGCTGCAGCCGCGCCCTCACATTATTCTCGAAGTTTGCTTTACCTGATGCTAGGAAGCCCCAGATCGCTCTCTATCGCGTACAGCAGGGTTGCGGTGGTGAATGTCCGAAGCGCCGACAGCGATCTCGCCGTCGCTGCCAAATCGAATCTCTTCTCGTCCTAAGAGTCATGCCTCCGATACCGATCGTTCCGATCGTCCCACGCTTCACACTCCAGAAAATCAGGAGATTGTTCCACGTAAGCAGCCTCCCGGACATCCACCAGGGCGAAACGCGGACGCCGAATTTGCAGCCGCGGAAAGCGGCGACAACGGCGGCGTGTTTTCCGCGTTGGACTACGAATCGCAGCTATTCTCGCATCTGCTCCCGCAGCTCTTCTCCCAACCCGTCCCGCGGCTCCTCCACGCTCCTGATGACGTCAGCAGCCTGCAGAGCACCGGCCGACCGTCTAGAAGCACGGACCGTCCCTGCAGCGCTGCTGGTAACCCGACGGAGGGTAACCTTACGGATGAGTATGGGGAATCCTTGGCGGCGGGTTACAGCGAAGATGGTTACCATTTTCGTAGCATTCCGTCGCGTGAAACCCTGGAATTGAGCTTCCAGAATGGAGATGAATGCGGAAGCCTTTTCGAGTTCGACGCAGGGAACCATGAGCTTGGGCTCGAGTGGAACGAGGACGTGGCAGACCATGACGTGGCAGGCCTCAACGTGGCAGACCATGACGTGGCAGACCGTGACGTGGCTGGCCATCACGATACAGGCCACGACGTGATCGAACAAGCGGTGGGGTCAGTTCAAGAAACAGCAGAAGACATTTGGGAGGGGATTGCACATTGGAACGGAATGGATGGCACAGATTTGCACCACGCAAGTGCAGCAACGGTTGGGATTCAACAGCAGGTGTCCCGGGCCAGCCTGGACGGATCTGATTGGCTCTGGTGTCTCCCTGAATATCCAAGAACAAATCCCATGAATACACACAGGAACTCTGTGGAAGATCCGGGAAAAATATTGGATGAAATTTCTCTGAAAGGGGGTATGAATTGCTCAGGGCGGCGAGTTTCGGGGCAAGAGAAGAGGGATCAAGGGGAGAGGGATGAATGGGAGAGGGAATTGGAGGAAGAACTGATGGGGGAATTGATGGGGGAGGAGATTTTAAAGGATGTCGGGGGGGTTATGGCTAAGGGTGCATGTGCGTCTGTCAGAGGGATGGAGATGGGTGCTGAGGGTAATGGCGAGATAATGAGCCAAGGGGATTTGATGGGCCAAGGAGACGATATACTAGTGGATGTAGGGGGGTGTGTGGCGGTGGGTGCACGTGCGTTTGTCAGAGGGATGGGGATGGGTGCTGAGGGGAATGGAACGATGGCAAGCGATGATGGCATGGTGGGCGGTCGTGGCATGGATGCTGGTGGTGCAATGGGGACGCATGATAGCATGCATGGCATGGTGATGACAGACGGTCATGCCATGGGTGCTGATGATGGTGCCATAGTGACCCAGAATGGCATGAACGATGTGGATGGCATGAGTGGCATAGATGGCATGGATGGCATGGGCATCCATGGCATGGGTGCTGAGGACATGCATGGTCAAGGCATGCATGGCATGGGTGCCGGTGCAATGGTGGCCTCTAGTGACATGCATGGCATGGTGATGGGTGGTCAGGGTATGGGTGCTGATGGTGCAATGCTGACCCAAAATGGCATGGATGGTACAGGTGTGAGTGCAAGTGCGATCTTTCCTATCCGAAGCTGGTCGTTTGGTGATTCGGAGTGGATGGGCAGTGGTGGTCTGGCAGTGGCCGGCAGGGGGCATGAGATGGATGCTGATGGTAGGGGTACGAGTGCAAGTACAAAGTTAGGTGATTTGGAGTGGATGGGCGGCGGTGGTGCGGCAGTTGGCGGCAGAGGGCATGAGATGGATGCTGATCGTGCAATGGGGACGCAGAATGGCATGCAAGGCATGGGTACGAGTGCAAGTAAAAAGTTCGGTGATTTGGAGTGGATGGGCGGCGGTGGTCTGGCAGTGGGCGGCAGCAGTGGGCGGCATGGGATGGATGTGCTGCTGATAGAGAAACCACTGCCACCACAGCAACAGCAGCAGCAACAACAACACAACCGACAATGCTTGCAGCAGCAGCAGCAGCAGCAGCAGCAGCAGCAGCAGCAGAAGCACCATTACTTGCTGCAACAGCAGGAGAAGCAGCTGCAGCAGCTACAGCAGCCGAAGCAGCAGCAGCAGCAGCGTCACTATCACCAGCTTCTGTCGCTGCCACGACTACCCCTCCCAGTTCCACATGCTCCTTTTCGACCGTTTCAGCATTCAGCTGAACAAATCATGCAGCAGCAGCGGCAACAGCAGCAGCACCCACAGCAGCAACAGGAGGAGGAGAAGGAGGCGGAGGAGAAAGAGGAGGAGGAAGTGGTGAAGCAGGCGCAAGAACGAGTCTCCCTGCTGTCCCTCTCATCTGCTCTCACCGTATCAGCACCATCACCATCACCATCACCAATGCCAACAGCAGCACCACCACCACATGCACCATCCCCATCCTTGCCACCACTACTGTTACCCCCATCGCCACTGGTACAACTACCACCACCATCACTACCACCATCACTACCACCAGCACTTCTGGGGCTACCCCCCTTACCCCCACTCCATCTGTCACCCTCACTCAACCATTCTCCCGCACTGAAGCCTCTTCCTCGTTTTAAGTCCCCACCACCGCCACTTAGCACAAAACCGCCACTTAGCACAATACCACCACTTAGCACAATACCACCACTTAGCACAATACCACCACTTAGCACAATACCACCACTTAGCACAATACCACCACTTAGCACAATACCACCACTTAGCCCTCCATCTCCCCTTCGCTTGCCACCAGCTCTTAGCCCACAGCTGCCACGTGGCAGCACTCCACGTGGCAGCACTCCACGTGGCAGCACTCCACGTGGCAGCCCTACACGTGGCATGTCCCACGTGTCTTCACATGCTCAGGCTTTGCAGCAGGGTCGGCAAGCAAGAGGGATACGTGGCGCAGGCAGGGGGAGAGCGTGGAGGGAGGGTGGGGGTGCGAGGAAGAGAGTGAGAGTGAGTGCGGGAGGAGAGGGAGGAGTGGGAGGAGAGGGAGGAGGGGGAGGTGAGGGAGGAGGGGGAATAAGCGGGCTGGCTGGGGAAAAATACTCTATGTCTGTTTCGCCTCCTCATCTGCCTGCTGCCCACAACACCCATGATGCTTCCGTACCAGTGCCCGCAACTGCTGCTACCACTGCCACTACCACTGCTGCTACTACCGCTGCTGTTGCTTCTGCCGCCTCTGCTGCAAATGCCACTGCTGCCACTGCTGCTGCTGCTGTTGCGAGTCTAGCGATGAGACAAGAGGGAGGAGAGGGGCGGGATAGGCTGAAGGTGGTGGTGAGGGCGCTACTGGTGGAGGTGGGATGGATGCTTGGTTGCCTGGCTGGCCCGACAGATGTACCTGCACCTATTACGGATGTTACCGACCTCTTTGGGATGCCTGAGCCCCTCACAGGGATACCGCGGGCAGGGGCCATGGTTGAGATTTATTCTGAGTCAGGGATAAAAGGCGCAGGGAGGGGAGCAGGGGTCGTGGCGGAGGCCTGTATGAGGCAGATGCTGCATGCATTTGACCCGCTGCAGGGTGCCCTTGCTGCTGTCACCTCACCTGCAGGCTCTTCTGCTGCTGCTCGCAACTCACCTGCTCCACCTAAAAGCTTTCGTCTGGGTCCCCTGGGTTTACCGAGTCTGTCTGGTCTCCCGGATTGGGCGGATCTTGCCCCGTTTGCTGCAATCTACTGGTTCGGTTCAAGGCTCAACTGTGTGCTAAGTAAGACGCTTAACGGTGAGTGGCAAAGTACTTTGTGCGAAGCAGGGCTGGGGTGGGACTTTGGAATGGAAGAGGGCGGAAGAAAAGAGGGGGTGAGGAGGGCGGGAAGGGGAGGGGGGAGCGGGAGCGGGAGAGGGGGCGGGAGGGGGGGTTGGATTCTACAGATGCTTGGGGCGAAGGGGAAATGGCAGGGAGGGTTTGAAGTGGGTGGAAGGGGAAATGGCAGGGAGGGCATGGCATGCAACATCTGGCTTCCTCAGTGTCTTTTCTTTACCTTAATCACGTCTCACTCTCTCCCTTCGTTGTATTTCCTTACTTCCTCCCCTCTTCGTCTCTGTTGAATAGGAAGATGTCCCTCGTTCCGCGTTACTGCTGCAACTGAACCCGCAAGCAACCAGCACGGACAGCCCTTCCTGCCAGCACAGAAGCTTCTGCTCCCTTCCACGCCTCTGCAACCACCGCCTTTGCTGCTGCCCCAGCCAGTGCTGCCGTTAGTAACACCCGCCCCGGTTACCGCTATGTTGATGTCAGCACTACCAGGAGCCACTGTGCCTATCTCTCCTGTATCACCATCATTATTATCACCACAGCTATTGTCACCAGCGCTACCATCGCCGCCACTCCCACTGTACCGCATAAGCCCTTCTAACTGCAACGGGGGCAAGCGGGAGAGGAGGAGGAAGGAGGGGAGGGAGCGGCGAGCAGTGAGTGCGAGGGAACAGCTGGGGCTGTCAGGAGCCAGGGGGGCCCTGCCGCAAGCTGCCGCCCAGAAGATGCTACAGTGGCTGGTGGCGCATTGGGACAATCCGTAAGTTTGTGTTTACGGATTGGAATGGGGTGTTTGGTATGTGGCCATTGTGTGCTGTGATGGGAGGGGATGGGATGGGGTTTCTTTGTGCTGGTCTGTGTTGTTGGATACTCCGCTGATCCAGTTGGAGGGGATGATTCACAAATGAGGCTGCACGTCTGTGGATATTTGTCGTCGGTTCTCCGCTTTCCACTATCCAGACATGGGCCTAACAATTGATTCACTGTGTCATGTCCTCAGGAAACCATCAAAAGAAGAGAAGACGGAGTTCATGAATGCATTCAACATCACGAAAAAGCAGGTAAGCATCCTAGTACCTTGCAGTTTTTTTTGTGTGATATTTTTTTTTTGTCTCGTGTTCTTCAACCGGAATCCGCTTGGCAGGTAGAAGACTGGTTTGTGAATGCTCGAGCACGACTGTGGAAGCCTTTGGTATGTATGTATGTGGTTGTATGGTGCTGTTTCTTGCATTTCATTTGTCTGAACATGTTTGATTGCTACGCAGACTGCGAAATTGTGTGCTGAAATCGTGAGAAGCTCGAATGCCACGAGCTGACCAATTTCGAGAACTTCTCCTGAGCAGCTCTTTATTTACATCCAGCTTATGTAGTTTATGGAGGTCAATTTATCCTGGAAACGGAGATGTGAAAGATTTTGCTGTGTATAATCAAGGATGGATGTATAGAAACGAAGCGTCATTTTTGTTACTCAATATTGGAGAACCTGGATTTCGCATGTGTGTGGTTGATATTGCACATCCCCCCTCGCCCTCCCTCAAGCACAGAAGTGTTGTGTCAGGCCCAGGTGCAGGCACCCTTGGTCGCTGAAATCGGTGTGCGAAGGCGTTACGAAGTTCGCCGCGCGCTAGAATGGTTGTGGTAGCCTTCTGTGATTGCATTCTATCCACCCACCACTGTTTCGCAAAAGTAATCAACCACGCGTCTCACGATGTGACTGTCATCGCTTTCAAGAGTTTTGCTGACTAGACCCACATTCCTTGGGGGAACTTTTGCTTTCCCAGCGTTATTCTGCCACGTTGACTCTGCCTGTCGAGCCCCGCGAATCTTCTTTTGGCCTCACACCTCCACATAATCCCCACCTAGAGTTTGGTTGGCCAGATTCGCTGAGCCGTGCGATCAGGTGTGCGTTTTGATTGGAGCCGCACACGCAGGGAAATTCTCAAGGGGCAGGCGAAATTCTGGAGCCCATTCCCTCGAAGTTTCAGTTCGTCGGTCTCTCCCAGGCCGTTGGATTCTCTTGTTGCATCAACTTGGACGGCCGATCGATCGTGTCCTCTCAACAATGACAGCCCCGCTTCCCGTTTATCACGCAGGAAAGACCACTCCAGGCTGCCTGTGTCACCCCTTCAAGAGATAACCACCACCACAATCACTGAGGTCTATCATCAGACACTGGCTGGCAGCCATTGAAATAAGACCTTCCATCCATGCATTGTACAGCCCCAGCATTTCGAGGCTGCAGATAGGAAGAGTCTTCCTCCACTTCATCACCAGGGCGTTGCTGCTCACAGGATCACCGTGTAATTTTTGTGTCCTCGCTTACCAGCTTGAGGCATTGTGGGGGAGCTTTTCCACATACGAACGAGCTTGACCACCGGTATTACCCATACTATACTGCCGGATAAAATGGTTTCGGTGGCTCTAGTTCAGGCCGCTGGTGTGAAGGACTTGTCGGTTGCAGCTCCGAACAACCATGGCTCCACGCCAACATCATCAGCAAACACACAGAGCCTTTCTTGGGGAAGCCGGTCATTTTGGAATACAAGGAAACAGCTCATCAGCAGCAGACAAGCTGTCCGTTCTTCAGTAGATCGCGCAGCCTCCTCGCTCTCTCAACCACGAGCTGTTCTTGATGTACCAACTGGCCAAGCCGGAGCCTTCCAGGGGTTTCAAAAGAAGCTTGTGATTCCCGGTCAGAGGAAATCGGACGTTGATTATGTGTCAGCAGAGCAAAGAATATTTGATGTTGTAGTCAAGGAGGCTGCAGATACTTACATTTCCAAGCCGGCTGAGAAGGAAGCGCCAGTTTTGATGACCCTGGAGCTGTTGGCAGAGGCTTATGAGCGTTGTGGGGAAGTTTGTGCCGAGTACGCCAAGACATTTTATCTTGGTGAGGCCTTCAGCTAGTTTGCTTCCTTCTGCACCTTTCGCATGTTACGTGTTCAATTCAGCTGACTCGTGTTGTCTGTGTGCGTGCAGGGACGAAACTGATGACCCCCGAGAGGCGCCGAGCAATCTGGGCCATTTATGGTACGTAATCCTGCCCCCCCCTGTCTACACGCCCACCAGCTTATACGTTAGAAGGTGGCTCTTTACGAAAATCTTTAATACGTTGAAGATTTTCTCGTGGCTGTTAACGTTCAGCTCTTCATATCGTGCTCGCATCAGCACGTAGGTTTGCTGCATTGTAATGGCTCCGTTGACCGCAGACATTTGTCCAGGCATATTTAGTTTTTTATGCATTCGTCACTAGTAGCAGCTAAACACGACATGGGTGTCCAAGTAGTGACTGTCCAATGTGTATGCTCACCCATCTTGCATTATGCCTCTCGCTGTTTCAGTCTGGTGCAGGAGAACCGACGAGCTAGTGGATGGTCCGAACGCGTCTCACATCACCCCGAGGGCTCTAGACAGATGGGAGGAGCGCCTGGACGAGCTCTTCCAAGGTCGGCCGTACGACATGCTGGACGCTGCTCTCTCGGACACAATCCAGACATTCCCTATGAGCATTCAGGTACGAAGAAATGTCACCTTAGCTTTATGCGCGCTGTATTCGCACGTTTGCTGGATGCAAGCCGGGAATGGAGGCGTTTTCGAATGTGACTACATGCAAGGAACCGCGTATATAGCTATGCAAAACAAACCCGTTATTCCGTATCCCCATCGATGTCGTTGTTTTGCAGCCGTACAGAGACATGGTCGATGGCATGCGGATGGACCTGAGGAAGTCCCGGTACCGCACGTTTGACGAGCTCTACGTGTACTGCTACAATGTGGCCGGCACTGTGGGCCTTATGAGTGTTCCTGTCATGGGAATCGACCCCAAGTCTAAAGCGCCTGCAGAAGATGTGTACAAGGCTGCTCTGGACCTTGGCATTGCCAATCAGCTCACAAACATCTTGAGAGATGTTGGAGAAGAGTAAGTGGTGGTCTGACTTTCGTCACTTTTTCACCTCCAGCTTCTTTTTCAGCTCCGTGTACCATTTATCATATTCGTTTGCGAGTTCGGTACTTTCCAAATTCATCGCCAGAGTTGCATCAGCTATGTTTGCAGTGCTCCATGCGTTAATGCTTCCTGTGCTGCTGCATTACCCATGTTCGATATGAGAAAAAAATCCTAGTTACCCACGTTTTATGTGAAACCTAGCTTTACTCAAGTCCTCGTTCATCCCACTTCCCTCTGCAGTGCTCAGCGGGGCCGTGTGTACCTTCCTCAGGACGAACTGGCTCAGTTTGGCCTCTCTGACGATGACATCTTTGAGGGCAAGGTGACTGACAACTGGCGCAGCTTCATGAAGTTCCAGATTGAGAGGGCTCGCAACTACTTCAAGACAGCAGAAGCAGGCGTGGTCGAGCTCGACAGCCAAAGCAGATGGCCGGTAAGTCAATTTTACTTCCCCTTGTGCTCCATCTTCTCCAGAGTTGACATTATTAGGGCACCACCTCGTTTCACTCTCTCTGGTACTGGGCTCAATTTTTCAGTTGCCAACTTCCTCTCGTACCCCATTTCAGGTGTGGGCCTCCTTGAGGCTCTATGCTCAAATCCTTGATGCCATTGAAGCCAATGACTATGACAACTTCACCCGAAGGGCTTATGTTTCAAAGTGGAAGAAGATGATGTCACTCCCTGGCACTTACATTGTTGCTGCAAAGGGTCCCCAGTAGTCTGCTAAACACTTTATCCGACTGCATTGAGTAATTATCCATTGTTAACTAAATTCCTACCTGTCCACTTTTGATGGTCATGAATAAATGAGTTGCTGCCTTAGCCCCTGTAAGATATTTTCGTGCTATGAACTTGACAAACGGGGTTTAATGTGCACCCTGTCTCTGTGTTCTAAGCTGTCACTTGAAAAACGCATTGACACCCTTGTTGTACGGTGTACAGCTCGGTTGAAATGTTGCGGTACCAGTCAGGGAATTCGCGCACAGTTGATGGGTACCACGCAGGGAAGATGGGTACCACGGAGGGAAGATGGGTACCACCAAGGGGCGCGCATGATCTGACGGGTACCATCGAGCCACGTAGGTGACTTTTGACGTCAGCGGGCTCAATGTTGGTTACCCAGAATGTAATTACCCTTCTGAAAAAGCATGAGTGAAATTATGCATCTGTGACCACGTCAGCATTCAGCACAAGACTCTCACCTGTTCAGCCAATAATGGGCCTCGTTCCAGCGACAACACATCAGCACAGCATGTGGCTGGCAGGCGACTCAGCAGCACCAGGGCCGGGGAGACTGCAGAGAAATGTCGAGTCAACGAAGCCTCCCGGAACGCCAATCAAATCGTGGCGACTCTGCTCACCTGTTTCAGTGCACCCTTCACCATATCCCCGCTGGCAGTTGCCCCTCTCCAGCACGTGCTCACTGGAACGCGGCTTTCATTCTGGGGAGTGCGCACTGCACAAGGCAGCGGTTGGCGCAACTTGAAATGCGGAAACACTGTGGCAGCCCACCCGCATCTCCCCCCGTCCACTGGAGAAACTCTGCGGAAGGGCAGCAAATTGGCCACGCACGCACAAGCGCAGCACAGCTGTACGGCGCGATGCGTGTCCATACCAGGCGACACGAGAAAACATGTCTAGAGACCTGGAGGAGGCGGAGGCTGGGGAGAAACACAGCGTGCGCGAGAGACCCATTCGGTTCGCCAGGCAAGGGGGAAAGGCCAAGCCAGATACGAATTTGTACAAATTGAGCAGCAGTGCAGCTAGCAAAGCAGTTGCAAAACAATCTCGCCACACCACCAAACGAGTCGAGGATTTTTGCGCTTCCCGCATTCAGAGCCGTAGCTGTTGTGAAAGACGCAGTGACGCGAGTCTCTCTTGCGCCTACTACCATTTTCAACGTCAGATTTCGAGGCCACTAAACAATTCAAATTACGCGGCATCATTGGACTCCGTTTCACCTGAAAGACTCGACGTTTTTCGAAGTACAGAATAACTCACGCTCGTCGTCGGCATGGGTCCGAACAGTCACATCCGTCTTGCGGTTCTTCTAATCATGCTCTTCTTCGCAGCTTGCAATGTGCTGCCGACTCAGGTGATTACTGCTCTCAAAATCACATTCACTGTAAACCAATGTTTTTTTTTTTTTTTTTTTTTGAAGGATACTTTCACGCGCTTGTACCCAACCGTCTCAGGCCGTGGAGTCTGAACATGAACCTTTTGCCTCTCGTTTTGTCACATCCGTCCCGTTCTCTCCTATCCAGGCAATCAAAGTAACGGTCGGCGGGTTTCTGCCCAATCATCTGAGCCCGTGGAGTCCGACGATGAAACTAATCTGGGCCGAGCCGCCGCCGGTTTTTCCAGACTTCTTGCTCAGTACGTTTCTCGTTCGAAAGCTTTCGTTAACGAAGAGTTGTAAACATCAAACAAGAGGAATCAGCTTTTCGGTTTTTTTCGATCGTACAACGTCGGACCAATAGACTCCGCCACCGGTCCCACCGTTCCACATACCTCACCGCGCCTACCTCTTCCCGCCATACCCCGCATTCACCGTTCCATGTATCCATCTCCCCGTCTTCCCTGTCCGCGTGCAGTTTTCCGCTGGGTCAGCCCGGTTCCCCACAGCGTGTATATGATGGAAAGCAAGGCTAAATTCGACAAGTGTGATTTTTCCGGCGCCAAGCTTCTCTTTCCCAACTCTCCTGTTGGCTGGCTCCCGTATCTGACCCCGAAGGGCTGGGAAAACACCACCCAGTATTTTTCGAGCAAAATGCCCGGGAATTTCGATTGCAAAATGGGGTTGAAAACCGCGATAAGCGTGTACCGGTGGGAGGACGCGGAGGCTGTGATTAGAGCGCGGATGAATGACAGGAGTAAGGATGTTCAGCGGGTACTTCGAGCGATTAAAAAGGAGCTGTCAAGGCGCAAGGAATCCCCTGGTAGCTCCGTTTAGAACGGTACCAGGTTCTGTTCTCGTTCGTACCGGCTTATCAGCTAGACCCAGGCTAAGGCATTGCTGTACGGTAGTGTTGCTGAGGAGGGTAGCTTAGAGCAACTTGTTTTCTCCTCTGTAAATAAAGCGTGTTTGATGCTTCTGGGTCCATAGTTTTGTCATAATCTACTTATCAATGTGCTCGAACATTACACAGTGATCTCAATGGATGTCGGGGTATGCATTAGCGCGACCTGTAGGACTGACGTCATGGGCTGCTGGCATTGCCACAACAGCATTTTTTTCACCACGTGGAACAGCCCTCCTTCATCTTTGGCGCCAGCGAGGAAATATCTGCATCGCTGGAATCGTCCATGAGTGTCGCAGAACCTTCCTCTGCCAGCGCATTCAGCCTGGCATGGCCACGTCCAATAACAAGAGCACAATTCTGGCAAGAATGATTTTTTAAGCCGAACCGAATACTGTGAGAGTGCACGGGTAGTGGACACCAGAACCCATATTGTGGTGTACACAATTTCCTAGATAATCTTGATGCATCTATTATTTTCTGGCTACATTTGCCCCTAAACTGTATTTCTGTTTTGTTCGATGACCGAACCACTCTGAGAACGTGCCGCCGACAACGTCGTTTCAGAGTTCGGTGCTCCACGCGTGTGGTTGGGTGACAGGGCAGGGAGGGAGCCTGCCAGCCAACCAGCGCATTTCAGCTGAAGTTCGCCTAGGGTCAAGCTTCTCGGCCACACCGGACCTGAATTCGTCGGTCCAATGATACGCGAGTTTGCTGCTTATACTGAACTGTAGTCCGTTCCAAGCCTGAAAGGTCCTCTCTGGCATAGCTTCCAAACTAGGTTCGAGAGGTTCGTCGACACAAACGCTGACAAACTAAGGCTCGGCATCCCTGAGGTTTGGCTTCGTGGAAGAGCTATTGACCGTGCTGCACGCCCCCATAACAAGCAGCATCACGGGGGAAATGTTGCAGACCTAAGGGCGCATTCCTGGCTTCGGGTCTTCCCGTGTTTGGGTCTTCCGAACATTTGGGACCACTGAAAGTTTCCGATTCGGATAACCCAAAGTCAAATCGCAAATCGCGCGCCCAGCCAAAATTTAATTCGGATGACCCGAAGTGCTGATGACCCGAAGTGCAGGAATGCGCCCTAATTACACCGAATCCAACCACGGAGCGCGGACCCGCTTCGGAAAAGGAGCGTCCGTAAGTGTGGGCGAGAAAAAGGGGCAATCGGCAATTTGCTCGCTCGCTAACCATACAGACCGCTCCCCTCGACTCCTCCACTCGATTGCTCCGCTCGACTGGTCTACTCGCCTCTATACTAAATACTGTACAGACAGCAGCTAGTAGCTTCAGTTCGTACGCAGTTGCATTCTCGTTCTGACACACAACACCAACTCACTCTCTTGCTTATCAACGACTCTTTCTTACATCAACAGCATCGCCTTCGCGATATCTCGTTTATAACCGGCAACTGTCTTCGACGACGCAGCCTGTGAATTCCTCGCGAAGCTCCACGGCTTCCAGGGTCCACAACTCGTGAACCCTTCATTCGTTCAATCATTTAAGCCGGTCGAGTCGCTTACCTCTTTAGAAGCAGAGCCGTCGTTTCCTTCAAAAGTCGCTTCAAGTTGTCGCCTCCGAGGCTAACTTCAAGACAACTCGGGGCCGCATCGGAACCCGTCGGGGCGACTCGCTTGCCGCCATGAAACCGACTACCGCGAGACGGCTTGCGGCGGGTTACCTAATCGTCGCTATCTTCGCCAGCCTCGTTCTGCAAGGACAGGTCAGTCGGAAGATCGATTTCGGAGTCGACTCACCAGTCCAGCCCACAGCCGCCGCACTCTTACTTGCGCCGCGCGACTCGACGCGCTCCTCCTTTCCCCTCCACCTCCTCCCCTCTCCCCCTCCCCTCCCTCTCTCCACCCGCGCGCGCTTCTCTCCCCGTGGCCCTCCCCCGTATCGCACGCTGCGCAAGGCTCCAATCGCCATTCGCGAAACGATTTTGGCGAGGTGACGTTGGCGGGCGTGCCTCTGCCGTGCGCGACCATCACCGCCCATCCGCGCTCGCTCCCCCACTTCCCCACCCCCTGCTTCTTATCCCACCCCTCCCTCCCTCCTCTCCCCCTGCCCCCTTTCATCCCACGCCGCGCGTAGGGACCGCAGAAGTGCGTTGAGTCGACTTAAATCAAAACATCCCACGCCGCGGGTAGGGACCTGCAGAAGCTTCCAGGGGTGCGAGGTGACGGTGGGGGGGTGATGCCATACCACATCCGCCCTTGTTAATCGTCTCACCCCACCCCTCTTACACAGGCTGTGCGGAGGGCTCTTCAGGAAATCACAGGAGTGCAGACGTACAAGGTGACTGTGGGGGGGTGCTGCCATACCACATCCTCACCCCCTGCATCTTCTCTCATCCCTCGCTCTCCCACCTTTTCCCTTCCCCACGCCCCAGGCCGCGCGCAGGGACCTTCAGAAGATGCCAGGGGTGCCCACGTACAAGGTGACGGTGGGGGGGAGTGCTGCTTCCGCTCATGACTCTCAACACTCACTTCCCCCTCCCTCCCTCCCCCTTCCCCTTTATAACCTTGGCAGGTCGCACACAGGGACCTTCAGGAGATCCCAGGGGTGCGGACGGACAAGGTGACGGTGAGGGGCGAACTGTCTTCGTACCACGTCACCTCTCCCTGCTTCTTATCTCATCCCTCCCTCTCCCTCCGTTTCCCTCCGCGTTCTCCCCTCCCAGGCCACACGCAAGCAGCTTCAGGAGATCCCAGGAGTGCGAACGTACAAGGTGACGATGGGGGCCGTGTTGCTGCTGTTCCCAACTCAGTCCCACTGCCCCCATCCACACACACACACCCCTGCCTCTTCCTTCACCCCGGCAGGCCGCTCGAAAGCAGCTGCAGGAGATTCCAGGGGTGCGGACGTACAAGGTGACGGTGGGGGGAGTGCTGCCATACAAGGTCCCACTCCGTGCTTCTCATCTCACCCCTGCCTGTACCACCTATTCAATCCCACACGCCAGGCAACACGAAAGCAGCTGCAGGAGATCCCAGGGGTGCGGACGTACAAGGTGACGGTGGGGGGAGTGCTGCCATACCACAACCTCACCCCCATTATTCTGGTCCCATCCCTCCCTGTTTCCCCCTCCCAGGCTGCACGGAGGGATCTTCAAGAGATCCCAGGGGTGCGAACATACAAGGTGACGGTGGGGGGCGTGCTGCCATACCACATTCGCCCGTGGCATCGCGGCGTGCAGTGGGACTGGACGCCGCCCAAGCTGTACCCGCATTACGTCTTGCGTAAGTGTACAGTTGACTTATAGCGGAGTACAGAATACGCTTAAAACGAGTACAGGGCCGTGATGTCTTACCACATCCGCCCGTGGCGCCGCGGTGTGCAGTGGGACTGGACGCCGCCCAAGCTGTACCCGCATTACGTTCTGTGTAAGCGTACAGTTGTCTTATAGCGGAATGCGTGTGTAGATTATATTGACGAGTACAGACAGGGGCGTGCCGCCGTACCACATCCGCCCGCAGCAAGAATGCTCCCACCGCCGCCAGTGTTGCCGTGGGTCAGCCCTCTCTCACTCACGACGTGCGTCTCTTCGAATCTGAAGCCACTGAGATTCCCCCCAACCCCACACCTGCTCCCCCCGTCCTCCTCCCAACCCCTTCTGCAGTGTTCCGCTGGGTGAGCCCTCTGACTCACGACGTGCGCCTCTTTGAGTCCGAAGCCAAGTTCACGGCCTGCGATTTCTCCGGCTCAAAACTCATCTTCCCCTACTCGCCAGTCGGGTGGATGCTTTATTGGATCAAACCAGACATGGTCGGGACCACGATCTACTTCGGGAGCAGCTTTATCGGCGACTGCAAGGCGGGGTTGAAGGTCAAGATGACAGTGCATCCGTATGGTAAAACGAAGAAGGGTTTAAACGGAAGCAGTGCTAACATGACTAGCAACAGCACTACCACTGCTGTGGGAGGAGGGGCCTGAAAGTAAGGTCCCCATGGGATTCGTGGAGTGAAGGGAGTAATGGGACTCGTGCTGATGGTAAGGGGTTCCTACCTACTACTGTGACAGTGGAGCAGAATAAGCATTGTGCGTGGAGTAGGAAAGGCTATTCTATCAGTGGTGCCTACGATGCACCCTGTATAGTGTCCATGTGGCATATATAAGCCACACTTGCCTAGTACGGTAACATACCATGATTGTACTGGTATCGGTATGTATCCTTTGTAACTGTTCGTTTCGAAGTGTACTTCGGTGCTACCAAGATACGTTACTGGTGGGCTAATCAAGCTTATCAATTAACATCCAGCGGCCAAGATTGACAGGTGAGAACAAAAAGAGCCACTCCAGGCCACACAGTCACACAGCACAGCATGCTTGAGAGATTACTACCTTGTCATGCCATGTCCATCTGTAGCCACACCAGCAGCTGTAGCATGGAAACCTGACTCTTTACACTTGAAATTCACCTCGTACTTTTATTCCAGCCTACTCCTGTACATAAACTACGGTACCACGGAATGCAACCCTTAGCGTAGCCTGCCTGCTCCTCACCAATATGTAGCCGCACCACAGCTGTAGCAGGGGCAAGTGACATCATACACTCAAAAAGCATCTCATTTCTTCTACTTGCCATTTATATGCCGCCACCACCACACACGCCATCACGAACCGTACCTTTTGCCCGCCCGTGCGTCGTCAATCTGTAGCCCCAACACCAGCAGCTGTAGCACAGGTAAATTGACTTCATACAACAAACTAACGCATTAGTTTTTTTATATTTGCCCACTTGGTGCAGCCACCCTACACGCCACCACCCGTTGTCTGCCCTTGCCTCATCAATCTGTAGCCTCACCACCAGCAGTTGTAGCAGGGGTAACTTGTCTACATACACTATAAAAAGCGCATTAGGTCTTATACTTGCCCACTCTGTGCAGCCACCCCACACGCCACCACGGAATATACCCTTTGCCTGCCCGCGCCTCGTCAATCTGTAGCCGGATCAGCAGCTGTAGCACGGGCAGCGTGTTGTTAAATTTCTCCCCCTGCTCGTGCAGAAGGCACGGGAACCCGCCCGTGTGTCTGTTGCGCAGGCCCAGGTGCAACGCGGACGGCCATTGGGGGAGGGGCGAGAGGGGGAGAAGCGGGGGGAAGGGTTGCGCTTGCCTGCTGCCGCTGCTGCTGCTGCCGCCGATGTTGCTACTAGCAGGGTTGTTCCGCTCCTCCCCTTCCTGCTGTTCCTGTTTCTGCTGCTGCTGCTGCTGCTGCTGCTGCTGTTGCACCTCCCTCAAATCAACGACCTCGTAATCATCGTCGTTGGTTCCTAGAAGGTTCTGAACCAGCCCGTTCATGTGGTCGAGAACGATCACGGGTCGCGCCGCGAGTCGCGCCTCCATGGTCCTCATCAGGTGCCGCCACTTGAAGATCTTATCTTCGAACCGCCATTCGCGCCGCAGCCGCCGCCGCAAACTGCTCTGTTGCTCGTACTTCCATCGGGAGATGAACGGCAGCAATTGCGTTTGGTTTAAGAACAACCGAGTGTACTCCCGTTGATCGTCAAACCAACTAACGGGGTTTGCTAAAGCGGCTTTAAGCGCAACAGTAACCGCCCATGCGTATCCTACATACGTCCCCGCGTTGAGGTACTTAAACTGCGTGTTTACCGCCGCTGCTTCCGGCGGGAGCGACGGGTATTTATCCTCGAGTCTATCCGGGAAACAGTACGGCTCTGCTCCGAAAACGATCGGCGCGTTGAAACTCAGAAACGCCGAGATGATACGGTCGGCAGTACAGGACGGCACGGGCGTTACATCAAGCGCGTCTGTTGCGATGACGATGCGGTCGGGCGGCAAGCTTTGGACGTACTCGAGCACGGCTACCAGACGGGGACGGAATCCGTTCCACGGTTGATGCAAGCCGACGGCAGGTTAATCATGCTGGTGACGTCAGCGAGACGATTAAGTCCCACGGCGGAAAAGGTGGAGTAAGTAACCCATTCCGCTTTGCAGTTCTTCCCGCGCTCGCGGCGCGGAATTCCCGAAGCGCGCGTCCACGTGGGCGGGTACGTGGACGGATTCTGATCGTCGAAGTCAACGCCGGTAGGGTCGTTCGCGTCGTAATCCGCTGGCGACCGTTTCGCACGTCGTCGGGTTTGGGGGAGCTTTCTTCCGCGCGGAGCCGACGCGGACTCGTCACCGTTACTTCCGCCGTCATCCCCGCCGCTGTTTCCGCCGCCGCCGACGCCGCCGCCGCTGGTGTCGGTGAACCACTCCCACGCTTCGTCGCACCCGTCGCGTGGCGGCTCGGGCTCGTCAATCTCCTCGTCGACAGCTGCGCTGTCGCTGCTTTTCGAAGGCTGGTTCGCCGCCCTTGCCGCCGCAAGTCCCGCTTCCGTTCTTTCCGCAGCTGTCTCCGTGGAAGCTGAGGGGGCTATTGGGCAGAAGAAATATTTCGATCGGGAGATGTACAGTATTGCGGTGTTGTTACACGGCGCCTTTTCGATTTCATCGTAAAACTCTTTGATTTGCTCTTGCACCTCGTAGTACTCATGCGTGCCGAACATGCACAGCAGAGCCAATGTGACAATAATGAAGGCGATTTTGAGGATGGGGTAAACGTAAACAGAAGAATCCACCGCCATTTGTCGGAGCCTTGACGACGGGCTGAGTAGCAGAAAGGACTTCTCCGCTGGGGTCATTGTATAGATTCTACGAGCGGCACGCAATATCGGATTGAAACTATGCCTGAATGGAAACCAGAAGAGCTCGAGAAGCCAACTTCAGGGAAACGCCTTTACTTGTGTCTGTTCCTAGAAGGTACTATCTGCTCCAGCTGTTGTGCAAGAAACGTGAGTGAGCTGGAATAGAGTTGAGTTTTGAGTCTGAAGACTACTATTGACTCGATGCGACATGGTAGTGTGCGGGTGTTATTGGCTGGTGGCGGCGACTTGTCCAATTTTCGTGCAGCCAAGTCTGCGGAGAATCGTTGGATCATCTATCAATCTTGGATGACTCATCGTCGATCGATCATCGATTGACAATCGGGTGGAGCAGATGAGTCGCAGGTCCTGCGCGATTCCATTTTGCATTCCAACCGAATCTGCCAATCTCCTGAGCCGCCTTCTCGAGGCGCCCGCTTACTCAGCAGTGCGATTTGCTCGTTAATAGCACATTGTACACGTGTATTTTACAGAGTGGAGACCGCTGCAAAGAGCCGTGGGGTGGCATTCGTTATAGGGTTTGCAGCACGACCTTTGGACTTGGAGAGCGTGTCTCGACCACACGCCTTCCTGTAATTTTGCAGGACCAGCAGAGGCGATGCAATATCCGCGACACAGGTTGTGTTGAGTGCACTTGTACCTTCGAACGACTATGAAACAGTTACTGGGAAACATCAAATTTACTACCAACGTACACTCACTTGCCAGAACCATCGCACAAATCACACGTAATGGCTCCGGTGCCGTTGCAATAGAGGCAACAAGCACCCTCCTCCACCCAGTCAAGAAACTGCACATGGCAGAAAGAAACAATGGGTGCAGGGAAGGGGAGCGCGAGAGAGGAAAAAAAAAAACGGAAATAAAGTTGGGCACTTTATGTAGAATACATGTCACATGCCCTCACACAAAGCGACGTTCTTCCAGGTCAGAATCAAATACTACTTGAAAGCAAATTGTGCAAATATGAAAAATAGGGCAAGAATGTCGACGCCCACCCGCATCAACAACCATCCAAGCGAGTGGAGAGAAAGAATGAGCAAGGTAGGTGAAAAGGAGGTTGAGAAAGGGGGGGTTGTGGGGGAGGAGAAGGGGAAGGGGTGTGGGCTGTGGGTTTACCTGTTCTTCAATGTTAAGGTCCCCAGTGCCCTCACACTCTGCACGAGGGGGGGAGGTTGGGGGGGAAGGGGGGCGCGGGGTGAAGGAGAGGCGGGACGTGGGGTTACCTGTTCTTCGATGTTAAAATCCCCAGTGCCCTCACACTCTGAAAAGGGAAGAAGGGAAGAGACAAGGGAGTGTAAGGAAGGAGAAATGGGCAAGGAGGGAGGGTGGGTGAGAAGCATTCATGTTGGGTCACCTGTGTCTGCAATGTTAAGGTCCCCAGTGCCCTCACACTCTGAAAAGGGAAGCGACAAGGGAGTGCAAGGTAGGAGAAATGGGCAAGGAGGGAAGGAAGATGGGTGAGAAGCATTGATGTGGTCCCAATGCGGATCAAGGAGGAGTTGGCAAGGGGGAGCCGGTGTAACCTGTTCCCCACTGTTAAGGTCCCCAGTGCCCTCACACTCTGCAATGGGAAGCCACAAGGGAGTGCAAGGTATAGGGACAGGGTTGAGAGATCAAGGAAAGGCAAGAGGAAGTTGGCAAGGGGGAGTGGTGTAAGCTGTTCCTCAATGTTACGATCCCCAATGCCCTCACACTCTGCACGGTGAAGGGAAGCGACAAGGGAGTGCAAGGTACAGAGGCAGGGTGGAGGGATCCAGGAGGAGTTGGTAAGGGGGAGCAGGTGTAACCTGTTCTCCGATGTTAAGGTCCCCAGTGCCCTCACACTCTGCACGGTAATGGGGAGCGACAAGAAAGTGCAAGGTACAGAGGCAGGGTGGCAGGGTACAGAAGAGTTGGCAAAGGAGTGCCAGACCAAGGTACGGGGTTAGGGTTGAGGGTTTTGAGACGTTTCAAGACTCTGTTTAGGTCCCGAGTGGCCTCTCCCCTTCAAGCACCCACCCACACACATGCCTCAAGCAACACACACAAGCATGACACACACACACACATAATAACCCAGACACAACAACCCACCCATGCAGACGACGTTGCCCTCCCCTCTGCACTGGTAGCACTGACAGGCACAGGCTTTAATCTATACTCGACCCAAAACACACACACATACATGCCTCAAGCAACACACACAAGCATGACACACACACACACACCAACCCAAACACAACAACCCACCCATGCAAACGATGTTGCCCTCCCCTCTGCACTGGTAGCACGAGACAGCAACAGGCTTCAACCCCCCTTCCCTTCAACCACCCACCCACATACATGCCTCACACAATACACACAAGCATGACACACACACACATATTAACCCAGACACAACAACCCACCCATGCAGACGATGTTGCCCTCTCCTCTGCACTGGTAGCACGAGACTGCAACAGGCTTCAACCCCCTCTCCCCTCCCTTCTTCCCCTTCTTCCCCTTCCCCTTCACATCCACCAAATCCCTCCCTCCTCTCCCCATTCCCTTCCCCTCCACCTCCCCCCTCTCCTCCTCCTCCTCCTCCTCCTCCTCCTCCTCCTCCTCCTCCTCCTCCTCCTCCTCCTCCTCCTCCTCCTCCTCCTCCTCCTCCCCGCCCTCCTCCTTCCCCTCGTCCCTCTCCCCACCTCGACCAATCAACGTATTCGGATCCTCCCAGCGATTCTCCCCCAGCAGAAACACCCGTCTCTGCCCCATTTCCAGATCACTCCTCGCGTATCTCTCTATCTCTCTCTTTTCCCGGGTGGCAGGGGGGGCGCGGGGGGACACTTGTGAGGAGGATGAAGAGGAGGGCTTGGTTGACGGCTTTGCGGGAAGTTTGGGAGTTGGTTCGGGGGTCGGTTTGGTGGCTGGTTCGGCGGCTGGTTTGGAACTGCCAACGAGGAGAGAGAAGAGGCCCGGTGTGACGATGCCATCTTCTTGAAGCTTCATGGTTGCCTGGAGGGGGATGGCAGCATGGGGGAGGGAAGGCGAGGTGGGAAGGGGGGACGGGGAAAAGGGGTGAGGGAGTGAAGTGGCCTGGTGTGACGATCCCATCTGCTTGGAGCTGCATGGTTGCCTGGAGATGGGCGCACGGGGGGGGGAAGGTGGGGGAGAGATATTGTTAGGAGGGGAGAAAAAGGGAAGGGTGTGGTGTGACGATCCCACCTTCCTGAAGCTGCATGGTTGCCCGGAGATGGGCGCATGGGGGGGAGGGGGAGCAGAGGGGGGAGAGGGGAGGCTATGCTTTCATAACCCCGTTTCCCCGAAGCGGCCGTTGATGAGGAGAGAGAAGAGGCCTGGTGTGACGATACCATTTTCTTGAAGCTGCATGGTTGCATGGAGATGGGCGCACGGTAGGGGGGAGAGGAGGGAGGGAGGAGGGAGGGAGGAGGGAGGGAGGAGGGAGGGAGGCCATGATCCGATTGCAGTGCGGGCTGACTGAATAGGAGGATTATGATCCGCAAGTGTGCGCGCATTGGAAGAGAGGTTTACCTTGAGGAGCGAGTATTGGAAGGAGGAGAGTCGCATGGGAGAATTTCCCGTGAGATTCCTCAAGGTGGAACTTATGCGAGCCTTGCAAGCGAGGATGGAGGGAGTGAAGGAGTGAGCGAGAAAAGAGGGAAAGGCGGTTGCAACCAGGAGATTTGAGGTGCCTCAAAGATCGTGAAATTCATCAAGGCGGAACCCAAGCGAGCCTTGCGAGCCGGAATAGAGGGAATGAAGGAGTGAGGGAAGGAGTGAGCCAAAATACTTTTGAGTCGACTAAAAAGTCGGTATATCAAGACAGAATCACTTTTGAAAACTCGAACTCTCAAAAGTGATTTCAACTGAGCGAGAGTTTTTTTTTAGTCGACTCAAAAGCCAGTCATCAAGACAGAACAGAACCCAAGTGAACCTTGCGCGCCGGAGTGAACCTTGCGCGCCGGAGTGAACCTTGCGCGCCGGAGTGAAGGAAGGAGTATCCTCCTCGCCATCCTCCCTGCAACAGAACCCCTTTAATCCTTCGCATGGGCCCCTATCACCCTTCCTTCTCTTCCTATCACCCTTCCTTCTCTTCCTATCACCCTTCCTTCTCTTCCTATCACCCTTCCTTCTCTTCCTATCACCCTTCCTTCTCTTCCTATCACCCTTCCTTCTCTTCCTATCACCCTTCCTTCTCTTCCTATCACCCTTCCTTCTCTTCCTATCACCCTTCCTTCTCTTCCTATCACCCTTCCTTCTCTTCCTATCACCCTTCCTTCTCTTCCTATCACCCTTCCTTCTCTTCCTATCACCCTTCCTTCTCTTCCTATCACCCTTCCTTCTCTTCCTATCACCCTTCCTTCTCTTCCTATCACCCTTCCTTCTCTTCCTATCACCCTTCCTTCTCTTCCTATCACCCTTCCTTCTCTTCCTATCACCCTTCCTTCTCTTCCTATCACCCCCTCACCTGCCACGTCTTGACAGCACTTTCTGTGTTGTCGCCAAAATATGAATCCTCCTCGTCCTCCTCCCCACAGTAGAACCCCTGCCGGGCCAATGCAGCCTGCACGCACACACAAGCACATTCACATGCACATAGGAGTGAGAGAGAGACCCAAGGAAGCATCCTCCTCGTCCTCCTCCCCACAGTAGAATCCCTGCCGGGCCAACGCAGCCTGCACGCACATACAGAAACACATGCACATCGTCACATGGTTTCATGATCATCTATTCACATATTGCGTTGCAGCCTGCACGCACATACAGAAACATGCACAAGGGCACATGGCAGCCTACCTGCAGCTGCTGCATGTCCTCTCGATATGCTCCCCAATTCACACTACAGCATTCAACCAGTAAGTCAACACATATACATATATATATGTATATATGTATATATGTATATATGTATATATGTAGCTATGTATATATGTATATATCTATATATGTATATATGTATATATATATATACACACACATATATATATATATATATTACATATTCCAAACGTCACTGTACCTGCAGTTGAGCCACGTCATCTCCATACAGTCCCCGATTCAGCTTCCGCTGACCCTTCCTCGCTCCTTCCTCCTGCTTCCCTGCGACTGCTGCCACGGTTGCGCTCGGTGTAGCCACTGCCACGTCAGAGCCACGCTCATCCACGTCAGCAGGGAGCGGGTTGACTGTGCGCGACGCTACAGCCGCGATGATGTCAGCATCGGGAACGTTCCTCAGGATTTCCTCTGCAGTTGCTCCTGCAACACTAGCCGTAGATCTAACTCCATCAACGGCTGTAGCTCCAGCTGTAGCACCGCCCACAGCTGAATTCGTTGGTCCCAACAGCTGTAGCAGGCTCTCCGCTCCTGCACCAGCAATCACTCCTGATGACGTGGCAATCGCTGCTGACGTGGCTACCTCGCTGGATCGGTGGCTATCCGTAGTTATCTGTAGCAGGTGCATTAGCCCCCGCAGCAGCACCAGCAGCTGCTGCTTTGATAGATCACTCCCCAGTCCCCCACTTCCCCCTATTCCTCCGCCCATTCCCCCGCTAACCCCTTCCGCCAGCTGCGCCTGCGCCTGGGGGGAAAGAAGGGAACTTTGCGCCAATCCCCCACCCCTAGCGCTTGTAAGCGCGGCGCGGAGAGATACCACTTCCGCTTCAAGCGCCGCGATCTCCGCTTCGAGGGATGCGCGCTCGCGCGTCCACCGCGCTTCCTCGCGCTCCCAGCGCAGCTCTTCCCGCTCCCACCGCTGCTGCTCGCGCTCCCAGCGCGTCTCCTCGCGCTCCCACCATTCCGCCACATCGTCCCCTCCGCTTCGGCCGCCCTCCCCGCCCCCGCCGCGGATGGCGGAGACCAGAATAGCCTTTCTGCGGGAGATTGTTCCGCGCGGGGCTGCAGTTCCGCGGAATGCTTTCCGCTCCGCGAGCGACCGGCGCAAGGTGAATTGCCGGCTCGAAAGGGTCTCGCTGTAGCCTCCGCGGGCCAATTGCGGGGCATACAGGTGTAGCCCCGCGGATGTAGCACCGCGCGCGGATATCAT
This sequence comes from Closterium sp. Naga37s-1, assembly GCA_947471745.1. Lineage (NCBI taxonomy): Eukaryota > Viridiplantae > Streptophyta > Zygnematophyceae > Desmidiales > Closteriaceae > Closterium > Closterium sp. Naga37s-1. Next base: position 227,688 of record CANJKZ010000461.1, on the reverse strand, counting down.
GGAGGAATGGCGAGGATTCGCGCGGGAGACCACGGCGACGGTGTGACTGTGGCTGTATGTGATTATCGCGCTAGCCGCGGCGGGAATAGCTGATGCCATTTGGCCGGAAAAACGGACTGCAACCGGAAACCTAGAAACTGTTCCGTTCGTTCCAGTGGCAATGCAGCCTGTTTCAGAGTCCGGGTTTCGCGGGAGAGGTAAACGAAACTGAGGGTACGACTGTCCAGGAAATAAACAATAGCCAGAATGGATCTGGAATTCTGACCAGGAAAATATCGGGGGTGTGAGAAACTATCTCCTAGGTTTTGTACTCGCTTGCAACCACCTCGTTCCCAGCTGTATAAAATCTTCCAACCAGGCTGAACAGAACTTCTACTTCATAGAATGGTAACAATTCTGGGCCTGGAGGAAGTACACTCGCTTTTTCGTGTTGTGACCGTTGGGGTGGGGATCAGTAATTTTCGGCCGTCAGATTCTTCATCGGCCGACGAGTCTTCTAGAGTCGTGGTGGATTTGAGCGGGATGATGAAATCCCTAGAAGTTCCTTCGAGCTTTCAAGAAGCTCAGAAAGAACGCGAAAAAAAAGGCTCGGGATGCTCAAAATTCTTGGGATTCCCTTTCTTTCTACCTTATTGCGAATTCGTCAGCTAGGCAAGCGAAATCGTCACTAAAATTCCTGGTTCCGCCATTGTCCGTCGTGACCAGCTGAGTTGTTCGAGTCTCGAGCCCAGCTGACAAGTTTCAAAAGAGCCGTTCTAGGTAGACCCTATCTCATAGTTCTCGTTTATAAAGACTTGGGCTTACACAGTATCGCTCCGTATAAGTTCGATTTGACACTCTTCCCGAGCCTGGAAGACGGTGCTAGCCCTGGAAGAACTTTTACGTTTGATAGATTGAGCAAACTTTAGGTTCGGAGTCTAAATCTGGGATACGGTGGCCATGCGTTAGTGTATAAGAGGAGCCATAGTCGCATAGCGAACGAAAAAGGCCGAATAGCGGGCGAACAGAGACAGAGCAAGCGAACAGTTACGCGTCGACCCCTTCCGACTCGCACAGCTATCGCACAGTAAAAGCAATCGCACAGCGTCGCACAGCAGCCACACAGCAGTCGCACAGCGATCGAACGACATGTCAAATCTGGGATTCTTCAAGGAGGTGATGGCGGAGGCTGTAGACAGGGCCAAGGGCGCCGTGGTGGAGAACACGCAGGCGGCCGTGGGGAAGGCCAGGGAGATGGTCGGACTGGTGGATGGCTCGGCGGAACCCTCCGCGCCTCCCGCGGAGCCGTCGATTCTAGATGAACTGAACCAATACTGCTCGCTCACGATGAAGCAGGTGCGTTCCTTCCTTGGCTCCTGTTCGAGGCCCTTTAGTTGAGCCTGAGTTGTGTTTTTTGAGGCACCTCAAAAGTCGTCTCTTTGAGGCCCTATAATTGAGCCTGAGTTGTGACTGCGCTGTGAGCCGCTCTAGTCGAGTCGAGAGTCACCTGGGGGAAGCTGTAGACAGGGCGAAGGGCGCCATGGTGGAGAATACGCAGGCGGCGGTGGGGCCGTGGAACTCGTTTCATTTTAGGATAATTGCAGGGAAGGCCGTGGCGAAGGCCGTTGGGAATGCAGTGGGGAAGGCCAGGGATGTAATCTGGCTGGTGGATGGCTCTAAACTCTCAGCACCTCCTTCGGAGCCATAGCTCACTCGTATGATGTACCATGTGTTACATATCGCATATGACGTATCATGCATTGTGCATCATGCATGCATCATGGTTCTGATTTTGTTTATGGCCCACCTACACTTCCTCCACTTCCCTACCCCATGCCTTGCTGCATGTGTGTTTCGATGCTGTCTCAGAGAATATACGGCTTTGCCACGTGTCTCTGCATCGGCATCTTCTGCACGCTCATGGTAACCGCCTATCCATCGTAGAGCGGCCGCCTTTGTGTAGTAACCACATTTGCATGGTAACCATATCTAATGTTCACGTTTTCACTGATTGAGTATGCCACCTGTCTCTGCATCGGCATCTTCTGCACACTCATGGTAATCACCCCTCCATGGTACAATGATAGCCATTTACAATAGCCACGTTCCCACGGTGTACGGCTTTGCCTCCTGTCTCTGCATCGGCATCTTCTGCACGCTCATGGTAACCCATTCAAAGCCAGTTCTTACATTCCCACACCAGTCCATTCTTGTGTTTCCATCGCCCATCAAGTGCATATATCCCACTCCCAGCCACACAACGTCCCTTTTCCCCCCTGCCCCCCGTCCACGCCCCCTCCGGTTCCTCACCTATCCCACCGCCAGTCCATTCTTGTGTTCCCATCGCCCATCAAAATCTCTCTCACCTACTCCCATCCCAGCCACACAACATCCCTTTCCCCCCTCCCCCCCCTGTCCACCCCCTTCTCCCTACCCTACTGACGCCAGTCCATTCTTGTGTTCCCGTCGCCCATCAAATTCGCTCTCACCTACTCGCTTGGCAATCTCATGGCCATTGGCAGGTGAGAGAAGATGAGATGAGATGAGGTTAGGTTAGGTTAGGTGAGGTGAGGTGAGATGAGGTGAGGTGAGGTGAGGTGTGGTGAGGTGAGGTGAGATGAGGTGAGGTGAGGTGAGGTGGGGTCGCCTTCCCTCCCCACGTGCAACCCATGAGAGTAGAGGCATGCACCTGGGCATGGGGACGTGCGTGCCCAGGTGCAATCCACAGCACACCACAGAGTTCCTAATAGGCTTCACATGGCAGCGAGTTGGCTTTTGAGTCGACTCAAAAGTCACCTGGGCATGGGGACGTGCGTGCCCAGGTGCTATCCACAGCACAGGGTTCCTTATAGGTTTCACATGGCAGCGTGAGGTGATGCTTCATCCAACCCCTTCCCCTCTTTTACGTCCTTTTTCCCCTGTCTACTCCTTTCCCTGGTTCCCTCTCTCACTACCTACCCTTCTTCCCCCCCTCTCCCCTTGCTGGAAACAGCACAGGGTTTCTGATCGGTTTCACACGGCTGCTCGAGATGATGCTTGATCAAACCTTCTCCTCCCACTCCATGTCCTCTCTCCCCCACTTCCTTTCCCCCAAGTCCCCTCCCCTTCCAGTGGCAACAGCACAGGGTTTCTGATCGGCTTCACACGGCTGCTCGAGATGATGTTTGGTACAAACCCTCCCTCTCCCTGTCCACACTCTCCCACTTCCTTTCCCCCACACCCTCTCCCCCCGTGGCAACAGCACAGGGTTTCTGATAGGCTTCAACCACAGCTAAGAACGATGTTGGATCCAATCCCTTTCTGTCCCCTCTCGTTGTACATCCTTGTGCCCCCCTTCGTTATTCCACAGCACAGGGTTCCTAATAGGCTTCACCTGGCAGCTCAGGATGATGTTTGATCCGACCCGTTCCCTCTCCCTGTCCCCTATCTCCCACTTCCTTTCCCTCTTTCCCCCTTCCCCCCCCCCATTTCCCCTGCTGGTAACAGCACAGGGTTCCTGATAGGCTTCATCCGGCAGCTCAAGATTATATTTGATCCAGTTCTTCTCCTTCCCCTCGTTCCCTCTCTCACTACCTTTCTTTCCTCCCCCCCTCTCCTCTTGCTGGCAACAGCACAGGGTTCCTGATAGGATTCACACGGCAGCTCAAGATGATGTTTGACCCGATCCGAATCGTTGCTGCCATCGTGTTTGTCATCTCACTCGTGCTTACACTAGTTGCTGCACTTTATGTGAGTAAATTACCCTGTTTATGAAGTAGTTTTTAGATTCTCGCTTGTCCTCACCTCACACCCGTTTCTGCTCCCAACGTTTGTAATTTACCCTGTGCTATCTAATCTCTGTTTATGCGTACACAATGTACCCTCACACTCACAATTTATCCTCACGCTCCTTTCTGGTTTATGCGTACACAATGTACCCTGTGCAAGTGATGTAAACCATTTGTGTTTGGTTTCTCTGCTATTAACGTGGGTAATTTACCCTTGTACCTTGTCTCCTGCCTGTGAGCAGGTTCAAGACGCGCTTCTCACTCTCCTCTGCATCGTCGTGCAAGCATGTGCCCTCATATGGTATGGCGTGTACCGTGAATGTTATGCATGTACCATAAATGTTTTGGTATGTACCGTGAATGTTATGCATGTACTATAAATGTTGTGGCATGTACCGTAACTGTATGCCATTGTGATTGGTGCAGGCATGCACCCTCATATGGTATGCCATGTACTGTAAACGTTGTGGCATGTCGCATGAAGGTTATGGCATGTTCCATAAATGTTACCGGTATGCCATGAATCGTGTATGCCATTACAACTGGTGCAAGCATGCGCCCTCACATGGTATGCCATGCGCTCTAACATGGTGTAGCATGTGCCATATATGGTATGACATCCGCCCTTATTTGTTGTGGCATGCACACTCATATGATGCACGCCTGTCAGCATCTTCCCATGCTGTGTTTTGAGTCGACTCAAGACACACGTGCACTTCTGAGCGACTCAATACACAGCTGTACACTCATATGGTATGCACGCCTGTCAGCATCTTCCCATGTTGTGTTTTGAGTCGACTCAAAACACACGTGCACTTCTGAGTCGACTCAAAACACACGTGCACTTCTGAGTCGACTCAAAACACACGTGTACACTCATATGGTATGCGTGCATGTTAGCATCTTTGCATGTTCCTTCCCTTCGGCCTCATCTCAATACTGTTGCACTCTTTCCCTTCCATGTGCCTAATACTTTCCCTTGTATCTCTTGCTTCGCTTCCTTCTCTTTGTTTCGTTTCCTTCTCTTTCCTTCTCTTCATCATAAGCGAAACCGCTTAGAAAAGGGGGTTACGTATCTGGGTTACAAGAACCTTTCAACGTGCCCCTTCCTCCTCCTCCCCCCTTTCTCTTTCCTTCATCCTCCCTTTCTCTTTCCTTCTCCCCGCTTTCTCGTTCGTTTCCCATCCCTTCTTTTCCCTGACCTCATCAGGTACTCGTTAAGCTACATCCCCTTTGCGCAGTCATCTTTCAAGCCCCGCTTCCCCCCCCCTTCCTCTCTCCCTTCATTTCCTTGACCTCATCAGGTACTCGCTAAGCTACATCCCCTTTGCGCAATCGTCGGCCAAAAGGTGCATGCGCATGTGCTACGAGGCGGAGTTTTGAAGCGCACACCGATTAATATTTTCCAGATATGGGCGTGAGTGAGGATACGGTACAGGTCTACAGTACTATATGCTAAAAAGTGCATGCTCATGTGCGAGACATGATCTTGAATTGATCTGAGGGCAGTGTTAGGAAGAAGTACACCTATAGGAGATGCCAGCAGCAGGTGCATGAGGTTGTGCTAGAAGTGAGGTTGTGCTAGAAGTGGAGGTCTGATTCTGTTGATCTGCTCCTGGCTCCATGTACCGTAATTGGTGCTAGAGTAGGGGTACATTTGTATAGCATATTCCTTCACACACTAATTTTGCCATGCAAGCTGTCTTCTGCATGTACGAACAAATTTGTGTCGCATATTAAAGTATGTGAAATGTGAGTGGTTGAATATGTACAATAAGTAGCCATAATAGGTATAAACCAAGGGGAATGCAATGAATGATGACTTGCCGCGTCCGCAAGTCCCCCGTCCGCAGGGCGCAACCACCGCACGCGGCGGACTTGACGCAGCAGTAGTCGCCTAAGAAGGATTAACTCATGCCCGTACGACTTCGGTGCTTCAGCCGTCAGAATCCATGACCACTGTTATCCGCATACTGGCAGCATGCGCGATTCGAACCGCCTCAGATTCTCAAAAGACAACCGCGTATCTCGGTTTGGATCTGGTTATGGTCGGGGTGCAAGCGAGCGTCAGCACCACGATTATCACAAGCACGGGCAGCAGAAGCAGCTCGTCCGGCGGCGGACCGACGCGCGGCAACATCGCTGGCAGCAGCAGCACAACCACCATCGCCACCACCGTGACAAGAAACACCGACGACCATGGCGCAAGAATCTGCGGATCCGCCGCTGCCGCCGCCGCCGCTTCCGCGAGGTCGTCCGCGCACACGCCGCTTCCGCGAAAGCTCGTGCTCTGCCTCAAACTCGCGCGCGCGGATGTACTGGTGGCGCAACTATGGGGGCTTCCTATTGCCGCTTCCGCCATGGTCGCATCCGCGCAGTCGTCTGCGCCGAAGCTGGCGAAAGGAGCGGCGGAAGCATGCGCTGAGGGCTCGCGCATCAACAGGCGACTCTTACCCCGCTGCGATCCGCCGCTTTCGCCGCTCCGTCGCGCCGACAGCCCCGCGAAATCATCCGCTCGACTCCCGCCAATTAAGCTAACAGAAGCGCCGGCGGCGGCGGCTCGGCTTCTAATGTGCGACCCGGAACCGCACTCCCGCCAGCTTCCGTATCCTTCAGTTCTAGAAACGTCTGCTTTCGCGCCAAAATGGCCAAACGCGGCGCCTCTACTACGCTCCGAACGAACCGAGGGCTGCGTGAAGTGCGGAAGCTCTTGAAGATCAGCACCGGCCCTGCCGCAGGCGTGCGCGTGAGAGGCGACATACGCGTTAGTAGCCGCTGCGGCGGATTCGGTATAGCCAGTGGCGACACTTGAGCATCGGCGGAAATTCCGGCTGCTGCTACCCGTGCTCGAGGGGTCGCTATGGGGGCTGAGATTCGGCGGCGACAGTGTGTGCGGCGGTGTGTGCGATAGCGCGTGCGACAGTAGCGATTTTCCGCTGGCGCCGCCGTGCATGGAGCTACCGGGAGATGAGTCGTTGGAACCGCCGTGAAACGCGGTAATGAAGCCACGTGGATCCTCCACGACGCGCCGCGTGTGGTCGTTGAGAGTTGGGGCTGCTGACGACAATGGTGTGTTGGATATGCACATTTCGCGAACGGCTGATATTTCTTCCTCTGAAAGCTGAACACTGCTAGTCTAGCGCTGGAAATGGAAGGCAATTGGGAACATAAAGATCGAGAAAGCTGAGTCCAAGCTTAGTAGAATCTGGTATATGGTGCTGATGCTATGAAGAAATGTCGATGATACGTGGCATTAGGGAAGTTGCTCGAGAAAGAAGGTTACCTAATAATGGAAACGCGGCGAGATATGACCATGCGTGCACTGCAGATGGAAAACGAGAAACTGTGTTCAACGAAGAACTGGTTTTTGATTTGAACAACCAACGGGACGGGGGGGTGGGGAGGGGATGGAGCGAGCCATGGCCTTGGGCACGTGGAAGGTGAACTGTTTTGAAGAGGAGCTTGTAAGACGAAGCGTAAGAAATGTAGGTGATGTGAGATTAAACGACTTTCAATACGGTGATGCGAGTACGATTGCTTATTGTTTCCTTATTGCTTCGATGCGCTGGATGTTGCCATCGATGCGCGATGTAGCTGGGGAACGGGCGTGGAGTGGACTGTTGCGCATGGACTGTTGCGCGTCATGCTGTACCGCCCTTGGGGTGCCTGTTGGTGGGGAGAGCGGGTGCGGTGCGGTGGCTCGCCAGACTGTGCCATCCAGCTGTCCTCGCCACAACCACGAGCGTAACACAAGAGCGCAAACGAAAACGGGCCACGGCCTCTGATTTTGACGAGAAGGGAGTACACTGTCAAAGTGAACCCTGGAGTGAACGAGCATGAGAATTTGGGCACCTTGGAAGGAAGATGGTGGGAGGTGGACATACGAATGGCTAGGAAAATAGCTGGTGATCATAGTTCGAAGCTCTAAGCAAACCTGGCTGGAACTGACTTATTGTAAGGGGGTCTTAGAATAAGCTGTTGGCTTGTATGGCAGACCAGAGCCAATGCTCGTGAAATTTCTTCCACAATGCACGTAACACGTGGCATGGCATCACTGGTTGTTGTCATGCGTTGGCACGATGATGTTGAATGAGGGGAAGCTTCCGCCGTCGCTCGTGCGACACCTACAGCACGAGTTACGCTAATTAGCGGGTACAGTACACCGCGACGGCGGAATGAGGGGAGGGGAGGGGAGGGGAGGGGACGGGATGGGGTGGGAGGGGAGAAGGGCTGTCGCTTGCAGGGCGTTTGCCCTGCTGGACCTTGAATTCCAGGGCTGGGTTTCCCTTGAAAGCTGAAATTGATGGGTTGGAAATATTCCGGCCCTGATTCTTTACATGGCTGATTTCGGGCTTAGGCCTGGTGTGTAAAGGGTAGATTTTAGGCGAGCCCTGGAACAAAATCCTTCGAGCCCCCCTTTCCCCCCCCTCCCCCCGCCCCAACACTCCTCCACTCTCCTCTCCCCTTCGTTTCTAACCTGATTGCATCCAACCTGGCAAATGTCCAGTTGCGTGGTTGGGCCCAAATTCAACTCAACCTAGAACTTGTGCTTGCTCGCTCTCTGTGGAGTGGGTAGACGATTAAGGTTGGGTAGAAGTGCACAAGAACTATCCTGTGGTGGAGTGGATAGAAGTGCACAAGATCATCAGTTCTGCAAAGGCTAGGAAGCCTGCAAAGCGTGCGTAGTGATATGACGCTAACTAATTCTCTGTCGTGTTTGCTTGTTGTGGTTCATCTCAGACGTAGTTGTTAGGGGGTGTTACATTGCGCGCTGGTCCATTTACAGGAAATGGACCAGCTTAGACAAGGGAGCACCAGTTTACAGGGATCACTTGCGAAAGTGGTCCCTGCCTGGTACCCGCGTGGTCCCGGGCACCATTTGCAGCCGACCCCAACAGCACAGCGGTTTACAGTTTCGCAAAAGCAAGGTGGACGAAAACAAAGTCGCACCTAGTCACACGCGAACTACATTTCGCGACGGCCCGAATCGCGAAATTTTCAGCTTGTGCTAGCGAAAAGGCGCGACGTGGAGTTTTCGCGAGTGTCTGGGCCGCGAATTGGGGTCGACTGTTGGAAGTGGTCCCCCAAATCCTGCACGTGCACCGACCACTGTACATGCTGGTCCGTGGGGGGAGCTACCTGGGTCACTACCTGGGCCGTTTGCTGGTCCAAACAGCTGGTCCACGCTGGTCCGTGCTGGTCCGCGCAAATCCCCCTGGGCCGCAGCGGCCCAGCGCGGCCCAGAGTAGTTCTGCAGCACATGTAACACCCCCTTAGCTTGGTATTGAAATGAGGCTCCAAAATTTTCCGCGCCAAACCTGATTCAAGGGAGAAAAAAAATCCAGCCCTGAAGCCTAAAGGGCCGAGATTCGCCCCAGCCCTGCTAAATACAGGGTCATACATGCCGGGCCCCCTGATTTGTCCGGGGGGGCCAAAACGAAACGACAGGGATGGAAGCGAAATGTACGAGAAGGAAGAAGGGATGGATGGCGAGGCGACGATGGCCTGCACCGCCAGTTCCCCGCACAACGCGCAGGAGAGGGGGCAAGGAAACGGACAGACACGTCAGACAAGAACTGCACTTCCACACACACACTCTGTTCACGTCAAACAATAAACGGTTGAGCCGCGGTTGTGCAACAGTTCATCCGTTTGTCCGAGCACAGATCATCGCATCGCATCTCCAACAAAATATTGAACAGTGCATGCATTTCGCAAGGAGTGCTTGAATTACACACAGAGCGTTTCGAAAATGTACCCGAACTGACTGCAGAGCAAATCATCACCTAATTCCACGTCCAACGACACGTAGATCGCTAAGAGTGTGCGAAATAAAACAAGGTCTAATCGAACCTCCTCTTGAAACCCACCAGTTAAATACCTCCTTCAATTTGCTTTTTAGAAAGCACTTTGGAATACCAATCAAGATACGGCCAGGCCAATGAGCACGGAGAAATGCTGCCAGCTAGATCGATTTGGGTTATCTTCCCGGCGAACGGTGATTCCGCCGCACTTGCAGCATATTGGTCACGTGATGTCCAATCCCAAGATACGGCCCGCCCGCTTGTTTCGAGATGCTGTGCTTGTACACCCTATTCTCGATAATTGCACACCCCCTACCCCCTATTTCGAAGGTACCCTGTACGTTTTCTGGCTTGATGTGACGGACACCCAAAGATTGACGAGGGTAGTTATCGAGTCTCGCGCTTAATTTTCCGAGTGAGTAGTATAAGTGGATGGCTGCCCTTGGAACTCCGGTTTCTTTTCTTCCATTTGCGAGAAGGTTGCGAGACCCCTCCTCCGATAGTCTTCAACCGTTGATTGCTACCCAGCTTAAACGTTTAACCGAGAGTATTTAGCCCATGCTGTGCGCTTAAGGGGTGTGAAATTATCGAGAATAGGGTGTACTGTGTACAATGCTCCTACAGTGCTGGAACCCCAACCTCAACTACAGTTCCAACCTCAACTACACATGATGCCCAACCCGTGCACGCGAATTTGCCCTGCACTGGATGGAAACCCTGCACCCGAGGTTTTTTCCCCAGCCAGTTGCACGCCCGTTACAAGCGCGTCGCGCAAGTTGCAGTGATTATGAACCAATAGTAACGAACAGACCGAAGTCACACTGAAGAGACTGAAGTCAAAATGTCAACGATAGGTTACAAAAGTTTTATAAGCACCTGACGAATCCTTTTTTGCTAGCTGCGAATCGACGAAATTTAGGCGAAATGCGGGTTACAGCTTATAAGCCCCCTTTACAAGGCAACCGGGAGTGGCTCAAACGGGCATCATGTGTACCGGTCTTATTAGTACGGTACTACTAAAGGCTTCACAACAATTGTAGGTGATCCTCTCATCTTGTGAGCATGGATGAGGCTGGATGAGATAAGACCATCCAAATATAGGCCTACCGCCAGTAACAATAATTATGTTCATACCACCTTCTATACTACGCTATATACAGCTCTGCACTAGTTTGCTTGTTTGTTTGTTTTTTTTCACAGAAGCTTACCACGACAGCATGATTCCATATCTGGGCTGCATGCTACTACCTGCCGCCTGTAACCTGTGACCGCATCTTGTAAGTGCCTCCTGTAACCTCCTCCCGTAAGTGCCTCCTGTAACCGCCTCTTGTAACTGCCTCCTGTAATGACTCCGGTAACTGCCTTCTGTAACTGCCTTCTGTAACTGCCTCCTGTACTGCCTCCTGTAACCGCCCCTTGTAGCTGCCTTCTGTAACTGCCTCTTGTAACTGCCTTCTGTAACTGCTTCTTGTAACTGCCTCGTGTAACCGCCTCCTGTAACTGCCTCCTGTACTGCCTCCTGTAACCGCTCCTTGTAACTGCCTTCTGTAATACCCATCACCTCCACATAAGCCTTCGCCCTCCTCTACCATTCTCACTCTGCTATCCAACACCCAAACCCAACATACCCACATGCCTCCTCCATCCATGCCCACATCAGCTCCCTCATGCCCTGCTTCCTCCACTTCCTCTTCCCCCCATCCTCCCAACCCCTGACACCATAATCTCGATCCTGTCAGCCCATGGTTATTCTTCTCCCCTACCCTATTCCTCCCCCAATCTTTCCCTGCTTCTTCCTCTTCTTATTCCCCCCTTCCTCCCACCCCTGGCACCCCAATCTCGATCCTGTCAGCCCACGGTTATTCTTGCCCCTTACCTCCCTACCCTATTCCCCCCCTTACCCTCTTTCCCTGCTACTTCCTCTTCCTGTTCCCCTCATCCTCCCACCCCGAGCACCCCAATCTCGATCCACTCTTTTGGAGGCACCTCAAAAATCACCCCCCTACCCTGCTCCTTCCCCCACCCTCCTTCCCTGCTTCTTCCTCTTCCTCTTCCCCTCATCCTCCCACCCCGAGCACTTCAATTTTGATCCTGTCAGCCCAAAAATGTCCACATGTGCATCAAGCTGCGCCAATCGCAGCTGGACACGTGGCAGGCGGGTGCACTGTAGGCAGAGGAGGAACCACATGTTCCTCTCCGCATGTGGATTCGATATAAGCAACTGCTTACGGGGAGTACGCGCTCCCAATCCTTTTCTTTTCGCCAAAGCAGAGTTTGGAGAGGCAGCGTTGGAAGAAGGAGCATTGGGAGTGGGAGCGACGGGAGCAGCAGTAGCATTAGGAGAAGCAGCGTTGGGAGGGGCAGAGGGGGGAGGCAGCTTGGCGTGTCGGGCTATAAACTCGCCCTTGCCACCGCAGCTCCTGCAGGCATGGCGGAAGAAGAGGGAACGCCACTGGGGGGAGGGGGGGAGAGGAGAGAGAAAGGGGGGGAGAGGGGGAAGTGTGGGGGAGAGCGGGCAGAGGGGGGAAGCGAGGGGTTAGAGGGGCAGGGGGCTATGAACTCGCCCTTGCCTCCGCAGCTCCTGCAGGCATGGCGGAAGTAGAGGGAGCGCCACTGGGGGGAGGGGGAGAAAGAGAAAGGGGAAGTGCGGGGAGAGGGGACAACAGAGGGGAAAAAACCGAGGAGTTAGGGAGGCAGGGCAGAGACGAGAACTCCCAAAAACCTCTCATGCTGAAGATTTTACGGCTGGTGAAGGGAGACATGGTAGGGATACCAGAACAAGGGAAATAATGGGGAAGTGGGGGAGAGAGAGGGAGGAAGCGAGTGAGGAAGCGAGTGAGGGAGTGAAGGAGGGAGTGAAGGAGGGAGTGAAGGAGGGAGTGAAGGAGGGAGTGAAGGAGGGAGTGAAGGAGGGAGTGACGGGGGAATTGCGAGCTCACAGGTCGGAAGGAGGAGAGTCCAGTCTGTCCTCGCGGTCGCCTGGGTGGTTTCCACCCTTTCCTCCCTTTCCTTGAGTCTACTCTACACGCGCTTCGTATGTTGAAAATGTATTTGTTGCTCACAGAGTCACAGGTCGGAAGGAGGAAAGTTCAGTCTGTCTGCGGTCACCTCGAGGAGAGGGAGGGGAGCTCACAGGTCGGAAGGAGGAGAGCTCTGTCTGCCCTCGCGGTCGCCTCGGTGGCTTCCACCCTTTCCTCGAGTCAACCCAGATATCGGCTCAATAACACGCGATTTACATGACAACAGGTCATTTGTTGCTCACAGGTCGGAAGGAGGAGAGTCCAGTCTGCCCTCGCGATCGCCTCGGTGGCTTCCACCCTTTCCTCTCGCACTCCCTCTGAAACAGATGCTCGCTCGCGTGCGACCAGAAGCGGCACACCTGGGAGGATGGGGAGGGGAAGGGAAAGGCCTTGGCACCCACGCACTAGGATACGACGACTGGACAACCGGTGAACCACCCTCACATCCTCTCTTCTCGCACTCACTCAAACAGATGCTCGCTCGCGTGCGACCAGACCCGGCACACCTGGGAGGAAAAGGAATTAACATGTGAGTCGACTTAAAAGACACCTGGGAGGATGGGGGGAAGAAGAAATTCATACGCTCGTCCGCTCATTCGCTCTTTCGCTGAATTCCTTCTCTCTCTCACCCTTCCTTCTCGCACGCTCTACCCTTCTGCTTCTAGAAGCACGAGAGCGAGAAGGGTGAGAGCGAGAAGGGTAGAAAGGATGCGTAGCGCTTTCAACTTGGCAGGTCACGCGATCGCGAAATAGGGTTACCACCTCGACGAGACTCGCTGATGGAACAGGGTACCTGCGACGCGGCGAGGAGAGTTTTGAACGGCAGTTTCGCGAAGATCGCGGAAAGAAGATCAGTGTCGCGTCGCTCCGTCAGCTCGTGCAGCACGTGCGGAGCATCCTGCGGTTCCGCCATTTGCGGCGGCGCATACGCGAGCCAACTCGCACGCGCTTCGAAAGTTGGATTTGAAAAAATATAATTATGCCAGAGGAAGCAACAGAGGAAGGATGAGGCCGATTATGAGTTGAGCCAATGCGGTTGACTAAGTTGAAGGGCGGTTCAGAATGTCGGGTACGGTAGGTTTTCCACAGTTTATGGTTACGGTTTAGAGTGACACAACCCTTTGTACGCGGTATGGTCTCACGCATCAGTGCGTAATGAGAAGGTCTATATTGCACTGGAAGAAAAACACAATATCAGCATACTGCTCACATGAACTAGGATCAGGCAGGCCAATCGTGAATATGCTTGTTTGTTCACAATCCAGAACAATGAAAACATACACACAGCCATCCCCTTGACTGTATTGAAGCATAAGGAAAAGGGCTGCACCTCTGTAGGCCAGATGGATGCAGGCAGAGCAACATCAAATTAATACGAATGACGCAAACGTCATAATATCATATTGGTACAACCCCCTGCATCAAATCCAATGACACAAGCTCCTTCCACTTCTCCACAAACTCCATCCGATCACCATCTTTGAGTGGCCTAGGCGAAACAGACACAACCTTGTTCACATCCCCAGGCACAGCCGATTCAAACATCTGCCCGGCAGGAAAAGCCTTCCTCAGCTGCCCGAGGAAAGATTGATACGCAGAAGCTGCCCAAGGAACAACATTTATAGCAAGGAGTCCGTCCGGCCGTATTACTGTAGCAAGTGACTGGAGGAAACGAGGTGTAGTGAACTCTTTGGGGGGTGCGTTGAGACCGGAGCGAGGGTCCCAGGAGTCTATATCGAGGATAACCACATGGAATTGGAGAGGGAATGGTGTGACGTTGGAAGGACACGGGTTGTCTGTTGGTGGTTGCAATGGTTCCTGATGCTGCTGATTGCAATTTGAGATGTCACTTTCCTTCTTCAGTCTCTTACGCCTCTGCTGCTGCTGCTGCTGCTGTTTAACCTGCTCTTTCTCTCGCTGCTCCAGTGCCTCCTGTCCAACGTTCTCCTGTCTTTGTGCCAAACGCAACTTGGGTCCTGGAGACTCAAATCCTGCTGCTCTTTGAATGCCAGCTGCCAAACTCACTACATACTGCCTAGCATCCCCAATATGCACACAAATGCCACCCTCCATCCCTTTCGTTCTATCACTCCTCGGTCCCTTCTCTCTTTCCCTCTTGCGACCCTTCTCGCTCCCCTTGCTCATCACCCTCCCCTGTCTCACCTGCCCCTCTCTCCTCCTCTCCCGCTCCTCCCTCCACTTGATTCGCATTCCGTTATGCTGAGACCTTTCATCAAGCCTTCCTCTCCTGTGTTCCAAGTGACCCCATGAACGGTCCTGGAGCCCAAAATACCTCTGCGCGACGAGGTGCATGAGAGGATCAATCTCAACCACCTGGAGAGCAGAAGAGAAGTGAGTTGGGGGGGGGGGGGGGGTGGAGGGGAGAGGGTTTTTGAGGAAAGCACCAAAAGTAAAAGGTGAGAGGGCTTTCCTCTGTTCCAAGTGACCCCATGAACGGTCCTGGAGCCCAAAATACCTCTGCGCGACGAGGTGCATGAGAGGATCGATCTCAACCACCTGATGGGGTGGACGAGTGAGAGTGAGCGACATGAAGGAGAGGAGAGAGCTGGAAAAGAGTGTGTTGTGGGCACCTCAGATTTATTCGAGGATTTCTTAGGCAACTTAACAACCTGGAGGGTGGAAGAGAGCGAGAGAGCGGAAAGCGAGGGGGGGAATATGAGGAGTTTGAGGCACGTCCTTGTGATACAGTGAGTCAAATCAGGTCAGGTAAATGTGCATTGGGCAATTACTTAATACAGCTGATCTATAGTGCTTGCCTGAATGTGATATTCCGGTCGGTGCATGTGCAGGTATATGGGGAGGGTGAAAGCTCCTCCTCCCAACACCAGCACTCGCACTTCCTCTCTCCTCCTCTCTCCACGTGTTCCTCTCCCCAGGGCCGGCTGGAATCTCCCCTCCCCACCAATCGCCTCAGACGCTCCCACTTTGCTCTCTAAAAGTACCTGGTCTTTCCCCTCCCCTTGCGTCACCTCAGCCATGCCTCCCCCTACAGGCAGATGTTCTCTCCCCTCCAAAGCAGGGGCGGCAAGAGGAAACCCGGCGAGGATAGGAGGGAGGTACTTGTGGGTGAGATGCGAGTAGTCTGGCAGGAGGCGGTAGGGAGGAGGATAGGGGGGACGAGATAGGGGGGTAAGATGAGCAGTACACGATGCGACTTCCGGCTTTTGAGATGTCCCATGAGCAGGGCATGATGTGACTATACGGAGAGGAACCTCTGATTGGATAAGGTTGGGAAGGCGGTGGAATCGGAGCCGGCGCCGTAACACCACAGGGATCAGTGTGTTCGCAGTAACAGGGTTACCATCACCAGTTGTTTTACCACCAACCGTAGGGTTGGCACCACTAGCAGCGTTACCACGTCGACTAGGGTTACCACCACCAGTACTAGGGTTACCACCACGATTCGCCGCCACTGCTACATCCTCCACTAGCAACGGCCCAGTGAGCCTAGAGCTCGCCACCAGACGAACCTTCCTGGCAATTACGTCGTCTTGAAAGACCAGCCATGGGATGAGGGAATGAAGAGGGAGTGGAGGAAGAAAGGAAGAGGGGGCACCGGAGTGTGGTTGGGGGGATGGGAAGAGGCTTCGAGGGGCAAGTGCTGTGAGGAGAGGCGCCAATGCAGCCTTGATCGCACCATCGCCATCATTATTGCTGTCATCATTGTCGCCATTGCTGTCATCATTGTCGCCATTGCTGTCATCATTGTCGCCATTGCTGTCATCATTGTCGCCATTGTTGTCATCATTGCTATAACCACACCTATCGCCAACGCTATCCCCACGACTGTCCCCACCATTCCTGATGCTGCTGCCACCAGTGCAACCACTGCCCACACATCGCCTCATGTATAGCAATGGCACCACCACCAATGGCACTCCGCCTCTCAGTGAACCCGAACCCTCACACGTCCCATCCGCATTGCTAGCGCCACTGCCTCGGTTCGCCTCGTCTTCAAGAGCAGAGTCTCTTGACATGCCGCTGCTTCTCTCGCGCTTTCTGCCCTCCTCTGCCCTGCCAGCATATACTGCCAAAAGCTCCCACCTGCTGCCGCCCGGGCCAATCCACTCCGGATCAGATCTCCGCCGCAACCTGCGAATACTGCCAGATGCTATTCCAGAAACCTGATCTGATATTTTTCTGCGCTTCACACAAGCTTTTCTGTCTCTCTCAACTATCCATTCCCTCTCCCTCCTCACACCAGGTTCTGCCAGGCCGCTGCTGCCCTTTCCAAAGCAAGGACGCAGAACCTTCCTTAGGAGGCATCGCGAAAGGAAGGGTCGGAATCGAGACCCGGCAGCCATGGCTGCTGCAGCAGCGGCCGACACGGGTTGTTTGCGGCGAGATTGTTTGAACCGAGAAGCAGACGCAGTGGAGGCGGCGCGATCGGTGCTGGCAGCGCGGGTCCGTCTTGTTATTATAACGAGTCTTTTCGTATTGGCACTCCGGAGCAGCTGCCACTGCCCGCCTGCTGACGTGTAAACCCAGTCCGTTTCGCTGCCACGTGGCACGAGCATGGCTGCGTACAGGTGAGTATACTGAGGTGGACCCGATGCGCCTTCTCCATCGGGAGCATCCAAAACGGTGACTGTAACGAGCGTTTCCTCGTCGGACTCACTCCGACCCTCTAACGGGTACAAGAACACTTTCCGCCTTCCCGGATGGAAACCCTCGAATTCGTCCGCTTTCTCCCCTCCCGCTACAGTCACATCCGTTTCCATCGTAGCAGGGACAATGAGCATATGCCGATCGGCTAGTATACCCGCTTCAACACGTCTCGAAACGCAGTCGCATGCACGTACCCATTACAGCTGTGGAATAGTAAAAGGACCATGTTCGGAACGCTAAAATGATAGAATCCTAACGTAATAGTGACGCTACTGGTAGGAATTTCGCTCGGCGTTTTCCGTGGAGAATGGCTGTGAGCGAAGCAGAGACTGTTGTCGTTGTACTCGATACAAGCTCTTCTCATCCGGAGGTGCTGATGTTTTTCTCAGGCACGACTCTTTTCCGTTCGTCGCATGCGGTTCAGTGAGGTTCTTCACGCGTTGACTCGGTTCAAGTGCTTACCGCGTTTGAACGTAACAAACCGAACAAAACCGTGATGCATGAATTAAAAACCACTCTGATCAAGATACTGTACTGATGATGAAATAATGTACACTGTACCACCAACCCACCGTTGTATTCGTCAACGGAAGATTCTCGTGGCTTTTATCGAAGCACCCAGCCATTCACTCACTGACTGTACTTTCTTGTAAACAACTTTTCCCAGCCATTCACAGACTTCACTGATAGGATCTTATCAAACTTCTAGTCTAGTACTCTTGGCTTGTAATTTAGCCTCTCCGCTTAGATATTCCCCAATTTGTCGAGTTTCCCATGTCAGTGTTAATGTTATCGTCATGCGGCGAAACTAGCAGAATCGTTTGAAATCGTCAACCTCGCTAGGCGTTTCGTCAGCAGTCGTCAGCGTCGGCAGGCGAATCAGTAACAATCGCTCACTGCGCTCGTCGATGGTGCTGCTGCTGCGATGGACGACGGCGGAGCTGCGAAGTCTTTCCGTCCGCCCACGTCAGCACCACGCAGCCGCCACGTCACCTTCTGGCTTATCCAAGCCATATTGGGAATCGCTCTGGTCGCCTGGGTCTCTCGATCGCTCCTCTCCTCCTCCCTCCTCTCCTTCTCCTGCGATCTCTCGGTGAGATTCGGCATATTTTACATTCCCATTTCCCATTTATATCGCTCTGGTCGCCTGGGTCTCTCGCTCCCTCCTCTCCTCCTCCCTCCTCTCATTCTCCTGCGATCTCTCGGTGAGAATCCGGCGTATTTTCCCTTCCTCTCCCTCTACTCTCTCCCTCTCCTTGTCTCCTCCTCCCTCCTCTCCTCCTGCGATCTGTCGGTGAGAAACTGGCGTATTTCCTATTCCTAATTCCTCTTTTTCTATATATCTGGTCGCCTGGGTCTCTCGATCGCTCGATTTGCTCATCCCATTCTCCCTCCTCTCATTCTACTGTGACCTGTCGGTAAGATGGCGTTTTCTTCCGTTCCTATACCTCTCCTCCTCTCATCCTCTCTCCCCTTATCCCATTTCGAGGCGCCTCAATACTACCCCTCACCTTCTCACCCCCCTCTCCTGTTCACACCCCTTTCCTCTTTACCCCACTTCCCCACTACCATCAGGATCACATCAATGCCACCCTATCAGCCCAGGTACCTCCTTTGAGGCCTCTCAAAGCTCTCCTTCCCCTTCTCCCCCTCTCCTCTTCACCCCTCATCCCCACCACCATCAGAACCACATCAGTGCCAATTATCAGCCCAGGTACCTCCTTTTGAGGCGACTCAAAACTCTCCTTCCCCTTCTCCCCCTTTCCTCTTCACCCCTCATCCTCACACCACCATCAGGACCACATCAATGCCACCCTATCAGCCCAGGTACCTTCCCCTCCAAACCCTGTGTCCTGCTCGTGTTTCATTTCATGCAGGACTTTTTTTGTTTTTTTTTTTAAGTTTTGTTTTTGTTTTTAACATATCTTGGTCGTTCCCCCACTTACCCCCTCGATCTCCACTCCAGCGACCAGTCTCCACCCCTCTCAACATCCTTGCATTACATATTTTCTCTTCTTCTTTTACGCCTCATTGCTTTTACTAAGGTCTTGCGTGTATATATATCTTTGAAACTCTCAAAAGTACGAGCAGAATTTTTATTTTAATCTAAAGTTAAACTTGGAAAGTAATGAAGTGTACGCCTATCTGTGGCTCACTCGGGTCGGGTATCATATCGTGTGTGGCTGCATGGCATTGCATGACACATCATGGTATGGCACATCATGGTATGGCACATCATGGTATGGCACATCATGGTATGGCACATCATGGTATGGCACATCATGCAATGATATGAATGGATGCCTTGTTATGGCAGCAAGAGCACAATGACAAGGCGGCTGAAGCGTTGAGCCAAGCCATACGAGCCCTCATGGTAAGACCGTATTACCATAACTGCCGGTCTGCCGCTAGCAAGACACGAGCCTTCATAGTAAGGCAGTAGAGAGCAGTCATATACACTGTATTTTACTACTGTCGTCATTATTATGTGTATTCGTGTATGTTATGAACGTGTACACGTTGAAGAAAGAGTGACAAATATCAGAGTTCTCGAATCACCTTAACCTTACCTTCCCTCCATCCACCCTCCACTCACCCCTCACGCTCCTTCCTCCGTCCTTATTTCCTCTTAATTCCTTACTCGTTCCGCGCTTCCTTTCCTCCCTCCTCCTCCTCTTTGCATGCCTATGCTCCTCCCCCATTCCATTCCCCTCTCTTCATTGCCGATGCTGCTGCTTTTGACTGTTGAGACATCCCAAACCCTTCTCCTCTCCCATTCCCCTCTCATGCATGCAGGTTGACAAGCCTCTGCCGTCTCTAGCCGACGCTGCTGCTCGTGCTGCATTTGTCCATCTGCTGCTCCCTGCACCCTCAGTTCTCGGACTCTCTCTCTATAAAAATTACTGCTCCTCTCCCCTTGTTTTTCACATGTACATATACAGGCTGACAAGCGGCTGCCATTTCTAGCCGACGCTGCTGCTCGTGCTGCCTTTGTGCATTTGCTGCTCCCTGCACCCTCCAACCTCTCCTCCTCCTCCCCCTCCTCCTCCACCCCCTCCTCCACCGAATCACCACCTCCTGTTTCCGACTCTCAAGCTCCCACTGCCGCCGCCACCGCTTTCGATCCTACTGACCCCACTGCTGCTTCTTCTCTTGTGAATAGCGTCTCTTTTGGGGACAGATTCTCCCTTGGGTTCTCTGGGGATGAGCATGCGGGGTGCGATAGCTTCTGTGCGAACTGCATTCGCCCCCTCAACTGCTCCCTCGTGCCCTCCTTTCCCTGCTCCTGCTGCCGCCGCCCTGACACTCCCGCCAATGTTGCTGATTTGGATGGGGATATGGAGGATGGTGATAATGGTGATGGTGATAGTAGTGGTGGTGGAGGAGGTGGTGTGACTATAACGGGAGCTCAGCGCGCATCAGAATCATGTGAAGAAGGGGGCAGTGGTGGTGATAGTGCAGGGGGAGGGGGAGGGGGAGGAGGAAGGCGGGAGGAAGGAGGAGGGGGGGAGGAGGGAGGAGGGGGGGAGGAGGGAGCAGGGGGAGGGGGAGGAGCGGGGGAGGAGGGAGGAGAAAGGGAGAGGAGGAAACCGGCATGTGTTGATGGGACGTCGGCTGGTCGATGGGTGAATTACACGTGGTGGGAGGCAGACGAGTGTGAATACAGGTGAGAAGGACGATGAGAAGCAGGTGGTTGGCTGAGTCAAACCAAACCAAACCAACCAAACCGAAGGCATGATGGTAAGAGAGTGGCAGGGAGGGGAGGAAGCCTGCTTGTGCTGATGGCATGGCAGAGGGACGATGGGTGAATAGCACGTGGTGGGAGGCAGACGAGTGTGAATACAGGTGAGAACATGCTGTGAACTGCTGAGCATGTTGGGACGTCTCACAAGTGGCAGGGAGGGAGGGGAGGAAGCCTGCTTGTGCTGATGGCGTGGCAGAGGGACGATGGGTGAATAGCACGTGGTGGGAGGCAGACGAGTGTGAATACAGGTGAGAACATGCTGTGAACTGCTGAGCATGTTGGGACGTCTCACAAGTGGCAGGGAGGGAGGGGAGGAAGCCTGCTTGTGCTGATGGCGTGGCAGAGGGACGATGGGTGAATAGCACGTGGTGGGAGGCAGACGAGTGTGAATACAGGTGAGAACATGCTGTGAACTGCTGAGCATGTTGGGACGTCTCACAAGTGGCAGGGAGGGAGGGGAGGAAGCCTGCTTGTGCTGATGGCATGGCAGAGGGACGATGGGTGAATAGCACGTGGTGGGAGGCAGACGAGTGTGAGTACAGGCGCTGAAATCCACTTTACCCTCTCCACCCCTCTCCATCCCTCTCCACCCCTCTCCACCGTTCTCCCACCGCTCCCGCCAATCAGTGACTACTCTGGTCGGGACCTACACGAGTGCCTCAAGGGGCAGTGGATCCATTTCTCTGGCGACCAGACCAACCGAACCCTCTCCACCTTCTCTTCTTTCATGTGTTGCTGTACCCTCCTCTCTCTCCTTCCTCCCTGCTCCCCCCTCTCCACGCACACCTATCAGCGACTTCTCTGGTCGGGACTTACACGAGTTCCTCAAGGGGCAGTGGATTCACTTCCTTGGTGACTAGACCTTCCGAGCCAAGCGGCTGAATTCCACTTTACTTTCTCCACCCCTCTCCATCCCTCTTCCTTTCCTCTCGCCAAGCAGTGACTTCTCTGGTCGGGACTTACACGAGTGCCTCAAGGGCCAGTGGATCCATTTTTTCGGCGACCAGACCTCTCGAACCCTCTCCACCTTCTTTGCCAAGAAGATGCGAATCAAGAAGGTCGGCATCAAACCTCCAGAGGGGCTGAAACCCCCCTCCCAACCTTCCTCCCCCTCTCTTTCACCATCCTCCTCCTCCGCCTCCTCCTCCTCTTCCTCCTCCTCCTCCTCCTCTTCCGCCTCCTCCTCCTCTTCCTCCTCCTCCTCTTCCGCCTCCTCTCCCACACCCACTGTGGATGAAGGTAGAGCTCTTATCCAGAAGGATGAGCAAAGCTCTAATAACAGAAGAAGGCTCGCTTATAACGAGGATAATACTGCCAAAGAGGATGCAAGGAGCGGTATCACCACCACCATCAGCAGCAGCAGTAGCAGTAGTAGCAGCAGCAGTCGCAATGGGGGCTCTTCTAGTGACAATATCGATAGTGACAGTACCGAGAGAACTAGTAACGCGAGTGGTGACAGTAGCGAGAGAGCAAGTAGTAATTTTGGTGACAGTAACGAGGGAGCTAGTATCGAGGATTATGAGAGGACAGCAGGGGGAGGAGCGAGGGGATGGCAGCCCGTGCCAAGGAGTGCTGATCGCCCCACCGTCTCGTACCTCTTTCGAGCCAAGATGGCCCACCAACGCGCCCCAGCAGTGAGTGATGCTACAGGTATTGTGCGGTGCTGTGTGGTGCTGTGTGATGGAATGGCATGCTGCTTGAACTGTAGTGCTGCTGGTGGGAATGCTGACCGTCCCACCGTCTCGTACCTCTTTCGAGCCAAGATGGCCCACCAACGCGCGCCAGCAGTGAGTGGTGGTTGTGGTATTGATGGTTGTGATTGGTGCTGCTGGTGGTGGCATGCCGTGGGGCTGGGATGGATAGTGCCGTGCCAAGGAGTGCTCATCGCCCCACCGTCTCGTACCTCTTTCGAGCCAAGATGGCCCACCAACGCGCCCCAGCAGTGAGTAATACAGGTATCGATGGTGCTGCTACGACTATTGTGCTGCCTCTTGTGCTCATCCATCGCCCCACCGTTCCGAGCCAAGATGGCCCGCCAACGCGCCCCAGCAGTGAGTAATACAGGTATCGATGGTGCTGCTACGACTATTGTGCTGCCTCTTGTGCTCATCCATCGCCCCACCGTTCCTAGCCAAGATGGCCCGCCAACGCGCTCCAGCAGTGAGTATTGCTAGTTGTGCTGATGGTTATGATTGTGCTGGTGGTGGTGCTGCTGCTGGTTGTTTTGGGGGTGCTGCGAGTACTGCTGCTGGTGGCATGGAATGGTGGTCGTGCTGATCATCCATTCATGTCGTACCTCTTCCGAGCAAAGATGGCTCACCAACGCGCTCCAGCAGTGAGCAATGGAGGTGGTATTGGTGGTGTTGATGGTATTGGTGATTACTGGCCGTGCTGCTGCTGCTGCTGGTGGTCTGACTTTGCCAATTCTTCCCATCCAGGACCATTTAGCGTACCAGTCGTGCCCCTCTCCTGCTCGTCCACGCATTTGCTCCTCTCCCCAACCATCCCCCATCCTTCCCCCTTTCCCCCCTGCCCCCCATCCTCCCACACCAACCAGCCAGGGGACCAACCAGAAGACGACGTTAACGATTTCTTTTTCGACGGACTACAGGACCCTTTAGCGGATCGACCGGACGTGCTTATAATGAGTATGGGCGCGCACGAGGTGTTTGGGTGGTCCGGGCGGCCGCGCGTGAAGCTTAACCTGACTGTCTATAAAGAGGACACGGAGGAGCTGCTGGGGAAGGTGCTGGGAAGCTTCCCGGAACAAAGGGTGATCTGGTGGAAGGCGCATTATATCCAACAAGGTGGGAACTGGAGATGAAGGTTGTTCATTTAGGCTTCTTACAAGGCGGCTTAAAGGGCGATTCCTGTGGAGGGAGGGTGATCTGGTGGAAGGCGCGTCATATCCAACAAGGTGGGTGCGCGGGTGGTTGGGATGAATGAAGGCCTTCTCTCGTTTGGGGAATTGAGATGAGGGCTTTTCAGGCTCGTTAGAGGGTGCATGCATCACAGGACGATATCTGGAGCAAAGGGTGATCTGGTGGAAGGTGCATTAAATCCAACAAGGTGGGAACTGGAGATAAAGTTGTTTCATTTACGCTTCTCAAAAGGCGCCTTAAAGGGTGATTCCTGTGGAGCAGAGGGTGGTCTGGTGGAGGGCTCATTATTATTCAACAAGGGGGGTGATCGAGATGAAGGGTTTTTGAGTCTCCTCAAAGGGTGGTTCAAATTGTGCCTTCTCAAAAGGCGCCTTAAAGGGCGATTCCTGTGGAGCAGAGGGTGATCTGGTGGGAGGCACATTAGTTATATCCGACAAGGGGGGTGATCGAGATGAAGGGTTTTTGAGTCTCCTCAAAGGGTGGTTCAAAGTGTATTTTTTAGAATTCTCAAAAAATACCCTGCAACCTCAAAGTGTGCCTTACAAGGCAATCCGTGTGGAGCAGAGGGCGATGGATTTTTGCGCGACTACTAGGAGGAGGAGCGAGGCTTGTAGAGGGGATGGAGTGAATGAGCTGAGCTACCACTACTTTTCCCATCTTCCCTCTCTAATCCTCCTGCTCCCCACGTTCCCTCTTTATTTTCCCCTGTGTTTTGTCGACGCAGGTAAGATCAAAGGAGAGCAGTTATTCAACATTCGGCGATACCACAGCCGCTACCAGCGCCACGCTGCCGCCCGCTTTGCTGCTAACGGCCACTCGATCGCGGATTTCTACGCGACTACTAGGAGGAGGAGCGAGGCTTGTAGAGGGGATGGAGTGAATTATGACTCGGAAGTGGTTTGGCAACATGTGAAGATTATTGCGCATATGCTGTGTTACAAACATGCTAACAAAAGATAAGCATGCAATGGATTATATTTGTGTTTATGTTTATTAAGATCCCAACACAACAACATCACGGAGCTGCAAGGGTTGTGAAACAGGGAGCGAAACTATCGAGGCAGGGTTACGACTTATCTGTTAGAATAAGCAAGCAGGAATGATGGACTAGGTAGCATGCATGAGTACAAGTACCTAACCCTAAAGTGTTGTACCCCTTGTAGGCTAACCCACTATAGCCTAGAGATAACACAAACATGCAGTTTGACACACCCCCATAGGCAGGGCCTATGTTATCAGGATAATTTATCCTGATTCTCCTGAATTCAGGATAGGTGTCGTGTGCTTCTCCTGAAAAAACAGCATAAGGGAATAACTTGTCCTGTAAAATCAGTATAATGGTTATTTTGCGTACTGGAAACTCAGGATAACGTTGTAGGTTCAGCCCTGACGACTCAGGATAGTGTCGAATCTCGCCCTGAAGCGAGATGTACTGTACGAAAAATCTCCTGGGCTTCGGGGCCTGAAACAGATACAGGCGGCACCTCGAACATAGGAGCCAGTGGGAATCGAGCAGACGACCCATGTTGTAACAGACTGTCGCTTTACCCGCTACCACACTTGATATAGGATAACTCCGAATACAGAAATTCAAGTATTTTGTTTTCGTGCGCCACTTCGCTTTTGCCAGCCAATTTGGCCCACGATGTTCACACCTTCGCCATCTGCTTGTACTGTGCTGTAACAGTTTCGCACCATGCAGCTGCCAGCGACTTGCACTGCCAGCTGAGAAGATTTGAACAAGAATGGATGAACTATGAAATGAAGTGAGTACAAATATGAAACCCTAATTGGTTGTACCCCCTATGGGATACCCCACTATAGCCTACACAACAGCATAAGCTATAATGTTCTGACACACCCCCATAGGCAAAGTGGGGGAGAACAAGGGGTCACAAGACCAGTCAAGCAAAGTAAAGCAAAGCAAGCTCAGGGTGGATCACAAAGTCACCACACAGTCCGAGCACAGGGTCAAGGCCACACGGCCAGTTCACATGCAAGAGTACACACATATATATAAAGCTAGACAAGCAAGAGCAGGTATATATATATGTGAGAGTACAGGCAAGGTCAAGAGGAGAGCAAGTGAGGCAAGACGGGCACAAGACCCAGCTGAGTGCAGAAGCGCTGATGATCACAAGGCGGAAGTGCCTTGGTGAAGACATCAGCAGTGTTGGCCTCAGAGGCCACGTACGCAAGCCGCAACTGACCACGTTGCTGTAGCTCACGAGCAAGGAAGTAGCGGAGAGCAATGTGCTTTGTTCTGTGCTCCAGTCGCTGCTCTCGACACAAGGCCAGCATGGCCTTGTTGTCTACGTACAGGACTGGAGGAGAACGAGGCGGCTCTCCAAGGTCGGTCAGCAGGTAGGTGAGCCAGCGAAGCTCCTGTGCAGCCATGGCCCCGGCGTAGATCTCAGCCTCACAACTCGAGCCAAGAACAGAAGACGAGCGAGTAGCCCGCCACGAAACAGAGCCGGAACCAAGGCTGAAGGTGTAACCCTGTGACGACCGCTGCGTAGCCTGGTCGTCAGCCCAAGAAGCGTCCGCGTGCCCAGTGAGGACCACTGGACTCCGCCCTCCAAGCACTAGCCCCATGCCCGACGTACTGCACAAGTAGCGCAACACCCTCTTCGCTGCAGCCATGTGCTCTGGTCTGTGTCTCCCAGGAGCAACATAGCGTGCCAGAATGCTAAGAGGGTATGCAAGGTCAGGTCGTGTGCAGGTCATCAGGTACATGAGGCAGCCAACAAGCTCTGGGTACAGGCCACTCGACTCTACGGACTCATCCGAAGGCAGAGCTGAGAGCGAGTGGCGAGTAGACAGAGGAGTGGCCTGAGACGAGGAGTACGTGAAGCCGAAGCGCTGAAGGACCTGCTGCACCATGTGTGACTGAGTCAGGGTAATGGTGCGGCGTGCTCTGTCCCGGGTGATCTGCAAGCCAAGGTAGCTGCGCAGTTCACCCAGGTCTGTGCACGTGTGTCTCTTCTGCAGCTCGGACTTCACGTAGGCGAGTCCAGCAGTGTCAGCTGTGGCAAAGACCAAGTCGTCGACGTACACGAGGATGTAGAACGGCGGCAGAGAGGTGTCGGTGCGTAGAAACAGCGACGGGTCGGCAGTAGAAGGAGCAAACCCAAGAGCCGCAAGTGTAGTCCTCAGTGTGTCGTGCCACTCACGTGGCGCCTGGCGGAGACCGTAGACTGGACGCCGGAGACTCCACTGGGTACCAGAAGGGAAAGACCCAGTGAAGCCAGGTGGGCGACGCAGCCAGATCTCCTCGTGCAGGCTGCCCTGCAAGAAAGCTGTGCTGAAGTCAAGAGAGTGCAGCTCGTAGTCACGGTGAGCAGCAACGTGCAGCAGTACCCGAAGAGTGGTCATCTTCGGGGTGGGGGAGAAGGTCTGAAAGTAGTCAACTCCCTGCCGCTGACTGAAGCCACGAGCCACGTAACGCGCCTTGAAGACAGGCGGAGAACCCGGCGGCCGCTTCACCCTGAAGATCCACATGCCACTGACGATGTTCGCCCCAGGAGGGGGGACAGCGTCAACGTAGGTGCCTGTGGACTTCCAGGAAGCCATCTCTGCATCCATAGCTGCCTGCCACTGAGAGGAGTAGGGACCCTCTATCGCCTCCGCGTAAGAGCGCGGAGTCGGGATGTCAAGTGCATCCGGGTCTCCCTCAGGGGTAAGCAGTACGGACACGAGATGAGGTGAGGCAGCTGCCAGACACTGGAACTCCTCCTGCCTGTCCTCAAGGACGTCCGTGCCAAGGGCACACTCACCCCCGACGGACGGAGGACAGACAGACTCAGACTCAGCGACAAGACTAGCAGCGTAGTCTAAGCGACAGCGAGCAGCAAAGTCGACGAGCTCAGTAACGAGAGCAGACGCAGCAGTAGACTCGAAAGAAGGGTCAGTGACAACAGTAGCAAGGAGACGCGTGACAGTAGGACTGGCAGCACGAAGAGAGTCCGACTCCGGGTCGGCAAGAGCAGGAAGAGAGGACTCAGGAGGAGAAGGCAAAGGGGCACGCAGAGGAGCAGTGGACGGACGCAGAGACATCCGGTGCGTGCCAGAGACAGGAGGAGGACGATGACGCGAACCGCGACCACTAGTGCGAGCAGCACGGACAGGCGACGCAGGGCGAGACGCAGGCTCACGACGCTCAGCCAGACCTCCAGTAGGACCAGTGTAGGGAGAAGGAGCAGGCAAAGGGGAGGTAGGCTGCAACTGTAGCTGGGACGAGACAGGCTGTGGACACTCTAAGGGAGGAGGAGGACCAGTAGAAGGTGGAAGACCAAGAACCTGCTGCAGGAGTGGAACGAAGTACGGTCGAGGCCGCGCGGCGACGCTAGAAGCAGCAGGGACAGCACCAGAACCCTGAGCAGGAGCACCCGCTCCAGCAGCACCACCAGTAGCTCCAGAACCTCCAGCAGCACCAGGAGCACCCCCAGTAGGACTGCCAGCGGTAGTCTCAGCGCCAGCACCCTCAGCAGCACCAGCTCCAGTGCACCCAGGACGAGCACCTCCGGGACCCGCGACCGCAGCACCCTCAGCAGCCGAAGGACCTCCAGCACCAGCAGCACGCCTCCAGCGCCGGGCAAACCACTCACGCAGCTCCTGTGGAGAAAGTGGCTCCCGGCGAGACGAAGCACTCGGAGAACCTCCAGGCGGAGCACCTCCAGGCTCAGCACCCCCAGGCGTAGCACCCCTAGGCTCAGTACCCCCAGACGTAGCACCCCTAGGCTCAGCACCCCCAGGCTCAGCACCCCTAGGCTCAGCACCCCTAGGCTCAGCACCCCCAGGCTCAGCACCCCTAGGCTCAGCACCCCTAGGCTCAGCACCCCCAGACGTAGCACCCCCAGGCCCAGCACCCCTAGGCTCCGCACCCCCAGGTACAGCACCCCCAGCCTCAGCACCCTCAGCAGCACCAGAGTCACCAGTGACCTCGACAGGCTCGACTGCGTCTACCTGGGACACACCTGAAGGGGCAGGACCCTGAGGGGGGAGGGGGTCTACCTGGGGGGGACCTGGTACCAGGAAGAGTGGGGGTGGAGGGAGGGACGGAGTGCGGTAGGGGAAGAGGCGGTAGTAAGGGACCGACTCGTCAAACGTGACGTCCTGGGAGGACAGAACACGGCGAGAGGTGGGGTGGTAAAACTGCCACCCAGGCGCGTCAGGGGGGAACCCCAGGAAGACGCAAGGAGCAGCACGAGGGGATAGTTTGTCCGCAGACAGGTCGCGGACAAACGCCCGAGATCCCCAGACCCGGAACGCCGACGCATCGCCAACCTTCCCCGTCCACAGCAAGGCTGGGGAGGTCTCCGGCCTGGAGACCCTGGGGTGGAGGTTGATCTGATGCGCCGCGTACCTCACCGCAAACGGCCACAGAAAATGGGGGGCAGCCGCATGCATCATAGACGTACGAGCGACGTCCATGACCATGCCAATGCGGCGCTCAGCAATCCCATTTTGCTGCGGTGAGTCCGGAAGCGTGAAGGTCTGACGGATGCCCCGTGCACGACAGTAGGCACGCAGAAGGCCAGAGGAGAACTCTCCGCCTCTGTCCGAGTGCAGACGCAGAACAGGAAAGTCCGAGCCGAAGCTCTGCCTGAGCTGGAGACGAGCTGCGCGGATCCAGTCGATCAGCACCTCAGTGACATCACCCTTGCTGCGCAAGGGGAAGACTGTGGTGTAACGCGAGTAGTCGTCAACAACGAGCAGGAAGTAGCGCTCGTGACCCTGTCCACGGACGCGGGCTGGGCCCCACACGTCCATGTGAAGTGTCTGCAACGGGGCCTCTGTCGGAGGAAACTGGGAGGAGTGAGGGGCAGCACGCAGGCGTCCCTCGACACAGGGGACACAGGCAGGGCCAGGGCCCTGAGGAAGGGGAGGGAGGGACCGGGGGAGACCGGACACAAGAAGACGGGAGGCCATACCTCTGAGCCGAAGCAGAGAGGGGTGGCCAAGGCGGTGGTGCCAGAGGAGAGTCTCGTGAGACAGGAGACGACACGAACAGGGGGCAGACTCAGGACCAGACCTGGACGCCGCAGCAAACACCTGACCCGACGTAACTACCCTACCAGACTCAGCAACTAGAGGAGACGCAGTGGTCAGAGTGTACAGGCTCGACCCCGGCTGACGGGTGAACGTAGCCAGGTGTCGGCCTGTGCCAGCCTCTGTACAGTGGGTCACTCTCTGACGTGCAGGAGTGAACTGGTGGACCCCCGCATCCTGTAGGTCAGCACCACTCACCAGGTTCGTAGAGAACGAGGGGAGGTAGAGACCAGACAGGGTGCCAGAGGGAGCCGCCGGACACGGGAGGACTGTGGAGAAGCGAGACAGGACAGGACCCCCAGAGGGGTCAGCCAGAGACACTGCAACCGGTCGACTCAGCGGTGTGAGTGTGGTGCGGTCCCGAAAGAAGGAGCGAGACGCCCCAGAGTCAAGGGTGAAGGTGAGGGAGGCCGAAGCCGACGCAGTACCTGAGAGCGCAGACTCACCAGTACCTGAGGACGCAGACACACGAGCACCTAGAGCAGCAGCGTCGCAAGCACCTAGGGCAGCAGCCTCACCAGGACCTAGAGCAGCAGTCTCAATGCCCGGATCGGGCGGGAAACACCGGTAACAGTCACCCTCATCACTAATAGACACAGCATACATGGCAGAGAGAATAGCATCAAAGTCAAGATCATAGATGGCAACACCCGCCCTAGACAGCTCGCCCCAGCGAGGGATCTCGGAGGCCTCCGGGAACTGGTGACGCCACGCGTCCGTCAGGCGGCCAAAGCAGCGCTGGGTGGGGTGGGCACCCCCACACTGCTCACCCGCACGGTCGCCAGTGCGCAAAACGTAGGAGCACGGACCAAAACCCCCACCCCGCTGACGCGCAGTGTACCACTCACGAAGCTGCTGAGGGGACAGGGTGTCACGACCACGCTGCTGCTGCTGGCGCGAGCCACCACCGGAGCCACTCCTCTGCGAAGACCCGCGACCAGCACCACCGCCACCCCCGCCGCCTCCGACGCCTCCGCCGCCTCCGCTACTGCCGCCGCCTCCGCCTCCGCCGCCGCCTCCACCTCCGCCACCTCCGCCACCTCCGCTCCCACCGCCACCGCCGCCGCCACCTCCACCTCCACTGCCGCCACCGACCCCTCCACCCCCACCTCCACTCCCACCGCCACTCCCACTCCCCCAACTGCCGCCACCTCCACCTCCACCGCCCCCGCTCGCTCCTCCAGCGCCCTTGCCCCCCTTGCCCTTGCCAGAGCGGCGTCTCCCGCTAGGGGCAGACGCCGCACCGACCGACTCAAGAACAAGGAGGTCGGCCGCAGCAGCAGAGGCAACAGAGGGCAGAAGGGGGGAGGGGGAACACCCCTCAAAGATGGGGGTGCGCGGGTCACCACGAGAGGCCCCTACAGCGACTATGCTCTTCTCGGCCGCTAGGAGGGACTTCTCGAGGAGGTCAACAGTGAGAGTGGTGGGACAGACAGAGAGAAAGTGGTCCCTGACTACGCGAAGGGAGTCAGGAAGGCGAGTGACTATGTAGTAAAGAGTGATGTACATGGGGGGGGGGTTCCTGGCGCAGAAGTCAGGAGGGAGTGCAGCGCGGTAGCGAGTGTCACTAGTGCGGAGGTGCGTAATGAGGTCAGTGACTGTGGGAAAGGCAGCAAGATCAGGAAAGAGGTACGGTAGCATGAGACGGCTCAGTGCAGCAGTGGCAGGGGAGGAGTAGCGCGCAACTACAGCGTCGTACAAGGTCTGAGCACTCTTGTACTGACTAAAGTGCGCACGCTCGGAGGTAGGGAGGTGGCGACGCACAGCAAGACGTGCAGCAGCGTCGCGCGTGGCCCACTGGGAGCGAACAGTGGCGTCAGCATCAGCAGCAGGGGCAGTGGAGGTGCCAGAGGTGAGGTCAAAGAGAGAGAGGCCGTCTGCCCTATCGCACTGTAAGAACAGCTGCAGGTCATCTACCCAGACCTCAAAGTCAATGGCCCTACCCTCAGCGTCAAAGGTGAGAACACTAGGGGTAGCCATGACCCTAGACGACTAGCAGCGCAAACAGTAGGGTGAGGACAGTGCAGTGAAAAGGCGCTGTGCTCACCAGACTGGGCAGGTCGGGCGGCCCTGAAGGAGGGCGGCGCGGCGGCTCGGCGGCTCAGCTGCTGGGCGGTCCGGCGGCTCGGCGGCTCCGCTGCTGGGCGGCTCGGCTGCTGGGCGGCTCGGCTGCTGGGCGGCGCGGCTGCTGGGCGGCTCGGCTGCTGGGCGGCTCGGCGGCTCGGCTGCTGGGCGGCTCGGCTGTGCTGCTGCAGGGCGGCACGGCTGGGCAGCAGGTGACGGGGCCGCAGGTAAGGGCAGCGGGGCCGCTGGTAAGGGCGGCGTGGCCGCGGGTAGGGTGGCGGGGCCGCAGATAGGGTGGCGGGGCCGCAGCAGAGGGCGGCGGGGCCGCAGGTAAGGTGGCGGGGCCGCAGGTAAGGTGGCGGGGCCGCAGGTAAGGTGGCGGGGCCGCAGCAGAGGGCGGCGGGGCCGCAGGTAAGGGCGGGGCCGCAGGTAAGGTGGCGGGGCCGCAGGTAAGGTGGCGGGGCCGCGAGGAAGGGCGGCGAGGCCGCTAGGTAGGGCGGCGGGGCCGCGCGATGGGGCGGCGGGGCCGCGAGGAAGGGCGGCGGGGCCGCGCGATGGGGCGGCGGGGCCGCGCGATGGGGCGGCGGGGCCGCTAGGTAGGGCAGCGGGGCCGCTAGATAGGGCGGCGGGGCCGCGCGATGGGGCGGCGGGGCCGCGATGGGGCGGCGGGGCCGCTAGGTAGGGCGGCGGGGCCGCGCAATGGGGCGGCGAGGCCGCGAGGTAGGGCGGCGGGGCCGCTAGGTAGGGCGGGGGGGGGCGCTAGGAGAGAGGCGGCGGGGCCGCGAAGACGGGCGGCGGGGCCGCAGTGCAGGGCCGCTAGGGCGGCTCGACGAAGTGAGGGCCCGGAGCGCGACTCGGGCTGAGCGCGCTTCGGGCAGGAAAAAAAAAAAAAAAAAAAAAAATCGATGTGGTGGGCCCTAAGCACAGTTCCCAAGGGGGAACCTGCTCGATACCATGAGAAGATTTGAACAAGAATGGATGAACTATGAAATGAAGTGAGTACAAATATGAAACCCTAATTGGTTGTACCCCCTATGGGATACCCCACTATAGCCTACACAACAGCATAAGCTATAATGTTATGACACCAGCCACTTGCAGCTGCACCCCAGCATTACACAATTCGAATGAGGAGAGCATTTCGATCCCCGCTAACATAACACGCGCGAAATACACAGGATTGTACTAAATGTAGCACTGAGCTGCCAGGATACTGTCAAATGTAGCAATGACATTTTAGGATACCCCACCCTGTGCAGCCCTGATAATTCAGGGCAAATTCTGATTTCCTAAAAACTCCCCTGAGGCCTCAGTGTACCCCCAAACGAATCTGAGGGCCTGCCCATAGGCTAAGTGGGAGATAGCAATGTTAGAAACTAGAAGTGAACGAGAATGATTGAACTAGGAAAGTTGGGAGTACAAGTATGAAACCCTAGAGATTGTACCCCCTAAGACTAAACCCACTACAGCCTACACAGCACAAACATATACAATGTTTGACACACCCCCATAGGCAAAGTGGGAGACAACCAGATGGTCACAAGACCAGTCAAGGCAAAGCAAAGCAAAACAAGCTCAGGGTGGATCTCAAGGATACCACACAAATTCCGAGCACAAGCAAGCGGTCACAAGACCAGTTCACATGCAGTTTGATAATAAAACAAGAGGTACAGTGATCACAACTTAGCAAGTGTAAGCATGCAGATATATATATAGAGATCACAGTACAAGCAGAGTCAAGAAGTGAGCAAGTGAGGGACAGTAGGCACTAGGCCTAGAACAGTACAGAAACGCTGATGATCACAAGGCTGAAGCGCCTTGGTGAACACATCAGCAGTGTTGGCCCGAGTGGCCACGTAGGTAAGACGAAGCTGACCACGCTGCTGCAGCTCTCGAGCAAGGAAGTAGCGCAGAGCGATGTGCTTCGTTCTGTGCTCCAGTCTGTGCTCCTGACACAAGGCAAGGGCGGCCTTGTTGTCGACGTGCAGCACTGGAGGAGAACGAGGCCGCTCTCCTAGGTCGGTCAGCAGGTAGGTGAGCCAGCGTAGCTCCTGGGCAGCCATGGCTGTGGCGTAGATCTCAGCCTCACAACTGGAGCTGAGAACTGAAGACGAGCGTGTAGAACGCCAAGAAACTGAGCCAGAGCCAAGGCTGAAGGTGTAACCCTGAGACGACCGCTGAGTAGCCTGGTCGTCAGCCCAAGAAGCGTCTGAGTGTCCAGTGAGGACAACGTCGCGCCGTCCTCCAAGCACAAGCCCCATGCCCGACGTACTGCACAAGTAGCGCAACACCCTCTTAGCGGCATCCATGTGCTCCTTCCGGTGACGGCCAGGAGCGACATAGCGTGCTAGGATGCTAAGAGGGTATGCAAGGTCAGGTCGAGTGCAAATCATCAGGTACATGAGGCAGCCCACAAGCTCTGGATACGGGCCACTCGGCTCTACGGACTCATCCGAAGGCAGAGCTGAGAGCGAGTGACCGGTAGGCAGAGGAGTGGGCTGAGGTGAGGAGTACGTGAAGCGGAAGCGCTGAAGGACCTGCTGCACCATGTGTGACTGAGTCAAGGTGATGGTGCGCTGTGCTCTGTCCCGGGTGATCCGCAAGCCAAGATAGCTTGTCAGCTCACCCAGGTCTGTGCACGTGTGTCTCTTCTGCAGCTCCGACTTCACGTGGGCGAGTGCCTCAGTGTCAGCAGTAGCAAAGACCAAGTCGTCTACGTACACGAGAACGTAGAACGGCGGCAGAGTGGTGTCGGTGCGTAGAAACAGCGACGGGTCAGCAGTAGAAGGAGCAAACCCAAGAGCAGCAAGAGTAGTCCTCAGTGTGTCGTGCCACTCACGGGGTGCCTGGCGGAGACCGTAGACTGGCCGCCGGAGGCTCCACTGGGTACCAGGAGGGAACGACCCAGTGAAGCCAGGTGGACGGCGCAGCCAGATCTCCTCGTGCAGGCTGCCCTGTAGGAAAGCAGCGCTGAAGTCAAGAGAGTGGAGCTCGTAGTCACGCTGAGCGGCGACGTGCAGCAGAACCCGAAGAGTGGTCATCTTCGGGGTCGGGGAGAAGGTCTGGAAGAAGTCAACTCCCTCTCGCTGACTGAAGCCTCGTGCAACGTACCGCGCCTTGAAGACAGGCGGAGAACCCGGCGGCCGCTTCACCCTGAAAATCCACATGCCACTGACGATGTTCGCCCCAGGTGGGGGAACCTCGTCGACGTAGGTGCCTGTTGACTTCCAGGAAGCCATCTCTGCGTCCATGGCTGTCTGCCACTGAGAGGAGTAGAGACCCTCCATCGCCTCTGCGTAAGAGCGTGGGGTCGGGATGTCTGGTGCATCCGGGTCTCCCTCAGGGGCAATCAGCATGGACACGAGATGAGGTAAAGCAGCAGCAAAGCACTCAAACTCCTCCTGTCTGTCCTCAAGGACGTCCGTGCCAAGAGCACACTCACCCCCGACGGACGGAGGACAGACAGACTCAGACTCAGCAACAAGGCTAGCGGCGTAGTCTAGACGACAGGCGGCAGCAAAGTCAACAAGCTCAGCGACTAGAGCAGACGCAGCAGAGGACTCAAAGGTAGGGTCAGTGACAACAGTGGCAAGGAGACGCGCGACAGTAGGACTGGCAGCACGAGTAAGGTCTGACGGCGGGTCAGCAATGTCAGGAAGAGAGGACGCAGGAGGAGACGGCAGAGGGACACGCTGTGGAGCAGTGGAAGGACGCAGGGTCATATAGTGAGTGCCAAGGACAGGAGGAGGATGCTGACGCGGAGCACGACGACCAGCGCGGACAGCGCGGACAGGCGACTCTGGACGCGACTCAGGCGACGGAGGACGAGACTCAGGCTCACGACGCTCAGTAAGACTACCCGTCGGCGCAGTGTAAGGAGAAGGACCAGGCAGCGGAGAGGCAGGCTGTAACTGTGACTGTGACTGGACAGGCGGTGGACTCAGTAGGGGAGGAGTAGGACCAGTAGAGGGCGGGAGACCAAGAACCTGCTGAAGGAGCGGAACGTAGTACGGCCGCGGCCGCTCAGCAACTCCAGCTCCAACCCCCTCAGCAGCTCCAGTCCCAGCAGCTCCAGTACCTCCAGTACGAGCACCTCCAGGTTCAGCAGCTCCAGCACCTCCAGCAGCACCACCAGCAGCACCAGCACCTCCAGCAGCTCCAGCAGCACCGCCAGCAGCAGCAGTGCCTCCAGCAGCTCCAGCACCAGCAGCACCTACAGCAGCTCCAGTAGTACCAGAACCAGCAGCACCAGTACCAGTAGCACCTCCAGCAGCTCCAGCAGCACCTCCAGCAGCTCCAGCAGCACCAGCACCAGCAGCACCTCCAGCAGCACCAGCAGCACCGCCAGCAGCAGCAGCACCTCCAGCAGCTCCAGCAGCACCAGCACCAGCAGCACCTCCAGCAGCGCCAGCAGCACCGCCAGCAGCAGCAGCACCTCCAGCAGCTCCAGCAGCACCTCCAGCAGCACCAGCAGCACCAGCACCAGCAGCACCTCCAGCAGCGCCAGCAGCAGCAGCACCTCCAGCAGCTCCAGCACCAGCAGCACCTCCAGCTCCAGGGTCCGCGACACAAGTAGCGCCACTCCGGAGACTGCAGCGACGAGCGTACCACTCTCGGAGCCGCTGGGGAGAGGGAAGCTCCCGCCTAGGAGGGGAAGCACGAGCACGAGCTCCAGCAGCACCTCTCCTGAGGCTGCAGTACTGTAAGTACCACTCACGCAGCTGCTGTGAGGAAAGAGCGCCTCCAGGTGTAGCACTCTCAGTCGCAGCACCCTCTGGCTCAGTACCCTCAGACGTAGCACTCCCAGGCTCAGCACCCCCAGACTCAGCACCCCCAGACTCAGCACCCGCAGGCTCCGCACCCCCAGACTCCGCAACCCCAGGCTCTGCACCCCCAGGCTCCGCACCCCCAGGCTCCGCACGCTCAGGCTCAGCACCCCTAGCAGGACGAGAGTCGACAGCTACCTCGACAGGCTCAACCGGGTCTACCTGGGACACACCTGAGGGAGCGGCACCCTGAGGGGGGAGGGGGTCTACCACAGCAGCACCTGGCGCGAGGAAGAGAGGCGGGGGGGGGAGCGGGGCAGTGCGGTAGGGGAAGAGGCGGTAGTAGGGCACCGACTCGTCAAAAGTGACGTCCTGAGAGGGCAGGACACGGCGCGAGGTGGCGTGGTAAAACTGCCAACCAGACGCGTCCGGGACAAAGCCAAGGAAGACACAAGGAACAGCGCGGGAGGAGAGCTTGTCCGTGGGCGTATCGCGGACAAAAGCACGAGATCCCCAGACCCGGAAACGCGACACATCGCCAACCTTCCCCGTCCACAGCAGTGTGGGCGAGGTCTCCGGCAAGGAGACACGGGGCCAGAGGTTGAGCTGATGCGCGGCGTACCGGACCGCAAACGGCCACAGAAAGTTGGGGGCAGCCGCATGGATCAAGGAGGTACGAGCGACCTCCATGACCAAGCCAATGCGGCGCTCAGCAACCCCATTCTGCTGTGGAGAGGCCGGAAGCGTGAACGACTGCTCAATGCCCTCCCCCTGACAGAAGGCCCTCAAGAGGTCGGAGGAAAACTCCCCACCTCTGTCAGAGTGCAGACGCAGGACAGGAAAGTCCGAGTGGAACCTCTCGCTGAGCTGAAGACGAGCAACGCGAATCCAAGGGATCAAAACATCAAGGACTTCACCCTTGGTGCGCAAGGGGAAGACCGTGGTGTAGCGCGAGCAGTCGTCAACAACTATCAAGAAGTACCTCTCGTGACCCTGTCCACGGACGCGGGCTGGGCCCCACACGTCCATGTGGAGCGTCTGCAGGGGAGAAGCCGTCAGGGGAAACGAAGAGGAGTGAGGAGCGGCGCGCTGCCGCCCCTCGACACAGGGAAGACAGGTAGGAGCAGGCGAGGGTGGGAGGGGAGGGAGAACCCTGGGAAGACCAGAGACAAGGTACCGGGAGTGCATGCCACGAAGGCGCTGCACTGACGGGTGACCAAGGCGGTGGTGCCAGAGGACGGTCTCGTGCGCCAAGGAGCGACACGAGCAGGGGGCAGACAGCTGACCTGACGCAGACGCAGACGCAGCTACCTGAGGGGACTCAGTGGTCAGTGTGTACAGGTCCGACCCCGGCTGCCGAGTGAAGGTAGCCAGGTGGCGACCCGTCCGAGCACACGTGCAGTGTGTCACGCGCTCGTAGGCAGGGGTGAACTGGTGGACACCCCCATCCTGGAGCGCACGACCCGCCACCAAGTTCGTAGAGAACGAGGGGAGGTAGAGACCTGACAGTGTGCCCGACGGGACCGCAGGACAAGGGAGGACAGTGGAGGAGGTCGCAATGACCGGACCCCCAGAGGGGTCAGCGAGGGAGACTGCAACCGGCCGAGCAAGCTGCTCAAGGGCAGTGCGGTCACGGAAGAAACAGCGGGAAGCACCTGAGTCCAGTGTGAAGGTGTGCAGTGCCTCAGTAGGCGCAGTACCAGAGGGCGCAGACTCACGAGTACCTAGAGCAGCAGCCTCACCAGCACCTGGGGCAACAGACACACTAGCACCTAGAGCGGCAGCCTCACCAGCACCTGAGGCAACCGACACACGAGCACCTAGTGCGGCAGCCTCACCAGTACCTAGAGCAGCAGACTGGATACCGGGGTCAGGCGGCACACACAGGTGACAGGCTCCCTCGGTACTAGTAGACAATGCATACATTGCAGTGAGAATAGCATCATAGGGAAGAGCAAAGATATCTACCCTCTGTCCAAGCAGCTCCACCCAGTCGGGGAGCTCAGCGTCGTCGCCAAACTCTGTACGCCAAGCGTCAGTCAGACGGGCGAAGCAGTGGGACTCTGTGTGACCACGCGTCCCGCAAGGCTGACCAGTCCAGGCACCCGTGCTAATAACGTACGGGCAGCGAGCAGTACTCAGCGACCCTCTACTCTGAGCGTACCACTCACGAAATTGCTGGGGCGAAACAGGGTCGCGCGGACGACGCTGCTGCTGCACCGGGCCACTACAAGAAGTTCCCGAACTACCCACTCCAGGACGACTCCCACTACGGCCACCCCGACAACCCCAACTGGCGTACCACTCACGAAGCTGCTGGGGCGTGAGGGACACACGCGGACGGCCGTGGAGCTGCATCTGGCCACGCCAGGAGCAGCAGTAGCAGCAGTAGCGGCAGTAACAGCAGGAGCAGTAAAAGCAGTAGCAGCAGTAGCAGCGGTAGCAGCGCGGGCAGGGCAGTGCTCACCAGTGGTGGGAAGGGCAGGCGCAAGACGGCGGCGACAGCGGGGCCGCTACAGCTGTAGGGCGGGGCCGGGCCGCGGCAGGGAGCTCCGCGGCAACTGTGGCAGGGCGGGGTCGGGCCACGACGGCGGCTGCTCCAGGGGCTAGGGGCGGCTCCTGCAGTGGCGGCTGCTCCAGGTGGCCAGGGGCGGCTGCTGCAGGGGCTGCTGCTCCAGGGTCCAGGGGCGGCTGTAGGTGCGGCTGCTCCAGGGGCCACGGGCGGCTGCTGCAGTGGCGGCTGCTCCAGGGGCCAGGGGCGGCTGCTGCAGTGGCGGCTCGGCTGGGGCGACGCGACGGGCTGGGGCAGCCCGCAAGGGCGACGCGACGGGCTAGGGCAGCCCGTAGGGGCGACGCGACGGGCTAAGGCAGCCCGCAAGGGCGACGCGACGGGCTAGGGCAGCCCGTAAGGGCGACGCGACGGGCTAGGGCAGCCCGCAAGGGCGACGCGACGGGCTAAGGCAGCCCGCAGGGGCGACGCGACGGGCTGGGGCAGCCCGCAAGGGCGACGCGACGGGCTAAGGCAGCCCGCAGGGGCGACGCAACGGGTTAAGGCAGCCCGCAAGGGCGACGCGACGGGCAGGGGCAGCCCGCAAGGGCGACGCGACGGGCTAAGGCAGCCCGCAGGGGCGACGCGACGGGCTAGGGCAGCCCGCAGGGGCGACGCGACGGGCTAAGGCAGCCCGCAAGGGCGACGCGACGGGCTAGAGGCAGCCCGCAAGGACGACGTTTTTTTTTTTTTTTTTTTTTTTTTTTTGAACGACGGCGCTAGTAGGGGCGCTCGACGGCGCTAGAAGGGGCGCTCGACGGCGCTAGAAGGGGGCGCTCGACGGCGCTAGTAGGGGCGCTCGACGGCGCTAGTAGGGGTGCTCGACGTCGCTAGAAGGGGCGCTCGACGGCGCTAGTAGGGGCGCTCGACGGCGCTAGTAGGGGCGCTCGACGGCGCTAGTAGGGGCGCTCGACGGCGCGGCGGAACGGTGGGCCCAAACCAACGTCGGTCCTAGGTCCTGACCTAGGCGTCGGATACCATGTTAGAAACTAGAAGTGAACGAGAATGATTGAACTAGGAAAGTTGGGAGTACAAGTATGAAACCCTAGAGATTGTACCCCCTAAGACTAAACCCACTACAGCCTACACAGCACAAACATATACAATGTTTGACAAGCAAACACAACAGACGGTCACAAGACCAGTCACGCAAGAGAACAAAGCAAAGCAAAGCCCAGGGTGGATCACAAGGTCACCACGCATTATGAGCACAAGCAAACGGCCACAAGGCCAGTTCACATGCAGAGTTATAATAGCAAGGCAGTACACTGATCACAACCTAGCAAGAGTAAACAAGCCGGTATAAATATATATATCAGTGTACAACAAGAGCAGGTCAAGCAACCAGCAGGTGAGGCAGAATGGGCACAAGCCCAAGAGCTCTGCAGAAACGCTGATGATCACCAGACCCAAGGGCCTTGGTGAATACATCAGCAGTGTTGGCCCGAGAGGCTACGTAAGCAAGGCGCAGCTGACCACGCTGCTGCAGCTCACGCGCAAGGAAGTAGCGAAGAGCAATGTGCTTCGTTCTGTGCTCCATTCTCTGCTCGCGACACAAGGCAAGCATTGCCTTGTTGTCGACGTACAGAACTGGAGGAGAACGAGGCCGCTCCCCCAAGTCGGTCAGCAGGTAGGTCAGCCAGCGGAGCTCCTGTGCAGCCATGGCCCCAGCGTAGATCTCGGCCTCACTGCTGGAGCCAAGCACAGAACAAGTGGACCTCCACGAGACAGAACCAGATCCAAGACTGAAGGTGTAACCCTGTGACGAACGCTGAGTCGCCTGGTCGTCGGCCCAAGAAGCGTCGGAGTGTCCTGTGAGTACCACTGAACCCCGTCCTCCAAGCACGAGCCCCATGCCCGATGTACTGCACAAGTAACGCAGTACCCTCTTCGCAGCATCAAAGAGCACCTTTCGGTGTCTACCGGGAGCCACGTAGCGAGCAAGAAGGCTTAGAGGGTACGCGAGGTCAGGTCGTGTGCACGTCATCAGGTACATGAGGCAACCCACAAGCTCTGGGTACAGACCACTCGGCTCTACGGACTCGTCCGAAGGTGGAGCTGAGAGCGAGTGGCCGGTAGACAGAGGAGTGGGCTGTGGCGAGACCCACGATAAGCGGAAGCGCTGAAGGACCTGGTGCACCATGTGTGACTGCGTCAGGGTGATGCTGCGCCGTGCTCTGTCCCGGGTGATCTGCAAGCCAAGATAGCTCCGTAGCTCACCCAGGTCAGTGCAGGTGTGTCTCTCCTGCAGCTCCGTCTTCACGTGGGCCAGTGCCTCAGTGTCAGCAGTAGCAAAGACCAAGTCGTCGACGTGTACGAGGATGTAGAGCGGCGGCAGAGAAGTGTCTGTGAGCAGAAACAGCGAGGGGTCAGCAGTCGAGGGAGCGAAACCAAGAGCCGCAAGTGTAGTCCTCAGTGTGTCGTGCCACTCACGAAGCGCCTGACGCAGGCCGTACACTGGTCGCCGAAGGCTCCACTGGGTACCCTCAGGAAACGACGCAGTGAAGCCCTGTGGACGGCGCAACCAGATGGCCTCGTGAAGGCTACCCTGCAAGAATGCGGTCAAGAAGTCGAGGGAGTGCAGCTCGTAGTCGCGCTGTGCTGCAACGTGTAGCAACACCCGAAGAGTGGTCATCTTCGGGGTGGGGGAGAAGGTCTGAAAGAAGTCAACTCCCTCACGCTGACTGAAACCTCGAGCAACGTAACGTGCCTTGAAGGCAGGCGGAGAACCCGGCGGCCGCTTCACCCTGAAAATCCACATGCCACTGACGATGTTCGCCCCAGGTGGGGGAACCTCGTCGACGTAGGTGCCTGTGGACTTCCAGGAAGCCATCTCTGCGGCCATGGCTGTCTGCCACTGAGAGGAGTACTCACCCGAAATCGCCTCTGCGTAAGAGCGCGGGGTGGGGATGTCAAGTGCATCCGGGTCTCCCTCAGGGGCAAGCAGCATGGTAGCGAGATGAGGTGCAGCGGCCGCAAGGCACTCCAACTCCTCCTGCCTGTCCTCAAGGACGTCACAGCGAAGGGCTGTACAGCCAAGGGCAGTCTCACCCCCGACGGACGGAGGACAGGCAGGGTCAGGGTCAGAAACGATACTCGCAAGGTAGTCTAGGCGGTACACAGCAGCAAAGTCAACGAGCTCAGCGACTAAGGCAGACGCAGCAGGAGACGAGAACCTAGAGTCTGTCACAACCGTAGCAAGGAAGCGAGTAACAGTCGGACTGGATGCACGAGCAAGGTCAGACGGAGGGTCAGCAACGTCAGGAAGAGAGGACGCAGGAAATAACGGTAGGACAACACGCTGTGGAACAGAGGAAGGACGGAGTGTCATATCGTGAGTGCCCGGGACAGCCGGAGCACGCTGACGACGAACACGAGTACGGACAGCGGCTCTAGACTCGGGCTCAAGGTCAAAGCTAGACTCAGGCTCTCGACGCTCAGGGGTGGAAGCACGAGTCTCAGGCTCTCGACGCTCAGTCAGGGACTGTGTCACCGCAGTGTAAGGAGTAGGAGCAGGCAGTGGGGAGTGCGGTAGCAGCGGCGGCTGAGACTGGTCCGCCGGTGGAAACAGTAACGGAGGAGTAGTACCTGCCACAGGGAAGTCAGTAGCACCTGGCAGAAGACTGAGAAGGTGGCGAAGAGCACCAGCAGCTCCCGTACCTCCAGCACGAGCAGCACCAGCACCTCCAGCACCTCCAGCACCACTAGCTCCGGCAGCTCCAGCACCTCTAGCACCAGCAGTACCTCCAGCAACTCCAGTGCCAGCAGCTCCAGTAGCACCTCCAGCACCTCCAGCACCAGTAGTACCACCTGCTCCGGCAGCTCCAGCACCTCTGGTACGAGTACCTCCAGGACCCGCAGCTCCAGCACCTCCAGTACCTCCAGCTCCAGCTCCAGCGCCTCCAGCACCAGCAGTACCTCCAGCACCTCCTGTGCCAGCAGCTCCAGCACCTCCAGTACCTCCAGCTCCAGCGCCTCCAGCACCAGCAGCACCAGCACCTCTAGTGCCAGCAGCTCCAGTAGCACCTCCAGCACCTCCATCACCAGCAGTACCACCTGCTCCGGCAGCTCCAGCACCTCTAGTACGAGCACCTCCAGGACCAGCAGCTCCAGCACCTCCAGTACCTCCAGCTCCAGCGCCTCCAGCACCAACAACACCAGCACCTCCAGGGTCAGCAGCTCCAGTAGCACCTCCAGCACGAGCAGCACCACCAGCTCCGGCAGCTCCAGTACCTCTAGTACCAGCACCTCCAGGACCAGCAGCTCCCGCAGCTCCAGCACCAGTAGCACCAGCACCTCCAGTGCCAGCAGCTCCAGTACCTCCAGCACCAGCAGCACCTCCAGGACTAGCAGCTCCAGTACCTCCAGCACCAGCAGCAGCTCCAGTACCTCCAGCAGTACCTCCAGGACTAGCAGCTCCAATACCTCCAGCACCAGCAGCACCTCTAGTACCTCCAGCAGTACCTCCAACACCTCCAGCACCTCTAGGACTAGTAGCTCCAGCACCAGCAGCACCTCTAGGACTAGTAGCTCCAGCACCAGCAGGACTGTACCCTCCACCACCAGGACTGCCTCGCCGAACGACCCACTCACGAATCGCCTGCGGCGAGAGTGTCTCAAATAGAGCAGGCTGCGGTGGCTGTCCAGCTCCAGCACCTCCAGTAGTGGTAGCTCTAGCACCTCCAGCACCAGAAGCACCTCTAGTACCTCCAGCTCCGGGACCTCCAACAGGGTCACCCACAACTCCACCGTCACTAGGACTCGTAGCACCCCCAGAGTCAGCACCCCCAGGCACAGCACCTCCAGAACCCTCACCCTCTGTCTCAGCATGTGTAGTCTCAGCTCCAGAGTCCACAGCAGCAGGCTGCGGAGGGGGCGAAGACGGTCGAGGCGGAAAACCCGGGGGGGTCTCCAAGCGTGGAGAGCGGCGAGTGGCCACCGTATCGTCCGCAACTGGGTCACCCCCCTCAGCTGGGCCAGAGGAGTCAGAAGAGATCTCCACTGGCTCATCCAAGGGGGGTGGGTCGACCTGAGACACACCTGAGGGAGCAGGACCCTGTGGGGGGAGGGGGTCTACCGGGGGGGGGAGGGACTGGTACCAGGAAGAGGGGTGCTTGGGGAACCGGGTGGGACGCGTGCGGGTGTAACTGGTAGAAACAGACCGACTCGTCAAAGGTGACGTCCTGGGAGGCGAAGACTCGACGCGAGGGCGGGTGGTAGAACTGCCACGGCGGGGCGTTAGTGGGGAAGCCAAGGAAGACGCAGCGGAGAGTGCGGGAGGAGAGCTTGCTTGCGGTGGTATCGCGAACAAGAGAGAGCGCGCCCCAGACCCGAAACACTGACGCTTCGCCAGCCTTCCCCGTCCACCGGAGTGTGGGCGAGGTCTCTGGCTCCGAGACACGGGGCCAGAGGTTGAGCAAATGCGCAGCGTATCGGACCGCAAACGGCCACAGAAAATGGGGAGCAGCCGCATGGA
This sequence comes from Closterium sp. Naga37s-1, assembly GCA_947471745.1. Lineage (NCBI taxonomy): Eukaryota > Viridiplantae > Streptophyta > Zygnematophyceae > Desmidiales > Closteriaceae > Closterium > Closterium sp. Naga37s-1. The sequence goes on along the minus strand of CANJKZ010000461.1, from coordinate 182,957 downwards.
TCATGGAGGTACGAGCAACCTCCATGATCAAGCCAATGCGACGCTCAGCAATCCCATTCTGCTGAGGAGAGGCCGGAAGCGTAAACGTCTGGCGGATGCCCTCGTCTCGACAGAACCCCGCAAGGAGGTCAGAAGAGAACTCACCGCCCCTGTCAGAGTGCAGACGCAGGACTGGGAAGTCCTGCTGAAAACGCTCGTGCAGCTGGAGACGAGTAGCACGGATCCAGGGGATCAAAACACCGCTGACGTCCGCCTTGCGACGCAAGGGGAAGACTGTGGTGTAGCGTGTGTAGTCGTCAACAACCAACAGGAAGTAGCGCTCCTGACTCGTTCCACCGATAGGGGCCGGGCCCCACACGTCCATGTGGAGAGTCTGCAGAGGAGCGGTGGTCGGAGGAAACTCGGAGGAGTGAGGAGCGGCGCGCTGCCGCCCCTCGACGCAAGGAAGCCACGGCGGGGTAAGCGAGCGCGGCAGGGGGGGCAGGGTCCTGGGGAGGCCAGAGACAAGGAGACGGGAGTGCATGCTGCGTATACGCGGCAGGGAGGGGTGACCAAGACAGTGGTGCCAGCGCTGAGTCTCGTGCGTGAGTACTCTGCACAAGCAGGACGCAGCTAACTGACCCGACGCAGACGCCCGACTCGACGCGGCCACCTGACCTGACTCAGCCACCTGTGCAGACGCAGTGGTCAGTGTGTACAGACTAGACCCAGGCTGTCGAGTGAACGTAGCCAGGTGACGGCCAGTCCGGGAGCACGTACAGATCGCCACACGCTGCCCTCCAGGAATAAAGGTATCAACCCAGACATCCTGAATGGCAGCGTTGCTCACCAAGTTCGTCGAGAACGTGGGGAGGTGGAGACCTGACAGAGAGCCGGAGGGGACTGCTGGACAAGGGAGGACCGTGGAGGCTCTCGCAACTACTGGGCCCCCAGAGGGGTCAGCCAGTGAGACTGGGACAGGTGCTGTGAGTGGTGTGACTGTGGTGCAATCACGAAAGAAGCAACGTGACGCGCCTGAGTCAAGCGTGAAAGTGTGCAAGACCTCAGCTGAGGCAGGACCTGTGGCAGTAGACGCACTAGCATCTAGAGCGTCGGCAGACTCACAGGCACCTAGAGCTGCAGCAGACTCACTAGTACCTGGAGCGGCAGCAGACTCACTAGCACCTGGAGCGGCAGCAGACTCACTAGAACCGAGAGCAGGAACCTCTACACAGCCAGGGACGCATCGCTGAGAACCACAGTCGCGACGTCGCTTAGGCCACTTAAAATCAAAACCTCCACCACCAGGGCTGCCTCGCTGAAACACCCACTCACGAAGCTGCTGAGGGGTGGGGTCGTCCGGGAGAGGCAGTGCCCGCTGCTGTCCACCCCTGGCCGCAGCAATTGCCGCGATAGTGGCCATGACAGACAGCGACGGTCAGGAGTAGATCCAGCACCTCCAGCTCCTCCAGCACCAGCAGCAGCAGTAGCACGAGTAGCAGCAGCAGTAGTAGTAGCAGCAGCAGCAGGGCAGCTCAGTGGGGCTGGGCGGCCGTACCTCCAGCACTCCCAGCAGCACCTCCACCAGCAGCAGCAGTAATATATATATATATATATATATATATGTATATATATATATTAAGGGTTTCGGGTTGCGCGCGGGCTCCAGGGGCAGCGCCCACGGGCTGCAGGGGCGACGCGCGGCTCGGCAGGGCGGCGCGCGGGCTGTAGGGGCGGTGCGCGGCTCGGCAGGGCGGCGCCCAGGCTGCAGGGGCGACGCTCGGCTCGGCAGGGCGGCGCGCGGGCAGCAGGGGCAGCGCCCACGGGCTGCAGGGGCGACGCGCGGCTCGGCAACGCGACGTACAGTCTGCAGGGGCAGCGCCCACGGGCTGCAGGGGCAATGCGCGGCTCGGCAGGGCGGCGCGCGGGCTGCAGGGGCTGCGCCCACGGGCTGCAGGGGCGACGCGCGGCTCGGCAGGGCGGCGCGCGGGCTGCAGAGGCAGCGCCCACGGGCTGCAGAGGCGAACGCGCGGGCTGCAGGGGCAGCGCGCGGGCCACAGGGGCAGGCACGGCTGCAGGGGCAGCACGGTCGCAGGGGCAGGCACGACTGCAGGGGCAGCACGGTCGCAGGGGCGAGCACGGCTGCAGGGGCAGCGCGGTCGCAGGGGCGAGCACGGCTGCAGAGGCAGCGCGGTCGCAGGGGCGAGCACGGCTGCAGGCAGCGCGGTCGTAGGGGCGAGCACGGCTGCAGAGGCAGCGCGGTCGCAAGGGCAGCGCGCGGGCTGTAAGGGCAGCGCGGCTGCAGGGGCAGCGTAGGAAGATTTTTTTTACGGGTAGGGCAGGGCGGAACGTTCGTTGGGCCCTAGGAACGATTCTGCTCTAATACCATGTTAGAATAAGCAGACAGGAATGATGGACTAGGTAGCATGCATGAGTACAAGTACCTAACCCTAAAGTGTTGTACCCCTTGTAGGCTAACCCACTATAGCCTAGAGATAACACAAACATGCAGTTTGACATTATCATGACTCATGAGCCACTAGTGGTGCCGCATCTCGTCTCAACACTAGCGCCTATTTTTGTCGACAACCGTCCTTGACGGGGTGAGGGATCGTCAGATGGACAGGGCAAGGTCCGCCAAGATGTTTTTCATTTCTTACACTAGTCTGGCCTGTCCAAACAGCCCACTGCTTGATCAAGGCAAACGATCGCCGGTGGATGGGGCAAGGGCTGTAGTGGCGCTTACTCTTAAATATATAACGATTTCTCTTGCTTCAGCTCACTGAAACATTTCTTGTTTTACTCGGTTAGGAAGCGAAAGGCTTAGCCTAGAATGTTTGGGATTTTTTTCGGCGCATAAAAGACAACTCTTTTAGAGTGTACAGTGTAGAGTAAAGGACGTGTGTACCAAGGCACAATCACAGTTGGTCGAGGCGACCAGGTAGTCAAGCAACTGGTTGGTCGCGCCCACATAGAACTAGGTTGAGGCAACCAATTTGCAACATACCAACCTGGTGCGCAACCGGGGATGAACGAACACATTGCGGGTAGGTTGCACTAACGAGACTCGATGTGACTGGTGCAAGAAACGTTTTCATCGAAGGTTGGCCACTAAGATTGATGCAGTAACTGTTGGGTCTACCCCAAATACTATTTGCATGGTTGGGTCCCAAAAACAGGCGGGTGGTACATTTGCAGGTTGCCCGCTGGGTTCCGAACCGGCCAAACTCACAGCCCGGTCGACCCGATCAGCCAGGTTGGGTCGACTTTTAGAGGCAACCGGGGCCTGCCACCAAATTAAAGCCAGGGTCTCATGTACGGGTTGGCCGTGCAACTGCAAAACACTTGGGCGAAAAGTGGGTTCTTTGGCGAGTTTCGATTTGACAAAACTTTGGCCCCAGATTTGTAAACCAATCAGACAGGCCCTTTTTTCATCGACTGCAAAACACTTGGTCTACTTGAGACCCTGGCTTTAAGGGGTACGTAACACGCTCTAAATCGCTACAGTGTGGCTTCGAAGGGGGTGAAGTTTCAACTTTTGGGCGAGCGTTTCTTCTAGTGACGAAACGTGATAAAAGTGTGGGGCGACGAGTGACCATCCGTGATAGATTTGACCTTTTCAATGACCGTTCTTGAAAGCTGACTGACCATATGTGATAGAGCGCCATTTATTGTGACTACTAGTATAATAACCCCAATCCAACCTGAGGCGAAACAAGGGGGGCCAACATCACAGGCATGCAAAAGATGCCTGCGCCCTTATTCACCCGTATGCAATTCTGTCGATAGGTCTGTTCTGCTGCAGGGTGGGGGGGCGGGGACTTGCTGACTGTGATGTGACTTTGACGCTGCAGAGCAGACCCTCGCTTCCACACTGATGGGTACAGTATCGCCGCTCGCCAGTGCTGCTGACTGCGTGTTTGGTGGTTGGGACGCTGGCAGATGCCTCCTACGCTGGGTCAGAAGGGCAATGACCGTGTGTGAAACTTGCTGACACAGCTTCAAGTTGGCTGTCGAGGCAGAGGATTGAATACGGTACGGAGCCATGATACTGGACAAGTCAGATGTTATTATTACCTAGATTCATTACTCGAGGCGAAAGAAGAGGGTGGCGCGGCGGGGATCAGCTGACTGTGACTTAGTCGCTACAGATTGACTTTTACGAAGCTGAGTCATGGCAATGACCACGTTTGAAACTTCGCTGACACAGCTTCAACTTGAAGTAAGCTACATGCAGAGGGATAAAAGCGGAGCCATACAGGACATTATCAGTCAGAAGATACTGAGCTCGCCTGATTTATTACTACTTGCTGCGGCATCGCCTTCTCGCCATACTAGTCATATCATCTGCCGCTGACTTACCTTCGCCGACAAGTTTAGAACAATCGACACAATGAGGACTTACATCAAGCTCCTGATCGCAGCGATTCTCGCCGTCCTCCTCGTCTCTGCTGGTGAGTTCACACGCCCTAATAGACCGACAATCCTCGCGCTGGTGGGTTCACGCGCTTTTTTTTTTACTAAACAGACCGACAAACCCGCCGTAATGCGAATGTCTGGTTCATCTCTCTCGGGTAACGTTTCTGTGGCGCTGCTGTTTTTGGATTGCTCTGCTGTTTCTGTTCGCCACTTACACTCGCCCTCCGTTTTCTTTCCAGGTCTTCCGAGTATGGCTGGGGGTGCTTGCGGACTGGGAAAGAAGATGAGCGTGTCGAAGTCGACATCCTGTAAGGTCATAATTGCGAAGTTCTACAAAAACAGCCCTGCGCAGTTCAAGCAGTACAACGGCTACACATGTTCGGGCCGCCCTAAGTCCACCACCATCTGTGTGCCGTAGAGTTCGGGTGGATAACATGATGTCACATGGGCCTTGCCTTGGCCTTGTCATGTCCTCCATGACAGACGTGTTCCCCCTGCTTTGAGTTGTACAAGGATATTGCGATTAGCAACACCGAGAGCTAGCCTTGCTCAAAACGCACTATGGTACTAAAAAACACAATGATTGGTATTACACTCATAAACAAGCAGCGTTCATATGTTCTCATAATATATATTGCATCTATTCAAACTTGAAGTTCACGCCGCCCAACACTAGCCACTCCAAGTACCGTATTCGTTCTAGGAAGAGAATAAGGTAGTAGGGGAGTGGGGGGGATGAGAAGTGGGGGGCGGATGCGGAAAAGATGGCTTTTGGTAATCATGTTGAGAAAGTTCAGAAGGGAGGGGGGTGGGATGGGGGGGAGAGGATGGTGCCTCATCACGATGCCATACGCCTGCTTGGCGAACACCTGCGTGGCGGGCCATCAAATCCCCAGCCACTCCTGAGATGCGTGTGGGGGGTAGGGGGTGAAGGAGGCAAGGGGGAAAATGGGTGAGAGGGGCATGGGGGGAGGTGGCAAGGGGGAAGGAGCAAGGGGGGAAATGGGTGTGAGGGGCAAGGGGGGAAGGAGGCAAGGGGGACGATGGTTGTAAGGGGCAGGGGGGAAGCAATGAAGACGAAGATACGGGTGAGGGGGGAAGGAGGCAAGGGGGAAGATGGGTATGAGGGGCAGGGGAGAAGAGAGCAAGAGGAGTGGGACGTGTGCTGCCGCACCGTATCTCTGCTGGCCAATAATTATGTTCAGCGACTCTCTGCTTGGCACGATGATGCACCCGAGAGCCTCCACGTCCTAACCCTCAACAACCCAATCCTCCGCTTCCCGAGCCTCCACGCCCCACCCTTCTGCCTGAACCTCCAACTGTACTCCCTCCTCTTACGACACATGCTGCACCGTTTCTCTGACGGGAGTCTCTGACGGCCTCCCGTGCAGCATTCTCCCCGCCTCCCTCGCAGCATTCTCCCCCGTGCCCGCCTTCTCTTCCGTATCACCCACCTCTGCCTTCCCCGCCTTTCCCTTCCTATCCCCCGTTTCCGCCGCCACATCTTCTTCGTTCTCTTTCCCTCCTTGCGTTTCGTCACCTTCCCTGGAGTGTCCTTCACAGAAGCTTCATTGGCAACCATGTCTGCCTTGGTGCTTCCAGCCGCAACTTTCTTCCCCCACCGACCCCACCGACCCCGCCAATCCCGCCGATCCCGCCAATCCCGCAAATCCTGCCAATCCCGGTGACTCCCCTTCTCTTGCGCCATTCCCTCCCTCCTTCCGCTTCCGCTTCCTGCTCTCTATGCCCTGGTCATTTGGTTCCGCCTCCCTCCTGTACTTCCTGCACCTCTTGCTCCTCCTCCTATTCCTCCACCTTTTCTTCCCACTTCCTCGTCATCCTCATCCTCCTGGCCCTTCTCCCTTCCCTCATTTTCCTCCGCTTGTTCCTCCCCTTCCTCAACCTCCTCCCCCTCCTCTCCCTCCTCTCCCTCCTCTCCCTCCTCTCCCTCCCCCTCTCCCCTCTTCGTCCTCCCCGTCACTCTCCCCCTCCTCGTCCATCCCCATAACCTGATCTTCTCTCCTCTCCCTTGCCTTCCGCCTTGACCCTCTCCCGTCCCTCACGCGCTACTTACAGCCCTTTCATTTTGGTCTTCTTCTTTCCTCGTCATCTTTCCGATGTGGACCTTTCATTTCGGTCTTCTTCTTTCCTCCCAGCTCTTTCCCTGACCTTTTTCCGGGCATTTAAACCCGCGCGAAAAGTCCACATCGCACTACCGTGATCGTTCACAAAAAAATGCTTCGACTAATCAACAACTTTCTTTCCCCGGGGAACGGGACGTACGATATTCGAGGCGGCAGAGATTCATTCCATATCGACGAGGCGTGATGCTGTGTGCGTAAATATTGAAAATACAGGGAAGAAACACGTCGAGAGTGGCGCGAGGGGACAGCGGGAGCACAGTACAGAACCCTAAACTCGGTGCGTGTTCAGGAGTGATCACCGCGAACAACGCGCTGAGAGTCATAACTCGCCATGATGAAACTTGGAAGCAAAACCAACATACACAGAGATTTGAATGGACGGAGGAGTTGGAGAAATATTCCAAGTGGACCTGTTTATGGTTTATATATTACTTCGAGTGTGCACTCAGGCTAAAAGGGTGATATTGCAACGAGGATGTTCTTCAGCCACATCCGAGGTTGATAGAAGTATCGTCGTGTTACAAATACGAAACGAATTCAGCGAGGGCGAAATCCGCGGATTGTGCGACTGCTACGTGACGCGGTTTTATAGGCTCTGATTGGATAGTGTGTTTTAAAACCGGGGTGCACATTCAGCTGAATGTGCATCAAAGGTTATCCCTTGACTGAGTGGGTTACGAGGTGTGCTTTCAACCCCTTCAAGTCGAAATTCGTTTCCCCCCTCCCCCGCAATTTTGTTTCCCCCCTCCCCCGCAATTTCATTTCCCCCTCCCCGTCGAAATTCGTTTCCCCCCTCCCCCGCAATTTTGTTTCCCCCCTCCCCCGCAATTTCGTTTCCCCCCCCTCCCGCCAATCTGTTTCATCCCTCCCGCCATTCGGTTTCACCCACTCCCGCCATTTCACCCCCTCCCGCCACTTACGAAATGCCCGAAGCTCTAGCGGAATCATTTTTTTGTCGCCCCTCGTGAGCCAATCACTGTTTTTCTCCAAACCCCCTTCCCAACATCTCAAGCCGAACCGCGTTGAATGTGCACCCTGGTTTTAAAACGCGTTGCACTGAATGACAAGCTGTGACAAGCTGCTGACGACGACAGCATGATTCAGCGGCAAGGATGGCGTGCAGCGATAACGGGCACCGAAATGGGTCACAGAGGTAGAGGGGAAAGAAGGGGGTGGAAGGCGAGAACCAGCTGACTGTGACTTTATAGACGCTACAGACCCTGACTTCGGCATTATGGGGTTCACCATACTGACACGGCTTCGGCGTGTTTGGCGGAACGCTGGCAGATGATGCCTCCGAAGCTGAGTCAGCACGGTCGGCACACCGGAATTATTTTTATCCCGTGACACATCATGTTATATAGTAGAATGGTCTATAATTCAGCGCAAATGGTCTATAATTCAGCTCTTGCAGTGAGCTCGTACGAAACTTGCTGACACAGCTTCAAGTTAAATCTCCAAACAGAGGGATAAAAGCGGAGCCATACTCGACACTGTCAGTCAGAAAGTCGTTGAGCTTGCCTGGTTCATTACTTGCTGAATCGCCTTCTCAGCCTTACCCATCATTTCATTCTGCCGCTGACTTACCTTCGCCGACAAGCTAAGACTCGTTGAAATGAGAACTTATATCAAGCTCCTGATCGTAGCGATTCTCGCCGCCCTCCTCGTCTCTGCTGGTGAGCCCACTCCATGCGCGGTAATTCAAGCAAATTTGATTTCATTTTCTTCACTAAACAAACTGACAATTCTCGTTTGGCTTCTGACAAACGTCTGTCGTAGTAAATTCTCGTTTGTTTCACCTCTTCTCATGACACCTTGCTGCTGTTTCTGTTCGCTACTATACTCGCCCGTGGTTTTCCTTCCAGGTCTTCCAAGTATGGCTTTGAGTGCTTGTCAAAAGGGGGTCACGGTGGTGAGGGGGGACACTTGTGGGAGCCTAATTCTCAGGTATTTCCGAAACAACCATTTGCTGTTCCCGTGGTACAACGGCGGCTACCCGTGTGCACCAGACCGCATTAAGGTTGGCTCCGTCATCTGTGTGCCGGTAAACCTCAATTAGATATCATCATCATGTCAGACGGGCCTTAACAACTGTAACTGCCTTTGCAATTGGGTCCTCCATGGCAGACGTTCTCCCCCTGTTTATGTACATTGATGCTGCAGTTAGCAACAGAGGCAGTAAGATTTGCTCAAACTGCACTTTATGCATAGTACTTGTTGGAAACAATCAGTCTTAAGCGCCTCTGTCGTGTCGAAACACCAAGACACAAGCGAAGCAAAGCATATCGAGGCACCAGCGAGTGCCTCGCTGGAGGTTGAAGTAACCGCTGGAGGTTACGCGAAAGTCAAAGGTCAGCGACCTTTGACCTGACAAATACAGCGCGACAGCAAGGACACACAACTGACTCGCTACAGAGCAGTTGCCCGAGTCGTCACTGTATCGAACCGCAACAACAACAGTAAAGTAGTTACAACCGTGTCTCTTCGTATTCCTTGTACTCTTATATAATCTTGTATCTCTTTGCTTTAATCAATCTACTTTGCCCTCACATACTAGCGCAAGGTGGTTCAAGTACTTCTCATTAAGCTTCCGCTAATTACAACAAGTCCTACCCAGAGTTCACTCCTGCAAAGATCCTAAGGGCTTTTCTCAGCCCAACATGGTATGAGAGCTAACAGGGGGAACTCAACTACTATCAAGTTATCTACAACGTCAGAAGGCATGGCAACACAAAAGGAAAGGAGCTCCTCTAACGGCTCCCAGGGTACTACTCCTACTCCATCTCCTGCCTCTGGCCTGCAGACAGAGGAGGGCACGGCAACAAGACCAAGAGCAACTTCTACCGAGACTCCTGCGAATCAACCTGCAGGATTCGATCAGAGCATGATGGAGAAGTTTTTCTCCTTCATGTCCTTCTACGAGCAACACCAACAGTCGGCACCTGCGCAGTCGAACAACAGCAGCAACAACAACAACGACGTGACTCCAATGAGCCTTGATGGTTCATCCTACGCACGAAGAAATCAACAGCAGCAACCTACCTTTGCTCCGTACGAGCCCCAGCGCGGCTCCGTCAGCTTCATGCCACAAACGCAGCCTGTACCTGGACAAGAGAAGACACTGGATGCACTACAAGTTCAGTCACAGTTCGCACACGTCTTAAAACTGCAGACGTCAACACCTTTCGACGGAAAAGACTTCTTTACGTGGTCATTCGAGTTCGAATTAATGATGGAAGGCGCGCAGATTATCGGCTTCTTCGACGGATCCCTGCCATATCCAACAAATGGCACACAATACGACAAGCAGCAGCACACCTATCAGTCAATGATGGCGTACACGGTTCTACTGAGGAACATCACTCCGAATCAGCAGCAGAACATACGGTCTTACCGGGGATACGGCAACTCCGCCGAACTCGCATACAGCCACTTGAAGAGCCTGTATCAAGCAATAGACAGCGTAAATCAGAGTCGGTTGATGGCGCAACTGACAACAGTCGAGATGAAACCAGGCGAAAAAGGAATGGCGTATATCAGCCGCTGTCGCGAATTGCGCGACAAACTCCTTCGATGCGGAGGGTCGATATCTGAAGAAGCCTTCGTCACAGTTGTCATCACTGGACTTGGTCCTCATTGGCGGTCCACTCGCGCCATACTCCGAGCTCACGGGAAGATCTCCGAAGCAGCACTTTGCGCCGAAATTCACGCCGAGCAGCAAGACATGGACCTGCAAGAAGAACGGCACAAGAAGAAAACATCAGTACCAGAATTCGCGTTTCACACTCAACGGCGGTACAACAACAACAACAACCGGCATCAACCAAAACCTGTACCTCCTTCTTGTCATCTCTGCAAGACGTCAGGACATCCGCGCACACACTGCCCGACTCGACAACAGTCAACACCGCCACAGCGACAGCTTCGACCTTCAAGCAGTCAAGTCGCCTCAACGCAGGCGAACTCCACCGCTCAAGTCCAAACGACATCAACGGGACAACCTGCACAAGGAGCAAGAAACATCATCAGCTGCATGGCGAGACTCTCCGACTCTTGTATCACCGGATCACCACCAACATACTCACCCGAAGGACTTCTTGACGAAAGGACGCCGCGCCGCGAGACACTGGAACCGAATCCAACGTACGCAGCTATCGCCCAAAGTGAGCCATCCGGGAAGGACACCTGGTTCTTGGACAGCTGCTGCGGACAACATATGTGCTCTTCGGGTCGCTTCGTTCAACGCGAACACCAACTCCAACGAGACGTCGTTATCACCGTTGCCAACAACCAGAACCTGCACACACGACGACAAGGCGTAGTGCAACTTCAGTCACGAGAAACAAACGTCATACTACAGATGTCCAAGGTTTTAATAGCAGAAGGGCTCGGATACAACTTACTGAGCGTCAGTCAATTGATGGCGAAAGGAATCCACCTCGAAGCAGACAGCACAACACAGGAGTTCAAGCTGTACCACGGGAAGGGTGGCCTCTACATCGGCAAGGCAGTACTGAAGAACAACGTGTTCGTCCTCGACTTCGTTCCAGACCTCGGCACCACTGACAGCGACGGAATCGTCACCTTCACCTCCTGGACGCACCCACCAGATCTCGATCCAGACTTCAGCCTCGGAGGTTTCTGGTATTCGCACACCATTCCTGAAGCAGAACGAACAAGAGCGTTAGCAACGATTCAACATTCGGCAGCAGCAGAGACAACAACGGCAGCAGCAGAGACAACATCGGCAGCAGCAGAGACAACAACGGCAGCAGCAGAGACAACAACGGCAGCAGCAGAGACAACATCGGCACCAATCGCGGGTTCTTCAACTGCACCAGCCCCAATCAACGACGACACCCCACCAACTCCTGCACAGCAACTGAATCCAACACCTCGCGAAGTACATCGAAGCGCAAACTTCACCGCCAGCTTCTACTCCAACTCCGACGAATACCGACGCTCACCCGGACATCGCGCTGACGAAGATCTCTGGCACAAGCGACTGGGACATCCAAGCAACACGACGATAAACAACACGATACGAGCAGGCGTTCTTGACAAAGATTCACTTCTCTTACCCGACGGCAGAGAACTTCGACGCATGAGAGGAACTTGCTTCACCTGTCCAGAAGCTGACTTACCGCATCAGCCCTTCGTCTCTCACCACAACCCGAGCGCACCCGCTTACGCACCACTCGAGAAAGTATACAGCGACATCCTGTATAATCGCGAACCCGGACAAGAAGCATACAACTACACCATCACGTTCATCGACGCCGCCACGCGCTATGTCTGGCACCTCAACCTTATAAGCCGCGACATGGCCTTCCAAGCTTTCGTCGCATGGCTTCCAGTAGCAGAACGAGAATCAGGCGTAAAACTAAAGAGCTTCCAGTCAGATGGAGCAGGAGAATACACGTCCCAGCAGTTCAAGGATTACCTGGCGGAACGAGGAATCAAGCGGCTCATCTCTCTACCCTACGCACATCAACAGCAGGGTGTAGCAGAACGAATGAACAGGACCCTTCAAAACACCATGCGCAAGCTGCTACGTGGCATGCGGCTACCCAACCACCAGTGGCCCGAAGCAATGGACCACGCCGTCATGCTGCACAACTTGCTCTCGTCATCATCGCTCCCGAACAACGCATCACCGCATCTGCTGTGGACAGGAAAACAGGGCAGCACCAAAATGTTACGAAATTTCGGCTGCATGGTACAGTACCGACCTCCATCTGCACGCGCCGGCCGTTTCTCACAACGGGCACAGTGGGGACTACACCTGGGCATCGAAAAGCACTACAACGCGTGGAAGATTTTTGACGTCCACTCAAAGGAAACAGTGGCAGCACCTGACGTCATTTTCTACGAACGACTCACTCTTTCGTCGTACCTGTACAACTTGGAGACCTCACGAGATGTCACAGGTGGATTTCGCGGGGACCGAGTCTTCGCTTCGGCAGAAGACGAAGCTGACCTGGACGAGCAAAACGTGGAAGGAGCCTCGGAGGAAGCCGGACCTCTCCCCTACTGCTCGGTTGATGTTCCGATGGACGACGAAAATCCACGCGACAGCATCAACGCCGAAGTGTACTATCACTTCGCCGACAATGGTTACGTTACACCTGCACAAGTCAACACCGACGAAGCAGAACGCGTAGGACCAGATTTCAACCCAACACCAGAAGCGGGAGACGAAGCAGTTTATCCCGAGGACATAACACTTCCCCGCTACACACAGAGTGGCCTTCAAATCCTTGGCCTCGTCACCGCGGTTCACGGCGCAACCATTCCTAAGGAGCCTGCTACAGTTCAGCAGGCTCTGGGGGGGGAGCATAAGGAAAAATGGCGCGAAGCCATGGACAAGGCTGAAAGCACTGGAAGAACGGAACACCTGGAAAGTTGTTCCCATCGGCGTCGCACGAAACAAGACAGTACTCACCGGGAAATGGGTCTTCCGTGTGAAGACAAAGGCAGATGGCACCATCGACAAGTTTAAAGCACGCTGGGTCGTACGCGGCTTCGACCAAGAACACGGACGCGACTTCACCGAAACATTTGCGCCAGCCAGCCGACACACCTCGCTGCGAATTCTCCTCGCCATCGCCGCCATGAAGAAGAAGAAGCTGCGGCAAATCGATGTCGCCAACGCATTTCTCTACGCACCTGTTGACGCAGAAATCTTCGTCGAGCTACCGCACGGGTCCAACGGAGAACCTAAACAAGTCTGTCAGCTGTTGAAGTCACTCTATGGCATCAAACAAGCCCCGAGACTGTGGCAGCAGTATCTCCACGCCCGACTCATTCGCATCGGATTCCGCCAGCTACCTCACGACCAAGGCATGTACCGGCTCACCAAGGGCACTGACTACATCCTGCTGATCGTCTACGTAGACAATTTACTCTACATCGGCTCAACCGACGGGTTCACCACCTGGTTCGAAGGGGAGCTGCAGCAAGACCTCACGCTCATAGTCTCATCCACCGTCACGCAATACCTCGGCCTCAACATTCAGGAAGAAGAAGACGCAATCTACCTCAGCGCCACGAAGTACGCCGACACCATCGCTAAACGCTTCGCTCTCACGCCGACCACCATCTCCACGCCATATCGCTACGCGGCAGGAAACAACAAGGAAGGAACTACTCTACTAAAGCCCGCCGGTATACGCGATTACCAGAGAAAGCTGGGCTGCCTTCTCTTCGCAGCCGTCACCTGCCGTCCGGATCTGTCGTACTCTGCAAGTCAGCTCACTACCTACCTCAAGAAACCTGAAGCGGATCACATGGCGGAGCTCAACCGCGCTCTTCACTACCTCGTCAGCACTCCGACGATCGGCCTGACTTATCACAAGAACGGGACTACAACACCTAAGTTAATCGGCTACGTCGACGCCGATCACGCTGGCGATTCCGACAACAGGCGTTCTCGCACTGGCTACATCTACCGCCTCGAACCTATCGGACCTATCTCTTGGCAGTCGAGCAAGCAGGAATTAACTGCCCTCTCGTCAGTTGAAGCAGAATATATCGCACTCTGCTCAGCCACCAAGGAAGGACTTTACCTTCGCGAACTGCTGGAAGAAGCGAAGCTGGCTCAGTTACCCAGCTTCACTCTGTTCTGCGACAACCAGTCGGCAATTCGCATTGCCAACAAGAACGGCTTCGCGAACAGGACAAAACATATCGCCCTGCGATACTTCTTCGTGAAGGACGAGATCGAGAAGGGGAGACTCGAGTTGTCATACTGCCCCACGACCGAGATGGCAGCTGACTACTTGACCAAGAAGCTCGGGAAGCAGAAGTTTGCGTACTACATGCTGCTGACTGGACAGAGCCACGTCACCAGCAGCGACACTCCAGAAGCGAAGGGGAGTGTTGGAAACAATCAGTCTTAAGCGCCTCTGTCGTGTCGAAACACCAAGACACAAGCGAAGCAAAGCATATCGAGGCACCAGCGAGTCAACCCTCGGAGGTTGAAGTAACCGCTGGAGGTTACGCGAAAGTCAAAGGTCAGCGACCTTTGACCTGACAAATACAGCGCGACAGCAAGGACACACAACTGACTCGCTACAGAGCAGTTGCCCGAGTCGTCACTGTATCGAACCGCAACAGCAACAGTAAAGTAGTTACAACCGTGTCTCTTCGTATTCCTTGTACTCTTATATAATCTTGTATCTCTTTGCTTTAATCAATCTACTTTGCCCTCACATACTAGCGCAAGGTGGTTCAAGTACTTCTCATTAAGCTTCCGCTAATTACAACAAGTCCTACCCAGAGTTCACTCCTGCAAAGATCCTAAGGGCTTTTCTCAGCCCAACAGTACTAAATAAAAACTGAAGAGCTGGGATTGTGATTGATATGAGATAGGATTTCTACGTAATGTAAGGCCCCCAAGGGTGGTACCCTATTGGTGATGAGTAAGCTATGCTGGTGTCAGTGTGCCACAGTAACCTGGATCCCTGGCCATCAGATCCCCAGCCATTCCCAAGATGGGTGCGAGGGGTAGGGGGAAGGAAGCACGGGGGAAGATGGGTGAGAGGGGCAGGGGGAAGGAGGCACGGGGGAAGATGGGTGTGAGGGGTAGGGCGGAAAGAGGGAGGGGGGAAGATGGGTGTGAGGGGTAGGGCGGAAAGAGGGAGGGGGGAAGATGGGTGTGAGGGGTAGGGCGGAAAGAGGCAAGGGGGAAGATGGGTGTGAGAGGTAGGGCGGAAAGAGGCAAGGGGGAAGATGTGTGTGAGGGGCAGGGGGGAGGAGGCAAGGGGGAAGATGGGTGTGAGGGGTAGGGGGGAAAGAGGCAGGGGGGAAGATGGGTGTGAGGGGCAGGGGGGAAGGAGGAAAGGGGGGAAATGGGTGTGAGGGGCAGGAGGGGAGGAGGCAAGGGGGGAAATGGGTGTGAGGGGCAGAGGGGGAGGAGGCAAGGGGGACGATGGTTGTAAGGGGCAGGGGGGAAGCAGGGAAGATAAGGGGGAAGATGGGTGTGAGGGGCAGGGGAAAGAAGGCAAGGGGAAAAATGGGTGTGAGGGGCAGGGCGGAAAGAGGCAAGGGGGAAGATGGGTGTGACGGGTAGGAGGGAAAGAGGCAAGGCGGAAGATGGGTGTGAGGGGTAGGGCGGAAAGAGGCAAGGGGAAAGGAGGCAAAGGGGAAGGACGCAAAGGGGAAGATGGGTGTGAGGGGTAGGGGGAAGATGGGTGTGAGGGGTAGGGGGAAGATGGGTGTGAGGGGTAGGGGGAAGGAGGCAAGGGAGAAGAAGGGTGTGAGGGGCAGGGGGGAAGGAGGTCGGAGCTTGGACCTGCAGCATAATTCATATCGTTGTTGTAACGGGGGTGATGGGGGGTAGGGGGGGGGAGGGGGGGAGTATTTACAAGGATGGAAGATCAGCGTCAGGCATAACTAATGATTGAAATACGAGGCGTACACCCGACTACGGAAACACAAACCCAAGATCTGTAGTACTGTACAGTAACCCTACACCCTGATACGCCTATCGCTCCAAAAACACGCACCGAATCCAAGGCCTCCGTGTGGTAACCCTGAAACCTGACACGTGCAACGAATTCATAAAACGCCACTTTGGAATCATCAATCCAAGGCCTTCAGTGCCGTAACCCTACACCCTGATATGCCTATTCCTGAGCTGCGCCCAAAACAAGCACCGAATTCAAGGCCTCCGTGTGGTAACCCTGAACCCTCACACCTGTTATCAGGCCTTGAAGGCTAGGGATGCGTGTTTCCGTCAAGTGTTTAAAGCCCACCCGGGGCATTAGACCCGCGGTTATAGCGGCGCTTAGCTCGGGTTTAGTAGTGCTTGCCTCCGTCATGTGTTTAAAGCCCGTCTAATCCTGTACCCACGCTTCCCTTCCCTCGGTCATGTGCTAGCCCATCTCCACCCACTTGTTTCTCCACCCCTTCCTCCCCGTCCTCTCACTCCTCTCCCTCCCATTCCCTCCCCCTCCTCCTCGCTCCCCTCTTCCTCGTCCCCATCCCTCTCCTCCTCCTCCTTCATCTCCATAATCTCCTCTTCTCTATCCTCTTCTTCCGCAGCTAATCCTCACGCGCTACTTTCAACCCCCTCATTTCCATCTTCTTCCCTCCCTTCACCATTCCACCGCCGCCAGACATCTCTTGGGCATTTCCGGGCGTTTAACCCCTCGGCGATACGCACTAGTAGCTCGCTAATCGCGATACCTAAAATGTCTCGCACTACCAGTAATCGTTGAGAACTTGTCTGGACTAAACGTCGGCTATCTTTCCCCCGGGAACGGAAATGATGGTAGCACGGAAGGCGGCAGAGACTGGCAAAGAATCGACGAGGCGTGCGTGATGCTGTGCACGTGGTCGTCGCAAGTCCGGGAAAAATCACGGCGCGAGTAGCGCGAGGGGACAGAAAACCCTAAAGTCGGCGCGTGTTCAGGATTGGTCGCCGCGACCAACGCGATCAGAGTCTAGAGAAGCCCTGCATTATCAGTCAGCCCAAGCGCAAGGCTAGAACGCCTGATTCGGGAAGTTTTGGTAAGGGCGTGGAACACCTGCTAGGGTTTTAGCGACGATCCTACGGAACAGTTGCGTTCTTACGAACAGTAGTGCGATCTTACGCAGCAGTGTCGTACACAGTAACAATTGTTATCTGTGCTAGCCAATCACAAACATCGAAATCATTACTGGACAGAAGTAGGTAGGACACTGTTCTGTAGGATCGCCAACATCTCTTACGATCTCCAACTGTTCCGTAGGATCGTTGCTAAACCCTAATTCGGTGTACCACCCTCTAAGGACGGATTTTGCGTGGAATGGGGAAAACCCGCATTCCAGACTCCATACTGTTCCTGAGTTGAGGGCGAGTTCTTTTGCTTCAGGTCAGGCGCGGAACATCTCAGTTCAAGCGCCGTTCGAGGCCTGAAAGTTCAAAATTACCGCATTTCACCATGTATCACCGCTCTTTTAAATATTCTGTGATTTTTTTCACAGGTTGTTCAAAGGACCGCCCTTACGCCAATGTCCATCGCCACAAATCCCCACTTGAACCAGTCTCTCCATCGCAGTGATTCCACTGGCAAGGCAATCCCTAGGGTTCGTTTTGTTCCTTCTCGTACTGCTGCTACCACTAGCAAACCCACTAGGTCATTTTCATGGCACCAATTGAAACCCACACTCGGGTTCAAGTTAGCGTCGGATGAAGCACTTACAACCGAGTCGACAGCACATGTTCATGTCGCTAGTGTTGCCTGGCACCACCCCTGCCAACGGCGTTGAGGGGGTTCTCCACTGATGGATTATTAGCGCGCTTCGAGAGCGGCAACTCTGATCCATATGCAACCGCGTGGCGGTCACCGCTATGGGCGATCGATTAGCCCACGTAGAGGGATTCAAAAGCGGACATTTACTAGTCCAATATCATCCAGCCTTTCTGATACATTGTTTGCTGCAACGTTCTCTCGTCCATAGTATTGTGCCTCGCGAACCTCACTGAAGTACCTTCGGCGGCAAGTCCAAATTAATCGACATTATGAGGACTCCCATCAAGCTCCTGGTTGTGGCGATTCTAGCCGTCCTCCTCGTCTCTGCTGGTGAGCTCGCGCGCTTAGACCAGAGAAACCGACAATCCTCACGCTGGCTTCTGTTCTGACCTGTCGTGTGAAACTTCTGTCTGTTCTTATCCTTACGCTTCAGGACAGTCGTTGTTGCTTTGAGTTGCTGCTCTGTCGCCGTTCTGCTACTTACACTCGCCCTTTTATTTTCTCTCGTCTTCCAGCTGTTCCGAGTATGGCTCGTTGTTCAGGAAAGTTGAGGAAGGTGGTAAAGACGGACACGTGCTCGGGCTTAATATTGACGTATTACAAGAAACAGGCTCAGTTGTTTCAGAAGTACAACGGCTACAAATGTGCTGAGCCCCTTAAGGTCGGCTCTACCCTCTGTATGCCGAAATAGATCTGGGTATATACAATAATGTCGAGAGGGCCTTGCACAATAACTGCCTTCAGCAGCTGGGCCTTCAAGGTGGTAGACGTGTACTGCTTGTGTGTAATCTACGGATAGTAAACTGCAGCTGGCCACAGTTACTTAAAGCCATTTCTTCAATCCCTGCCTCCCTCGCACACCGCGCATCCCTCACCGCCTTCCCTGCCGACTCTGCCGTCTTCTCCTTCTTATTCTCTGCCTTCCCCGCCTTATCTCCCTCCTCCTTACTCCCCTGCTTGCTTTTCTTCACCTTCGTGGAATGTCCTACGGGGAAGCCTTCTTGTCGATCATCTCCGCCTTCCTGCCAATCCCGCCAATCCCGCCAATCCTGCCAATCCTGCCAATCCTGCCGCTGCCTTCTCCCCTTCTCCCTTCTCCTTCCGCTTCCGCGTCTTGCTCTCTGAACCCTGCTCTTCCTGCTTCCTGCTCCCCATGCTCTTCTTCGCTGCCTTCCTCGTCCACGTCCTCCTCCTCATCCGCACTCGTCAACCTTATCGTCCTCTTCCTCCTCCTCGTCCCCCTCGTCGTCATCATCTTCCCCTCCCTCCATTTCCTCCGCTTGTTCTTCCTCCCCCTTCTCCCCCTGCCCCCCCTCCTTTCCCCCCCCCTCAGCACTCCCCTCACCTCTTCCTCTTCCCATCACTCCCCTCCCCCCTCCTCGTCCAGTGCCATAATCTCCCTTTCTCTCTTTTCCTCCACCTCCACTTCAAACCCCTCCGGTTCCTCAAGGGCTACCTTCAACTCCCTACAACTTCTTCTTTCCATCATTAACCATTCCACCCTCGCCACCCTTTCCAAGCCCATCAAAGCATTTAGTCCTTCGCTACAAGCTAAATCGCAATGGCGCAATGGTAGCCAAGCCAAGCGGCTGTCTAAATAAATTTCCTGAAAATCAGCAAAGAAGAACATGATTATATACCTGAAGGTTCACCCAAATGCAACTGTACATGTACCTCTATAATGGAATACTTAAACCATAAATTGCTTCACATACGGTATTCACCAGCAAGTTAACCAGTTCCAAGATAATGACATCTGTTTGTGTTGTGAATGTTACAGCTTTATCGAGCGCCACTGTACCGGGTCATCACCACACCACAAACCCCGCGCTCGCAGGTGGAACCATTTGCGCCACCATCTTGCCACAAAGCCCACATGTTCTTCTCTTGCTATCCTCGTGCCGCAACTGTCAAACCCACACTCCAGTTCATCAAACACAGTGTTGGATACACCTCCCGCAACTGATGTACCTCCAGCAACCGAGTCGCTTCTGAGTGTTCATGGCACAATCCCATAGTTGCGTCGTACCATCCCTGACTTTCTCATCACGTACAGTATTATTTCGACACAGATGGCTTCACATCGCGCTTCGAAAACGCCCTGCGGCAGGGCGCGGTCGCCGCGTTTGGCGATTGATTTGCTCAGGCAGAGGCTAAAAGCGGATTCATTGAGACCGGTATTTAGATGTTTTCAAGCTTCCCTTCAATAATCACCTGCAGCGTCGTCCCTCCTCTCGAAGCCGTAGTCACCGTATTGTGCCTCTCTAACCTCGCTGACGTACCGTCTTCAACGAGTTCATATCTCAACAAGGTCATCTTAATTGACACAATGAGGACTTCCATGAAGCTCCTGATCGTAGCGATTGTAGCTGTCCTCCTCGTCTCTGTTGGTGAGTAATCGTTCTCATTCAGCCGTAGACTAGATGAACCGCCAATGCTAATTCATCTTTTGTCTAGGCGAACTGCCGACCTCGCACTGGCTTCTGACCGTCATTGTAAAATCTCGTCTGGATCACCTTTTCTCGTGTCGCACATCAGTTATCGCTTCTCTTGTCTCCGTTCTGCGTTTTATGCGTGCCCTCCGTGCTCCCTTCTTCCAGCTCTTCCGACTATGGCCGCTTGTTCAGGAGAGTCGAGGACGGTGCGAATTACAGACACGTGCTCCGACTTGATTTTGAATTTGTACAAGAAGCAGGCTCAACTATTTGAGCAGCTTAACGGTTACAAGTGCGTTGAGCCCCTTCAGGTTGGCTCCACCTTGTGCTTGCCAAAATAAATCTGACGATAACAACACCAGACCAGAAGGTCCTTGCACAATAAACTGCTGTGGCAGCAGGCTGTTTAATAATAGACGTGTTCCTCCCTGCTTGTTGCAGCGTACTGTCATCAAATCTTGCTAGCACTGCAATTTGTCAATGCTGATGCTTTTATGAACCTGTTTAAAGCAGTGATATAGATTTTTCTATTCAATCTCATGCTCACGCATGTCTCTGGTAACGTTTGCAACAATCTGACATTTCACAAGCCATATCTGGAAGAATATTTAGTATGTACATGTTCTTGTATTGCGTACCTGTACCAATACCCATATAATTTATCTCCTTGGTACGCGTCGCAACCATTTTTTCCACAAATCTGATTCCGCCCCTTAGCCGCAGCAGCACCATCTCGGATGTCCCAGTTCCAGCCGAACGCATTCCTGTCAAAAATTGTTCCGTTCATCCTTTCATCGTTTGCAGTTCTCAACCTACGTTGCTTGGACGCACCTGCCTCCACCTCCCCTCTCCCATTGCGCTAGCTGAAATATGGCGTCTGTGCTAATCTGTCCGCTAAGGAGCTCAGGTTTCAATCTCGAAAACACTCTATCGTTTGCCGCTAATTTGTTGCTTAGTTCATATCTCTGACCACGCGTTCGCTCTTAATCAGGTTAGCTAGCTTGGAGCCAATAGGTCAGAGAGCATGACTACTCAGTTACGAACGCTCCTCGTGGCGCTGCTTGGAATTCTGATCTTACTTCAAGGTGTGTCCACAAATCACACGGTCGACTTGATGGTAATTTTTTGCTCCGAGCGCGTTAACAGGTTCCGCCTCCGTCTGGTGAACCCCGGCCGTTCCTGGGCGAATCTCGGCGTTTTAAATCGCACAAAACGGCCCGTTCCTTCTTGCATCCCGCGGCCTTATCACAAATTTCTCGCCGTGGAAGCAGGAAAACAAATACACCGCCTTCTTTCCTCCAATCTCCTTCCATCGCCACTCTTCCAATCAACCCCTCCCCTCCATAATCTCAGGTCCATTCACAGTGGCTGCTGCGAAACAACTCCCTATGCGGCCAAAACCCCCCCTTCCGCAAACGAACCTTCGAGGCCAGCCTCGACGAGAAAGCCCGCCGCCGGCGCCGCCAAGTGGCCCAATCGGAGGTTCGGGAGGGACGCGCTGCGCATCCGGGCGGACGTATCGCGTCCTGCCCACTGACAACTGCGTGCGCCTGTTTTACCTCTATTATAACAGAAGTCCTTCCATTTTCCGCTCTGCTAACGGGGGAAGTTGCGTTGATCCGATGAAAGTTGGCTCTTCGTTGTGTTTGCCTCCAAAATAGGCGTTTTGACTGCATGTTGCTTTGCGCCATGATTTGAGGACGTTGATGAGAATTCTCCCGCAAAAAGCATCCACTAGCTAATTAGAACAGTAACTTACGGTTCTAGTTGGCTAAAGATGGTTGACAAATAAATGCGGGAGATTTGCGAATGCTAGTTTGTCACCTACACTACGCTATAAGTACATTTTATCCGAGATAATTCTACATAATTTGTTTGTTCGTGTACACCAACGCACTGATAACGTAACATCTGAGATGGATGAAACGGGTACGTAGTGACACGAGGTGTTTCCGCAGCACTTTCCTGACCGTTGCCTTGTACGACTCACACTGCTCACGACGACGATAGGCCAATCGACACAGCACGTCGCACAGCGTCTCTCGTAAAAATCACATCCGATAGAAAACGGCCCCTCTCGTCGAATCAGCAAACACAATCGTGGTCACTGAGTCGCACACACGGTCTTGAGTTTTCCGTCACTCGTTCCCCGTGGCTGCCGCATTCCTCGGCTCTGTCGTCGCAGAGCGGCCCATCCATCCATCCATCCATCCAGCCGTCACCAAGAATGACCGCTTCACCTCACCGCCCCTACGAGCAAACCATTGAACGAACCCCTCGCCACAGCATCGTACAGCGGGCGGCGCACTGTTTGCTTTGCACGTAGCGAGATGTCTTCACGAAGGGGTGCGAGAACGGTAACCGGTCAATGAAGGTATGGCCTTTCCTATCGTAGAAGCAAGCTCTCTCTTGGAAGCAAGCAACGCGTACGTCGCTGGAAGTGCAGCAGTAATTGTGTCTGCCTCTCTTTGACTCGCATGGAAGGCATAGTCAGGACTCAGGCATGGAGCTGATGAGTCAGTGGAATAGAGTTTTCGTCTCATGCGCGTTGGGTTTCTTTCCGTAGCTTTTTCCCTTTTCATGCGCAGCGACCTTCTTTCTGACACGCACAAGTTGCAAAACATAAGCAGGCCAGATCGGTTAGCGTAAGGTTAACGAGCTATAGTTGACGCGTGCCTTTTCAAACCGTTCTTGTCCAGCGGCACTACAGTAATTGCCAGAAATGGCGACTTTAACGCCAGGTGGCACGTTTTCAGCAGCTGCGAGTGCCACGTCAGCGCGCGTGGTGGTGGGAATCGAGGGCATGACGTGTTCGGCGTGTTCGACCGCCGTGGAAACCGCTCTCTCGAGATTGCCGGGAGTCGCGACCGCTGCCGTCGCGCTGCTGCAGAACCAAGCGCAAATCACGTTCGACCCCGCTATAGTCAACGAGAACGAGATAGTCACCGCCGTAGAAGACGCCGGGTTCGACGCGAAAATAATATCCCTGTCACGACCATCCGCCCGTGCCTTCCCCGCTGCAGCTAACCCAGTTGGCGTTACCTGTGCTTCGTTGGTTGACCCTACCTCATCGTGTGGCGTAGCAGCGGCAGTATCAGCGGCGGCGACGGATTCGGCGCCATCTGCGACGACGGCGCCTTCCACGTCGGCAGCCTCCGTCCCTGCCACGTCAGCGCGCGTGGTGGTGGGAATCGAGGGCATGACGTGTTCGGCATGTTCGACCGCCGTGGAAACCGCTCTCTCGAGATTGCCGGGAGTGACGACCGCCGCAGTCGCGCTGTTGCAGAACCAAGCTCAGATCACGTTCGACCCCGCTATCGTCAACGAGAACGAGATAGTCACCGCCGTAGAAGACGCCGGGTTCGACGCTAGAATCATCTCCCTCTCGCGACCGTCACAACCCTCGCGGCCGGCAGGAAACGGGCTTTTTTTGTCCAACGCTCATGCTGATCCGGTTCTGCTTCCGGAGAATGCGGTCTCGAACTTGGTCTCGAGTGCGGTCACCCCGTCTAATCCCCTTCTTGCCTCCTCGCAACCCTTTGATATTTCGCAATCCGGACAGCCGCTATTCGCAGCAGCAGCAGCAGCAGCAGCAGCAGCAGCAGCGGCACCGGCAACGGGTCCGTCGCAAAATGCAGCATTTTCCGGTCCGCATTCGCCGGGCGTTGTGACAGTGCGAGTGCGAATAACCGGCATGACCTGCGCCGCGTGCGTTACGGCGGTTACCACCGCCGTCCAATCCGCGAACGGCGTGCGACGCGTCTCCGTCGCCCTCGCCACCGAGACCGCGGAAATCGCGTTCGACTCCGCGATTCTCGGCGTGAGAGACGCGCTGCGATTGGTGGAAGACGCCGGGTTCGACGCCGCGATTCTCGGCACGGATAGCGGGAGCGACAGGCTGAGCGTGACTGTAACGGGGATGGGTGGCAGGGATGACGTGGCAGCTACGGTCGAAGTAGCGGTATTATCATTGGCGGGAGTTAGGGAGGTCAGTGTAGATTCTAGGAGCGGATGGGTGGAGGTAGAATACGACCCGGAAATCACGGGGATTAGGGACGTGGTGGGAGCTATAGAGGCGATTAGTCTGGTGGGGTTGGGGTTGGGTGGGGAGGAGGAAGGGGAGGAGGAGGATGATTGGTTGGCGGAAGATGGGGAGGAGGGGAAGGGGGAGGAGGAAGGTGGTGAGAGGAGACATGGGAAAGGGAGTGAGGGAGATGAAGAGGGAGGGATGGAGGAGGGAGGGGAGGAGGAAGGAGGGGAGGAAGAGGAGAGGGCGAAGCTAGTTGGGCGAGGGAAGAAGAGGGGCCCGTGGGCGGAACGGGCCCATGCACTCCTGAAGCTAGTGTCAAGAACTGTTAAAACGGGGACAGCGAGGAACGGGGACCGGAGGAAGGAGGGGGGAGAAGAAGGGTTGGGGAGCGATGGGCCCGCAGAGAAGGTCAGCAGGGGACGAGAAGACAGGATGGAGGAGCGGAGGGCAGAGGGGAGAGGAGGAAAGAAAGCTCACTCCCATGGGCTACGCGTTGCCCTGCCTAGCATGCTCGGCTCCTACCGCCCCGATCGCTCCTCCGAACTCCACTCCCTCACGCGCCAGTTCTCCCTCTCGCTCCTCTTCGCTGTCCCCCTCTTTCTCCTCAACCTCGCCTCCCACTCCCGCCTCCTCTCCCGCCTCCTCTCCCTCCCCTTCCTCCACGTCACGCTCATCCAATGGCTGAAGCTGCTCCTCGCGACCCCCGTGCAGTTCCATCTGGGCCGTCGATTCTACATCGCAGGGTTCAGATCGCTCCGCCACGGCAGCGCGAATATGGACGTGCTGGTCGCCCTCGGGACCTCCGCGGCCTATGGCTACTCTCTGCTGACCCTCGCGGTGCAGATCGGTTCTGGGCGGTACCTGGGCCACGATTTCTTCGAAACGTCTGTGATGCTGATAGTGTTTATTCTAGGGGGAAAGTATCTCGAGGCCGTGGCGAAGGGGAAAACGTCTGAAGCGATCCAGAAGCTGCTGCAGCTGGCGCCAGCAACGGCCGTGCTGGTGGACGTGAATGCAGGTATGCTGCTCGTGCCTTTGGGGGGTTAGATACGCCCATGCAGGTGCGCTTGGGCTGATTGCTGATCGTGTTTATCCTGGGGGGGGGGGGGGGGTTCTTTGGAGGCTGTGGCGGGTGGCAGAGAGGGAGGTAGACTTGCGGCTGCTGCAGAGGAGAGGACCTGCTGCGAGTGCTGCTGCTTGGCATGTCTCAACTCTCTCCCTCTCTATGTCTCCCATGCGCCCCTTCTCTGCCCTTCTCCTCGCCTCGTCCCTCCAGACGGCAAAGTGGTGGCAGAGAGAGAAGTTGACTCGCGGCTGCTGCAGAGAGGGGATGTGCTGCGAGTGCTGCCCGGGGCGAGGGTGCCAACAGACGGTGTGATTGTAACGGGTGAGTGGCTGGCTGGGGAGTGAAAAGGTAGCAGCAGTGAGAAGGGGAGGTGTGCTGCGAGTGATTGCTGATGTTTGGTTGCCCGGGGCGAGAGTGCCCACAGATGGTGTGATTGTAACGAGTGAGTGGAGGAGAGCTATGTAAGTGGTTCACAGGCGAGTCAGCACCAGTGGCCAAGGGGCCGTGCTGCAATCCCCTGAGTCCACTTCCCCGCTTCTCCTTTATTCCGCCTCTTATCCTTCCCCCCTCTCTCCCCCCAGGCACCACGCACGTGAACGAGTCCATGCTCACAGGCGAGTCAGCGCCGGTGGCCAATGGGCCGTGCTGCTGACTCAACTCTCCCACTTGCTTACTCATTCCTCCCCACCCTCCTTGTACCCTTCTTCTTCCCCCCCCCCAGGCACCACCCACGTGAACGAGACCATGCTCACGGGCGAGTCAGCGCCAGTGGCCTAGGGGGTGTGTTACTTCAACCCCCCCTACTCTTTCCCCCCCTATCCTTCCCCCCCCACCCAGGCACCACCCATGTGAACGAGGCCATGCCCACGGGCGAGTCAGCACCAGTGGCCAAGGGGCCGTGTGACAATACTCTGAGACAAATTCCCCTCGTATCCTCCCCCCTCCCGTCCCTCCCTCCCACCCCACCCAGGCACCACCCACGTGAACGAGGCCATGCTCACGGGGGAGTCAGCACCAGTGGCCAAGGGGCCGGGGTCGCGTCTTCTGGGCGGCACTGTCAACCTGTCGGCTGGCGTGCTGCTGCGAGCGACACAGGTGGGTGGGTGTTGTGTTGTGTTGTTATTGTGGTGTGTTGTGGCTTGGGGCTAACAGGTTGTCAGTGGGACAGCCCTTGTCGCTTGTTGAATCCGCGCATCTCAACACCATCCACAACTCCGCCCTCTCTCCCGCCTCCCTCCGTCTCCCTGTGTCTGGGTGTGCGCCTTCCCATCTGTCCCCCCATGCTCACACCAACAGGTGGGCAGCGAGACAGCTCTGGCGCAGATAGTGGCGCTGGTGGAATCGGCGCAGCTCAGCAAGGCGCCCATCCAGAAGTGAAGCCTCACTGTCCCTCCTCCCTCCATCCCCTTGCCACCCACCTGTCCCCCCATCTGTCCCCCCATCTGTCCCTAACAGGTGGGCAGCGAAACGGCTCTGGCGCAGATAGTGGCACTGATGGAGTCGGTGCAGCTCAGCAAGGCGCCCATTCAGAAGCCCGCCCTCTCTCCCGCCTCCCTCCGCGTCCCTGTCTTGCCTTACCTTCTGTCCCCACATGCGCGGTTTAACAGGTGGGCAGCGAAACGGCTCTGGCGCAGATAGTGGCGCTGGTGGAGTCGGCACAGCTCAGCAAGGCGCCCATCCAGAAGTCTGCTCTCTGCCTGCTGTCCCCTGTCTTGCTGTGCCCCTTCCCTCGTCCCAATCCCTGCCATGCGTGTTAATAGGTGGGCAGCGAAACCGCTCTGGCGCAGATAGTGGCCCTTGTCGAGTCAGCACAGCTCAGCAAGGCGCCCATTCAGAAGTTTGCCGACCGTGTTGCAGCGGTGTTTGTGCCCGTGGTGGTGGTTCTTTCAGCGTGCACGTGGCTTTGCTGGTTCATGGCTGGGAGCATGGGGTGCATTTCATCCGCCATGCTTCCTCCGGGGGTAGACTCGCAGTTCACCCTCCCGCTCCTCTTCGCTATCGCCGTACTCGTTATAGCGTGCCCCTGCGCCCTCGGATTAGCCACGCCCACGGCAGTCATGGTCGCAACAGGCGTGGGCGCGGCACAGGGTGTGCTTATAAAGGGGGGAGAGGCGCTAGAAGCAGCACATAAAGTCACATGCGTGGCCTTTGATAAGACGGGGACGCTGACGGTGGGGAAACCGAGGGTGGTGGCAGTGGTGCCTTATGTTGGTGATACCGAGTGTTCTACTAACGAGGAGTGTGATAATGAGGCCATATCTCAATCCGATCTGCTTTCCCTAGCAGCGGCAGCCGAGGCAAATTCCGAGCACCCGCTCGGGCGGGCGATTTTGGACTATGCGCAGCACTATTTTGTCTTTTCCGGGGAAGGTTTCGCCGGGGACGAGACTACGACTCCTTTCTCCTCCTCCCCCTCCTCCTCCTGCTCCTCTCTCTCCCCTTCTGCTGCGTCGTCTCTCAAACCCTCCAAGGATATGAGCTGGATGAAAGAAGCAACAGAGTGTGAGGTGCTGGCAGGGATGGGGATCCGCTGCAGGGTGGACGGTCAGGTGGTTCTGGTGGGCAGCCGGCACCTGATGGAACACCTGGGCGTTCAGGTGCCTGCTCAGGTGGATCTTCTGTTGCAGGCGCAGGAGGAGGAGGCGCGGACAGGTGTCATTGTGGCAGTGGGCGGCAGGCGGGAGCGGGGCGAGGCGGAGGGGAGTGGGAGGGAGGAGGGGAGTGGAGGGAGGGAGGAGAGAGTGAGGGTGGTGGGGAGTGTGGTGATCAGTGATCCAGTGAGGAGGGAGGCTGCAGTGGTGGTGGAGGGGTTGAGGCGCATGGGGGTTCGCACGGTGATGATGACAGGGGACAACCGCCGCACTGCCCACGCCGTTGCTAGACAGGTGAGAGGGGCACACAGGTGTGGGCAGGTAAGACACTGTTCTTGTGCAGCAGTGGTGGTGGAGGGGTTGAGGCGCATGGGGGTGCGCGCTGTGATGATGACAGGGGACAACCGCCGCACTGCCCACGCCGTTGCTAGACAGGTGAGGGACGCACAGGTGAGGTACGGATGGGTGGGAGAGAGGTCAGAGAGATGAGGGTCTAAGGCACATGGGCGTGCGCAGTGTGATGATAGTTGCCGCACTGCCAATGCCGTGGCCAGACAGGTGAGGGATAAGCACAGGTGAGGTGGTGGGGGGGAGGTGGCCGGTCTTGACTTGCATGGGGGTGCGCGCAGAGATGATGACAGGGGATAGCCGCCGCACTGCCAATGCCGTGGCCAGACAGGTGAGACCCTGCATTTGCGTTTTCGAGGTTGTGTTAGTTGCTACCAGTGATCGGACGCAACCCATGCCTCCCACCATGCCTCATGCAATGACACACTGCCAATGCTGTCGCCCCCACCAGGTCACTGCAGAGGTGCTACTGCCCCTCCCTTGCTCTTTCCCTGTAGCAACAGCTTTTCTTTCCCGGCCCGTCCTTGACCCTCGTCCCTCCCCTCCCCACCCACCAGTTGGGCATCCACGAGGTGATAGCAAGAGGTGCTGCCGGCCCACAAGGCAGCCGCCATCCGTTCCCACACCTCTCCCGGTTCCCCCTCCCCTCTCCCACCCATCTCTCCTCACCCACTCCAGCTGGGCATCCACGAGGTGATAGCAGAGGTGCTACCGGCCCACAAGGCCGCCGCCATTCGCTCGCTGCAGATGACGCCTCCCCCACTCGACCCTGCGCTCGGCAGCAACAGAAGCTGCTGCGGGTGCTGGTGCTGGTGCTGGTTGATGTCTCGTGTGGGGCATGTGCTTGGCTGGGGCGATTCTGCCTGCTGCTCCACTTGTGCTGCTGCTGCCTCCTCTGCTGCTGCCGCTGTGGGTCTGAGTCGGAGTGAGAGCAAGACAGTGGTAGCGATGGTGGGGGATGGCATCAACGACGCACCGGCTCTGGCTGCAGCAGACGTGGGCATCGCTATTGGTGCCGGCACGGACGTTGCTATTGAGGCGGCGGATTTTGTCCTCATGCGGTCAAATTTGGAAGATGTGATTACTGCGCTGGATCTCGCGAGGAAGACGTTTTCGAGGATCAGATGGAATTATGTTTTCGCGATGGGGTATAATATCTTGTTGATTCCTTTGGCGGCGGGGGTGCTGTATCCGGTGTTTATGGTGCGGCTGCCGCCCTGGCTTGCCGGCGCAATGATGGCGCTTTCGTCTGTTAGCGTGGTGTGCTCGTCTCTTATGCTGCGGATGTACCGCCGCCCGAAGCTGCCGGAGCTGCTGTTTGGGAAGATGAAGAAAGCTGGGAGCTTCTGAGTCAGCAACGAGAAACAGGTGTTGGGAAGGGAGGAGGGTGAGGGGATGGTTTCTGCAGGCAGTGAGGAGAGGAGGGAGGGGAACGAAGGGGAGAGGAGGGGGGGGAGGGATCAACTGCTAGGAGCCAGCAGCAGCAGTGGGAGCTAGACTTGTACTTATTAGGTTTAGGCGTAACTCGTCCCGGGGTGGCTTGCATGTGGGTTGGAATGTAGGTTTATGGAGTGATCTTGGGTTTGTGAGACTCAACCTTGTGTGTTTGTCTGTTTAGGGTTTGGCTGATTTGTGTGAATAAATTACTGCTTGTGCAGCAGCGCTTGTTACATTAAATGCAGTGCTTGTGTGATTTGGGTGGACTTCTCACGGGTAAAAATAAGATAATGTGAATGCTGGTAAATGCTATGGTATAACGTTTCTATTTATACGTGCTTGTACCGGTATTTGGAGTGTACCGCTACTAGGTTAGTGTTAGGCCCCTTGGCCTAAATCCGCTAAGGAATAGCGGGGCTGACTAAATTGAGGATAAACGCGGCGGAAGACTTTGGCGAAAGAGAGTGTTGGCGAAATAGGCGAAGAGGTAACTGAGTAATTGAAGAGTTGAATGAGAATTGATTGATATGAGGGAATACAAGCAAGGTTGATATAGCATGCAAGAGCAATTGTGGGAAAGTGGGTTGTGGGCAGGGCTGACGATATCAGACTATTTTAGTCTGATTGTCTGAAATTTCAGACTATTTTCGTGACATTCCTGATTTCTCAGAGTTGGCTGATTTTGAAAAATGAGTGCTTCAGACTAATGTTTTTTTCAATACTGAAAATTTCAGAGTCCTTGCTTGCCGGATAATGAGTTTTCATACTACAGAGTACAAACTCCCCTATGTCATTCCTCTTAGTTCGAGGAAAAGACATCCCTCGGGACTTGTGCAAACGACCCGTTCATAGTAAATCCTGCCGTAGTCTTATGGTAGTCACTGAATTCTAAAATTTTCAGAGTTATACTTCTCTGGTTCCTGAGAAATCAGAGTAATTTTTTTTTGGAAAATGGGCCTCAGACTAAAACAATTTGGGGGGCCAAAAAAATCAGACTGGTTTTATTTGAATAGTCAGCCCTGGTTGTGGGACTAGGAACTAGAAGGCAAAGAAAGTAGAGTGCCACGTGGCACTAGGAAATCCAAGAAGATAAGGATAAGGATGGGGTTGGGAGTTACTGTCAGAATCCCAACCACTAGACCATTGGGATAAAAGGGCTTGTTAAGTAGCGGGTCAGTGCGCCCATAACCCCCCAGGCCAACATGCCTGTAACCCTTCCCTAGGATCAATCGGGGATCACCAATGGACCTCTGACACCCCCCCGCACTGGGATGCCCGAAGTGCACACACTGGGATTCGAACCCGAGACCTTCGCTCTGATACCATGTCAGAATCCTAACCACTAGACCATTGGGATAAAAGGGCTTGTTAAGTAGCGGGTCAGTGCGCCCATAACCCCCCAGGCCAACATGCCTGTAACCCTTCCCTAGGATCAATCGGGGATCACCAATGGACCTCTGACAGTTACTGTGCAAAGTGAACAGTAAAACCCCCTGTAACACTACCCCCCTCCCAAGGAGGCGACGTCCGCGGCGCCTGCAGACTAAGGTACGCTTGAAGGCAAGCGTTGTCGGGAGACAGCGAGGACAAAGGAACCCAGCTGTCGTCGGCTGCATCGTAACCACGCCAACGAACCAAGAAGTCGATGAAAGAGACACCCCCATGGAGACGGCGTCGGTGCCTGAGGATGCGCTGGATCTGGTAGTCGGGCTCGTCGGTGTCAACAGCTACCGGCAGTGGATTGCGATCACGGCGCGAGAAGGTGGCGTTGGGATCGGTGTATGGACGAAGAAGAGACACGTGGAATGACGGGTGCATGCGGAAATGAGCGGGAAGGCGGAGGCGGTATGCAACTGGACCTAGTGCGTGCTCAATGACGAATGGACCAATGAAACGAGGGCGAAGCTTGCTGTCCTGTGGCAGTCGGAGGTTGCGGCTGTCGAGAAGGACACGGTCGCCAACTGAAAACGACACATCACGACGACTGCGGTTGGTGGTGCGTGCCATGCGTGCATTTGCGAGCTCAAGGTGCAAGATGGCGTCGTGACCCCTAACTGTGCGCGGTAAAGCCATGATGAAGTCAATCGTAACTACCTGCCAAGGGCGGTCGGGTGGTGGAATCGGCTGCAAAAGTCCTGCCTTGCGCTGGCGAGAGGACTTCGTACGCTGACACGTGTCGCACGAGCGAATGTAATCCTCTACGTCTGCTGCAAGCCCTGGCCAGAAGTACGTGCGACTAAGCGTCTTAGCCGTCTTATCTGCTCCGAAGTGACCTGCACTAACTACGTCGTGTGCCTCGGAAAGAAGGAGCTGTCGAAGAGGGCGGTAGGCAGGAACCCAAATCCGTGTGGTACCCTTCCGTATGTAGACACTACCCTGCACCTCTGCTCCTGCGGGCGGCTGTGGTGTGAAGTCGGGATCTACTGTGTAACCGTGCTCGAAGAGTGCTGTGAGAAGTGGATGGCCGGCAGTGACTGTGAGGCTAGCGAGCTGGCAACTAGGGCGAGTGAGCGGATCTGCTGGGTTGCGAACGCCTGCCTTGTACTCTATCCTGTAGTGAAAACTCCCCTCCATGAACTCCATCCATCTAGCCTGGCGACGACTCAGCTGTGGCTGCGACTTGAGGAAACGAAGCGAGCAATGGTCCGTGCGTATAACACTATCTGCCCCCTCTAGGTAGCACCTCCACACCTTATACGCATGGATGATCGCGAGCGCCTCCTTGTCGTGTATGGGATAGTTCAACTCCGCTCCCCTAAGCTTACGCGACTCGTACGCGATCGGCTGCAACCCGCGTCCCTGGTCCTGAAGAAGCACTGCTCCTATGGCCCGATCTGAAGCGTCGGTCACTACAACGTACGGGCGAGTGGGATCAGGGTACGACAGTGTCGGTGAAGACGTGAGCGACTGCTTCATCTGCTCGAACGCCTGCTGCTGCGCTGGACCCCAATCGAAATCTACGCCCTTCCGAAGTAGGTCGGTGAGTGAACTAGCGATCGATGCGTAACCCTGAACGAAACGACGGTAGTAATTGGCAAATCCGAGAAAGCTTTGCAACTCCTTGACTGAGGTCGGTGCTACCCAATCCTGTACTGCTGCGATCTTCTTCGGGTCGGTCCTAATGCCACTAGCGGATACGACATGGCCTAGAAACTCGACCTCTGGAAGGAAGAACTCGCACTTCGACTGCTTCGCGTACAACTGCTCCCTCCGTAAGACCTCGAAGACCTTCTGCAAGTGCTGCACGTGCTCCTCTTTCGTCTTTGAGAAGATCAAGATGTCGTCTAGGTAAACCACGACGAACGAACCTAGGTACTCGGAGAGGACAGTGTTCATGAGCGTCTGAAACGTCGCTGGGGCGTTGGTCAAACCGAACGGAAGAACCCTAAACTCGTACAACCCCTGCTTCGTACGAAACGCCGTCTTGTGCTGGTCCTCTGGAACTACGCGAATCTGGTGGTAACCCGAACGGAGGTCGATCTTTGAGAAGACTCTAGCGCCCTGCACTGCATCGAGAAGATCCTCTACTCTCGGAACTGGGAATCTATTCTTGACGGTGGCGGCGTTCAGTGCGCGGTAATCTATGCACATCCGTAACCCTCCGTCTTTCTTAGGCGCGAAAAGGATCGGTGCTGCCCAAGGTGATCTAGATGGCTGTATGAAACCCTGCGCGAGAAAGTGCCTAACCTGCTGCGTCATCTCCTCTGTCTCCGCTGGACTCAACCTCCACTGCGGCTTCGCTACTGGCCTGCTTCCCGGCTCCAACTCTATCCGATGGTCTATTGCTCGGCTGGGAGGCAACCCTGGGGGCAACTCGTCGGGGAAGACGTCTGCGAACTCTGCTAACAGTGCACTCACCTCAGCAGGAAGAGTCGCCTTCTCACCAACTGCTGCACTCCCTCCTTTCCCCTCCTCAGCTTCCACCTCCTCAAGGAAAACCGCGAAAATCCGTGCCGCACGCTTCACCAGCTGCCGCACACGAACAGCATTGATGATAGCTGTGGATGATGTGGCCCCATCGCTCCACTGTGGCAGCTCCCGGAACTCCCCATCTACCTTGACGCTGCAGCTTCCCTGAGCCCAATCGAACTGAGTGTTAACCGTCCGTAGCCAATCCCTACCGAAGATGAAGTCGTAACCGTCCAGCGTCGCAGAATCGAAATCACGCCTAACCGTGATTGGTCCTAGCACTACGCGCAACTTGCGAATGACTGGTCCTATGTGAAGTGGCGTCCCATCTACCATGCGAGCGTCCTTGAAGTTGATTGCCGAATCTGCCTCGAGATGGAGACGACTAACTAATGAAGACGAAACGAACGAGTGGCTAGCTCCGCTATCGATGAGAATCTTGACTGGAACACCGCGAAGCTTCCCTAGAAGCACGACTGGACGATCAACAGTGTCTACCTCGTTCGGCGTAGATGACTGCTCTAAGGCCGTCTCCTCTACGTTGGTAGACGTGGCGGGTTCGGAAGCGTCCACACCAGCTAGCGACCCGCTACCTACTGGCGGTTTTCGTTTCCCTGCTGCCGCTCCTTAAGCTGTGGGCAGTCCCGCTTCATGTGTCCCGGCTTTTTGCAGTAGTGACAGTTCCCCCTAAATCCCGTTTTCTGTGAGCCGTCACTGTTAACTGCACCAATCTTCATGGGCGATAGTCCGTCCCTCGATCGAGTGTCGGTGATCGGTTTGTATCCCCTATCGCGATCGTCACGACCCCGTCGGCTTCGTACTGCGTCGACGCGTTCTGCTGCTGCGACTACCGACTCAAAGGTGGACAATCCGTGAATCGCTATGATCTCCGCTATGTCCGGCTTCAACCCTTCGAGGTAGCGATCGCGCATCTCTGCTTCCGTGATATCGTCTATCTCGTTGCAGATGCTGAAGAACCGTCGTGTGTACTCCTGGACGTTTCCTATATGTCGGAAATGACGCAGACGCTTCCTAGCAGCTTCGGAGGCATTCACCAAGTCGAACCTACTCTTCAGCTCCGCTTCAAATCCTTCCCATGTCGTCGGAACCGTGGTAACACCCAAAGCTAAACTCCCTAAGCTCGAAGTTGCAGCTGCATGCCCCTCGCCCTGTTGATGCCCGTCCAAATGAGCCCTCCTTATTGCAGTTTGCGTGAGTTGGCGCCACCACTCCAAGGCCGGGCCCCTCAGCAGCGTAACGGAGTACTCGATCCGCTGCTGCGCGTCCGCCTCTTGCACCCCGCTCGCGGCGAAGTAGTTGTTCAGCATGAAGATCCACGTCCGCACGTTGGGTCGAACGGCTCGGGCTTCTGCGGCTTGAGCGCGCTTCGACGTTCCGGCAGCGCTTCCGCGCCAGTCGACGTGTTGGGTGCAGGAGATGGTGCGGCATGACCAAGAGGAATTGACGCAAATTCACGAAGCTGTTGCATTTCAGCCCGTACCTGGCGATTTTCCAGCGTCAACGTTTCGAGTTGGCGCATGAGTTGAGCAAGCGTGTTGCCCATGTCGTTGGGGACAGCGGTCATGGTTTCATCCATGTCGGCTCGACGACTCCAAGTCTGCAAGTCGGCACCGCGGGACGATGACGTCGTAGTCTCGTCGTCGACGGTCGCTCGTTGGAAGTCGCTCCCCGCGAAGGCTCTTGATACCAAGTGTTAGGCCCCTTGGCCTAAATCCGCTAAGGAATAGCGGGGTTGACTAAATTGAGGATAAACGCGGCGGAAGACTTTGGCGAAAGAGAGTGTTGGCGAAATAGGCGAAGAGGTAACTGAGTAATTGAAGAGTTGAATGAGAATTGATTGATATGAGGGAATACAAGCAAGGTTGATATAGCATGCAAGAGCAATTGTGGGAAAGTGGGTTGTGGGACTAGGAACTAGAAGGCAAAGAAAGTAGAGTGCCACGTGGCACTAGGAAATCCAAGAAGATAAGGATAAGGATGGGGTTGGGAGTTACTGTGCAAAGTGAACAGTAAAACCCCCTGTAACATTAGGGTGATCTGTGAACCCAGGCTGACTCAGAACCCTAGACCATTGACGTGGCGCCGGTTCAGCTCGTGCCTTCCAAGAATCTCGAAAATACGTACGGATCTGGCGGATCACTCTCGTTTGCTTCTTATCGAATCACTTACTGAAACGACTCCTTGGGATATCCGCCGCATTCAACAGACTGGCAATAAAGCAGGAACCAGTCCGGAATCTAACCTGCGGGTGCTCCGAACGGTACCGCGGAGAGACACATTGAGCGCTTTTCGTGAGGAACACGAGGAGCAGTCGGTAAGGAATAAGGTTACTCATTCTGCATTGTGATCGACATGCTCAGAGGCTAGAATAGTCGCCGCAGGCTCAATTAATCTCCAAAAGCTAGCTAGATTAATCTCCGTCGAATCGTGTTTCCGCGGCGTTCTTGTAGGATTCTTCGGTCTCCTAAATTAAGCATGGCGGCAGCAGCACCGCTCCTGTCGGCGAGCGTAATCGCGCCCGATCGCCTCTCTCCGCGCGCCAATCTCCTCCGCGCGTCGTCCGCTTCCCCCTCCGTCGCCACTCCTTCCGCCAGCGTTCTAAATTCCAGCCAGTTCCGCGGGGAGGCGCTCCGCTTTCCGCCTTCCCCCCCTTTCCGCGCTCGCCTGCGCCCTGCCCACGTGCCTGTGCGCGCAGGGCCGGAGGGGGTGGTCGGGGGAAGCGGCGGAACGACGGAGGCGGATTGGCGGACGAAGGCGCGGCCAATCAAGCCTGGCGGGAATTATCCCGCCAAGGAGCACTGCAGGTGAGTGTGACTGTAACGAGGCCAGTGAAACACACACACACACACACACACACACACACACACACACACACACACACACACACACACACACACACACACACATACAGACACACACACACACACACACACACACACACACACACACACACACACACACACATACAGACACACACACACACACACACACACATACAGACACACACACACACACACACACACACACACACACACACACACACACACACACACATACAGGCACACACCCATGCATGCACGCATGTCCAACTCCCGTCTCCTCATACCGCCAACCCCCACGGTTGCCTTCTCTCCTCATTCGCACCCTTCCCGCCCTCCCCCTTGCGAATGTGACACCCCCCTTCCCATCTCCCCTCTCCTCCCCCCAGCCAGTGCGGGCTGTGTGACACAAATTACATCGAGCATGTGAAGGACGCACGTTTGCTCTCTCTCCCTTCACCATGTCTCCTCCATCCCTATCTCCCCATCTCCCCTCTCCTTCCCCCAGCCAGTGCGGCCTGTGTGACACGTACTACATCGCGCATGTGAAGGACGCGTGTGCCTTCCTCGGGGATGGCATGGGCAGGATCGAGGTGCGTGTTTCCCGCTGCATGCTGTGGGAATGGGTGGCATGTGACTGTGCGTGCGTGCCGTGTGCTGCCCTGTGTCAAGCTGTGCGCGCTGCGCCAACGCCCATGTGAAGGACGCATGTGCCTTCCTCGGGGATGGCATGGGCCGGATCGAGGTGCGTGCTATGTGCGGTGCGGTGCTAGATGTGCTGCTCTGCTGTATGTTCTGTGTCTTTGTGACTGTGCTGTTCTCAGTGCTTCCTGCTTTCTGCTCTGGGGTGTTTTTGAGAATTCTCAAAAACACCCTGCTAGATGTGCTGCTCTGCTGTATGTTCTGTGTCTTTGTGACTGTGCCCTGCTCAGTGCTTCCTGCTTTTTGCTCTGTACTGCACGCTGTGATGATGGGGACGAGTTCGCGTGTATTGAGGGGTTCGCGTGTATTGAGAGGTTCGCGTGTATTGAGGGGTTCGCGTGTATTGAGGGGTTCGCGTGTATTGAGGGGTTCGCGTGTATTGAGGGGTTCGCGTGTGCTGCCACCCCCCTTGCAGCCCATGGAAGCACGGGTGCACGGGAGAGGCAGGAGGGAGGGCGACGAGGACGAGTTACACTTCGGGGCGTGCTGTGACGTGAGGCCCTTCAAACTCCCTGTGTTCCCCCCTGTTGACTCTGTTGACTGTGTTGACCGCCACTTGCAGCCCATGGAAGCACAGGTGCACGGGCGGGGCAGGAGGGAGGGAGACGAGGACGAGTTTCACTTCGGGGTGCACCAGGAGATGCTCTATGCGCGCCGCACGCCCCCCCTGCCAGGTGAAACCAACAGAGACGTGACCTTCTGCCAGGTGAAAACAACAGAGATTGCGCCGCCGCTGCCAGGTGAAAGAACAGAGACAGCGCTTCAAGTGTGCGATAGTCCCAGTGCGCGTGCCATGTGAACACGCCCTCTTTAATCCCTCCCTGCTGCTAATCAGTGCCATGCAGTTGTGCAACATGCCCCCTCTCATTCTCATCCCACTCTACCCTCTCACTTCCCTCTTCTTTCCACTCACGCTTTCTCCTTGCCCTTGCCCTCTCGCTACCAGGAGCACAGTGGACGGGAGTGGTGACGGCCGTAGCGGTGGAGATGCTGAGGAGCGGCAAGGTGGACGCGGTGATATGCGTGCAGAGGTGGGTGTGTGAAGGCTGTGGTGCGTTGGGTGATGTATGACATGCACACACACGGTGCGTTGGGTGATGTATGACATGCACACACACGGTGCGTTGGGTGATGTATGACATGCACACACACGGTGCGTTGGGTGATGTATGACATGCACACACACGGTGCGTTGGGTGATGTATGACATGCACACACACGGTGCGTTGGGTGATGTATGACATGCACACACACGGTGCGTTGGGTGATGTATGACATGCACACACACGGTGCGTTGGGTGATGTATGACATGCACACACACGGTGCGTTGGGTGATGTATGACATGCACACACACGGTGCGTTGGGTGATGTATGACATGCACACACACGATGTATGACACACGGTGGTGGTGAGCACACACGGTGTATGGATGATGATTGTGCTGCATGTCATTGCCAGGGCGTGGTGACAGCGATTGCAGTGCACATGCTGCGGAGTGGCGGTGGATGCGGTGATATGTGAAGGAGACAGCTATAGCAGTGGAGGTGCAGAGGTGGGTGTGTGTGTGTGTGTGTGTGTGTGTGTGTGTGTGTGTGGGAAAGAGATGGTGATTTGTGGAGGGTGCGTGCACATGTGACCTTGTGCTTTGCCGCCGCGTGCTGGTGCTGTCAGAGGAAGGTGATGGGGGCAGTAGACATTCCAAGTCAACTCGACATCTCATCCCATCCCATCCCATCCTATCCCTCACCCCCACCCTCATTCTCCTCTTTGATCCCAGTGACCCGTCGGATCGTTTCGCCCCCCGCCCTGTACTGGCGAGGACAGAGGAGGAGGTGATGGCAGCCAGAGGGGTCAAGCCCACGCTCTCGCCCAACCTCAACACCCTCGCTCTTGTGGAGGTGTGTGGTGCTTGTGTTTGTGTTGTTTGTGCCGTGGTGCTTGTGACTCGATAGTATGTTGAGTCAAGCCCACGCTCTCGCCCAACCTCAACACCCTCGCTCTTGTGGAGGTGTGTGGTGCTTGTGTTTGTGTTGTTTGTGCCGTGGTGCTTGTGACTCGATAGTATGTTGAGTCAAGCCCACGCTCTCGCCCAACCTCAACACCCTCGCTCTTGTGGAGGTACGTGGTGCTTCCCTATAAGGTATTTTTGAGGCGCCTCAAAAAGTGGTGCTTCTCTTTTTGGTATTTTCCTCCAAAATGGGTGTGGTCGGTTGGTCCGCTCACTCTTCCTGGCTGTGCTGCTTGTGGAGTGGAGGTTTGAGAGGTGGTCAGAGTGTTGATGTGTGTGATGCGCTGAGTTGCATTTGAAAAGTGTGAAGCACTCCCAGCACATCACGATTCACACCCCCTCCCGCATCCACTCCCCCTTCCCATCCCCACTCGCTGTGCTGCAGGCAGCAGGGGTGAAGCGGTTGCTCTTCTGTGGCGTGGGCTGTCAGGTGCAGGGTGAGTGCAGTGCTGTGCAGTGCAGTGCGGTGCAGTGCGGTGCAGTGCGGTGTGAGTGTGTTACACGAGATGCGACTCGCTGCTCTCTGATCGCCTATGAGCCCACAACCCTCTGTGTGCGCCTCTGCCTGATCTCTCCTCGTCAGTAACTTGGCTTCTTGACAGTGGCTCCATTCTTGCTGTACCCAAGCGACTTTTGAGTCGACTCAAAAGTCACCTCGTTACCCATGCCAACCATGAGTGACTGTTCTGAGATTAGCAAATGCCGCGCCATTATAGCAGCGTCCCTGTGTCTCTGCCCCCTCTGGTCCCTTCTCTCCCTCTCTACCCTCGCCCACCTGACGGCGTTGACGACAATGGAGCAGTATTTAGGATTGGAGAAGCTTAGTGTGTCTTTGTGTGTATGTCCCCCCTATCCCCTCAGCCCACTCTGTGTGTCTCTCGCATTCCTCCCCTCCCCTCCCCTCCCCTCCCCTCCCCTCCCCTCCCTCCCCTCCCCTCCCCTCCCCTTCCCTCCCCTCCCCTCCCCTCCCCTCCCCTCCCCTCCCCTCCCCTCCCCTCCCCTTCCCTCCCCTTCCCTCCCCTCCCCTCCCCTCCCCTCCCCTCCCCTTCCCTCCCCTTCCCTCCCCTCCCCTCCCCTCCCCTCCCCTCCCCTCCCCTCTCCTCCCCTCCCCTCCCCTCCCCTCCCCTCCCCTCCCCTCCCTCCCTCCCTCCCTCCCCTCCCCTCCCCTCCCCTCCCCTTCCCTCCCCTCCCCTTCCCTCCCCTCCCCTCCCCTCCCCTCCCCTCCCCTCCCCTCCCCTCCCCTCCCCTCCCCTCCCCTCCCCTCCCCTCCCCTCCCCTTCCCTCCCCTCCCCTCCCCTCCCCTTCCCTCCCCTTCCCTCCCCTCCCCTCCCCTCCCCTCCCCTCCCCTCCCCTCCCCTCCCCTCCCCTCCCCTCCCCTCCCCTTCCCTCCCCTCCCCTCCCCTCCCCTCCCCTCCCCTCCCCTCCCCTCCCCTTCCCTCCCCTTCCCTCCCCTCCCCTCCCCTCCCCTCCCCTCCCCTCCCCTCCCCTCCCCTCCCCTCCCCTCCCCTCCCCTCCCCTCCCCTGGCAGCGCTAAGGGCAGTGGAGCAGCATCTAGGATTGGAGAAGCTGTACGTGCTCGGCACCAACTGCGGTGAGTCCTCTGTTCCTCTCCTCGTTGCCTTGGGCCCCTCTGCTCGCCCTTCGCCTTGCCTCCATCCCTCCGCTGAGGGCAGTGGAGCAGCATTTGGGATTGGAAGAGCTCTACGTGCTCGGCACCAACTGCGGTGAGTCCTGAGAAGCCGCCTTGCCACCTCCGCCTTGCCGCCTTCCCTCCGTTGAGGGCAGTGGAGCACCATTTAGGGTTGTAGAAGCTCTATGTGCTCAGCAGCAACTGCGGTGAGTCATTACTGCGGTGGGTTGTAGCCTCCTTCTTTCCTCCCTCCTTTCTCCCCCTTTCCTTTCCCCCCTCTTCCACCGTTCTTCCTCCCTCCTCGATCCTCTCTGTCACCTCTGTCTTGCCGCTTTTTGCCATCTCTCTTGGGTTTGCATGGTGCTCTGATGTTGTCTCACCAACCCTAAGCCCTCGTTCTCGTCCACCGCACACCACCGTGCACCATCCCACACCACCCCCCTCCACCGCAGTGGACAACGGTCCGCGAAAGGGCCTGGAGAAGTTCCTGAACGCTGCAAGTGACGATCCCGAGACAGTGCTGCACTACGAGTTCATGCAGGACTATAAGGTGTGCTACAGTATTAACAACTTTATCCTTTTTTATGTACAATACACAGTACAGTGCTGCACTACGAGTTCATGCAGGACTATAAGGTGCGTTGTTATACTTTATAATCCTATATTACTTATACAGTACAGTGCTGCACTAGGAGATCATGCAGGACTATAAGGTGCTACAGTACTGTATTGACAACATAATTGCCCCCATTTCTCGTTGCCCTACGAGTTCATGCAGGACTATAAGATGCTCCAGTGCTATATTACAATCGTTTAATTATAGTTTATAAGTCCTGTATTATTCATTTCAGTACAGTTCTGCACCACGAGTTCATCCAGGATCGTATTGTGCTCCAGCAGCAGTTTATTATTCATGTGCCCCCTCATCCTCCCCCTCCTGCCTCTCTCCCATCCCCCCATGCTGCCAGGTGCACATAAAGCATCTGGACGGTCGAATGGAAGAGGTGCGTTCTCCCTCCCATGCCTCTCCCTCCCATGCCTCTCCCTCCCATGCCTCTCCCTCCCATGCCTCTCCCTCCCATGCCTCTCCCTCCCATGCCTCTCCCTCCCATGCCTCTCCCTCCCATGCCTCTCCCTCCCATGCCTCTCCCTCCCATGCCTCTCCCTCCCATGCCTCTCCCTCCCATGCCTCTCCCTCCCATACCTCTCCCTCCCATGCCTCTCCCTCCCATACCTCTCCCTCCCATACCTGTCAAACGATCCTTTCGATGACCACACGAGTGCCTCTTGTTTCCACGCCTCTGCCTCTCAGTCCCACGCCTCTGCCTCTCAGTCCCACGCCTCTGGTTTTTTTTATTCTCGTTCTGCAACTGTTTATTCCTCAAGTAACGGTTTCCTGTCTCAGGCTGAGACTCTCAGCTGCTTTACGTCTCCCGCCGTTAAACCTGATTCCTCCTTGTTCCTTCTTCCTTGCTTCTTTCTCCGATCTTTTATCTCCCATCTCCTATCTCCCATCTCCCAACCTCAGGTGCCCTATTTCTGCCTGCCAGCATCAGACCTTAAAGACGTCATCGGACCTCCTACTTTTATACCACTCAATCACATGCCACTGCTGCCCATTGCTCATTTCTCGCTACTCATTTCCCGTTACCCATTGCTCCAGGTGCCGTATTTCTGCCTCCCAGCATCAGACCTTAAAGACGTCATCGCCCCTTCCTGCTACAGGTGAGTGCTCTCTGGTTAATCCAATGGGAGTCACTTTTTAGACTTATAAAAATGCACCCTCGTTAATCCTTTGCCATCTCATGTAATGTGATCACCCGTCGTATCACACCTAACACCACCTAACGTTAACCCCAATCATTTCAGAAATATTGTCCTTTCACATAGAATGCGATTTCTGTGGTCACATCACTCGTTTGTGCTCATCATGCCATGGTACGTTTGCCATGTTAGCATGTAAGCGTTGCCGTGGGGATCTGACTTCTGTTTCCTGTGCCTCGTCCCCGTCCTTCTCCTTCCCTCTCTCCCTCTCCCCCTTTGCTCCTCCTCTCCGTGTCTCCCTGAATCCGCATGTGCCAGCTGCTTTGACTACACCAATGGCCTCGCTGTAAGTCTCTTCTCCTTCCCCGCAAGTCCTCCTCTTCCCTTGCCGTGAACCATCTTTCCCACATGGACATGGTGATGGGTGCATGGAAGGTATTGCCCTTAGAGGTGACTCAAAAACCATCATCACCCCATCATCCCCCCCTCCCCATGCGGTGGGGTATATGGGAGTGCCCTCCCCTTATAAGCTCGTCGCCACTCCCTCCTCTTCCTCTCCCCTCTCCACTCTCCCCTTCCCCCCGTGTACACACAGGACATGGTGGTGGGGTACATGGGAGTGCACTCCAAGCTCATTGCCACCTTTCTCTTCTCTCTGCACCGTTCTCCACCCCCATCACATGCGCACAGGACATGGTGGTGGGGTACATGGGAGTGCCCAAGCAACAAGGCGTTGCCATGACCGACCATCTGCAGTACATCACAGTCAGGTGAACACCATGTCTTGCCCTCTACGCCCACTCCATCACTGGGGGAACATGGGAGTGCCCAAGCAGCAAGGGGTCGCCATGACCGATCACCTGCAGTACATCACTGTCAGGTGCACACCATGTCATCCCCTCTATACCCACTAACGCAACGCACCGTCAACCTCTAGGCCCTCGTTGCCATGACCGACCATCTGCAGTACATCACAGTCAGGTGAACACTATGTCTTACCCTCTAAGCCCACTCCATCACTGGGGGAACATGGGAGTGCCCAAGCAGCAAGGAGTTGCCATGACCGACCATCTGCAATGCATCACTGTCAGGTTAGCACCATGTGTTGCCCTCTATGCCCTCCTCTATGCCCTCCTCTATGCCCTCCTCTAATCCGTGAATGTTGATCCTTGAAGTTGCAATGCCTCACGATGGCCGACCATCTGCAGTATAGCATTCTCAGGTTGATATTAGGCCCTCCTTTATATGCCCTCCTTTATATGCCCTCCTTTATATGCCCACCTCTATGCCCACTCTATCACTGTTGATCCTTGAAGTTGCAATGCCTCACCATGGCCGACCATCTGCAGTATAGCATTCTCAGGTGCACCCCACTCCTACCACCATCATACCATTCTCCCTCCAGTTGCTTTTCACATCACACCACTCTCCTTCCCCGTCCACCTGAACTATATGCGGCTTCCCTGCCTGAATCAATACATCGGACCGTTTGAG
This sequence comes from Closterium sp. Naga37s-1, assembly GCA_947471745.1. Taxonomy (NCBI): domain Eukaryota; kingdom Viridiplantae; phylum Streptophyta; class Zygnematophyceae; order Desmidiales; family Closteriaceae; genus Closterium; species Closterium sp. Naga37s-1. The sequence goes on along the minus strand of CANJKZ010000461.1, from coordinate 138,918 downwards.
AGGGGGGGAGATGCTAGATCTGATCTGCCCTCATCTGCACCCCACCTTCCCTGACCTCTCATACCATTCCCCCAATTCTTTTTTCACCATTGTTTTACCTGTCTTGCTCTGCAGGAACGAGAGGGGGCGGGAGATGCTAGATCTGATTCGCCCACAGCTGCAAGTCACGCCCACGGTCTCCTCGGTAATGCCTTCTTGATTGTCATGTCCGTTTGCACTGCTTGACCTATTTCGCGCACACCTTTACAGTCGACTCAAAGGGTGCCTGAATTGCCCACAACTCCAGACCACGCCACCAGTGACCACGCCATCAGTGACCACCCCAACAGTTTCCTAGGTAGAGCCTTAATACTACAAGGGACAAGCCCTTGTAACTTTTGAGTCGACTCAAAAGTCACCTCGTTACAATGGCACACGACACATCAACTCCAGGCCGCGCCAACAGTTTTCTCTGCAAAGCTTCAATACTACAAGGGACAAGCCCTTGTCCCTTGCAGTAAGGCCACTTTTCAATACTGCCTTTTAAGATGGGCAATGTTAGAATTGGCATGCTCTCGGCCTCGGCCACTCCTCGTTCACTCTCTTTCCTTTTCTCAAAGTCCTCTTCTCACCTCTCCTCTTTCCCCATCTTTCCTCCTGTCTCCTCCACTCCCCTCTTCTCTCCTTCCCCCTTCCCATCCCACCACGTGCAACCGTCGCTCACCTCTCGCCGCCCGTTTGTGATGGAGACGGTGAAAGAAGACGACAAGGCGACGGTGGGCAGGAAAAGGCTCATCCCTTTTGCTCCCCATCTCTATCAACCACGTGTCATGTTGTCACCAACAGGGAGATCGCCGCCCGTTCGTGATGGAGACGGTGAAAGCAGACGACAAGGCAACGGTGGGCACGGAGAGGCTCAACCCCGCACCCAGATTTGTCGGGAACATCATTGCTTTCCTGCTCGACCTGGTGAGTGGGTGCTTCGTCTTCAAAACATCGGCCTGATTGTGAGACTCATGCGGACCTGGTGGGCACTGAGAGGCTCAACTCAACCCCGCTCCCAGATTCGTGGGCAACATCATTGCCTTCCTGCTCGACCTGGTGGGTGTTATCAGCCTGACTAGCCCCCTCATAGTGACCTGGTGGGCACGGAGAGGATAAATCTTGCTCCCAGATTCGTTGGCCACATTATCGCCTTTCTGCTTGATCCCGTATCTCATTGCCTTTCTGTGTGTGAGGTGTCTTTTGATGCGCTTCAAAAACCGGGCGAGTCATTCCCTTTCCGCTTGTAGTATCTGATGGGTCATTGCCTTTCTGCTTCACCTACTGTCTCAACTGCCTCTCTTCCCCTCTTCCATCCCTTATGCCGTTCTGCATGTCTCCCCCGTCTACCTCCCCCATTTGCCTCCCCTGTGTGCCTCCCCTATGTGTCTGCACTACACACTCCACTGTCACTCTTCCCCTCTTCCTCCACCTATGCCTTTCTTCATGCCTCCGCCATGTGCCTATTGCTTCCCCCATGCATTCCACTCAGGTGGGTCCCAAGGGTCTAGAATTTGCGCGCTACTCACTGGACTACCACACCATACGCAACTATTTGCACGTGCATCGCGTGTGGGGGAAGGAAAGGTAAATGTGTTGTGTGTGGGCATGCCTTTCCCTTTTCAACCACCCTCCTCCTGTCCCCCTCCTTTTCCTCCCCCACCCCCCCCCTCACCCAACTCTTTTCTCCTCCTTTTGTTTTACTAGGCGGTGCAAATCCCGAAGTCGTTCCACTCATTTGGTCTCTCAATTGTGCTTTCTGTTGTGTTCATATCACCCAAACAGGGCGGAGCAACACATCCCCAAGTATGCTAAAGAGGTGGTCGCACGGTATAATAAGGATGGAGCTATTGATATGCTGCTGTCTGTGGGCAAAAAATAGAATTGCTGCAGCAAATTGCGAAGCATCAGAAGCTGTAAAGTGGTGTGTATTTACGGAAGTCTATGCTAAAATAGTGGAATTTGGAATGGAAGTGCAATTAACAACTTCACATGGAACGTGTATTTGTCGTGGAGACAACCTGTTGTGCTGTCGGATGGGCCCTTTGCTGCGTACATCTCGAAGCACGCCTGATTGGATGGTCTATCCGTCGTGGCAGTTCGTGTTCAACATCTTGACAAATCGGAAGGAAGTACCCGCCGCAGTGACTCACCACTGCGGCTCGAAGGGCCACGTGCACACCTTGGAGCAGCGCGATAGAGCCCACGAATCGAGTCGCGAGAAGAGCCGAGCTTTGCTTGCGTGGAATGGAGATCTCTGACGAGGTGTTTCTGCAAATCAGCTTGGTGCGCACCAGCGCGGAGCGGTGTAGTACCGGGTTTGGTTCGGAAGGTGCTGGGATGACGGGAACCCGGTACAACGCTCCGCAACGTTGCAAACCGTCCTGTATCCTTTGCGAGGCAACAAAGCAGCGAAGGGGAGAGGCAATGGGCAAGAAAGCTAGCAGTGCTTGTGCACGGCTCAAACTCGCGTTATAACACACAAGCAGGACAAAATTCGTTGTTTCAGGGTTGAAGCAGAGTTTAGGGTCCATCATTCCAGGTCTCTCTTGCATTTCTATTTCCGTGCGCCTCGTCACGTTTTCACGTCCTGATTTAGCTGTATCCGCTCGCTAGCGGAAGCGGAGTCTAACGAGCTGCAGGAGATTTGGATAATTGCATCACAATGGCGGCGGCATCGGCAGCATTGCAGGCTTCTGCTGCAGGTTCCACCTCCCTGGTTTGCAAATCAGCGTCCACGTCAGCCGTTGGAAATCTTTCATCTCACAGCTCATTCGTCCCTTCAAACCGCTCCCTGATCCCAGCTACCGCGCGTTCTACCAGATCTCGCAGCTCGCGATCCGCCAAACGCACCACGACCGTCCGATCTGCTCTCGCGCAAGAGTTCTCCGCCCTCGATCGCGTCGACATTCTTTCCGAAGCGCTTCCCTTCATCCAACGGTTCCAACGCAAGACCGTCGTTGTGAAGTATGGCGGCGCGGCGATGAAGGACCCGACGCTTAAAGAGGGTGTGATTAAAGACCTCGTGCTTCTATCTTGCGTCGGCTTGCGGCCCGTGCTTGTTCACGGAGGCGGACCGGAGATTAACACGTGGCTGACGCGGATAGGCATTGAGCCGAATTTCAAGAACGGACTGCGTGTAACTGACGGGCCTACTATGGAGGTGGTCGAGATGGTGCTTGTAGGGAAGGTGAATAAGTCGCTCGTGTCGCTTATCAATCGTGCCGGTGGCACCGCTGTGGGAATGTGCGGGAAGGACGGTCGCATGATCACCGCGCGACAGGCTAGCGCAGACCTGGGATTCGTTGGCGACATCTCGAGTATCGATACGACTGTCGTCAAAGGGCTGGTTCGTGACGGGATCATCCCCGTTATTGCAACGGTGGCGGCGGATTCTGAGGGGCAGGCTTATAACGTGAATGCGGACACGGCGGCTGGGGAAATTGCGGCGTCGCTGGGAGCGGAGAAGCTCATTCTGATGACGGACGTGCCGGGTGTGATGATCGACCCGAAGGACTTGGACAGGTGAGACCATGCGAGGTGAGACGTGTTGAATGAAGGACATCACAGCGAATTTGTTGGAAAATGACGCGCAAGGATGGGAATGGGACTAGTTGACACAGAACAGACAAAGCCACGTGGGTAAAGGTTGGGAAAACGGAATCCTGAAGAGTTGCAGGTTTGTTGGTGGCGATTGTTTTGTAAGGGGTTTGATCGTAGTAGTATTGTGTCCGCTGGGAGCAGGAATGTATGAAGGGATTGCGCTCAACCGTTTGCTCGCAACTAGGCACTTGATCCAACTGCCGAATGAAGTTGCCAGAATTCAACCAGAATCAAGCATTGCTGTGCTCTGTGGCATTCTGGGAACTGAACTAGACCTGAGTCACAGGGGTGGTGACAGGTGACATTGCACATCACAAGGTCATGGATTCCACCGTCTGTCGTCCCAATCTCACTCATCAATCCATGAACTGTCCCCTGACACCCGTTATTCAAACCTTTCCTGACCAATAACCTTTTGCTGCTGTTTTCTTTTACCCCTATTCTAAACCTTCACCGTCGATTCTTGGTGCCCTATGCAGTCTTGTGAAGGAGGTGGACATCAAGGGCATTCGCAAGCTGATAGCAGATGGCATTGTAAAGGGAGGCATGATTCCCAAGGTGGAGTGCTGCATCCGATCTCTCGCCCAGGGCGTGCATTCCACTGCCATTATTGACGGCCGCAAGCCACACTCGCTGCTGCTCGAGGTGCTTACAGATGAGGGTGCTGGCACCATGATCACCGGGTGATCAGAAGTACAATGTTTCATGTGAATTAATGTTTAGGCTTGCAAACTTGTTGGAAAATTTTATATGTATGCCTTATCCAAATACTAGGCGTATGCAGATGTGGCGTTTCATCATATCCTTTACCAAACTGTTTTATAAACGGTGGGACTGTTTGTATCGAAACGAGCACATTCCCCTTCTCCCATGCCTTCTCGAACCCCGCCTCAACCAAACCAGCACCAACATTTTCTCGGCCCGCACTCCATTCCTGCATCCCCGCAACCTCATATTTTCGCCATGGCTTCGGCCTTGAGAATCCCGCATGGGACAACTCATCTCTCCCGTACACTCAAAAGCTTCGGCCCAGCCTCGGCTGTTCCGAGACCTGCAGTAGTGTGTGCGGTTCGGCCCGAGAAATGGGACGCCGCCGTGTACGGGAAACTCTCGGAGCGTGCTATGAAGGAGCGGCTCCAGGCGGAGGGTTACAGTGTTACCCGTTATGTCTTCCCGCCTGGCACGGAGTTCCCGGAGCACACGCACGGCGTGCACAAGAAAGACAGCATCCTGTCGGGCCGCTTCTTGTTCCGCATGGGCGGCACAGATGTGATTTTAGAGGCGGCAAAATCCCGCGAGGCCAGACCCTCTCATAGTATTTCCCCCAAAAGTAAGGACATCCTGTGCTGCCGTTAGGACTCTGGAACCACCCGCCGCAGGGTGATAAAAATAAGGGACTCCTGTGCTGCTGCGTTGCCGTGAATGTACAGATCGAGCCTGGCCAACCGTTCAGCAGCCTCTGCGGAGTCGCAACCGCAACCGCAACTTTCCGCTTAAGCTAGAGCCCACACGCGCTGGCGGATGAGGTCTCTCTCCCACTGCGCCACGTCAGTGAACGCGAAATCCGGAAGGTGCTCGAATTGCGGCTGGTATGGGCTGTTCTTTGCCAAGTCGTACGTCGCGCCGCGGATGGCGTCCTTCTTGGGACCGCAGGGGCGGAGAGATGTAACGTGGTCGTACGCGCCGTTCAGGTCCACGCGCGGCTCGGCGAACCAGAACAGATACGCTATCACAGCTGCTGGAGACCGGCCGAGACCCGCGGTACAGTGCACGTAGACGGTTTTCCCTTCCGCGACGGCCTTTGCGATCACAGCAACCATCCTGGGAAGCTCATGGCGGAGCGAATTCGGATCGAAATCAACGGCTGGCCGGCGGTGATGCTCCACGTGGCGCTCCCTGCACCGTTTGACGATGGCGACCGGAGTTTGCGGCTGCGAGCCGACGATGATCTTAGGGTGTACTCGGGTGTAGTAAATTCCGAGCTCGTGGTGATACTCGTACGGATTCGCCATCTGTCGTTTCATCCGGTCGTTGTATTCGAGGGACGACGGCGCGACTTTCAGCTGGCGGTTCTGCTCCCGTTCGGTCATTGTGGGTGGGGCCTCACAGCGAATTGGTGAAGGTCGAGACGGCTTGGAGAGCCAGAATTGGGGAGTTAGGGTGCGTTGTTTGCTTGTGACGTGTTGCGACGGTAGCAGGATGATGGATTTTACGGGTGTCAGCGTGGAAGAACGAGCAAGTGCAGCAGCAGCCATTGCTTTCAGTTGTGATGGAAAAGAGATTGACACCAGGAAGTCTTGAGGAATTGCGGGATAAGAGGGAAACGGTCCTCCTATAATTCACTTGACGTTTCGATCACAGTTCCAGTCCAGGGAAGGTGGATGAACTTAGTGCAATCAGAAAGGTGCCAGCGAGCGACTGAGAGCAAGCAATGAGGCAGAATATCTCAACAAACCACGTGACTGAAATGAAGAAATGAATATCCGCGTTTTATACATGCGCCATGTCCTCTGTCCAACGGTAGGTTTCGGTTAGTGGTCTATGCGCCAAGTCCAGTGGAGTGGCCTCGTTCTCCCACTCTGCTGTTTGGTGCCACGCGCGGCTCAGCGTTCACTGCTTTCCCTGCCCTGCTCGGTTATTATTGGTGTGGTGTGGTGTGTGGTGTATGATGTGCTCGCTTATTATTGGTGTGGTGTGGTGTGTGGTGTATGATGTGTGGTGTGGTGCGGTTCCACGTGTGCGGTGTGTGGTCTGTGTCGTCGTTTCATTTGGAATTATTAATTTTCTTCCCAGGTCCCAGGTGTACACACACCCTCCGACAAGCCGCACCCCACCACAAACTCTTCCTGACGTGACAAAACATCTCGACCGCAATTCACAGGTCAGTCGAACAATTGCGGGACGTGGATTGGCTCTGTTGTGGGAAACGGAAATGGACCGGATAAGGTGCGACTCCATGACAAACGCTCACCTGCTCCAACAATCGCGCAACGTCAGCGCCTCTGCGATTCGCCGTCAGCGGGCCGCAGCTGTGACCAAGCCAACGTGGCGAGCACCAGAGAATGCTGGTGCATGGAGCAGTTGCCTAAAGCTGACGATGGCAGAGAAGGGCAATCAATGACGAGTTATTTCGCTGAGAAATACGGTGCCTGATCGGTAGCACCCTTAAGCGGGGTTAGTGAGCTTCTAGGCAGTTCCCGAGTCCCGCTTTGCACGTGTGACGGAAGTTTACTCAGTCCGACGTGGCTTACTCCGTGTAAGTCAGAATGGGCAAACGATCGCCCGGACACCCTACTCGGAGTACGACTCGAAGTTGCCATTCAGGAAGGTTCCTTAACTGGCAAACTTAGCTCCGCGGCAAACTCCACTAACCCTGGCTTTTTGGGAGAGTAAGCCTCGCTTACTCGGATTAAGCCCTCGAAGGGTGAACCCAACAGAACCGCAAAATTTACTTTTTTTGTTTTCAGGGAAGCCTTCAAATATCTTCAAATTTTTTCATTCCCCCAACTCCCAGTGGTTCTTGATGTTGTCATTTTCTGGCTAAGTTAGCCCTTTGTGGGAATTCGTTTTCTTGGTCACGAGTGGGGCAGTCTGGGCCGACCGCAACAGTGCGTTGAGGGAAATCGCGCGCATGACCCTCGCAACTTCCCTAAGCGGAGTTTCGAGGGCGTGCCGATCACCCCTCGGAGTTGGGAAACTTACAGGAGGAGAAGGGAAGCACCCACCGACACGTGCCCACACGTGTGTGCCAACGCGACCGGAGCGCACTCCGCTTAAAGGCGGGGTGCAACTTCTTAGGAACAGTTGGGGGACAAAAATGGCATGTGAGTAACTTGAATTCTATTGGACGAAAAAACTGGAAAACCAGAAGAGGACAAACTTCTCGGCTTTGAACTGCCTGGGTCAACCTCTTCCAAGCTATAATACTTTGAAGTTGAAGTTGATAGTTGGGCCACGGCTTTAAGGGCTACCGATCAGGGCCACGATCTCAACGAGTGTCCGAAAGTGGTTCTTCCGATTGCCTCCCGCAATTATGACGTGGACTAGCCCATCCAACCACAAGTCGGAGCAACTCCTGATGTGCGCATGCACGAACAGCTAGCACCTGAATCTAGAAGAAGCGAGCCCAGACCTTCACGAGGTTTGCGAGAGTGGAAGCGAATGGCGAGTAACAGGGTGGGTTACAAAGTGGGTAGTGAGGATTCTCTTATCGCATGCAATGGGTGTTTCCTTCTTACAAGCACACACTATTTCGAACGCATAAGAGTCCACAATATCAAAGGAGAGAATATGGCTCGTATTCCACCAATCTTCTATTGGTTTTTTTTTTTTTTTTTTTTACTTGGCGGGAAATCGGACACCTGCGCACGTCTTGCATCTTCACTTGCATCGGCAGGATCATGGAGTGTGGGCAAATTGTCCAACATTTGGGATGAAAGGTAAGGAAAGTAATATCACATAGAGGAAATGTCTCGATATAGACTTGTAAGAAATGGCATGGATTTCTGTGATGTCGCTGTTCACACCAGCCTAGTCCTGCCGACAAAGTAATTTGTCGTTTTTTGTTAACATCCCACCGACACCCACCAGACTTTTCTGTCAGTATGCAAACGCGTTTCGCATCACGTCTGTGTGATACTTGTGCAGAAGCTTGCCCTCGCGCGTCGCGATGTGCCAGAGGACGTCCCATCATCTTCTTCAAGACTCCATCGGACGGCTTGAAACAGGTCACAGTGAGGGAAATAGCGTGTGATTGGTGGGAAGTCTTCGGAACAGGCAGCTACGTTCCTTGTCGAGGGCTGTGCTGTGGTGTGGGAATTGATTGGGAAGATTGTCGGTTGAAGTACAGGGCAATTTATCTCGAGGTGCGGTGGAGGGACGGTGCGGAGGTGCGCCTTGCCTTGCCAAGAATTAGACGTTGGTCGGTGTCATTATTGTGTTCCACCCAGTGGCGGTATATCCGCCCGAACCAGCTCATTCCCCCTTCGCTTCCCCTGCGCAAGGAGTTGTACGTTTCCGCACTCATGCGCAGACAAATCTCCGCATCCGCCCGTGAATGCCCTCTCCTCATGCGAGTCAAACCCCAAATTTCCCATCCTTATGTTGTCGAACCGATTCAACCGAACCAGCCTCCAAGCCAGAACCTTCTTGCCTCGTCCCCGTGGCCTTGTCTGCATCCCATTGGACGAGCTAGTATTTTCGCTGAGTGCACGCCCACTCACCTCACCTCACCCCTCCTCTTCAGCAGCCGCCAACCGCTATTCGCAACGCGGAGCGGAACAATGCATGCATAGCCTCTGCTCTGCCTTCTCCCCTTCCCTCCCCTCCCCCCTTTTCCTCCCTGCGCGCAATCAGCCGCCCAGGGCAGCAGCACTCTGACTGGCGATCAGCCCGCATCCCCCCCGAAATTCCCCCGATTTGACTGCCTGACCACTGCGCCTCTCTTCCTCCCGTCAGTTTCCATTCCTGTCGCATCTGCTGCACCCCAGCCAAGCCTCCACTCCGCCCCACCATGAACCTTCCACCGTCAATTGCCGCCTCAAACCAGTCGGTACGCGGCTTCCTCCTCCCCCGTCCCTCCCCCTATCTCCCCTACTCGTTCCGCCTCGCGGAACTCCAACCATCCGTTGGTCGGTCCGTTCTTCATCCAGCTTCATATTCCTGAAACCCTTGCTCATCTTCAGTCCTCCCATCCCACACAACCAGTTCCATTATTTTCTATCCTTCCAAGATTTTCCCAGTTTCCAGGCTATTCGAATTGGACGACTCGGCCAACGCTGGTCTCCAAAGCATCGTGCTGCATAAAGAAAAGAACAGCTTAGTCTTACGAACAGCAGATCGTAGATTGCGCTAGCTTTTACTTTTTTTTCGTAGATCCAGTCAATATGCATAAGAATCAGCTTCAGGAGGTGGCCCAGAAGAACGGCTACAACCTCCCCTCATACGCATGCATACGCGAAGGTCCAGACCACGCACCTAAGTTTGAAGCCACGGTTCTTTTCAATGGCGAGACCTACGTAAGCCCGGGTTACTTCATATCGCTCCGCCAGGCGGAGCACGCAGCAGCCGAGGTGGCCCTCAGGAGCCTCTCCGAGTGCTGCCCGTCGCAGTCCATCGCTACAGTGCTCGACGAGTCAGGTGTCTGCAAAAATTTGTTACAAGAAACGGCTCAGCGCGCCGGCGTGCCGCTGCCGAATTATAACACGGTGCGGTCGGGTCCCGGGCACCAGCCGGTGTTCACGTGCACGCTCGAGGTCGCTGGGCTGCAGTTCTCCGGCGAGGCCGGGCGGACTAAGAAGCAGGCGGAGAAGAACGCCGCGATGTCCGCCTGGTCCGCGCTCAAACGACGTAAGTGCCCTTCACAGTCCAGCAACAGTCTCTTCTCTCTCGCGTCAGCTAGTGTTTCACCCTGGCAGCTCTCATGCGGTGTTCCTCGAAGTTATGAATCTTGAACCTTTCCATCCGCTTGTCCGATTATCTTGGTACTGGTGACTAATTTCTTCCCGCTCTTTTTGTTTCTTCTGTTATCTCGTGCAGATGCCGGCCGCAACCAAACGGGTCCCATGGAGGACTTCGACGTGACGGACGAGCAGGAGCAGAGCGCCATCGCGCGGGCTCTCGCCAACGCGTACAACGCCAGCTCCATTAAGAGCAGCCCCGCTATTCTCTCTCATCCAGCCGACGCTTCGCACAGCGCGTATCTTCCGTCGCCGTCTCCCAAGGGCATGGCGTCCGCGCCGCTCTACACGCGTAACCGCAGCTCCGTCTCTCAGAAAACCAATCCTGGTCCCCTTTACGTGCCGCGCCACGTCAGCTCCGGCCGAACTTCAGAGCCTGCTTCCGGCAGCAGCAACGGTCGCATGATGACGTCATCCTCGTTCAAGATGCGCGAAGTCACCATCCGCGAATATTCCGTCGAAGATTCGCTTCCAGATAATCTCGGCAGCATCATGGGTGCGCCTCCGCAGTTCCCGCGCATGACTCACTCCAGCCCGCACATCGAGCCGCCGGCGCCGACTTACACTCGCCGGTCGGCCGCCAGCCGGTCGAACGGCCCTGCCGACATTGGCAGCAGCGTTCCTAACTTCCCCACGCAGCCATTGGTCTCCCAGTCCGTGCCACGTCAGCCTGGCCTCGGTCTCCCCCAATCAGAGCAATCCGCGGGGAATCAAACTTCTCGTTACACGAACATTGCTATCAAGCCGGGGATGGCTTATCAGCCGCGATCGGCGCGCGGAGGTCAGTCCAAGCCTGCCTATAACACCGGAGCATCGTCGTACGTCCCTGCGGAGCGCATGGACGATGCCGGAAGCGACGGACGCTGGTCGCACATAAGTCGCCCAGTGAGCTCCACCGGCGGGGGCCTGCTCCCGAATCCCACGGACGTATCGGGTGCGTCCACGTGGACGAGGCAGTCTACCAGCATGCCGTACCGGCCCGCGCATGCTATGGGTGGTATGTCATCTAGCCGCCCTGTCTCCGGCTCGTTCGCCGGCGGTAGGGTTGGTGGTGGGGTAGCTCCTGGCATGGGTGCTGGCGGAGATCCCAAGGGCAAGCAGTGCCGCACGGAGCTGGAAGAGGACGTGTCCGCGGCTGAGGCGACGACCCGTCAGATGCTCAACCACCTGTGCTTGTAACGAGGCGGCCGAGATTCCTCAAGTCTGCATAACAGCAGTTCGAGGCGTGTCTTCCCCTCCCAACACCTCCCTCTCTCCGCTGCAGTATTTCGTTCATTTGTTTACGGGGTGAAGTCTCTATGCGAGTGTTACCTCACTCCCCTAACCATGCACTTCTCTCTGCACCTCCATTTTACAGCACTGGCTGTAGTGGCAGTGCATATTTAGGGGACTGTCAGTCAGCTCTATACTTGCCACTGGCAACTGAACAGAATTTGAATAAGCATTCTTCTATTACTGCCCACTTAGTTGGTATCCCGTCATTATGAGTTAAATGTCTATGTTTTGCGAACAAGTTTTAAGTATGAAAAATAACTTTTGTTTGTACACTACCTACGTTTGGGGTTACAGCAAGCCGGGACCAAGTGTAGCATGCTGAGGCAGAATTGAATATGCATGGATGGCTTAGTTATTGCAAACAGTACACCTGTGTACGTGTTCAGCCAGCATAGTGTCATGCATGGTGTATGGGGGAAAAGTTAGAAGAGGTGAATAATGACTGCATGGTCTTACCGTACCTTATAAAAACGTTGGCTACGACGATGCTAGTGTGCAAATTCAGATACGAATCATCTTTTGGTTAGGGCGTGTGTCCTGGGGGGCGAACTTTTGCCAAAGTTCAAACTTTTAGAGAGGCTCTACACGGTAGGATACAGTCGAGAAACGTATCGCCACGGTTCATAGCGGTTGAAGTTCGAACTTCTACAATTTTCGCCAAAGGACACACGCCCTTAGACCAACTTGTCCTGCTCTGCCGAAAATAGCATCTCAGTGCCTCACATTTGGCAGAGAGCTGAACTCTTCATTGCAGTAAGATTTAAGTTAGCAGTTATTTCTGAGACTTCACTGTGGTGTAGTAGATCGAACCTCATTCGTCCCAATCGCCTTTCCGCCAGCCCCGTGAAACCGGAAGTACAGCCCTGCTGCTCTGCGCCCTCGCGCCCACCACAATCCACTTTCCTTCCGCCGCTCCCTCCCTCTCTGCATTTGTACTTTGCCGCTGGTACACATCTTCTCCCTGCGGAGCGGAGTCGTGCGCGCCGGGTCTTGCTCCTTCCGCAGGGCACAAGCCCCCCGACGCCAAGCCCCGGCGCGCAGCAGAGCACGCTGCATTCTCTCTCTGCAGGTTCGGGACTTGGCCGCTGTGACGCCAACCGTCCACACCACGCGAACCACTGCCAAGCTGACCCCCCTGCCTGCTGTGACCCCCCTGCTCTTGTCACCCTTGGGATTGCCTGCCAGCCTGGTGGTGTTCCTTGGGATTTGCACAAGTGTGAACAGAGCTTTCATTCTTGAACACAGCGGTTGAGTCAGTTTCATGACTAAAACTGCGCGTTTTACCGCGGTATAGAGGATAACAGTGCGATAACTCTTAGCTTATCCCCTCCAGACTTGTCGCTCTCACTTCTCAGCTCCTCCTCTCTGCACTTTTGTTTTCTCTTCCTGCCTTCTGCTCCTAACCCCTGCTGCTCTCTGGGGACTTAGCGTCAGGATTTGCAACTGAGCTAGCGGCTCAGCAGGCAAGTCTCAGGACTTAGCGTCTGAGCAGAACCAACAGGCAGAGGTCCAGCCTACGCACCTGGCCGACTTCCCTGGGAGTTGTTTCTCCCGTTTGCGACATCCGCAGGCAGTTGGGCGTCTTATGCGCTGTTAGCTCTCGCCCAATTAAGGGTTTGGACTGGAGGCCGGCCGTTCATCGTCAATCCGCCAGCCATTGAGCACCACGCCTTGCACTCGGACGGTTCCAGCCTGTCCCATTGACGGTAAGGCGGGATGCGGTAGCTAAAATTCCGTGGGTTTCCGCGAGGCTATCGCAGTGGAATAAGGTGCATCAACGATATGTTCCTCCGAGTGTCAAAACGGGTCTTCCGAATTTTGTCAGAATGTGTGTTGCTTGCTTGGCCTTTCCAGTCAATCATTAATTTTCGCTTCGCTGCGGTATTTCTTCACACTTTTATCTCGTTCCGTACGCACGCGTGCATGTTTGTTGTTGTTTACTGGCTCATGCTGCTTCCGGCTTACACCTGTTCCATTCAGTCGCGACGCGTTTCTTCGAATTTCCAAGTTGAAAGGGAACTGATTCGGCGACGTATCTTCAACATTCACCTCTATTCAGCCGACCGTTGATATCTGTCGCCTCGCCGCCACCGTTCTTCATAGTCAAGCCCCATCCTGACTGACGCGCGTGCCTGGCGAACGCGAATTGGCTCCTCAAAGTCCCCTCCCGGCATATCTCCTTTTTGCTCCGTCGCTCCTCGCCACGCCTTACCACCCCAACAATGATCACGACGTTGAACTCACCGAAACTCCCAGAATTCGATTCGTCCCTGTCTTTTTCAAATAGGCTCCCATCTATGCGCGTATGCTTCCGCGTCACGGCGCCATGGTATCACCATGCAGGGAAACCACTCGTTCCGTCTCTTCCCCCCTTTCCATCCCCGTGTTTTCCCGCACTTCACGTATTTCTGTCACAGATTCTGAGTCCAAGCGAGCTGAACTCAAACTTGGGTCGTCGAGTCGCGTCTTTTAAAGCCGCCATCTCGTGCCATGGATTCAGATGAGGATGCGCCTTTCACGGCCAGACGCGCCAAGCCCGCTGCTGCGCCCGCCGCCCGTCCCGCTGCCCCGCTCCGACCGCACTCGTCTCCCGCCGATCGTCCGCGTCCCTCGCCCGGCGGCGGGAGAGGCGGCGGAAGAACCGGCGCGCATGGCGGCGTTCGCCCGCCAATGAAGAGCGAGCCGCGCCACGCGTCGGATGACGACGACGACGTACCGCTGGGGAAGCTAGCGGCCGGCACGGGATCGGCGCCTCGACCGGGAGATAAGCGGCCGGCGGAGCGGCATCCGGGGAACGGGGGAGCGCGGGACGGCAGCGGCGGGGGTCGCGACGGGCCGAGTCCCGCGGAAAAGCGAGCGAAGGCGGAACCTGTGACTATAAAGGGGGAGAACTACTCGCGCGGTTCAAGGGACGGGGGCAACGCGGGGAACGGTTCAGGCGGAGCCGGGAGGGTGAGAGCGGAGGAAGGGAGAGGCGGGCAGGTGAAACCCGAACGGGCAGATGACGACGACGAGAAGCCGATTAGGAGCTTGCGTCCGGGCAGCGGGCAGGGTAGCGGGCAGGGTAGCAGACAGGGCAGCGGGCAGGGCAGCGGGCCGGGCAGGGGGGTGAAGAAAGAGGAGAAAGTGGAGAGCGAAGAGAGCGAGGAGGGGAGTGAGGAGGAGAGTGGGAGCGAGGAGGGGAGCGAGGAGGGAAGTGAGGAGGAGGGGAGCGAGGAGGAGAGCGAGTCTGAAAGCGACGAGGACGTGCCACTAGCGAAACGAGCCGGGGCGGGTGGGGGTGCTGCCGGCGGTGCTGCCGGTGCGAAGCCGGGTGCCAGAGCGCCGGCCAAGACACCGACAAAGCCAGCAGGGAAGGGCGCGGCAAAGGGCAGTGAGGCTGGAGGGGCGAAGAAGGGGAAGAAGGAGGACAATTCTGTGAAGTGGAAGACGCTTTCCCACAATGGTGTGATCTTCCCACCGCCTTACACGCCCCATGGCGTGAAGATGCTGTACAATGGCAAGCCCGTCGACCTCACGCCCGCCCAGGAAGAGGTGAGCGACGGTTGTCTGTTCTGCCCTGCCTGTCCTCCCTGCCTGTTCTGCCCTGCCCTGTGCCCTCTGTCCTGCCTGCCCTGTCAGCTATGTTCTGTGCCCTACCCATCCCCGTGCTCCATCCCTCTTGGGCCATCCCATTATGCATTCACTCATGTCATCTCTTGCCATTCCATCTCACAGGTAGCCACCATGTTTGCAGTGATGCGGGAGACAGAGTACGCATCGAAGCCAATGTGTCATTTCATCGTGCCATCCCATGCCCCCTGCCATGCCACTCCACCCCTTGCAGGTAGCCACGATGTTTGCAGTGATGCGGGAGACAGAGTACGCAACGAAGCCGGTGTTTCTGAAGAACTTTTGGAACGACTGGCGCAAGGTGCTGGGCGCGCGGCATGTGATTCAGAAGCTGGAATTGTGTGACTTCACGCCCATCTGGGACTGGCACCTGGCGGAGAAGGAGAAGAAGAAGCAGATGACCAGTGAGGTGAGCGGTTCAGAGCGTTTTGAGAGAGAGACAGGTCGGTGTAGGGGTGAGAGTCAGTCAGATGGGTGTTAGGGTAGCGGTTGGGAGCGCGGCACGTGATTGAGAAGCTGGAGTTGTGTGACTTCACGCCCATCTGGGACTGGCACCTGGCGGAGAAGGAGAAAAAGAAGCAGATGACGAGTGAGGTGAGCGGTTCAGAGCGTTTTGAGGAGAGTCAGATGGGTGTATGGGTGAGAGGCGTATGGGTGTGAGGGTGACGCATGGGAGAGTGAGTGAGAGGCACGTGATTCAGAAGCTTGAATTATGTGACTTCACGCCCATCTGGGAGTGGCATCTGGCGGAGAAGGAGAAGAAGAAGCAGATGACGAGTGAGGTGAGCTTGAGGGGCTGAGCATATAGGTGGGATTTACATGGGCTTGGCGGTAAGGTTACAGAGGTGACGTGGTGGTGAGTAGAGGGCTCGTTTGGGAGTGGCACCTGGCGGAGAAGGAGAAGAAGAAGCAGATGACGAGTGAGGTGAGCTTGAGGGGCTGAGCATATAGATGGGATTTACATGGGCTTGGCGGTAAGGTTACAGAGGTGACGTGGTGGTGAGTAGAGGGCTCGTTTGGGAGTGGCACCTGGCGGAGAAGGAGAAGAAGAAGCAGATGACGAGTGAGGTGAGCTTGAGGGGCTGAGCATATAGGTGGGATTTACATGGGCTTGGCGGTAAGGTTACAGAGGTGACGTGGTGGTGAGTAGAGGGCTCGTTTGGGAGTGGCATCTGGCTGAGAAGGAGAAGAAGAAGCAGATGACGAGTGAGGTGAGTGTGTGTGGGAAGGAAGGGGTTGAGGGTAGGAATGAGGATGGTCGGTGACGGGGGGTGGTTGGGAGAGGAGGTGGGAGGCGACAGACAGACAGGTAACCTGTGACAGGCACATGCGTTTTTACTCCGTGTTTTCCTGCGAGCGATGTCCCATTTCTTAACATCCTGCGAGCGATGTCCCATTTCTTAACATCCTGCGAGCGATGTCCCATTTCTTAACATCCTGCGAGCGATGTCCCATTTCTTAACATAACACCCCTTCAGTAGCCCACTCGCTCACACACAGCACTCTCGTCGCTTCCTCCCTTGTGTGTCACCAGGAGAAAAAGGCCCTGAAGGAGGAGAAGCTAAAGGCAGAGGAGAAGTACATGCATGCAGTGATCAGGCGAAGAAGGCACTGAAAAAGGAGAAGCTGATTCTTTTTAGACGAAGAAGGCCCTTATTCTTTGCTTTTGCTTAAGAAATCCTCTCTCGTGTGCGTCTCTTTGTGTGGTCACCAGGAGAAGAAGGCTCTGAAGGAGGAGAAGCTTAAGGCAGAGGAGAAGTACATGCATGCAGTGATCGATGGGTTGAGGGAGAAGGTGAGCAGTGCATGTTTTGTCATGTTCTGTTCTGTCATGTCATGTCATGTCATGTCATGCTTTGTTGGTCATGTCGGGCCGTGCCATGTCCCATCATCTCCTGTCATATGTTGCAGCATGTGAGTGAATGTCTCCTGGATCTTTATCAACTTTCCAGCTCATTCCGTCTCGTCTGCCCTTCTCGTCCACGCGTCCCTCCTTGTTCCTCGGCCCTCTCCGCCTGTTCAGGTCGGCAATTTCCGGGTGGAACCGCCAGGGCTGTTCAGAGGGCGGGGCGAGCATCCCAAGGTCGGTGGGGGGGAGGGGCTTCTGGGAAGGGAAAGGGAAATGGAAGGTGGGGAGGGGATTTTTTGGTGGAACCGCCAGGGCTGTTCAGAGGGCGGGGCGAGCATCCCAAGGTGGGTCGGGGGGTGAGGGGCTCCGGAGGAAGGGTGCAGGGGAGGGAGGGTGGGGGAAGAAGGGAGGGGAGGGGAAAGGGGAAGGGAAGAAAGGGTTGGGAGGGAGGAAATTCTCACCCTGGAGGCAGTGAGTTACCTACCATGAACGTTTGAGCGTGTCACACACACAGGGCACATGGGCTCATGGGCAGGCGGGAGAAGGGATTATTGGCCTGAGGCTGAGACTCTCGTTGCACCCCACACCATTCGCCTTCCCCACCCCACACCATTCGCCTTCCCCACCCCACACCATTCGCTTTCCTCTCGTTGCACCGCTGCAGATGGGAAAGCTAAAGCGGCGGATAATGCCCGAGGACATTGTGATCAACATTCGTTGTGCCTTCCTCCTCTCTCTCGCTGCACATGGGGAAGCTGAAGCGGCGGATAATGCCGAGGGCATTGTGATCCACGCTGCATCTTCCCCTTGCCCCTTTCCCCCTCTCACTCGCCTCTATCCCTCCACTTGCCCCCTGCATTACCCTCCTGGCCAGATGGGAAAGCTGAAGCGGCGGATAATGCCCGAGGTCATCGTGATCAACATGGTGCCTTTCCCCCTGCCCCCCCCTGCTCCCCTTCTACCTCCTCCCTGTCTGCCGCTGCAGATGGGCAAGCTAAAGCGGCGGATAATGCCCGAGGACATTGTGATCAACATAGGCAAGGAGGCACCCGTGCCTGAATGCCCCATACCCGGCCACAGGTGGGTCTCCTGGTTGCGCGTCTTTCACGGGTGAATGATATTGCTTGAGTGATTGAATGCGGGATGGCTGAATGCGGAATGTGTTTTGATTTGTGTTTCAACGTGCCATCTTTTCATTGTCGTGCCGCCCACACACATGCACTGAGATCTCTCAATCAACACGTCATGTTCGGTATCCACTCCACTCACGTGTGTGTGTGGCAGGTGGAAGGAGGTGCGGCATGATAACACAGTCACGTGGCTGGCGTACTGGTTCGACCCGATCAACCAGAAGGACTTCAAATACGTCTTCCTGGCGCCCAGCAGCCGCCTCAAGGGGTTGTCAGACAAGGAGAAATACGAGAAGGCGCGGAAACTTAAAGTAAGTGCTGTTGTTCTTGCACGCGCATTGCCAAGATCCGTGCCAGCCATGTATGAGGCTTCTCCTCCACGAAGCACTTCTCCTCCAAGTATGAGGCTCAAGCACCTCTCATTGCTTGTTGTGTACTCTTCCCCGTCTCCCATGCGCACCCTCCCTGCACCCTCCCTCCTTGCCCCTCTCAGGTAAGCATAGGCAAGATCCGCGTCACCCACATGAAGCATTTCACGTGTAAGGACACGATTAATGCATTTCCCTCCTCCCAGTCCCTTACACCCTTACTACCCCCTGCCCCCTCCACCCACACCAGGACCACCTAGCCAAGATCCGCACCACGTACACAAAGCACTTCACCTCCAGGGATGTGTTTGAAGCACCGCTCAGCTCCCCTTCTCCCTCATCTCCCGTACCCACCCGTACTGCCCCCTCTACCCACACCAGGACCACATAGGCAAGATCCGCGCCACGTACACGAAGCACTTCACGTCCAAGGACGACTTGAAAGCACCTCTTCCTTCTTGCCTCTGCCACTTTCCCCTCTTCCACGCCCACCCCCCCTCCCCCCTTTGCCCCGTCTCCACCCCCCCAGGACCACATAGGCAAGATCCGTGCCACGTACACAAAGCACTTCACGTCCAAGGACGACCAGATTCGACAGGTGGCTGTCGCAACCTACCTCATCGATCGGCTGGCACTGAGAGCAGGGAATGAGAAGGTGAGATGGGGGAGATAGCGGGTTAAAAGGGGCATGGGACACGCACACTTCACATCCAAGGACGACCAGATACGACAGGTGGCTGTCGCCACATACCTCATTGATCGTCTGGCGCTGAGAGCAGGCAACGAGAAGGTGGGGCCTTGTGGGGGGGAGTGGGTAGGGGCACAGGGGAGTAGGGGGACATGGGGCATATGGCAGGTGGCCGTTGCCACGTACCTCATTGACCGGCTCGCACTGAGAGCAGGGAATGAAAAGGTGGGGGCAGAGCGGCAGCAGTGGAGCAGGTGCAAGGGTAGAAGGTGTGGATGGATGGAGGTAACCTGGTAACGCTCGTGCAGTTCCTAGAGTTGAGGATGCCCCACGAGGCCCACATTGCTCATCTCATCTCATCTCATCTCATCTCATCTCCAAGGTCGCTGATTTCAAGGCCAGTGCAGTGGTCACCTGACTGACACTACCACACCATGCCTACTCCCAAGATCGAGACCTGCGCTGCGTCACTTTTCTGTTCAACACTCTCATGGTTTGTAAGGCGTCCAATGTCATGTCACGTGTCTAAGAACGCCCTGAGAATTGTGAGAGTGTGGAAGAGACAAGCGACACGACACAGCGCACGTCTTGATCTTGGAAGTGCGGCTTGCGTTTTCATATGAATGCATGTTATGTTAGTGGAGTGGAGGCATGGCATGGCGTGGTGGTGTCAGATGCCACTGCACTGGCCTTGAGCTCCGCGACCTTGGAGATGACCTGAGCCATGTGGGCCTTGTGACCCTTCCATGTGGCCCTTGTGAGCATTGAATTTAGCGGCAGCGGTACCCTTCCTCAACTCTAGGAATGAGGCAGAGTGCATGAGGCATGGGACAGAGAGTCCGATATGACAAGTCTTGTCATTGACGATAGGCTGGACAATAGGCTTCCATTGTCATGACTAGCTGGTATTGCGAGAGCACACAAGACTCCATTCCCTTCCCCCACTGAGTAGGCGGTTGCAGGTTGGGCTGCTGCTCATTTTGGGGCACGTACCTCCCTTGCCCCCTAACCCCTCTTCCCCCTCCTTGCATTCACCCCCTCCCCTTTCCACACCTCGCCAGGATGACAACGAGGTGGTTATTGTGGCATTCTGCTCGCTCCAAGGAATGCACTCCCCCCTCCCGCCTCCCCCACCACATCGCCCCTCATGCTCTCTTTGCTCCCCTCTGCCTTACCCATTTCCATCGCCACAGGACGACGACGAGGCAGTCACGGTGGGTTGCTGCTCGCTCAAAGGGAGCCCCCTTTTCCCTCCTACCCCCCCACCCCACATTGCTCCTCATCCCCCTGTCTTCCTCCCCTCACCCCCCTCTCCCCTCCATCTGCACAGGACGACGACGAGGCGGACACGGTGGGTTGCTGCTCGCTCAAAGTGGAGCACGTCACGCTCGTGCCGCCCTCCTCGCTACAGGTATGAGCATATAACTACAAGCTCTGAGACATCTAACTATGTAGTGAGGAGCGTGTAACTATGAATCATAACCGCATGGTGCTGCCCTGTTGTCATGTCAAATTCGTGTCTCTGCAGTGTCGGCCTCCTCGCTGTCGACTTCCCACCCCTCCTGCAGTGTCTATGCGCAGCTTGCCGCCCGCTTTGTTTTTTAGAAGACAAGGCCTCGCCTTCCCACCCCTCCTCCTGGGAGGAAGGTGGAAGAAGGATGGGAACCTGCTTGACTGGCGATGGAGTGGCAAAAGGGCTTCTCTACCCGCCTCTTCCCCTCTCCGCGCTCGCATCTCCCCCCTCCCCCTCACCTTCCCCCTACTCCAATCCAACCCTTCCAATACAACCCAACCCCTACCCCCCACCCCCACACCCCGCCACAGTTTGACTTCCTGGGTAAGGACTCGATCCGCTATTTCAACACGGTGGAGGTGGAGCCGCTGGTGTACAAGGCGATAGGGACGTTCAGGAAGGGCAAGAAGAAGGACGAGGACCTGTTTGATAAGCTCGACACCACGAGGCTCAACTCGCACCTCAAGGAGATCATGCCCGGGCTCACAGCGAAAGTCTTCCGTACCTACAACGCGTCGGTTACCCTCGACACGCTGGTGAGTGCGCTTGTAACGTGTCTGTATGGCTTGGTACACTGGTGAGACAGTAGGTGTGCACGCAGAAGGGGGTGCAGCAGGCCGACTCTGGTGGCAGGTACAGTAGTTGGAGGGGCCGTTTCTGCCGCTCTTGCTCTGAGGCGACCTAAGTCTTTCTTCCTCTCCCTGTGTTTTAACCTTCCCCCTTCTCTCACCCAATCGCCCTGCAAGACACGGTAGGAAGTCTCGTGGTGGAGAAGGTAGCGGACTACCAGCGCGGCGACAAGGAGGGCATGAGGCAATGTTCTCCTCTCCCTCTCCCCATCTCCCCATCTCCCCGTCTCCCCTTGCTTCCCCTTTCCACAATCGCCCAGTTGCAAGACACAGTGGGCAGCCTGGTGGTGGAGAAGGTAGCGGACTACCAGCGCGCCAACAAGGAGGTGATGGGTTGACCTGACGCACTCCCTTCTCCCTGTCTTCCGACCTCCTCCCTTGTTCATTGTGAACCATCAGTTGCAAGACACAGTAGGAAGCTTGGTGGTGGAGAAGGTAGCGGACTACCAGCGCGCCAACAAGGAGGTGATGGGTTGACCTGACTCACTCCCTTCTCCCTGTCTTCCGACCTCCTCCCTTGTTCATTGTGAACCATCAGTTGCAAGACACAGTAGGAAGCTTGGTGGTGGAGAAGGTAGCGGACTACCAGCGCGCCAACAAGGAGGTGATGGGTTGACCTGACGCACTCCCTTCTCCCTGTCTTCCGACCTCCTCCCTTGTTCATTGTGAACCATCAGTTGCAAGACATGGCACAGTAGGCAGCCTGGTGGTGGAGAAGGTAGCCGACTATCAGCGCGCCAACCAGGAGGGAATGAGGCGACTTGAGTCTCTTCCCTTCACCCTGTCTTCTGTCCTTCATCCGACCTTCCTCCTCTTTCCCATCCACCTGTGTGCCCAGCTCCAAGACACGGTAGGAAGCCTGATGGTGGAGAAGGTAGCAGACTATCAGCGCGCCAACAAGGAGGGCATGAATGAACCCGTCTCCACCCCCTTCCTTCCTTCTTCTCCCCCTTCCTCTTTCCCCATTCCGCCAGCTGCAAGACACAGTAGGAAGCTTGGTGGTGGAGAAGGTAGCGGACTATCAGCGCCAACCAGGAGGGCATGAGCTGACATGTCTCTCTCCCTCTTCCTTGTTCCACCCTCCTTTCTCTCTTCCCTTTTCCCCAATCCAGCTGCAAGACACGGTAGGGAGCCTGGTGGTGGAGAAGGTAGCGGACTACCAGCGCGCCAACAAGGAGGTGGCCATTCTGTGCAACCATCAGCGCGCCGTGTCCAAGGCACATTCCGCGCAGATGGAGAAAATGCAAGCCAAATTGAAGGAGCTGGAGGTGGGTGGGCTGTGCGTGTGTCGCCGTGCCATGTCAGTGTGTGTGGTTGTTGCTCCCACCACCTTGTGCAACCATCAGCGCGCCGTGTCCAAGGCAAATTCGGCGCAGATGGAGAAAATGCAAGCCAAACTGAAGGAGCTGGAGGTGGGTGGGCTGGCAGCTGTGCGTGCATGTCTGTGTCTCTGGTTGCTGCTTGTATTGACCATCAGCGCGCCATGTCCAAGGCGCATCCAGCGCAGATGGAGAAGCTGCAAGCCAAGATGAAGGAGCTGGAGGTGGGTGGGGTGTGCTGTGTGTCACTGTGCCGTGTCAGTATGTCTGTGCTTGCTGCTCCCACAACCTCGTGCAATCACCATCGCGCCGTGTCCAAGGCGCATCCAGCGCAGATTGAGAAGCTGCAAGCCAAGATGAAGGAGCTGGAAGTGAGCTGTGCGTGTGTTGCTGTGTCTGTCTGTGAGAGTGTGTGTGTATGTGTGTGAGTGTCTGTGCTTGCTGCTCCCGCCATGTCGTGTGACCATCAGCGCTCCGTGTCCGAGGCACATGCAGCGCAGATGGAGGTGAGCTGTGTTTGTATGGCTGGCCTGTGTGTGAGTGTCTCTGTGTTTGTGTCTGTGGTTGTTGCGACAACCAGCGCGGATCGAGATGTCTTGAACCTTCCACTCTCCACCTTACCCTCCTTCCTCCACCACCCCTCCCTTCCATCCCCCCCTGGCAGGATGCGGTGTAGGAGACGGAGGAGGATATGGATCGGGCACACAAGTGTGGAGGCACGGCCTAAACCTCACACTCTCCTCCTCTTCCCCCCCCCTCCCTCTCCCACTTCCGCCTCCCCCCTGGCAGGATGCGGTGGAGGAGATGGAGGAGGACTTGGATCGAGCATGCAAGTGAGGAGTCAACCAGTGCATTGAAATCCCAATCTCCCCCTGCCCTCCCCCTCCCTCCCCCCTTCCCCCCCCCCATCCCCCCCTGGCAGGAGGCGGTGGAGGAGATGAAGGAGGACGTGGATTGGGCATGCAAGTGCGGAGTCAACTAGTGCTCTCAACGTCACACTCTCACCCTCCGACTCTTCCCCCCCCGCTCTCGCTCTCTCTTTCCTGCTCTCCCTTCCATCCCCCCCTGGCAGGAGGCGGTGGAGGAGATGGAGGAGGATTTGGATCGAGCATGCAAGAGTGGAGGCAAGCAGTGCATTGAACTTCCCAATCTCCCCCTGCCCCCCCTCCCCCTTTTTTTCCCCCATCCCCCCCTGGCAGGACGCGGTGGAGGAGATGGAGGAGGATTTGGATCGAGCACAGAAGGGACGGCCGCCCGTGAAGAGAGAAGGCGAGGGTGCCAGGAAGGTCAACCCCGAAGCGTGAGTGCAAGCTGTGCTGCTGTGTGATGTGTGATGGGCTAGCTAGGTGTGAGAGATGAGCGAAGAAGGCGAGGGCGCCAGGAAGGTCAACCCCGAGGCGTGAGTGCAAGCTGTGTTGCTGTGTGATGGGCGAGGTGCATGTGTTTGAGTCTGATGGTGCTGGTTCTATGTTGCATTCACATGCACACGCACACACACACACATCCACATGCACATGCATGCACACTCACACGCACATGCACACATACATGCACATGGACATGCATATGCTTCCTACCTCCTCCTCTCCTCGTCCCCCCTCCCTTCCCTTGTCTTAATCCAGACTCGAGAAGAAGCTGGCACAGGCAAAAGCACGGCTGGAAAAAATGAAGCTGGACATGAGCATAAAGGACGAGACGAGCTCGAAATCATATCAAAGGGCACCTCTCCGTCCCTCTTCCTCTCATCGTGTCTTTATCCAGACTCGAGAAGAAGCTGGCGCAGTCCAAGGCGCCGTTGGAGAAGATGAGGTTGGACATGAGCATGAAGGACGAGCTGAATCCTTCTGCACCGCACTCGACCTCTTACTCTCCGCTCTTCCGTCCCCCTCCCTTCCCTTGTGTGCGCACAGACTCGAGAAGAAGCTGGCACAATCCAAGGCGCGGCTGGAGAAGATGAAACTCGACATGAGCATAAAGGACGAGCTCAAGACGGTGGCGCTGGGCACATCAAAGATCAACTACATGGACCCGCGTATCACCATCGCCTGGTGCAAGCGCCATGAGGTGCCTATAGAGAAGGTGCGTGCGTGTGGGGCTTGCTCACTCTATCCACTCCACACGTCTAAGATCAACTACATGGACCCGCGCATCACCATCGCCTGGTGCAAGCGCCATGAGGTGCCTATAGAGAAGGTACGTGTGAGCCTGGCTGCAAGTTGTGTGACGTGCTTTTAGCGAGGGTGGGTGGCGCTGGGCACATCAAAGATCAACTACATGGACCCGCGCATCACCATCGCCTGGTGCAAGCGCCATGAGGTGCCCATTGAGAAGGTGTGTAACGTGTTGCAATCTGCATGATGTGCTTATAGCGAGGGTGCGGCAGAACATCCAAGATCAACTACATGGACCCGCGCATCACAGTCGCCTGGTGCAAGCGCCACGACGTGCCTATAGAGAAGGAGGGGGTGGTGTAGAAACCCCTGCATCGCAAGCCAGCCAGCCACAAGCCTTTCACACACGAGGCACACGCCAGCCACAAGCAAGCCAGTGCGAGGGACTCGTGTGCTCTCCCCACCGTTTCAAGAGTCTCCTCGTTCCACGTTGCCTTGCTCCATTCTGTGTCATTCACCTTTCTTTATCAATCACTGTTTGCCCTACCCACCCAGGCACCCACACGTATACTCCCTCTTCCCTCCCTTTCCCCCTCTTCCCTTATTTTTCGCGCCCTTCCCCTGCACGCCTCCTCTCTCTTGTCGCCCACCGACCTCAGATCTTCAACAAGTCGCTGCTTGCCAAGTTTGGATGGGCCATGGATTTCTCTCCTCTCCCGAATACCGCTTCTAGCAACACACTCTTCCCTTTTCCTTGCCCCCCTTCCCCTGCATGCGTGCCACCCGTCGACTGCCACCCACCCACGCAGATCTTCAACAAGTCGCTGCTTGCCAAGTTCGGATGGGCCATGGATGTCTCTCCGGATTTTCGCTTCTAACAACACACTCTTGCTCCACCCTACCGCCTTGCTCCACCCTACCGCCTTGCTCCACCCTACCGCCTTGCTCCACCCTACCGCCTTGCTCCACCCTACCGCCTTGCTCCACCCTACCGCCTTGCTCCACCCTACCGCCTTGCTCCACCCTACCGCCTTGCTCCACCCTACCGCCTTGCTCCACCCTACCGCCTTGCTCCACCCTACCGCCTTGCTCCACCCTACCGCCTTGCTCCACCCTGCCGCCTTGCTCCACCCTACCGCCTTGGTCCAGCCAGCCTACCGCCTTGGTCCGACTCGTCAATACATCCCACTCCCTAGTGAAGCGGGATCACAGCCCTCCCTGTGCGAGCCCACAGCTATCAACGCGCTGTGATTCCACCACGCCTCTGGGTAGCTTGTGGCAATTTTTTTCCCTTCGCCAGGTGTGGCAGTGGATGCTGCAGCGTGTGCCCACCTATGGTTTTGTCCGCATAAAGCCCTTGCTTTTGTTTTTTGGAATGTGGTTTCTATGTGGAGATTGCGAGTGTGTTGTAATGCAATATTTGTGATTGCTGCTTTACAGAACTGTTCTAAGTATAATGAGGTGTCTTGAACTGCTCTTAGATCAGTGTGGTGGTATCTTGTTCGGTTCTGAAATGTTCCTGATCAGAGGCGGGAGCCACTATACCGGTACCATTGTGTGGACAACACCTAGCAAACCTGTCCAGTCCATACTCAATGCACAATACCTGAAACATGTAATTGCTGTAATTATCATGGTCATCGAGAAGCCCTCACTACCTCCTCCTTCCAAATCCAAGTCGACTAATCATCAGCGCCATGTCGAATTGTTTAGGCGTCTTTTACACGACCAAGGGAGAGTCACGGTACGTTCAAGCATGGTGGTGAACAGCAGTTCCGAAACGCTCTAGAGAGCACACATCATAAGCTGACCTCATCCACATGCGGTCTCTGAGACTTCTTTCTCGGCAACGTGCAGCCATCGATCGAAATGCGGAGTGAGAGCGCGTGTGTGCTGGTATGAAAGAAATATGCGAACGGCAAATGCTTTGAAGGCAGGTTCACAAAAAGAAAGGTACTTCAAACATAGCGCGGATACACGAACAATTATTACATCGTGCATACGTCAGAAAGTCGCCTCTTATTTATCAACTCAAAAGACTGGCGCCACTAACCACTAAGCTTCAAACGGCTGCTACGCTTGTCGACGTCGCTAGGTGTGTTTCAGACTACCACGCTTCTGGAGTCACACTATGGCTTGAAGGCCTTCGAAGCGGCCTCCGCGGTGGCCTTAGCGGACGCGAGCTGCGAGAGAACCTTCTTGTCGTTAACGGGGTCGAGCATAACGGAGACGCCGTCGATGGTGGAAACGGCGTTGGCGATCTGCCCCTGCACGAGCGTGCGCTGCCCCTCGTCGATCAGAATGCCAGCGTTCGTCAGCGCCTGCACCGTCGCCGTCAGGCTCGCGTAGTACTTGTGCTTCGCGCCCAGCGTGTCCGCCGCCTTCTGCACGCCGCCGGCGGCCGTCTTGAGCGACGCCTGGATTTTCAGGTCCGCCTTGCTCACCACCACGGGCGTGGACCCGCCAGCGCCAGCGCCGGAGTTGGCGCCCTTCTTTCCGCCCTTCTTTCCGCTCGTAGCAGGCGCGGGAACGGCAGGGGTGGGGGTGGCAGGGGCGGTCCAGTTCTTGTGTCCGCCCTTCTTTCCGGTGGTAGTTGGCGGGGGAGTGGCGGGAGTGGCGGGAGTGGAACCGCTTCCGCCCTTCTTCCCCTTCTTTCCGGTGGTGGTTGGCGGAGGGGGAGAGGCGGGAACGTCGGAGCCCTTACCCTTCTTCCCCGACTTGGTAGGAGGAGGGGGGGAGGTGGCCGGCGCGCTTGAACCCTTCTTCGACTTCTTCGCGGGAGACGGGGAGGGCGACGAGCCTGACGAAGTCGAGTCGCTCTTCTTCGACTTCTTGCTGCTAGAGCCGGAGCTGCTAGTAGAGCCGGAGCTGCTAGTAGAGCCGGAGCTGCTTGTATCGGAGCTCTTGTGCTTGAGCACGCGGCCATGGCTGAAGTGAGACGAGAATTCGTTTCCGGAAGCGTCGCCACCTGAAAAGACGGAACGGATAGAACGAATGGATTAGCGAAATGTGGATGATCGGCGAAATGGTTGCGAAGTGCAGCAGTTACTTGTGGTTGACATAATTCCTCGAGACACGGGGATAAAGTTAAGAAAATGCGTGAAAAAAATACCTTCAGAGGCAATCGCAGCACTCTCCACATGCCATGGGGCTGCCACGAGCAGCACTGCGATCAACGCGCACACTGCCACCATGGGCGCGACGAGCTTGGCGGACGCCATTCTCCCGCAAATTAGATCCACCTCTTGAACTGAGCTCAGTCACTCGAGTGAATTTGCTGGTCGGGCGGGCAGTGGTCGGTAGGCGAGGAGTGATAGAACGGTGAGCGACTGATGGTTAGCGAAGAAAGAAGCCTAGATTTATACCCTCCCGACGTTTTGGCATGTGCAGTGCATCAGCAGAGAACACAAACCAACGGAGGGAATCGTGAGAGCAAAAACACCATCGGCCAGTGCGGCCGAGACGGCCAGGACGAATTTGCAAAATGCGGCCCGTTGGTTTATGTTTGGCAGCACACACACCGAGGCGCGGTCAGAGATGGAATTGCGTCGGCTCGGGTACGTGGAGCGAAACCTGGGGAATTGGGTTTTGCAATGAGCGGCGGAGCGGTCAGCCACGATGTACACCAAAGGAAAGGAAAGGAGCGTGTGAGCCCTCTCATTTGGCGCATTATTTTCTGTGGGTTACTGTTATGAGTGCGCGGATTTCACAAACTGAAATGCTTTAACTACAGATTGTCCACATACTATCTAAAACGAGTTAGTTCTCTAGATTACTCTAGAGTTCTTTCTCTATGGAGTCTAAGACCATACGGCTCTCAAGAGTGGTTAGCAACGGAAATGGTTGGAATAGAAACGAATGGGGTACAAATAAGCAACCCTAGAAGCTGTACCCCCTAGAGTGCAACTCACTACAGCCTATCATATCAATGTTCAACATTTGACACACCCCCGTAGGCTAAGTGAGGGGCATCAAAGCAAGCAAGGTGAACAAACGGTCACAAGACCAGTCAAAGAAAGAACCAAGGCAAGCTCAGGGTGGATCTCAAGGACACCACACAAATTCCGAGCGCAAGCAAGCGGCCACAAGGCCAGTTCAAGAGTTCACTAGGATATAAATACAAAGCACAACAAGCAGAGCAAGCAACACGACTACAGCAACCGAGGGCCTACCTCAACAAGCCCCAACTGCACACAGAACCTGTGGTGGTCACCAAGCGCCAAGGCCTTGGTGAAGACGTCTGCAGTGTTGGCCTCTGAGGCCACAAAGTCCAGGCGTGCCTGACCGCGTCGCTGCAGCTCTCGCAGGAGGAAGTACCTCACGTCAATATGCTTCACTCTGCTCTCCAGTCGAGGCTCTCGACACAGGAGGATCATGGCCTTGTTGTCAGCGTACAAGGTCGGTGCAGAGCGAGGCCGCTCACCAAGGTCGGCGAGCAAGAAGGTCAACCAGCGAAGCTCCTGTGCCGCCATGGCACCAGCGTAGATCTCTGCCTCTGCACTGGAAGTAGCCACTGACGACGACCGTGTAGACCTCCACGACACAGCACCAGCTCCCAGACTGAAGCAGTAACCCTGAGTTGAGCGCTGAGTCTCCACGTCGTCAGCGTAGGAAGAGTCGCAGTGACCAGTCAACGCCACTGGCTGAGTCCCTCCAAGCACAAGCCCCATGCCTGATGTAGTCGCCAGGTACTTCGCCACCCTCACAGCAGCTGTCCAGTGGACATGGCGGTGTCTCCCAGTCGCAACAAAGAGAGAAAGGATGCTGAGGGGAAAGGCGAGGTCCGGTCGAGTACAAGTCATCAGGTACATGAGGCAGCCCACCAGCTCTGCGTAGGGTCCACTGGACTCAAAGGGCTCGTCAGGAAAGGAGCCCGTGAGTCTGTGGTCAACAGCAAGAGGAGTGGGCTGAGTGGTGGAGAACTGGAAGTCGAACCGCCGAAGGACCTGCTGCACCATGTGTGACTGCGTCAGTGTGATGGTGCGAGCGGCTCTGTCCCGGGTGATCTGCAAGCCAAGGTAACGCTGCAGCTCACCCAGGTCAGTGCACTTGTGTCTCTTCTGCAGTTCGGACTTCACCTGAGTAAGTGCGTTACTTACCCATATGGTTGGTACGAAGAGTAAATGCGTTACTTACCCATATGGTTGGTACGAAGAGTAAGTGCGTTACTTACCTATAGAACAAACAGCGACGGGTCGGCGGAGGACGGGCTGAACCCAAGGTCACGAAGCGTGGAGCGAAGAGTGTCGTGCCACTCACGGGGCGACTGGCGGAGACCGTAGACTGGTCGCCTCAGGCTCCACTGGGTCCCAGGTGGGAAGGTGTCAGTGAAGCCAGGAGGACGGCGCAGCCAGATCTCCTCGTGCAGTCGGCCCTGGAGGAACGCAGTGGAGAAGTCGAGGGAGTGCAGCTCGTAGTCTCGCTGCGCTGCTATGTGGAGTAACACCCGAAGAGTAGTCATCTTCGGGGTCGGGGCGAAGGTCTGGAAAAAGTCAACTCCCTCACGCTGACTGAAGCCCCTAGCCACGTAGCGCGCCTTGAACACCGGCGGTGCTCTAGGCGGCCGCTTCACCTTGAAGAGCCACATGCCATCGACTACGTTCGCCCTGGGAGGGGGAACTGCGTCGACGTAGGTGCCTGTGGATCTCCAAGACGCCAACTCTGAGTCCATAGCCGCTTTCCACTGATAGGCCCACGCCCCTGACACTGCCTCGCGGTAAGTGCGAGGAGTCGGTATGTCAAGGGCGTCGGGGTCTCCCTCAGGGGAGAGCAGCATGGCACATACAGAGGGATAAGCGGCTGCCCAGTACTCCAGCTCAGACTCTCTGTCCTCTAGGACGTCACAGCCAAGGGCAAACCCACCCCCGACGGACAGAGGACGGTAGGGAGGAGCTGGCACCACACGGGTGGCGTAGTCAAGGCGGCTGGCGGCAGCAAACTCAGCGACAGCGGCAGTAAGAGCCGAGGCAGACGACGGAGGGAAACGAGAGTCGGTGACAAGAGTGGCGAGGACACGTGCGGCAACAGGACGAACAGCGCGGTAGTAGTCAGAGATAGGAGTGGGGAGGGCTGGGAGAGAGGACGGAGGAGGAGACGGGAGAACGGACACAGGAGAACGACGACGAGACGAACAAAGGAGGGCTGTGTGAAGGTCAGTAACAGGGGACGAGTGACGGGCACGTGGAGGACAACGAGTGATCAAGTCGTGACAGGCAGAAGGAGGAGGAGACTGAAGAGGAGGAGAAGACCAGACCGCCGGACGGTCGTCAGGAGGAGGCAACGGAGGGACAAACACAGGAGGATACTGGGAGCGGACAGGAGGAGAGGAGGTAAGGCCAAGGGCCCGCAGGCCACTCACAGGTGGGAACAACCGCCGCTCCAAAGGAAGCTGCAGTGGCGGCTGCGGCTGCTGCTGCTGCAGCGGCGGCTGCGGCTGCTGCTGCTGCGGCTGCGGCTGCGGCTGCTACTGCTGCGGCTGCGGCTGCTGCTGCTGCTGCTGCTGCTGCTGCTGCTGCTGCTGCTGCTGCTGCTGCTGCTGCTGCTGCTGCTGTTGCTGCTGCTGCTGCTGCTCCAGAAGGTCCAGCACCCGCAGCTCCTGCCGCTCCCTCTCCAACCGCTCCTGCTCCTCACGCTCACGCCGACGGGCAGCCTGGAGACGCGTGTCGTGGCGGTGGGGAGGCGGAGTGGACTCCGCAGAACCAGGGTCTCCAGCGTCAGTCTCCTCAGACTCAGCACCCCCAGAACCAGCACCTCCAGTGCCAGGACCTCCAACTCCAGCACCCCCAGAACTAGCACCTCCAGTGCCAGCACCTCCAGCTCCAGCACCCCCAGAGCTAGCGCCACCTGCGCCAGCACCTCCAGCTCCAGCACCCCCAGAGCTAGTGCCACCTGCGCCAGCACCTCCAGCTCCAGCACCCCGCGACCGAGCACCCCCAGACCGAGCACCGCCAGCGGCTGCACCTCCAGCTCCAACACCAACCGAGTCCACAGTAACCTGTCGCGGAAGTGCCGAAGGCTGCTGAGGGGACTCTGAGGAGGACTGCGGGGAGGGAGACGCTACCTGACGCGCGACCGAGGGTAGAGGGGTAGCGTGGGACACACCAGACGGGGCAGGACCAGGGGGGGGCGGGGGTACCGGAGGAGCGGGAGCAGGAGGAGGAGAGGGTGCGAGGAAAAGAGGGGGAGGGGGTACCGGGAGACCTCGACAGGGGTACCGGGTGTAGTAGGACACGGACTCGTCAAACCGGACGTCACGGGAGTCTAGGAACTGGTGGAGGGGAGGGTGGTAAAAGGACCAGTCGGCAGAGTCCACCGGGAAACCAAGGAAGACACAGGGGACGGCGCGTGCCGAGAGCTTGTCCGCGGAGGTGTCGCGAACAAGCGCAAGGCAGCCCCATACTCGAAAGGCCGACCCGACACCAGGGGAACCAGTCCAAAGACTGGTCGGTGAAGCCTCGAGCCGCGAGACACGCGGCTGGAGGTTCAGCTGGTGTGCGGCGTAGCGAACCGCGTGGGGCCACAGAAAATGGGGCGCACGGGCATGGATCATGGACGTGCGGGCGATGTCCATGACCAAGCCTATGCGGCGCTCAGCAACCCCATTCTGCTGTGGGGACTCTGGCAGCGTCCAGGACTGGGTGATGCCCTGTTCGCCGCAGAATCCGCCGAGAATGCCGGAGCGAAACTCGCCCCCACGATCGGAGTGGAGACAACTGACTCGACGACCACGAGTGCACTCAGTGGCTTGAAGCCACCTGATCAGCGTAGCAGTCACCTCGGACTTCTTCGCAAGAGGGAACACTGTGGTGTACCTGGAGAAGTCGTTGACGACCACCAGAAAGTAACGCTCCCTCCCAGACCCCTGCGTCGGGGCAGGGCCCCAGACGTCCAAGTGGAGAGTCTCGAAGGGAGCGGTGGCCGGACGAAGGGAGGAGGAGTGGGGAGTGGCGCGTAAGCGACTGGCGACGCACGGAGAGCAAGGAGGGGCAAGCGAGAGAGGGAGCGACGGGAAGGTGCGTGGGAGACCTGTGACTAGTCCCTGACTGAGCATGCCACGAAGGCGAGGGATCGACGGGTGGCCAAGACGGTGGTGCCACAGGACGGTGCGGTGGGCGAGAGAGCGACAGGAGCAAGACGCAGCGACTGGACTGGACACAGCGACCGGACTGGACACTACTACCTGGCTAGACACAGCAACTGGACTGGGGACCTGGGCCGGAGGGGACGCAACGACCTGAGGGGAGGACGCGACCGGGGAGCGCTCGGTGTGGAGAACGTAGAGACCGGAGCGGGGCTCCCTGGTGAACGTGGCCAGAACAGCACCTGTGGTAGCGTCAGTACAGACTGCAGTCGGCCCACCCCCCACGAAGGTAACCGTGATCCCCCTGTCCTGGAGGTATCCAACACCCACCAAGTTCCGAGTGAACGAGGGGATGTGGAGGCCACGCAGGACACCAGAGGGGACCACAGGGCACGGGAGGGTGGTGGAGCTACGCGCAACGGCTGGTCCAGAGGTAGGATCAGCCAGAGCCACCGACACAGGTGTGAGGAGTGGCGTAAGGGTCGTGTGGTCGCGGAAGAAGCACTGAGACGCGCCCGAGTCCAGCGTGAACGACAAAGAGGCCTCAGCCGGAGGGTCACCTGACCCAGTCGCTACACAAGCACCTAGAGCAGCAACACAAGCACCTAAGCTAGACAGGCTCAAGGCTACACTAGCAGGAGGCAAGCAAGCTAAACTACGAACACGCGAGCACACAGATCCATCAGCACTAAAGTCAGCATCAACATACAAAGCATGCTGACGCGCATCGTCCATGGACAGATCAAAGACATCAATCTTACGGGCTAACAGACGAGACCAGCGAGGCGTGACCGCCAGAGGGCCCCAACGAGCCCGGTAGAGGTCGTCGAGGCGGCGGAAGCACCGCGCGGCAGAGTGGTCGTCGCGACCACAGAGACAGGGGCTGCCCGGCCCGGTGAGGCACCAGTGGGTGCAGGGGCCAGCGTCACGGCGAGGGGGGCGAGGGGCCCAGCTGGAAGAGCTTCTGCTGCGGCCGGTGCTCCCAGGGCCTCCCGGACCCCACTTCGGCGAGGGACCCCAGTGCTGCTGCGGACCCCACTGCAGCGGGAGCCCCCACTGCTGGAACTGCTGCGGTGCCTGCTGCTGCTGCTGTCCCTGCTGCTGCTGCTGTCCCTGCTGTGGCTGGTGCTGCTGTGGCTGCTGCTGCTGGGGGGCAACGCCCCCACCGGTCGGGCCACCACCTGTGGGTGGGCCTGTCTGTCCAGCACCTCCTCCAAGGCCCCCTCCCACTGGTGCACCACCGCCGCCGCCGCCGCCGCCTCCGCCACCACCGCCGCTCCCACCTCCACCGCCACCTCCACCGCCGCCTCCACCGCCCCCACCTCCCCCCTTCCCGCCCTTCTTGCCACTCTTGCCCCGTTTCTGCCAGTCTGCGGCAAAAACGGCAGCGGTGTCCTCAGAGACCGACACAGCAGCAGAAGCGCGGGTAGGGGTGAAAGTGGGAAGCTGAGGGGCAGCACACCCCGCAAAGAGACGGGGGGGCACCGCATCAGTGGCGGAGGCAACGGTGAGGAGGCTGCTCTCGATGGTCCCGAGAGCAGTCTGAAGGAGGTCTATAGTGAGCTCAGTGGGGTGCTTCTGAAGAAGCGCGTCGCGGGCAGTGGCAAGGCGGTCAGGGAGGCGGGTGACTAACCAGTGCACAGTGAGCCACATGGGGGGGGGAGCAACAAGGAGCTGTGCGTCGGTACAGGCAGCACGGAAACCGGCGTCAAGCGAGCGGAGGTGAGTCACTAGGTCGGAAACAGTCGCAAACGAGCCTAGGTCGGGAAACACAAACGGCATGAGGAGGCAACTGAGGAAGGCAGAGGAGGGGGTGGAGTAGCGGGCAACAATAGCATCCCACACCCCCTGGGCTGTCTCCACCTGGTCAAAGTGGGCGGCCTCAGTCGGGGGGAGAAGCTCCGACAGTGTGAGAGCGGCGGCAGCGTCACGCGAGAGCCACACGTCCCTGGCCAGGACCCGACGGTGGTACTCCGCCTGGGCCGTAGGGGTCGGCTCTGGGGTGGTCGGCAGGGCGGCGGGGGACGGGGGGGCCTGTAGGGCACCAGACGCGTGAGCCCACAGAGTGGCGCCGTCCTGCCGCTGGCTGGTGAGGAAGCGCGTGGTCTGGCGCTGCCAGGTGCCGAACTCTATCGGGCGTCCCTCCGCGTCGAAACGGAGGCGACGGGACTCCATAACGGAAGACATGTGCGAGGCGGCTGGAGCACGGCGGAGGCTGAGCTAAGAACGAGGAGGACGGCTACTGAGGGCGAGAGACGCCAGCTGGAAAGCTACGAGTGAACCGATAGCGGAGGGAGCAAACGAGGTGAGGCGGAGAACGGCTAGGGACGCCAGGGACGGAGCGACTAGGAGCTAGGGAGGATTCGGCGCTACGGCTAGCTACCGGAGGTATGAGCGGCTGCCAGCCGCTGAGGTGAAGGCCAGTGACTGGGAGAATGGGGAGGGCCCGGGAAACAGGGCGGAGGAGGGGTGAAACCGGCCACGTGCCGAGGGTAGGTGCGGATCGGGCGGGCTAGGGTGGTTTTGACGGTGGGAATGGGCAGGAGGGCGGTTTTGACGGTGGGAACGGGCGGGAGGGCGGTTTTGACGGTGGGAATGGGCGGGGAGGGCGGTTTGACGGTGGGAATGGGCAGGGAGGGCTGTTTTGACGGTGGGAAAGGGCGGGGGGAGGGCGCGACGGTGGGAAATGGGCGACGGGCAAGGGCTGGGGCGTGGGCGACGGGCTAGGGCTGGGGCGTGGGCGACGGGCTAGGGCTGGGGCGTGGGCGACGGGCTAGGGCTGGGGCGTGGGCGACGGGCTAGGCGCGGAGGGCGAGGGGCAGGGCGTACGGGCCGCGCGTGGGCAACGGGCAGGGCGCACGGGCTACGCGCGGGCTAGGGGCAGGGCGCACGGGCGTCGCGACGGGCCGGGGCAGAGCCTCCGGGCTAAGCGCTGGCTAGGGGCAGGGCGCAGGGGCGCCGCGACGAGCTGGGGCAGCGCCTACGGGCTACGCGCTGGCTAGGGGCAGGGCGCACGGGCGCCGCGACGGGCTGGGGCAGAGCCTACGGGCGTCGCGCGGGCTAGGGGCAGGGCGCGGGCTAGGCGCGGAGGGTGCAGTGGCGCGGTTTAGGCGCGGAGGCACAAAGGGTGCGGAGGTGCGAGCTAAGCGCGGAGGGCGCGGAGGGCGCGGAGGGTGCGAGCTAGGCGCGGAGGGCGCGGAGGGTGAACACTAGGCTAGGAACGGGCTAGGAACGGTCCTGCTCGTGATACCATCTCAAGAGTGGTTAGCAACGGAAATGGTTGGAATAGAAACGAATGGGGTACAAATAAGCAACCCTAGAAGCTGTACCCCCTAGAGTGCAACTCACTATAGCCTATCATATCAATGTTCAACATTTGACAACGGCAACCTCGTCGGCGATGGGGGAACGAGGGTGACGCGCGGAGTGATTCAAGGATAAGGCAGAGCCGGCGTAGTTGGCGTTAGCGGAATGCAGGTGCAAATGCTGCAGGCGGCGGGTGTGGGCACCTCGCGAGGTGACGTCGACGGTCGACGTCGCTCTCCCTTGCGAAGTGGAGACGGGCCGACTTGGGCGTCACACATGTCGGCTGGCCGAGACGGTGGCATTGCACCGACATACGGCTACTTCAAGTTTTCGCCAGACAAAATCGTCGTGTCCAAGCAGCTCGAAGGCCGACATGACTTGACGAAGTGGACAGAGTCGATTGAGCCCCAGCTAGAGATTGCGGGACTGAAGAAGTTCGTCGACGGCACAGTGGCGACTCCGGACGAGGACAACGTCGAGCTCCTGGCGGAATTTTGCGCAACTTACTTGCTAACATTCATGGTAATCTCGAGGTGCTGTTCGCCGATGGTGCAAGTGGTGTTTAAGCCTTGAAGACTTCGCGTGGACGCCGGCTTCCAAGCCTAGCAATTCATCATGAGGACGTTCAGGCGACCGATGACTTCTACATCGGCCAACTTGAACAGCGGTTGACCAACATCAAGATGGGCCAGCATGAGTCGACGACGGAGTACTGCAACCGTGCTCGGCAGAGCAGTAATTCGGTACGCCGACCACGCGAAGTCGGCCAAGGACAACGATCACAGTAGCGGCGGCAAGCATCGTGGAGGATACCAGTGCTACATCTGTGGAGACCCCGACCACCTCTCGTATGACTGCCTCGACCGCAAGGAGTCCGACGACGACCAGGAAGCCGGCCTCGGGAAGACTGACACCAGCCATCATCGTCGCGACAACCAGCCGCGCAAGGAGAAGCAGACGTGGAAGACGTCATCGGCGAAGGACGCCGACTCTTTGAGCAGTAATGCACGCGGCGACCCAGCGGCATCGTACTCGATAGTCGGTGTGGTGGAGCCGGCCATTTCCCTCACGCCGGAGGCCGGCGGATATTTCTGGGCAGTCGCCGCCGCCGTGCAGGCAAACCCGACCGTGATGCTCCTCGACAGTGGCTGCTCCCATTACTTGATGGGAACGCGAGAGGCCTTCGTCGACATGGGTTCGGAAGGCGACGTCAGCCATGTGCGCTGCTTCAACGGGCGATTCAAGTTGTCCAAGGCCGTGGTACCGTCGCGTTGACACGAGAGGCCAAGAAGCAGATTACCATTCCCGACTTGATGTACGTCCCCGGAGTGCATGCGAACCTGCTGTCGGCCGGCCAGCTAAAGGACAGCGGTGTGAAGATGTAGGACGATGGCGATGAGATGATGCTTGTGTGGGCTGCAGGAGATGTGCTCGGTCATGCACGCTACACCAGCCGGGTTCCCTGCACCGACCTTCGTCTTTGCTCGTCGAAGCCGACGTCGGCTTCGACGAAGACGATTGCGCTGCAGACATCTGGCATGCTCCGCTTGCGCACGCGGTGGCAACTCGATCAAGCGCACTGTGCCGCCGGCTTGGAGATCAAGCCGTTGATGGGCACCGACTTGCCCTGCTTCTCCTGCGTCGG
The DNA here is from genome assembly GCA_947471745.1 of Closterium sp. Naga37s-1. Classification (NCBI taxonomy): domain Eukaryota; kingdom Viridiplantae; phylum Streptophyta; class Zygnematophyceae; order Desmidiales; family Closteriaceae; genus Closterium; species Closterium sp. Naga37s-1. The sequence continues at coordinate 101,311 of CANJKZ010000461.1, read as the reverse complement.
CAAAAAACTTCCGAGGCACACCTTCCTCGACAAGGGCTCGGAAGTCCAGAACGCGCTCGACGTCATCCACATCGACATGTGCGGCCCCTTTCGTGTAGCCGCCAAGGACGTGCGTCTCTACGTCCTGCTTTGTGTGGGTCCGCACAATCGCGAAGACGAGAGTGATGTGCTGCGGGTGTTTGAGAAGTGGATGGAGGTGGTGGTGCGACAGACCACGAAGTCGGTAAAAATGTTCCGTTCTGACTGCGGAGGGGAGTTCCTCGGTCGCGCCTTCACCAACTTCGTCGAGCACAAGGGCATCCTCCACAACATGACGTTCCTCTACACGACACATCACAACGGCATGGCTGAGCGAGAGATGTGCACTGTCGTCGAAGTCGTGTGCACGATGTTGCTCCACATGGGTGTGCAGCATCACTGGTGGCACCGCGCTCTGCGCCAAACCGTCTGGGTGCGCAGCTGTCTCGAACGGGCTTCACTGCCTTCGGGGACGACGCCGAATGAGCTGCTGTACGCTCCGAAGCCGGGCCTCACACTGGCATGCGTGTGAGGCTGCTTGGTGCAGTTCATGGTCCTAGAGCATCAACGTGGCGGAAAGATGGCGCCGAAGGCACGCTGGGGGCTTCACCTTGGTGTCTCGCCGGCGACCAAAGGCTGAGAGGTGCTCGCTGAGGGGATGAGGGGAGTATTAGTGCGCTGCCTTCGGCACTGCACAACGGCATCGTCGGAGGCCGTATGTGCGTGCGCGCGCAAGTGTGTGCGGGTGTGTGTGTGTCTGTGTGTGTGTGTGTGTGTGTGTGTGTGTGTGTGTGTGTGTGTGTGTGTGTGTGTGTGTGTGTGTGCGTGCGTGCGTGCGTGCGTGCGTGCGTGCGTGCGTGCGTGCGTGCGTGCGTGCGTGCGTGCGCGCGCGCGCGCGTGTGTGTGTGTGTGTGTGTGTGTGTGTGTGTGTGTGTGTGTGTGTGTGTGTGTGTGTGTGTGTGTGTGTGTGTGTGTGTGTGTGTGTGTGTGTGTGTGTGTGTGTGTGTGTGTGTGTGTGTGTGTGTGTGTGTGTGTGTGTGTGTGTGTGTGTGTGTGTGTGTGTGTGTGTGTGTGTGTGTGTGTGTGTGTGTGTGTGTGTGTGTGTGTGTGTGTGTGTGTGTGTGTGTGTGTGTGTGTGTGTGTGTGCGTGTGTATGTTTGTGTGTGTGTATGAGTGTGTATGTGTGCTTGCCAAAACAAAGTATTCACCTTCATGGAAGTAGCAATGCTGTGAGAGTTTTAACATACATACAGTAGCAAACCCATCGTCTATAAGGACGCGGTAAAGGTGCGAATATCACAGGATCGTGCCCGTATATCGAGTCGCACAATCGATTTAGCGGATCGATTGGCGAAACGATGCGCAAACGTCGTTGTAACGATCGCCCCTAAGGTTTGGGTTGATCTCCAGCGATCAATGATCAGTCGCATTTCCTTACTGTGCACTCATTATTGACAAAACCTTACTGTAGCATGGTTACACGCTAGTAAACAGGGTAACTAATCCGCACACCGATTGCGACAAACGATTGATAGTCTACTTTTACCAAACAATGTTTCTATACGAGCAGATTTATTTATCGAATCGACACGTTGTGCATCACCACAAGGGGGGTTCACAACATGTATCATGTATACCGCCGTGGAGCCAGCGAATGCCGTTTGAGTGGAAGTGTTCAGGGGTGAATTTACCCTCCACTCCGCCAAAAAGGCACTGTCACCAGCCAATGAGCGACCTCACCCTTTCACTTTCACCCTTTGGTGGACATCGTGGGTTGTTACTCTCCTAGCAAATTCCAGTCGTGGACATCTGACGCATTTCCATCTCTGACCGCGCCTCGGTATAGCCGAACATAGCCCTGCACGCCGCATTTCCAATTTCCGTCCCAGCCATCCCTCCGGCTGATGACCCTCCCGCCTCCCACGATTTCCTCCATCCATTGATGATACACAAGTGAAGCGTCTAGGGTATAAATCCAGGCTCCTTGCTTTGCTTATCATCAGTCGCTCACCGTTCTATCACTCCTCGCCTATCAATCACTGCCCGCCCGACCAGCAAACTCGAGTGACTGAGCTCAGTTCAAGAGGTGGATCTAATTTGCGGGAGAATGGCGTCCGCCAAGCTCGTCGCGCCCATGGTGGCAGTGTGCGCGTTGATCGCAGTGCTGCTCGTGGCAGCCCCATGGCATGTGGAGAGTGCTGCGATTGCCTCTGAAGGTATATTTTTCACGCATTTTCTTAACTTTATCCCCGTGTCTCGAGGAATTCCGTCAAGGACAAGTAACTGCACTTCGCAACCATTTCGCCGGTCATCCACATTTCGCTAATCCATTCGTTCTATCCGTTGTTTCTTTTCAGGTGGCGACGCTTCCGGAAACGAATTCTCGTCTCACTTCAGCCATGGCCGCGTGCTCAAGCACAAGAGCTCCGATACAAGCAGCTCCGGCTCTACTAGCAGCTCCGGCTCTACTAGCAGCTCCGGCTCTAGCAGCAAGAAGTCGAAGAAGAGCGACTCGACTTCGTCAGGCTCGTCGCCCTCCCCGACTCCCGCGAAGAAGTCGAAGAAGGGCACGAACGCGCCCGCCGCTTCCCCCCCGCCTCCTACCAAGTCGGGGAAGAAGGGTAAGAGCTCTAACGTTCCCGCCTCTCCCCCGCCGCCAACCACCACCGGAAAGAAGGGGAAGAAGGGCGGAAGCAGCGGTACCACTCCCGCCACCCCCGCCACTCCCCGCCAACTACCACCGGAAAGAAGGGCGGACACAAGGGCGCGGGCGCGGGCACCCCTGCCACTCCCACCCCTGATCCCGTGCCCGCGCCAGCTACGAGCGGAAAGAAGGGCGGAAAGAAGGGCAAGAACAACGCGGGTGCGGGTGGCGGCGGGTCCGCGCCCGTGGTGGTGAGCAAGGCGGACCAGAAGATTCAGTCTCAGCTCACGACGGCCGCGAGCGGAGTGCAGAAGGCGGCGGACACGCTGGGCGCGAAGAACACGTACTACGCGAGCCTCACCGCGACGGTGCAGGCGCTCACGAACGCGGGCATTCTCATCGACGAGGGGCAGCGCACGCTCGTCCAGGGGCAGATCGCCAACGCCGTCTCCACCATCGACGGCGTCTCCGTTATGCTCGACCCCGTTAACGATAAGAAGGTGCTCTCGCAGCTCGCGTCCGCTAAGGCCACCGCGGAGGCCGCTTCGAAGGCCTTCAAGCCGTAGTGTGACCGCAGAAGCGTGGTAGTTTGTAATACCTAGTGACGACGACAAGCTTAGCGGTACTAGTGGCGCAAGTCTTCCTGACAGATAGATAAAAAGCGACTTCCTGACGTAGACACGGTGTGTACGCATGAGGTAGTACCTAGGCATCATTGTTTCAAAACATCAGCCCTCTTTCCGCACATGCTTTTCAAGACAGCAGGTCAGCTCTCCATGGACCTCTGTCTGTCCTTCGATATGGCTACGTCGTGGAAGCTGGCTAAGTCGTGGACCAAATGGACCTCTGTCTGCTTGTTCGCCCACGCTCTCGCTTCACATTATGAATAAATGGCTGGACGCTGCCGAGAGAACAGGTCGCAGTCGGTCCATTTGGCTCGCTACTCAACTTTGATATCGACCCATGATATGAGTTGTAAACGTACAACCCGTGTCTTAGAAACGACGGCTTACTCGATTGAAGACCCTAACGATCAGCGTAGAGTGCAAATTAGCAGAAAGGTACATTGGAAGGGTTCTTGGCGATGATTACGGTGCTGGGGAAATCAGGTGCACAGCGTCGCGAGTATGATTGCAACAGTTGTGTGTAATAAACCCAACAGACGCACACGATACAACAGCGTATAACGAAATCTACTATGGCGAGAAACGGGGGGGTATCGTGGAGCTCTGCTGCCTGCCCCTTCCCAAAAAATCGAAAGATTCACAAAGGTATTCATGGTTACACCACGATATCGCCATGGTGCCTCGCAGGAACCCAACAAGAATCATGGGGGGAACAATGGCAGTTGCAAACTTCGCTAAAACGACTTACACTTTCGGGAATCCAAAATCGTGATTTGTGCGAAACCCGCGAACTCATAACAGTAACCTACAGAAAACCGTGCGCCAAAAAGGAACTGACACCGCCCAATGAGGGAGCTCACACTTTTCTATCCTTTGGTGCACATCGTGGCTGACCGCTCAGCCATCTCATTTCAAATCCCAATTCCCCGGGTTTTGCTCCACGTACTCCATCCGAGACGCATTTCCATTTCTGACCGCGCTTCCGTGTCGAGTGCTTTCAAACATAACCCAACGCGCCGCATTTCTGAAATTCGTCCCAGCCGTCCGGGCCGTTCCGGCCGATGGTCTTTTTGCTCCCCACGATTCCCTCCATTGCCGTTCCGATGCTGCACACAAACCGAAACGTCGAGTGTATAAGTTCAGGCTACTTCCTTTGCTTTTCATCAGTCAGTTCTGCTCAATCACATCTCGCCTCTCAACCTCTGCTCGCCCGACCAGCGAATTCACTCGATAAACTGCCCTCAATTCGAGATATCTGATTTGCGGGAGAATGGCTGCCAAGGTCGTCGCGCCCATCGTGGCAGTGTGCGCGTTGATCGGAGTGCTGCTCGTGGCAGCCCCATGGCATGTGGAGAGTGCTGAGATTGCATCTGAAGGTACGCACTCTCTTCACGCGCTCTCTTACCTTTCCTCCCCGTTCCTAGCGGTATTCTGCAGCGACATGCAACTGCTGCACTTCCCAGCAACCATTTTGCCTGTAATCCACATTTCGCTAACCGAATTTCGATCCGTTGCTTCTTTTCAGGTGGCGACGCCTTGTCCGGAAACGAATTCCCGTCGGACATCAACCGAGGCCGCGTGCTAAAGCACAAGATCTCCGATACAAGCAGCTCCGGCTCTACTAGCAGCTCCGGCTCTACTAGCAGCTCCGGCTCTAGCAGCAAGAAGTCGAAGAAGAGCGACTCGACTTCGTCAGGCTCGTCCCCCTCCCCGTCTCCCGCGAAGAAGTCGAAGAAGGGTTCAAGCGCGCCGGCCACCTCCCCCCCTCCTCCTACCAAGTCGGGGAAGAAGGGTAAGAGCTCCGACGTTCCCGCCTCTCCCCCGCCGCCAACCACCACCAGAAAGAAGGGGAAGAAGGGCGGAAGCGGTTCCACTCCGGCCACTCCCGCCACTCCCCCGCCAACTACCACCGGAAAGAAGGGCGGACACAAGAACTGGACCGCCCCTGCCACCCCCACCCCTGCCGTGCCCGCGCCTGCTACGAGCGGAAAGAAGGGCGGAAAGAAGGGCGCCAACTCAGGCGCTGGCGCTGGCGGGTCCGCGCCCGTGGTGGTGAGCAAGGCGGACCAGAAGATCCAGTCTCAGCTCACGACGGCCACGAGCGGAGTGCAGAAGGCGGCGGACACGCTACGTACTACACGAGCCTCACCGCGACGGTGCAGGCGCTGACGAACGCGGGCATTCTCATCGACGAGGGGCAGCGCACGATCGTCCAGGGGCAGATCGCCAACGCCGTCTCCACCATCGAGCGTCTCCGTTATGCTCGACCCCGTTAACGATAAGAAGGTTCTCTCGCAGCTCGCGTCCGCAAAGGCCACCGCGGAGGCCGCTTCGAAGGCCTTCAAGCCCTAGTGTGACTCCAGAAGCGTGGTCTGTAACACATAGCGACTTCGACAAGCGTAGCAGCCGTTTGAATCATAGCAGTACTAGTGGCGCCAGTCTTGACAATTCATCTGTTATAGTCACAATAGGCTTGAATGTGCCTAAAACGAAAGATAGAGAGCACAGACGGATTTCTGCACAGCGGCTTCAAACGTTGATAGCGTTCTGCTCACAGCTGCAAATGACTTGATTCAAATTGGATCTGGAGCGTCTTCACGTCGTCTACAATTTGCAATTTAGATTGCACGATTTGATAAAGAATTGACGACACAGCGTCGGTTTGAACGAACGGTACTATGGCAGCCACTATAGTCTTAGAACACAAGATAGGAAGAGTTACGAGTTGGGAATGACTCCCAGCTCCTACAAACCCCAAGAGCCGAGGTACACTGATGTGGAACAGTGCCACACTGTCCTCAACCACGAAGGGTCTCGAAACTACCCTTCACTAGGGCCTACACCAAGTGAAATGTTACACTACACAAAGTAATGTAACTATCTTCAATATCTTTAGGTGTACCCTTTTGGCAAGCTTCGAAATCACTTGAGGCTTGACACCAAGGCTCGGGCTCTTCATCACAAACTCATCCTTGAGTTCTTGATGGGTCTGCTGCACACACCTGCGACACGCCGAACGTTCGACACAGGACAAAATAGAAACCGCGCACGACAAAATAGAAACCGTGCGCGAGACACAAACGACCGCGTAACACGCGTCTAGCGATAACTCGCTATTGACTCGACACACACACTCGACATCATGACTCAACATTCACACACAATTATAAGCATGAAATATATTTTATCCCATGCCCTCATACCATTCCATACACACACACATTCACGCACACGGACAACAAGCCGAGTGCAAACCGTAGGGTTGCACCAACATCATCATCAATAAGTGTCTAGACTTCCTGACTTAGTCTAGACGTGCACCTAGGCATCGTTTACGTGTCGAACGCGCTATAATTAATGACAATATTTTCTGTTCGGGAACCTGCTTCTTGTTCATTTATTTCAAAACATCTGCCCAGTTGTCTACCCTTCGATATGGGCATGGGAAAATGGTGTATGCTTGTGCGCGCATGCACTCCCCCTCCGCATCTCCAGTATTAGCTGCTCGTTGCGGAGAAACAAGTCGCAGAGACCGCATTAGGTCGAGCAGCAGTCAGTTAGTTTTCTTCTAGCAGTTGCGTGAGGTGCATGTGCAAACCGGGACCGGGACCCGCCCTTGGCCGTGTAAAGGACGGAGTAAACGAGGTCATCGATGCCGTAAGGAGGCCCTGGCCCTACTGTGGACTGTTGAGTTAGAAGGTAATATTCAGTCCCTTTTTGTTTCGGTTGTTCTCCCGTCCAAGGTAAGTTCAAATCAACCTTTTGAGTTCATAAATCTTCATAACAAGCCAGATGTCAGATGTTGATCAGTTGAGAGAGCAGTCGCGTATTCATTAATAAGATGACAACAGGTGCATGCCTGGGTTGGTTTCCTTCAGGGTTCATTACAAGGTGCTAGAATCATCAACACTCGTCTTTCCGAGCCACGTGTGGGCATGTGATAAGAGTTTCCCACACGGCGAGAGGCTGCAGCAGTGGCTGGCAGGGATCGAAGGCCAGGCGGAGGTGTGCGTTGCGAGAGGTGTGGTGAGAGGCGAGAACTAAGAAGCAAGGTGGCTGGTTAGAGGAGAGTTTGTTAAATAACAAGCCAGGCGGGTGGTATGGGGTGAGGTTTAAGAAGAGAGGCGGGCTGTGAGCATGTGCACTTGGGTGGCAAGCGAGCGATTCTCCTTGCTGCCGCTGCAGACACAGCGTAGGATGGACGGGGGAGAGAGCGTGGGGAGGGGACAGTAGGTCACACAGACAGGAGGGCTGAGAAGGATGACAGGACATCAGGGTCAATGTGGATAAAGTGCGTGCTGTAGAGGCGGTGTGGCAGAAGGGCACCATTCTCTTTCTCTCGTTGTCATGCGCAGTGGCATGAGCCTTGGGGCAGCAGGGGAGACCAATGTGAAATGCAGGAGGAAGTGGTATCAGTGAAGGCAGGGGTGTGCATGGGGTGCATGAGATGAGATGTGCATTGGGTGCATGAGATGAGATGTGCATTGGGTGCATGCAGGGTGGAAGGCCATGTGAGCGTGGGGGTGATGGGGGCGTGGGGCCTCACCTGTGCAGCAGTGTGTGCAGGTGGGGGGCAAGGGAGTGGAAGGCCTCAGCACACTCCGCACAGCGCTGCAGCCTGCACACAGAGAACGGGGACGGGTGGAAGGGAGGCGTAATGGATCAAGAGAGGGATGGGGAAGAGGGCTGCAGCGTGCATGCAGAGGAAGGGGACATGGGGGAGGAGGGGGGACTGACGGATTGATAAAGGGATGGGGAGGAGCGGGGGACGGGCAAGTCTGTGCAAGTCTATTCAATTCCATCCCTGCCCCATGCAGCTTGCCCTCACAACACAGCCACTCCCTCCCCCTCTCACCCCGCCCTCAAACAACTTTTCTCATCCACCCTCACCCGCCCTTTCCCGCCCTCGCCTGACCTCCCCTCACCCACGTTCACCTCCCCCCACCCCTCCTCACCGCATTTCCATGTGCAGGTCCACGCCTGGCGAGTGGACGGCAGAGCGGGCGGCAGAGATCCCGTCACCGTAGCAGCGCAGCAGTGCGCGCAGCAGCAGGAGGGCGGCGTGCACGCGGCTGGAGTGCGCACTTGCCAGCAAGCCGCCCAGAATGGGCACCAGGGCGGCACAGCCGTCCACTCCCAGGCACTGCACTGCGGCGCTCGCTCCACCCCCCACTCCCCCCCCTGCCATGCTGCTGTTCCCCTGTGCGCCCATCGCTGAAACTACATCCACCAGCACCTGTGGGGATGAAGGGGGAACGAGAGGGGGGGTGTTTAAGAGGGCAGTCAGTGGAGGTGAGGAGGGGAGGGAGGGGGAGCATGCTGCCATGCTGCTTCTGCTGCTGCCCTGTGCGCCCATCGCTGAACCACCATCCACCAGCACCTGTGGGGTTGAAGGGGGAGTGGTATGTGGTGTGGAGGGGAGGGAGGGGGGAAGGTGTCACATTGTTGGGCAGTGTTTAGCATACCAATGGCTGACAACACATTCAACAGCACCAGCACCTTCCCCCACTCACCCCCTCCTCCGCACTCACCCTCTCCTCCCAGCCCACCCTCTTCCCCCACTCTCCACTCCCTCCCTTCCCCCCACTCACCCCTTCGTCCGCAATGACTGCCAGGAACGCCAGGGCGTCAGCCACGAGCCCGTCGCGCCACATCTCCCCCACCTGCCTGGCGAGGCACATGAACCCGCCCTTGCATCCCCAAACCCCCCCTCCCCCCACTCACCCCTTCGTCCGCAGTGACTGCCAGGAACGCCAGAGCATCAGCCACGAGCCCGTCCCGCCACATCTCCCCCACCTGCCGCACCGCCTGCCTGCCAAGGCACGTGAACTCACCCTTGCATCCCCACTCACCCGCTCCCCCCAATCACCCTCCGCACGCAAACCCCCTCCCCCCACTCACCCCTTCATCTGCAGTGACCGCCAGGAACGCCAGAGCATCCGCCACGAGCCCGTCGCGCCACATCTCCCCCACCTGCCGCACCGCCTGCCTGCGCGCTGCCAGCTGTCGCACCACCCCCTCGTGCCCATCCCTCACTGCCGCCACCACTGCTGCTTCTTCCTCACTCGCCTGCCCCCCTCCCTGCTGCTGCTGCTGTGGGTGGTGGTAGTGTTGCTGCTGCTGCTGCTGCTGGGGGTGGTGGTAGTGTTGCTGCTGCTGGGGGTGGTGGCGCTGCTGCTGCGCCTGCTGCTCCTGCTGCTGCAGCTGCTCCTGCCTCTCAGCCTCTCGCAAGAAGGGAATGAGGTCCCCTGCCCCTCCTCCCATCCGCCTCTGTGCCACCCCGGCACCTGCCCTCGCCTCCACACCCCCCATGCTCCCTGCCCCCAGGCTCCCTTCCCACACTCTCCCCACCACGCAACCACCACTACCACCAGCAGCAGCGGCTGCTCCAATCGCTGCGCCACTCCCCCTCTCTGCTGCTCCAACTGCGCTCTCCTCCCCCTTTTCCTGCCCACGCCTCCTTTCCTCCTCCCCACTCACCCTTCTCCCTACTCCTCCGCTCCCTGCTACCTTCTGATTGGCTAAACCCTCCACGTCAGCCAGTCCTCCGTGGCGGATCACAACAAGAGGCCCGCTTCCTGGAACCTTCTCACTCTGGCTCCTAACCATCCCCGCCATCTCCCCCCCACCCCCCTGCTCCACCTCCTCCCCCTCCTCCACCTCCTCATCATCCACAGCATACGGCGGCCGCAGCCTCGGCACAAACAGCCCTAGCTTCCGAACCAGCGAGCTCTGGTTCGGCGCGCTGCCGGACCTGCCCTCAGAGAGTGCCGGCACTGGAGACCCCTGCCTCTTCCCCCGAGCCTTGCTGGAGGTTCGGAAGCCCCAGCTGCCCACGGAGAGGGAAGGCGAGGCAGAGGAGCAGGTGGGGGGAGGGGAGTTGTTTGGCTGTGTGTCGGCTGCATAGGGGGCTCTGAGACTGGCTGCATATGGGGGGATGGATGGATGGTCGCCGCTGCTGCTGTGGGTGCGGGCGTTGCCATTGCCATTGGGATTACCATTGGCATTGGCATTGGCATTGGCATTGGCATTGGCGTTGGTGGTGGTGTTGGTGTTGGTCGTCGTGCTGTTGATGGCTGTTGCAGCAGCAGCATTAGCAGCAGCAGCAGAAGCAGGAGTCAGGGCGGTACCGTTACCAGGCCTTGTACCACTGCCTCTGGCACCAGAAGCAGCAGCAGCAGCAGCAGCAGCATGAGTACTCCCATCCCCATTACTGCCTCCCCCGCTACCACCTGACCCAAAGGTCATTCTCCGAGCCGTTTGCCCAAGCCTGCCAAAGGAACTACCCCCGCCACCAGCAGCACTACCAGAAGCACCACGAGGCGCACCCCCAGCGGTACCAGCAGCAGCATCGGCGCCCCTACCACCACTCCTGGTATCCACCCCGCCCTCCTCCTCTACCTTGCCTCTCTGCCTCTCCCCCGCCCTCCCCTCACTCCCTCCCCTCTCCGTCTTCCTCCTCTCCCCTCCTCCGCTCCCCCCACCCCTCTTCTCGCCCGCGCCCGTCTGCTCCTGCGAGGAGAGCGACCCGATCCAGTCAGAGACGCGGGAGACGAGGTCCACTATGGGTGACCGCCCTTTTTGAGAATTCTCAAAAGCCACCTTGTGAGGCGCCTCAAGAGACACCAGGTCCACTATGGGCGACCGCCCTGTCAACGCACCCTGCACTCCCCTCCCTGCTGCTGCCTGTGTTGCCACTGCTGCTGCTGGTGTGGCTGGTGTGGTGGCAGCAGCAGAGGCTGCAGCGGCAGCAGCGTTGGCCCGACCAGCTGCGGGGTAGGCAGGATGTGCAGCAGCAGCAGCGAACGGCACGCGTGCATCTGGTGTGACTGTAACGGGAGTGGCAGAAGATGAAAGAGCAGTGCGAGCAGAGGCAGCAGGGGCAGGGGAGTGACTGGTGGGGTTGGAAGGGGAGGAGGAGGGAGGGGAGCGGCGAGGAGACGCCAGGGCTTGCATGTGTGAGCTGCGTCGAGAGGCTGTATGCCCATTAGCGGTAGTGGCAGCAGCAGCTGCGGTGGTGGTGGTGGTAGCACCATGCGATCCCGAGCCGCCACGTGCCAGTCTATGACTCGTGCACTCGTCGTCAGTACTGGTGTCTCCTCCCGTGGTATACCCTCCATTATTCCAACCCTTATCACCACAATCATCACGACCCAACACCACTGCTGCCACAACCCCCCCTCGACCCCCCTTGCCCTCCCTGCCCCACCAGCCGCCTTCGCTGCTGCACCGCGCAGCACTCCCCCGGTCGCCCCTCTCACCCCTCCCCACCCCTCCACCCTCCCGCTGCGGCGACCGCACATACCGTCTCGGGGTACCCACAGACACCCTGTCATCCCACTCCTTCTCTCGCTCCCTCGCCCTCGCTCGCTCCCTCTCCCTCTCCCCGTCACAACAGGCAGAGGGCGAGGGCGAGGGCGAGGGGGCGCGGCGGGCGCGCTGCAGAGAGGCGATGGTGGGAGCAAGGTGGCGCGCGAGGGAGCGCGGGAGAGAGGAGGAGCGCGCACGCGAGGAGGGGAGCGTGGCGGGCTCTGATTGGCCGGGGGATTTGGGGGGGGAGGGGAAGTGGGAGGAACGGGGATGAAGGGAAGGTGAGCGGTGGAAGATCGGGAGGGGGGGGGGGGGGGAGAGATATGGGGCAAAAAGGTCAAAGGTGGATGGAGAGGAGGTGAAGGAGGGCTGGACGGAGTATACATACAAGTGTTGCAACATGGCGGAGAGATGCAACATGACTGTGGCACACCGACAGAGAGAAACACTCACACTCATGCAGGAATCTCTACACCCATATATGTGCACACGTACTGTGATGCTGGCAGTCCGGCCCCTCCACGTCACTGTCACCCCCCTCGGGCGCCACCTTCCCCCACCCCCCAAACTCCCCCGCCCCCGCCCCCCCCAAACTGCCCCTTAGGCTGTTACGGCGTGACAGGGTGGGGGAGGGGGAGGCGGAGGGGGAGGCGGGGGAGGGGCGGAAGAGGGAGGAGGAGGAGGGGGAGGGGGCGAAGGGGGAGAGGGCGGAGAAAGGGCTGCGGGAGTGGGGGAGATGCGGGGGGGGCGAGGGGAGGGGGAGGGGGTCGTCGAAGCACTGCTCTGGGTCCTTGCTGAATGGCAGCACTCGCTGAAGGTGGGGGGGGAGGGAGGGAGAGGGGGGAGGAGGAGAGGCGATGAGGAGGTGAGCGAGGGGAGGAGGGGAGGGGAAGAAGGAGAGGGAGAGAGGAGGGGGATAGGGAGGAGAGAGGTAGAAGGGAGGGAACGGGGAGGAAGCACAGGGACGTGGTGGGATGGATTGCAGGTACGACAAGGCTAGCACACCACTTCAACATCAACGGCCGAGAAGGCAAAGCATTACCTCAACATCAACGGCCAAGAAGGCGAAGTAATACCTCAAGATCAACGGTCCAGAGCGTGACAACAGTGACGGATGCAGAGACAGCCACCAAGGAGTTGTCATTCACGCTGACGTCAGCGACCTTCGGCCATCCTACGTGGACAGAGTCGAAACACCTGATTGGCTCCCAGCCCCACACCTGATTCCGGGCAGCAGCAGCGGGAGGGGCGGCGGGGCGGATGGCAAGAGGATTGTCAAGTCGCCAGGGCAGAGGAAGAACTGATCCAAAGGAATAAAACGGGGTACAAAGCGGTTGATTTCTCGCATCACGGCTTGCTGAACCTGCGCGGCGCACGCACCTTGAGGTGGTCAGTGCAGGGCGCGAAGAGCGCGTCCCCCTGGGGGGAAAACGCGAGGGCGGTGGTGCCGCCCGCGCCGGGCGGCGCGCAGTCAACGCAGTCAAGCGACTCGAGGTCCCACCAGCGCACGGTGCGGTCGCGCGCGGCGGACGCGAGCAGCAGCTCCTGCGGGTGGAAGTCGAGCGCCGCCACCGCGCCCGCGTGCCCCGCCAGCTGCGCGAACAGCCGCCCCTGCGCCAGGTCGAACAGCTGCGCGCGGAGGGACAGGTGCATGGAGGGAAGGAGGGGGGGGCAGGGGGGGAGTGAGAGATGAGGGAAGAAAGAGTGGGAAGCACTGGTTTGGAGAAGCTCATTCCCACCTCCCTCTTCCCTCCCCGCGCGCTGCTCACCTTGATGCGCCCATCTTGGCCGCCTGCCACCACCCACCGCCCGTCCGGACTGAACCGCACGCACCCTACAGGTTTCCCGCCCTTCCCCCCGCATTCCGCTCCGCCCCCTGCTCCCGCTCCCCTCCCCTCCGCCCCTCCCCCTCCCACAGCTCCGCCGCCCTCTCCCGCGTCCCCCGCGCCCATTCCGCGGAAGACGTGCGCGGCTTCCTTCTGGCGCGGGTCCCACACGCGCGCGGTGCCGTCCGCGGGGCTGAGCGACGCGCACAGCCCGCCCGCGGAGTACAGGTCGAGCGCGATCGGCGCGGCCTTGTGGCCCGTCATCGTGCGGATGGCTGGGGGGCGCGGGGAGGGGATGGGGGGAAAGGAGGCGGCGATGAGGGGGGAAGGGGGGAGGCAAAGAGGAGGCGCGGGGAGGGGATGAGGGGAAAGGGATGGCGGGAATGGAAGGTAGACGGCAGGACTGGGTAAGGCTTATGGAGACAGAGGCGTAATTGCCATCGCTCCTTTCACCCCAGGTTTCGGCCGCCCCTACTTTAGCCACCATCTCTAGCCATTTCTGTACCCACCGTATCTATCCGCCTTCCTGCTCCGCGTCAGCACCCCCCCACTTCCGACCACACAGTCCCCCTCTCACACCGCCCACCACCAGCCCCAACAGCCTCCCCCTCACCTCGCCCCTCCACCACGTCCTGTTCCCCCCTCACCTCGCCCCTCACCATACCTCCCTCACTCACCACGCCCCTCCCTATACCTCCCCCACTCACCTCGCCCCTCCACCAGGTTCCTCCCCCTTACCTCACTTCGCCCCTCCCCATCCCCCCCCCACCTCACCTCGCCCCTCCCCATCCCCCCCCCACCTCACCTCGCCCCTCCCCATCCCTCCCCACCTCACCACGCCCCTCCCCATACTCCCCCCCCCTCACCTCGCCCCTCCACCAGGTCCCAGAGCTTCACGGCGCCCGCAGCGCCGCCCGCGACGGCGAGCTCCTCGCTCGCGTCCAGAAGCACGCTCTGAATGGCGCTCGTGTTGCCGCGCAGCGACTGGCGGCGCGGGGATGGGGGAGATAGATGCGCGGACGGGGGACGGAATGGGGTAAGGCATAATCCTTTCTCTCCTCGCTCGCGTCCAGCAGCACGCTCTGTATGGCGCTCGTGTTGCCGCGGAGCGACTGGCGGCGCGGCGAAAGGGAGAAAGATGCGGGGGCGGGAAGATGCAGTGAAGGGGAAGCAAGTTGCGGAACGGGGGAGATAAATACGGGAAACGAATGGGGTAAGAAAATATACTCTTATCTCCTCGCTCGCGGCTAGCAGCACGCTCTGGCGACGTCGTAGCACGAAACGGATGTCATCGCAAATGTTCGACTTGCATGTCGCTCTAACCTTTCAACAAGCTTCGGGTAAATATCGAATCGCTAATCCTACCAGCAACGGCGCGCGCTGACGGGTGGACCATAGGTGCAGCTTCTTATCGTCGCCGCCCGTTATAAACCTCTCCGCCGACTTCCTGCCGATGCTTATGCAATTCACGCTCGACGAATGAGCCGCGAAGGACCCTGGAAGCAGGAGGGGAGAAACGTTCAGATTATAATGCTGCGAGAGCTGTGGTACCACTGAGCTATGCCTTTAGAGCCTGAGACCAACGGGAATGTATTCTGCCATACATCGACGAAAACGCTAAACAACGAGGGAAGGTAGGTACATGCTGTTTCTACGGGAATTCTGCTAAGTCAGTTGGGGTGAACGGAAATTACATGTCTTCTGGCCTCGACGGCCTTTGTTTCCTGCCGGTTGCATGCTTCCCCTCCAACACGGAAATAAGAGACAACTAAACAAGCTAACGAGAACTCTATACTAGTTAAATTGCGGGCCCGTGACCTTCTAATCTCGGCAAGGTTATCCTACTCCATCGTCAGCACACAATGGCACGGCCATGGTGTTGCACAGCAATCTCCCTGACTTGGTATGCTCTTCGAAATATCCGTCAGCGGCTTCACTGAATAAGATTGCTGAAGGTGATCCCTGTGTCGAGCCCAGCCTTGGGCTCTGTTTTGTCAGTCTCGTGAGATATCGCAGTTGTACCTCGGCGAGATTGATTTGGGGAGTCGAACTTCGCCACACTCGTCGCCACGTTTTCGCTTGGGAAGTTACACCCTCTGTCATGTCTGTGTCTGTCGGAATTCCCGAATCGCGCGCGCAGAGTCCTGCAATTCCTGTCAACGATTGGCGGTTCGCTTCGCTGTCGGAGCAAAAACAAATCCCAACGGGTCGAGTCAGGCGTCCCCTCCATCCACCCTGCCCTTCGTGCCTCGTGGCTTCTTGGCAACCCCTTCCGTCCACCATAGATGCTATCACCATCTTAGAGCGCTCCCCCATGATCGCCGGGGGATATCCCCTTCGGGGATAGGGGAATAACGTGTTGTGACGTACTCCTTATAGGCTGTTGGTCAATTGGCCATATTCCCTGCTTGCTCTATGTATGTTTGTATACAGGTTACGACCTTAATATAACCTTAACCTTAACCCAACGGGTCGAGTCAGAAAGGAAGTTTGTGAAAAACGTTGCCCCGAGTGAGGATCGAACTCACGACCTTAGGATGGCTCCGCCCAGTTGGCTGGGAGTCGGATTGCTATGAGACCTACGCGCTACCTACTGCGCCATCGAGGCTTGTGCTTCCTGTCAAACAAACAATGTATCTTAGATACTGAAATTTCCTTGGGATACACGCTCTTTTCGAAGCGCGGTGGTTGGTTTGCTCAAGCTCGGCCTTGATTCTTCCGTATTACCCTTCGGAAACAGGTAACTCCTCCTGACTTCGTACATATACGAGCACGCAGAGCAGATTCTCCACAATTGCTTTCAGGCTCGATCTGTTTTTGGACGACTGTGGCTTTGATTACCTTCAAATGGCAGCGATGACTTTCCCAGTCGCTGGAGCGTTCATGTTCCTCCTAATCAGTACAACTATGGTATCTGGCCAAACCGATAGTAACTGGGTTATCAGCTCCACGCTGCTTTCCGTAAGTGTTTTTCTCCGGTGCTACTGATTTTTTTTGCTCCTTAGCGTTGTGTTGTCCTTCTTCTGATTCTTTTTCGCAATTCAGAACTGCACGGCTTTTTATGATGACAATGTGCTGCAAAGGAGCGACTTTGGTGACGGCTTTGTGTTTGGGGTGGCGACAAGTGCAACTCAGGTTGGTTGTGCTTGCGGAGCTTGCTCTTTCGGCAAGGTCAAGCTCAGAACTTAACATCCTCGACGTTCAGGTTGAAGGAGCACCATCGGAGGGAGGTCGAGGGCCCAGCATTTGGGACGTGTTTGCCGCAGTTCCTGGTACGATGACTACCTGTCGTCTTGCCTCAATGGCAGTGCGTGCCTCCTTAGCTTAACATCATCATCACTCTTTACAGGAAAAATTGCCGATTCTTCACTGCCCAATATTACCACGGACCAGTACCACAAGTTCCTGGTGAGCTTTCTCTCTTTTCCCGTCGATTGTCATAATGCCTTTCGAGCTTGCTGTTCTGAAATTATACTTTTTCAGGAGGACATCAAGATTATGAAAGAACTGGGCGTCACGTCCTACAGACTATCACTCTCGTGGTCGAGGATCTTGCCAGGTCTGGTGGATGTTTTTTTATGTATGCTTGCCGTATTAATGATTGCAACAGAGGATTGATCTAATTCACTCTGCAGACGGCATTGGTGAGGTCAACTCGGCAGGTATCGACCACTACAAAACTGTAATTGCGGCACTGAAGACAGCAGGTAATTGTTGCGTACTTTTCTGAATATGTGTGTGGTATAAGAAGCCTCTCTTTATTGCATCTAACCGATGGCGTATTATTCATTGGCAGGCATTGAGCCAGCAGTGACTCTGTATCACTGGGACTTGCCGAATTATCTTCATGTGAACTGGGGTGGCTGGCTGAATGGTTCTATAGTGTAAGAAATTGTCTTGATGTGGTCAATTAAGTACATTGCGGTTTGCTTCATGTGAGCTATGAGCAGGGAGGCGTTCACCAACTACGCGGAAGTTTGCTTTGAGGCGTTCGGTGCTGATGTGAAGACATGGATCACTTTCAACGAACCAATGGAAACCTCGATTCAGGTAATGAGAGCTTTTTAAGGTATTTTTTTACTTCGACATTATGAGACATCCAAGCCGACTTATTTGCCTGTATAGGGATACGGGATAGGAGGAATGGCTCCAGGAAGATGCTCAGACAGAGAGATGTGTGAAGAAGGGGATTCTGCAGTGGAATCGTACCTTGTTGCTCATAACATATTGAGGTCACACGCGTCTGCTGTTGCTTCTTACAGAGCCAATTATCAGGTCAGTCATCATCGCTGCTATTTCAGTCTGCCACTGGACACACATGGACTTGGAAACTAACCTCCCATTACTGTTGTGACTGCAGAAGCTGCAGGAAGGCCGCATTGGCATCACACTAGACTCCCAGTTTTACTTCCCCATCAATCAGTCCGATGAAAACGTTGCAGCAGCTAACCGAGCTCTTGAATTCTCATACGGATGGTAGGCTTACTTACATCCATTCAAGCGTCTCAGTCTGTGCAGGGTTGTGCTAACGAACTTCATGACTTCAGGTTCGCTGACCCAGTTTACTTTGGAGACTACCCAGAGTCCATGCGGACCCTTGTTGGTGACCGTCTGCCTCAATTCTCAGCTGCGGAAAGGCAGCAGCTTATTGGTTCTGCAGACTTCTTTGGCCTCAACTTCTACACTGCTCTGTATGTCTGGCAAGGGTCTGCCAGTGCGCCTGGAACCGCTTGGAGTGACAGCCAAGTGGGAACCTCAAGCACCAACCCACTGACTGGTGAAGAGATTGGTGCATCAGTAAGTTGACATGGCACCTGTTCCTTCAGCCCATGCTATCATGAGCATTTGGCTTGAACAATACACTCTTCCTGACATCGCCCTTTCCCCTGTTTTCACAGACTGGCTCATCTTGGTTGAAGGTGGTTCCAGAAGGCATGTATGGGATTTTGATGTGGATCACAGGGCGTTACAACAGCTTTCCGATCATGATTACTGAAAACGGTATGGATTGGTTGGATGCGTCTTTTGGATCGTATGAGTATGTACCGAATCCTTCACTCATGACGTGCTTGTGCTTCAGGCTCGAGTGATGTCAATGACCCTGACATTCCATTGGAGACTGCACTCTGTGACGATCAGCGTCTGAACTTCTACAGGCACTACCTCAGCAATGTGCTTAAGGCCAAGAGGTAGGAAATGTTCTCCACTTCCCATTGGTTTGTGTGCCCTCATGGAACCTGTCATACTAAGATATTTCCCATGCGATGACTGCAGGGATGGAGCAAATGTCCAGGGGTACTATGCGTGGTCCCTTCTGGACGACTGGGAATGGGCTCGTGGCTTCTTGGAGAGATTTGGCATTGTCTTTGTTGACTTCTCTAACCCTGACCTTCCTCGGTACCCCAAAGCATCAGCGTTCTGGTGGCAGAAGTTTCTTAGCACTTGAGCTAGACTCCTGCATCTGCTCCGGTTTGTTGGGCATGGTTGATCTGAGTGATGTGGACCATTTGTCTTGCCACTGCTGTAATGGTGACCCTTGATTATCAATGTAAAGCAAAGCAACAAATATACTTTTCAGCAAAACAGGATTGGATATAAATGAATAAACAAATTGGCAAACAAAATAATAAGCAGACACATAACGCTATAGCGCAGCTCAATATGCTGCGACATGTATGAATGAATAAACAAATAAATAATTAAAGGGTGACAGTTGCTCAGGTCCATTCGCTGGATCTTCTGGTCCACCTGGCTGCATGTTCTCCAGCCTCCTTTGCTGCGCCATCCCTCCCAGGCGGCTGCTTTCCCCGGTCTGTCAAGGGTATATTATGGTTCAACTAATCTGAGCCACCCTCTTTCTTAAAAGCCCGGCACCTCCACCCCCCTCACACACCGTCACTGACCATTTCCCCTCGCCTCCACCGCGCCACCACATCCACCACCACTGCTCGCACCTCACGCACGTACTGAGCCACCCCGCCTTCCCCACCTGCTGTTTTTGTCTCTGAAGCATCCCCTTCACACTCGTTCACTTCCGCCCCTGATCTTCCTACTCCCTCGTGCTGCTGCTCCTGTTCAGGCACTGCAGCTGCTGATGAGCCTGGAGCACCAATTGCAGCAGCAGACGCAGCACCAGGAGGTCGAGCAGCCAGTGCAGGTTTAAAGTCAGGAGCAACGGGAGCACATGGGAGGGACGCAGCAGGGCCGGTGTCAGCGGTAGCAGCAGCCAGAGCAGGGCAGGCGTGCAGCAGCAGCACGTGGGCGACACGCGAACCACAGGAGGCAGACTCAAGGCTGGCGAGACGCAGAGGGAAGGGCTGTGGGCGCAGCAAGGGAAGGGAGGGGGAGAAAAGGAGGGTCAGGGTGAATGGGTGAGAGCAGGTGAGGTGAGAAGAAATGGGAGTGGAGAACAGCAGGGCTGCAGGGAAGCACATGGACTTTGAGGGAGTCAAATGCTCATCCATGCGTAATAACCCATGAATAAATTCATGCATGGTGTTAGTCCTACCTTGAGAGCCGCCTGGATGGCAGGCAGCAGGCCATCCCCGTCCTCGCACCAAACGCACACACACACCGCCCTTTCCCCCTCACTCCCTCGCTTCCTCTTGCGCCCCGCTAGCCCTTCTCCTCCCCTCCGGTCCACCTCTTCCTGCTCCTCCTCCTGCTCCTCCCTCACCTCCTCCCCCACCTCATCCCCCTCCCTTCTTCCCCCACATGCGCCCACACCAGGTCTACCTCCACCGCTTCGTCCTCCCTCGGAGTGGCCTCAGGCACCCTGCCACATGCCAGCAGGCTGGAAGCAAGCAGCCCTGCTGCTGCTCCTGTTGCTCTTTTCGCTCTCTCTGCTCCCTCCTCCTCTCCCTCTCCCTCTGCTCTCTGCCCCTCCCCTCCCTGCTCTTCTGCTCCCTCCTGCTTCCCCGCCCCCTGCTGCCCTTCCTCCCGTTCCTCCTCCCCCTCTCCCCCCTCCCCGCAACTTTCCCCCAAGCCTGCCCTCAGCGCCCGCAGCTGCGCCACTGCTTCCGCCAGCACGCTCGCCTTGTCCGCCCTCGCCATGGCCGCGCCTGGCAGCAGCGCGCGCAGCACGCCCAGCTGCTGGTTAATGCGCTCGCGCCTGCGCTTCTCCGCCTCGCTGTGGCTCCGCGGACCCTTCTCGCTCCAATCAAACGCCACCCGCTCCTGCTCCCGCCGCCGTCTCTCCGCCTCGCCCTCGCTGCGCCCCTGCGCGCCTCCGCGCGCCTCCGCCGCAGGTGCAAGGGGGCCGTAGCCCCATGACATGGGAACCGGGGGGATTAGCGCTGCGTGCGGTGCTGCGTGCGCGGGGGTGTGTGACGGGGCAGCACTGGGTGCAAGAGGGGGAGTGGAGGAGACGGAGAGGGGAGAGGTCAGTAATGCGAAGCCAGGAAGACCACATTGCTGTTGCTCTTGCCCTTGCCCTTCCTCCTGCTGCTCCTGCTGCAGCTGCAGGTGCTCCAGGTGTTTCTGCTGCGTGCGCCGCCGCTTCACTCTCTCCCGCGCGCCGTGCTCCAGAGCCTGCAGAATCCGAGCCGCCTGCATCTGACCAACGCTCTTCGACCTGCTGCCACGTGGCAGCTGCCCCGCGGGTCCTGCCCCCTGCGGGTCCAGGTGCGCGCTGTCGCCTGCGCGAGCCACGTCATCGCCGCCCGGGGAAGCACCAGCAACGGCGGAAGCTCCGCCAGCGGCTGCGCCGGCAGCGCGGGCGTTGGCGCTGGTAATGGCGGCAGACGCGGGCCGAGTGGGAGGCGCCATGGCCCCGCCACTTCTGCTCCACTCCTCCCTACCTCCTAACCCCCAATCGTTTCCGCTGCGGCTTTGGTTGATGCTCGGACTCCACAAATTCTGCTGCCCCCTGCTCCCGCTCGCATCCCCGCTATTGCTTATCGCGACACCATCAACAAGCTGCTGCGACGCTAAGCCAAGGTCGACCGCAAGGGCGTCCGCGCTGCGACCGTCGCCAGTCACCCCGCCTCCCCTTCTCGCGCGGAAATCGCGGAAGTTGGTTTCGAGCGACAGCAGCGGCGACGGCCTCGCGTGTGGAGGACACGTGTCGTCCGTTCCAACCGTCCTCTCAAACATATGTTCGTATCGCCCGGCTTCCTGCTGCTCTCCCGTCGCACCGCGCCGCATTCCCAGATCGCTATCTCGGGGCGCTTCCCGCCGTTCGAGCTCATCGCGGCGCTCCTCTTGCTGCAGCTGGTCCAGCTGCTCCGCGACCGCCAACTGCAGCCCGCAACTCCCGCCGCCTGGTGCGCGCAGCCTTTGAGGCTCCCTAAACCCGCGGCCCGGAGTTCCGGACGCTTCCCAACATGCGTCGCCGCCAGATGCGGGAGTCCTATCATGCAGTGCGGTGGGCGATTGGAATGAGGGGCGGGGGAGCGAGTCGTGCGCGCTGCGGAGCTGCGATAGCAGAGCCGCGTCCGCCGCCGTAAGATCATTCGAACCGCCCGCCGCGGGCTCCTCCCCGCTCCCGCTCGTCTCCCACGTGCGCTCCGCGTTACTCCCGCCGCCGGCGCTACCCCCCACTCCGCCGCCACTGTAATCCGCGTGCTCACTGCTGCCGCCTCTTGCTTCGCCGCGTCTTGCGGCGTCGGCCGCGGCCTTGCTTCGCTGCTCCGCCTGTCCCATCTGCCGCGTCAACGGGTCGCCACGAGTTGTGATTCAACGCCGACGCCGCTGCGGCGATGCTGTCGGAAGTGGAAGAGGCCATCCGAATGCCGCTTCTTGCGCCGCTAGCTCCGCCGTTGATTGCGGTGTGTTGCGGGACCCATGTGCGGGTCGCCACGTGAGGAAAGGATTCCGCTGCGGCGCGCGAAGCATGCCAAACCGCTTGCTGACTCGGCCCTGCCGATGGAGTCGCGCCGTCAAAATGCAAACTGTGCGACAGATTTCTCGGGAGCTGCCTGCTGGGCGACGTGTGCGACAGTGTCGCCAACGCAGCCGCGGGATTCGCGAGGAGGAAGGCGAGAGTTTCAGAATTCAGACTTGCCGCGTCGCCTCGCGAGTCGCACAAATAACTCGGGGTGGCCACGGGACGTTGGACGCCTAGAGCCGCAACGGACGCCATGGCAGGAAAACTCGCCGCTTCGCCCGCCGCAATTGCAGCTGAGCCTCCTCGGCCTTCGACGAGCGTGGGAAAAAACCTCGAGAACTCCAACTGACCTGGAGATGCGAGGCTCTGTGGTGGCGCGCGCGGATCGTCTGCCGTTGGTGCGTGCTGATTGGATGCGAGATTCCGGCGACTAGACGACATGAGAGGCGCTTTAAAGACGCAGGTTCAAATGAGGAGCTGTGTCTAATCGGGGACCATCGACGGAAGGGGGAACCCGCGAGAGCGGGAGACATGGGAGTCGGAAGTCGCAAGTCGGAAGGAGAAGCGAATTCGCATTCCTTATTCCGTACAACGTGGCGAAGCGCAGCTACCCTTAGCGACGGAGAACACCGGCGGGAGGAGTGAGGTGGTTCACGGCGAGACTACGTTGAATTCCTGCGACAGCCATAATCTGCTGAAACACTGTATATGCCGAACTACGCGCAGCCGCTGCTGCAGCCGCGGCGTCTACCTAACGATGTCTGAGTTCGCACTTGAAATAACACAGAACTGTTGTTGGATCTTTGAAAATGACGACTGACCAGTTCTGCGCAAAAATCCATGTTCTGCTCGGGGTCGTGCTGGGTTTCGAGTGAAGGAAGGCATTGGATCGTCGAGAAAGGGTGCGAGCAAGGAGGCGAAGAGACGAAACTTGAGCTATGAAAGCAAAGTAGCGCAAGACAAAAGCGAATGCTAGAAGTGGACGGAAGCGAATGTTGCTTGCATCACGTGATCAGCCCATTCCAGTCAGAACCCCGCACCGCATCGCAAAGCGAAATGCACTGAACTGTAGATCCATCAATCTCTCGCCGCCTTCCGTCAGCCACCCACACCGCGCTGTCGTGGCGTGGCCTTTACCAATCGCTTCGCATGACCCATCAGCGTCAACCTTTGGACGCCGCTGCAGGCGGAGGGAAGGAAATGTGATCGAAGCGATTTGATTGGTTTACAGCGCCGTTCTGAGTTTCCACACGGAATGCCTCGAAGTCTGGTTCTGGCGCTGCTTTGCTTGAATCTGTACGGGTATTGAGAAAACAGTTTACCAGTTGTGAGAATGCTTGTCTTACGGGTCCCTCGACACCGAGTGACCTTCCACCCCCAGCGTTGTGCAGTCTCTGGTTTTGTAGCTCTGGAAATTGGTTTTCACACCAAGCAGCACCACAGAAGAACAGCAGCATCACAATGCAGTGGTTGTTTCTGAAACTTGACCTGAACCTTTGAGGGCTCGTTGTGGTGGGGACTCGGGTCAGGTTGCCTTGCCAGGCTTCGTCCAGGAACTCGAACTTTTTCGGCAACGCCTTGACGCAGAGGGATGACTAGGAAGAAATATTTCTTCCTAGTGTGGTGGTGGTGGTGGTGGGCCCACAAACGGTTTTGTAGCAACAAAACTTAGATTTTGTGATATCGATGCCTCCTGATTTTTGCTGATCAAAGAAGTTATTGCAATTTCATGGGCTTGATAAATATGACCAGCAACTCCCAGCGCAGAAGAACGAAAATGGTCCCCAGTGATGGGGCGCACACACGGCTAAATGAAACGTTGATGTGGGCAGCAATTCACGTGAGCCTGGCAGCAATGACATGGACGATGCCTACTTGCAGCTCAATCCGCCAATCGACTGCTTTTTACCAAACAAGAAACGAAGCCAACCCCACTGACTTCGGCTGCAGCATTTTCTGTCGCGGGTCACTCTCGGGTCTCAAGTCTTGTATCCATGGATACAGTGTTCATCAATCAGACTCATTAACTACTTTTATATTTAAGATGTGAGATAGCGGAGAAGAGACCTCTTCTTATGTGTTGAAGCCTTATAAGAAAAAGGGTGGCCGCAGCCAAAACTGGTTCCTGGGGAGGGATGGCATTGTTAACCACCCTTTTTTATTGTCCACGGGGGCTTGGGCATCACATAGGGATCTGTCCAGATGGACATGGTTTCCCCTTTCACGTGTGGCTGGTGCATAGTGTCAAATGTAATTCTATGCTTGTAGGCTACAGTGAGTAGCACAAGAGGGAGTACAGTTGTTAGGGTTGCATATTTGTACTTCCACACTTTCTAGTTTCACCATTCCGTTGCATTCAGTTTCTGAGATGGTATCACGAGTAGGTTCGTTCCTAGCTAGCCTCCGCGCCCTCCGCGCCCTTCGCGCCCTCCGCGCCCTTTTGCGCTCTAGTGCCCTCCGCGCCCTCACGCCCTCCGTGTTTGTTGCGCCCTCGCGCCCCTAGCCCGCGCCCCTTAGCGCGCCCCTTAGCGCGGCCCTCAGCCCGCCCCTCGTCGCGCCCCTTAGCGCGCCCCTTAGCGTGGCCCTCAGCCCGCCCCTCGTCGCGCCCCTTAGCGCGGCCCTTAGCGCGGCCCTCAGCCCGCCCCTCGTCGCGCCCCTTAGCGCGGCCCTCTGCCCGCCCCTTAGCGCGGCCCCTAACCCGCCCCTTAGCGTGGCCCTCAGCCCGCCCCTTAGCGCGGCCCTCAGCCCTCGCCCGTCGCGCCCCTTAGCGCGCCCCTTAGCGCGGCCCCTTAGCGCCCCTTCCGGCCGCCCCACCGCGCCTCCGCGCCACCGCACCTCCGTGCCTCCGCCTCCCTCGCTCAGTGCGAGCCCGCGCCCACGACCACCTCCGCGCCTCCGCCTTAGCCCGCGCCTCCGCCTCACCCGCTCCCACGCCTAGCCCCGCGCCTTCCCTTCCCGTTAGCCCGCGCCCCAGCCTGACCCTAGCCCGCGCCCGCGCCTCGGTTGCGTCCTAGCCCGCCCGATCCACACCTACCCTCGGCACGTGGCCGGTTTCTCCCCTCCTCCGCCCTGTTTCCCGGGCCCTTCCCATTCTCCCTGTCACTGGACTTCGCCTCAGCGGCTGGCAGCCGCTCATACCTCCGGTAGTTAGCCTTAGCGTCGTGTCGACACTAGCTCCTAGCCGCTCCGTCCCTAGCGTTCCTAGTCATCCTCCGCCTCGTCTCGTTTGCTCCCTCAGCCGTCGGTTCTCTCGTAGCTTTCCAGCTGGCGTTTCTCGCCCTCCATAGCCGTCCTCCACATTCTTAGATCCGCCTCCGCCGTGCTCCAGTCGCCTCTAGCATGGCATCAGTTATGGAGTCCCGTCGCCTCCGTTTCGATGCGGAGGGGCGCCCGATAGAGTTCGGGACCTGGCAGCGCCAGACCACGCGCTTCCTCACCAGCCAGCGCCAGGACGGTGCCACTCTGTGGGCCCATGCGTCTGGTGCTCTCCAGGCCCCCCCGTCCCCCGCCGCCCTGCCGACCGCCTCGGAGCCGACTCCTACGGCCCAGGCGGAGTACGACCGTTGGGTCCTGGCCAGGGACGTGTGGCTCTCTCGTGACGCTGCCGCCGCTCTCACACTGTCGGAGCTTCTCCCCCCGACTGAGGCCGCCCACTTTGACCAGGTGGAGACAGCACAGGGGGTTTGGGATGCTATTGTTGCCCGCTACTCCACCCCCTCCTCTGCCTCCCTCAGTCGCCTCCTCATGCCGTTTGTGTTTCCCGACCTAGGCTCGTTTGCGACTGTTTCCGACCTAGTGACTCACCTCCGCTCGCTTGACGCCGGTTTCCGTGCGGCCTGTACCGACACACAGCTTCTTGTTGCTCCCCCCCCCATGTGGCTCACTGTGCACTGGTTAGTCACCTGCCTCCCTGACCGCCTTGCCACTGCCCGCGACGCGCTTCTCCAGAAGCACCCCACTGAGCTCACCATCGATCTCCTCGAGACCGCTCTCGGGAAGATCGAGAGCAGCCTCCTCACCGTTGCCTCCGCCACTGACGCGGTGGCTCCCCATCTCTTTGCGGGGTGTGCCGCCCCTCAGCTTCCCACTTTCACTGCTACCCGTGCTTCTGCTGCTGTGTCGGTTTCTGAGGACACTGCTGCCGTTTCTGCCGCAGACAGGCAGAAACGGGGCAAGAGTGGCAAGAGGGGCGGTAGGGGGGGAGGTGGGGGCGGTGGAGGCGGCGGTGGAGGTGGCGGTGGCGGTGGGAGCGGCGGAGGCGGCAGCGGCGGCGGCAGTGGTGGTGCACCAGGAGGAGGGGGCCTTGGAGGAGGTGCAGGACAGACAGGCCCGCCCACTGGTGGTGGTCCGACCGGTGGGGGTGTTGCCCCTCGACAGCAGCAGCCACAGCAGCACCAGCCACAGCAGGGACAGCAGCAGCAGCAAGGACCGCAGCAGCAGCAGGCACCGCAGCACTTCCAGCAGTGGGGGCCCCCGCTGCAGTGGGGTCCGCAGCAGCACTGGGGTCCCCCGCCGCAGTGGGGTCCGGGAGGACCAGGGAGCACCGGCCGCAGCAGCAGCACTTCCAGCTGGGCCCCTCCCCCCCCTCGCCGTGACACTGGCCCCTGCACCCACTGGTGCCTCACAGGGCCGGGCAGCCCCGGTCTCTGTGGTCGCGACGACCACTCTGCCGCGCGGTGCTTCCGCCGCCTCGACGACCTCTACCGGGCTCGTTGGGGCCCTCTGGCGGTCACACCTCGCTGGTCTCGTCTGTTAGCTCGTAAGATTG
This sequence comes from Closterium sp. Naga37s-1, assembly GCA_947471745.1. NCBI lineage: Eukaryota > Viridiplantae > Streptophyta > Zygnematophyceae > Desmidiales > Closteriaceae > Closterium > Closterium sp. Naga37s-1. Next base: position 74,292 of record CANJKZ010000461.1, on the reverse strand, counting down.
ATGTCTTTGCTCTGTCCATGGACGATGTGTGTCAGCATGCTTTGTATGTTGATGCTGACTTTAGTGCTGATGGATCTGTGTGCTCGCGTGTTCGTAGATTAGCTTGCTTGCCTCCTGCTAGTGTAGCGTTGTGACTTTCTAGTCTCGGTGCTTGTGTTGCTGCTCTAGGTGCTTGTGTAGCTACTAGGACAGGTGACTCTCCGGCTGAGGCGTCCTTGTCTTTCACACTGGACTCGGGCGCGTCGCAGTGCTTCTTCCGCGACCACACGACCCTTACGCCACTCCTGACTCCTGTTTCGGTGGCTCTGGCTGACCCTACCTCTGGACCAGCCGTTGCTCGTAGCTCCACGACCCTCCCGTGTCCGGTGGTCCCCTCTGGGGTCCTGCGCGGTCTCCACATCCCCTCGTTCACTCGGAACTTGGTGGGTGTTGGATACCTCCAGGACCGAGGGATCACGGTTACCTTTGTGGGGGGTGGGAGGACTGCGGTCTGTACTGACGCTGCCACAGGAGCTGTTCTGGCCACGTTCACCAGGGAGCCCCGCTCCGGTCTCTACGTCCTCCACACCGAGCGCTCCCCGGTTACGTCCTCCCCTCAGGTCGGTCCGTCCCCTCCCGTCCAGGTGTCCAGTCCGGTTGAGGTGACTAGTCAGGTAGTCGTGTCCAGTCCATTCGCTGCGTCTTGCTCCTGTCGCTCTCTCGCCCACCGCACCGTCCTGTGGCACCACCGCCTTGGCCACCCGTCGATCCCTCGTCTTCGTGGCATGCTCAGTCAGGGACTAGTCACAGGTCTCCCACACACTTTCCCGTCGCTCCCTCCCTCGTTTGCTCCCCCTTGCACTCCGTGCGTCGCCGGTCGCTTACGCGCCACTCCTCACTCCTCCTCCCTTCGTCCGGCCACTGCTCCTTTCGAGACTCTCCACTTGGACGTCTGGGGCCCTGCCCCGACACAGGGGTCCGGGAGGGAGCGTTACTTTCTGGTGGTCGTCGTCGACTACTCCAGGTACACCACAGTGTTCCCTCTTGCGAAGAAGTCCGAGGTGACAGCTACACTGATTCGGTGGCTTCTAGCCACTGAGGGCACTCGTGGTCGTCGAGTCAGTTGTCTCCACTCCGACCGTGGGGGCGAGTTTCGCTCCGGCATTCTCGGCGGATTCTGCGGCGAACAGGGCATCACACAGTCCTGGACGCTGCCGGAGTCCCCACAGCAGAATGGGGTTGCTGAGCGCCGCATTGGCTTGGTCATGGACATCGCCCGCACGTCCATGATCCATGCCCGTGCGCCCCATTTTCTGTGGCCCTACGCGGTTCGCTACGCCGCGCACCAGCTGAACCTCCAGCCGCGTGTCTCGCGGCCCGAGGCTTCACCGACCAGTCTTTGGACTGGTTCCCCTGGTGTTGGGTCGGCCTTTCGAGTCTGGGGCTGCCTTGCGCAAGTCCGCGACACCTCTGCGGACAAGCTCTCGGCACGCGCCGTCCCCTGTGTCTTCCTTGGTTTCCCGGTCGACTCTGCCGACTGGTCCTTTTACCACCGGCCCCTCCACCAGTTCCTCGACTCCCGTGACGTCCGGTTCGACGAGTCCGTGTCCTACTACACCCGGTACCCCTGTCGAGGTCTCCCGGTACCCCCTCCCCCCCTTTTCCTTGCGCCCGCTCCTCCTCCTGCCCCCGCTCCTCCGGTACCGCCGCCCCCTCCTGGTCCTGCCCCGTCAGGTGTGTCTCACGCTACCCCTCTGCCCTCGGTCGCGCGTCAGGTTGCGTCTCCCTCCCCTCAGTCCTCCTCACAGTCCCCTCAGCGACCTTCGGCACTTCAGCGACCGGAAACTGTGGACTCTGGGGGTGTTGGAGCGCGAGGTGCGACCACTGGAGGTGCTCGGCCTGGGGGTGCTCGTTCGCGGGGTGCTGGAGGTGGTGGTGCTGGCACGGGAGGTCCGAGTCCTGGGGGTGCTGGAGCTGGAGGTGCTGGCGGTGCTGGCACTGGCAGTGCTAGTTCTGGGGGTGCTGGAGTTGGGGGTCCTGACACTGAGGGTGCTAGGACAGGGGGTGCTGCAGCTGGGGACCCTACCCCTGGTGGTTCCCCCTCTGGGGACACTAGTTCTGGGGGTGCTAGTTCTGAGGAGACAGGAGCTGGCGACACTAGTTCTGCGGAGTCCACTCCGCCTCCACACCGCCACGACACGCGTCTCCAGGCGGCCTGCCGACGTGCGCGTGAGGAGCAGGAGCGGTTGGAGAGGGAGCAGCAGGAGTTGCGGGTGTTGGACCTACTGGAGCAGCAGCAGCAGCAGCAGCAGCAGCAGCAGCAGCCGCCGCAGCCGCCACCGCAGCTTCCTCTGGAGCGGCAGTTGTTCCCACCTGTGAGTGGCCTGCGGGCCCTTGGCCTTTCCTCCTCTCCTCCTGTCCGCTCCCAGTCTCCTCCTGTGTTTGGTCCTACGTTGCCTCCTCCTGACGACCGTCCGGCGGTCTGGTCTTCTCCTCCTCCTCAGTCTCCTCCTCAGTCTCCTCCTCACGTCTGGACCACTCGTTGTCCTCCCCGTGCTCGTCCCTCGTCCCCTGTTACCGACCTCCACACTGCCCTCCTTTGTTCGTCTCTTCGTCGTTCTCCTCCTGAGTCCGTTCTCCCGTCTCCTCCTCCGTCCTCTCTCCCCGCCCTCCGCACTCCTATCTCTGACTACTACCGCACTGTTCGTCCTGTTGCTGCACGTGTCCTCGCCACTCTTGTCACCGACTCTCGTTTCCCTCCGTCGTCTGTCTCGGCTCTCACTGCCGCTGTTGCTGAGTTTGCTGCCGCCAGCCGCCTTGACTACGCCACCCGTGTGGTGCCAGCTCCTCCCTACCGTCCTCTGTCCGTCGGGGGTGAGTTTGCCCTTGGCTGTGACGTCCTAGAGGACAGAGAGTCTGAGCTGGAGTACTGGGCAGCCGCTTCTCCCTCTGTGTGTGCCATGCTCCTCTCCCCTGAGGGAGACCCCGACGCCCTTGACATACCGACTCCTCGCACTTACCGCGAGGCAGTGTCAGGGGCGTGGGCCTATCAGTGGAAAGCGGCTATGGACTCAGAGTTGGCGTCTTGGAGATCCACAGGCACCTACGTCGACGCAGTTCCCCCTCCCAGGGCGAACGTAGTCGATGGCATGTGGCTCTTCAAGGTGAAGCGGCCGCCTGGAGCACCGCCGGTGTTCAAGGCGCGCTACGTGGCTAGGGGCTTCAGTCAGCGTGAGGGAGTTGACTTCTTCCAGACCTTCGCCCCGACCCCGAAGATGACTACTCTTCGGGTGTTACTCCACATAGCAGCGCAGCGAGACTACGAGCTGCACTCCCTCGACTTCTCCACTGCGTTCCTCCAGGGCCGACTGCACGAGGAGATCTGGCTGCGCCGTCCTCCTGGCTTCACTGACACCTTCCCACCTGGGACCCAGTGGAGCCTGAGGCGACCAGTCTACGGTCTCCGCCAGTCGCCCCGTGAGTGGCACGACACTCTTCGCTCCACGCTTCGTGACCTTGGGTTCAGCCCGTCCTCCGCCGACCCGTCGCTGTTTGTTCGAGCGGGTTCTACTCCTTTCTTTATCCTTGTCTACGTCAACGACTTGGTGTTTGCTATAGCAGACAGGGCAGCCCTGGCTCAGGTGAAGTCCGAACTGCAGAAGAGACACAAGTGCACTGACCTGGGTGAGATGCAGCGCTACCTTGGCCTGCAGATCACCCGGGACAGAGCCGCTCGCACCATCACACTGACGCAGTCACACATGGTGCAGCAGGTCCTTCGGCGGTTCGACTTCCAGTTCTCCACCACTCAGCCCACTCCTCTTGCTGTTGACCACAGACTCACGGGCCCCTTTCCTGACGAGCCCTTTGAGTCCAGTGGTCCCTACGCAGAGCTGGTGGGCTGCCTCATGTACCTGATGACTTGTACTCGGCCGGACCTCGCCTTTCCCCTCAGCATCCTTTCTCGCTTTGTTGCGACTGGGAGACACCGTCCTGTCCACTGGACAGCTGCTGTGAGGGTGGCGAAGTACCTGGCGACTACATCAGGCATGGGGCTTGTGCTTGGAGGGACTCAGCCAGTGGCGTTGACTGGTCACTGCGACTCTTCCTACGCTGACGACGTGGAGACTCAGCGCTCAACTCAGGGTTACTGCTTCAGTCTGGGAGCTGGTGCTGTGTCGTGGAGGTCTACACGGTCGTCGTCAGTGGCTACTTCCAGTGCAGAGGCAGAGATCTACGCTGGTGCCATGGCGGCACAGGAGCTTCGCTGGTTGACCTTCTTGCTCGCCGACCTTGGTGAGCGGCCTCGCTCTGCACCGACCTTGTACGCTGACAACAAGGCCATGATCCTCCTGTGTCGAGAGCCTCGACTGGAGAGCAGAGTGAAGCATATTGACGTGAGGTACTTCCTCCTGCGAGAGCTGCAGCGACGCGGCCAGGCACGCCTGGACTTTGTGGCCTCAGAGGCCAACACTGCAGACGTCTTCACCAAGGCCTTGGCGCTTGGTGATCACCACAGGTTCTGTGTGCAGTTGGGGCTTGTTGAGGTAGGCCCTCGGTTGCTGTAGTCTTGTTGTTTTCTCTGCTTGTTGTGCTTCCTATTTATATCGTAGTGAACTCTTGAACTGGCCTTGTGGCCGCTTGCTTGCGCTTGGAATTTGTGTGGTGTCCTTGAGATCCACCCTGAGCTTGCCTTGTTTCTTGCTTTGACTGGTCTTGTGACCGTTTGTTCACCTTGCTTGCTTTGATGCCCCTCACTTAGCCTATGGGGGTGTGTCAAATGTAATTCTATGCTTGTAGGCTACAGTGAGTAGCACAATAGGGAGTACAGTTGTTAGGGTTGCATATTTGTACTTCCACACTTTCTAGTTTCACCATTCCGTTGCATTCAGTTTCTGAGACATAGCCCCTCCTAGGTGTCGTCACCCCATTAGAAACACCATGCCAGGGTCGTCCCTCTTTCTACATCTTAAGCCTTCCCCCTTAACGCACGATGCACATTCTCATGTGCGCATCGAAACGTGCTGCGGCACATTCCGTCACCAACCTGACAATTAATGTGTTACGATAAGGAAATGAGTTACGTGCTTTTGTGAACGTAACAGCAGCCCGCACTACCGAGTACGAAGACGAAGAGTCCGACGAACCAGAGCGAGAAAGTTAGATGAAGACCGATACATTTGAGTGGCGGGAGCAGGTTTGAAACGAGTTCCCGCGCCGCATAGTTGATTTTTGATGATATAAGAGAATCTATAGTATATGGCTATCTAGGACGTTTCGTATTCTTTTGTAATCTTATATAAACAGGGCCTCAGATTGGTTTTGGGCTAGTCTGAAAAATCAGAGTAGGTAAAAAAAAAATAAGCTGAAAGTCAGACAAACCAACCATATTATGCCATTCTACACTAGAAATCACATAGTTTTTCCTGTGTTTTTTCAAAAATGGCTGAAAAATCAGCCCTGGTTCTAAAAAAAAGCCTGAAATCTCAGCCTTTTTTACCAAATCAGCCTTTTTTCGCTAAAATCTGAGGCCATGTATATAAACCCTTGTTTTCACTTGTTATATTCACTTCTGTCATTTTACATTCACTATGACAGGTGGCATTACTTCACTTTCGCTCATAACTAAACTCTGAATACATCCTAGCTAAATCCCTCGTCGGATTGTAATATGGTTTGAGAACGACGCAGGGATTCTTCGCACTCCCACTTCCGAAAGTTCATACAAACCGAAAGTGGCGACCGGAAGACGTTGTACCACGGCGGTCACTTACATCACCGTTGCGAGCAACAAGCTGAGGCCAAGCGCACAAGGAATCGTGGTGCTCAAAACACGCGTCAGTAACACGCACATCACCTTCAACGATGTGCTCATCGTACAAGACCTACGCCTTAATCTGTTATCCACGTCGCAACTCGCTGACTATGGAGTTGAACTCCGCACCGACCCAGAAACACGCGACATCCTGCTTCACTACGTTGCCCCCAACAAACCCCGCACATACCTCGATGGAGAGCGATCTCGGAACGGAGGATACATGCGTGCATGGGCGTGCATGGGCGTGCATGGGCGTGCATACTCGCCAGATTGCAGTGGATCGTCCGACGAGCTAATCGACCTTGTTCCTCTGCGTTTTTAGCACATCCTGGAAGCCCATTCGACACGCTCCGACGAAAACCCTGGGTCCCCTGCCATCCTCACCTTCGAGAGACATCTCTCCATAGTGCTGGACCCAACAGCCTCTGCACCAACTGTCGCACGCCCACTGTTTCAATGCCTTGCTCCAAAGTTGATAGTCGTTGAAGTAGATGATCCACGACGGTAGTGACAAGGACTTTGGTAGGGCTACTTTAGTCGCCTGATTTCGTTAAGGGCTTCGCAGGACCCCATGCGACGTCGCCAGTGTCCGGACCAGATGTGACACTCTGTCAAATAATGGTCCGGCCCACCCAGCTGGCATCGTTCGTTCTACATGCGCTATCATTGGCGCGTGAAAAATAATATGCCAAATTCGCGACTCGTTTTCCCGCTTGTTGTGTGAAATATTTTGTAATGCGATCACCACACATCGCCGCGAGCAAATTTGTTGGGAACTTCACACAGTACCGAGACGCGAATTTCCGGTGGTGAAAATTACAACTGGAGTAATGTGTGTTAACAATTCGCCATAAATTCAAACTTCATAACTTTGTGGTCCGGACGGCCTGTCGTTCATACCTGAGTCCCACACGTTCGGACGGAGCTCCGACCGGACGGTTAGGAAGCCGCATCCGGACTTTGGACGGAAGCAGAAACAAAGTTACGCAACCCAAATTGTAGTTGTCGCCTCCGAGTTTGCACCAGAGTTGGGCTGAGCTTCAGCAGTTCGATCTGTCTGGCCTTCTGATCCTCCGGCCATCTTGACACGAACACGCCAGCGACCCGTGGAGAGCGCGTCAGCGGCCTGTGGCGAGCACGCCAGCAGCCAGCCAGCGCGCCGAGGTCGTCGCTGTCAATCCCGACGACGACCCGCCATCGCGCCCGCCTGCGACCCCGCCATCGACCCTGCCAACGGCTCGCCACCGCCCCCGACGCGCCCTGCCCGCACCTTGCCAACGCCCTACTCCTTGCCCGCCGCCTTGCTACGCCCCACCTACGGCATTAGCTGTGACAGGGCTGCCTACACCGCCAGCTCGCAAGGTGGCGTGAGGGGGTGGCTGCCGTGTGCCCTCTGCTCGAACCACCCGCCGCCCTGCCACGCCCCACCCGCGGCCACCGCTGTGGGGGAGGGCGGGGGGGTGGGAGGGGAGGTGGCGGGGACCCGGGGTTTGGGGGGGGGTTGCACCGCCTCCAGCCTACTCCTCCCTTTCCCTGCTACTCGGGTGGTGGGAATGACCAGGCAACCACCCCTCCTCTCACTCTCTCCTCTCTCTCCCTGTCGCCCTTGCTGCGGGGTTGGGGGGGGGGGGGGGGGGGGTTGAGGGGGTGGTGGGAGAGAGAGCATCTTGTTACAATATGAAACTTAGTGAGAAGGCATTCCTGTACGCTGCAGGAGCCGACTCTACCGAGTACGAAGTCGAAGAGTCAGAAGAGTCGAAGCGACACCAGCAACCGTCAGATCAAGACCGATGCAGGCAGAAACATTTGAAGTGAAAAGTGCGGGAATTGGTCTGAAACTGGTTCCCGCGTCGCACGGTTTGAACTTCGCTGTAATAAGGGAATGTACCCCTTAGAGTACATGGCTAGTCTAGGTCGTTTCGCATTCCTTTGTATTTTCTGTATAAACCCGATGTATGCATGTTTTTATCATTTCGGTCCTTTACATTCACTCTGACCTGAGGTCAACACTTCCGCTGCAACAAACTATCTGCGATCAACCCTGAGACGATCCCTGGCTAAGTCCTGTTTAGGATTGTAACATGGTATGAGAGCTACTCAGAGATTCTTCGCAACTTTACTTCCGTAAAATTCGCCGAACCAAAATACGGCGACCAGCTAACGCTCCAAGACCAAGATGGCCGGAGGATCTGGACCCCTAACGAATCTAACGGTTGAAGGACAGGCCAACTCAGTTGCGACAAATGAGGCGACAACTATGATCAGCACTGTCGCACTCGAGCGGCTCTTTCAACGATTATCAACTATGGAGAAAGACCTCCAAGCATTGCGGAAAGGCGGCGCGTGAACCTCCTCGCAACCAGCACAACCTGCTCAACCGGCCACAAATGGCCGTGATAAGCCCCGCACACCTTCTCCCTCGACACAGACAGATCAACACCATCAGCCCCCCGTCCAAGTGATGAAGTTATCAACTCTGCGCAAGCACGCTTTCTGAGCGTTTCCAAGATCAAGACAACTACCGCCTTCAACGGCAATGATTTTTACATAAGGAGTAATGAGCTAGAGCTCCTCCTACAGACAGCGCATATCTACCATTACTTCGACGGCTCCTACCCTAAACTGGTGGAGGACACCGAAGACGCTCGGGCTCGGTACTACAGCAAGTCCCTCATGGCGTACAGTGTGCTGCTAAGAAATATGACGCCTGCGTAGCAACTCGGCATCCGCTCCTACAAGGAGAGCGCCGCTCTAGCCTTGGAAGCCTGGAAGCACGTCGTCGAGGTATATCAGTCAGAAGAGTCGAGGCGACACCAGCAACCGTTAGATCAAGACCGATGCAAGCAGAAACATTTGAAGTGAGAAGAGCGGGAATTGGTTTGAAACTGGTTCCCCCGTCGCACGGTTTGAACTTCGCTGTAATAAGGGAATGTACTTCTTTTAGTACATGGCTAGTCTAGGTCGTTTCGCATTCCTTTGTTTTTCCTATATAAACCCGATGTATGCATGTTTTTATCATCTCAGTCATTTACATTCACTCTGACCTGAGGTCAACACTTCCGCTGCAATAAACTACCTGCGATAAACCCTGAGACTATCCCTGGCTAAGTCCTGTTTAGGATTGTAGCACATCTCAACTTAACTAGCCGCCTCCTCCTCCTTCCTCCTCTCTCTCACTTCCTTTTTTTTTGTCCTGCTCTTCCTCCTCCTTTCTCAACTCTCTCCCTCCTCGTCTCTCCTCTCCCTGTGTTCTTTGTTCTCGCCAGTAGCAAGCCAGCCAGACCTAGACCTTTTCGGTAGGAAATGAAAACATCCCATCGTACAAGTGTTTCATCAGTTTGTCCAAACGGCACTGAACGTCCCTGTATAAACGCATGTGCCATTTGCAGGACCGTGTTTATATACAGATCACGGTGCATTTCATGCCATGTGGTTGATCATATTTGTTTTGAATTGAGGATTACATATATATATAATATACAAGTCCAATAACAACATATGACTTCGTGAAACGATTGGGCAACTCAGAGGAGGGGACAGAACTGGGTGCAAAGGACAGTGGATACAGCCGTAGATAGCCCGAACAGATCAGAATTTGGCTGGCATGTTTGTTTCACCCAGTCCCCTGCTGGAGAAATGCTGGTCAGAATCGAATTGGCAGTTGAGTACTGTCCTATGTGACCTGGCTAAATGCAGAATTGGCCGCGAAATTGGTTATTTTGCGATACGTCGCCCTCTCTTGTGGTTCGGATTGATTCTTTTGGAGGATAAGGCTGCAGCATTGGAAAGGAGTGTGGGTTTCAACAGCTCTTTCCGTCGTCTCGCCAGGAGGGAGCTGTCTGACACAGTTGTACAAAACACGGTGGATGGATATGATTACAGCTGGTTCTTCTTCTCCAACAGTGAACCGAAGAATAGCAGCAGGGTTGGGAAAATTGTCTCCTTGTAACGATGGAACCTCCAGCGGTGCAGAAGGACCCGATGTACAGTTCCCTCTGAAGGACCTCGTTGTTGATGAGGATGCTTCATTGTGTAGCTCGATCTGTACTGTTGACCGCCTAGACGCTGTACTGTAGGCTAGGCATGGCAGCCGAACATTCCCCGCCAGGCTTGGGTAGATTTCGTGCCTCCAGAAACAGTGTCATGAGATGGAAATCGACCTCTTCCTGACCGACCGACAGCCTGGGTTTCCCGCTCATCCACCCTCTGCCGCTGACACTTTTCTCCTCCCTTTTTGGCTGTACTTTTCGTCACAGCTGCCCTGAACGTAAACGGATGCTGCTGACGTGGCATCCGACGGAGGGGCATTTCATGCACAACTTCATCCCCTCCCTCCACGCTCCTGACCACCACACGGTTTTGGTCATCCCCCTCAACCCCGAATACGGCTCCGTCAAGCAAATGCCCGAGTGCCCGCCGCTCTTCCTCAAACGTCGAATCAGCTCCTTGCACCGCGTCGGTAGTCTGCCCGCCTTGGTTTCGTCGTCTGCCCTGCTTTCCCCACCCCACCCCACTGCCCGGTGAAGCGAAACCCTCGTCGGACAGGAGTTCCCAATGGGACGACCCGCTGGTGATGCTGGCTGCTTTGCTGGTGCTGCTCCCTCCCCCGCCCACAAACCCATTCTCCCACTGCTGCTGCCTGCTGTATCTCTCCAAGCCTGCCAACAAGCCCTCACCTCGCCTCATCTCGCCTCACGTCGCCTCAACTCTTAGCTCACAGTCACGAGGGTTTGAATGGATGCTGAGCCATCAGGTTCACTTAGTTATCACTTTCATGATCTGTTTGCTGACGTGTAGTAGCTAGTAATCTCGACTTCAGTACTCGATAGTTTGTGGTTGTTGAAGCGGTGGAGTTTTGTCGCACGAATCGCGGGTAAAAACTCGCTGACGTGTAGTAGCTAGTAATCTCGACTTCAGTACTCGATAGTTTGTGGTTGTTGAAGCGGTGGAGTTTTTTCGCACGAATCGCGGGTAGAGACTCTTGAAAGAACGATTCAGCTGATCAGGTTTAGGTTTAGATCGAAGCTTTTTAGTGAGTAATGGCATCGCGAGATGGTGGTGGTGACATAATGGCGTCAGCGGTAGACGATTTTCCGTCGCTGAAAGCTAAATGGGTAGTTATGCAGCATGCCGGCAAGAAGCCGGGTTCCATGTTCGATGACCTCGCCTTCGTGTGAGTTCTTTCTGTTTATACCAACCTCTCCTGATTTAGCTTGCACTTAGCCCGCATCCCTGGTAGTCTGGTCACGCTTTTTACATGTTTGATATGAGACTCGTCCGTCCATTCGTAGTTCACTCATCATTCCTGGTGACTTTCTCTGTGCAGCCCGGACCACGACCTCCTTGACACGGTATGGCTTGATAACCCCCAACAAGAATCTACCGGCAAAAAGGGCGAGAAACCGTGGCTGGTTGACCCTAAGGCCGCATCGTATCCGTCCGAGGATCCTCCATCGACGGCTGCTGTTCGCGATGCTGAGCTGGACGTCGTCAACACCCAGCTGGCGGTGCAGGATCCGCCGGCCGCTCCTCCGCCGGCCGCCTTTCGCGACGACATGGTGTCGTGGCTGCTGGACGAGGCAATCGACGGCACCTTCACGGCGGACGCGTGGCACGACTTCGCCGCCGCTGCTCTCGGCGAGGCGGGCAAGGAGATTCACAAGGACGCTGCGGCTGGTCCCACTGACCCTGCTGCCAAGCCCCCCCCCGTGCACGCTCCTGCTCCCACTGCCGCAGAGGCAGACGCCTTTCACAAGTCCGCCGGGTTTGGCGGCGCGAAACCGGGCTTTAAGAGCTCGAGGCCCGAGCAAGCGATGTTGTCGCAGAGACCTGTCGGGCAGGGCCAGGCGACGGGGTGCGACGGTGTTGCGAAGAAGACGGCGCTGAGCAACATGGGTGTCGCCGCGCTGCTCGCGCAGAAGCGAGCTATCAGCCTCAAGCCGGCCGCCGTGTTTCCCAGTGGGATGGCGGACATGCGGATGAGCAGCGGCGGGGCGGAGAAAGGCGCGGGTATGATGGGGAAGGGGGCGAGTATCATGGAGATGTTCAGCCAGCAGTCGCAGCAGCTGCAGCAGGCGCAGGAGTTACAGCACGAGCAGCTGGAGCTGCAGCAGCACGAAGAGGAGTTGGCCGCGCAGCAGCTTTTCCTCATGGAGCAGCAGAAGCTAAGACAGCAGCAGCTGAAACTTCGACAGGCGTTTCAGCAGCAGCAGCAACAGCAGCAGCTGCAGCAGCTGCAGCAACAGCAGCAACAACAACAGCAGGAGCAGCAGCAGCAACAAGAACATCAACAGCAGCAACAACAATTGTTGCAGGAGCAACATCAGCAGCAGCAGCAACGGAAGCTTCTGTCGCAGCAGCAGTGTCAGCTGGTGAAGCTGGAGGCGAAGCAGACGTCCATGCGGTTTCCCGACCAAGCCAACGCTCTTCACGGCAACTCCGCGCAGTGCGCCGCTCCGCGCGCCACGCCTCTCAACTTCTCGCACTTCTCTCTTCCCGCCGCCCTCTACGGCCGTTCGAACACCAAGTCCGCCGCCGCCCCCGGATCATCCGCAGCGGCGCCGCCTTCCAGCTCGCAAGGTAACTTCCGGCCGCCGGCTAAGGTGCCGGCGCCGCCCGCGAAACACGCCGCTCAATCTGCCCCCTCGCTTGCGCGCGCAGGCGACCCTTCAGCGTCTCCCCCGCAAGCTACAGCGCAGCAACAAGCGCAACTGGCGGCTACGGGGAGCCCCACGGCGGGCGCTGCGAGCCAGTCGGGTGCCGCACGCGGGTCGCGGTCTCCGCCTGCCGGTGGCGCGTCCTCCGCGGCGCACTCTGCTGCTGCGGGCGTGCTTACCGCCGCTGCGCCGAAGCCACTTCCGTACGCGCCGATCGCGAAGCAGCAGCAGCAGCAGGGCGCGGAGAGAATGCGCGGCGAGGCGTCGGCGGATGCGTTTCACGCGTCGACGGTGACGAGCAACGTGGACGGCCCCGGCGCATGGGGCAAGCACGAGCGCGACGGCACGGGCAGCTGCGCCGTGGGCGGAGACGACGACGACACGATGGGCGCGCACAGGGAGCGGATGGCGCGCAAGAACACGTGCGGAACCAAGGACTCGGGCATTCATCCGGGGTCGGGCGGAGGGGGCAGCTGGGGGAAGCGGTCGCGCGAGGAGAGCGAGAACATGGCGTTCGACGAGGCGGACGCGGCGGAGGAGTCGGCGGACACGCGCAAGACCAACACCACGGCGAAGCGCATGGCCGTGTCGTGCAACGAGAGCAGCGCCGCCAAGCGCGCGCGCGCCGCGGAAGTGCACAACATGTCGGAGCGGGTGCGTAGCCCTTCTTCCCTACCCTGCTTTTTCCGCTTGCTCGGCTTGTCCGTGCTGTTGATTCCCTTTCACCGTCTAGTCTGTACGACCATCTCGACGTGTGCTGGGCTAATCTCTGCTGTGACGTGTGTGTGTTGTGACCCGCCGTGGCGTGCGTGCGTGCAGAGGCGGCGAGATCGCATCAACGAGCGGATGAAGACGCTGCAGGAGCTCATTCCCAACTCTAATAAGGTATGCCGCCCTTTCTCGCCCCTCTCTCTCGCGCATCTTCCATATTTTCCGTTCTTCCATCTCCCCTTCTCCCCCCCCCCGCCCCCTCCCCCCCTCTCTCAACCCCTTGCGCTGTCTTTCTTCCGCTCGTCGTGTTTTCGCGCGAAATGGTCGTCCCGTCTAAATGTTCGTCTAGATTCTACCTTCGTTCTGCTTGCTAACCAGGAGCCTCTGTTCTGTGCATGCGTTGTGTGCGTGCGTGCCTGCCCGCATGCCTGGTGTGTTGCGATCCGTGTGCGTGTGCGTGCAGACGGACAAGGCGTCGATGTTGGACGAGGCCATCGAGTACCTCAAGATGCTGCAGCTGCAGCTACAGGCAAGTCGCCCTCTACACTCTCCGCTCCCTCTGCCCCTCCGTCGCCCGCCGCGCTGCTCCTCCATTGGTCCTCCCTCGTGGCCCTCCCTGAGCACACCGCATTATCTATTTTCAATCCGTGTGGTGCGTAGTGTTGATACGCGTGGAACTCCCTCCGCCTGGCCGCTCATTCTCCTTTCATCCTCCCTATCCCCCTCCCCGTCCCTCCGCTTGCTCTCCGCGACCCTCCGTTGGCGCGCGCAGGTCATGTCCATGCGCACGGGCATCAGCATCCCCTCGGGCCTCACGGGCGCGGGCGCGGCGCTGCCGTCGCTGGGCGCGGCGAACATGGCGGCGGCCGCGGCGCACATGGGATCGTCTCCGCTGCCGGGCGCGCTGGGGATGGGGCTCTCAGGCATTGGCGCAGGGCTGGGCGGGGGGCTCGGGGGGATCAACGCGGGCATGGGCATGGGTATGGGCATGGGGATGGGGCTTGGCATGGGCGGACTGGGAGGCATGGGGGGGTTGGGCATGGGAGGCATGGGCATGGGCGGTCTTGGGCTGTCGGAGCTTGCTGGACTGCCAGCTCAGCAGCGGCTCATGATGGAGATGGCGTGTGCTGACCTGGCGCCGAATACAGCCGGCCAGGGTCAACTGAATGACATGTCATCGGTCGCTGCAGCAATGGCTGCTGCCACGTCATCGCAGTCGCTGTCCCAATCAGCACGGCACTCGCAGCTGCTGTCACAGCTGCAGGCCGCGCAGGCAGCAGTGGTGGCAGCGGAGGGCGGCGCCAGTGGAGGGGGTGTGGGGCGGGACGGTGGAGGAGGGAGGGCAGCAGCAGGCTCGGCGTCAGCATCAGCATCGACGTCAGCAGCCATGGCGGCAGCGGCTGCAATGCTGGAGGGGCACCGGCAACGGGGACCCTCTGTTGACCCCATGGAGGCTTATCTGGCACGACACCAGCAGCAGCAGCACCAGCAGCAACGGCAACAACAACAGCAGCAGCAACAGCAGCAGCAGCAGCAACAACAACGTCAGGTGCGTTTCAGTGTACTGCCAGTGCTACCTGAGAGATTCGCTTGCACAGAACCCTGACAAGGCTGGTTTCGGAAGATGTGATGGCCTGGCTGACTCACCCGCCGCCTACCTCTCTCCCTTGTGTGCCTGCAGGCGTTCAATCTGGACATGTACCAGGCGTTCCTGCAGCAGCAGCAGCAGCAGTAGGTTAAGGTCAAGCCGGGCAGTTATGCGTTTCGTGGGATTCTTTGTGTGGCTGCTGTGGCATCGTTGGGTGCGGTGTAAGAGGGTGTCACAACAGCAGCGGTGGCAGGTCAGCATGCGGCTAATTGCTGCTGAAGTCACAAAAGGCTCGACAGGCCACTTTAAACATCAAGTGTGCGTGAGGTTACTAGCATTCTTCAGGTCTTCCACTGTTATTGCTCTATTGATAGTCAGCCATGGCTGTTCATTTCGAGTGCGCGGTGGGGTCTGCCATTCTTCAAACATGGCAAACACGGCTGCCATGCAATGCAAACACGTTTGTCTGTACTTAATTTTGCTTGTGCTCCTAGGTTTACCTTCTGACCAGTGTAGGGAGAAACTTCAGCGAGTGCAAAACACTGCTTGCAAAGTTTTCACTGAATACGTAAGGCTAAAGCTGTGGTGTGCATTCTGGACAGCCCAGATACTGTAAATGAGAACTATTGAGGGTCTAGAAAATGTGAACATGTGGTAGCTTGGATTGAAAGATACCTATTGCGGGACTAGAAAACGTAAATGTCTCAATATTATGGCAGTGTGTTGAAGCTTTGGCTCTCTGCAAGTTCAGCAGGAATTGTAGGAAAATCCAATCAGAAATGGTAACTGAGGAAGTTGGTAAGCAACAAACTGTGGGTGTTTGTTGATGGTATTGACTGTATGTGTTAACGAGGTCGTTGATTTTTTTTTATTTTTATTTTTTGACATATACATTTATGAGGACAATGCATACATCAAAAGCAGTCGTAACTGAGCGTGAGGGCACTGCACCATGCACTGCCCAGTAATGCATCTAGGGCGGCAGGAACGCCCGCTTTGGCTTGTTCCAGATAGCAGCGACGTTTGTCGACCACTTCCATTTTTTGTCACCTGTCTCCCTTATCTCGCCAGCATTTTTTGCTCCGCTTCGAAAACACTCCTGACCCGTTTTCCCTTCCCTGATGTCCCTGGCCGCAAGCTTTTGGCACCCATTGCTCTCGTGTACACTCTCGCGTGTAGCCTAAAAGCCGACCCAATCCTCCTGAGAACCCTCCGGGCTCTGAATTTCTGCCCTCGGAAAGTTGCTTCACATCTCTCCACCCACAGCTGATGAAAAGTAATCGATGTGAGGGTAGCCTCCGGGAAATCCGACGCCGTTCCGGTTTCCTGGAACAAGAGGTCCCCCAGCGAGGCAGTTGTCCTCCCTGGATTGAGCATGCGCAGAGCACGACGGAGCCCTGAGACAACTGGCTGAATTCTCGGGCAGGAGAAAAGACAGTGTTCGTGCGTTTCCTCCACTCCGCAGTATGGGCATTTTGGCTTGCAGCTGAGAAAATCAACTCGCTCCCCGACCTGAAGGTTCAGGTTATGCACCCGTGTGAGGACATCTCTCGGTCGGCTCGGGATGGCCAGCGAGTTGCGTGTGCGAATGATTCGCTGCCAGTCAATCTTGCCGCACCATCGACCAGACCACTTTGCCTGCTTCGTTAGGACTGCATCGGGTTTGGTCCACACCTCCCTCATCCGCTTCAGAGAAGCTGCTCGCTCTCCGTCAAAAATTGCTGACCGGAAAATTGAAGCCGTGGCCCCGCGACACCCCCCTGCTGTCACCGCTGTAACCGCTTCTTTCTCCCCTCCTCCTCCAGCCGTGCCGTTGGGGATCAGCAGGGTTTTCCACTCCTCCGGGGCTGCAGCAAAGGCTTTGAGAGCCAGCCGAGCAGATTCCTTGCCCCTCAACTCTTTTTCCAAGACATCCATGTCCTTAACTGCTGCTTCGCCTGAGGGCGATGTGGTTACCAGGTCCCCCATGCGAGTATCCCAGAGCCCTTTCGCCTCCTTCTGCCCGCCCACTGGGTTAGTGCCGTTCAGCAGCACGTTCCTGTTGAAAATAATTCTTTCCAGCGCCACCTCCTCCTTGCTACTGACTTTTCCTGTGTCAGCGAGAGGCGATTTCAGGAAAGTTTCGCAGGTCTGCTTCCACCGCTCCCCGTGTCCCGGCCAGTGCTTCAACACCTTTTCGTGCGCCGTGAAAGTGTCTTCTCCCATCGGGAGCCCCGCCGCTTTAAGCATGATTTCTTTTTTCTTGCCGTTCCCCTCCGACAGGAGTCCAGCGATTCTCCTGGCCGCAAGACAAGCCATGAGGACCTCCGGGTCCAGTACTCCGAGCCCCCCATCACCTCGCGGAGTAGAGAGGAGATCCCAGCTCCACAGCACAAAACCTCCATCCGCCGACGCGTTATTCCCCGACAGAAAGTTATGAATTAACTTCATCAGCTTCTTCCAGACTTCTTCCGGTGGGGGGTAAACTTGAGCCTGGTAAGCTACCTTAGGCGTGATGTAGCAGTTTATGATCACCACCCTTGCCGCAATCGTAAGGAAAAGCGCTTTCCACTTGATCAGCTCCACTGTAATTTTCTCGAAAGCCCTTAACCATGTCGGTTCGCTGCTACCGGAGGGGGTGATCCAGACCCCCAGAAGGCGTTCAGCTTCATCTGCCTTTGCCCATTTGAAGCCCCCCAAAGTCCCAGGTCTCCTTCCAAGATTATGCCCCAGCGGCATGACAACCGATTTTTCCCTGATGGTGACCAAACCTGACATCTCTGCAAATTGCTTCAGTAGTTTTCCTGCCCTGGCGATCTGGCGTTTTCCCTCCAAAAACAGTGTTGTGTCATCCGCGTAACCCAGGTAAACTAACCGCTGTCCAGCTTTGTTGCAGAGGCCCAGCTTCCGCCTACACGCTTCTTGCCCAAGCGGCTCCACCGCGCAGAGGAAGAGGTATGGAGCAAGCGGACACCCCTGCCTCACCCCTGATTTTACTTCCACCGCCTCTCCCAGCCAGCCATTGACTAGTAACCTTGTCCTTGTATCTCTGTGCAGGCCTTCCACCCAGCCTACGAATCTCTCCGGGAAACCCATATCTCTCAGGATCGTAAAGAGGAAACTCCGGGACACCGAGTCAAAAGCCTTACGGAAGTCCACCAGGAGCATGTACCAATCTTCGTTCCCCTTTTTCGCTACTTCAACGACGTCAGCCACCACGCCAATCGCGTCAGAGATCCTCCTCCCAGGTATAAACAGGCTTGATTCTGCCATGTTGTGCGGGCGGGACGATGGTGAGGTGGGGTGGATGAGGGAGGGCTTCTTTCGGTGTCTGGCTGGGTCTGAGGGTGTCTTTCTGCCCTTGCTGCCGGCTGCCCCATACCGAGAGCGATTTGAGATTTTAGACGATATCGATTCTCGACTGTGTGTGCACTGTACATCTTGCCACAATGCTGCTCAAGTTTTTTCGCTTCCTTTCCCCACTTTTCTCGCCCCCCTCCCCGAAGAATCCCCAGCCGTGGACGCTTGCCCAATTGCGGCAAGTGCCGAGGGGTCCAGGGGACGAGGGGGGAAAGTTTCGGGCTGGGGTCAAGGGAATATGGCGGAAGCTGGTTTGGGGGGTGGGGTTGTGGAGTGGGGTTGGGTGGTTGGGAGAGTGGGAAAAGGGATGTTCGGGGCACCAGGTTTTAAAGCGACGGGCAACTTTTGGCAGTGTTGGGTTCAGAAGTTTTGTTTTTTTAACCAGGCTTGCCAGCGCGAAAGTGCTGGCTGGCGAAAACCAGGATTTCATGCGGACACTTTCCATCCGCAGTAACAGTTCGCCAGGGTTTTGGGTTTTGGGTGGCAAATGCGCACCGTCGCTTTAAGGGGGCGAAATTTCAACTCCAGAACACTCTTTTAGGGCTGACCAGTAGAGACAACTCTTGAAGTGCAATGTACAGTGGATGCTCACCTAGTCCTGTTTAATTTGCCATGCCCATTTCAAAACGTTTCCCTCGTGCACTCGTGGACGGACAACGGCCCTCATGTACAGTCACATCAGTAGATCGTAGCCGTCGATCGAACTGCTTATCACGCTGTCAACCATCCTTTCGTCATATATTTTGAAAACGGTACATGGTAATTCGTTAACCCCTCCACTTGCGCGTTACAGTCCCATATTTTCCAGTGGCGAAGTTGAGCGAGGTAGGCGAAATGCATATGCTCAGTCCCCGCCCTTTGATAGGGCGAAGGTGGGGTGTCTCTAATGGGCATCGACTGTACAGACGCAAGTGCAGTGCATGCACAGCTTCCGGTGTAGTTACCGCGAAGGCACATCCCCCTCCACCAGTCATAACCAGTTTTAACTGCTCACCCATGCGTGTTAAAGGCGGGGTGCAACTTCTTAGGAACAGTAGGGGGACAAAAATGGCATGTGAGTAACTTGAATTCTATTGGACGAAAAAACTGGAAAACCAGAAGAGGACAAACTTCTCGGCTCTGAACTGCCTGGGTCAACCTCTTCCAAGCTATAATACTTTGAAGTTGAAGTTGATAGTTGGGCCACGGCTTTAAATGCGTAGTGAGGCGGTTGCAAGCGACAGACGAATTTGCCGTTGATTCAGGTATTGCCACTAGTTGCTCATAAATAGCCTAGCATACTTCCACGTTGCCATTGATTGTGTTGTTCCGCGATTGATTGTAGTGTTCTCAAGAATTTGAGAATTAACTCGGACCTTGGTTTTGGGTCTTTATTACCATGAATATGGACATAAAAAGATTACTTTCAGTGTTTTCTCTGGATGGAAATGTAAAAAAACACTTTGCAAATATTGTTTCCGATAACAAACTACACCAGCGTTTACGTGTCTGGTAGGATTCACTGGAGCTTGTGGTGTGGGAGAGCACTGGTGCAACGAACTACTGATGGCATGCACCTACGCGTACCAATGTCTTGGCTCTGGTTGGACGCCCACCACAAGTGACACCACGCTAGGCAGTTGTGCTTCCAGAGAATGATTCTCCTCGCTTCATTTGCACCACAAATGTAATTCGCATTTAAAACATCCCTGCCTCAATGATCGATTCGCTTCCTCGACCAACTGGTTCGGCCAATTGGCCTTCGTGGCACGATATTTCGGAAGCATTTGCCGTGTCATCCTCCTCTCAGGAACCACAGAATACTGGCGGGAAGTTGCTGATGCACAGCGGTTTGTGGTACCAAGTCGTTTTAGATATCGTTGGGATAAGCCAGGGTGAGTTGGCAGGATAAGTGGCACCGCAGTGCAAGGGATCTGCACCGCGCGATGCGATATGCATCCATCTTCTATTTTGTCGCAACGCGCATCTTGTCCCAACGTGCCTCTTCCGTCCCCCCTCTGCTCCTCCAGTGTTGCCCTCTCGCGCCTCTCTGCTACAAAGGCAACCATTCGGCTCGACATCTATCCACAACCATCTCCAACCAACTCAGCTTTATCTTGATCAGTGCTCAGCCTTCTAACTTCAGATGCCCTTGTGCTTCTTCCTTATTCCCAAAGCTCGTTTCTTAGCTTCCTTGAGAACGTAAAATAAGCGTTTTTACTTCATAAGATGGCTACCCCCTCCGTTCAGCCGCTCAGCTCAAAGATAATCCGGAGCAAGCTCGATGACGTAGAGATTCGCGCCTTGGAGGGCAAGCTCGAGCTGCTCAACATCCAGCGCCAGCTCAGCGCCGTGCGATGCGAAAACTTCATCCACATGCTCCAGTCGTCGCTGCAGCACGACGGCGACGACGACGACTTCTCACTCGAGCTCGACGACTTCCCCGTCCGTCGCTCAACCTTCCCGTCGCGTCGCTCCTTCGAGGTCTCGTCGCGCCACTCGCACCTGTCGGAGGACTTCGCGTACCTCGATGCCGGCGCGGATCTCTCCCGCTCCCGATCTGACCCCTCCGCGACTGTCCCCCTCACGCGCTCGCTGGGCTCCCGTTCCGCGCGCTCAAGCACGTCGTCCCCAGCTGGCCTCACGCGCTCGCTGCGCCGCCACGCCAGCCTCAACGTGCGCCGCAACGACATCTTCCGATGAAAATCTTCCGCTCCGAAATACGCCCTTCCCGGATCTTGACCGTTCGAAAAGTGTACCTGCGAGGCGCGCCCAGCAGCCCGCTCGCGGAAGTCGCGCCGTCGCTTCCACCACGCGTCTAAAGCCGCGCCGAGCCTAATGCTGCACACTCCGGCACTCCAAGCGCGCTTCTCGCTCCTAAGAGGCTTCGTCCTGATGGTACGGTTACATCAGCTCGAAGAGAAGCCTCATTCGCCAGGCGGAGACAAACAGAATTCGGTTCAACGGCGCCACTCACGAGTAATGTCAGCCGTTAGATCGTGATCACGGCAATGATGGTCCACGTGACAATGATCAGTGGACGGCCTAGATGAGATCCAGAGTACCACCATTTATCAGTCCATCTGCCGCTGCAGATGAAATGCGTTGCTGCGCATATTTAATATTGTTAACTTTATGAACTGTCCAAAATTATTAATTAATTTCTTTTCCAAAAGAAGTGCGTGCCACCCATTTTTCAACATCGTGAAAGCAAGCTGGCTACGGGCCACAGCAGATGGGGAGACTCTGTCCCAAGCGTTACCCCTCCACTGCGCTAGCGCGCTCGATGTTTGTCCATTGGTTTCAGAACGGGTCTCTGATGTAAGATTAGCCCTGCAACCCCTCCACTTGAGTTGAGTGGGTCAGCACCTTCCCAGTCTTATCTGTGCCATCCATCCTCTCATCTTTACATCACGCTCCACTTCTTGCACTCCAGGCTTTGGCTAATCATCACCACATGCAATGCAACTACCAGCGCCATCATTACAATAATCCAACAAGAAAATAACCTAAGCTGGTACTAGCACTGTTCCGAATAACTGAAGCCGAGCCGTCATTCCGGCTGCATGCCTTCAAACTGCTCTGTGAAGTCGAAGTCACTCCCCTCACTCCCCTCCGCCTCCTCACCCCCCACCCCTGCACCCGCTGCCCCGCCCTTGCCCTTCCCTAGTGTGCTCCCCTCACCGCCCTCCTCCCCTGCCTCCTCCCCCACCAACTGCTGCTGCTTCTTGCGGCGCTTCTTGTCGGCGCGGCGCCGATGCGGGTTGAGGATACCAGCTGCTTCATACAGCACCTCATTCTGCCGCAGATACTCCCTCCCCCGCATCACACCTGCCTTCTCCGCTGCTGCCACTGCGTCCACATCGTCCACGTGCATGCCGCCCGCCTCTGCCGCCCCTTCTTCCTCGTCCTCTTCCTCTCCCTCTTCGGCCTGCAGCGGGCGGTGGGAAAAGGGGTGCGATGGTGTGGGATGGCGAATAGGGGAGTGGAGTGAAAGGTGGGAGATGTGCAGGAGAAACAAGGGGAGTTGGAGAGAGAGAGAGTGGGTGGCATTGTGTTGCAGACACACAGTAGCTAAAACAGTACCATCACCACCACGCACCTCATCTGTGACCATCATGGTGGCAGGGGCGCTTGCAGGCAGCACTGCATGGCCAGCAGCAGGCGGGGCGAGCGCCCCCCCCTGGTGCTCCTGCCAGGCGCGCTGCTCGGTCGCCAGCACCTCCTGGGCGCCGAACTCGCCCCCCCACGCGCCCACCAGCGCCGCCCCCTCCTCGTGCTCCTCCGCCCCCTCCACCGCCTCCGAGGCCGGCGACGGTGGCAGCGTGTAGTACGGGATGCGCCCTGCAAGAGGGGAGGGGGGAGGGGGGGGGGGGGAGGTTGAGAGGGGAAAGAGGAATAGCAGGAGAGAGGGATGTGCACACGTGGAGATGGGTGAAAACGTTTGAGGGGAGGAGGTTGGTGCAGAGGGAGGGCTGGCTGGGCTGTTGAATGGATGCAGGGCGCTGCAGCAGCACGGCAGCAACACACCACACTTCGCCCATCCCACTGCTCCACTGCTTCCCCTGCCCCTCCCCCCTTGCCCCCCCTTCTTCCCCCCTATTCCCCCCGCAACGCACCTTCATTCCACTCGCGCAGCACGATGCGCGCCGCAGCAAGCGTGTCCGGCACGCCGCCCTTCTTCAGCCGCCCGCGCTTCTGCGCTACCTGCCGAAGAAAGCTGTCCACAGGGCCGCCCGCCCCATCCTTCTGGGCGGCAGTTTCGTCGAGGCCGTAGACGGCGTTTAAGTGCGCCCGCGGGCACAGCTGCAATATGCGCTCCACTGGGGGGGGGAGGGGGAGGGGGGGAGGGAAGAGGTGGGGGGGAACGGAGGGGTTAACAATTTATGAGACGTCTTTAAAGGCGTTTAGGTGCGCCCGCAGGCACA
This sequence comes from Closterium sp. Naga37s-1, assembly GCA_947471745.1. NCBI lineage: Eukaryota > Viridiplantae > Streptophyta > Zygnematophyceae > Desmidiales > Closteriaceae > Closterium > Closterium sp. Naga37s-1. Next base: position 51,294 of record CANJKZ010000461.1, on the reverse strand, counting down.
GCTGCAATATGCGCTCCATTGGGGGGGGGGAGGAGGGAGGGGTTAACAAGTAGGACGGTAACAGGGGAGGGCATGAGGTGAGATCGGGATGAGAAGGTGTGGGGCTTGCAGCAAGGAAGAGAAAGTGGGATGTGGTGCATTGAGCAGGGCGGCAGGAGACGGAGGGAGGGTGGTAAAAAGAGAGGCCTGGTCGACACAGATTGGGCTGCAGAGACGGAGCAAGGGGGAGACAGGGAGGGGGGAAGGTTTCCAAGGCGCAGTGGAAAGCGGTGGTACCCGGTGCAAAGGGGTCGAGCAGCGCCTCGGGGCGAATGGCATTGCGCAGCGCAGCAGCCGCCTCGTCATCCTTCCCCCCCTGCCCTCCCCCTCCCCCTCCGCCTCCCCCTCCCCCCGACAGCACGACACCCGGCGAGTCAATGAGGCGCACGAGGCGGTCCAGCTGCACCTCCTGCAGCGCGCGAGTCACACCCGGTGTGGCGCCCGCCTTGGCCACGCGCGCGCGCTTGAGCGAGTTGATCACACTGCTCTTGCCCACGTTCGGCAGCCCCACCACTCCCACCCGAATTGCCGTCTTGATCTGCGGTGGAGGGGGGGAGAGAGGGGGGAGGGAGGGGGGAGGGAGGGGGGAGGGAGGGGGGAGGGAGGGGGGAGGGAGGGGGAGAGCGCGCGCGCGCTTGAGTGAGTTGATCACACTGCTCTTGCCCACGTTGGGCAGGCCTACCACTCCCACTCGAATGGCTGTCTTGATCTGCAGTAGGGTTGTGGGGGAAGGGGGGAGAGGAGGGAGAGGGGCCACAGGCGTGCGCTTGAGTGAGTTGATCACACTGCTCTTGCCCACGTTCGGTAGGCCTACCACTCCCACTCGAATGGCTGTCTTGATCTGCACAGGTGGGCGGGGGGGGGGGAGGGGGCAGAGGGGCAAGGGAGAGGGTAAGAGGGGAATGGTGAGGGGCGAGCAGCAGGGGACGGGCTTGCAGTCACTTGCTCCGCTACCAGACCAACCTCCACTCCAACCCCATGCATGCCCATGCATGCCCATGCATGCCCATGCATGCCGTGCGCCCACGAGCCCCTACGCCCCTCTGTGCCTCACATCCTTGTTGCGGCAGTAGTTCTTGAGCAGCTGGATCAGCGTGTCCGCCCCAAAGCACTCGCTGCCCTCCGCGCCCGCCTCGCCCCCCGCCTCCTCGCCCTCCCCCCGTGGCAGCAGCGGCTGCGGCGCAGCGGCGCGGTTGGGGTCGGCGCGGGAGGGGCGGGAGGCGCGCGCGAGGTGGCTGCGCTGCGCCTGCGTGGAGGCCTTGAAGGCCACCGCGGGCAGCTCGCGGCGGAAGTACGCCAGCCAGCGCTGCACCACGTCGCGCGGCACCAGGTCTGGGGAGGGGGGGAATGGGAAAGAGGGGAGGGGGAGGGGGAGGGGCGCGGCGGCGAGGCGTGAGGAGAGGGAGGCAGATGTGTGTGCGGGTGCGCGGGTTGGATACTCAGCGTGAGGGTGAGAGTGAAGGCAGAGGGGAGGGAGAGAGGGAGAGAGGGAGAGATGGAGGCGCGACTGACCGATCTTGTTGAGCAGAAGCACGATGCGCTTGTGCGCGCCGCTGCGCGCCACCATGTCCTCCAGCTGCCGGCAGCGGCCGCCCAGCGGGTCGCGCGCGTCGAGCACGAGCAGCACCACGTCCGCCGCCTCCACCACCGCGCGCAGCTCGCGCATAAACGTCCGCTGCCCGCCCGCTGCGCGCGCCCGTGGGGGGAGAGGGGGAGGGGAGGGGGTTTGTGGGGGGAGACGGGGAAGCGGGGAAAAGGACAAGGGGGTTGAAGAAGGTGAGTTGAGGGGAGGGAAAGGAGGGGAAGAGGAGGGACGGCGGATGTTGCAGGGAGCACGAATGCAGCGGAAGTGCGCCGGTCGGGTTTCGGGCTTAAGGTTTGGGATCTCCTAACCGGTTCAGCCTAATCAGGACTCGGGCTTAGTGAAGCTTGCCCCCCTCCCATTGCCTCCCGCGCACCCACCTTTCCCCTTGCCCGCTTGCCCCTCCGCCGCCTCGTCCCGCTCTCTCTTCCGCTTCTCAAACTCCGCGCCCCTCTCCATCGCCCCCCTCACCATCCCCGCCATCGCCGCCCCGCTCGTCACGCGCCCAGTTTCCTCCCCGTCCTCCTCCCCCTCGCCCCCCATCTCCGCGTCTTCCTCATCCTCCGCGCCTTCCGCGCCCGGCAGCGGCCCCTCCTCCGGCAGCCCCGCGCGGCGCCGCCTCGCCTGATGGGGGGAAGAGGAATTTGGGGAGAAGGGAGGTTTGGGGGGCTGGAGAGAGTGGCAGATGTTTGGGGTTTGATAAACATCAACTGCGAAGAACCGGGAGAAAACGCATTTCTTGCAGAGCGAATGCGCTGAATCACTTTCACTGCGCCCCCACTCCCGTCCTTCCGCCCCTGGCTCTCTCTCCGCCCTCGCGCACCCAATCCCCCGCCCCCCCCACCGCGCACCCGCTCCTTCTTCTCCGCCTTCTTCGCCTCGCGCTCCTCCAGCCCGCGCTGCCGCCGCGCCTCGAGCGCCGCGAGCTCCTCTTCGCGGAACGGCCAGTCGTTGGGGATGCCCGGGTCCTTCTCCACGCGGCGCCGCGGCGCGACGCCGTCGCGGCGCGCCTTCTTGGCTTCCTTTAGCTTCTTCTTGGCGTGCTCCTTGACCTTGCGGATGACCTTGTACTTCTGCCGCAGCGTCACGCGCTTGCTCTTGCTCTCTGCGCGAGCGGAGGGCGGGGGAAGAGAGGGAGGGCAGCGGAACGACAAGGGTAGGGTGCGGTAATTCAGGCTGAAGGCCGCGAGGGGAGACGCGTGAGAAACGTGGGGGAATGAGGAGAGGGTGTCTTGCTTAGAACGAGGCTGGGGTGCTTCTAGGTGAAGAGGCACGGCACGACCACATACAACAAGCACCGCAATCACGCCGCTAGCCTCAAGCCGCTGATTCTCGGACGATCAACATCAACTCACTCTTGCTTCGTTTCACCATGCTTGCTGCTGATTGGCCTGCTCGAGCCGCTTTGAGGCCGTAACCCGACGGGAATCAAACGGGTCGCGGCTGGAATTAGCGCGGCGGAAGGAAGGGGCCCGAGGAACGCGCGGAGATGAAAGCGAGAGTGGTGGTGCAAGGGGGACTGACGCGAAGCGAAAGCGAAGGAAAGGAGAGGAATGCGTGGGTGGGGTCTTATCAGGTCTTTGAAGGGATTTATCAGGGGGTCGGGGTTTGGGTTCCGCAATTTCCTGCGAAATGAGCGACGGTAACCCTATTCTCGTCCAGCGTTGTTGTTGGGATACTTTTGAAGGGCGCGAGCATTCACTTGAATGCGGTTTAGTGAGATGCTTTGCGCGACAGTATGGTTCGATTGCATTCTAGATCGTTCGGGTGGGATATGAAGCGTTGATAAACTCGAGTAATCCCCTCAAGTCGCACAATACTGTACACGACTCCCACCCACCCCTGCCCATAAATCCGCCATTCCCTTCTCTGGGTTGTCGCCTAGCTGCGTGCCGTGCCCGCCACGTGCGCACAACTCCTAAACACGTCGTAACGATCAGCGCGTAAAGCCATTGGCTCGTCGTTAGGAAAGCATCGCAGGGTGCCATGACCTCGATCGTATCGCTGCCCATGCGCCGATTCCTCCGCTCCTCGCCGTTAGATCAGCTCGCGCCGCGCTCCTATAGGAACTCGTCGTCACCCTCCTCGATGGCAACACCAGATCGCGTCAGTCTAAGCAGCGGCTCGTCGCTCATTGGCCAGCCGCTCGGCATAGGTACGCGCGAAGCGGCGGTTGAGTGGACGGCAGTGAGAGTTCAAACTGAAGTTTAAATCCGCTTTAAGTCGAAGCATCTGGTTGCAAGCCACCTTGCCCTCCGCTCCCCCCATCCGCTTCCCCCATCCGCTCCCCCCATCCGCTCCCCCATCCGCTCCCCCCATCCGCTCCCCCCATCCGCTCCCCCGCGCCCTCATGCGCATCCGCATCCGCCAGCGCCCCGCATTCCCCCTTTAACCCGCACCTCCCCTCCACGCCTTCCCCTTGCGCCAACAGTCGACTCCCCCAGTGGCTCCCCCCGTCGCTCTTTCAGCGCCGAGCGCCCGCCAGTCGCGTCGCGCCACGGGCACGCGTCGCCCGCGCGGGCGCGCGCCGTGCAACAGTCGCAGTCGGACAGCGAGGGCGGCGCGAATGGGAACGGGACAGGTGTCCCGCTGCGAGTGGCGTACCAGGTGAGCGCGGCGCGACAGCGCGGCTGCGCAGTCACGTCTCCGCGACCGCCGCACGCCCCTCCCCACCCGCGGCCGGTCAACTCCGCGCATCCCCTCCCTGCGTCCACCACCTCCGCGCGCCCTCTTCACGCACTGAGCGTGCTCGTGCCCCTTCCTCCCCCCCCGCCCTCCCTCTGCGACCTCCTTCAGATCCTCACCTCTCCCTCCCCTCCCCCCCCCCCCCCCCCCCACCTCTCCCCAGGGCGTGCCGGGCGCGTACAGCGAGATGGCGGCGATGCGCGTGTACCCCGGATGCTCCCCCGTGCCGTGCGACCAGTTCGACGACGCCTTCAATGTAAGCCCCCCGCGCGCGCCCCCCCGCGGCCCCCGCGCGCCCCCCCCAGCCCCCGCGTGCCCCGCATGCGCGCACACACCCTAGCCAGGGAGATCTTGACCGTTCCCATGCAGTATCTGCTTTCCCCCTCGCCTCGCGTCCCTCCATCCTTTCCCTTGTCACCCACACCCCCTTCACTGTCCCACTTCTTCCCTTCCCCTCCCCCATTCCCCCTTCCCCCGCACCCCTCCCCCCCGCCCATGCGTTCCCCAGGCAGTGGAGCAGTGGCTGGTGGGGCGAGCAGTGCTGCCGATAGAGAACAGCCTGGGGGGCTCCATCCACCGCAACTACGACCTGCTGCTGCGGCACCGCCTGCACATCGTGGGCGAGGTGCACCTCCCCGTGCACCACTGCCTGCTCGCGCTGCCGGGGTCTACCCCCGGACAGCTGACCCGTGTGCTCTCGCATCCCCAGGTGAGTGTAGCGCGTGCTCTTTACACGGGCCTCCCTTAGGGTGCAGAGGCACCGCCTGCACATCGTGGGCGAGGTGCACCTCCCCGTGCACCACTGCCTGCTCGCCCTGCCCGGCTCCACGCCCGGCCAGCTCACCCGTGTGCTCTCGCATCCCCAGGTGGGTGCAGGGGGGAGGGCGGAGGAGGGAGAAGTGGGGACGGAGGGATTGCCATGTGGGCAGGAGAGGGCGCGGTGGCAGGGGGAGCAGGGTTGTTGTTGCTGTAGCACGTGCTCTACACAGGGCCTCCCATCGGGTTCACCTCTCCCCCACTTCCTCTCTTCCTTCCCGCCTCCCTCACTCGCTCCACCTCCCTCTCTCTCTCCACCTCCCTCTCTCCTTCTCCCCCTCGTCCTCTCTCGCACTGCCCCCACGCCAACCTTCCCCTTCCCCCCTTCCCTGCCCTTCCCTCCCCTTCCTCCCCTATCCTCCCCCCGGTGCCAGGCGTTGGCGCAGTGCGAGGCGACGTTGACGCGCCTGGGAGTGGTGCAGGAGGCCGTGTACGACACTGCGGGGGCCGCCCAGGTGGGTGCCGGGGGGATGGGAAGGTGGGATGGCCATGTACGACACTGCGGGGGCAGCTCAGGTGGGTGCTGTGCTGCTGGGGGGGCAGGTCTTTCGAGACGTCTCAGCTGGCACGCCTGGGAGTGGTGCAGGAGGCCGTGTACGACACTGCGGGGGCCGCCCAGGTGCGTGCTGGCAGCGCAGGTGACAGGGGCTGCTGGGGGCCGCTCAGGTGACAGGGGCTGCTGGGGTGGGCAGGTGGGATGTGAGTTGTCTCACAAAGTGAGGCGGGAAGGAAGTTTCTTGCGAGTGTGCATCTGTGGTCTGCTAAACCCTTGCACTCTGCTCAACTCATTCCACCGCCATGCCTTTTTTCTGCCCAATGATGTGCTGCCACGTGGCAGATGGTGGCGAATCAGAAGATGGAGGGTGTGGGAGCAGTGGCGAGCACGCGGGCGGCGGAGATCTACGGGCTTGAGATCCTGGCGGAGGGCATTCAGGTGGGCTGGGGGCGGAGGGCATTCAGGTGGGCTGGTGGAGGGGCTGCAGGCAGGTGAGGCGGTGGTAGAGTGCATGCAGATGCCATTCTCCTGACTCTCACTTCCTTCTCCTCTTCTCCTTCCTTCATCTTCTCTCCAATCATCCCTCACTTTCCTTCCCTTCTCCTCGCATCCCCGCCTCCCCCCTGTCGACCCCCCCCCAACAGGACGAGGCGGACAACTTCACGCGCTTCCTAGCCCTCGCCAGGGACCCCGTGCTGCCCTCCACCGACCGCCCCTTCAAGGTGCCCTTCCCGCTGCTCCCTGCCGCTCCTCCCTCCCTGTCGTTCCTCCCTGCTGCTCCCACGTCACCATGCCTGCCTACCTGCATCGCTGCTCCTTCGCCCCTAAACCACCCTCCATCCCTGCACGCCATGCACCTCCCCCGTGCACCCCTGCACCCCCCTCCCTCCCTCCCCCCCCCCCCCCCTCCACGCGCACCAGACGAGCATAGTGTTCACATTGGAGAAGGGTGCGGGAGTGCTGTTCAAGGCGCTCTCCGTCTTCGCCCTCACCTCCCCTGTATCCCCCTGCACCCCCCTGCACCCCCCTCCCGTCTGTGTGCACCAGACGAGCATAGTGTTCACATTGGAGAAGGGTGCGGGAGTGCTGTTCAAGGCGCTCTCCGTCTTCGCCCTCACCTCCCCTGTATCCCCCTGCACCCCCCTGCACCCCCCTCCCGTCTGTGTGCACCAGACGAGCATAGTGTTCACATTGGAGAAGGGTGCGGGAGTGCTGTTCAAGGCGCTCTCCGTCTTCGCCCTCACCTCCCCTGTATCCCCCTGCACCCCCCTGCACCCCCCTCCCGTCTGTGTGCACCAGACGAGCATAGTGTTCACATTGGAGAAGGGTGCGGGAGTGCTGTTCAAGGCGCTCTCCGTCTTCGCCCTCCGAGACATCAACCTCACCAAGGTCGATGCCTCCCCGCACCGCACTGCACCGCACCGCACTTGTCTGCTGTCTCTTGCTTTCCTAGGCCTAGGAAAGGAAGAAACAGTATCTTCCTGTGCGTGTGTGTTTGCAGATGGCCTGCTTCCCGGTGTGTGGCATGTGTGTGCACGTGCAAGGGTGAGGCCTTCCCCCTCATCGCACCCTGAACTGGCCTCCCTCGCTCTCCTGGGTCTCTCTCACTCGTGCTGCTTTTGTGTGTCGCCCTGTGTGCATCTGTATGCTTGTTTCTGCGCATGTGTGTGTGTGTGTGTGTGTGTGTGTGTGCATCCGTATGCTCGTTTCTGCACATGTGTGTGTGTGTATGTGTGCACGCCACCCTCATGTGTATGGATGTCTGTGTGTGTGTGGTGACCATGCGTGCATGCGCACGGTCACAGATAGAGTCTCGCCCGCACAGGGACAAGCCTCTCTATGTCGACTGGTTGGACCGCTCCTCCCTCGCTGCGCCCGCCATGCCCCTAACAGACATCCCTGCCGCCGCCTCCCAAGAGTCAGTTCTCCTCCCCTCACCCCACCTCTCTCCTTCCTCCTCGTTCCCTCGCCCTCCTCCATCCCTTCCATCACCCTCTCATCCACATCCCTTCCACGACTCACTTCTTCTAATTGACGTCTATATATACGACCTCACTCCCTCACTCACTAACTCACTCACTCACTCACTTACTCACTCACTCACTCACTCACTCATGCTGTTGCCACCACCCGGTCTAACTGCCTGACCACCCCTCTCGCCCTCGTTGCCCCTCCGTCTGCCCTTGTCCCCCCCATGGCAGCAGCGCCATGGCATACCAGTCATTCGACTACCTGTTCTACATTGACTTCCAGGCACCCCTCACCCTCTGTGCCCATCCATCTCCACCATCTCCACCATCCCCATCTCCCCATCTCCCCATCTCCCCACCATCTCCCCATCTCCACACCATCCCCCCACGGCAGCAGCGCCATGGCGTACCAGTCATTCGACTACCTCTTCTACATCGACTTCCAGGCATCCCTGGCGGAGCCCCGAGTGCAGAACGCCATGCGCCACCTCCAGGTCCGCCCCTCCCTGCCCCTCCTTTCTCCTCGCCTCCCCTTTCCTCCCCTCCCCTCCCTCCCCCCGGATATCCCTCTTCATCTTCTCTCCCCCTGCCCATCCCCGCTTTGTCTCATTCACTTCCCTTTCCCCCTCCTCACATCACTGCAAGCGCACTACCCCCTGCGCACATCACTGCCCTCACATGTGTATCCCCCCCGTTGCATCAGGAGATGGCGCCATTTCTGCGTGTGCTGGGCAGCTACCCCATGGACGTCGGCCCCATGTGTGACGTGTGCACCCCACCCTCTGCACCCCCTGCGCCCTCCTTGCATCACTGCACTCACACTCCCCCTGCTCCCATTCGTGTCCCCCCCACCCCATCAGGAGATGGCGCCGTTTCTGCGAGTGCTGGGCAGCTACCCCATGGACGTCACCCCCATGGAGACCCCCTCCTCCGCGCCCTCCGCGCCCTCACCACCCTCCAGCCTCTGAGCAACCCCTGCTGCCCACATGCCAGCCCTGGCTGGTGATCACATGGCCATGGCGCATGCTGGCATGTTGGCATGCTGCCTTGCATGCAGGGCAGCATGCTGTGTGTGCCATATGTGTGCATGTAAGCTGCAGTTCGTCCCAGCACTGCAGGTTACCCTACCCGTGCCAAGTGCATGCTTGTACAACCCCTTGTCATGTCATACATACCCTCTAGCCAGAGCCCTGTATCACTGTGCCCTACAGTATGCACTCAACTTGCATCAAGATGGCTCTCTGCTTTACTGCACATCTTCAAGAGGCACATGTGAAAATACAAGTGTAGTACTGGTAATACCGTAACAGGCCATGCTCCTGATCTCTTTGCATCCACAATGCAGGGACAGCTACCTTTACAATTCAGTGCCTCTTTATTGCACATGCACATAGCTATGGGGAAGCAGAGAGAGCAGAGCATGTGGCATTCGATAACTAGCAGGGGATTGTCCTGGAATGAGCCGCGCGCTCATGGAGGGAGGCAGACAGGCTTCGCCTTGGAGGCCATGCGGGGGTGCGGACAAGCAGCAGATGGTGTGGCGGGAGTGGGGGACGTGCGCAGGGCGGTCAGAAGCCACAGCAGCCTTGGCGGCAGCAGGTGGAGGGGAAGCGGCAGCAGTAGGGCTCGCCTCGCTGGTTCCTGCAGCACGACCCGGGGCGGCGCTCGCAGCACACCTTGCCGCCACAGCACGGGTAGTGGTGGTCGTCCTGATGGTGGCGCCACGGGGGGGAGAGGGGAAGAGGGAAGGGGAGAGAGAGGGCGAGAGGGGGGAAGAGGGGGTGTTCATGCGCATGCTTGTGTATGAGGTAGTGGGAGCATGGACAGCGGGATAGCGGGCAAAAGATCCCATCGCATGTCCTCTCAACGTGTGTGCGCGCGCTCACGTGCGCGCGTCTGTGTGTGCGTGTGTGTGTGCGTGATTGATAGCGTGCGCTTGTGTGTGGGTGCGTGCGTGTGCGTGTTCATGTAGGTCTGTTTTGTACGTGTGCGATTGTGTGCGGCGTGTGTGTGAGAGTGCGTGCGCCAAGGGGGAGAGCGAAGGGTTAGGGCGCAGAGCGTACGATGCAGCAGGAGCCGTTGCAGAAGATCCGCGCGGGGCTGCACCCCGCCGTCCCCGCGAACTCGCAATGCCCCGCGCCAGGCGCGCACGTCAGCGACGGGAAGGTGGGGGGCGGCGGGGAGGCGGCGGGGGCAGACGGGGTGGTGGGGAAGGGCACAGACGGCGACGAAGACAGCCCGGATCTGTCGTGGTCGTGCGAATGGTCGTCACCATGGTCGCCATCGTCGCCACCATTGCTATCGCCGTGATCGTCGCCATCGTCGTCATGGTCGTCGCCATCGTCGTCATGGTCGTCGTGCGACGAGTCGCCATTAACCTCGTCCTCTCCCTCCACGCTCCAATGCGCGCGCAACTTTCCCTGCGAGCGCAGCTGATCCGTGTATCCGCCGTCATCGCTGCTCCCCTCCCGCTCGTCGTCCTCCTCCAGCGCTCGTCCGCGCGCGACGGGCAGAGATGCGCGGGAGAGGGCGGGGCGGAAGAGGGCGGCGGCGAGGAGAGCGCAGAGCGCAAGCCCGGCGAACGAGAGGCGCCGCGCGGTCAGTGGCGACACGCAAAGAGGAGCCATGCGGGGATGGCGGTCGTGCGGAGTGGCGCAGGGGCGGGAACGGAGAGTTGACGCGGCGGAGCGGGTTGGCGCTGAGAGCAAGCGCGAGGAAGGCGTGCGCGATGGGGCGAGGGGCAGCAGAGGTCTGGAATGGTGGAAGCGTGGAGGCCGAATGTGGTGAAGGATTTTTTCACGGCTATGTACAGATCGGGACTATGCACAGCTGTGGAGGGAAGGTTGTGAGTGGATTTGGACGATCTGCGCAGAGGGGTGGACGGATGGATGGGCAATGGCGGTGGTGTGGTGCCTTGCCATGTGGATGAGGGGTGTGCTGCTGGAGTGCTCTGGTTGGGCTATGGGCATTGCGGCGCGTTTGGCTTCTGGGGCGTTGCGGCGGCGCGTTGAAAAGATTCCTCCCAACTGAGATGCGGCTCGACCAGGTGAACCCGTGAGCGCCTCCAGGTTCGTGCCGAACGCATGGCTCTGGTTCGACAGGCTTGCGGGAGAAGCGCGAACTGAAGCTTCAGAGAAGCTCTCGAGCACAGTTCCAGGTGCTAACTGCCAAACGACTCGTTATTGCACTTTCGTTGCACAGGTCATTCTGTTTTTCTCGAAACATAAACTCTCATCTCTAGATTTGGGAGATCCGTACAAACAGCTGAGTGCTCTTCCAATCTAATCTGGCTGGCTCTACTGAATATTCAGTTCTGTACTGCGAAATGATTGCAGGTTGCAACCATTCAGCGTTGTTTAGAAAGGCATGCGTAGTCATGGCAAAACACCAAAAGGCAGCAGTATCTTTCTTTCTTGATTTGTAAAGCACATAGATTGGAACAGCCAGCGCCTCACCACAAACTAGCACAACCGAAATACAGTAGCATGCATGTAGCAGCAGGTCACCAAATGTCTCTTAGATATCTACCCTGCTCCGCCAATCCATCCAGCAACGCTACTGCCTCCTCCTCCGCCATTTTCCCCTGCAACACTCCCAAAACCATGGAAACATGTACACACGCGCACACACATGGATGGATGAATCAATGAGCGTTGAGCAACCGCAGAAGCACAGCACAGAGCAGAAGAGCAGACAGAGAAGGAGGAAAGGAACTAAAACTCGTGCACGTGCAGGACATGAACGCACAGTGCCCACCCACCTGCTCCACAGCCACCTCCAGCAGCGCGTGGTGCACGTCCCGGGCCATGGCCTTGGCATCGCCACACACGTACACACTGTCCACCCCACCTGCTCCACCCAGCATGAACCCACAGTGCCCACCCACCTGCTCCACTGCGACCTCGAGCAGCGCGTGGTGCACGTCCCGGGCCATGGCCTTGGCGTCTCCACACACGTACACACTGCCTCCCCCGCTCCCCACCACCTCCCACACCCTCTCCGCCTGTGCCACCGCAAGTGCGCACACCCACACAGACACGCACACACGTTTAGGGAGGAGAAACATGGTGATGTGATAGGATGGGCATGGTGATGTGATAGGATGGGCATGGTGATGTGATAGGATGGGCATGGTGATGTGATAGGATGGGCATGGTGATGTGATAGGATGGGCATGGTGATGTGATAGGATGGGCATGGTGATGTGATAGGATGGGCATGGTGATGTGATAGGATGGGCATGGTGATGTGATAGGATGGGCATGGTGATGTGATAGGATGGGCATGGTGATGTGATAGGATGGGCATGGTGATGTGATAGGATGGGCATGGTGATGTGATAGGATGGGCATGGTGATGTGATAGGATGGGCATGGTGAGGTGATAGGATGGGCATGGTGATGTGATAGGATGGGCATGGTGATGTGATAGGATGGGCATGGTGATGTGATAGGATGGGCATGGTGATGTGATAGGATGGGCATGGTGATGTGATAGGATGGGCATGGTGATGTGATAGGATGGGCATGGTGATGTGATAGGATGGGCATGGTGATGTGATAGGATGGGCATGGTGATGTGATAGGATGGGCATGGTGATGTGATAGGATGGGCATGGTGATGTGATAGGATGGGCATGGTGATGTGATAGGATGGGCATGGTGATGTGATAGGATGGGCATGGTGAGGTGATAGGATGGGCATGGTGATGTGATAGGATGGGCATGGTGATGTGATAGGATGGGCATGGTGATGTGATAGGATGGGCATGGTGATGTGATAGGATGGGCATGGTGATGTGATAGGATGGGCATGGTGATGTGATAGGATGGGCATGGTGATGTGATAGGATGGGCATGGTGATGTGATAGGATGGGCATGGTGATGTGATAGGATGGGCATGGTGATGTGATAGGATGGGCATGGTGATGTGATAGGATGGGCATGGTGAGGTGATAGGATGGGCATGGTGAGGTGATAGGATGGGCATGGTGATGTGATAGGATGGGCATGGTGATGTGATAGGATGGGCATGGTGATGTGATAGGATGGGCATGGTGATGTGATAGGATGGGCATGGTGATGTGATAGGATGGGCATGGTGATGTGATAGGATGGGCATGGTGATGTGATAGGATGGGCATGGTGATGTGATAGGATGGGCATGGTGATGTGATAGGATGGGCATGGTGATGTGATAGGATGGGCATGGTGATGTGATAGGATGGGCATGGTGATGTGATAGGATGGGCATGGTGATGTGATAGGATGGGCATGGTGATGTGATAGGATGGGCATGGTGATGTGATAGGATGGGCATGGTGATGTGATAGGATGGGCATGGTGATGTGATAGGATGGGCATGGTGATGTGATAGGATGGGCATGGTGATGTGATAGGATGGGCATGGTGATGTGATAGGATGGGCATGGTGATGTGATAGGATGGGCATGGTGATGTGATAGGATGGGCATGGTGATGTGATAGGATGGGCATGGTGATGTGATAGGATGGGCATGGTGATGTGATAGGATGGGCATGGTGATGTGATAGGATGGGCATGGTGATGTGATAGGATGGGCATGGTGATGTGATAGGATGGGCATGGTGATGTGATAGGATGGGCATGGTGATGTGATAGGATGGGCATGGTGATGTGATAGGATGGGCATGGTGATGTGATAGGATGGGCATGGTGATGTGATAGGATGGGCATGGTGATGTGATAGGATGGGCATGGTGATGTGATAGGATGGGCATGGTGATGTGATAGGATGGGCATGGTGATGTGATAGGATGGGCATGGTGATGTGATAGGATGGGCATGGTGATGTGATAGGATGGGCATGGTGATGTGATAGGATGGGCATGGTGATGTGATAGGATGGGCATGGTGATGTGATAGGATGGGCATGGTGATGTGATAGGATGGGCATGGTGATGTGATAGGATGGGCATGGTGATGTGATAGGATGGGCATGGTGATGTGATAGGATGGGCATGGTGATGTGATAGGATGGGCATGGTGATGTGATAGGATGGGCATGGTGATGTGATAGGATGGGCATGGTGATGTGATAGGATGGGCATGGTGATGTGATAGGATGGATGGCATGGTGATGTGATAGGATGGGCATGGTGATGTGATAGGATGGGCATGGTGATGTGATAGGATGGGCATGGTGATGTGATAGGATGGGCATGGTGATGTGATAGGATGGGCATGGTGATGTGATAGGATGGGCATGGTGATGTGATAGGATGGGCATGGTGATGTGATAGGATGGGCATGGTGATGTGATAGGATGGCATGGTGATGTGATAGGATGGGCATGGTGATGTGATAGGATGGGCATGGTGATGTGATAGGATGGGCATGGTGATGTGATAGGATGGGCATGGTGATGTGATAGGATGGGCATGGTGATGTGATAGGATGGGCATGGTGATGTGATAGGATGGGCATGGTGATGTGATAGGATGGGCATGGTGATGTGATAGGATGGGCATGGTGATGTGATAGGATGGGCATGGTGATGTGATAGGATGGGCATGGTGATGTGATAGGATGGGCATGGTGATGTGATAGGATGGGCATGGTGATGTGATAGGATGGGCATGGTGATGTGATAGGATGGGCATGGTGATGTGATAGGATGGGCATGGTGATGTGATAGGATGGGCATGGTGATGTGATAGGATGGGCATGGTGATGTGATAGGATGGGCATGGTGATGTGATAGGATGGGCATGGTGATGTGATAGGATGGGCATGGTGATGTGATAGGATGGGCATGGTGATGTGATAGGATGGGCATGGTGATGTGATAGGATGGGCATGGTGATGTGATAGGATGGGCATGGTGATGTGATAGGATGGGCATGGTGATGTGATAGGATGGGCATGGTGAGGTGATAGGATGGGCATGGTGAGGTGATAGGATGGGCATGGTGATGTGATAGGATGGGCATGGTGATGTGATAGGATGGGCATGGTGAGGTGATAGGATGGGCATGGTGAGGTGATAGGATGGGCATGGTGATGTGATAGGATGGGCATGGTGATGTGATAGGATGGGCATGGTGATGTGATAGGATGGGCATGGTGATGTGATAGGATGGGCATGGTGATGTGATAGGATGGGCATGGTGATGTGATAGGATGGGCATGGTGATGTGATAGGATGGGCATGGTGATGTGATAGGATGGGCATGGTGATGTGATAGGATGGGCATGGTGATGTGATAGGATGGGCATGGTGATGTGATAGGATGGGCATGGTGATGTGATAGGATGGGCATGGTGATGTGATAGGATGGGCATGGTGATGTGATAGGATGGGCATGGTGATGTGATAGGATGGGCATGGTGATGTGATAGGATGGGCATGGTGATGTGATAGGATGGGCATGGTGATGTGATAGGATGGGCATGGTGATGTGATAGGATGGGCATGGTGATGTGATAGGATGGGCATGGTGAGGTGATAGGATGGGCATGGTGAGGTGATAGGATGGGCATGGTGATGTGATAGGATGGGCATGGTGATGTGATAGGATGGGCATGGTGATGTGATAGGATGGGCATGGTGATGTGATAGGATGGGCATGGTGATGTGATAGGATGGGCATGGTGATGTGATAGGATGGGCATGGTGATGTGATAGGATGGGCATGGTGAT
This sequence comes from Closterium sp. Naga37s-1, assembly GCA_947471745.1. Classification (NCBI taxonomy): domain Eukaryota; kingdom Viridiplantae; phylum Streptophyta; class Zygnematophyceae; order Desmidiales; family Closteriaceae; genus Closterium; species Closterium sp. Naga37s-1. Next base: position 36,024 of record CANJKZ010000461.1, on the reverse strand, counting down.
GTGATAGGATGGGCATGGTGATGTGATAGGATGGGCATGGTGATGTGATAGGATGGGCATGGTGAGGTGATAGGATGGGCATGGTGATGTGATAGGATGGGCATGGTGATGTGATAGGATGGGCATGGTGATGTGATAGGATGGGCATGGTGATGTGATAGGATGGGCATGGTGATGTGATAGGATGGGCATGGTGATGTGATAGGATGGGCATGGTGATGTGATAGGATGGGCATGGTGATGTGATAGGATGGGCATGGTGATGTGATAGGATGGGCATGGTGATGTGATAGGATGGGCATGGTGATGTGATAGGATGGGCATGGTGATGTGATAGGATGGGCATGGTGATGTGATAGGATGGGCATGGTGATGTGATAGGATGGGCATGGTGATGTGATAGGATGGGCATGGTGATGTGATAGGATGGGCATGGTGATGTGATAGGATGGGCATGGTGATGTGATACATGGTGAGGTGATAGGATGGGCATGGTGATGTGATAGGATGGGCATGGTGATGTGATAGGATGGGCATGGTGAGGTGATAGGATGGGCATGGTGATGTGATAGGATGGGCATGGTGAGGTGATAGGATGGGCATGGTGATGTGATAGGATGGGCATGGTGATGTGATAGGATAGGCATGGTGAGGTGATAGGATAGGCATGGTGAGGTGATAGGATAGGCATGGTGAGGTGATAGGATAGGCATGGTGAGGTGATAGGATAGGCATGGTGATGTGATAGGATAGGCATGGTGAGGTGATAGGATAGGCATGGTGATGTGATAGGATAGGCATGGTGAGGTGATAGGAAAGGCATGGTGATGTGATAGGATAGGCATGGTGATGTGGCAACAAGTGAGCGAGCATGCATGCGCGAGCAGGTTCGGACGTACATAGAGTAAAACTGCTGCACATACCTCTTGCTTCAGTAGGTGCTGCACGCACCTGTTGCTTGAGCAGGTGCTGCACGTAGACCTTGGAGGGCCCGTCTCGGGAGAAGGCCACGTGCAGCGCAGATAGCACGCCACCTTCCTCGTACGCTGCTAGCTCCTCCCGGTAGATGTAGTCCTGCCCAGGGGGGAGGGGGAGAGGGGGAGGGCGCACAGGATCAGAGGGATGGATGGGCTGAGTTATTGTGCGCACAATCACACACACGCTGGTGCCCAGGTGTCGCACACGTAAACATGCGAGGAACATCTCAAGGCAGACCACTTCCCATCTTTTCCTGCTCCCTCCTCCATTCCCTCCCCCACTCCCTCCTCCATTCCCTCCCTCGCTCCCTCCTCCATTCCCTCACCCATTCCCTTCCCTAATCCCTCCCCTCCTTCCCTCACGACCTCAACCACTGCACCACCCACTGCACTTCCCAGCGCCCCCCCAACTGGCCGCTCCGACCCCCCCCTGCCTTCCCCTTTTGCGTGCCTCCCTCCCCCTGCTTGCCCGCCCCTGGCAGCACCTGGTCGCGGTGCCGGCACCCGAAGAACAGAAGTGCCTCCCCCAGCTGCTGCCCATCCTTTTGCATCAAAGCGCGGTGCTGCGGATAGAAGAGGGGGGGATGGGAAGGGGGGGGAAGGGGGGGAAGGGAGCATATGAAAAAGGAGGGGTGGAGGCGAGGAGGAGGCGGGAAGAGCGGAGTGCAATGCTGGGACTCGGCGGCCCCACTCGCTGCCACGCCGTCAGAGACAGCCTGCGGTGCAGTGCGGTCCCAGGGGGTGCAGCATGGCCATGGATTAACAGCAGACAGGTGAGAAGCAGGCGAGTGGAGGGCTGAGTGGCAGCGCAGGCGAGAAAGGGGCAGTGGAGCTACAGTGGCAGCACCTGCAGGAAGGCTCTGAAGGGAGCGAGGCCGGTGCCGGGGCCGACCATGACAATGGGGCGAGCGGGGTCGGCGGGTGGGCGGAAGTGCGACGAGCGGATGAACGCCGGCAGCAGCACGGGGGGCGAGGGGTCGGAGGCAGGGGAGGTGGAGGCGGGGGTGGGCAGGGGGAGGTGGCGGTGCAGGAAGGAGGAGCAGACGCCGTGGTGCGTGCGGCCTGCGGGGGTGACGTCCCTCACCACGGCACACGTTATGTGCAGTGCGCCTGGCGCGTGCCTGGGGGTAGGGCACAGGGCGCAGGGGGGTAGGGGCAATGGGAAGTGGCGGCATTTAGATGCCGTGGTGCGTGCGGCCTGCTGGGGTGACGTCCCTCACCACCGCACACGTTATGTGCAGTGCGCCTGGCGCGTGCCTGGGGGTAGGAGGCAGGGCGCAGGGTGGTTGCGGGCCGCGTGGGTAAGGGCGATGGGAACTGGCAGCAGGCAGTGAAGCGTGGGATAAGCGGAAGGGTACATGCGTGGGGAGGAGGGAATCAGATCGCACAGAAGGAGTAAACTCATGGAGGAGCATGTAAGTAACGATTCGAATAGTGGGGACTGGCGGAGAAAGGATGGATTGATACAAGTGGGGTGAGTGGCAGGCGGAAGAGCACTCACTTGGGATGGAATGCGGGGAGAGAGAGAGCGCACCTGGGGTGGGAGGAGATGGAGTAGAAGCGTGGCTGCAGGCGAGGAGCAACGGAGGCGAGGAACACAGCGAGGGGCGGGCGAGCGGAGGGGAAGGCGTGCAGCACCTCCAGCAGCGAGCGGTGTGCCGCCGCCACCCACTCCCGGTACTCCTCCTTCCCACCGCCGCTGGCGAGGTGCTTGAGGCGTGCCGCCTCATCGGGGTGGGAGGCAAAGTGCGCCAACACTGCCAGCGCTGCCTGGTGCAGCGAGGCCAGCGCAGTGAGTACAGGGTGTGGAGGGGTGGAAAGAAGGAGTCGCTTTAGCGCACGGGAAGGGACGGACGGCAACAGGTGCGCAGGGGGAGAGGGGCGGGTGGCACTGCTTGGCATAGAAAAGGCAGCTTGCACAAGAGAGGCAGAGAAAGGAGGGTACCTTGCGGGGCGAGGAGTGGAGGTCAGGCAGCGAGGCGAGCACGGAGCGGATGGAGTGGCGGCCGGGAGGGGGCGGTGGCAGGGAGGAGGAGGGCGAGGGGAGATGCAGAGAGATGACGTCATCCAGATCCAATCCCAGACACTTGGCCACTGCTGCCACGTCAGCATCACTGTTCTCAGGAAAGACTGCCACGTGATCGCCCACCTCATACCTGAGTGGCATGGCACGGGAGGGGAGCATGGTGCATGATGGCATGGCATGGCATGACATGGCCCGGGATCACATGGCATGGCATGGCATGACATGGCCCGGGATCACATGGCATGGCAAGGCATGGCAAGGCATGGCATGGCATGGCATGGCATGGCATAGCATGGCACTGGCACGGCATGGCATGGCATGGGAGGAATGCGGAGGGAAAGTATGGGGACGAGCATGCGGCAGAAACGGGAGAGAAAGTCCGAGTGAGACGAGCAATGAGGGGTGTGGCGCATGGGGTAGCGCATGGGGTGTTGCTGCAGTGGGAAGTGGTGAGTTGCAGGGGGTCAAGGGGGCCGTACTGCAGGTGGGGGCAGGGCTGCAGGTCGAGCTCCACATGCAGCGTGGATCGGTCTGAATCGGGCGCCTGCAGCTCCCTCACCACTGCCACCCGCGCCCTGCCATGACACACGAGAGACACACGGCAGCAGGCCAGCAGGCCCAAGGAGAAGGGTGAATCCGGAAACAGAGGAGAGAGGAGTGACGAAAGCAGATGAATGACCTTGGCAGTGCAATGAGTGAGAGGAAAGCAGATGAATGACCTTGGCAGTGCAATGAGTGAGAGGAAAGCAGATGAATGACCTTGGCAGTGCAATGAGTGAGAGGAAAGCAGATGAATGACCTTGGCAGTGCAATGAGTGAGAGGAAAGCAGATGAATGACCTTGGCAGTGCAATGAGTGAGAGGAAAGCAGATGAATGACCTTGGCAGTGCAATGAGTGAGAGGAAAGCAGATGAATGACCTTGGCAGTGCAATGAGTGAGAGGAAAGCAGATGAATGACCTTGGCAGTGCAATGAGTGAGAGGAAAGCAGATGAATGACCTTGGCAGTGCAATGAGTGAGAGGAAAGCAGATGAATGACCTTGGCAGTGCAATGAGTGAGAGGAAAGCAGATGAATGACCTTGGCAGTGCAATGAGTGAGAGGAAAGCAGATGAATGACCTTGGCAGTGCAATGAGTGAGAGGAAAGCAGATGAATGACCTTGGCAGTGCAATGAGTGAGAGGAAAGCAGATGAATGACCTTGGCAGTGCAATGAGTGAGAGGAAAGCAGATGAATGACCTTGGCAGTGCAATGAGTGAGAGGAAAGCAGATGAATGACCTTGGCAGTGCAATGAGTGAGAGGAAAGCAGATGAATGACCTTGGCAGTGCAATGAGTGAGAGGAAAGCAGATGAATGACCTTGGCAGTGCAATGAGTGAGAGGAAAGCAGATGAATGACCTTGGCAGTGCAATGAGTGAGAGGAAAGCAGATGAATGACCTTGGCAGTGCAATGAGTGAGAGGAAAGCAGATGAATGACCTTGGCAGTGCAATGAGTGAGAGGAAAGCAGATGAATGACCTTGGCAGTGCAATGAGTGAGAGGAAAGCAGATGAATGACCTTGGCAGTGCAATGAGTGAGAGGAAAGCAGATGAATGACCTTGGCAGTGCAATGAGTGAGAGGAAAGCAGATGAATGACCTTGGCAGTGCAATGAGTGAGAGGAAAGCAGATGAATGACCTTGGCAGTGCAATGAGTGAGAGGAAAGCAGATGAATGACCTTGGCAGTGCAATGAGTGAGAGGAAAGCAGATGAATGACCTTGGCAGTGCAATCAGTCAGAGGAAAGCAGTGGAAGAAAGGGCCAGAGGCAACCAGCACACAGCTGGAGTGGTTTTGTGAAACAAAGCACTCTTTTACCTTTGCATGCACGTGAGATTGCATATCAACTGGATTATTCCATCCATTAGAGCATCCCAACTCAGCTTAGTGGCGGTGGCCAATATTGTTGCCCAAAATCCCAAACATCCCCCTTACTTTCTCAGTCTTCATCACTCCACAGCTTTTAACAGCACCCACCTGCCAATGCTGTGCGAGTGCCACCCCACTGCAGCAATCGCCTCCCCCATGCTCATCTGCTCCTCCTCCCCGCCGTTAGCATGCTCCACCATGCCATTCACCTCCTTTCCTCCACCATTCATCTTCCCATTCACCTCCCCATACACCTCCCCATTCAGCACCCCATTGGGCACCCCATGCACTTCCCCACTGAGCACCCCATTCTCCCCAGCAGCCCCAGCCTGCCCCCCCCTGCTGTGGAACTTGACTTGGTACTCCTGCACCTCCTCCTCCTCCTCCTCCCACTCCCCCGCTGCCCCCTCGCCCTCCTGCCCCTCGCCCCCCGCCCCCCGGCCCAGCACGAGCGACTCAAAGCCCTTCCACAGCCCTGCTCGCCTGCCGTGGGGGGTGAGTGAGGGCGAGAGGGGCGAGAGGGGAAGAGTGGGGGTGAGTGGGGCCCCGTGAGGTCCAGTCGCCCTCCTGCCCCTCGCCCCCCGCCCCCCGGCCCAGCACGAGCGACTCAAAGCCCTTCCACAGCCCTGCTCGCCTGCCGTGGGGGGTGAGTGAGGGCGAGAGGGGCGAGAGGGGAAGAGTGGGGGTGAGTGGGGCCCCGTGAGGTCCAGTCGCCCTGCTGCCCCTCGCCGCCAGCCCCCCGGCCCAGCACGAGCGCCTCAAAGCCCTTCCACAGCCCCGCCCGCCTGCCGGCCATGTGCACATGCACGGGGTGAGTGAGGGCGAGAGGGGCGAGAAGGGTGAGAGGGGTGAGAGGGGTGAGAGGGGTGAGAGGGGTGAGAGGGGTGAGAGGGGTGAGAGGGGTGAGAGGGGTGAGAGGGGTGAGAAGGGTGAGAAGGGTGAGAGGGGTGAGAAGGGTGAGAAGGGTGAGAAGGGTGAGAGGGGTGAGAAGGGTGAGAGGGGTGAGAAGGGTGAGAAGGGTGAGAGGGGTGAGAAGGGTAAGAGGGGTGAGAAGGGTGAGAAGGGACGCGGCGGGGTAAGTGGGGGCCAGTGGGGCAAGACATTGGGTGCAGGGGGGGCGAGGCATGGAGTGCAGGGGGGTTGGGGCATGGAGTGCAGAGGAGGTGAGGGCGAGGCAGGGGGGGTGCAGGGGGGGTGCAGGGGGGGTGCAGGGGGGGTGCAGGGGGGGTGCAGAGGGGTGCAGAGGAGTGCAGGGGGGATGCAAGGGGGCACTCACCAGGCCTTGAAGTCGTCCTCTATGCACTGGTCGTCGTCTCCCAGCCCCACCTCCGCCACTCGCTGCCCTCCTGCCAGCCACGTAACACGAATGGTGGGGTCATGGGGGGGTGATGGGGGGTGATGGTTGGGGCAGCAGAGAAGAGAGGGCCTGGTGGGATGGGGAAAGAGGGACCGAGGCAGAGCGATTTCTGGCAAGACGCATGAAGAGAAGGAAGCAGCAGCAGCAAAGCACGGGGGGCATGGCGGGCATGGCGGGCATGGCGGGCATGGCGGGCATGGCGGGCAGGGAGGGCATGGAGGGCATGGAGGGCATGGGATAGCAGCGTACCGAGGGCAGCGAGGTGCTTGTCAAGCATCTTGCCCATCTGCACCGCCACACACACACATACAGCAATGGGGGTGGGCCGGGGGAAGGGAGCGCTGGTAGATGAGGCGGTGTGAAGTATGAGGTGAACATGGGGTGGCACGGGTGGGCAGGGGGAACGGAACGGAAGTGGATTGGAAGGTGGACGGACGTAAGGCGACGATGATGGATGGGGGAGCAGGCAAGCGGGCAGAGATGCTGAAGCATGCACCATACAGCTTTATGGCGTGCTGGCATGGCAGAACCCATGGTGGGGCAAGGTGGACAATACCACTGGCATACCAGGTTGAAGTGCTCGTACTGCCGATTGCCCAGCCCGAAGACAGCAAAGCGAAGCCCCTGCAGTGGCAAGGGGTTGTCGTCCTGGTGGGTGCAGAGCAGAGGAGGTGCAGGCGGGACGCATGGGGGCTGATGCATTCACAGAGGGATGGCAGCAGGAAGAGAGCAGAGCATAGCAGCAACCAGTGATGAATGGAAACATGCATGCATGAGCGGCTTTCAGCCTCTGCAGCCGTGCGTACCTGAGCCTCTGCAGCAGCAGCGGTGCGTACCTGAGCCTCTGCATCAGCAGCGGTGGCGTGCAGCCATTTGAAGAAGCGCTGCGCATCGTCCGTTGGCTCGCCATCACCGTACCTGTGGGGGAGGCAGGGAGGCCACAGGGATAGGGCGGGTGGATTTAGATGTGGAGCAAAGCGACAGGCGGCTGGCGTGTGTGGCACGGGGGACGCGATAGCAGCATGGAGATGAGCTGGCAGCAGCAAGAAGAGCAGCAGAGCACAGCGGTGCGCAGAGGAGCAGGGAGCAGAGCAGGGGGCAGTGGCAGCGGCAGCTCACGTGGCGACGAGGAAGAAGGCGGCGTGGAAGGCGTTGAGCTTGGCTGTGAAGGCATCGCTGTCCTCCGCTAGATCATCCTGCCATGGGCGCGTGGGCGCACAGGGGCATGGCGGCACCGGGGGTATTGCAGCGCACACAGCGAGGGGTTGGATGCATGCGTGCATGAAGCAGCATGAGCAAGCATCCATACGTTGTGACGGGGAACGGGAGCATGTGAAGGCATGGACGCATGGGAGCATGTGAAGGCATGGACGCATGGGAGCATGTGAAGGCATGGACGCATGGGAGCATGTGAAGGCATGGACGCATGGGAGCATGTGAAGGCATGGACGCATGGGAGCATGTGAAGGCATGGACGCATGGGAGCATGTGAAGGCATGGACGCATGGGAGCATGTGAAGGCATGGACGCATGGGAGCATGTGAAGGCATGGACGCATGGGAGCATGTGAAGGCATGGACGCATGGGAGCATGTGAAGGCATGGACGCATGGGAGCATGTGAAGGCATGGACGCATGGGAGCATGTGAAGGCATGGACGCATGGGAGCATGTGAAGGCATGGACGCATGGGAGCATGTGAAGGCATGGACGCATGGGAGCATGTGAAGGCATGGACGCATGGGAGCATGTGAAGGCATGGACGCATGGGAGCATGTGAAGGCATGGACGCATGGGAGCATGTGAAGGCATGGACGCATGGGAGCATGTGAAGGCATGGACGCATGGGAGCATGTGAAGGCATGGACGCATGGGAGCATGTGAAGGCATGGACGCATGGGAGCATGTGAAGGCATGGACGCATGGGAGCATGTGAAGGCATGGACGCATGGGAGCATGTGAAGGCATGGACGCATGGGAGCATGTGAAGGCATGGACGCATGGGAGCATGTGAAGGCATGGACGCATGGGAGCATGTGAAGGCATGGACGCATGGGAGCATGTGAAGGCATGGACGCATGGGAGCATGTGAAGGCATGGACGCATGGGAGCATGTGAAGGCATGGACGCATGGGAGCATGTGAAGGCATGGACGCATGGGAGCATGTGAAGGCATGGACGCATGGGAGCATGTGAAGGCATGGACGCATGGGAGCATGTGAAGGCATGGACGCATGGGAGCATGTGAAGGCATGGACGCATGGGAGCATGTGAAGGCATGGACGCATGGGAGCATGTGAAGGCATGGACGCATGGGAGCATGTGAAGGCATGGACGCATGGGAGCATGTGAAGGCATGGACGCATGGGAGCATGTGAAGGCATGGACGCATGGGAGCATGTGAAGGCATGGACGCATGGGAGCATGTGAAGGCATGGACGCATGGGAGCATGTGAAGGCATGGACGCATGGGAGCATGTGAAGGCATGGACGCATGGGAGCATGTGAAGGCATGGACGCATGGGAGCATGTGAAGGCATGGACGCATGGGAGCATGTGAAGGCATGGACGCATGGGAGCATGTGAAGGCATGGACGCATGGGAGCATGTGAAGGCATGGACGCATGGGAGCATGTGAAGGCATGGACGCATGGGAGCATGTGAAGGCATGGACGCATGGGAGCATGTGAAGGCATGGACGCATGGGAGCATGTGAAGGCATGGACGCATGGGAGCATGTGAAGGCATGGACGCATGGGAGCATGTGAAGGCATGGACGCATGGGAGCATGTGAAGGCATGGACGCATGGGAGCATGTGAAGGCATGGACGCATGGGAGCATGTGAAGGCATGGACGCATGGGAGCATGTGAAGGCATGGACGCATGGGAGCATGTGAAGGCATGGACGCATGGGAGCATGTGAAGGCATGGACGCATGGGAGCATGTGAAGGCATGGACGCATGGGAGCATGTGAAGGCATGGACGCATGGGAGCATGTGAAGGCATGGACGCATGGGAGCATGTGAAGGCATGGACGCATGGGAGCATGTGAAGGCATGGACGCATGGGAGCATGTGAAGGCATGGACGCATGGGAGCATGTGAAGGCATGGACGCATGGGAGCATGTGAAGGCATGGACGCATGGGAGCATGTGAAGGCATGGACGCATGGGAGCATGTGAAGGCATGGACGCATGGGAGCATGTGAAGGCATGGACGCATGGGAGCATGTGAAGGCATGGACGCATGGGAGCATGTGAAGGCATGGACGCATGGGAGCATGTGAAGGCATGGACGCATGGGAGCATGTGAAGGCATGGACGCATGGGAGCATGTGAAGGCATGGACGCATGGGAGCATGTGAAGGCATGGACGCATGGGAGCATGTGAAGGCATGGACGCATGGGAGCATGTGAAGGCATGGACGCATGGGAGCATGTGAAGGCATGGACGCATGGGAGCATGTGAAGGCATGGACGCATGGGAGCATGTGAAGGCATGGACGCATGGGAGCATGTGAAGGCATGGACGCATGGGAGCATGTGAAGGCATGGACGCATGGGAGCATGTGAAGGCATGGACGCATGGGAGCATGTGAAGGCATGGACGCATGGGAGCATGTGAAGGCATGGACGCATGGGAGCATGTGAAGGCATGGACCGCATGGGAGCATGTGAAGGCATGGACGCATGGGAGCATGTGAAGGCATGGACGCATGGGAGCATGTGAAGGCATGGACGCATGGGAGCATGTGAAGGCATGGACGCATGGGAGCATGTGAAGGCATGGACGCATGGGAGCATGTGAAGGCATGGACGCATGGGAGCATGTGAAGGCATGGACGCATGGGAGCATGTGAAGGCATGGACGCATGGGAGCATGTGAAGGCATGGACGCATGGGAGCATGTGAAGGCATGGACGCATGGGAGCATGTGAAGGCATGGACGCATGGGAGCATGTGAAGGCATGGACGCATGGGAGCATGTGAAGGCATGGACGCATGGGAGCATGTGAAGGCATGGACGCATGGGAGCATGTGAAGGCATGGACGCATGGGAGCATGTGAAGGCATGGACGCATGGGAGCATGTGAAGGCATGGACGCATGGGAGCATGTGAAGGCATGGACGCATGGGAGCATGTGAAGGCATGGACGCATGGGAGCATGTGAAGGCATGGACGCATGGGAGCATGTGAAGGCATGGACGCATGGGAGCATGTGAAGGCATGGACGCATGGGAGCATGTGAAGGCATGGACGCATGGGAGCATGTGAAGGCATGGACGCATGGGAGCATGTGAAGGCATGGACGCATGGGAGCATGTGAAGGCATGGACGCATGGGAGCATGTGAAGGCATGGACGCATGGAGCATGTGAAGGCATGGACGCATGGGAGCATGTGAAGGCATGGACGCATGGGAGCATGTGAAGGCATGGACGCATGGGAGCATGTGAAGGCATGGACGCATGGGAGCATGTGAAGGCATGGACGCATGGGAGCATGTGAAGGCATGGACGCATGGGAGCATGTGAAGGCATGGACGCATGGGAGCATGTGAAGGCATGGACGCATGGGAGCATGTGAAGGCATGGACGCATGGGAGCATGTGAAGGCATGGACGCATGGGAGCATGTGAAGGCATGGACGCATGGGAGCATGTGAAGGCATGGACGCATGGGAGCATGTGAAGGCATGGACGCATGGGAGCATGTGAAGGCATGGACGCATGGGAGCATGTGAAGGCATGGACGCATGGGAGCATGTGAAGGCATGGACGCATGGGAGCATGTGAAGGCATGGACGCATGGGAGCATGTGAAGGCATGGACGCATGGGAGCATGTGAAGGCATGGACGCATGGGAGCATGTGAAGGCATGGACGCATGGGAGCATGTGAAGGCATGGACGCATGGGAGCATGTGAAGGCATGGACGCATGGGAGCATGTGAAGGCATGGACGCATGGGAGCATGTGAAGGCATGGACGCATGGGAGCATGTGAAGGCATGGACGCATGGGAGCATGTGAAGGCATGGACGCATGGGAGCATGTGAAGGCATGGACGCATGGGAGCATGTGAAGGCATGGACGCATGGGAGCATGTGAAGGCATGGACGCATGGGAGCATGTGAAGGCATGGACGCATGGAGCATGTGAAGGCATGGACGCATGGGAGCATGTGAAGGCATGGACGCATGGGAGCATGTGAAGGCATGGACGCATGGGAGCATGTGAAGGCATGGACGCATGGGAGCATGTGAAGGCATGGACGCATGGGAGCATGTGAAGGCATGGACGCATGGGAGCATGTGAAGGCATGGACGCATGGGAGCATGTGAAGGCATGGACGCATGGGAGCATGTGAAGGCATGGACGCATGGGAGCATGTGAAGGCATGGACGCATGGGAGCATGTGAAGGCATGGACGCATGGGAGCATGTGAAGGCATGGACGCATGGGAGCATGTGAAGGCATGGACGCATGGGAGCATGTGAAGGCATGGACGCATGGGAGCATGTGAAGGCATGGACGCATGGGAGCATGTGAAGGCATGGACGCATGGGAGCATGTGAAGGCATGGACGCATGGGAGCATGTGAAGGCATGGACGCATGGGAGCATGTGAAGGCATGGACGCATGGGAGCATGTGAAGGCATGGACGCATGGGAGCATGTGAAGGCATGGACGCATGGGAGCATGTGAAGGCATGGACGCATGGGAGCATGTGAAGGCATGGACGCATGGGAGCATGTGAAGGCATGGACGCATGGGAGCATGTGAAGGCATGGACGCATGGGAGCATGTGAAGGCATGGACGCATGGGAGCATGTGAAGGCATGGACGCATGGGAGCATGTGAAGGCATGGACGCATGGGAGCATGTGAAGGCATGGACGCATGGGAGCATGTGAAGGCATGGACGCATGGGAGCATGTGAAGGCATGGACGCATGGGAGCATGTGAAGGCATGGACGCATGGGAGCATGTGAAGGCATGGACGCATGGGAGCATGTGAAGGCATGGACGCATGGGAGCATGTGAAGGCATGGACGCATGGGAGCATGTGAAGGCATGGACGCATGGGAGCATGTGAAGGCATGGACGCATGGGAGCATGTGAAGGCATGGACGCATGGGAGCATGTGAAGGCATGGACGCATGGGAGCATGTGAAGGCATGGACGCATGGGAGCATGTGAAGGCATGGACGCATGGGAGCATGTGAAGGCATGGACGCATGGGAGCATGTGAAGGCATGGACGCATGGGAGCATGTGAAGGCATGGACGCATGGGAGCATGTGAAGGCATGGACGCATGGGAGCATGTGAAGGCATGGACGCATGGGAGCATGTGAAGGCATGGACGCATGGGAGCATGTGAAGGCATGGACGCATGGGAGCATGTGAAGGCATGGACGCATGGGAGCATGTGAAGGCATGGACGCATGGGAGCATGTGAAGGCATGGACGCATGGGAGCATGTGAAGGCATGGACGCATGGGAGCATGTGAAGGCATGGACGCATGGGAGCATGTGAAGGCATGGACGCATGGGAGCATGTGAAGGCATGGACGCATGGGAGCATGTGAAGGCATGGACGCATGGGAGCATGTGAAGGCATGGACGCATGGGAGCATGTGAAGGCATGGACGCATGGGAGCATGTGAAGGCATGGACGCATGGGAGCATGTGAAGGCATGGACGCATGGGAGCATGTGAAGGCATGGACGCATGGGAGCATGTGAAGGCATGGACGCATGGGAGCATGTGAAGGCATGGACGCATGGGAGCATGTGAAGGCATGGACGCATGGGAGCATGTGAAGGCATGGACGCATGGGAGCATGTGAAGGCATGGACGCATGGGAGCATGTGAAGGCATGGACGCATGGGAGCATGTGAAGGCATGGACGCATGGGAGCATGTGAAGGCATGGACGCATGGGAGCATGTGAAGGCATGGACGCATGGGAGCATGTGAAGGCATGGACGCATGGGAGCATGTGAAGGCATGGACGCATGGGAGCATGTGAAGGCATGGACGCATGGGAGCATGTGAAGGCATGGACGCATGGGAGCATGTGAAGGCATGGACGCATGGGAGCATGTGAAGGCATGGACGCATGGGAGCATGTGAAGGCATGGACGCATGGGAGCATGTGAAGGCATGGACGCATGGGAGCATGTGAAGGCATGGACGCATGGGAGCATGTGAAGGCATGGACGCATGGGAGCATGTGAAGGCATGGACGCATGGGAGCATGTGAAGGCATGGACGCATGGGAGCATGTGAAGGCATGGACGCATGGGAGCATGTGAAGGCATGGACGCATGGGAGCATGTGAAGGCATGGACGCATGGGAGCATGTGAAGGCATGGACGCATGGGAGCATGTGAAGGCATGGACGCATGGGAGCATGTGAAGGCATGGACGCATGGGAGCATGTGAAGGCATGGACGCATGGGAGCATGTGAAGGCATGGACGCATGGGAGCATGTGAAGGCATGGACGCATGGGAGCATGTGAAGGCATGGACGCATGGGAGCATGTGAAGGCATGGACGCATGGGAGCATGTGAAGGCATGGACGCATGGGAGCATGTGAAGGCATGGACGCATGGGAGCATGTGAAGGCATGGACGCATGGGAGCATGTGAAGGCATGGACGCATGGGAGCATGTGAAGGCATGGACGCATGGGAGCATGTGAAGGCATGGACGCATGGGAGCATGTGAAGGCATGGACGCATGGGAGCATGTGAAGGCATGGACGCATGGGAGCATGTGAAGGCATGGACGCATGGGAGCATGTGAAGGCATGGACGCATGGGAGCATGTGAAGGCATGGACGCATGGGAGCATGTGAAGGCATGGACGCATGGGAGCATGTGAAGGCATGGACGCATGGGAGCATGTGAAGGCATGGACGCATGGGAGCATGTGAAGGCATGGACGCATGGGAGCATGTGAAGGCATGGACGCATGGGAGCATGTGAAGGCATGGACGCATGGGAGCATGTGAAGGCATGGACGCATGGGAGCATGTGAAGGCATGGACGCATGGGAGCATGTGAAGGCATGGACGCATGGGAGCATGTGAAGGCATGGACGCATGGGAGCATGTGAAGGCATGGACGCATGGGAGCATGTGAAGGCATGGACGCATGGGAGCATGTGAAGGCATGGACGCATGGGAGCATGTGAAGGCATGGACGCATGGGAGCATGTGAAGGCATGGACGCATGGGAGCATGTGAAGGCATGGACGCATGGGAGCATGTGAAGGCATGGACGCATGGGAGCATGTGAAGGCATGGACGCATGGGAGCATGTGAAGGCATGGACGCATGGGAGCATGTGAAGGCATGGACGCATGGGAGCATGTGAAGGCATGGACGCATGGGAGCATGTGAAGGCATGGACGCATGGGAGCATGTGAAGGCATGGACGCATGGGAGCATGTGAAGGCATGGACGCATGGGAGCATGTGAAGGCATGGACGCATGGGAGCATGTGAAGGCATGGACGCATGGGAGCATGTGAAGGCATGGACGCATGGGAGCATGTGAAGGCATGGACGCATGGGAGCATGGGAGCATGCGAGGCGTGGTGGCATGCAGTGCGCGAGAGTGCGCTCTGCTTCACTCAGAGGCACGGATCAACACACGACCGCCCACGAACGTACCAGGCTGCTGAGCTCCACGGTGCAGTGCGGTGCGAAGTGGTGCTGCAGCTCTGACACGAGCGTCTGCGAGGGCGACGAGGGGCACGGGTTGAGGGACGGCGAGAGGGGCAGGGAGCGGGTGAGAAACGAGGGGGAATGGCGAGGCGGCCAGAGGGGGGTGGGTGAGGTGACAGAGAGGGGTGGTGAGGCGACGGGGGAGGGTTGAGGCGGCAGAGAGAGGGGGGAAGAGTGGGGGGGACGATGCGAGGCGGCAGGAGAGAGGGGTGAGGTAGCAGGAGGGGGATGGTGAGGGGGAAGGGAGGGGATGAAGCAGTCGGCGAGGAATCTCGCGCAGCCACGCGACCTCGTCGTCGCTCGTTCTGTCGTGCCATCCCTTTCCCAGCCACCCCATTCAGCCGCGCATTGCATGCACGCGGCTCATCCAAGCGTGATCCCAATCCGCGCGCCCCAGCAAGCGCGCATCTCCTCCGCGCGCCCCAGCAAGCGCGCATCTCCTCCGCGCGGCCCACCTTGGCGAATCCCTCGGACGTGCCCGTCTGCGTGCCGAACAGAATGCCGATCGCCACCTTCTCCTCGTCGCGCTCCGCCTTATCCCCCTCGCCCGCCCGCTCCTCGCCATTCGCCGCCGCCACCGCCGCTACATCCTTTGTAGCGAGCGGCTGGTACTTGCTGCCGCCGCCGGGCCCCGCGCCGACCGGTGCGGTGGGCGACGAGGCGGCGCGGTGGCGAAGCACGAAGAGCGCGAGCGACGACACGAGCACCGCCAGCGACACGAGCGCCACGAGCGCCGGCGTGGGGCCGGCGGCGAGCGCGGCCGTGGCGTCGGGAGCGGCGGCGTGCAGCGATTCCGCCAGGTGGTCCGCCGCCATCGCCGCTGCGCTGCCGTCGCCGATCATGCTGCCACGACGGCTATGCTGCCACGGCGACTATGCTGACACGGCGACTATGCTGACACGGCGACTATGCTGACACGGCGACTATGCTGACACGGCGACTATGCTGACACGGCGACTATGCTGACGCGGCGACTATGCTGACACGGCGACTATGCTGTCAGCTCAATCACGCTGTTAGAGCTATTACGCTGTCAGTTAGACGATAATGTCAGAACGACTACGCTGTGAGAGCGATTACGGCAGCGACTTGGAGGCCACGATGCAGCACAGCGGAAGAAAGGTTCCCGGCTCGCCAGGGCTAGTGAGGTGAGACGCGCAGACGAGCAGGAAGAACGGTCTCGAGATTCGCGGAAAAGATCTGCGCGATGGGAGGAGGAATAGGCAAGTGACGTCAGTGCACGGGGGGGAAGGCTCGTGTCGTGTGCGACGGTGGTGTGACCGCTCATCTGCTGTGCCTGTCACGACAAGTCACGACTCACAACAAGCTGTGGACGTTGAGTGCGAGAGTGCTAGTCGCTCGGGGTCGCACGAGATGGTGACTTCGGCCTGGCGACCGCTGCTGTGCTGTCGGCGAACCAAGGGTAGCGACTAGAGCGTGCACCTCCACCGCACAACTGAGTACACGTCAGACGTCACTTCCAATACATGCGGAGTGACACTGATGCTCGTGACGAGGATGACCAATGCGTTATTCGCTTTTAGCCTTCTACACCACATGCATTATGATGTTAGGTTCGTTGGCAAAAGTCTACATCTACGGAGTTGACCACATCTAGGATGAAACACGGTGAAAGACTTGAGTGAAGCAAGTGTTCGTGCTGAGCGCGATGAAGTAAGCCATAATTGGCGATATTGGCGACTGTGGACCTATGGTAATAGCCTCCAGCTTATATTTGATAGACCTACATACAGGCTTTATGATTAGAACGCTTTTAGGAAAGAAAGGTAAAAAGCGTGCACAGAAGCTTGTGGCAGCACATTTGCAAACACCGGCACGAAAGTGACTCGTCAAAAGCAGCCCCTTCAAAATCACGTTTCAGCCCGCGAATCTGTGCTCTCTCCAAGTCGCGCTGCGACCACGTCTAAACATGCCGTAGGAGCAAATGACTTCGTCTAGTGAGTAGCACTCCATTTCCGCCGCCCCTAGCATTGGCTTACCACCGCGAGGGTGACGCTTAGGTTGGTAGATGGTAGAGCAGCTGTGAACAACCCGAACATCCTTGCCGTCAGTCGCCGTCCAGTCCGATCAACGGCCACGATGAGCCAGGAGCTGCGTGCAATGCGGCGATTGCAGCAGCAGCTGCAGCTGCGCGGAGTGACGGTGGATCGCGCGGCTTTACAGAGCGTGGTGGAGTACGTGCTGGAGGCGGGGTGCAGCGAGCAGCAAGCGGTCGACGACCTGCTCCGCGGCATCACCGCGCTCGAACGTACGCCCGCTTAAAGCGCTAGAAATTTAGCGGGAATGGGGATCAGCGCGGATAGGGTGGTGGATGGGATCCTGGGCCGGGAGAGAAGGGGTTCTCAGTGAGCGTGTGGGTCTGGTCTGTGAGAGTGGCGCGTAGTTATGATCGTAGGCGCGTGAGTGCCTGTGGATGGCACGGTCTGCGGAACGTGTGGAGCGGCAGGCAGGAGCGAGGAGAGTCGGAAGCGAAAACGAGGCGTAGCAGTCAGTCCCTGGTCCGACGCCTGTCCACCACTAGGCCTCACCTCTCGCCCCTCTTTCCTCGCCCCTCGCCCCTCGCCCACAACGGCAGTGGGCGTGCAGGTGGTGTCGCGCGACGTGGTGCGCCAGGTCCTTCTGCAGCCCCTCCGCGCGCGCTCCCGCGCCCCCCCCCTTGATGCGGGGGGAACTGCAGGCGGAAGCAGCCGCGGCGAGCGCGCAGGGGGGGGCGCGCGGCCAGATGCGCTGGGGGGCGTGGGGCGGAACGGGGGAGCGGGGGAGGTGATGGAGGGGGGGCGGGGGCGGGGGGAGGGTGTGGAGGGGTGGATGCGCGAGTGGCGCGCGCTGGTGGTGATCGACGCCTTCACCATGCCTCGTGTGGACTACGACCCCCTCCGCAAACACTTCTCCAGGTCAACCCTCCCTGCGCCTCCGCCTCTGGGTTGACCGTGCATATGTGCTTGCTGTCACTGAGATGGGCGTGGTTGAGGATGCGAGGGCAAGGAACGGTTTGAGTGGGTGTGGCCGTGGGAGGAGAGAGGACGTGAAGGGCGCAACGTTAGTCATCGGAATGCCCTGCTTCCTCTCCTCCTCATCCCCTTCCCCTTCTCCCCCCTCCGCTTCTGCCTTTTCCAACTCTTCTGAGCTGACCCACACCCCAAACCCTCCGCTCACCGGCACCGCTCCTGCCCTTGCCTTCTCTCCCCTTCCCTGTCACCCGCTGTCTCTTCTCCTCCCCGCCTGTCAACCCCTCCCTCCCGCTCACCTTGCTCCTGCCTCACAGGGCACAGCACAGGTGGGCCAATGGCCACCACACCTCCAAACTGTGGCTGCGCCTTATCATGCTCCTTCACTTGCAACCTCACACCCTTCCTCCACCACCACGCACCGCACTGCACCACAACTCCGTTCCTTTTTCCTCTTTTGAAACTCTCCCCACCCCACATGCCCCACCTCCCCTGCCTCCCCCGTGCCCCCAACCCCACGTGCACTGCATGTGGCAGGCACCGTGGGCCACTGTCACTGGCGGGGGCGCCCAGCAGCAAGGCGGACGTGCTGCGGCGCCGCCTGCACCTGCTGCTGGCGCGCACGGCCCGCCACCGCCGCTTCGCCGTGCCGCTGCTGCCTCTGGGCTCCGCGCAGCAGCAGCAGGAGCAGTACACCGAGGTGCCATGCCATGCAGCACGGGCAAGGGGGCAATGGGGAAGAGGGGCTGGGGCGCTCGGGGCTGTGGGGGAAAAGGGACGAAGCAAGTGCCTGGAGTATTTCTGCTGTCGATTTGTTTTTGTACACTGTGTTTTCAGTGCCCTGTTGCGCACCCAACAACCTCTTTCCAAGTTCACTTCTTCCCTCCCCACCTCTCCTTTTCCTCCTTCTAGCCCTCTCGCTCCCTTGCGAACCCCCTGTTTTTCTCGCCCGTCCTCTGTGTGTGCCATTCCTCCACCCGCATGCAGCTGACGCCAGTGCAGGCGCTGGTGGGTGGCACGGCGGCATCACAGCAGAGGCGGCATCACGTGGTGGGCGTGGTGGCACAGCTGGAGGACGGCCGCTTCTTCCTTGAAGACCTCTCCTCCTCGCTGCCCCTCGACCTCTCCCATGCCATATCCGCCCTCCCATGCCATATCCGCCCTCCGTTCCGCGCCTTTCCCATTCTCACCACACTCACTACTGTATGCACTACCTCACTCTCAGCCTCTCTACACACGCACACTCACACCAAGCACTTGATCCCCATCATCTGGGTTCCTTGACCTGGCTTCCACCTGTCTCCCCTCTCTCCCTCCCTATCCCTCGATCTCTCCCATCGTCTTTCCTCTTTCCTCGCCTATTTCGGTGCCTCTCTGTGAACCCATCTCGACCACCCCCCTCCGTGTGACCGCCCGTGTGCTGCACGGCACTGCACGGCATCGCCGGGCTTCTTCACCGAGAGCTCAGTCGTCATTGCCTCGGGCCACCTCACTCCCTCCGGCTGCTTCAATGTGCGCACTCTCTCCCTCTCCCGCCCCTTTCCCCATTTCCCCTACCCTTTTCTTTCTCTCCATCCCATTCCTTCCTTCTCTCTACCGCATCCCCTCTTCGCGTTCCATCCTTGCATGATGTAACATCTTCAATGGCACCCCACTCCACCACATCCCACTCCACCACATCCTACTCCACCACATCCCACTCCATTTCAAACCATATCATGAGATCTGAACACATCCCAACCCTAAATCATAAACCTCATTCCATCAGAGCGCTCAAACTTCAACCCCCCTGCGCCCTACTTGTTGCCTGCCCCTCCCAGGTGTCCTCGCTGGAGTTCCCCCCGGTGGAGCCACGGGAGGAGGCGCTGTCGCTGGCGGAGGGGAGGGGAGGGGAGCACGACGCCAAATCCGAGGCTGCTCTCCGTGTTCGCCCCCCCCCAGGTGGCATCGCTGGAGTTCCCCCCGGTGGAGCCACGGGAGGAGGCGCTGTCGCTGGCGGAGGGGCTGGACCTGTTTGGCGCCGGGCCCATCGACGCCCACCGCTACGTGCGTGCCCCCCTGCCCCCGTCTTCCAGTATGCTTGGGTGTGCGCGTGTCGGCATGGGTGTGTCCATGCGAGGATGGATGCTTGCGCAACCTTAAGCCCGGAAAATGGGAGCATGCAAGCTTGACTCCTGCTCGCTCCTCTGCCATCAAGTCCCATGTGCCTCCCTCTGCTTCCCTGCTGCACTGCGGCAGCCTCTGACCTCGACACATTGCTTTCTCCACCCGCTCTTCCATCTTATTCCAGTGCTCTTGTCTCGCCGTCACGCTCCCCTCTCCCTCCTGTGTTCATCGCACCCCCCCCCTCCTTGCCCCCCGGGTGAGCAGGCGTGGGTGCAGCAGCGCGAGGCAGAGGCAGTGGCGGAGGGGCACATGTTCATCATCATGGCGGACATTGCTCTGCATGATCCCCAGGTCACTCCTCACTCCTCACTCCTCACTCCATCGTCCTGGCGCACATCGCCCTGCATCATCCTGAGGTCACTCCTCCATCTCGCTTCTCTGACATGCAGTGACTTGTAACAGGATGTTGCACTTCTGGAGTTTAAGCTTTCACAGCTGGGATTTCCCAGTACTTAATTTCTCACCTCCCTCCCTTAACAAGTGCCCTTTGCGCTCTCCCCTGCACCACCTCTGCATGTGCTCGTGTGCCCGGCAGACCCTACCGCGCCTGGCCACGCTGCTGGGGGCGCACGACGCCCTGGACCACCCGCCGCGCCTCTTCACCTCCCTCCCATTCACCCCGGATGCCCCCCTCGTTGTCTCCCTGCACCACCTGTGCATGTGTGCCCGGCAGACCCTGCAGCGCCTGGCCACGGTGCTGGGGGCATACGACGCCCTGGATGAGCCACCGCGACTCTTTCTGCTCATTGGGGACTTCTGCTCCCCGCCCTCCGCCCTCGCTTCCCCGCACCTGCACGCTCACAGGTGCCTGCTGCCTCTGCTTCCTTTACTTTCTTCTCTTGCATAAGTAGCTCTTTGCACACGGGCGATTATTCTTCTGTGCATTCCGCATCGCTCTGCACTCCTTTCTCTTCCTTCTCCCCTCACAACTCACGTCCCTTCTTACCCCCACTTCCCTTTATGCCCCCACACCAACCATTCCTGCACCCGTCCTTCCCTCATTTCACCTGCTCCTGCTTCCCCGCCCAGGGAGGCCTTTTCACAGCTGGCGAGGGTGATAGGCGCCCACCGCCGCCTCAAGGACAAGTCGCTCTTCGTCTTTGTCCCCGGCCAGGCCGACCCAGGTTACCTCCTGCCCTCTCCCGCTTCCCTTGCCATCTCCTGCCCTCGCCTCTCTTCTTCTGCCCACGCCTCTCTTCTTCTGCCCAAAGGGCCTGTCAAGTCACATGAGAAGTTGCTCTTTAGAGGCACAAAGGCTTACTGCAAGAGCACCAGAGGTGATGATCTTGAGGAAAACACCCCGAGAAGCCACCCCAGAGCAGCCTCTGAATTTTTGAAAACACAGCACAGTGCACCATATCACCATCGTTCTGCTCTCTTCCCCACACTGCTCCACTTGCCCGTGCCCCTACCCCCGTGTGCCTGCCCCCAGGCCCATGCGCGGTGCTGCCACGACCCGCTTTGCCGCGCTTCTTCACAGAACCCATCACTGACGCCCTCCCCTCTGCTGTCTTCTCCTCCAACCCTTCCCGGTGCGCCCCTTTCTTCCCCTCTATCCCCCTTCCCCGTTTGTTCGCTCTTCGCACCTCCTTTCTCCTCCCTTCCCTACGTTCTTTCACACCCTCTGGTTCATTTTCACACATGCATATAGTACACATGCACGCACACGACACATGCATATAGTACACATGCACGCACACGACACGTGCATATAGTACACATGCACGCACACGACACGTGCATATAGTACACATGCACGCACACGACACGTGCATATAGTACACATGCACGCACACGACACGTGCATATAGTACACATGCACGCACACGACACATGCATATAGTACACATGCACGCACACGACACGTGCATATAGTACACATGCACGCACACGAGACATGCATATAGTACACATGCACGCACACGACACATGCATACGTGCCATCCTCTGAGCTCAAAACCTTTTCTTCCTCTCCCTTCCCCTCTCTGCCTGTCTGTCCCTCCTTTAAAGTTGTTTCTAGCCAATTTGATTTCTTCTGGTGCTTGTCGTTCAATTCCATCCTTCCTCCCTTCCCTCCCTCCCTCCCTCCCTCCCTCCCTCCCTCCCTCCCTCCCTCCCTCCCTCCCTCCCTCCCTCCCTCCCTCCCTCCCTCCCTCCCTCCCTCCCTCCCTCCCTCCCTCCCTCCCTCCCTCCCTTACTCCTCCCTCTCTCCCTCCCGCTCCCCCGCCGCCATCTTGACACCCTCACGGCAGCCTCAAGTTCTATGCGCAGGAGCTGGTGGTGCTCAGGGCGGACCTGCAGCGCCGCATGCAGCGCTGCGCCGTGCTGCCGCCACTCAAACACACCGACCCCTTCACCCATGTCAGTCACACGCGCCCTCTCACGCCCACTCCTCTCGCCATGGCCTAGCGCTCCTCTCGTTGGAAGCTCACGAGTCTAGGGCATTCACCCACGCGTATTGCGCTTCAAGTAGGCGCCCTCCCTCTTATATTCGCTCGAGCCAGCCACAGCTGCCCTTCCCTGCCTTCTCCTCTTCCCTGCCCTCGCCCTGTGCACTGCATGCGCATCCCTGCCTGTGTGCCGCTGTGCGCCCCGGGCGGCAGGTGGCGACCACGGTGGTGCACCAGGCGCATCTGAGCCCGCTGCCCCTGGCCGCCCAGCCTGTGTTCTGGGACTATGACTTCACTCTGCACCTCTTCCCCGCTCCCCACGTGGTATGCTGGCGCCTCACATGATCAGTTGCTTCATTCCGTCCTGTTTGAATCGATGTCATATTTGATTAGCCACTGGCAGTCTTGTTCTGTCTTGTGTTACTGTGCTGCTATTCTCCACATCACTCATCAACCCACAAGCATACCATGCTTTACCATTCATCCTTGATCATCCTTGTACTGGTCATTTGGTCTGATTCAGGATCTCCCACTTGTTGTCGCCATCCATCCAGCTTTGGCGCCTTCGTCAGACGCCCCCCTCTGCCCCCTCAATCACACTCCCATGTGGGACACACTCCCTTGTCTCCCGTTCCATCCTGCCAGCTGTTTCTGGCAGACTCATCAGGGCAGAGCAGCGCTGTGGTGAATGGTGTCACGTGCATCAACCCCGGCTCCTTCTCCCTCGATGGCACCTTCACTGCGTACTACCCAGCCTCACGCACAGTGGAGCACTGCAATGTGTGATGCATTCGCATTCGCTATAGTTCTGTACCAAGTTCACTCGGGTGGTCTGATGCTGCAATGCACAAGAACTTCTCAATTCTAAGACCGCATCCCTAAATCTAACCCCGGAAACAAACATTTGGGTGTTGTACAAGGACCCAGCAGGCACATGAAGGCAGATGTTCAATTATGGAGGAAGGGGAGGGGGGGGGAAGGGGGGGGAGGGGAGGGGAGGTTCAAGTATGGGAAGGGAGTGGTTGTAGTAACTAACTTGTAAGCTTGCATTGCATCTACCGTATGGGTGTTTCGGTACTGGTAAATAAGGACATACAAAAACACTTCAAATTAAATGTACGTATTCTGTTTTGAGCTCACTGAGCGCTATTAATTTTGGCTGAAACACCATCCGTACTGCGTGTGGAGCAGGGCTGTCGATTGGTTTTAGGCCAACACTTGAGTGGCTGAGGTCCCCTGTTAAGTTAAGCGTCCGGGAAAGGCCCCAACTTAACACTTGAAATCAGGGCAACACTTTACCGTTCAGAGCAGGAGTTTCCGAGACATTCACAAATGTACACTACTTTACCACACTAAAAGCCGTAATTGTCTCAAATTGCCTAACTACCTTCCATCAAAGGTGAAGTGGCAAGCTTGCGGCTCAAACAAGGGGTGGGGGACATGGGAGAGTTAAAAGGAAGGGGGGTGGAGAGTGGGGGGAGCCCCAGGAAAGTCCCCAAACTTGTACGGCGAATCAAGGCAAGCCCCTAAATGCGCCCAGGAAGAATCAGGGGAAGGCCCTGACGACGCCCTTTAGAATTCAGGGCTGTACTGAAAAGCGACCCTTTATATTCGGACCCTGGAGCGATGTCCTTAATGTTCAGGGCATTAAGGGGAATTGGCCTTGAATCGACAGCCCTTGTGTGGAGATCAATCCACGCCATTCAGGCACAGGTTGACTCACCACCACACGCTCAGTTACAATTTCAACCTCTAGGGCAGGGCTTTGGTGATCAGACCAAATCGGTTTGATGGTCTAATTATCAGACCTCCATTTTGCATGGTCTGAATGAGTTTCTAAATGTTGTAGCTCTGTCTGACCCTAGCAAGAGCCCTGCTCTAGGGTGGCGCGAGCTCAACAGAGGGGGGAGAGTGTTCCCAACAACTCTTCTACACACTTTACCACCCAGATGCCACACCACTTCCCAGAAGAAATATGATCACAACAACACTTCTATAACTCTATACTTTACACACTTTCACCACCCAAGAGACTGGTGTGGCATGATGTCTACTCACGTCACATCACCCAAAAAAGTGTCGACTCACCTCACATCTCCATTCTGTCAGAATATGTTATTTGTCTAGCCTGCAGTGGGGTACTCAATAGTGAGTACAGCCCTTTAGGGTTTCCTATTTGAACCAACTTGCCTGCTAGTGCAATCATCCATTCTGTTTCTGTTTCTGTTTGTACAACCTTCTAGTCTCACTGTGGCCTAGGCTACTAAGCCTAGGCCCTATTCCTCCTAGTATTTCTGACATGGTATCTAGAGCGAGTATGTTCCTGCCGCCTTCCTCAACGGGCCCACCAACTGCTTCCGCTGTCGTTCTGACTGTCGCGCGCCCCGTGGTGCGCGACGTGTCATTTTCTTTCCGCCACGCGCTCCGAGCGGGCCCTGATGCTGAACGAGAGGGCCGGAGTTAGGGTATAGTGAGAGTCTAAGTGTTTGCAACCAAGGGTGCGTGTAAGGAATGGCAAGGCATGTAAGTGGTTGGTTTCTAGCCCTGACTTGTAATGAGAGGGTTAAAGCGAAGGTATAGTAAAAGGCCAAGTGTCTGCTTGCACGCTCCAATGTTATGCTTGCGGTACAGATTCAGCTTTGTTACCAGCCATGACGTTTTATAGAAGGGCATATTCTAATCACTACAATCAGCGTGAGTTGAGGATGACACGATTTATCCAACGCCCCAGTATATAATAAAGAGGAAACACCTCCAAGCAGCTTGTCGGTGGTGGTTGTTGCTGGTGATGGTGGCATGTGGTGTTGATCCCATTTCAACCACCGACCACGAGTTTGTTGAAATTGGCGTGTGCAATTCGTGCGGTACGTAGCCACGTGGACACAAACGAGTGCCACGTCAAATGGTTTGCACCCCACGTTGAAACCCGTGGAACGCGACCGACCAAATTGCACATGAGCAGCCAGTCGGTGACCTCGAAGAAATGCGCACATTCCGCTCACGCGCAAAGTGGATGTGTGATTGGAATTCCGCAAGCCCCGCCGGGCCGCATCAACCTCACGTCAGCATCCAAGCCAAGCAACAGCGCGTACGGTTGCGTCATTCTGTCTGGTATTGGAAACACACTGATCGGTTTAGAGGTGCGAATAATGGTTCCTCTC
Source organism: Closterium sp. Naga37s-1 (assembly GCA_947471745.1). NCBI lineage: Eukaryota > Viridiplantae > Streptophyta > Zygnematophyceae > Desmidiales > Closteriaceae > Closterium > Closterium sp. Naga37s-1. The sequence continues at coordinate 10,336 of CANJKZ010000461.1, read as the reverse complement.
GCTTGGGGAATTCTGGTTCGGTGAAATCTCTGGTGACGACGAATCGCGAATTCGGTGAAATCGTGTTTTGGGAGTCACTCACTCATCATGCACTATCCATTCCCTCCCTTCCACCCACCAGCACTAACATCGCAATTCGCTATCCAGTATTTAGGCCGCCATATCTTTTAGCATTTCTCATCCAATTCAACGTTCTCACCAGCTCACACACCCCCGCCTTCAACATCTTCGCCTCTCGCATCCATCTCGTCTCGCGTCCATCATGGCCCGATTTTCCTTCCTCGCAACGTCGCTCGCGGTTCTGATCCTCGCCATGGCTAGCAGCGCATTCGCGCGACACTACGCTGGCACCGCGGCCGTTAAGCCCGCCCCAGTCGCCTGCACCAAGTCGACTCTGGCGCCATACACAAAATCTGTCCAGCTCACAGCTGACGGTTACGTGATTTTTTCTTGGTGAAGCATATGTTCTCCGTGTTAAACAAGCAGTGGCGATTTTGAGTCACTTTTTAGCATGAAAATGCCATCGTTCAAAGTTTCTCACCCGCTTTTCTCACGGACTCGCATATTCTCACGTCGCCCTTCCACCCCGTTACCCTCAGACTGTTTCTCCTGCACTGGAACATCACTAAGAAGAACGACGGAATTATCGCTGCACTCGAGGCGAAGCCCGGCAGCGGCGCCGAGACCGGCTGGATGTCCATTGGCTGGACAGTGAAAGCTGGCCTCATGTCTCCCGCTGACGCAGTGGTGGGGAATCTGGCTGCAGCCGCGCCGAACAACGTGCTGGCCTACACGATGAGTGGCAAGACTGCGAACAAGGTCAAGAAGTCAACTGCAGTGAAGCTCTCGGCGAAATCCGTGGTTACCACTGCTGACGGTGGCAAGATTGTCAAGTGAGTTTCGCCATCCGCTTTGCAAAAGCCGTACTCCGTCATGCCGCGCGTTCATGCACCTCCGAGGTTGTTTCCACTTCTGGTTTAGCGTTCCGTACTGACCCCGTGCGTTTCATCTCATTTCAGGTTCACTCGTTCAGGCAAGGGCGGTGTGGGTCCTGTCAGTTACACGGGTAACAACAACATGATCTGGGCCTACTCCAGCACCCAGGCTTTCACCTCCCACACCAAACGGTATGATTCTCAAACCGTGTGCCTTGCAAGCTAAATACTTCCCTCTTCTTACTTAGGATATGTTTTCTACACATTTATTTCTGATTGACCTCTTTCACCAAATTGCTGATACACTGCCTTTTTTTTTTTCACCAGAGGTGGCATCGTCATCAACCTCGCATGCAAGGTGTAATGGCTTTCCGTGCTAATATTAGCACGATGGCGGCCTTGGCTCCTCTGTAAGGAAGGTAGTAATTAGTAGTAGCAGACAGAGACAACTTGGCGCATCAGGAATCAGCACCAAGGGTGTGACACTGCCGCTGCTGTTGACCCCATTAGGCTTATGAAGACTGTGTACTGTAGTGTACCTTGTTGCTGATTGTTGATGCAATACATATTGACCAGTGCAAAGATGACTAGTGTGAACAACGTGCTTAAAAAAAACCAAGCCTTTTCATTCAACAATGTTTGACAGTCACTCATTCCTCGGATTCGTTTGTGTTGACGCAAGAACCAGGATTGCAGAACGGTTTACATTTTAACCCATTGGATAGCAGAAGCATATGGACGGAAATAGAGTACAAATAAGAAACAACACAACTAGCAATAGTATTTTAGCGACAACAGGAGCCTTAGCTCGCTGCATAGATGAAACTGGCCCTACTATCAAGGGGCAGCTTATTCCCTGACAATTCAAAGAAGAAAAGAAACGAAAATGAAAAGGAAAAAAAGTAGGAAACTGATTTTGCCTAGTCGATGCCCGAGTGTTGAGCACTCGTCTTCAGAAGTCTTCACACAAAGATATACGGTAGTTTGATCTATTTTTCCGGCCGCTCCACGTTCGGAAGCAGCTGCTGATAGCAACTCCCCTCCTCCCGCTCCCCCGTCCTCTCTGATTCCCCTCCTTCGTCTTCCTGGTTGTGAATCGCGATCATAACTTGAAGTGCAATCCGTTGCTGGTTGCACTGGCAGCACAAGACTAGGAGCACCGCAGTGCTCCTTCTCTTTCCCACATGGCTGCTCCTTCCTCCTTGGTCTTCCGCCCTACGCCCCTCTTCACCCCCTCTGTTCCCCCCCCGCCCCACCACATATTCCCCCACCCCCAACTCACACACACTAAAACACCCCATAGTAGACACAATTGAGTGTCGAATAGATTGTCGCTAGGATACAAACAAGGTAAGGCCTTGCACTTAGCAGGCCCACCCCCCGCCTCCTCCACAGCTTTCCTACCCTCCTGCTGCTGCTGCCCCTTGCATTCTCCCTCAAATGAAATCCAAACACCCGTCCAGAAAGTCCCACGAAGCCCCCTTCATATCGAAACCCATGATCCCTCCCCCCCGGTTCCCCGGTTCCCCCACCATCTCCGTCCCATCGCCCCCCTCCCCTCCGCTCTCTGCTCTCTCCTCTGTGAGAAACAGAGGGGACTGGCGGCCAAAGCAGGAGAAGGGGGAAGAGGCTGAAACGCCCGCTATCCCCCCCACCATCTCCTCCCTCTCGTCCCAGAGTCGTGGCTTTTTGAACGGTCCACCTAGGATCTCGTCGTCTATTCCATCCACGGCTCTCGCAGCCTCGCCTTGCTCCCCCAACTCATCCCCACCGTCCATCTCGAGGAGATCTGTGAGATCAACGTTGAGTGTCCGGGATTTGGGTGTGCATGCTGCTGCTGCTGCTCCTCCTGCTGCGGATCCTGCTGCTGCAGTGGCCTCCCCTTCACATGCCCCTGCTGTAACGTTGTAAGGCACTGGGAGCATTGACTGCTGCTGCTGCTGCTACTGCTGCGGTTGCTGCCACTGCAGTTGCTGCTGCTGCTGCTGCTGCTGTTCCTGCTGCGGAGCACCAAACAGAGCAGCAGGGTCGGCAGGCGCCACCACACTGCCACTAGGGAAAGAGTAACTCCTGTCTTCCCCTGCTCCCCTCTCCATAGCCTCTGCTGCTACTCCAACCCCGAAACCCCCATCTCCTGCCCCAACAACACCTCCACCAGCAGCGCCAGCAGCACCAGAAGCAGCAGCAGCACCAGCAGCATAGGAGTCGTGAACCGAAGCTGTTGTGTTCCCGCCACTGTTACTCTCATTGTGGCTATCCCTGTAACCAGCACTACCGGACCCCACGCCAAGGCCCAGGCTCCCTACCGGACCAGGAGGGGTGAGAGTGTTGGTATTGGAAAGACCAGAGCTTCGATTGTAGCTGCTAACGTAGCTGCTGGTGGGGATGTAGCTTGAATACACCACCTCTGGCTGCTGCTGCTGCTGTTGCTGCAGTTGAAACTGCTGCTGCTGCTGCTGCTGCACGCCAGGGCTTGTCCCTCCATCTTCCCTTCCTTCTTCTCTTGCCGCTCCAACAGTCGGTGATTGGTCCAGACCAGAAGGGGCTGGAGCAGATGGTTGGGAAGGAGGGAGAGTGAAGGAGGAGACTGGGAGCATCTGGTATCCGTTTGAATCGCCAGCCACCGATGTGAATTGCCCCACCTGCTGCTGCTGCTGCACTGGTTGCTGCTGCTGCTGCTGCCACTGTTGCTGATACTGCTCCTGCTGCTGCTGCTGCTGCGTTTGCAGCTGAAACGGCTGCTGCGGTTGGTGCATTTGACACTGCTGTTGCTGCTGCAGCTGCGGCTGCTGCTGAGTTTGCAGAGGTCGGCTGGCTGAAACTGAAGGCCTGGCAATGCCAACAGGCATGCTGAACTGCTGCTGCTGCTGCCCCTGCTGCTGCTGGTGCCGCACCTGCTGCTGCATGCATGAATGCCCCTCTGAATACTGCTGCTGCTGCTGCTGCTGCTGCTGCTGCTGCTGATGTGGCATGCCACCTGGCAGCCTCAGCATGCCAGCCGAGCCAGACGACACAGCACCCCTTTGCGGGGACCGAGCGCCGCCCGCTGACGTGGCAGGTGCTGCTGACACAGCGCGGCCAGCTGACGTGGCAGGCCCGGCAGACATGGATGACGTGGCAGGAGATGCGGTGGGGATAGACAGCAAGCGGATGGAAGGACCCCCGCTAAGTGCAGATGCACTGGGAGCAGCACTTACGTAAGTGTTGGCGGGAGAATCACCCCAATAATTTCCTCTTCCTGAGCCCATACCTGTAGCAGCAGGTATGGGAGGGGCACCCATCGAACCTGCAGGTTCGGCAGAAGAGGGCGCAGCCAAACCGGAGCGGGAAGGCGTGGCAGGTACCTGGCCTGCAGTGGAGGCTTGGTATGGAGTCTGGTAGATTTGGCCGGAGGCAGGTTCGGTGGCAGGAGCAGCAGACTGAGGGAAATGGCTGAAGGGCTGCTGCAGCTGCTGCTGCTGGTGGTATTGATTGTGCTCCTGCTGCTGTTGCGATTGCTGGTATTGCTGCTCATACTGCTGCTGCTGCTGCTGTTGCTGCGGCTGCTGCTGTGGCTGCTGCTGCTGGTAACCAGAAAGAGCCAAGACAGCAGCGACAGCTGGAGCAGGAGAAGCACGAGAACCAGCAGCACTGGCAGCACCAGCGCCAGCGGCAGGAGGCGAGGCGTAATCAGGGGCAGGGGCAGGGCGGAGGGTGGGAGTGGGTGCAGGACGGAAAGCAGTAGAGGCGCTGCTGACGGGACTGGCAGGAGCTTGACAGGAGGAAGGGTGAGAGGCTAACGGCTGCTGCTGCTGCTGCTGCTGGTAATACTGCTGGTGATGGTGCTGCTGCGGCTGCTGCTGCTGGTGATGGTGCTGCTGCGGCTGCTGCTGCTGGTGATGGTGCTGCTGCGGCTGCTGCTGCTGCTGTTGCTGCTGCTGTTGCTGCTGGTATTGCTGTTGCTGCTGCTGCTGTTGCTGCTGCTGCTGGTATTGCTGCTGCTGTTGCTGCTGCTGCTGCTGCTGCTGTTGCTGCTGTTGGTATTGCTGCTGCAGGTATTGCTGTTGCTGCTGCTGCTGCTGCTGCTGCTGCTGCTGCTGCTGCTGCTGCTGCTGCTGCGGCTGCTGCGGCTGCTGCTGCTGCTGCTGCTGCTGCTGCTGCTGCTGATAGTTTTGGTGCTGAGAAACGGAAGAGGCAGGAGAAGAGGTGTGTTGAACATGAGGAGAGAGCCGCCCTCGGGAATGAGAGTGAGGTGAAGGATAGGAGGAGGGATGGGAAGATGGGTGAGAGGTAGGGAAGGACTGGGAGTGGGTAAGGTGGGGCGGCATGTGCGGACGAGCAACGCCGCCCACTTGCTGCTGCTGCTGCTGCTGCGGCTGTGCTTGAGGTTGGTTCGGAGTGTGGGTTTAGGGTTTAGGGTTT